>OX422211.1:580435353-582835353 GCA_949130495.1 Sambucus nigra | reverse complement strand
CCCTTAACATCATTAATTTGGTGAGATTAATTATGAAGATAACATCTTAGGTGATGACCTCAGACCTTCATAATACCATTCAATGGTGACGAGGTCTGAGCTCAGACACCATAATGGGATGACCTCAGACACATAACATCATTAATTTGGTGAGATTAATTATGAGGACAACATCTTAGGTGATGACCTCAGACCTTCATAACACCATTCAGTGGTGACGAGGTCTGAGCTCAGACACCATAATGGGATGACCTCAGACACATAACATCATTAATTTGGTGAGATTAATCATGAGGATAATATCTTAGGTGATGACCTCGGACCTTCATAACACCATTCATTGGTGATGAGGTCTGAGCTCAGACACCATAATGGGATGACCACAGACATATAACATCATTAATTTGGTGAGATTAATTATGAGGATAAAATCTTAGGTGATGACCTCAGACCTTCATAACACCATTCAGTGGTGACGAGGTCTGATCTCAGACACCATAATGAGATGACCTCTGACCCTTAACATCATTAATTTGGTGAGATTAATTATGAGGATAACATCTTAGGTGATGACCTCATACCTTCATAACACCATTCAGTGGTGACGAGGTCTGAGCTCAGACACCATAATGGGATGACCTCAGACATATAACATCATTAATTTGGTGAGATTAATTATGAGGACATCTTAGGTGATGACCTCAGACCTTCATAAACCATTCAGTGGTGACGAGGTCTGAGCTCAGACACCATAATGGGATGACCTCAGACATATAACATCATTAATTTGGTGAGATTAATTATGAGGACAACATCTTAGGTGATGACCTCAGACCTTCATAACACCATTAAGTGGTGACGAGGTCTGAGCTCAGACACCATAATGGGATGACCTCAAACACATAACATCATTAATTTGGTGAGATTAATTATGAGGATAACATCTTAGGTGATGACCTTAGACCTTCATAACACCATTCAGTGGTGACGAGGTCTGAGCTCAAACACCATAATGGGATGACCTCAGATATATAACATCATTAATTTGGTGAGATTAATTATGAGGACATATTAGGTGATGACCTCAGACCTTCATAACACCATTCAGTGGTGACGAGGTCTGAGCTCAGACACCATAATGGGATGACTTCAGACATATAACATCATTAATTTGGTTAGATTAATTATGAGGACATCTTAGGTGATGACCTCAGACCTTCATAACACCATTTAGTGGTAACGAGGTCTCAGCTTAGACACCATAATGGGATGACCTCAGGCACATAACATCATTAATTTGGTGAGATTAATAATGAGGACAACATCTTAGGTGATGACCTCAGACCTTCATAACACCATTCAGTGGTGATGAGGTCTGAGATTAGACACCATAATGGGATGACCTCAGACACATAACATCATTAATTTGGTGAGATTAATTATGAGGACAACATCTTAGGTGATGACCTCAGACCTTCATAACACCATTCAGTGGTGACGAGGTCTGAGCTCAGACACCATAATGGGATAACCTCAGATCCTTAACATCATTAATTTGGTGAGATTAATTACGTGGATAACACCTTGGGTGATGGCCTTAGACCCTCATAACACCATTCAATGGTGATGAGGTCTGGGCTCAGACTACTAATTTGGTTTAAGCAGACACCATTGCAACAAAACCAAGAGTGAAAACATCACATGACATTCAATAAAGTAAATGAAGAGCAGTTCCCATGGTTACAAAGATTCAAAAAATAAGAACCATATTCATTCAGAAATTACAATTGCTCAGGGGTTACAAATAAACTTCACAAATTTAAATTCAAGGGTTTAAGGGGGGAATGCTGGTGTCTTCGGCTTGGTTGAGCTGGAATATGTTGGTCACCTCGATAACGTCATCATGATGGTTTGCCCCTCCAACTTCTGTGCCATCCAACGTTGCAGTCTCAGCAGGCGCGACAACCTCCTCCTCAACCTCTTGAAGAGCCTGGGCAAGTTGAGGATTAGTAAAGCCAAGGCCTATGAAATCGGAGGCTTTCAAAGTGCCAGCCTCCCTCTCCTTGACATCATCCCACTTGATAGTGACTTTGATACCTCTTTCAAGGTATTCAAAGTCGAAGCTCATAAACTCATCAGAGGTTTTGTAGTCTGATATTATCCTCTCAGAGGCATCATCAAGGGCTGCCTTAACGGCCGAGTTGACCTTCTATTGCAAAACATTATCCTTGGCCTTCACCTTCTTATCAGACTCACCCAACCCCTTCAACCCCTTCACCTTCTTGTCAGACTTACCCCTTCACCTTCTTATCAGACTCACCCAACTCAGACCTCAGGCGGTCAATTTCTGCGTTCAAAGTACTTTGGACCTTCTCGGCCTCTTGACCCTTCTGGATGAGGGGCAACTTGCTCAGAGTACAATTGGAGAGGTGGTGCATAGCTGCCAGGCCCTGCATATTTTGTGATCATGAATGGGTCAAAGACAAATCAGAGGTTACACTTCGAAATTACAAAGAGATATGAGGTCATACCTGAATGGATCTGTGGATGCCTAACTCAACCAGCAAGGGAGTATCAAGTGACCGAAAGAAGCGCTTGTCGGCCTCGGTCATTGTAGAGCCGAAGGAATCTAGGGCCTACAGACTATGGCCGACTATGCTGTCAGTAATCTTCAACTACTCTAGACGAACCGACAGGGCGTCTGCTGAAGAGATGGGGATGGAAGTATCAACACTCTTTTTCTTCTGCCTCTGATCCTTAGGGGCATGATCAGTTGAATCCCTCTTCTTCGTGGCTTGGGGATTTGAGGCAGATGGAGCTGGGGGAGGAGCATTAAGGCCTGCTTTCTTTGAAAGTCTCATCAAGCTAGGTGCAACCATTTCCCAGAGTTCGTCTGAGATATCCCTTGGGCGCTCTGCAAAAATTAATAGATCTGAGTCAGAAGGTCAGACATAAATAAACTCAGAGGTTCAACTTCAAATAGAAAGCGCTTACCAAGCTCGGAAAGGGGACTTCCACCTAGACCTGTCTCAGAGAGGTAGTGGGGGGTCATCAAGTGTTCGAACTTAACGAATAGAACATGTATCCCCTGATCTTGAAGGGCTTTCACCTTCTGAAGGTTTTGCGGGCTCAGGCCGGGGTCAACCCTCGTAGACATTGTAACCTTACCCCACCGCAGGGGCATCCTCGGCTCTAGAATGGACGAGGGAGCACATGGGCCAAATTCCCATGGTCCAGAAGCAAAAAAGTATCGAGGCTTCCAGTTATGGTTGGAAGTCTGAGTTATTTGAAGCATCTTTTTTTTAGGTTTCTGAGCTACAAAGTGATAGTAACTCGGATGATTTTTGGCTGAATAAGGGACATAGCAACCAACAAAGACCTGAACTGGAAGGTCTGAGTGGTGGATAGCCCTCCATAAGACTATAGCCCCTATTATGACCCTCCAGGCATTGGGGGATAGTTGTGAGGGGGCCAAATTGATCTAAGAAAGGATGGATTTAATAATGGGATGAATGGGCAGACGAAACCCCTACTTGAACATCTGCTTGTACAAGCATATCTCACCGTCTCGGCCATGATAATCCCTCTCTTCCCTCAGAGGTCTTCTTAGCTTTATGGAAGTACTAATGGAGTACAGATATCTGAAGCAAAGAAGGTCTACCTCAGTAACAGTACTCTCGATCTCGGCCGCCTCAGAGACGTCGACATCGCTTTCAACCTCCTCATCATCATCTAGCTCAACATCGGCTGGAGAAGATGTTGATGGGTTACTCGAGAACCTCTGAGCGAACTCGGCACCGGTGATGGCTGACAGAGGAATGGCATCAAGTGGTGGTGGAATGGCCACACTCGGCTCAACAATCTCAACCTCTGAAGAAGAGGCCAAGGTGCTCGAGTTATTATGGGATGAGGCTCGACTAGAAACCTCGGCCTGATCAGGGGCCTGATCTTCCCGAGGTGTGAAGTCCATGGCCTCCAGGAAGGAATCCACAGACATGGGGTCTGAGGTGGAAGACTCAGACTCAGACATCGGTATTGGATCGGCAGGAACCTCTTCCTGATTGAAAGACCCCGAGGGATCAGGATATATCACCTTCAGGGGTGGTGGAAAGATGGGTCTAATAGGGAATTCTTATGACCTACGAGCCTCCTCCCGTGATCTTTCTATTTGTCTGATTTTTTCTAAAGTCTTCTCTCTAAGGGAGGGGGACTCCTCAAAGTTGGTAGAGGGGTCTGAGCATCAGAGGCAGACACTATATTTGGGGAGACTTCCTAAACTACAAACAAGATTGGCTAATGAAGTAAGGCAATTTAAAGATCAAACCAAAAAACTTAAGGCAAATACAGTTCGCCTGAAAGTATGAAGTTCTCGCCCGAAAATCCCTAAGCTCGCCGAAAAACACAAAAAACAGGGAAAAATGAAGGGAAAAAGATGGCAGAGAATACCTGAGGAAGAATTAGTAGAAGAAAGCGAAGAAAACTCGAGAAAGCACCACCAAAGACCTCTGTAGTGGAATCGCAAAGAGAATGCTTTTAGAGAGAGAAACTGTTGGAGTGCAAGCGTGCAGGAGAGAGAATTGAGGATGGAGGGAAAAATGAGGGTTCAAAACCCTTAAATATTCAAGCGCGATTGCCAAGGCCCATTATTGCCTTGGGAGCCCCAAAGGCAGCTGATGGCACACGCTTGCCAAGCAAGCTACACTTCAATATTAGACAAGTGTCAAACAAACATTGGCTCATATTAGAAAGGCCTCGGAGATGTGAAAATCCCACAGTCACCTGCTCTCACATATAACTAAGGGCTAGGGGGTGATTGATATGACCCAAGTGTGACCTCGGCTCAGAGACACCAACCTCAGTCGAGATTATGGCCGACACTGGATAAGCCTTGGGCATGGGACATCAGTCCTCGGCCATAGCAAGGTCGGCCCAGGCCAACACTACCGCCAGCCTCTCCAAAGGACATTGCATACATCATAAGGATCAGCAGCACTCTCGTACACTTAGGAATGGAAACCTCGGCCAGATATAGGCCGAGCTCGTAAGAAGCCTTACCAGTAACCTCATCAATACATCAGTCGATGCTCCAAGCACACGCCAGCTCAACCTCGGCTCGAGCCGACCCCTACCTATTGTCTCTGCTGAGATCAAGCCGAGGCCCTTATGGCTCAATCGGATTGAATAAGCAACTAGACTTGTCAACCTCGGCCTCTCCCAGGCCGAGGTTATGCACCAAGCACGGTAGCCGAGCATCTGTTGACATTTGGATAAGGGCACGTGGACACAAATCAGTTATAATAAGATTATTCCCCACACGTGGGGAGAATATTTCATCATCATTCTCTACATGTGACAGTGATGGGTGGCTCCCCCATATTGGTGAGGCTAACACACACACATGCACATTACATGCATGGGGGGTACATTACATCCCCGAGGAACTATATATAGAGGTCATCCTCTACCTTTCAAAGGATCCGAAATTAGCAACCCTAGCTAAAACTCTGTTCAAATACACAGTAGAGAGAGAAAGTTTGAGAGCTTGTATCTATGGCCATTAGAGCCCTCATACAGTGATATTAATCACACACTTGCACAGTGGACGTAGGCCTGATTGGCTGAACCACTTATATTTCGGTGTAAATCCTCTTCTCCTCACCTCCCTCTACTATGTGTGTATATACCCTTATACTGCCATTGTTAACATTGAATTGAGCTTACAAACACCTTGAAGGGTGATGCTATTTCCAGCATCATCAATAATGATCCATATGAGATTCCTATTTTAATTGGATGAATGACTGATCACCCGATATTTAATTTGGTGGGGTGTCACACTCCCTTGCAAATTTAGATGAATGTTGGAGGAGAGAGAATGATATTTTTCCTAAATTGAGTATGAAAATGATGGGAATGAACGATGGAAAGGAATTTCACATAAGGAAACTTTGCTGATTGCAGAAGAATGTTGTTGAGATCACTGATATTGATGGATCTGAGGTGTGTCTTGGATGTGAGATTATACCCACCTTATATAGGGTAGGGGTACTGCCAATCGGCATACCCGTAGCGCTTTCAATCGGTAGTGACCCTAGAAACACCGTCGATTGGTAAGGAAATGGACCCACAATCAGCAGTCTCGTGTAAATTATTTCAAAGAAATGGTCATAGAACGTGATTTGTAAATCCAGATCGTGAACGGGGCATATAGTTAGAAAGGTTATTCAGAGACCTTCAAGTGAACTTTGGGATGCTCCCGGGTCCGGGAGTTAACTTTACATCAAATGAGACTCAAAAGTGCCCGTTGGTCCTTTGGATGGGAGATCGTCGGAAGATATTGGATCATTTGTTCAAATCATAAGTCAGAATTATGCACGGGGTGGACCATAAGAAAGATTATGCGAGGTACTTCATTGTTCCGAAGAATTTCTCTTGGTTCAGAGAGTTGACTTTGGTCAAATGGGTCCTAGAAGTGCCTGGTGAGACCTTTCAGAGTAAAACGGGTTATTCATCAGTACTGTAAGGCTTATTCATGCACGGGGCAGACCATTGGAAAGGGTATTCAATTCCCTTCAAAGATTCATTTAGTATTATTCAAACTAAAGAGTTGAACTTGGTCAAACGAAGCTTGGGAGCACCCTATGGCCTATGAATCAATTTTTGGGGGAAAATGGATCGTTCGTCCGAATGGTTTTACCATTTCATACACGGGCCGGACCATTGGAAAGGGGTTTCATTACCCTTCGAGGATCCATTGACCTTTCATTATGATGATGGAGTTGGTTGGGGTCAAATCGGGACTCGGGAGAACCTAACGGCCTCATATCGATTTTTGATAGAAAAATGGTCCACTCGTCCGAACCGTTATGTCGATTCGTGCACGGGTGGACCGTTGGAAAGGGGATTTCGAGACCTTCAATGATTCATTGATCTTTCACTCTGACGATAGAGTTGATTAGTGTCAAACGGGGCCCGGGAGCGCCCGATGGCCTCTAGATCGGTACTAGGAGTATGACCAAGGGTTTGAAGTGAAATGGGGAGGTGTTAGGGACCTAAGGAAAGAGTTAGGGGGTCCCTAACAATGTGGTGTCTACAATAAGTGCTAATGAATTTCTTATATATTGAAGAATATGTATAAAAGTGTTTTAAAGTTGCGTTACAATAGATATCGTGAGAGGTGATATGATTGTGCTTCCACCAGAACCTATGGAAAAAGAGGCCTTAACAACTGTAGAGGCTATTGAAAAAGTAGATAAAAAAGCATCCAATAATGTGGTAACATTAGCTAGGTGAAACACGAACAGACAACGATAAGTTATGAGAATGAAATTCCGGCGATAAATAAAAATGAGTCAAGAAGGAAGGTTAAAAAAGTAGCTGAACTCCCTCGAGGGAAGAGGGGAGAAATGTAACCATAGGAATAACTAACACATAAATAGTGGCCTGTTCATCACAAGATTATTAGAAATAAATACAAGTCAAGGAAGTAAATGATGATAATATGAATGAATAGTACCCGAGAAGAGGTAATAGCCTGTGAAACATGCTAATTGGAAGAAATATTAAAAACTAACTGCATAGGCAAATGATTAATTTGGGTCCTATTATCCATGGGCACACAAACCTAGGAGATAAGTATCCTCCTAGAGGGTGATAGTCCCATAATATTATCCCTAGTAGGTAAAGTCATTCCCCCATTGGAATAAGGGACGAACGAAAGGGAACCCTGCAAAAAGAACAAAACAAATGCAATGGATATAATATAAGTTTAGTAATGTATGTGAATACTGTCGTAAAAAAAACAACTGGAAGGAAAAGAATGCCAAGAATACCTTTAGAGATGAAGTGGTGGAGGGTCCAGCTATAGAGACACCCACCATAGAAGAAGTAGGGAGTGGAGCATTACGACCGGAGAAATGGTCCTCTGCCAAGATAGAAAAATAACATGAACAGAATGAACGTAAGAAGTCACAAATAAAAAATGTAGTAAAAATATTGACTATTACCTGCATTGTGTGGGAGGATATAGAAGAGGCCCTCGTGCTATTGGGGAACATATAAGAAAGCTGTAAGGCCAGCAAAAACTATCCATGTTAGTAAACAATACTTTAAAAGTACAAAGTTTTGTTAGAAATGACAAGAAAAACTCTCTTGCCAAGTCCATAGTAGAAACCACTATGGAGTTCCTCGCAGGCAAGAAAAGATCCCTCTGGATAGGGGTAAGGGAGGACGAGGAATAAGCCCTTAACCCTGAAAGACCAACTTTACTCATAAAGGCGACCGTTCCAAAGCAAGAAGATTTAAAAGAAAATAAGTCAAAATATGGAAAACTAAAGTTCGAAAAGAAAGAAAAGAGCTAGTACTACAAATGCTTATAGCAAAAGGGTGAGGAGCTTACCCAAAAGGAATATGCACAGTGGTAGGGCTCGTGGCAGAGGAAGAATGCATCATGTCATCCTCTTCCCTGTCAGACTCCCTCAAAATTGGAAGTAAAGCATAAGGGCCAGGTCCACGTCCATCATAAAGATCAACAAGACCCATGTCATTTGAAGAAGACCTGGTGTCATTATAGGAATGAGTGATTCCATAATCAACCATTATCTTTTCAAGTGAGAAAGAGGGAGAACCAGTAGGTGAAACCTAATGTCTCGTAGTTTTACCAAGTAAAGATGATTTAACTAGAGTACCTTCAGCACAAGGGGCATATGAAATGTATGGCTCCTCAGCAGGCATCCCCAAGGCTTCATAGCCTTGATCATGGATGGTCCTGTAAGTTTCTTCCACCCCAAAAGCATAAGATTATGACTCTGGATTTAGAGCATAAGAAGGAGTAGCATCTTCAACAGACACCTTCTTTTTTCTTTTTGCTTGCCCAGGTTCTCACTAATGAAGGATGAGAAGTAGGGGAAGTAATGGAAGCAGGGATAAAATTTGACATATCTGCGTCTGCATGTTTTCTCTTCAAGGGGTACTTAGACATAGCCATCAATTTTCCTTTGGCATGGGTTAGCTGGGGTTTAGTATGCTTTGCGTAAATAAATTCCTCACACAAAGGCCTCACTAAGATGGGAGTGACTTGCTCGAGAGGGGTCTTTATAATTGAGCTATGAGACCATAGTTATTTTTGGATCCTTTCATTTGACCAAGTGTTTATCACTATTTGGAATTTTGGTAGGGATGGTTTTGTGGGGAAAATCCTGGATGCAATTTTTGATAAGTAAAATCTGGCATTGCCACAGGGAGAACCACGAATGACCGAATGAGGGGATATAGTTGCGAGCAAGTATACGAAAGCCACCAAATTTATCCTTCCTCTAGATCATCCCATCAAAAGTAAAGTTGAAATATGCCTCCAAGTATAACTCAGTGGGCTTAGTTCTTGAAGGGTAAATAGGGGTGTAAACTCCCTGGTCATACCCAAATTGTCTCCTCACCCTCTGTAAATGATAAAATTCAAATCCTTATCCAAGTTCAATAAGCGAGGGGAGTAAGCAATGAAGAACCATTCCCATGATAGAAATGTGGGGGCAATATGCCATTGACTCCACATTGGAAGGATGATAGAAGGTGCCGACATTAGATGAGAAGAACCCCCACGAGAAGGTGCCCCCCACTCGCTTGTAATAAGGGTGAAATGAAAATTCATCAGTATTATCAATGAAGGGACTCAAACCTTTCCTGGGATTTTTCTTGTGCTGCCTAGTAATGCAAGCAACATCATCATGTAGTGATGAGCCTCTGGGGTAAAGTTAGGGAATCTATCAAATAGGAAGGGCATCAAAATCAAGGAGTTTGCAAAGTTGATCACGCTATAACGAACATAAGATCATTCCATATTCAAATGAAGATGATCTACCAAAGTATACAAAGAACCCAATGTAAGGGTTGGAAAGGAAACAACGCACCCTAAAGCAAGCCTAACTACGAGGCACGAGGAGAGTCAATTGGTATTACTTAGAAAATCTACTTAAGAAAGTAACAAAGAAAGCTACCAAATGCGAAGGAGACTTGAATTTGGGGCCATCTTGGATTTAGGGGGCTCTACTCGAACTTCCTTCTTTGGGAGTAGGCTTAAAGCCTCTAAACTAATATCTCCACCACTTTGCGAAGGAGTGATTAGTGTCCCCTATCTTGTTTATGGCAACATAGCGAGGGAAATCAGACAATGCTTAATTGAGTTTCTCGCACATTTCCTTATCCACATTATCTTCATAGCCATCTGTAAAAACATGATCTCCCAAAAGAGGAAGGGCATTTAATTCACAAATATCATCCAAGGTAATAGAAAATTCACCCTAACTGGTGATGAAAGTGTTAGAGTTTATACTCCAGTGAAAGACCATGAGATTGAGAGTGGTAGTGTGTTTGGAAATAGTACACGCCTTCAAGTTATCAAGAGTCCTCATTAAGCCCAATTTCTTGATGATAGACTTATGGGTAGGCTCAGCTAGAACGTAATCCACATAACAAAACCACTCATCAGAATCCCCCCACAAGCATCCACGTTTGAGTGGGAATAAGGGAAATCACCTCTATTCACTCGTACCCTCAAATTTCTATCAGTTAAAATGACCTATGGATTAGCAGATTCAACAAAACCTAAGAGGGGTTGCTCGTTCATCTTAGCAACAAATTCCTCCTAAAATTTTTTGAGACCCTCAATGAAAAATCCTTCTCCCCAAATTAGGGGGCTAGGCAGTAAAAACTGAAATCTATTTTTTCACGACCAACCAAGTATTCTTTTTGAGATTTTGAGAGAATAGACTCGGACAGGGAGTCCTCGCCAAAACCCCCGAAGATGAACCACTGACGATGGTAGAGATGGAATCAATGATGGCGATGGATACGGTAGTAAGTACGATAGCTGCCACAGTGGAAACTATGACATAAATAGGGAGATATGGAGGTTTTGATGGCGATGGATGAAAAATAAATGAGAACAAGTTTTTTTCTTGAAGTTTTGGTAAAGGAAGGTAATGGAGGTTTCTTCTCTCTCTCTCTCTCTCTCTCTCTCTGACAAGACACTCAAGGAGTTTGAAATTTTAGAATTAAAAATGAGTTTTTACTTTTAACATGCATTTTATACCAGAAAGACCCATACATTTTGGCGATCGAAAGGAGGAGAGATGGTTATCCAAATTATGATACGTCTGTTCCTAGACTTACATGTTTCTTTTCGAGACCATAAATATAAGCTGAAGTGATAGAGTTATTTAATGCCAATAGTTTAATGATGTAATGGCATGGTACTTTTCACATTCCAAGATGAAGTGATCATTTTATACAAAACCCATTGGTTTAACCAACACAAAGGACTTTGGATGAGAGGACTAATGTAGAGGGGTATCTCCATGATCAACACCTCATGGGTGAGAGGGTCCACCATGAGTGACCCCTTCTACAAAACTCAGTGAAAAAAAGTAATTCATGGAGAGGGGGTCATCTTTGAGCGCCCCCTCAGCCAAGACCACTGTAAATAACATTTTGGGGGAGAGGGGGTCCACCACATATATCCCCTCATCCAAGGATAAGATCATTAATAACTTTGTGGCTATAGAGGGGGCTTGAAGATAATCCCCCCATTTACAATAGTGTTTGGGATTAAGACAGCTCAGCATGGTAGTTCAGCGTAACAGCTCAGCTTGGAAACTCAGCGTGACAGCTCAGCGTGGCAGCCCAGAGGGACCTTCTAGAGAAGAAGATGATCGAGAGAGCTCATCCTTTAGTCCTGTTGATTAATTTAGTCTTTTTGTATCTTTTCTTTATATCGACTATGAGCTATAACGATTGTAAAGATGTAATGAGTATAATAATTTTATGTGAGTTCGAACAGTACTTGCGAGAGACCAGGTTTGGCAGGGCCTGGGAGAGATTTCATGCTCTATCGAATGACCTCGCCATGGGAACTTCAGAGGGACTTGGTTTGGAGGATTGATAAGTGAGGCACTGTTGAGGGGCTTGTCCTGACGATCTTAGATACACCGGGTAAAACACCAAAAGGACCCTGACCGTGGAACCTCGGCGGGAGAAACCTTGAGTTCCATCGGGCGTTGAGTTGTGAGCCAAATAACCCTCTACTTAATGTCACATCCACTTTATCTGATGTCACTAATCAGCTAGGCAATACTAGATCTGCACTTGAGTAAACCACCGTGGTATTTGGGGTTTTCAGACAGTTGGTGATCCACTTCTGTGACGACAGCCCCTACCACACAGTGGTTAGGCAAAAGGCATGTCTTGGCATTTAATGATGGTGACGTGGATATAACTAGTGCATCATGTATTTAATGTTTGTGACATAAAGTATTAAGGATGTCTTTCATAGGCATTAATGACTGAGTTGCCTCAGGGTAGCGTGGGGGGCTATTTAAGGACCCTAATCACCTCTGGGGAGAGATCATGTTCTTATTGAGAATTCAGAAGTTATTACTAGAGAGATTTATTACGAGCTAGAGAGCTTACTCACCAACCATTGTCATTTATTATGAAGCTTTAATATTTAACAGAGATCATAGAGGGTCATTTATTATGAAGCTCTAAGCAAAGTTTCTTCTAAGTTCATTATTACCTTCTGAGTTATACACGAGAGATTTGTGAGTTTAAACTGAGTCTATCATCAGTGAGTTGTGTTTGCATGTCCTATGGTTAATCAATAATGTTGTTGTTTAACTTATCATTATTGTACTAAAAAGGAGTTATGCCTCCATCTGATCTAAACTACCCTCTTACATTTGGCGACTCTACTGGGGAGGCATTCTTCTAAGCAAGGAGTATGGCGCAGGATAACGTTAATCAAAGGCCTAACTTTGATGACATTCAACACAATGAAGAACATGCGGCGAGAGAGATGGAGGCTTCAAGGGATGGAGCCCCTCGACTAGAGGTACCTCCAGTCCAAGCAACGACAGGTGTCCCAGCGGTGGCACAAGCTTCAACGAGCACTGTTTTGGGACCAACTCAAGTGGCACTCCTCATGAATAAATTCTATGAGTTTTTACAAACTTGTGTAGCTTCAACGGTGTTAGGAGGAATTGAAGACAACTCCTTCGTGACACCAGGGGCAGCCCCAACGGCCCCACCAAGTGCAGTCATAATGGGAACGGTCCCAGCAAGTACACCCTCTGTTGTAAATCCAACGGTGGGAACCCCAGGAGTATCAATGGCTCCAACTGTCATGATTTTTCAAGTTACAACGGGCACTCAGCCTATGGTCCCTTTGGTCGTCACTTCAATGGCGTCACCCATGGAAGAGATGAGGAAGGAGATGCAAAAAGAGATTCTGAAATTCATGCCAGTCTCCTCGTAATCTGCGGGCAAGGTAGCTTCGATCTACAATGAATTTTGGACGCCTTACCCCCAGGAATACAACGATGAGCCCTACCCAAAAGATTATATTCCTCCTATCTTTGAAAATTACACTGAAAAGGGTGGAAATTCGAAGGAATATATTAAACGATTCGTTGAACACTTGGGGGTGCATTGCAATAATAAGAAGCTCAGGTTAAGGGAATTTTCTAAATCCTTAACCGATAAAGCATACACTTGGTATTATCACTTAGCTCCCACGAGTGTTTCCACATAGGAGGAGATGCACGTTTTGTTCGTCCATAAGTTTTTTCTGACAAAAGATGAGTTTACTTTGAACCAACTGGGGAGGGAGAAGCAACGACCCGGGGAATAAGTGGTGGCCTATATTTGAAGGTTCAGGGAAAGTTCCCTCGATGTGAGGGAGGAGGCCAAAGAGTCTAAGCTATTGCAGATCTGCGCGGAGGGACTGCTTCCTGAGTATATCCGCCATCTTATTAATGAGACGAATGAGGGGACTTTTTTGGCGTTCATAAAAGAAGCAAGGAATGTCTCATTGGTTGTATGACCAAACCTAGTGGTAGTGATGTACCGATACAACCTGTGGGGGGAGGTCTCAGCCCCCACGGGTAGGCTGTACCGAAGGAGCAGATGGGGGTAAGGCAGTGAAGAAGGATAATAAGAGGAAGTTTGGAAGACACAGGGAGGACCCACCACCGTTGCCTTATATAGTAGATGAGTCTGTCAGTTGTTATAATGCCATAGTTCAGGGAGGAACAGTGTACAAACCAAAGGGCATCTCCGTTGGGGAACCAGCGCTGCAACTAGGGCGGATCCCAAATATTACCAGATTCATCGAAAGATCCAACATCCAACGGAGAGCTGTTTCACGCTAAGGAGAATCATCGACAAATATGTAAAGGTAGGAACATTGCAAATCCATCCGCAGAACATTAACAACAACCCACTGCTAGCGCATGGGGCCAATTTGGTGGTGGCCTATAATGAGGAGGCAGAGAGAGAGGAAAGGGAGATAACGATGAAGCATGAGGAGTTTGAAGAAGCTTTGGAAGATTTCACTAAGGGGATGGCTAACATAGTGTTAGCTTACGATGAAGCAAGTGCTAAAGATGTGGAGGATATTATAGCGTTGAAGGTGAGGAAGCAGACTAAACCATAGAATATTGTGCAGTTTCAAAATCCCCAAAGTTTACCTAGTTCTTCGACCAGGTAGGGATACTAAAGGAGAGTAAATTGGAAATAACCGAGGCAATCCTTGACATTACGAGGAAGAACGCAGTCCCTTCGCTGAGATGGAAAGGACCCATGGTCAGGTTGGTAAAGAGGTTTCTGTCAGAGATAACTTTCAGCGAAGCAGATAGGGCCGTAAGGTTCCCTCATAATAGGCCATTATATGTGACTGCCAGCATTAACGAGGTTAGTTTTGTAAGGGCTCTTATGGACGTGGGAGATTCCATCAATATCATGCCAATCAATTCTTTCCATGTAGCTAATATTCTGAAGGAAAGGTTAGTCCCCATGTCCTTGGTGATTTCAGGATATGACAACCAGTCTTCCAAATCCATTGGGTATGTGAACGTTGGGATTGTGATGGGAAATCTAAGTTCCCATATCAAATTCCACGTAATAGAGAGTGAAAATTCCTACCATCTGTTGATAGGAAGAGTGTGGATGCATAACTAAGGGATAGTTCCTTCGACGTATCACCAATGCGCCAAGGCGAATATCAAGGGAACGAAGGAGACCATTAGGACTACGGAGAGGCCCTTTGCTGTCGAAGAAGCTCACCTTGTGGATGCAACCTTTTAAACGGAGCTAAAAGAGGACGTTTAAGTCCTAACGAGAAGAATGGATGGAGCATGGGTTCCCTCGATAAGATAAAGGATAGGTCCCTTGAACGAACATAATAAAGAGGTTACAAGCAGCAAAGGAGTGATGGCCGAAGAAGACCATCAGGTGGTCCCTCGGCCCCAAAACATTTTGAAGCTGCTCAAAGACAGGGTGAGGCCTGGAGTGGATTTTTAGGAGGAAGAGTTATTGAGGCTTCTAGAGAGAAGAAGAAGGCAATGGAGATACCGATAGATAGTGCAAAAAGGTAGTTATCGAAGAAGGAAATGTGGTTTATCGGTTATAATGGTGTGAACGGGTGATCGAAGAAACTGATAATGAGGATGACCCGATATATGAGTTCTTTCTAGTGGATCAACGGGGATAATGTATGGGGATAGACAACTCCAACATACAGGAATTTATAAAAGAAGTCACCGAAGAACTAGATTACATGGCAGATCAACCAAAGCCACAAGCACAAGAGTTGAAGCAGTTGAACCTGGCGAAAGAAGGGGATGATCCAAGGCCTATTTTTATCTCGAAAGATCTTAGTAAAGGGAAACGAGAGGCCTTAGTTGAGTTGATTCGGGAGTTTAAAAACATTTTTCCGTGGAAATACACAAAGATGGAAGGGCTGGATGAGGAAGTGAGATGCCACAAGTTGAACGTGATGCCTTCGGCCATTCTAGTGAAACAAGCAACGAGAACGTACAAGCCTGAGCTAGACTTGAAGATCAAGGAAGAGGTCCAACGCTTACTGACAACAGGGTTCATCAAATCGATACAACACGCACTTTGGCTGTCTAGCATTGTTCCAGTGGGTAATAAAGATAAAAATCAAATAAGGATCTGTGTAGATTTCAGAGACTTGAATAGGGATTGCCCCAAGGATGAGTTCCCTCTAGCCTCCATCGATAGCCTGATAGATGCAACGGCTAGTCATGAGATGTACATCTTCATGGATGGGTATATAGGGTACACTAGATCAAGATGGACCCTATGGATGCAGAGAAAATGACATTTAGAACCCCATTAGGCAACTTTATATACAAAGTAATGCCATTTGGACTCAAGAATGCTGGGGAAACTTATCAAAGAACAATGATGGCCATTTTCTATGACTTCTTTCA
Source organism: Sambucus nigra (assembly GCA_949130495.1). Lineage (NCBI taxonomy): Eukaryota > Viridiplantae > Streptophyta > Magnoliopsida > Dipsacales > Adoxaceae > Sambucus > Sambucus nigra. The sequence continues at coordinate 582,819,067 of OX422211.1, read as the reverse complement.
CAAGTTTATGGAATTTTATGTGGAAGATTTGGTCATCAAATCGAGGAAGGAGGAGTCCCATCTAAGAGACTTGAGGAAGGTGTTTACTCGGTGCAGAAAGTATAAACTCAAGATGAACCCACTAAAATGCGTCTTTGGAGCAACTAGTGGAATTTGTTTGGGTTTTGTGGTTGATCGACAGGGAGTACAGATGGACCAAGACAAATAGCGAATAATCTTGGAGATGCCCAATCCAAGAACGGTGAAGGAACCGAAGAGTTTGTTTGGTAAAGTTTCTTACCTTAGGAGATTTGTGCCTGGATTAGTCGAAATGACGCACTCGTTGATGTAGCTTTTATGAAAGAACATGAAATTCAAGTGGGAGGAGGTTCACCAGGAGTCTCTCACTGGACTAAAAAAGCTGCTCGTTTCAGCACAGACCATGCTTCCCCCAAAGGCAGGAATACCGTTGCAGCTATATCTCACATCCACTACGAGGTTTGTTGGAGCTTTGCTGGCACACGAAATTAACGGGTAAGAACGACCAGTCTACTATCACAGAAGGATCATACATAGGCCAGAGGTCAGATATAGTAGCTTGGAAATGCATTATTTAGCCTTAGTCTTTGTAGCGCAAAAACTTAGACATTATATGATATCTTTTACAATTCATATTATAACCAGATGTGATCCTATTAAGTATTTTCTAGCAAGAACAATATTAATTGGTAGGGCAGCTAGGTGGTTCCTCATCCTCTCAGAATATGACTTGAAGTGTGTGGTCCCTCGTGCGATCAAGAGCCATGCGTACGCTGACCTGTTGGCAATCTTCTCCTCTGGGACGTTTGAGCCACCTAAAGAAAGTATTCCAGGAGATGACTTATAGGCCAATTACTTGGAAGTAAGTGATGAAGAATGGACGATGCAGTTTTATGGATCTTCGGTAGAAAAGAAAGGAGGGGCAGGGGTTATTCTTTCAAAAGGAATGGAGGAGATTTATCTTTCCTACAAATTAGATTTTCCTTGTTCCAATAATGAAGCAGAGTATGAAGCGTTAATGTTGGGGTTCCTAGAGGCCCTTCGAAGGGGTATTCGTTCACTTTGTATCAAAGGTGATTCGAACTTAGCGATTCAATAAGTGAATAGAGAATATGCGTTGAAACACCTAAGCCCGACACCATACCGAACAATCATTCAGAGGCTCCTCAGCCAGTTCCATTGGACCAAAATTAAGAGACACCTTGGAGGGGAGAGATTAGAAAGTAACCGGAATCTGGGGAATGAGATGTGGAGGTGAGGTAACTAGACCAATACTTTACAAACTAGGGAAATATTTACTTCAAAAATGCAGGGGGATGGTTATCAAGATGCATCGGCCCAGAAGAAGCATAGCGAAAGTTGAAAAAAACACATGAAAAGCACTGCGAAAAACTGAGACACCTCTTTACAGGAGAATTCAAAGGGAGGGTTATTTCTGGCCTAGAATGAAGCAGGACGAATCAGAATTACAACGGAAGTGCGCTAAGTGCCAGTTATTATTCGAGGAAGCTAATGTCATTTTGTTAAAACTAAACCAGACTGGAGGCAACCTTATATTGACTTCATTAAAGATGGAGTTATCCCAATAGAGAAGATTAATGCAATGGGACTTAAGCGAAGGGACCCGAGGTTCTACGTTCAGGAGGGGCAACTTTATCGAAGGGGCTATTTCAACAGGCCATTGCGTTGCATCACGAAGGAAGCATCAATCAAAGTCCTCAAACAGGCGCATGATCCAGCTCACATAGGAGGGGCCAAGTTATATGACCAGTTAACGACAATGGGGTATTATTGGCCAATAATGGAGAAAGACTCTGTCGAGTTCGTTCGAAAGTGAAAGGCTTTCCAACTTTATAGAAATATGATCTATGCCCCATCGGCGGACTTACACTCCCTGGAAACGCCTTATCCTTTTCACACTTAAGCGTTCGACCTGGTAGAGGCAATATATCCTTCTTTAAGGGGGAAGATATGGATACTAGTAGCAACGGAGTTTTTTACAAAGTGGGCCGAAGCAATACCACTAAGAAGGGCAATAGAGAGGGTGGTGAGCAACTTCATCAGAGAATACATCATTTGCCGTTTTGGGATGCCAAAGATTATCCTCTCAGATAACGAAACCCCTTTTGTCAATTCAGAGGTACCGATGCTCACAGACAAATACTCCATTGTTCATCATACTTCAAAGATGGCATACCCAAAGGGCAACGGTCAAGCGAGGCAACTAACAAGACCTTGGTTAATATTTTGGCTACAACGATAGAGCATTTTCTGGGATCATGGGATGACAAGATACCAGCTGTGTTATGGGCCTATCAAATAACCAAGAGGAAGCCCATAGGGTATACTCCATTCTCTCTTGTTTATGGGGCTGAGGCAATTCTTTAGGTAGAGTTAGAAGTTCCCTCTGCTCGATATGCCTTACAAAGTAGCATGCTCCCTCAGAATAAGCATGTGTAGTTGGAATCATTGGATGAACACAGAAATAATGCGATGCAACACTTTTAAATGTATACAAAACATCTCTCCAAGGCATGTGATAACTTGGTGAGACCAAGGAAGTTCGTGGATGGAGACCTCATTTTAAAAGCAACAGTGAAGCACATCCGGGGGCTTCCCCTACCTAAATTTGCAGCGAATTGGGAGGGACCTTTCATTATAAAAGAAGCTCATGATTCAGGTTATTGCTTAATTTCTAAGATGGAAGAAGACAAGCCGTTCAAAATTAATAATAAATGGTTGAAATTCTATCATGTGTAAGCAATTAAGTCTAAACCACCGTTATATTTAGCTATTGTTACAAATATATAAGTTTTTTTATATTATAACTCGAGTGGAAATGAAAGAATTGTAGCACTTTATAATATATGCAAATAGTTATAGCATAAAGAAAGGACATGGAAAAACATACATCTTTTTCATTCATTCATAAACTTTGGTGCATTATAAAATTGGGAGCTACTGCCCAAGAATTACATAAGAAGGAAAAAAGGAAAATTTATACAAAAATTCATTGGCCTAAGAGGAACCACATATCTGGAGCAGAGAAAAAATCTCCAGGAAGGCCCGAAGAAGTTGTGAGGCAGGACTGTTGGGCATTAATAGAAACCTCCAATCTCGTTTGCACTTGTGTACGCTCAATGAGGAGTTTATCTCATTTCAGCTTTGCCAGATGCAGAGCCTCTTATATGTCCCCTACCTCTTGGTTGACAGCCTCAAGCAGAGGTTCTAGCTCAGCTAACTTAGCTTTCTCAGCCTGTTAATCCTCCCGATGTTTCTACAGCAGCTCCCTCTAACTATCCACTCATTGGCTCTTAAAAGTTTTTAAGTGCGCAATAAGACCTTCAAAACGAAAGCCTTCATGACCCAACTCCCTCAGATAGCCCAGGAATTGGTTGAGGAGGGATCTGGTAATGTTTGAAGTGGGAGTGTTGATGATATCAACAACAATAGTCACCATGCCTTGAAGCCTATAGCTCATGATGATGATGTTGGAACGGAGGCAATCCATAGTAAAAGTCTCAGGATGGTGTTTGCAAGCTGCTCAACTGCCAAACGATGGCTGGCAGACATTTGAGGGGAACGCTGAAGGACCATGAGGTAAAAGGCGTGAGGAGCTAAGTCAGGCAGAAGGAGCTCACAATCAGATTCGCTCTCAGCAGTAGCGCCAGTCGTGGAACTTTGACTGTTATGACTAGAATCTTCTGAGATAACGGGTTCCCAATGGGGTGAAGCGATGGGCGAAAGAATTGGTGGAGAATTATCCCATCCTAACTGATAACAGGTTGAAGAAATAATGAGTTAAAGAAAAAAAATCTTAACAAGTGTTTTCATTGTTAAGTCACCGATATAGGTGGAGTTTATGAAAAATCTTAACACGTGTTTTCGTTCTTAAGTCACCTATATAGGTGGAGTTTATGAAAAATCTTAACAAGTATTTTCGTTGTTAAGTCACCTAAATAGGTGGAGTTTATGAAAATTCTTAACAAGTGTTTTAATTGTTAAGTCACCGATATAGGGGGAGTTTATGAAAAATATTAACAAGTGTTTTCATTGTTAGGTCACCGATATAGGTGAAGTTTACAAAAAATCTTAACAAGTGTTTTCATTATTAAGTCACCGATATAGGTGGAACTTGAGAAAAATCTTAACAAGTGTTTCAGTGTTAAGCCACCCTTATAGGTGAAGTTTGAAACGTTGAGAAATGTAGAAAAACTAATAAAGTACATCAGTAGTAGCGGGAGCGAGAATGGGAGTCACCATGGAGTCCATAACGGTGGGAACCATTGGGGCAAGCTTATTTCCTCAGAAGCCTCAACGGCACCCCCAACTGAAGAAGACGCAACGGTCTGTAAATCTCCCTCGCCAATAAAAGGTACCAAGGTCAACATAGGAGTTTCACTGGGAGAAGACGTTGGACCTCCAAACGATGCCCTAATATGGGTGGGTATAGAAAAACCACCATGCTGGGCAGAATCATCAACCTTGGCCTTAGAAACATGCAAACCACTAAGAGAAGAGGGTGGGGCAAGGCTTAGAGAAAGCTGCAAACATAAAACTAAGTGTTAGACGTGAGGAATAAGTACAGAAGAAGTGAGAAATACCTCTAAGTGTTACTTACCTCAGTTATGGCACCAAAAAGGGAAACTGCAGCTAGTGGTCTCTGTGATACCCCGTCTAATTAAATATCGGGTGATCAGTCCTTTATAAAATTTATAACAGAATGTTCGGTTGGTTCATTCTTAGCATCACTGTCGAAAACTTAAATCCAATTAATTACCTAACATTTAATTAAGCTAGTGTCAACACATTTTCCAATTAAACTTGAAACCAATTAATTTAATAAATTCTGAACATGTAAATATAAACCATACATAAGAATTAAATGCTGACTGAATCAAATACTAAATACATAAGACTGGATAAAACCTTCCACTTCACAGTTACAAACCAAACCATAATAAATACTCAAACCAACTGGGAAGAACTACAAAGAAAACTGAGTATAACTCTGCTAATGAGAATGGGTGACACATGCCCTAACTGAGATATCTAAACTAGGAACTGAATGAAATGAAAGAAGCATCTAATCTCAAGTAACTCACAACTTCCACAACAACTGTAGCTTGGCAAACCATCCAAGTATCTAGAACCGGTGTCCCTGCGGCTGGGCAACTGTACTAATACATATATATATATATATATAGCAAAAGAGCGAAGAAATGCCAGAGACGGGCCAGAGCCCGATGTGTAAAAATATTTATTAACAAGTATTTAAAACTGCATTAAAGCAAGTATTATATGCATGTTAGTTCAAACTCTCACATGAGATTCTCACCTCTCGTCTAGTGTGCACGCCTAACGTACATCTAATACAACCTAGCCATACGACCCACTTCTAACTAGGTGAAAGGCTTATCCATCTAATTACCACTCGTAGTATTATTCTGATTTTAGATCTCAACGTTTATCATTTTAAATAAGTGTTATCACACTAAAGTCAAGTATTCACTATTTACGTTACTAAAGATTTCACTATCTTAATAATCTGATATTGTCTCATTTTAGATATACCAAAAGCATACATATATATCTTTCACTATCATATATGTATTAATCCAATCTTAATAGCCTACAATTATCAAATTGTAAGTATAACACAAGTATATATAAATATCCACCACTATTATATATATACTAACACAACACCCCAAGGATATACCTGTAGTGCATTGCATACTCTGCTATCATGTCCCAGTACATCTCGTACTCAAACAAGGACTATCGGTTCGGAAATATCCCATGAACCATATAAACAAATCACACATATTGGCGGCAAACATAGTCCACATACCTATGGGTCACGCACATACCTACACTCCCATAGTCAGTGACTTATCAACTCACAAATAAGTCTTCACAGTTCTATGTTCCGAGGACAAGTCAAATATCCCCCCGAAGGTCACTCAGGATAAGACTATCTCTACACAACCCCCCGCGATAGCAAGCAGCTAGGTATGTCATACACATAATATCAAATATAGGTATACTCACAACCCATCAAATCAAACGATATACACACAACCAAATGTCATATTCCATACGTAGTATTACCATCACTAAATACTATCAACGTATTTTCAAATCACGATATTACCTCTCTCGTAATATATATAAGGATAATATGTCACCCAAAAATCCTTAATACAAAATCATAAGGAGTCCCACGAGTACCCACTAATTTTTGTTCTTATAAGTTCCATACCTTCAGAACTAATATAAGTATTTATCACTTAATACTCTCGATGCATTTACAATTACGATTATCTCTATCCCACAATCTTCAAGGTAAATTCATCGTCCCAAATATTTGAATCATTACACCTAAATAACTCCCAATAATTCTGCACTATGTTGGTTTCATTGAACACTAATTTTTCTCACTCAAATTGATTGTTTACACTAATAGGGGTAAAATAGGAAATTCTATGAAAATTTGAAATCTTGCTTGAACCAGAATGAATCTCGCTCGAACGACTTTCACGTGTCGTTCGAACGACTTCGGGCGACAACCAATCTCGCTCGAATGACTTCGAGCGAGATCTCGCGACCTGGGCTATTTCGTCTTCAACCTTAGACAACCTCATTTTTCACCCTTTTTCAACCCTAAAACCTCTAAAAATTAAGCCCAAACTTCCAACAATCAATCCCAAATATTATTCTAACATGTATATGTGATTTCCCATAATCTAACATTATTAAATCATCACCAATCATCCATATAATTCGAAATCCCCAATTTATTATCAGGAACCCTAGTTCTTACATTTATATCAAGGTTCTAAAAAACGCGGGGCGTGATTGAGGCGTGGAGGCCAAGCCTTAAGCCTTAGAAGCCTAGGCGGGCGTAGATGTAAAAAGACGTGAAAAGGCGTTTAGGCCTTCTTAATATATTTTAATATTTTTTAACCATAACAAGGCTATTAAAATACAAAAATTGCACATACCATAAAAATATGTCTGAATATATGCAAATTAAAATACTATTTGATTATATTGGATGAGATAATGGTCCGATTTGTAAAGAAATTCTTTAAAAGGCGACATCGTTTCACTAAAGCATTGTTGTTTTTAGAAAAAAAGTACGCCTTAAGGGTTTTACCAAGAATAAGGCGTGAAAAGTGTAAGGCGAGGCGTTTCTCCCAAGCCTTAAGCCTAGGCGGAGCCTAGGCGAGTTTTTTAGAACAGTGATTTATATGCATAACTTCTAAATTAATCCCAGATTTGTTCATAGAAATCATCATAAATTCATAGGCATCATCCTATCTACATATGGGATTCAAGTTCTTATCAAATCATCCCTAGATTATAATATAGTTCTCCAATTTCCCCCAAATTAACTTTCATAACAAATGTTTATTAACCTAGAATAACATGAACACAATTATTGCTAAAGAAAGAAAGCAATAAACACTTGCCTCGATTTCGAAGGTCTGATCCATTGATGTTGTTGGTATGGCTACGTTTCTCGCATTTTGATCTACACGATGGTGGTGGTGGTTGTGCAAGGTGGTGGAAATGGCTTCTCCTCCTTTAGAAATTGCTCTCCCTCACCCACCGTGGCTCTCTCTTGATTTTGGTTTTTCCTAACCCTAATTGTCTCTAATTAGCTGATATATTATTCCTCTAATTTTCGTCCATTTAATTCCTCCAAAAATTAAAATTACAAAACTACCCCTACCGGGTGCCGGCTTGGCCTAAAAATATTCCGGAGTCCAAATAAAATACCCGGCTAGAGTTTTTTGACTATCTCGACCCCTCCAGACTCAACGGTGCACTAGAAAAGATCATACGAGTTACTTAAAATAATTTACCTTTTTATTCCACTTAATTAGTCCTGACACGACTCACACGCGTGTCCCGACTTAATATACCAAACTGTCGTATTTATCTCTCACGACAAGTTATATAAAATCGTCATTCCATATTACTTATTCTCACAGTAATATTAATAATTACTAACTTCTCGTCGCGCTAGTAAATATTCAATTTAATCAGGATTAATAATTAATTCTCACATTTTAATTTAATTAATCCCACAATAATAATACATTACATAATTATTTAAATCTTCGAAAAATATGGGGTATTACAGTCTCGTCAGCACAGGGGAAGAAGAATGTTGGCTAACAACGACGCCATTTCAACCTAAGGCATCCCAACATATCAAAGTTTAGCAGGACAAACAGAAAAAGGGATGGATAAAAAAAAGACGTGAGACCGAACAAGTAATTAATAATATGTTACCTCAGTAACACTTTCCGCAGATGGAACGATGGGCAGAAGGACCTCGTGCTGTGGTGATAATTCAAAAGGGACTGGGGGAGTTGTCTTTGGTTGAGAAGAGATGACCACAGACTCAACGGAATCACCCCCCACAGCAGAATCCTTCGCACGTTGTGAGGCCGAACGTTGGGAGTAAGTAAGCATGGTCACGAGAGAATGCGGAGGAGTTACATCGATTTGAGAGGAACCAAAATGTCCCCCCACTAAAGGGCTCACAGGGGGGATGGGTCTTTCTTCTTCAACTTTCTGCACTAAAGTGGTTAAGAGTTAAACATATGCATATTGCCTTAGAAAAAATGCAAATAAAATCAACAACACACATACATACCTCGGATTTAGAGGGAGAATGGGAGGATATAACCACTGGTGAAGAAGGAGAGGAAGCAACAACAGAGGGAGATGGGGAGAGATGTACATCTGGAGTTCGTTTCCTCTGCGACTTGGTACCCAGAGTCTTCCTCGCACCCACAACGCCAGTACTTTGAGGAATCTTTGAACTTTTCTTCCTTTTTGACCTTGGTTCCGTTGGATCAACCAGGATGGTAGGGAAGGCAACAGAAGGAGTAACGACAGGAGTGCATCATTGAAACTCAGCATTTATCCGTTCCACCTCAGCCTGAACCCTCCTCTTCAACTCTTCATTAATTTCTGCAGACATGGGAGGGGGAACATAGGTGACGGGGAATGCCTCCAAAGGGGTTTGAGGCTGAGTTTGAGACTTATATTTTGAGTAAGTCCCACTCTTGGACTTCCTAGTTCTTTTGGCTGGTAGCTGGGAAGGCCCTTCACCAGTGGCTGCTTCGGTTGTAGCCCCGAAAGTTCAAAGTTCATAAGAATGAAGTTACATACCATGGGACCATTAGGAGGAGCCCCTTATCCTCAATGCTTAGAATACAGAGGAAATAAATAGAAACAAGGAAGACCTAGGGGAGAAACTACTTGTCATACACTCAAGATTTACCTAAAAGAACTAATGGACAAGGAGGTTCACCTAGAGTTACTTACTCCCCAATATTTATTACTCAAATATATATTGAGGTAATGATATGTTACTTTCTTGTATAGGTAGGCTGGTTGAGGAAGCAGGGCTCAAAAATGCAAGTTAGGATCTCTTAGGAGTTTTGGATTGGTGGCTGAGAAATAAGGTTTGTTAAGCAAGCTCAACCACTTAGAACTTTATGATTGGGATAATACTAGTAGAATGACCCTAGGAGTCACCCAGTCTTTGCATAGTCACACCCACTCATAACTAAAGTGAGCAACCAAGAGGTTGCTCATAAGAAATGGACAGTTTATAAAATGATTTTAGAGGAGGTGGTCCTTTAGACCCCCCCTCAAGTTTATAAAATAATTTTAGAGGAGGTGATCCTTGATACGTCCCCTTAAGTTTATAAAAGATCTTAGAGGAGGTGGTCCTTGAGACCCTCCTTAATTTTATAAAAGTTTATACAACAAGTTATCGTTTTAAAAGATATTTACCAAATCAAATATTTTGTCAGCAAGCACAGACATATTTTCTTTTTGACTTTGGTTTGCACCAGGTGGCACCTGTTAGGGGGACAGGTGGCTGAACACAGGTAGGGACAAATGATACATTATAGACCTTATACCTCACCAATACCATCAGTTTTGGCACCCAAAAGTGCCAACTCAACCCTAGTGCCCAAGTAGAAATAGGGCTCTTGGGCAAGGTCAAGTCACAATCCGAACTCAAGTCATACCGTTACTCTGTCAAAATCACACCAAACACCTAGTGTTATCTCCCTGCACTCTCTCTAGTGCAAAGTGCTTTGTTCCTTCACTCCACACTGATAACCATCATTCTCAAAAATTCCTCTTGAGAAAAGTCATTATTATTATTATGAAGTTCATCTTCTTGCATGGAGTAGTTCTTGCTTTAGTTCCATTTTTACCAAAAGGAAAAGGTTTTATGAGATGCTTCTTTAGAAGTTATTGAAAACCTTGAAGGCAGAGTTCATTGAAGTGGGCCATGCCTCACCTGTTTTAGTATCTTACCAGCGCCCAGTCACACCACCCCCTTTATTTAGCGAGTCTGTTGGGAGGTATCCTGACTTTATGGATAAAGAAGGTTTAAATATTTATAAGCAGATAGTTTTTGCAAATATTCCACCTAGGAATGGAACTAAAAGTGATCAGACCACTCAAGAAGATGTGGTGGTGACCGAATATAAGACACCTGCTCCTTAGGGAGGGCATATCAGCTCACCGACAGTAGCTCCGATGATAGGTATGAGCCATATGAGCATGTTTTTTAAGTTTTTGAAATAAAACATTGTAGACCTGGAAATTTTGGGCCAAGGCTATGTAACACCAGCAGCTGTCCCCTCTGGAGAGGCAACCACTCCTACAGCGATTTCGACGAAATTAGATCCACCAAGAAAAGTGGTGCCGAAGCAAGTTGTGGGACCATCAAGTTCACCAGAAGAAAAGGGCATGAGTTTGGAGGAATAACCCTCTAAATATGTTACTATAGAGGAGGTGAGGAATCTATTTTCCTCCTCTCAAAGAGAAGCACCTCATCTATACGAGGAGATACAAACCCTTACCCACAGGATGTGAATGAGAATCCATAGCCGGAAGGGTACATTCCACCAAAATTTATGAAGTTCAATGGCAAAGGGGAGATCCCAAGAGAGGACGTGAATAGGTTCTTTGAGTACCTAGGAGTGCATGGAAATGATAATAATTTGAGATTAAGGGAGTTCTCCAAGACCCTTATAGGAAAGTCCTACACGTGGTATTCCCACTTGGCACCCAATAGTATCACCACGTGGGAATAAATGCATAGGCAATTCCTCCAAAAGTTCTTTGTAACGGAGGATGATTTCATATTGAGACACCTGGCACAGGAGGTGCAAAAGCCTGGGAAGGAGTTAATGCAATATATCAAGAATTTTTATGAGAGGGCACTGGATGTCAGCAAGGAGGTAGCAGAGGCAAGGCTACTTCAAATATGTGTTGAAGGGATATTGAAGGAATATAAGCTCCTTTTGGTTAATGAGACCATACATGGAACCTTTAAAGAGTTTACCAGGGCTGCCAATAATATATCCATGATAATTAAGCCTAGGTCCTCAAGTTGGAGGACACAAGTTCCACTGACCTCTGGAAGGTTTCAAGTATCGAGGAGGTAATTAGTCAATTATGTGGATGGAAGTCCAAAGGGAAATAAGGGAGGCCCTAGATCTAAGAACAAGAGCCCATGTAACAAGATAAAGTTCAAAAAGGATGCCCCACCACCGCTACCTTGTAGCATAGCGAAAGCTATTAATTGTTATAGTACATTGGTATGAAAGGGGGTAGCAGGTCCCCATCACTTGAATGGGGAAATCCCAACAACATCTGACAAATCTAATTCAAAGTATTGTGAGTTACATCAGAGGGTGCAACACTCCACTAAGGACTACTGCTATCTAAGTAATATTATAGGCGAGCAGGTTGCCAATGGTACATTGCAAATACCTCTGGTAAATGTTAACGAGAATCCACTCCCAGCACATCACTTTGGCAGTGTCAATATGGTAGTGGCATATGATGAAGAAATAACTTAAGATATGATATAGTGGGAAGGTAGCAAGAAAATATAGGAAGAGATAGAAAGGCTAGTGCTAAATAGTAATTAAATAACAAAGCAGGAGAGGAGGCGCGATGAGTGGTTCTTTACTCCTGACCTAGAAAAGGGTGGAGGTGAGGAAGTCGAGTAAGTGAACCTCTTAGGAGGCAAAGTGGATGTTATCCTTGCTCTGTATGGGAAAGTCATATACCATTTATAAATGGTATAAATGGTTTCGGGTCGGTGCTCTCATACTCCTCGAACTTGTAAGAAAGTGGTCCTACCAGATGGGAAAGTCATATACCATTTATAACGGTTTGCGTGGGCGGCGTTCTAGTATGAGAGCACCGACCTGACACCAAAGTGTTTTATGGTAGATGAATCCCACATCATTAAACATAACGAAGAACCATAAGAGGCCCCAGATTTCATGCAAGATGGACCCAGGGAGAAACTACAAGAGGTAGGGGAAATCAACATGGAAGTAGAAGGGGGTGAAAGTAAACCCATTATAATTTTCAAGAGTCTGAACCCAAAGCAGAAGGGAGAGCTCATCAACCTGCTCAAAGAGTTCACTGACGTATTTTACTGGAAATACACGGAGATGCTAGGGATAGATCCAGAAGTGAGCTCCCACAAATTAAATATTCTACCCAATGCTCTTCCAGTCAGGCAAGCAACACGTAAATACAAAGATGACCTCGATCTAAAGATAAAAGCAGAACTAGAGAAACTGTTGGCGGCGGGGTTCATTAAAACTATTTAGCATCACGTATAGCTCTCGACATTGTACATATAGCAAAGAAGGACAAGATCCAAATTTGAATTTATGTGGATTTTTATGACTTAAATCAGTCTTGTCCCAATGATGAGTTTCCCCTACCCAGTATAGACAACTTAGTTGACGCTACCGTAGACCATGAGATGTACAGTTTTATGGATGGGTATGTCGATTATAATCAGATTAAGATGGACCCGATGGATGTAAAGAAGACAGCCTTCCACACGCCATTGGGAAACTTCCACTATATAGTCATTCCATTTGGATTGAAGAACGCTGGGGCCACCTATCAGAGGACCATGACTGCTATCTTCCATGACATGTTTAATGATATACTAGAATTCAATGTGGACGATCTGGTGGTAAAGTCCAAAATAGAAAGCAAGCATATACAAGACCTTCGAAGAGAGTTTGAGAGACGTCGTAGGTATAAGATGCGGATAAACTCCTCGAAGTTTGCCTTTGGGGTCATTGCGGGGAAGTTATTGGGGTTTGTTGTTAATAGACAGGGGGTGCAAATTGATGCAAAAAAGAAGAAAGTCATCATGATGAAGCCACCTCCAAAAAGTCAAAGGCAATTCATGAGCTTCTTAGGAAAGGTGTCCTACCTAAGAAGGTTCATACCTACGCTAGCGAAGGTGACCCACCCATTCACACCCCTGTTGAAAGGCAAAGCCAAGTGGGCCTGGGGAGATGAACAGAAGAAAGCCTTTAAGAAAATCAAAGAAATTTTAGTCTCTCCATCCATGATGATCCCACCGGAAATTGGGGAACCACTATTTCTCTACCTCACTTCAACAGAACGGTCCATAAGAGAAATGCTGGATCAAGAAAAGAAAGGACCATAAAATCGGTCTATTACTTGTCAAGGGTAATGTCAAGTACATAATTCAGATATACCAATGTGGAGAGACACTGCCTTGCCCTATTCTTCGTGGCTCAAAAGTTGAGACACTACCCGCTAGCCTTCATAGTCCATATAGTCACTAAGTGTGACCCTATCAAGTACCTCCTAGTGAAGAGTTACCTGGGGATAATTTCCAAGTGTGTGTGGGAGAAAAGATGGAGAAGTGGAAAATGGAGTTTGATGTCTCTAGTGCTCACGAAACAAGAGGTGCGGGCATTATAATCTCAAATATTAAGGAGAACATCACCCTCTCCTTCATGTTAGACTTCAAATGCTCAAATAATGAGGCTGGGTAGAAGTCTCTCATTTGGGGAATATTGGAAGCACTCCGAAGAGGAGTTAGGGTATTGTGCATACGAGGGGACTCTAACTTGGTGGTGAAATAGGTTAATGGGGAGTTCTCCCTCAAACATGCTAACTTGGCACCTTACAAATACATCATCCATAAGTTATTGAAATAGTTTCTGGAAGTAATCATTGAGTGGAACGTACGAACAATGAATAGACACCCTGACGTGCTAACTACAATAGCCCAAAAGTCAGACATGGATGCGTTAGAAGTAATAATAACAGTATAGGGAGAACAGTGCCTACCACAATGAAGTCCTTATTACCAAGCAATGAGCGAAAAGATTGGAGGTAGCCGGTTGTGAAGCAACTAGAAATAAGAGAAGGGATAATGAAGATGTTAGAATTATCTAACTACCACCTGCTGTAGGGAACACTTTACTTCAAGAGACCTATAGGGTTCTTAGAAAGGTGTGTTAGAGAAAAATAAGCTACAAAGAGGTTGGTAGAGATGAATGAAAAGATTTTAAAGGGACACTGATATCCCTATTTATCGACAGTTGCATTGGGGGGCTACTATTGGCCCATTATGAGCGCAGAGGCTTCTCATCTGCAACAAGGCTTAAGGTGCCAAACCCATTTTGACCATCCAACAGAAGATAATTTTGTGGAAGCCTTTGAAGATTGAAGGCAGCCATACATAGCCTATCTAAATGACGGTGAGTTGCCCACAAAGAGAACATATGAATTATATCTTCGAAAGAGAGTAACCCATTTCTACTTGATAGAATAAGAGATCTATAGGAAAGGCTACAACGAGAAGGCGCTAAAAGGTATGGCCAAAGAAGATATAGGGAGAGTGTTAAAGGAAGCTCATGAGCCCTCTCACATGGGAGGTGCCAAACTGTACGATCAATTGATGATGCTAGGGTACTACTGGTCAACCATGGAGCCTGACTCGATCGATTATGTGAAGAAATGCAGAGCCTGTCAAGTGCATTGGCCACTTTATACATACCCCTTCAGTCAACTTACAAATCCTAGCAGTTCCCTACCCTTTCACACATGGGCATCTGATCTAGTTGGAAAAATTAGACCAACATCTCATGGCAAAGCTTTTATTATTGTAGCTACAAAATTGTATACCAAATGGGTAGAGGCCAGTCCTCTAAGAAGGGTGACTACCTTAGTGGTAACTCAGTTTATCAAGGAGTATATCATATGCAGGTTTGGTATACCCAAGGTGATTCTAACAGATAATGAAAAATAATTCGTATGTAAATAAATGGACCTTCTCATAAACAAGTATAAGATTGTGCACAACAACTCAACCATCTCCTACCCTAAAGGCAATGTCCAAGAAAAGTCCACAAATAAGACCCTGATTAATATCTTGAAGAATATGTTGGAGGACATGCTAGGGGCATGGGATGAGATGCTGCCCATGGTAGTATGGGCTTATCGTACTTTAAAGAGAAAGACGACTAGGTTTCCCCATTCTTACTGGTATATACGACTGAAGTTGTCCTACCATTGGAATTAGCAGTACCCTCAGCAAGGGTCGCTCTAAGCAATGGACTCATCCCTAATCCGCAATATGTGCAGCTAGAGGCACTGGACGAGCATAGAGACAAAGCGAAAGAGAAGTTTAAAGTCTACACCCAGCAGTTGTCCAGAGCCTATAAAAATTTAGTTAAGCCCAAAGAGTTCCAGGTGGGAGACTTGGTCCCGCGAGCATCCACTCATCACCTCTGCAGCATGTCGGCGTCAAAGTTCAAACCCAACTGGGAAGGCCCCTTTGTGGTTAGAGGGGTAGGCAAGTCAAGGAACTGCCAAATTTTGGAGCTGGTGAGTGACTGTCTCCAATCTATCAACTGTAAGTGGTTGAAGAGGTATTATGCCTAGTTTTGTAAAAATTCATTTATGGCAAAGAATTTGAGCGGCTTTCTCTAACACTAGAAAATTTCTTTTTGTACAAATGATAGAGAAAAACAACCTTGTAAACAGTACACAAAATGAAAATAAATGAATAGTAACTCTTTTTTGTTCATTGCCTGATGATTCTTATTTTGTTTTCTTATCTACTGCATGAATTAGATCCATTAGAATATTTTTCTTTATAAACACTCTCTACTAGTCTAGAAGAGGGTCCAGGATAAAGAGAACTTTGCTCATTACACTTGGAGGTACATCCATCCTGAGAGAAAAGTATATTGAGCAAAGTCTTTCCACACATAATAGACAAATGGTTTTAGCCTTGTCACCAGACCAGTAGGGGGACATCCTCCAAGTAATAATAATAAAAAATAAAAAATATATTTTTTTACAACAAAATTGCCTAGAGAATCTCCATTCTCAAAGAAAAAGCGTTGCTTGACCAGTTCCAAGAAATTGTGGAGAAAGGGGCCTGCACCTCCCTGCTCTTATATTTTAAGAAAGAGGAAAAAAGGGTTCTTAATAAAACTGTTTGAAATAAAGACCACAAAGACAAGGGGGCAATATTTCTATGGATGATAGTCATTTTTATTTATAAATTATCAGCCTTTCATTTTCATCCTTTCGTCTTCTTTTTTGAGTCATTTTATCTCCTTTTGTTATTAATCTCTCTCCATTCCTCATACACGGAGACATATAAAGTGTATTCAAATCTATTGTTTTGGAAGTTTACTTCATCATACAAACTAGGTAATTATTTATTTTTGGGGGGTGTGTTTATTCTCTTTTTGATTAGGTTTAGTAACTGTTACAAGGTAACATTTGTGTCTTTTGCAATTGAGAATATAAATTGTTTGTATGTTTGATCATGTCATGTTATGTTTTCCGTAGTGCCAAATTTTATGGGGCTCTATATACCAAGGTTTTTTGATCTTTTGTTGTACTCCTTTAATGTTGTTTGTGCAGGAAGACAATAAAGGTCATGAAACCAAAAATCGTAATTTGACTATGTAACAACCTAGGTAATGTTTTCTCACTTGAGTTTGATTTTGTTTTGTTCTACTTATATTTTATTTTCGTATTAAAGAGGGTTTTTTGCCTTTTGCCTTTTGATCATGCTTTATTATTTTTTCCATCTTGAGTTTTTGCATGTTTTAATTTTTAAGAGGTGGCATGTCTATAATATTTGATTTTTCATTCTTTTAACTAGTTATATACTTTTTCCTTCTCAACACATTTACACTTTTATGGTTAATACTACGCATTTGATGAAGTGTGAGAGCGAAGATAATTCTAAGTGCTTAATCATGGCATATTGCACTACTTTTTTTTACAAAATTTTATTTTTAGAGAGAGTGCAACATATTTCCCAGAAAGAGACTTCAGTTGTTGGAGGAGCATCACCGAGAACCTCATTGTTATCTCCCTAATTGTTTGAGGTAAAAGTGACCATTATTGTAATTTACTCTTCTACTGAATAGTTGCACGTCGTTGTTATACTTGGAATGTCAATTGCTTTGTATAATCCCTTAGTTTTTCATATTAAAAACTATCATGGGTGGTGATGGTATCAAAGAATTTCACCCAGAGAGGTGTGCGTATTATCATCAACGTAATAAAAAAATAAATACTTACACATTCAGATGGATTTGCTAATTTTCTGCAATATTATTGATCGTAAGGTTACAAGTGTTAGCTTTATAACTTCTTGATATCCATATATTTAAGGGAAATGGAACGTGTGATCATGATTAAATCATTTCTCTTTAATCAGAACAAAAATTTATAGATAAACAATAGTTACATAATTGGACAAGATGCCAACAAAAACAAAAAAAATCACACATCTTAATTACGAAAGCGGACATATTTTGGAAATATCAGTAACAAATCTTAGTTCTTCTCATGTTTATTTGAATTGTTGAAAAGTTAAAAACACCTGTTAGATTATAATTCCACAATATGCAGAAGAATGACAATGTAGTGTGATTGTCTTTGGGTAATCGGATACCTATTTTACAATGAAGTTTTTGGCAAGCTTTTAGGTAAGTGTTACCCATGTTCAGTTGTAATTCTTATCATCATCTTCATAAATGGTAATGGATTTTTATGTTAGCAAAACATTTCACACATTTTCCATTTAGCATTTTGGAGAATATACACTTTGCACAGTTACCGTTATTTCAAGTATTCGTTAACTTTTGTTGAAAGCTTTCACTTAAAAATGTAATTCCGTGTTCTTATAATATCTTTTGGAAGGCATTTGTGGTTTTAAGATTTTTTTGCAGGGTTGTAACTTTATGTAGTCATCTAATGTCTTTGAATTTATGTAGAAGATGAAGATTCCGCATACTAACTATTTGGTGAAAGACTTGAAATTTAGCAATTTCTGAGAGGTGAGCTCTAAGACTAACATGTCATTTCTTTTTCAGACTTAATCACTCTCATTACATCTTTGATTATATGAAATTTATATGCATTATTTTTCTTTAAATGAATCACGTGGATGAATTGATTAATTTTGGTATATTTGAAGATTGCAAATTGGTTATTTAAGTCTGACTCAGCTTTGTGTTAGGGATATGAATTATAATATTAGTTATTCACGATATTACTTTATTATCTATTTTAGGATGTTGGAAATCGACAAAGGTTGAATTTTTTTATGGAATCGGCTTTTAAGAATATCAAGTATGTTCTTATAAAATATCACTGCTTTTTGGTTGTCATATTTTACAAATCCAAATTTATTAAATTAAGCCTTTCGTGATCATCAAAATTCTATCTTCTAATTCAGGAGGAAAATATTGAAATTACAAATGCTGAGAACCAATAGGAACTAAAGAACTAGAACGAAGAGTACATTTCAAAATGGTTCATTCATATTATATTTTGCACAACTGTATCTTGAATAAAAGTTGGGTGTTGATATGAATGGAGTGTTTCATGTACAATATCATAATGACCATTTGTGTTCAGTTATAAGTTTTGATTTTGATTTTTTATAATTTCTTATTCACGATTTTTACTTGAACAGTTACATTTACAATAGAGTATTAAATACTAAATTTTGGGGACATTCGTTTAGAGAATGGATAACATTCGAACTGTTATGCAATTGTAAGTTTCTTAAATGGATGCTAGAATGTAAGGTGTTTTTGTAAAGGGTATGATTTTAATGGTGCATTCAGATTCGGAGAATGGGCTGGTGTTGAAGTAGATGGTTTTGATGGATATTTGGTTTTAGTGGATTGGTGGTTATTAATATTGAATATGAATTTGATTACTGTTGACGCCACTATTGATACCAAATTTAATCTACTGACGTGGACCAATAATAAAAAGACACGTGTCAATCTACATGGCACAATAACAACGAGGAAAGTTTATTTCCCCCGACCAAGTCATGTTCGCTCCGAGCAACAAGGATACCCCGAGGAACTACAACACCCCGAGGAACTACAACACTCCGAGGAACTCCAGCGCTCCGATGAACTCCTGAACGACGAGCAACTAAGGCGGTCCGAGCTGCATCTCGGCCGTATCATTAAACGGACAACTGTTCAACTGTTCATTGAATGTTTATATTCTTGACGCACACGCTGCATTAAACGTATTACCCTTTCATATGTATTTCATTTAATGTATCGGACCTTTCATGTACAGCCTAAGGGCTATAAATACCTTGTATCATCCTCATTCAAGGGGACCGGAATTTCTTGAGAGAACTTGTAATCAAGAATTCTACAAACACTCAGAAATAACATAACAGTGGACGTAGGCTTTATTCCTAGCCGAACCACTTTAAAAATCTTTGTCTCTTATATGTTTGATGTGAATGTTTATCTTCATCTTCAATCTCATCCTCATCATTTATCTGCTGTTGACGCCACTAAAATGGCAGTGGCCATTTTCTGTCTTCAACAGATTGGCGCCGTCTGTGGGAACGTGTTACAAGCGTTGTTCTCCACCAAAAGCTAAGTTTTTATTTTCTCTACATATAATCAATTATACATACATCTTTTGATTGAATCGTGATTTTTATGTTTATATACATAAATTAATTGTCCAATTTTTATCTGTAAAATATTGCATATCATGATTTTTAAATCATAACTGTTAGATTCATTCTTATTTAGAAATCTGAAAAATAATGGATTTCATAAATCATAATTCTTTGCTTGATTCTCAAGTTTTAATTTAATATCATGGAATAAATATTTTAAATGATTACATATGCCAATATACGCGACGATGATAAGATTTGATCATTTTCATTGTTGATTTTGAAATAAATTTTGTAAGATATTTGATGTCTATTCAAATTCCCATCATATTTTTAATAAAAGAACGGGAAAAGGTTAAAGACAATGAAAAGTCTTTTCATGGAAATCATGACCCATATATATTCTCTCTCTCTTCAGGTTTGAGTCTCTTTGCATTCACTTTTATGAATTATATACTTAATTTGGTTCATCTTCCATCTATGTCAATAAAATCAAATTGATTGATTTTTGATATAAATTTGGTAATAATTTCGATCATTCACCATATTTTTATCTCTCCAAATTGGGAATAGGAAGGGGTCAATATAAAAAATAATTTTCTCTCACCTGAAAAATCATTACTCACCTCTTGTAAAAGAGGATCAGTAAAATAATCATGACCATATCAAGACTGGGAACAAATTTGATATTTTGGCCCCTCGTTCATCACATCACAAGGTTTCTTTGACGAAATCACACGATCTAGTGGGTTATATATTTATTCATTTAATTAACATTCTTAAGGCTTAAATTTTACATTGAATGTTATTTTTTGATCTCAAGATTCGAGATATTCTGGTCATCAAAAACTTTACGTCTTATTTATGATGCACATTTGATAATAATTTATCCATCTCACACACATTTGGCATAAAACATATTATTTCATATTTTGAAATTTTTATGCTGATACATATCATATATTGATTGGATGAGTAAATTATTCTCATGACTAATCAATTCAGCCTACACATATGGTAGAGCAAATTATTAATTTTTACAGGCACAAGATTCAATGCCGACGAATGCTGAAGCACAAATTATTCTATATCCGTTCGGATTCATATTTTATATTTATCTCAGCATGGAGCTCGAAAAATTTCTTCTTTCTATATATATTCGGCTCCGAGGAAAAGCTACAACAGTTATTATATTTCACCCCCAACGGATAGTTGGTCGGGGTAATTCTTATTTATATGCAGGCCCAACAAAGTTCTCGGCCATATTCTTATGTTCTGGAAAATATTATTCTTATTCGGCATTCTGCAATTATGCCTCGACAAGATACTTATTCAGCTTTAAGGAGAATTATAACATTCGTTCGGATAATTCTTATTTATATTCAGGCCTGACAACGTTCTCGGCCATATTCTTATGTTCTGAAAGATCTTATTCTTGTTCGGCATTATATGATTCTACCTCGACGGATCGGCGAGGCACTTTATTATTTTTTAATTATTCTTTATATCTATTTGGATGCATATTCTATTCTCATTTCAGCATGGAGCTCGACAAATATTTATTATATCTTATTCAGCTCCAAGGATGTCTCCAGCATTTATTATATCTTATTCTCAACAATCTGTTGGTCACCGCCGAGGAGGTATCCTGCATTTATATTATATCTTATTCCCAACAATCTGTTGGTCATCGCCGAGGAGGTATCCTGCATTTATATTATATCTTATTCCCAACAATCTGTTGGTCATCGCCGAGGAGGTATCCTGCAATTATTATATCTTATTCCCAACAATCTGTTGGTCATCGCCGAGGAGGTATCCTGCATTTATATTATCTTTTTCCCAACAAATCTGTTGGTAAGCGCCGAGGAGGTCTCCAGCATTTATATTATCTTATTCCCAACAATCTGTTGGTCAGCTCCGAGGAAGTCTTCATCATTTATTATCAATTACCACCAACTCCGATTGGTAGATAAAATCCAACTCCGGCTGGTAGACAAAATCTAACTCCGTTTGGTAGATAAAATCCAACTCCGGTTGGTATTGGTCGATAAATCTCATTCAAAGTTCACATTCCACAGTTGGGGGCTTCTATTACAGATATATTTGTTCATTTGGTGGCACATTCTTATATCATCATGCAGTCGAGCATCAAATTCAACCCCGACTAATCACTTTCTCAGGAAGAATATTGAAGTTCAGGAGGAATATTGAAGTTCAGGAGGTATATTGAAGTTCAGGAGGTATATTGAAGTTCAGGAGGAATATTGAAGTTCAGGAGGTATATCGAAATTCAAGAGGTGTATTCAGAAGTATCAGGACATGATGAAAGAAAGCGAAAAGTATTCCACCGAGGAACTCTGTCAGACCAAAAATTAGAAGACAAGTTGCCTATATGGAGGCTATATGTAGATGGATCATCTTTCACTACAGGCTGTGGGGTAGGGATCGTTTTGAACAGCCCAGATGAGGTCGACAGGGAATACGCCCTACGTTTCTAATTCAAAGCTTCTAATAATGAGGTTGAGTATGAGGCCATGATTGCAGGTCTTAATTTGTCAAATACTATGGAGGCACAGCAGGTTATTGTCTTCAGTAATTCTCAATTGATCGTAAACCAAATGTTGGGAAAATAATGAGCCGAAGGAGAATTGATGATCAAGTATCAAGCAAAGGTGATGGAGTTGGTATCAGAGTTTGTTGCTGTTCAAACTGGTAAGAATATCAAGAATGGAGAATGTGAGAGCATACGCCTTGGCCCGATTAGCATCAGCTACTCGTACAGAGCTGCGAAGAACGATACCAATTGAAGCATTAGAAAGTCGGAGCATAGATGAAGACCTGACGATGAATATTATTACCCTTGATTTAGGAACATTTTGAATGGATCCTATCAGAGCATATATTAAGGAGGAACAATTACCGGAGGATAAGCTCGCTGCCAAGAAATGGAAGTTTAAAGCTGCTCGGTATGTACTAATTAATGGTATTCAGAGGATAAGTTCGCCGCCAAGAAATGGAAGTTTAAAGCTGCTCGGTATAATGGTATTCGGAGGATAAGTTCGCCGCCAAGAAATGGAAGTTTAAAGCTGCTCGGTATAATGGTATTCGAAAGATAAGCTCGCTGCCAAGAAATGGAAGTTTAAAGCTGCTCGACGAGGAATTATGGCAGGTTTGCAAAGATGTGTACATCCCTCCGAGGTGAATTGATTAAAGAGATCCATGAAGGGTCCTGTGGAGCCCATGTAGCAGGACGAACACTTTTGCAAAAGGTGATGACGCAGGGATACTACTGGCCGACGATGAGAGCTGATTGTATAGCTTATGCCAAGAAATGTGACAAGTACCAACGCTTTTCCTCCATCTGAAGAACTTCACAAACATTGTTGACACCCATCATTTATCCTTGGCCATTTTCCATGTGGGGATTGATTTGGTTGGACCATTGCCGATGACTCGAGGAAGATTCAAATACCTCGTCATCGCAGTAGATTATTTTACTTAGTGGATAGAAGCTGAGCCACTTATTGACATGACATACGAGAAGGAAGGTGTACCAATTTGTTTGGAAGAACATCATCTGCCGATATGGTCTCCCTCATGCCTTCATCACAGACCATGGAACACAATTTAAAAACGAGGAGTTTGCTGCCTATTATCATCAGTCAAACATTTTGAAGGTTCATTCAGCGCCAGGATATCCTCAGAGCTAATGGACCAAAAGCTCTAAGGAGCCAAAAAAGCTCTAAGGAGAGCCAAAAGTGCTCTAAGGAGCCAAAAGTGCTCTAAGGAGCCAAAAAATACTCCTTTGGTTAGGAGGCGCTCTAAGAAGCCAAAAGCTCTAAGGAGCCAAAAAACTACTACTCCTTTGGTTAAGAGGTGTACACCAGCATGATCAATTACGGTTGGTAAGATAAAAATATACTCTCATATTACAACTTATGTTGGTCGGGAGGTAAGATTATTGCAAAAAGTTCCTCGAAGAACAAAATATTTCAAACTGAACCAAGTATGGTTGGTCGGGGATAAAAACCCACTAACTGTAGTTGGTCGACAAGAAGAATTTATTGACCTTAGTTGGTCGGATACATTTTATAAAGACAAAAATTTACCAAGTATGGTTAGTCGGGGATAAACTCTCACTAACTATAATTGGTCGACAAACATTATTTATCCACCTTGGTTAGTTGGAAACAGTTTGAACAATTTATACTCATTACTTTATTATTAAGTGATCGAGCAACATTACTGATACTTGTAACTTTTTATTACTAAGTTGTTCGATGAACAACACAATATTGTTATACATATGCACACATGTAAAGTATTTTACAAGACAATAGCAATTAAGATTGCGAACAAAAATGAAAGTCTTTCATCCAAAAAAAAAACAAAATACATTGAGAATGAAAATGTATACTAACTATTACATTGAGATTCCTATTCTATTGGTTTCTTTTCCTTCTACTTTTGAAACAGGTTCCTCACCAGCAGGAGGATCATCTAAAATATAAGAGGAGTTTATGAAGTTAAGACCTTTCAACATTCTGATATTCATCACAGATGATCTATCCGAGAAGCATTAGACCATTCCCGAGAAGCACTTGCTCGTCCCTGAGAACCTCTTATTCGTCCCCGAGCAGAGGTAGAAGTCAAAATCAGCATCTACAGCACTGAGATTTTTGCTAATACTGTCTCGACCAATAATGAAGAAGAACTTATGAGAAAATGTTTCGAGGTCCAACACTAGCTTGGTACTAATCAGATTGAAGAGTTGGGTTCAAAAGCTATATGTTACTCGACAAAGTATTCAGATAAGCTTAAATCAGAAAAATCAAGCACGTGAAGTTAGCACTCAGTTGCTCGACACAGGAAGCAGTTGGTCGGATGGCAAACCAATCAACATACTTGAAGATTATGACAAGCTACAAGTTTCATACTATGGCATGGCTGCATCCAAATTCCCAGGGGTGATACATAGCACACGGAGTTCCTCTAAAGAAAGATTAGCAACCATCGATCAGCCTGCATCATACTTCGTCCAGGAGATAATGAACTTTATGTTGAACAAATCAAGAAGGTAGATCAAGAATTTCACGAACACCGAGCAACATTGCAGAATAAATACTTCATCCTTTCAAGTAACCCATCAAGCATGAAGCATTGGGGGCTTCTGTTGATACCAAATTTAATCTACTGACGTAGACCAATAATAAGAAGACACGTGTCAATCTACATGGCACAATAACAACGAGGAAAGTTTATTTCCCCCGACCAAGTCATGTTCGCTCCGAGCAACAAGGATACCCCGAGGAACTACAACACCCCGAGGAACTACAACACTCCGAGGAACTCCAGCGCTCCGATGAACTCCTGAACGACGAGCAACTAAGGCGGTCCGAGCTGCATCTCGGCCGTATCATTAAACGGACAACTGTTCAACTGTTCATTGAATGTTTATATTCTTGACGCACACGCTGCATTAAACGTATTACCCTTTCATATATATTTCATTTAATGTATCGGACCTTTCATGTACAGCCTAAGGGCTATAAATACCTTGTATCATCCTCATTCAAGGGGACCGGAATTTCTTGAGAGAACTTGTAATCAAGAATTCTACAAACACTCAGCAATAACATAACAGTGGACGTAGGCTTTATTCCTAGCCGAACCACTTTAAAAATATTTGTCTCTTATATGTTTGATGTGAATGTTTATCTTCATCTTCAATCTCATCCTCATTTTACAATAGATCAAAAGAATGAAAAATAATATTACACAATTATATTTGACTATGTTTCTTTGTCATCTAAGTTATGTACTTAGATTGTCACATGTAATTTTCAGTCTTAATGCAAATCACAATGTAAAATGAAGAGTTTTTTAAATATGTATTACTTTGTATAACAGGAATTACAAAATGATCGTGCATTGCGTGAGCCTAAAATCTAGTTACTATTATATAAATGAATAACAAGGTTGGGAAGTCATAGTAGTAGTGATATGAGATTCAACTTTTCATTCATAAAGTAGGAGTTGCAGTTTCAGTAGTGACTTGTATTCAAGAGATTTATTCAAAGGTGATTACAGTTGTATTTATATTTCAGCTGAGACGTTTGCATAAGGAGATTTATACGGTAGATTTAGTTTACTAGAGTTTAATATTATCTCCGTCTAGTTATTTTGATTGTCATTCATATTTTAGGTCCTTTTATTTGTGATGCGGTGTTCTTATCACTAGAAGGAAGAAAAAGTATAACTCTTTTACTTCTTTTAGTCTTGAGAAATGTAATAATGGTTTAGCTCTTTGTAGAATTGGGTTTGGTCATTGGTAGATTTAGATTATGATAAGTATTCTCATGGCTTTTGAATCTATAATTTACATATGCAATTTTTATATATATTACATTAAGGAACTTATTGTTTAATACCAAATTTTATTAATTGCAGTTAATTTTTTAATACCTTATCCTGCATTTTTGTATTATTAAGCATATTTTTAACATATTATGTCAATTACACTTAATATTTTCAAACCTTTCTCCTATAATTTATTCCCTGAACATTTTCATTAGATCTATAATGATCCAAAAATCTACTATAGGTACTAATAATTAAAAATACAAGAGTTGTCTTTAGCTATGAAATTTAGCCATTACATACGCTCATGTCCAAAAGTGTTCGCTAATTTTGTACTCAAATTCCTGTAATATGTTATCACAAACATTATACAATAATCCCGACCAAGCGCCCGTGCGTCGTGGGGCTTTAACCTTGTTATCGGTATATTTTGCAACATTATATATGGCTTAAAAACACTAAGGGAAACTGCTATCGAAAATGCTCTTAATCTCCTTTTGTTAACGAGCAAGTTTCTATGACATTGTTTACTACTAAAAAAGATTAAAAGTTACTATTTCTTACTTTTAATTACATGCTTAAAAATGAAAGTTATCGAATTTTGAAATATATTTATTCCAATATAACAAATTTCAATTCCATTTGAATAGTACTTTACTATATCAATAATTTTAAAACTATTGAAGAGTTACTTGTTACGAAATTTTAAGACTAATTAAATCCATTATCAATTCAACGGTCGCTTTTGACCAAATAATCAAACATATAAAGTAAAATAAACAAATCAAAAAATTCAATTGTTTCATAGGCGTTTGTATTTTTCATATATGTATTTTTCAATTTAAAAGTTCAACACAATTCCTTAATTATAAGAATCAAATTTAATTATGTAATTAATACAAAGTATCTCTCTCTCTCTCTCTCTCTCTCTCTCTCTCTCTATATATATATATATATATATATATATATATATATATATATATATATATATATATATATACACGTATCTCATCACGTGGATCTACCATGTGGAATTAAAAATTTATTCTTTAAGTCCTTTCTAATAATGGGAATCCAAAAAGAAAACGTGAGGAGTCTCAATCTCACTCTTCCACAAAACAAAATATCAATCCATTCTCTACCATCTCTCTCCATTATTAATAGCAAGTGTTTCTCTCATTCCGGGTATGGTTTGCTCTACAATAATGTTAGAATTTAGTTAGTCTTATGCACATACAATCTAATTCATATCCATATTGTTTCAAATACAACTTTAACAAGGCTACAAACCAATCATCAATCCAAGAATATATTCTTTTGTGTGTATGAAACACAAAAATCATCTATGTTATAGAAGTCCTATATGCAATGATAAGATTTGGTTTTGATTTATAAGGTAGAGTATGATTTTGAATGTAACTTTGATACTTAAAATTGATTCTTTTTCGTATTATTTAATTTTCTATTTTTATTTTAGGACTGAAGTATGAATTTTTCAAATTTACTACAAAAATTTCACATTTTATCCATTTGTCTTTATTTTGTACTCATCAATTGATATAATTAATTTTGTAACCATCCATTTACATTGGTATAGAATCATCATGAAACATGGCCATCATGCATGTAAGTAGACGAATTTTCGTACAAATTTTAGGTTTCCCTTTTTCGAGATGATTATATATAATTGTTTCTGAATTTTTATATACATTCTGAAACAGTAAATTTCTTGAGAATTGATAATTTATTGTTATTTTTCTATTTTTATATAATTTGAAATATTTTTTTTTGATGTTTAGTTCCTATAGTAGATTTACATTTTCATTCGTAACGGTTCTATTATCCAATATTATGTGTGTGTGTGTGTATAATTTTGTTATATATTAAGTTAATGAGTTCCTATAGTAGATTAACATTTTCATTCCTAATTGTTCGACTACCCATTATTATGTGTGCGCGCGTGTGTGTATATATATGTTATATATTTTGTTAATAATACTATTATAATTTATGTTTATATTTTTCTTCAACCCATGTCAAGGTGTAGGTTTTTTTAAGGTAAAAAATATTTGTGAAATTGTTTACTTCATAAATTGTATTATTTTATTCTAAACTTTTCTCCATAATCTAGTAGATTTTTTTTCCCTGTAATGAAAAATGATGTATATTTTTGTGAAGAGTATTTGGTATTGGATGATCTCTTCATTTGGTGCCTCACTTTCTATATTTAGTTTTAAAAGGAGGGGATCTTGATTTTCATGTTTTAGTAAATGACGAGGTTTGAGTTTATTTTTAACTAATTTTGAGTTTTTATTATGTTTAAACAAATTTCAAGCTATTGTTGTGGTTGTTGTTAATATATTAGTAATAGTAGTATTACGATTATAATTTAACAATTATAGTTACAAAAATACATAATAGATTAGTAGTATTTTTTGGCTTTAACAATTGTTGTATAACAAAAGGTATGTCTTAAGCGTAAGACATGGGGCATGAGTATATCCAACTTGGGAGAAACTCTAAATGGTTAACTCCAGATGAGATACATATCCTTACTCATTTCGACATATATGGGATGAATAATGTTTTGAGTCCCCAAAACTCCCCCACATCCTTCTCTAGATTTTTTTGGGACACATAGCACTACTCGTATTGGATACATATCATTACTCATTTATATACTATTTTAAACCATTTTTTTAGTTCATAAATAATAGACACATTAAAAATATATTTTAATTTAGATATTGGAGAGTTTAATACATATAAATATTTAATCTTTAAATTTACGTACATATGCATGTTTAACTATATTTACTTGCATGCTTTTATTTGGTGAAACAAGGTAATGTATCATGTGTTTAACATAAATACATTATCTTCATAGGATTGTTTTTCTGGAATTTGTAATTTTTTAAATCTATTTTTTAATGTTCTTTTGCACAAAGTTTCTTTTTGATATATCATATTTATGGGGTTGATTACTATATGAAGATGAAACTTCGAACTTTTAGGAGATCTGAAGTATATTTACTACCAACGAATGTTTTAAATTTAAATTTTTATAATTTTTACATAGAATGGAACGTTTTATAATACTTTTGTAAATTTATCTACTCAACATTATATAATCGGGTCTATAAATTTCTCGGACATTGCGCGAAGTCTAAAATTATTATTATTTTAAAATGCTTTACAAGCAATTAAGTTGCTTGACATCTAACATGAGGATTAGCCACATAATTTAGGCCTCCACATCA
The DNA here is from genome assembly GCA_949130495.1 of Sambucus nigra. Lineage (NCBI taxonomy): Eukaryota > Viridiplantae > Streptophyta > Magnoliopsida > Dipsacales > Adoxaceae > Sambucus > Sambucus nigra. Next base: position 582,789,589 of record OX422211.1, on the reverse strand, counting down.
ACAACCGTTTAAAAGTCGAACAAAATGAATTGCCCATTCCTTCCCGTTGTTTAATCTTCCCAATATCACCATTTACAAATCTTACTCCTCTCATAACATATTTTTATCTCCCTCATAACTCTTCATATTCTTTCTGAAGGAAACTAAGGTATTTTTTGTTTTTACTTCTTAAGTCTGAATCTGAACCATTCAGACTTAAAGGTAGCAAAAAGTATTTATTTTTTTAAATGATTAAGAGGCAAATGACTATATTTGGCTCTTAATGATTAAGAGGTAGAATTACATCTCAAGTCTGAATCTAAAGTCTAAATACATCCATTTAGAGGTACATTCAGACATAAAAATAAACATATTTTTCAGATTTACATTCAGACATAAAAACATACATATTTTTCATATTCAGATTTCATACTTCAAATTCAGTCTTCAGACTTCATATTCAAATGAAAAATTAAACGCAAACCTAAATGTTTGGTAACCTAGAAGGCGAAAGCATTCTGTCTCTCCCTCTTTATCATTCCCATAACTGCAAATCGATTTCTCTACTCCTATAAATTGACTACGAATGCCCCACAACATTCGCACTTTCGAAGGACTCCGCAGCTACCCCAACCCCAAATCAAGCCCGAAACCTAGATTGCGCATCCCCATCTTCTCAGTAATTTTCAATTCACTTACACAAGTGTGCGTTCACAGACAGGTCACCATAAGAGCACGATGATAGTGCATATAGATTCGATAGTGGTGATTGTAGTTATTTTTCTTTTCATATGAAGAAATGGGACATTGTTGTTGGGTTTTTTAGATGAGGACGACCGAATATAGCGATGGTGATTGGTGGGTTGATGGGTCTGTAGTTCAATATCAAAGATGAATATTTTGAACGAGGTGTTAGGTTTTAGTTTGATGACATAGGTGAATGATTTTTTGGTCTTTCTAACATAGATTAGTGGTTGGTTTCGGTGGTGGAGTTTGTAGAAACAAACCAGGCCACATTAAAAGCTTTCTATTTTTACTCGCAGACCCTTGTGATTTATGCATTGGGTTTCATGTTTTTTTTATTAAAAGTTATTTGTTTTTGGTGATTTCTTCAAAAAATTTATTTTTGTACGAGTGTTTCTACTCTTATCGAAACCAACTTACCGATCCCATACCTAATGCCCTTTATCTTCTTCTTTTTTTCAAACATTTCTCTCACTCTTTTATCTTCGATCCCAAAAAACTATTGGTATAGTTTTTAAATGGTCACTTATCTTATGTTTGACTTATCTTAGTCCCTAAGCTATGTCACTTGTGCCAAATAAGGGATTCCGTCCATTAGGCCGTTAAATATAGACAACAAATTGAAATGTGCTTCTCACATGTCAATTTTGTAAGGGCATTCCCATATTTACGCCCAATGTTTGAAACGGTTCGCATTCTGTGATCATCCACATGCAAAATCCCCAAACTCTCTACTGCTCAAACCAACATTGAAATCGTTCGTGTACAAAATGGAGTGGAAGTTGCGTCGTGTTCTTCTTGAAGATTTGCTCATCGGCCCTCAAACGCTATATGGTATGTGAAATTCCATATTTTATGTCTTTCACTTGAGAGTAGACAAATTTATTTAGTTGTTAATCTTGACATTGTAGTTGATCATTATCTTATACATCAAAAATCCTAATTTTCATGTAATTTTTGTACCTAATAGAGTTATTGTCTACAATAACCCATTTTTCTCATCAAAAACCCTTTTTTCAATATGTGCATGCCTCATAAAATTGTATTTTTTACCCTTTTCCTATTATGCATGTGTTATTACAGATGAAAGTGAGCCCTATTTCACTGTTGAGTTGCACCATGGTGGTTGTTTTGATGATAAACTAGACAAATCATATGTTGGTGTACTTGTCAACCATTTTATTTTTGTGATCCAGATATAATATCACTCCAAGACTTGTATGAAATGCTTAGGGAATTAGGATGTCATAATCCCAACCAATTGTGGTACAAGGATATAGATTTGGGTTTAAAGTTTTGTTTGTACAAAATAGAAAGTGACATAGATGTGTTAGAAAAGTGTAAGTGGGTTCCTACATATAGGAAGGTTGATTTGTACATGGATATGCCTAAAGATGATTTGTGCATTGAACCCGTGGTACTTGGGGGATAGGTTTTGATAAAATAGAAGTAGAACAATTTTAACATGATGGTCCTAGGTCTGAATGTAGAGAAGATACATGAGAGAATATTAAAGAAAGAATATGGGATAAAAATAAGGGAAGAGAAAGGATGGATATGGATGAGGATGTGGGAGTTAATGAAGAGACATGAAGGGATAAAAATAAGGGAAAGGAAAAAATGGCTATGGATGAGGATGTGGGAGTTGATGAAGACAATTTGGGATTTTTGTCTGAAATAGATGACTCAGATGAGATTATTATCTTGGCTTCTTCTGAAGATGAGGGAGGAAATGCTTGTAAATATATATTTTCTAAGTTTGATCCAGAAAAGGATATGACAAACCCTCAATTTGAACTTGGCCAAAAGTTTGCAAGTATTCATGTGTTTAGATAAGCAGTTAGAGAGTATGAAATTCATAACAAAAAGGACATTAGTTTCACAAAGAATGATACAAGAAGGATTATAGAGAATTGTGCCTCACCATGTACATGGAGGATATATTCTTCAAAAATCAGTGGTGAAGAAATATTTCAAGTGAAAACTTTGGTAGATGTGCACAAGAATTACAAGGCAGCCTACACCAATAGGTTTGTTACATCCTCATGTTTATCAAACAGGTACTTTGACACATTCAAGTTCACCCCTAAAATACCTCTGAATGCAATTAGGGAGACTATTAAAAGGGACCTTACAGTTGGGGTGTCAGGAAGACAAGCATATAAGCCAAAGAAAAAAGCTCAAATATTGATTGATGGATGCTCTAAAGACTAATATGCAAATCTGTTGAGGCATTGTGCTGAATTGAAAAGGTATATGCTTGATTCCACCATTAAAATTCCTGCCAATGAGGCTTGCATTGAAGATAAGAGCCCTCAATTTTAGAGAATGTATTGTGCTTTGGGGTCACTTAAAAAAGGATTTCTTGAAGCTTGTAGACCTATTATTAGTTTAGATGGATGACTCTTTAAGGGTCCATACCATGGTCAACTGCGGGTGGTATAGATGCAAATAATGGCATTTGGCCATTTGCTTATGTTACGGTGGAGAAAAAGTGTAAGATTTCTTGGATGTGGTTTTTGGAGTTATTGTGTGATGATGTTAGAATGGGAAATGAATCTAAATTCACTTTCATGTGTAATAAGCAGAAGGTAAACCTCTAAATTTTATTTCATGCAAAATATTTATTTACTTTCATGCAAAATATTCAAAGTAACTAATAGTCTGTATGTTGCAGGGTTTGGTACTAGCTCTTCAACTTGTTGTCCCCTAATGTGAGCTGAGATTTTGTGCTAGGCACCACCACAACAATTTCAAGAAGGAGTTTAGGGGAAAACGATTGAAAGATTTATTCTGAAAATGTGCCAAAGCAAGTACATCAGTATATTACAGCCAATGCATGGAACAAATGAAGCAGGTTTCTGAAAAAGCATACATATAGATGGATACAATGCAACCACCAAACAATTGGAGTAGGTCCCACTTCTCTACCCAACCAAAATGTGATATTCTCATAAACAACCACTGTGAAGTCTTCAATAATTTCATAACTGATGCAAGGAATAAGACTATTATCTCAATGATGGAAATAATTAGGGAATTGATAATGAGAAGACTTCAAGTGAATATAGATAAGATGGTGAAACAACCAGGTGTAATTTGTCCAAGAATTAAGGAAAAGCTGGGCTTCTTATTGTAAGAGTCTGTGGTATTTATTTGTGAATGGACTGGAGGATCTTAGTTCCAAGTTAAAAGTCCATTTGTTAAGTTTATTTTTTATCTAAGGGAGAGGACTCTTGTAGGGTCTGGCAGTTGAGTGGGTTGCCTTGTGTTCATGGATTAGGGGTAATATTATACAAAGGGGATAAACCAGAAAGCTATGTGGTTGAGTGTTACACCAAAGAAAAGTATCTCCAATAATATACAAACCTCCTCATGCCCTTAAATGGCAAAGACTTGTGGCCTAACTCTGCAAAGAAACCACTAACACCACCTGATGTTGAGGCACAACCAGGTAGACCAAAGAAAAAGAGGAATAAAAAAGCTGGTGAAACTCATACAACTGGAACTAAGCTTGGAAAACATGGCATCAAGATTAAATGCAGAAGGTGTGGTTACATTGGCCACAATGTTAGGAGTTGTCCGAAAAAGGTTGCAACCAAAAAGAGTATGAACAAGGATGTCCCCCCAAAAAAACTCAGAGCCAAAAATAGTTTGAAGTGAAGATTTTGATGTGTTTAGCTGAAGCTTTAGTGTTAGATTTAACTATATTTTGTATGCAACTGATGTGGATGTAACTGGAATTGATGTTTTTTGTATGCAACTGAAGGTTTAGTGTTGCTTCTAATTATTTTGGATGTTTTTTGGTTTAGTGTTCCATATTTGGAACTGTAATTAATGTTGCATAGTTTGAACTCCTTTTATGGTAATGAATATGGCTGTTTCTATACTATTGTTTGTGATTTCACAGTGGCAACATTTTCATTCATTAATTAAAAATAATTACAATAACACACATTAATTGAAACAAAGTATGCATATCATTCATTGATTCAAATAATTGCTACAATGACACATACATTTCATTCATCATTTCACTTCACACTTGCATTTCTCACCCCCATTTCCAGACAACAAAACCCAAATTAAAAACACACACAACAACAACACAATCTATAACAGATTCTCTCTCTTTCGAACTCTTCCAACCTTGAGAACCCAGTTAAGTATGTCTTCCCATATAAAAAATCTGTAGCGACCTTGTTCGGTACGACTTGGACATGCTAAAAAGGTTCTACCGGGATTCTGTTGCGTCCACGAGGTACGTCTTTCAACCACATGGCCGCAATAACAATAAACCATCATTTTTTTTCTTCAGTTGTGACTTCAGTTGGTGGGATATAGAATTATTGGAGCCAAAATGAACAACAAAGGGTGGAAAATGTTGTTGCTGGGCTATAAATGTTGTCAAATGAGGATACAAAAGAAAATTTGTCATTTTGCTATCTACATTTAACGGCCTAATGGACGGAACCCCTTATTTGGCACAAGTGACATAGTTTAGGGACTAAGATGAGTCAAACATAAGATAAGCGACCATTTAAAAACTATCCCAATAGTTCAGTGACCAAAAAGGTAATTTACTCAACTTACTAATATGAAATCACAATTTCAACAACAAAAAAAAAAAATGCAAATTTCAACTAGTAAATAAAATACAAATTTTACCCATTAAAAAAAGGAACACGAACATACTCAATAAAAATAAGATTATACATAATTTTTTTTTATAACTGTAAGGACACAAGTCTCCGATTGAGTCTTAATGTTGTGTTGGCTCAATTCCAGACAAAAATATTTGAGCCATAGGATAGAGTTCAAGTTTATCCATTCAAGCCTATGACATGTTTGTTGAAGACGTAGCGACCAAGATTAAAGCTTCATAAAATGCCGTGTTTGTTGTGCCTCGTTTCTAGGTCAACAACATTTGTTCTGTTTACTCCTAAGGTATGAATGCATTACATATTTATATAGGAGCTTGGAACAATTTTAATTGGGTGAATTTTTAGTTTAAACTCTTGGTTATTTTCAATAAAGTTTCTGGGCTAAAATCGAATTTTTTAGCTTTCTTATTTTTCGTTTGAAATTGTCGTTCGAACGAGTTTTTCGTTCGAACGAGAATTTCGTTCGAACAAGGTTTGCCAACGAGTTCCTTGTTTGGTCACTGGAATATCGTTCGAACGAGAATGTTGTTCGAACAAGAATTCTGACGAGTTTACTAACGACTTTACATTTTATCCACTGGAACTTCTTTAGAAGGGTCATTGGAACGAGACTTTGTTCGAATGAAAATCTTGTTCGAACGAGATTTGGCGGGAACAAGTATTTTGACAGTTTTCTCACTTTTCTCATTACTTTTCCCCACTAACTTTTGATAGACTTATCTAATGCGGGATCTAACTTTTTCAAAGTAACTTTTACATATTCTTCCATCTCCTAGAGAGAGTTTTGAGAGTTTAACTTTTCTATGAAAAGGTTCATGGTTTAAGTGTTTTGCTTTCCAAGAAAATCACCCAAAAACACTTTTAGTTTACACCCATATTGTTTATTCCAAGTTTCCATATAAATATCTTGCTTGGAGTGTTTGGCATCGGGTTTACTCTACCAAGTTGAAGAGTTTGTTTGTGTTTACTTCTATATCCCTTAAAGAATAAGTCTCGTTGTTTTGCTGCGGCATTCCCATATGGTGAAAGGCACCATATGTGGTTGACGGTGGTTCCTAAGGCCTCATTGGTGAATTCCAAGGTTCCGGTGGAGGTCTTGGGTTGTTGACTAGGCGGAGGTGTTTACAAGAAGACACATTAAAGATTGAAAGGATTCGACTCGAGGAAGTAAGTCATCTGTCTTGTAATTGTAAAACCATACTAAATGGACTTAAGGGTAGGGCCGTCTAAGTTTTTTTTTCGTTGTGGATTTTTCCTCGTACATTGCGGCGTAGTGATTTATTTGTTCATTTTATCTTTTGCAAAATTCACCTTAGATGAATGCTTAGAAAAAAGATAAAATTTGATTTAAATCACTACTTACTTAATTTGGTGCTAATTTAAATTTGGGTATATGTTAATTTAATTCTAGTCATCGTTTAATTTGTTAAAATTGGTTTGGCCTATTTTGGTAATATTGAAAATACGACTTAGGCAAATTTCTAGGACTTGGATTGAATTAAGTTGTTTAAGTGAAATATGTATTTGTTGATTAATCTAATTTCACTTGGTTTAATTTTAATTTGAAAGAAATTAAAATTTGGTGTTTGTGTGTGTTTATTTGAACCATCTTGATTCCGCATGTTAAAAGGAAATTGAATTTTACTTTTTTGTGTTAGGATTTAAAATTTGGTTGTCAGTTGTTAACGGGTGGTCCCCACCTACACATTTAGTAGATAATGAGCGTGTTCCCAAACCCACAGAGAGATGGAGTGAGAATGAATTTAAACTTGCAAACTTTAACTCATGTGGTTTAAATGCATTGTTTAGCGCGGTCACATCGGATGAATTCCATCGCATTATGACGTGCAAAACCGCTAAAGAAGCATGGGATATTTTACAACTCACTCATGAAGGAACTAGTGTCTTAAAACCTTCAAAACTCCAAAACCTCACCACTCAATTTGAAACTATCAAAATGAATGAAAAAGAAACTTTTGATGAATTTTATGCTAGACTTTCCGATATAGCTAATTCATCTTTTAATTTGGGAGAGAAAATACCCGATAACCGAGTAGTAAAGAAATTTTAAGGTCCTTACCCGATAGATTTATCCTCAAGGTGACCGTGTTAAATTCTTTACCCACTTTAGCCTCTACGAAATTAGAAGATCTCGTAGGTGATTTACAAACCTATGAACTAGACATGTTTCCCTCTAAAACTGAAAAGAAAATAGATAAGGGAGTTTCTTTGAAAGCCCGAAAGGAGGAAAAAAACAAGTAGTAGAGAGTGAAAATGAAAGTGACTCGGAAGATATGGCTATGTTTGCTAGGAAGTTTCGAAATTTTCTTAAATTTAATAAAGATAAATTTAAAAATGATTTTAAGAAATTTGAAACTTCTGAGCATGCAAAGTCAAAAAGATCCCTAAAACTCCTAAAGAAAATTTAAATAGGAACGAGTCAAATAGGTATTTTGGTTGTGAAGGGTATGTCCATAGGGCTTTTGAGTGCCCCACTAAACTAAGGAGAGAGGGTAAGCAACCAATTTCTTTTAATGCAACCCTTAGTGATAGTGATAATGAAGAGGGTATGTCCATGTGAGTGATAGTGAGCACTACTCTATTGATGAAATTTTAACACATGACACTTTTGAGGTCAAAGTTTATGATTCCCTTATTTTTTATGGTTGTGAGAGTGAAGAAGAGAGAGATAATGAAAATGAAGAAGAGGTCAATGTGAGTGAACTTCAAAATACTTTTCAAGAACTTTATGAAAAATCTATTAAATTAAAAAGATCTAATTTGAAGTTAGAAGCGAGTTTAAGAGAGCGTGTCAAGGTCGTTGATGATATTGTGTTGGTTGAATACCTTAGGACACGTGAGAGGACTCTTCGAGAGAAGCTTGAACATATAGAAGGCGAGAGAGATAGCCTTAGAGGTTTAATGGAATCAATAAAAAAGGATCTTCTCGAGTTTGAAGAGAGAAATGTTTTGTTAGAGTCTAGAATTTTAGAATTAGAAAATAAATTTAAAGACTCTAGTAAAGTCAAATTTGATTTGGAATGTAGGTCTGAAAAATAAGATAAAATATTAGGCACGGTCCAAATAAAAAATGACACTTGTGGTCTAGGTTCGATACTCGTAATGAATCAAATCATAAAGCCAAAACCAATGTTTTAGGAGAATCTCCTAGGAAATCCTTTATAGATCATTCCTTAGGTAAGTCTTTTCGCCGAGTCTTTAGATGCTCACATTGTAGTCGAAAAGGTCATCTTAGGAAATTTTATTTTGATCTTAAACGAGGTCCTAAAAAATACTAACGTAAGGCAACCGAGGTAGTCAAGATTCCTACACCCCGAGATAGTCATTCGTCCTTAGTTTGGGTTAGGAGATCTGACTTGGTAGCTTTATAAGATAGAATTTTTTATTCTCATGTGCTTTCACATGCTTCCTCACTTGGAAAATCTAAAGGTTGAATGTGTTAGTAGTTGCATACTTTAGCTTTTGTACTTCATGCTATATCACCATGCTAATTGTATGTTTGTTTTAATCATTTCTAGTCTATGCTCCATGGTTAATCACATGCTAGAATTATGATTCTTGTTTATCTTTTGTATTATATTTTTTTCATTTTAGGTTGCGTTTAATAAAAAATACAAAAGATTTTTGTTTATCATTTGTGTTTCACCTTTTTCGTCATTTAGGCTTAATGAAGAATACAAATGATTTTTGTTTGTCTTTTGGAGTAAATATTTTTGTTCATTTGATTTAAAAATTTCAAAAACTCAAAAAGATATTTTTGTGTGTATTTTAGTTTGACACACTCTATGTGGCATATATTTGTGTTTGAATCCCTTCTTTTTTGCTTCCAAGTGTCTAGAACTTTTGATTTAGATTATCAATCCTTAAAATGTTCTTTACCATGCTTACATGGAGTAGTTGGATTTTGTGTTGATATAATGGATTCTATTTTTTATATTCCTCAATTCACTCATGCACGAGCTCACTTGAAACTATAGCCTCATATGTATATTTGAGCTTTGTGAGGTGTTCTCCTACCAATCTTGTCATCTACATGTTATGTGACCTAGGAGGACTAGTGCATGTTAAAATGTATTGCATGTGAGATTTGTGTGAGATATAAAAAATTATATATATAAATGTACACGGGGAAGGGCTCCGAAAGGAAAAATCATCCTTTGCGAGTAAGCCACCGTTTGCTTGGACCTAAAAGAAATACGTGGTCCAAATGCCTAAAAATAACATATGGCATTAAAAAGAAAAATAATTGTCAAGGCTTATGTTTAATTGATATATTCATTCAAAAATATATATGCTTATTAAGGGAGAATTGATGGTATATCAACGATTTGCACAATGCCCGCTTATCCTAATTGTTCTTTCAATGTCATGACTCTATTGGTTTGTAGAATCATTAAAATTCTAGGCTTGTATGCATTGTCTATGTTTGTTCATTGAGTTCAATTTTTAATGTCACATGAGGTTATATTACAATGTGATGAAGCTAGCAATCAAATGAGAACTCTGTGAACATGTTTGAAGTGATTGGGTCTAAATTTAATTGTTACTAGTTCACACCCGAACACTTCCGTTTCCATATGACACATTTTTGCCATACGAGTGTGAAAAGCTATTTTATTTTGTGTCATGTGTGGTGTTTATACCTAGTATATGTGTGTGCGTTAATGATATTTATTATGTTCTCATATACGAGGTATTCTTTTTGTCTTTGCCTTACTTTCTAGTCCATCTTTGCTTCTACCTCATAATTGATATCTATCTTGTTGCATTATTTGTTGATATGTGATGCTTAATACTTATGTATCATATTGGTACCATTTTCTTTCATCTTAGTTGGTATCCTTTATTCTTTGTATGGATTAGTTATGCTTTTGTTGCCTATATGCTTTCATGTTATCTGCTTTGCATACACTTTTTTTTTTAATTCTATCACCTTTGTCTATTCCTGAACAAAAAGGGAGAGAATGATAGGGGAGAAATGGTATCTAATCCTATTGTAATCGTATCTTAGTTTGTTTGGGAGATTTATCTTAGGGGGAGATGTCTTTCTAATTATGTCACCGTTAGACAAAAAGGGGGAGAATTAATTTAGGGGGAGTATTTATCTTAATTGCATTTAACATTCTTGATATTCCCTATGCGTTTGATAGTTTGCTTAAGTGTGCAGGAATTCTTCTAAATGGCAACTTTCATCATTGACAAATATATATTGATCCTTGGGTTTTGAGCCAAGCTATGTATTTTTTTATTTTGGGTTAGATATTTTTTAAGTCTAGTAGAGCTTGACGGCCCTTTAGGATTTTTGTTGGTTTTTGTCCCGGAATAGCCAAAGGGGGAGATTTGTAAGGACACAAGTCTCTGATTGAGTCTTAATGTTGTGTTGGCTCGATTCCGAACAAAAACATTTGAGTCATAGGATAGAGTTCAAGTTTATCCATTCAAGCCTATGACGTGTTTGTTGAAGACGTAGCGACCAAGATTAAAGCTTCATAAAATGCCTTGTTTGTTGTGCCTCGTTTCTACGTCAACAACATTTGTTCCGTTTACTCCTAAGATATGAATGCATTACATATTTATATAGGAGCTTGGAACAATTTTAATTGGGTGAATTTTTAGTTTAAACTGATGGTTATTTTCAAAAGGTTTATTTAAAACTTTAAAATAAAGTTTTTGGGCTAAAATCGAATTTTTAAGCTTTCTGTTTTTCGTTCGAAATTGTCGTTCGAACGAGTTTTTTTTTCGAACGAGAATTTCGTTCGAGCGAGGCTTGCCAATGAGTTCCCTGTTTGGTCACTAGAATATTATTCGAATTGTCGTCCGAACGAGAATGCTGTTCGAACAAGAATTCTGACGAGTTTACTAACAACTTTACATTTTATCCACTGGAACTTCGTTAAAAGGGTCATTCGAACGAGACTTTATTCGAACGAAAATCTCGTTCGAACGAGATTTGGCGGGAATAGGTATTTTGACAGTTTTCTCACTTTTTCCATTACTTTTCCCCACTAACTTTTGACAGACTTATCTAGTGCGGGAACCAACTTTTCAAAGAAACTTTTTCATATTCTTCCATCTCCTAGAGAGAGTTTTGAGAGTTTAACTTTTCTATGAAAAGGTTCATGATTTAAGTGTTTTGCTTTCCAAGAAAATCACCCTAAAACATCTTTGGTTTACACTCATATTGTTTATTCCAAGTTTCCATATTAATATCTTGCTTGGAGTGTTTGGTATCGGGTTTACTCTACCAAGTTGAAGAGTTTGTTTGGGTTTACTTCTACATCCCCTTAAAGAAGAAGTCTCATTATTTTGCTGCGGCATTCTCACATGGTGAAAGGCACCATGTGTGGTTGAAGGTGGTTCCTAAAGTCTCATTAGTGAATTCCAAGATTCCGGTGGAGTTTCGGGGTTGTCGACTAGTTGGAGGTGTTTACAAGAAGACGCACCAAGGATTGAAAGGAGTCGACTCGAGGAAGTAAGTCATCTGCCTTGTAATTGTAAAAGCATACTAAGTGGACTTAAGGGTAGGGCCGTCCAAGTTTTTTTTTTCGTTGTGGATTTTTCCTCGTACATTGCGACGTAGTGATTTATTTGTTCATTCTATCTTTTGCAAAATTCACCTTAGATGCATGCTTAGAAAAAAGATAAAATTTGGTTTAAATCACTACTTGCTTAATTTGGTGCTAATTTAAATTTGGGTATACGCTATTTTAATTCTAGTCATCGTTTAATTTGTTAAAATTGGTTTGACCTATTTTGGTAATATTGAAAATATGACTTAGGCAAATTTCTAGGACTTGGATTGAATTAAGTTGTTTAAGTGAAATATGTATTGGTTGATTAATCTAATTTCACTTGGTTGAATTTTAATTTGAAAGAAATTAAAATTTGGTGTTTATGTGTGTTTATTTGAACCATCTCGCTTCCGCATCTTAAAAGGAAATTGAATTTTACTTTTTGGTATTAAGATTTATAATCGGGGCATTCGCTTTTACAATAACCAAACCCGAACCCGACCCAATTAAAAGGGACAAAAATAATTTTTTTACCAAATACGAATATGACCTAATTATAACACGACATGACACTTCACAAATTTTTTAGGTTGTAAACTTTTTTAGCTAATATTTTTTTTGTTAAAATTAGTTTTATATCTTTTTAGGTAGTAATTTTTTTTTGTTAAAATTAGTTTTTATCTTTTAAAAAAACATTACACACTTTTTTTCTTGAGTAATTCTACAACGAAGCACAAATTCAACTCATTTTGTGTGATGCACTGATGTGTCGCGTCAGTATGAGTTCATTTTTTAGTTGTGGTGGGACCCACACCATAGGACCCTCAAAACGAACCAATATAAACACGACGCGTCAGTATGAGTTCAATTTTTTAGTTAATATCAGTTTAATATTTTTTTTATATATAAAATAAGTTTTACGTTCCAAAAAGTCCTTCACCACGTAAAAACACTCCTTGTTTGTCGTTGGCGCGGGCCTTTAAAAATAAGAGAATATTGGTTAAATTAGTGTTTGAGGGATTTTTGGAACAAAATAAAAGAGATTGGAGTAAATGTGTATTAAAAAATGTTTTAGGGACTTTTTGATAATTGATCCATTAAATATTAGTTTCATGTAAAATTTATTTAACACCACATAAAAAAAAACTATGTTCCAAAAAGTCCCTCACCACATAAAACACTCAATGTGTGCCGCTGGCATGGACCTTTAAAAATAAGAGAATATTAGTTAAATTAGTGTTTGGAGACTTTTTAGAACAAAATAAAAAAAATTGAAATAAATATTTATTAAAAAATGTTTGAGGACTTTTTGGTAATTGATCCATCAAATATTAACTTAACATAAAATTTATTTAACTTTAAAGTAAAAATTAACTCTAGTTATTTATTATTCTAAAATAAATTTTTAAAAAATTAAAAGAATATCTTTTAGTTTTAGTTTAAAATAAATGATAACTTTAGAGATATAATGTATTATTTTTGAAAAGTAAATTAAGGGTCAATATTATTTTGGCATTTAATGAGATTGATGGCTGGGATTGATGGGTATGGATTCGGTAACTCCCGATTCGGGGAGTCTATCCTTATTCCTTTTATATTATATTGTATGATAACCCATATGAGTTTAAAAATGTTTGTGTAGGTATAGAATACAACACTTGTGCTTTCTTCTTCTTCTTCTTCTTCTTCTTCTTCTTCTTCTTCTTCTTATTATTATTATTATTATTATTATTATTATTATTATTATTATTATTATTATTATTATTATTATTATTATTATTATTATTATTATTTTCTTCTTCTTCTTCTTCTTCTTCTTCTTATTATTATTATTATTATTATTATTATTATTATTATTATTATTATTATTATTATTATTATTATTATTATTATTATTATTATTATTATTATTATTATTATTATTATTATTATTATTATTATTATTATTATTATTATTATTATTATTATTATTATTTATTTCTTGGATTTGGATTTACTTTTGGTATAACCATGGATTTATTAAAAGATGTGATTTTATTTCTTTGGTTATGGAATTTTTTGACTTTGCTCCCTTAGGTAATAGTGTATTTAGACACAATAAGTCTAGGCCGATTCATGATTTTCATGTGTCGATCGAGACATGGTGACTTGTTGTGTCGCGATTGATTATTGACTTATGAATGTAGGTATGTACCAGAGACACTAACCAACTGTGACACACCACGTCAGTATCTCGTATTCGACACATGAAAATCATGTGTCAGTGTAGAATGACTCATTTAGACAACCCCTTAAAGTTGATAAAGTAGATTTACCCCATTAGATAATATAAATTGGCATTTAAATTTTTTCTTTGTTTTGTATTTCCTTTTTGGTTTCTTCTTATAATGAAGTAATTTAAAAATAATATAGTTTCGTAATCCCTCATATTTTTCTAGAATAAATAATAGAATTATATTTTTCGATAAAATAAAAATTTATGAAAATTGGATTAAATCGGTGATTTAAAATTATTAATTGTGAACAAATAAATTATTGTTAGGTTGTATTTACGTGTGATGGATTTGTGTTATGTTAATGTTATAATCATTACATGCGTGGTTGAAAATTCATAAATGAAGTGTGACACAAGTATAAATATATTGTTGGGATAAAAATAATTGGGACGTATTTTGGGGAGTATGAGGGCTCGTTTAAGTGTTTTAAACCTTTAAAAATGGTCCCGCGGTATAGGTATATATGTTGGGAGACTTTTGGCTAATCAGGTTATGGATTCGGGTCTATTTGAGGGTTCAAATTTTGGGATTTGAGCCTAACTCGGGATTAAGGAAGTTAATAACTTATATTAAGAACTGACTAACTCCATGGAGGTTATCTTTAGAATCCCCAACATATACCACTGTGAGAGAGAAGAAGAAGAGAAGAATTCACATAATTTTTTTTTTTTCATATACTCAGGTAAGAATTTACCGTATACTCAGGTAAGAATTTACCGTATATAACTCAAATCGGGGGATTTCATTTACCGTATACTCAGGTAAGAATTTTCTTGCTCAATTTAAATTACGATTTTCTTCTTGATTCATAATAATGACCCCATGTGAATTCTGATTTTTAAGTTGCATTTTAATGATTAAATATTAGGCATTAATCCCATGCATGTAGAGGATCAATTATAACCTAGAGTGTTAATCCATAAATCTAGAAATCGATTCTTGAAATTTGATGATAGAAACCATAGGGTTCTTGAGATGAAATTTGAAAATGTTGGAATCTTATGTAGAGGACTTTTTCACACATTTAGGACCGGCATATTATGATGTAAATTTATGTTTATGCCCCATAAATTGAATTACATATTGAGGAGATTGTGGAAGAAATCTGGGTTAGGTTCCTTTATGTACATTCATAAATTTTGAGATATTTGGGGAAGGAATTAATGTTACAAACATGAAATTAATGGTCTTAAGATGGGTAACTAAGTGGTAGAGATTTGATTATATGATTAATCAATTGAATGAACCATTAAAAGAGATCTTGTGATTGAAGGAAGAGATCTTGTATTAGAAAATATAAAGAACTAGGTAACTATGGCATTTCGAATCGATTCATCCATGGACCAAATCGATTCGATCCCGGTGACAGGGTGAGTTCGGGCTAGAATTTAATGCTGAATATTTTTAGAACCCCGAACAAGTTGGTGGGACGATGTTTGGGGCAATGAGGAATTTATTAAAAATATTAATGTGACCCACATATTAATTGAAATATTCTATTTAACTAGATGGTTAAATATTTGTTAAGGAAAATGGAATTAATAATTAACTAAATGGTCAATTTTTAATTGATGACCAATTGTGGTTATCATGTGGGACACTTGGGTAATTATAGAGAAGTTACCTATGAATATTATATTGGAATAATAATATGTACTTATGTATCTGTGTGGACATATCAATATTCGTGGACGGTCTTATCGGCTTGGGGTTTCGCGCGTTCAAGATCATAGCACATGTCGACACAAGTGGGATAGGCATTGTGTAGGTCATTTAGGTACTATGCAATAGCGCCATGTACGAGAGGTAGGTATTGATGCTGAGATCCTTTGTCATCGCTAGGTATGGGTCATGAATTGGTGTAATGCATAGTACCTCCCTAACTTATGTATGTTTTGTGATGTCTGCTTTGGATAAGAGTTTCCTCGAGACTTGCCGATAAAGCACGAATGAGACACCAACAGTAGAAACCTTTGTGCGTTGCATATATATATATATATATATATATATATATAAGATGAATTAAGTTGTCTAAGAATGTAGACATAAATCACAGAACTTTAATATATTGAGCATACTAGATTTGTATGCCATCTTTTTATGAGACATATAACACTGGGATACCTTGGAATCTGGTAATTAAATATAGTCAGCTTCGTTATAGCAAATGATTATATCAATTTGATTAATATCAAATTGGTACGGTTGTCACTTATGTTATTTTAGAATTGTTGGGATGCAGATAATGTCACACTTATATGTGCGGTGAGATGTGAATCGCATATGAGTGACGATGGGGGATATTTATTTTGCATCGACTGTATTTATTGCATTTTAAATTGGTTAAGTTAATTCTTTCACATCTAGAGATATGACCCAAATATAAATATTTTCTCCCCCTAAGTGCTTCTAGATAGGGATAACGGGATTGTTGTTATATCATCTAGGGGTGCACACGATTTGATTTGGGTCGGTTTTGAGACTAATCCGAGAATCGAACCGAGATGGGTCGGTTCCAAATTTTTGGAATCGGAACCGAACCAACAGTTTTCGAATTGGATCAGATCGAATTTCAATTCCAAAGTCATATTTCAAACTTAGTGAAATATTAAGATTAATGTATTTCATAAATAATTTTTTTAAGGTCAAAATTAATTTTGATCCTCAATAACATAAGTTAGAAACTTAGGTAATCACAAAAATATAAATTACAAGTGTTAAATATATAAAATAAATATATATATAATTATAAATCAGTACGGTCTCGGATTGGTTCGATTCGGATCGGTTTTCGGGTCGGATTGTTTTTTTCCCTGGAACCGAGAATCGAACCGAAGTATCGGTTTTATTTTTTTATAACCGGAACCGAACCATTGAGCAAAAAAACCGATCCAAACCGAACCAATGCAGTCGGTTTGGTTCGGTTTATCGGATTTCGATTTCGTTATGCACCCCTAATATCAGCCTTGTCATCTCTTTTGCTTATATGACTTTCAAATTCATTGACTCTAGCTTAGGTGATTTTCAGCTATAGTTATTTATTTCATTTGAGACATTTGTATGGGAATAAGCCCTTGACTTATTTACATTATGTTGGGTTGAGATACTTACTTTGATATAAGATTTATTATACATTTTGTGTTAGTTTGGATTTATTTATTATTATAAAAATATTCAATGAACCTAAATTATGGGTCATACTATATTATTATTATTATCATGCTGGTGCTAAGAATGATATTAATGGACAAGCAAGCCCCATCTTCGGCGTATTGTGCCTGGCCATCCTTTATGTGGGAAAATGGGGGTAGTTACAGTTGGTATCAGAGCATGATTCTAGTGTCCTTAGATCTTATGTTGCGTTCATTATGTTATGTATTATGTTCTTTTGATATGCAGAGTCTATGCTTAGGATTTATGGTATTCTTACGTTTATACTAATTCAAACCTTGTTTGCTTTCAGATGGTAAACGGACGGAGAGGTAGGCCGCGGATGTATTCGCCCCTATTACCGAAGATGAGGCTTAACAAGAGCCAAAGCAGCAGCCACAACCCCCATCAGCCTCACATTTGATTACACTAGTGAAGATCGACACCATTGTGTCTCGGGCAATTTTCACAGCCATAATAGCCACGTTTGAGCACTTTCTATCATCGTAGGCTCAGTAGTAGCCACCACTACTACCACAACAGGTGGCCGTACTAGCACATGCATCGATTTTGATTTGGGATAGGTTTAGGGAGGCCTTAGTTAAAGGATAACCTCCATAGTTCTCGAGCAGTCCAAATATACTGGTGGCAAGCAGGTGGAAGGACATACAGAGACATTTTTGCATGGTGGAGTGCACACCAGTGCAAAAACATATGCTAGCTTCGTTCTGATTAGTGGGCGTCACGCTCTAGTGGTGGGAGTCGACTATATCGGTTACAGAGAGGGATAACCTGACGATCGATGAGTTTTGGGACAGTTTTGAGTCGAAATACTTTCCCAATCTATGCAGTTTGAGATGAGGAGTAGATTTGTAGAGATTAAGCAGGAGGGGCGTACTGTGGTCGAGTACGAAGAGGGTTTTACTGCCCTTTCGTACTTCGTAAAAGAGGATGTTAGCATTGAATAGAGGAGGATGGACAGGTTCATAACGGGATCAATATGTCACATTAGGAAGGATCTTTTGGGGAATACGACCTTCATAATGTATACTCAGCTGGTGAATGTCGCATTTTTCCATTGTTAGGATCAGAAAGCGTTCTAGAGGAACAAGGGTGAGAAACGCCACGGAACATAGTCGTCGAGCCAATAGAGCAAGGCGAGTGGGGGGAGCGGATCCAGGACCCAGCAGTTCAGGGGCACCTCATATGCTGATTAGAATAACAAGTTCAGGAGTTCAGATGACTGAAATAGATAGGGCTAGTAGGGCCAAGGGAAGTCGGGACAGGTCCAGTAGGTCCAGCAACACAAAGGCCATCAGGGCCAAGGATAATAGGGTAGAGGCCAGTAGGGCCGGCAGACTAAGCGGCGCTCGTTTCAAGGGAATTGTTTCACTTGTGGAGATAGGGGTCATACGTCGAGGCGGTGTCCTCGAAGTAACCAGACAGCTCAGGAGAAGGGAGGTTAGAGGGGACATCAGGTGCCACATGGACAACGACCACCATTTCCAGCTCCTTGAGTTACTGTACTTACCGCTCCAGCACCCGTCGTCCCACCTCAGGGACAGGAGCCACTACAGTATGAATGGGTTTACCATACTGCCCCCACAAATGGGCCAGCTCCAGCACAGGCAGTCGAGGGTATGTTCCCTATTTTTGGTCACATAGGTCACATTTTATTCAACACGGGTGCATCTCACTCTTTTTTTAGCACGGGGTTTGCATGGGAGACTAGAATGGTAGAATATGCTGTCGATATTGTACTACATGTATATTCATCGGTGGGTATAAGGGCACACATACGCTCAGTGTTTTGGGGTATCGGGATTGAGATATGACAACCACTATAAGAAAAATACCTTTTTATGACGCTCGAAAAATAGTTTAATGACATTTATTACAAAAATATCATTTAAAGGTTAATGTTATTATTAAATTGACAATTTAAATATAAAATGTCATTTTATACATATTATTATGACACTCTAAATATAAAAATCATATTTAATTTTACATATTATGACATTTTTTTGAAAAGTTTTTGACCTAAATACATAACATGAACCTTAAATTTGTTTTCGAAAATTTTAACCCGCGCGCTTCGTCTCATGGCTCGAAATTTTGATACCCGCGCGTTCCTCTCCTCACGGCTCACAATTCCTCTCCTCACAGCTCCTCTCATCTCCTTTCCTCATCACGGCTGCTCTCCATTCTCTCTCAAAGTTGGACGATTTCCATTATCTGCTAAGTTACTCTCAGTCGCCACCTGTATATGTATATGTATGTGTATATGTATATGTATATGTATATGTATATGTATATGTGTATGTGTATGTGTATGTATATGTATATGTATATGTATATGTATATGTATATGTATATGTATATGTATATGTATATGTATATGTATATGTATATGTATATGTATGTAACATAGTCAAGAAGTGTGATATATCTTGTTCCTTTGAAATCGCATATGATATGTATACTTTACAACCAACTCGGTAATACATATTAAAACTTATTATCATTAAAAAATATTTGGTATTGATGAGTTTTATACAAATTTTGATTTCCAAAGTAATCTTGAGATTGCATATGGACTTATATATGTTGAATTTTATATGTATGTATTGGTGAAATGGTTGGGTGTTGGTTGAAGAGGGGAAAAATGAGAAAACGAAGATTTTTTGTTGAATTCTGCGGTTCCTCGGAGAAACTGCCTCAGCTCGTAGAGTCGGAGCCCACTGGGGCAACCGCAGGCCCCGGGGCAGTAGCCAAGAAAGCTTAATTTTTAATTTTTTTTCTTTCTTTTCCCTTTTTCCCCAAAACTTTGTATGGATCTAGAAATAAATAAGATTTATAAAGTGCGATTTTAATGAAATCCAATTAAGGTTAGATGAGTTTGAATTTAATGTGATGGGATCATTTTAATGCTAGTAAATAGGCCCATTGTTCGTATAATAGAATTTCAATGATAAAATTAGTATTGAATTTGGGGAAGAGCATTGATGATGTCATGTTGAGCATAATTGCATGTTTTCAATATTAATTGGAAGAATACTGGTGTGAATTGTATTTGAAGGTGAAAGTAATAAGACTACAGAACCAAAGGAATCAAAGAAGTGAATTTTGTTCTCAATAAGCAAGATTAGTGTACTTATACACTTCGAGTATTTATCATTAATGAATGATAACATGTGTGTTAATAGTAAATGTGACACTGGTAGATTGATTTTGTTTTGTTTTTCAACAGAGTAACAAATACATATTATATACACAAAAGAAATACAAAAGAAATTACCAAATACATATTCTACACACAAATACTTTATCCGAAGCTTGAGTTAAAATGCATCTGTTCTATCAATTATCATTGGTAATAAAGTTAACGTGTGTTAGCGGTGTCAGTATTATATCATTAATAATATTATTTGTGACTTAAACTAAGATGAATCGTATAAAACACATACATACTTTACAAATTAGAAAATGAAAAATTAATATGATTTGAGGATTGTGTTATTTTATATGAAAATCACATTTGTACAACTAATATTTACAATCTTAATATAGGTAGAATTTGAGAAATGGGAACAAACAAGTCGTGGATGTCTATGGATAGATTATCAAACTGGTACTTGCAACGGGTTGAATATTTTTTTAAAGTTGCAGAGAGGAATGTTGTAAATAGTGAAGTTGTACGGTGTCCATGTACATCATGTGGAAATTGTTTTAAATGGACTTTAAAAGAAATTAAAGGTCATTTATATGCGAACGGTATTGATCAAAGTTATCTTATATGGATATGGCACGGGGAAGTTGCTCCTAATTCAACTTTCTTACATGTTAACATGGGTGACCCCATCCATCATGATAATTTGGTCGAAAATCCAGAAGATGTTGATGATATGGCGGAGATGTTTGAAATGATAAATGAAGAATTTATGGGGGATCTTAAATCATTTGAGAAGCTTCTTGAGGATGCCAAAAAGCCCTTTTACAAAGGGTGTAAAAAGTTTACGAAGATGTCTACACTGGTGAGTCTACTCAATTTGAAAGCAAAGAGTGGGTGGACTGATACGAGCTTTTCAAACATGCTTCAAGAAAGCTGCAATCAATAGGATTTCCCTAATCCTCCCTTACCGAAAGGAAAGGTCGTCTTATTAAAAACCCCAAGAATAGCCATCCCTCTCTTTCCTTTTTTCGCCCCCATGTCACCACACGGGAGGGCATGGGGACGTAAAAAATGGGATCCTATCAACTTGTTCTCTTAGGACCTTTTTTAATAAATGAATTAATTAAGTCCAAATTTTGCAAAGATGAATAAACAGGTTTATATAAAAGGGACGCTATAAATATTCCGGGGGGAGTTATTGTCTATCGTTGGCCTCTATGGTAGAATCAGTCGGGGGGCGATTCAGGTGAGATCCAATGTAGATCCAACTTTCGATTCACTCGTGGGATCCGGGCGGTCCGAGGGGGACCACCACGGCTAAGACATGTATTTGGATATTTCCCTTGAACTCCGCAATATTATTTATTTGACATGAATAGTTGAAGGGAATTTTCCGAAGAGAAAATGGATTATGGGAGTGTGTGACTTGAACTATTGATTGGTCTGTGCAGATATATACCTTTCTCTATCTATTTGCCCAATTGCTCCCAGAAGATAATGAATTGCCTTTATCTACGAAAAAGGCCATACAGACGTTGTATGTGTTTGGGATGAGGTATGAAAAAATACATGCATGTCCTAATGATTGCATACTCTATATAAAAGAGTACAAAGATTCAACTGAATGCCCTACTTGTGGAACACCGAGGTATAAGTTGAAAAAAAATACAACCGAAGTGAAGGTGGGAGTGCCTGCAAAAGTATTATGGTATTTTTCACCCATTCCTAGGTTCAAAAGGTGATTTCAATCTGTACAAACTACAAAGGCCTTGACTTGGCATGCAAACGAAAGACAAGTTGATGGTAAGTTACGTCACCTTGCGGATTCTCCTACATAGAAGTTGGTCGATGACAAGTGGCCAGAGTTTGGAAATGAAGCTAGAAACCTTCAGTTAACACTTTCAGCGGATGGAATTAACCCACATAGTACTCTTAGTAGTAAGCATAGCTGTTGGCCGGTCATGTTGGCAACTTATAACTTTGAGTCGTCGCTGTGCACAAAGAGAAATTTTTTGATGTTAACAATGTTGATATCAGGTCCGCGACAGCCTGGAAATGATATCGATGTTTATTTGGCACCATTAATTGAGGACTTGAAAACCTTATGCGATGAAGGTGTACAGGCTTATGATTCTTACCTCCGAGAATCCTTTATTTTGAAGGCGGTATTACTTTGGACCATTAATGATTTCCCTTCATACGGTAATTTATGTGTTGTGTTATAAAGGGGTACTATGCTTGTCCAATTTGTGGTGAAGAAACAAATTCTATTCGATTAAAACATTCTAAAAAGAATGTATATACATCACATAGAAGATTTATTCCACAAAATCATCCGTTTCAAAAGCAAAAGAAAGATTTTAATGGTAAGCAAGAGTTTCGTGAACAACCTAATCCGTTGAACGGAGAGCAAATAGTAGAGTAGGTTGAAAATATTAATTCATGTTGGGGAAAAAAGATGGGCCCTTTTGAAGCGCAAATAACAAAGGGAAAGGATAAATTGAAACAAAAGAGGAAACGCACTAAAGAGAATACGAATGAGCCTAATAAGTCTAAATGTTGGAAGAAAAAATCAATATTCTTTAGGTTGGGGTATTGGAAACATTTGCTTCTTCGACACAATTTGGATGTTATGCATATTGAGAAGAACATTTGTGACAGCATAATAGGGATGCTACTCAACATTCCCGGTAAGACAAAAGATGGAGTCAAGAGTCGTCTTGATCTTATCAAATTGGGTTTAAGAGGGGAGTTGGCACCACAAGAGAAGGGAAAATGGACATATTTACCACCTGCATGTTATACATTGTCTAGAGAGGAGAATAAAAGAGTATACGATACGTTGCTTCAACTCAAAGTTCCCGATGGATACTCATCCAATTTTAGTAACCTTGTTTCGATGGAAGAGTTAAAATTGTTTAGTCTTAAGTCCCATGATTGTCACATACTCATGCAACAGATACTTTCGGTGGCCATTCGATCCGTGTTACCAAAGCATGTTAGATTTGCAATCATAAGGGTGTGCTTTTTCTTTAATGCTCTCTGTGCCAAAGAAGTGGATGTGAAGAAGTTGAACAGTATTCAAGAAGACATTGTGATCACATTGTGTTTATTGGAAAATTACTTCCCTCCGGCATTCTTTAATATAATGGTGCACCTAATGGTACATCTCGTTAGGGAGGTTGAACTATGTGGTCCAGTTTTCGCTCGTTGGATGTATTCATTTGAAAGGTTTGCACATGCTTAAAAAAATATGTCATTACTTTATAAGGTTATAAGTAAACATTATTAATATTTTTTTATTTAAAATATTTGTAGGAACATGAAATTATTAAAGGGCCAAGTAAACAATCGAAGTCGTTCGGAAGGTTGCATCGCCCAATGCTATATTGCCAAAGAAGCAATTGAATTTTGTACGAAATTTTTACATGGGCTTGATGCTGTTGGGGTTCCATTAGGTAGAAACACAATAGATGATGACGATGATATAATATGAGATGGCAAACCAATAGGGGGTGGTAAAGGAATTGAGGTGGACGAATTGTCATGGGAGCAAGCATATCGTTATGTATTACAAAACACAGATGATGTTCAACCATATATCGAGTAATTTATCTTTTCGTTGCTTTTGTAACAAATCATGTACTATATTGTATTTTGTTTTAATGGTTAAAAGGTTGTTCTCTATTAACACCCTTATAGGGAGCATTTGGAGAGCTTGAGGAAAAAGTATCCTCGAAAGTGCAAAGATGAAAAATGGTTACAAGATGAACATAACAATACCATTATTGGCTAACTTCGTGAAAGGGTATGATTAATATCAATATGTGATGATTTAATGTACTATTAAAATTGTAACTAACATTTAAGACAAATGAGGTTGAAAAGGAGCTAAATCTCCCCAACAACAATGTTTCAGACATCTTAAACTGGATAGCACGGGGACCTCGTCGATAGGTGATAAAATATCAGGGTTATATCGTTAATGGTTGTCGTTACCATACAAAAGAACGTGATGCTGAACGAGGTAGCCAAAACAGTGGAATTAGCATTACTGCCACAACAATGCAAGTTGCTAGTGCCAAGGATAAGCATCACGTGGTTTCAAATTTGAGTTTCTATGGTGTGAAATATGGATGCTTGATTATTTTACTTTCAAAATTCCAGTTTTCAAGTGTGATCGGGTCGACAACGGTAATGGTATTAAAGTAAATGAGCTTGGCTTTAAATCTGTTGATCTTTGTAGAGTTGGCCATACGAGTGAGACCTTCATATTATCTTCTCAATCCAAACAGGTTTTTAATGTTCAAGACCAACTCGATCCTAAATGGTCAATCGTTCTTGTGACTCCATAAAGAGTTTATAACTACGGTTGTGATGATGAGGATTACTCTGCTGGATGTGCCGAAAATCATGTCTCCACCAACGGATTGCCAAACGTTGAGTTGATTAATGAAAGTGAAGATTCATGTGCACGTGTCGATTGTGAGGGAATTTGGGTTGATAATAAAAAATAAATAGAGTGTTAGTTGTGTTTTGCTTATGCTTAGAGTTATCTATGCTTTTTAAAGAGTTATCTATATTTAGTTTACATTTTATAATTTATATTTTAATGGTTGATGGCGATTATCATTTATGGTGAATTTCTTTTGGTGTACATATGAGATGAATTGACTCGTTATCAAATTTGGGGTAATGTTATTAATTTTCATACTTCCCAGGATTTTCATACTTTCTAATCCCCAGGATTGGGAAAGCTTGACCTTGCTGTCACATTTTTCTCATAATTGAGGTAGATGTGGATACAAATATGAAAAGTACATTTCTAATAAGAACGACATGACTAATAACCATAATTTTCTTCATGTTTTTAAAAATTTATATTCTTTCATTGATGATTTCTCTAGGAAATTTTAGTTGTTCATTATGGAAAAGAAAGGATAAGGTATTTATCAATTTTAAACAACCGAAGGCTTTGATTGAGAAGTAGGCTGGTAAGAAAATAAAGCGCTTGGGAACTGATAATTTCATGGAATTTTACTCGGGCCTATTTGATGAGTTTGGAAAAAATGAGGGAATTATGAGACACCACAAAGTTTGAAAGACACCTCAGCAAAATGGAGTATCCAAGCAGATAAACATGACATTTATTGAGATAGCAAGGTACAAGAAGTCTAATGCAATTTTTCCCAAGGAGTTTTGGGATGAAGTTATTAACACAACATGTTATTTAGTGAATAAGTATCTATCCTCAGCTATTGAGCTGAAGACACCAAAAGAATTGTGTACTAGATCCCCTGCCGCATATACTAATTTGATAATATTCGGGTGCTCGACATATGCTCATGCAAATAAGGGAAAACATGAGACGAGTGGAAAGAAATACATGTTTTCCCCTTGTTTTGAAAATAGGGGAGGACCGGTATTTTCATGTAAAATCCAAAGACAACAGGGGAGTGTCTCTATAGGTA
This sequence comes from Sambucus nigra, assembly GCA_949130495.1. Lineage (NCBI taxonomy): Eukaryota > Viridiplantae > Streptophyta > Magnoliopsida > Dipsacales > Adoxaceae > Sambucus > Sambucus nigra. The sequence continues at coordinate 582,763,597 of OX422211.1, read as the reverse complement.
AAATTATGAATAACATATGTTTTATTTTTATTAATAATGCTCTTGCTTCCTGCAAATTAATTTCAACATATCATTTGTTATTCTTTGTTATTCATCAACATATACACTTACTTCAATATATTTATTTGTCATTGTAGTGGATATGGTCGAGGAAGATGATTTTCATTCAAAAAGTCCAGACGATTTAGCAAAGTCATCACAAAATTCAAGTAATAAACAATGAAAAGTCAGAGGTGTGGCTCTTTTAGAACGAATAAGCAAAAGGGCTTCTTGTGATCGAATACTAGTAACTTACAATAGAAAAGGAAAACCAAATGGTGATACAAGGAAGGATTTCACAAGTTATAGGGGGCTTTTGGCAAGGACAATGGTGCCCATAAGTTATCCAAGTTGGCCCAAAGTCCCAAAGTCATTAAAAGAGAATTTATGGGTAGCTATGGAGGTAAATGCTAATAATTTATATTGATGTTCTTTGAAGTCTATATTGGTATTATTTAATTTCGTTATGCAATATAATATTCATTAATTATAGGCCAAGTTAAACATGGACCCCAAATCAAAGAAGGGAGTTATATCCTCTATTGGTTGTTCGTGGAAGAATTTCAACGGAGAACTCACCAAGAATTGTGTCAAGCCATTTAAAGATGATCCCGGTAATCTTTGGAACCGTCCAGAAAAGTTTAAAAAGTTTATTGATCAGGAGGATTGGGATGTGTTTGTAAGAGGAAGACTATCCCCAAAGTTTGAGGTGTATATTAAATTCATTTTATTATATAAATGTAACATTTATCCACGGTGTGGTTAAATTCTTACATTATCATAAATTTAATGCGTAGAAATTAAGTGATGTACAACGAGAAAGGAGATCACAAAATAAGTTCAACCACAAGCTTAGTAAGTTGGGGTATGCAGGTCTTGAGGATATTATGGTATGTAGTTGAATTCTTATATTATTTGTAGAGTATACGACTATAATTAATTCATTGTGGGGATTTTGTGTTGTGTGCTTAATTTCTTATATTTTATTTTATAATTGGCACATAAAAAGAGACATGTATATGCATTTGATGAGGATGATAGGTCTCTAATGTGGATAACTGCCCGAAAATTGAGAAATAGACAATATCAAGACGATGCAATCAAGGAAGTTGGTGAAAAAATTATGAGTTCCTTTCAAAAGTACCTAACGCAGGCATGTATATTATATAATCTTTATAAATATGGATATATAATACATATGAGGATTGAAAAGAATATGATTTAACAACACTCTTAATAATTTGCTTTATTGTAGGACGCTTTGAAGAAGCAAGTCCATGATGGGAGTTTAGTAACTCAAGGAACTTTATACGTCTTAACCTTGGCACTTGGTACTCCAGAGTATAGTGGTCGAGTAAGGGGATGGGAAAAGGAGTCACTCCTACAACTTACTTTCATATCCCTAGAATGGGATCAAAACAACATGTTCAAGAATTAGATTCTAAATTTCATCAAGAAGAGGAGAAGGCTAAAGAAAAAGATCGACAACTTCAGGAGGCAATGGAAGAATTGAGGAAGTATCAAAGTAGATCACTTGCACCGTCATTAATTGAGAAGATTTCGTCAAATAGTCAGAAAAGTGATAATAAAAAATATGAGAAGCGTTTAAATTATGTGAATGAATCATGTGATTCTCCATCTAAGAGTAAAAAAGAGAAGGTAATCACGTAATTGGTAAAACTTTATTACATTTATGTCTCATACTTTACTATACTTATTTTGGAATATTTCATGTTTATATAGGCCCAAAGCAATGTGAATAGACAAAGTATAGTTTCGCCGCCGGATCCTAAATCTAATATTGGGAAGGTTTGTAACAACTTTAATTATATTAATGATTTTTATTCTTTTAGTAATATATATATGTCATTCATTATTCATTTTGTTTTTTTATATAGGAAAAAAAATGTAGATTGACATTGAATTCACGTGCGAATGTTGTTGCGTCTGGGGTGTTTTTTGATCGTATTTCACCTAATGATACCATCCACAACGTTCGGTTGGGGGATAATTATGTACGTGTATCAATAACTGACGTTCACTCTCCTGAAGCATATCTCGCTGTACCGGTACCTAACGCGGACATGTATGTTGTTAAATACGCACACAATTCACATGCTGCTTGGCCTAAAGAGTTTGTGTTGTCGTGTGTTGAGGTAACTTACTTTTTTTTACATTCCATGCCACATTTTGAATTCATTATCCATGCCACATTCAATAACTTGAGTTCATTGTCAATGATCAAACGAAGCACCTAAAAGATCAAACAAAATCATGTAATTGGTAAAAATTTATTACATTTATGTCTTATACTTTACTATACTTATTTTAGAATATTTAATGTGTATATAGGCCCAAAGAAATGTGAATAGACAACGTATACTTTCACCGTCGGATCCTAAATCTAATATTGGGAAGGTTTGTAACAACTTTAATTATATTAGTGATCTTTATTTTTTTATTAGTATATATATGTCATTCATTATTCATTTTGTTTTTTTATATAGGGAAAACAATGTAGATTGGCATTGAATTCACGTGCGAATGTTGTTGCGTCTGGGGTGTTTTTTGATCGTATTTCACCTAATGATACCATCCACAATGTTCGCTTGGGGGATAATTATATACGTGTATCAATAACTGACGTTCACTCTCCTGAAGCATATTTTCCTGTACCGGTACCTAACGCGGAGATGTATGTTGCTAAAGACTCACACAATTCACATGTTGCTCGGCCTAAAGAGTTTGTGTTGCCGTGTGTTGAGGTAACTTATTTTTTTTTATACATTCCATACCGCATTGTGAATTCATTATCCATGCCACATTCAATAACTTAAGTTCATTGTCAATGATCGAGTGAAGCACCTAAAAGATCAAACGAAATCCTTTTGATTGTCCATATAAAGGATATTTTTAGCTTTTTTTAAACATTGATTATTATTAAATTGATTTAGACATTCTGTTGAATTATTACATGCTAACAGTAGATATTTTTATAATACTGTATCCAATAATAAAAGTCACCCCTATGCACTAGGCAGTATCCCGTCGTTCGACTTCCCAAGGCTCTTTTTAGAATGTTGATTACAATAATTTCTACATTTGTTGAATGTAGAAGTTCGAGCTCAACATACCCGAATTATGCCCGAACACGGATCTGACCCGGATATAGAAGACCAAAACCCATTGGGTAAAAGGGTTTTACCCAAATTACCATTCAACATAGCCCAATTAGCCTTATTTAGACTAAAGTCATCAAATCTTGAATGTAAACTAGCTGAAATAGAGGTTTTTGTCTATGCAATTTGTGACAACCCGAATATAATTATGATTAATTATGCTTAAATAATGCTTAGCTTATGTGATATGGATAATATGTTATTATTATATATAATTTTAAGTCAATATGTTTAGTCTATCCCTACCTTCATAAAGAATGAAATATTGAATTAGTTATAAATAAAAAAATTTGAAGTTTTCGGTAGGAATGTTCATGTTTAAGATTAGTTTTGACCTTTATAACATAACAATTGACTTGAGGAGGAAACTATATAGTTGTATATATATGAGTTAGGTTTGTAACATGATAAACTATGTGTTAAACGGAGGTTCGAACGAGAAGTTATGATGGAATTACGAAGTAGGGACAAATTTGTCCATTCGTTAAATGATATTTCGTCTTATTAGGCTAACAAATGGTGGAATTTGATTGGTTAAAGAAGGAGGTTGGTTTTGGCCTAATTTAAAGGCTTGATATAAGATCCTACTTCCTCATAACTCAACCATTAAAGAGTTTGGCTTGAGAGGAAGAAAGAATTAGAATGTTTAGGAAGAAAGTGAGGAGAAAATTTGGGGAAAAATCCATGGAAATTATGTAAAAGTCCCGAAGGTAATCCTAACCCCAAATCTTGTTGTTTTTCTTATATTACTGATTTATATGATAGAAATCATCATTTTTTTACTAAAATTTCAGCCCTTGATGTTTATGTATGGTTAGATGCAAGTTTGAGTTAAGTTGAATGTACAAACCCTTAAAATTGCTTCGTTTAGTAACCTTGTTTATTCAACCTTCCATATCTTTTTGTATTCTTACTGGAATTGATTGATTAAAATTGGAGATTAAAATAGACTCATATATATTTAACATATCCGAAATTCATGTCAAAATACCAAGAAATGAATCTTTGGTGAGAGTTTTAAGTTCGGGTATAAAATCTGCCCCAAGGGTGAAAGTATGCACGCCATGTGTTCAATATTTTGTTTGACATAGCAAATGAATCTTAAAAATTTGGAAACTTTAATTTTGTATTTTTCAATATGTTTACTGATGTTGGGTGAAATATCAAAGAAAGTTATGATGTATAAAAATTATAAAAATTCCTAGAAGTTGAATGAACGATAAAAGAGCCTATAGGACAAATTTGCTATGTAGTAAAGAAATGGTCCTATCTTGCCCTAGGAAACTTGAAATGATGTGCCGTCTTTTGAATTGGAATACTAATATGATAGGGATTTAATTGAGAAGAATAAATGAATATATGTTTGGTCTATGATTTGTATATGACAAATATATTAACATGAATTTGGATGGAACTTCACTTGTAATAAATGATTTGAATAGAATCATATGATGCTTAGGAATTGAGTTATGTTTGAGATATTGCTTGTATTGTTGATATTCTTATGGTGATAATCATAGTGTAAGAATGATAGGAAGGGAATAATAACCAGTTGAACAAGTGAAGAGCAAAAGAAAAGGAAAAGCCTGATACGTTTCCAAGGTGAGTGTACTTGTGATTTGTTTCACATATAAATATGGATATAGCTCTAAGATAGGATTTGTTTGAATACTTCGGTATTCAGGATTTGTTTGGATACTAAAATATCCAGGATTTGTTTGACAGGATTTGTTTGGATATTAAAATACCCAGGATTTGTTTAGGTCTTATGATCAAGGATTGGTTTGAATACTTCGCTATTCAGGATTTGTTTGGAAATTAAAATATCCAGGATTTGTCTGGGTCTTATGATCCAGGATTGGTTTGAATACTTCTCTATTCAGGATTTGTTTGGGTCTTATGATCCAGGATTGATTTGAATACTTCGGTATTCAGGATTTGTTTGGATATTAAAATATCCAGGATTTGTTTGGATCTTATGATCCAGGATTGGATTTGGACAAAGATCCAATAATTGGATTTGTCTTATGAAAAGGATTTGTTGGAACTTATGTTCCAGGATTTGTTATTGCCAATGGGAAGGATTGTTTGGATTTCATATCCACAGATTTGATATAAAACTATTATTTCGTAGCAGGGAAGGATTGTTTGGATTTCATATCCACTGATTTGATATAAAATTGTTATTACTGGGATTATATATCCACAGATTTGATATAGAATTTTCATTTCATTGTAGGGAAGGATTGTTTGGATTTTATATCTAGATATTTGATATAATATTTCTATTTCATAGTAGGGTAGGATTATTTGGATTTTATATCCACATATCTGATAAAGAACAGTTATTTATTTTCAGGGAAGGAGTACCTCACTAAGCTTAATGCTTACGGTTTATATTTTAACATTTTCAGGTCTGTACGCTTCCAGTTAGGATATCATATGATCGGTGATTTGAGAGTTGCACCGTTAGAAGGATCTATGGATTAGACGTGGGGATTTTGTCATTGTCACACTGAGGTTTTACTACAGTCGCACATCTTATATATTGAGTTAGCATGAGTTGATTTGATGATTGTAATATTTAATCATAGTCAATCGTAGTATAACATGTTCGTTTAATTATGACTCTGATGTTAATTATGTTATGGTACAAGAACATGATTATGTTTATTATACATAAAAAAATATTAATAAATGAATTATATTTCAAATGGACGGAAGATTATGATTTAATCATAATATAAATGAAATGATTGGAATATATTTGGGTTTGGGGTGTGACAATTAGTGGCATCAGAGCATCTAGGTTATTAATTCTGGACGTGTGTGACGATTAGATGGCAGTTGTTGGTTTGATATGATATTTATGAATTGTTTATGTACTAACCAATAATTTAGTATTATAAATTTTTTGTGTTGGTTGTTATAACTTGGTTATTATAGATGGAACCTGGGGCATGGGATAAGCCATTGGTTCCAGGCCAGGTGGACGACTCTTTACGATGAAAGAGGCTCATATTACCCCAGATGTGGTGATAGGTACACTTTTTGTTACTGACATAAGTGTTTATGTTTTGATTGATCCTGCTTCCACACATTCTTTTGTGTCTTATGCATTTGCTATATACCTGAATAGACCGTGTACTCATTTAGATGTGGGGTTGGGTATTTATATGCATATGGGGGATATGGTTGTAGTTGAATATTTCATGATTGTGTTTTGAATGTGGGGGTTAGAGATACAGTTATAGATATACTTCCATTGGATATTTCTGATTTTGATATAATTCTGGGAATGGATTGGTTATCTAAATATCATGCATCTATGGATTGTTTCTGTAAGGAAGTTATTTTTAATATGCCTAGTGAGCCTGAATTTAAATTTGTGTGGGAAAGGAAAATTATTCCCAATTGCATCATTTCTTCTATTCAGACGAGGAAATTATTGTGTAAGGGTTGTGAGGGTTTTATTGCGTATGTTCTTGACACTAGGAAGGGGGATTTACAGTTATTCCATGTTCCTATTGTACGGAATTTTCCAGAAGTGTTTCCTTGTGAGTTGCCTGGGTTACCTCCAGAAAGAAAAGTTGAATTTAGTATTGAATTAGCACCGGGGACATACCCTATTTCTATGGCACTATATAGAATGACACCTATTGAATTGAAAGAAGTTAAGATTCAGTTGTAGGATTTATTTGATATGGGATTTATACAACCTAGTGTATCTCCATGGGGTGAACCAGTTTTATTTGTGAAAAATAAAGATGGTACTATGCGTTTGTGTATTGATTATAGGCAATTGAATAAAGCTACAGTTAAGAACAAATATCCTTTGCCTCGTATAGATGATTTTTTTTATCAGTTACAGGGTGCTAAAGTGTTTTCAAAAAATAGACTTGCGATCGGGTTATCATCAGTTGATGCTCAAGGAGAGTGATATTTCTAAAACGGATTTTTGTACTCGGTATGGTCGTTTTGAATTTCTGGTGATGCCTTTTGGAGTGACTAATGCTCCAGCTGTATTTATGGATCTTATGAATCAGGTACTGCATCCTTTTGTTGATTCATTTGTGATAATTTTTATTGATGATATTCTGATTTACTCACATAATATGGTTGAACATGAAAAGCATCTCCGAACTATTTTGAATGTGTTGAAACTTAAGCCGTTGTATGCCAAGTTGAGAAAATGTGAATTTTGGCTATCACAAGTTGTATTTTTAGGCAATGTTATTTCTGGAGATGGTATATGTGTTGATCCCAAGAAAGTAGAAGCTATTGTAAAGTTGGAGAGGCCCAATAATGTAACTGAGGTGAGGAGTTTTCTGGGTTTAGCTGGGTATTATAGAAGGTTTATTAAAATATTTTCTTCAATTGCCTTGCCAATGACTAAATTGACCAAGAAAGATATTAAGTTTGAATGTAATTATGATTGTGAATATAGTTTTGAAGAACTGAAGAAGAAGTCGGTAACTGCACCTGTTCTTACTATTCCACATGGCGGAGATGGTTTTGTTATTTATACCGATGCTTCACATCAGGGGTTGGGTTGTGTTTGTATGCAGCATGGTAAGGTTATTGCTTATGCTCATTGACAATTGCGTACATATGAAAATAATTATCCTACACATGATTTAGAACTTGCTGCTATTGTGTTTTCTTTGAAATTATGGCGTCATTATTTATATGGTGAAGTATGTGAAATTTTTACTGACCATCAGAGTCTTAAGTATTTATTTACTCAGAAGGGGTTGAATTTGAGGTAGAGGCGGTGGATGGAGTTAATTAAAGATTATGATTGTATAATTCACTACCATCCGGGGAAGGTGAATGTTGTTACAGGTGCTTTGAGTAGAAAGGCTTCGGGCATGTCATCTTGCATTTAGTGTGCTAAAGTTTCTCATATTATAGAGTTGAGATTGATGGGAGTGGAATTGGAACTAACATATGGGGACAGATTCTTTGCTCATGTAAGCATGAGGCCTTTGTTAGTTACCCGTGTTCACGATTTGCAAAGTCAGGATCCTTTTCTTGAGAAGAAATGACAAGATGTCCGAGATAGTAAGTCTGATGATATTTGTATTTTTAATGATGGCACTTTATTATATAAGAAACAATTATGCATGCCTAAAGTGGATGGATTGAAAGTGAAAATTTTAGATGAGGCTCATAATTATATTTATGCTATGCATCCTGGTAGTACTAAAATGTACAGGTATTTAAAGGAGCATTATTGGTGGAATAATATGAAGAAGGAAATATATAATTTCATTTCTAGATGCGTTATATGTCAGTAAGTAAAAGTGGAACATCAGAATCCTCCGGGTTTACTTCAACCATTGCCAATACCGGAGTGGAAATGGGATCATGTAACGATGGCTTTTATGGTTGGTCTTCCTCGATCTCAGAAGGGGTCAGATTCAATTTGGGTCATGGCAGACAGGTTAACCAAGTCAGCTCACTTTCTATCCGTCAAGACTACGTATACAGTTGATAGGTATGCTAGATTGTATGTTGATGAAATTATTCTATTACATGGAGCACCTGTTTCTATTGTTTCAGATAAGGACCTACTTTTACATCTAGATTTTGGGATAGTTTTCAATATGCTATGTGTACTAACTTAAAGTTTAGTATGGCTTTTCATCCCGAGACATATGGGCAGTCTGAAAGGACAATACAAATTTTAGAAGATATGCTTAGAGATTGTGTGCTTGATTTCAAAGTTAATTGGGATGAATATTTTCCTTTGATAGAATTCGCATATAATAATAGTTTTTAATCTATTATTGGTATGGCTCCATACGAAGCATTGTACGATAGACGATGTCGTACACCGATATGTTGGGGTGAAGTTGGTGAAAGGAATATAGAGGGTTCATAATTAATTGAAGTCACCACTGAAAAAGTGAAGACTATTCAAGATATAAGGAGAACAACTCAAAGCAGACAGAAGAGTTATGTGGATAAACGACGAAATGATTTGGAATTATATAAAGGGTGTTATGTGTTTCTTCGGATATCGCCATGGAAAATTTATGAGATTTGGAAAGAAAGGGAAATTGAGTCCACGCTACATTAGACCTTATAAAATCCTCGAAAAAGCCGGGATGGTTGCCTACAAGTTAGAATTACCACCGGAGTTAGCCCGATTGCATAATGTTTTCCATGTTTCTATGTTAAGAATGTATGTATCACACCCTTTACATGTATTGGTGGAACAACCTATTGAGATGAAGGAAGACTTGAGCTATGCGGAAGAACCACTTGCTATCGTGGATAAGAAGGAACATATATTGAGATCCAAAGTGATCGCACTTGTGAAGGTTGTGTGTTAAAGTAATTCCCTATAAGAGGATATATGGGAGATCTAGGGTATTTTTAAGATGCGTTATCCATATTTGTTTGATTCGGACAACCAAGGTATGTTAATTTCGGGGACGAAATTTCCTAACAGGGGAGAATTGTGACAACCCGAATATAATTATGATTAATTATGCTTAAATAATGCTTAGCTTATGTTATATGTATAATATGTTATTATTATATATAATGTTAAGTCAATATGTTTAGTCTAACCCTACCTTCATACAGAATGAAATATTGAATTAGTTATAAATAAAAAAATTTGAAGTTTTCGGTAGGAATGTTCATGTGTAAGATTAGTTTTAACCTTTATAACATAACAATTGACTTGAGGAGGAAACTAGATAGTTTTAGATATATGAGTTAGGTTTGTAACATGACAAAGGATGTGTTAAACAGAGGTCCGAACGAGAAGTTATGCTGGAATTACGAAGTAAGGACAAATTTGTCCATTCGTTAAATGATATTTCATCTTATTAGGCTAACAAATGGTGGAATTTGATTGGTTAAAGAAGGAGGTTTGTTTTGGCTGACTTTAAAGGCTTAAAATAAGCCCCTCCTTTAGCATAACTCAACCATTTAATAGTTTGGCTTGAGAGGAAGAGAGAATTGGAATGTTTAGGAAGAAGTGAGGAGAAAATTTGGGGACAAATCCGTGGAAATTACGTAAAAGTTCGAAGATAATCCTAACCCCAAATCTTATTGTTTTTCTTATATTACTGATTTATATGATATAAATCATCATTTTGTTAATAAAATTTCAGCCCTTTATGTATATGTATGGTTAGATGCAAGTTTAAGTTAAGTTGAATGTACAAACCCTTAAAATTGCTTCGTTTAGTAACCTTGTTTATTCAAACTTCCATATCTTTTTGTATACTTAATGGAATTGATTGATTACAATTGGAGATTAAAATAGACTCATATATGTTTGATATATACTAAAATAATGTGAAAATACCAAGAAATGAATCTTTGGTGAGAGTTTGAAGTTCTGGTATAAAATCTTCCCCAAGGGTGAAAGTACGCACGCCAAGTGTTCGATATTTTGCTTGGCATAGCAAATGAACCTTAAAAATTATGAAACTTTAATTTTGTATTTTTACATATGTTTACTGATGTTGGGTGAAATATCATAGAAAGTTATGATGTACAAAATTATGAAAATTCCTGGAAGTTGAATGAACGATAAAAGAGCCTATAGGGCAGATTTGCTATGTAGTAAAGAAATGGGTCTATCTTGCTCTAGGGAACTTGAAATGATGTTCCATCTTTTGAATTGGAATACTAATATGATAAGGATTGAATTGCGAAGAATAAATGAATATATGTTTGGTCTATGATTTGGATATGACAAATATATTAACATGAATTTGGATGGAACTTCACTTGTAATAAATGATTTGAATGGAATCATATGATGCTTAGGAATTGAGTTATGTTTGAGATATTACTTGTATTGTTGATATTCTTATGGTGATAATCATAGTGTAAGAATGATAGGAAGGGAATAAGAACTAGTTGAACAAGTGCCGAACAAAAGAAAAGGAAAAGCCTGATAAGTTTTCAAGGTGAGTATACTTGTGATTTGTTTCACATATAAATATGGATATATCTCTAAGAGCGGATTTGTTTGAATACTTCGATATTCACAATTTGTTTGGATATTAAAATATCCAGAATTTATTTGGGTTTTATGATCCAGGATTGGTTTGAATACTTCGGTATTCAGGATTTGTTTGGATATTAAAATATCCAGGATTTGTTTGGGTCTTATGATCCAGGATTGGTTTGAATACTTCGCTATTCAGGATTTGTTTGGATATTAAAATATCCAGGATTTGTTTGATCTTATGATCCAGGATTGGAATTGGACAAAGATCCAATAATTTGATTTGTCTTATGAAAAGGATTTGTTAGAACTTATGTTCCAGGATTTATTATTGCCAACGGGCAGGATTGTTTGGATTTTATATCCACATATTTGATATAAAACTGTGATTTCGTAGCAGGGCAGGATTTTTTTGATTTCATATCCACTGATTTGATATAAAATTGTTATTACTGGGATTATATATCCACAAATTTGATATAGAATTTTCATTTCATTGTAGGGAAGGATTGTTTCGATTTTATAACTAGATATTTGATATAATATTGCAATTTCATAGCAGGGCAGGATTATTTGGATTTTCTATCCACATATCTGATAAAGAACTGTTATTTCATTTCAGGGAAGGAGTACCTCACTAAGCTTAATGCTTACGGTTTATATTTTAATATTTTCAGGTCTGTACGCTGCCAGTTAAGATATCATACGATCGGTGATTTGAGAGTTGCACCATTAGAAGGATCTGGGGATTAGACGTGGGGATTTTTTCATTATCACACTGAGGTTTTACTTCACTCTCACATCTTATATATTGAGTTAGCATGAATTTATTTGATGATTGTAATATTTAATCATAGTCAATCGTAGTATAACATGTTCGTTTAATTATGACTCTGATGTTAATTACGTTATGGTACAAAGAACATGATTATGTTTATTATACATTGTAAGAGGGTAGTTTAGATAAGATGGAGGCGTAACCCCTTTTAAGTATGGTGATGACAAGGTTAGTTAGAAAAGCACTAGTGATTTAGCCACAAGACACCAAGAGCAGTTTGGAATGTATGGAACCCATCTTATACTCACAAATCTCTCGTGTATAACTCACAATATAATAAAGAACTTTAGAAATAACTTAGCTAGAGGGAGAGAGAAGTAAGCACCCTAGATACACCTTGGTAGGCAGAAAAAACATACTAAAACTCTCAAGGATCTCTGTTATGTATTAAAAGCTTCGTAATAAATGACAAAAATGGTGGGTGGCAGAACTCTCTGGTTCTTTTAATAAATCTCTCTCTAGTAAATAAAATTCTCTAGTAATAACTTTTGAACTCTCAAAAGGTCGTTCTTTCCTCAGAGGTGGTTGGGGTCCTTAAATAGCCCCTCACACCACCCCCGAGGCAACTCAGTCATTAAAGACTATGAAAGACATCCCTCATACTTTATGTCACAACATTAAATGCCTGATGCACTAGTTGTCTCCTACGTCATAAACATTAAATGCCAAGACATGCCTTTTGCCTAACCACTGTATGTCAGGGGGTTGTTGTTGCAGAGGTAGCTCACCAACTATCTGACAGCCCCAAATACCACGGTGGTTTACTCAAGTGCATGTCTGACATTGTTTAGAAGGCTAGTGACATCACCCACAATAGATGTGACTTTTAAGTAGAGGGTTGTTTGGTTCATAACTTAATGCCCGATGGAACTCCAAGCTGCTCCGCTTGAGGTTCCACGGTCAGGGTTCTTCAGTGTTTTACCAGGTGTATCTAAGATGGTCAGGACAAGCCCCAACGGTTCCCCACTTCTCAATCCTCCAAACCAAATCCCTCTAAAGTTCCCACGGTGAGGTTGTTCGATAGAGCATGAAAGCTCTCCCAGGCCCTGCCAAGCCCGGTCTCTCGCGAGTACCGTTCGACCTCACGCCCATTCATTATTCTCGTTACATCATTACAGTCATTACAACTCGTAGTAAATATAAACAAAGCTATAATATGGCAAAGTAACAATAAGCTAAAGTACGAGTTGCCACGCCAAGCTGCCTCACCAAGATGCCACGCTTGAGTTGCCTCCCCAAGCTGCCACGCTTGAGTTGCCATGCCAAGATGCCACGCTTGAGTTGCCACGCTGATCTGCCTCCCCAAGCTGCCACGCTTGAGTTGCCACGCTGATCTGCCTCCCCAAGCTGCCACGCTTGAGTTGCCACGCTGATCTGCCTCACCAAGATGCCACGCTTGAGTTGCCACGCTGATCTTATCCTCAGAACACTGTTGCTAATTGGTGGATTATCCCTAATCCCAGGATTACCTTCAGGCCCCCTCTACATTTGCCCCTTCGTGGAGGGATTTGTTGTGGGAACAAGAAGTGCCTCCACGAAAACTTCTTAATCCGATGAACCTTCTCTGTCTGGCCTGCAGCTTTTTCTAATGCTGAGCCTCAACTGTTCCAACTTGAATATCTGAAATTCTCCCGAAGGACCTGCTAATATTCTCCCAGTAATGTTCGAAAAAGCGAAAAATTCTCCCCGATGTAACTGAGTCATAACTAAACAACGTTTGAGCTTCTGTCGAGGGGACATCGTGGCTTTTTTGAACCGTTGGGACACCTTCTTCGTTGGGGGGGGGGGGGGTTATTGGATATGTCAGAGAAAATCTTGGCGCCCAAAACTCAATCTTGCTTAGGAAGGTAACGGTGGCTGTTCCCTAGGTGTCACTTCATTAATTGATGGCAGTTCCCCAGGTGTCACGTCATTGAATGACGTAGCGTTGTCTTTTCCATGTCAGAACACTTCCCGAAGTGCCACGTGTACATTTGAAATGATTGCAGGCGGCCACACACGTGCAATGGTGGGAAACTTAAACGACGAACTTTAAAAATTAAACGGCCAAATCACTTAAAACCATTCTTTTTCTTGCTTTCCCACTACTTGCTTCAAATTTCCTTCGTTTTTGTTTTAGAGAGAGAGAGAAAGAGCTTCCATTGTTGATCGTCTGAGACCTCTATTGCTGTTCGACCTTGTGCCGTCCTGTTCTTGCTCTCATCTTCTTCGCCACCTCCTGTGGTTGTTCTTCCGCCATTGTCGTGCTCAGGCTCCTCTGACTCAAGGTTGTTTTTTGTTTGCTCTAACAATCTGTTATGGCGTCTCAAAGTTACCCCACCATCTCTTCAACCAGTGCGCCGCCTGCTACTGCTGTTGCCACCAATACTGGTGCCTCTGCCTTGGACGCTGTTCGTCGTGAACAGTTAAGGTTTTATCGTCGCTCTCCCATTTTTGGTGAAGGTGATGGCTTTGCTACTGCTTGCAAGACTGTCAATTTTGAATGCAAGTTTGAGACCTTAGTGCTGGGTGACGAGGACGAAGAACCCTCGAAGTGGGGCTTTCTTCCTCCAGAGGGGACTCTCCGGTTTCGTCTGGAGCGAGGGGACTTCCAATGGTCCCAAATTGACTTCGAAGCACCAGGTGGTTCTCCTGCCCATTTTGCTGCTTGGAACTCTCACATGGTGAGTTCCTATGGTGATATTTTGAGTAAGATTGGCCTTCAACGGGCCAAATGGTTTGGTGAGTTTACTCTCTCCAAAAATAATGCTGCTCTCCCCATTCTTGTTTCTCATTGGAACGTGATGACTCACACATTTATTGCTGCATGGGGCGAGTTCACGATAACCCTAGAAGATGTCTGCGAGCTTCTGGGGCTCGAAGCAACAGGTCATGAGCCTTATACCGATGGGCCTCTCGACGCCGAAGAGACTGCTGACCGTTTGGCGTTGTACCGAATATGCCGAAGTTGCATCGGTTCTTCAAACAAAGCTACCTTCACTCCGCTGATTAATTATTTCTTCAAGGGTTCTAGTGAAGGTAGTTCTTCAATTTCAACGGATGCCCCTGGCCAAGGTACTTCGTTAGAGCTCCCTGCTTACATCCTTGTGATTCTTTCCCATTTTCTTTTGACGAGAAAACCAAACGATCAGCCCCGAAGGGACCTTATCAACATATCCCTTCGTTTGGCCCGGGGCATCAAACTTCCTTTGGCTGCAATTGCCCTAGGGTCCCTCTACACCTGGCTTGACAGAACGTTGTTCGACATGGAACGATCACTTGGCCGTTATAACCTGGCCAATTTTGCTAACAGCGTCCTTCTAACCATCTTTCTTTACATGCGCTTTCCTGTTGTGGCGGCCAAGGCCAACCGTCCTCCTTCTGGGGAAACCATTCTGCCCCCACGCTCTTACATTTATCACAAGAGGCAGAGCCGAAAAGAGTTGATCGCCTCAATTGATCGTTTTGAGGACTTTGTTATGAGGCCTTACGGAGAGGACGCCTTTGTTCATACTTGTGATTTCTTTCAGCACGAATCCAGGGTGGTATAGGTGGGGGTAGACATTGAAGATCCTCAATTAGCCGTGGTGCTTCTCCTTTCTCCGGGGTATCTGCCTTCCTACACCGAGTGGGGATATTCCAGTGAACATTACAACCCCAATCGGTGTAGTCGTCAATTTAGGTTTGATCAGGGGGCTCCTCGCTCAGTTTTTCAATCGTCAAACCCAAAGGTTAGCTTTAGCGAGGCATGTTCCTTATTTTCCTCCACTGCTGCGTGGGGGATAAGTGAATCAATGGCTGGGAGAGTCACCATTCCCTCCAACAAGAGGCAAGGGAATGTGACCAGTCTATTTGCCACGAAGTTCTGGCCGAGACAACTGGCTAACATTGCTGAATTCATAGATGGTGAGCCTGTGTACCCTCCAGTTCTTTCATTTTCTGCGTTGGAGCTGGGACTCAAAGGCAACTCCGTTCTGGGGATTGAGTTCCCTCTAAGTAAAACCCCTAAGAGGCCTTCCGAAGAGCTACCTCCGTTATGCCCCATGACTCCTACTGCCATATCCAAAGCGAAAAGTGTTGGGGTATCCAGGAAGACTGCTCCTTCGACTGGAGCTACTGCTGATGAAGGGTCTTTGCAGCCGTCGACCAAGAAGGCCAAGAGTGGGGTGGTTTCCACGAAAAAGACAAAGTCCAAATCCCAGACTCCTGTGGCAGCCTTCCCATAGCCTCCGTTCCTCCTCCCATGTCTCCTGAAAGGGCCGAGAGGTTAAGGAGGGAGGCGCAGGCTGAGGTAAATCGGGTGAATGCAGAGTTTCAACGGCGCGCTGTCGTCGTTCCTCCCTCGGTTGCCTTCCCCACGATCGTCGTTGATCCCACTGAGCCAGCTGCAAGGAGGAGAAAAAGTTCGAAGGTTCCTCAAGCCACTGGCAGTGACGTGACAAGGCTGAGGAGGAAGACTTTAGGCACCAAGTCCCAGCGGAAGCAAGTTTCCTCGGTGCAAGCTTCTCATTCTTCTTCCCAATCTGAGGTATGTACACTTATCTTGTTCTCTTTTCTTCTTTGGTTAGAGCAGGCGGGATTTGCTTATATATATTGTTCTTAACTACTTTGGTGCAGGGAATTAAAGAAATGGGGCCTCGTTCTCCTAGCCCCCCAAGTCCCCCCATTAGCCGTTTCGTGGGCGGCCGCTGTGGGGCCATCTTATCCGATACGACCCCACCCCGTTCGCCAATGACCGGGCTTACCTACACCCGTCGTTCAATCTTACGACGGGCGAGGGAGGCAGTTGGGGAGGGTGAGGTTATAGAGCCCATGGATGTCTCTTTGCCACCAGAGACAACACAATCTGAGATGCCTACTCCAGTCCCCTCTGGCTCACTGGCTTCCTCTGAGGCTGTTCTCCCCATCGTTCTGGTTGCTGCAGGTGATCCTGAGGTAATTATTTCATATTTAAATTTGTCTAATCTGGCATTCCTTCTCTTTCACCCCGTTCTGTGTGCTGAATTTAGGATGTTGGTTGCCCTAGGTCGAAGTATCTTCGCTGCTAGCAGACATTCTTCGTCCAACGGTGCTGGCGAGACCTCTGACCACAGTGCCCATTTTCAACGTTCTGACTGAGGTAAGTTATTCTTGGATACATTTCGACCTTTTTTCTGTATTTGTTCCTCTTTACTAACATTGGCTTTTATATTGCAGCTTTCTCCTGATCTTTCACCACCCTCATCTATTCCCGATGAACCCCTTGCTCTTGCTTTGGTACCTTATGTGGGCGAGGGAACTATGCCGATGGTTAAGGTTTCTGGGGCCAGAGACCCCGTTGAGGCTGATGAGGTAACAAGTCCCCTCCCAACAATTCCTGCCACTTTAACCTCCGTGATGACTCCCACTGCTGCCCCTGTTATGATTCAGGTACTTTCTTAATTCTTTATATAATCTCCACCTTATAACGGTGACTTAACAATGAAAACACGTTAAGATTTTTATATAATCTCCACCTTATAACGGTGACTTAACAACAAAAACGTTTGTTAAGATTTTTATATAATCTCCACCTTATAACGGTGACTTAACAATGAAAACACTTGTTAAGATTTTTATATAGTCTCCACCTTACAACGGTGACTTAACAATGAAAACACTTGTTAAGATTTTTATATAATCTCCACCTTATAACGGTGACTTAACAACGAAAACGTTTGTTAAGATTTTTATATAATCTCCACCTTATAACGGTGACTTAACAATGAAAACACTTGTTAAGATTTTTATATAATCTCCACCTTACAACGGTGACTTAACAATGAAAACACTTGTTAAGATTTATATAATCTCCACCTTATAACGGTGACTTAACAACGAAAACGTTTGTTAAGATTTTTATATAATCTCCACCTTATAACGGTGACTTAACAATGAAAACACTTGTTAAGATTTTTATATAATCTCCACCTTACAACGGTGACTTAACAATGAAAACGTTACAATCTCACTGTTTCTTATATCTCTTCTCAGGTTGCTCAGGAGGATTCCTCACCAGCTCTTTCACTTATAGGCACACCACGTCAGGAACCTGCTGTTTCGAAAGAATCTGACCAGGCTGACCAAGGTTCCACGACTGGTGTTGAGGCCGAAAGTGAGTCTGGGTGAGAATTGCCTCTCCCTGACTTAACTCCTCCTGCCTTTTGCCTAATGGTGCTTCACAATTCTCCCCAAATGCCTGTGAGCCATCGCTTGGTGATTGAGCAGTTGGTGAACCATCACCCCGAGACCTTCACCGTGGATTGCCTACGGTCCAATATTCCCGTGATGAGTTATCGACTGCAAGGCATGGCGATCGTTGTTGCTGAGATTGCCAATACTCCCACTTCCCGTGTAACCCGAACCCTCATTAATCAGTTTCTGGGTTTTCTAAAGGAATTGGGTCGTGACGATTTCCGTTTCGACTGGCTTATGGCGTATTTGAAAACTTTGAAGAGCCAGCAACTGATCGGCCAGAGGGAACTGTTGAGGAAGCACCAGGAGGACCAACGGGCTGAGGAAGTTAAGTTAGCTGAGCTGGCACCTCTTTTGGAATCAGCGGATGAAGAAATAAAGAATGCCGAAGAGGCTCTTCGTTTGGCCAAACTGAAACGGGAGAGACTTCTTATTGAACGCGCCCAGGTGCAAATCAGGCTAGAGGTTGCTGTCAATGCTCAAAGCTTCTTTGCGTCATCTTCTTCGGGCCTTCCTGGGGTTTTTTTCTCTTCCCCAGACCTATGGTTCCTTTTAGGGTAGCAAGCTCTTGTATATATTTTCCTTCTTCATCCATTTATGTAATTCTTGGGCGATAGTTCCCAATTTTTTTTGTAATGCTCTCTTGTTTATTGAATGAAAGAAAGTATATTTTCCCGTTTTATCTTTGAGTTGTGACTGCTTTCATATCGGTGTCTATACTTCACGTCATCAATAAAACTTGTATATTCATAATCAAAGACTAGATACATCGATGGTACAAACTTAATTGTTTACACATGATAGACTTTCAACAATTTATTATTAATTTTGAATGGCTTGTCTTCCTCCAACTTAGAAATTAGGCAATAACCTGAATCATGAGCTTCCTTCACGACGAAAGGTCCCTCCCAATTGGCTGCGAATTTTGGCAGAGGAAGTCCCCTAATATGTTTCACCGCTGCTTTTAAAATGAGATCCCCCTCTACGAACCTCCTTGGTCTTACCAGGTTGTCATATGCCCTAGAGAGCTGCCTCGTATACATTTGAAAATGTTGCATTGCGTTGTCTCTGTGTTCATCCAATGCCTCTAGCTGCACATGCCTGTTCTGAGGGAGCATGCTACTTCGCAAGGCGTATCGAGCAGAGGGAACCTCCATCTCCACTGGAAGGATTGCCTCAGCCTCGTAGACAAGGGAGAACGGAGTGTACCCTGTGGGCTTCCTCTTTGTCGTTTGATAGGCCCACAACGCTGCTGGTATCTTGTCATCCCACGATCCTGGAAAGTCCTCCATTATTTTAGCCAGGATATTAACCAGAGTTTTGTTAGTTGCCTCGGCCTGACCGTTCCCCTTCGGGTATGCCACCGTTGAAGTGTGATGAACGATGGAATACTTGTCTGTAAGCATCGTTACTTCTGAGTTGACAAAGGGAGTCCCATTATCT
This sequence comes from Sambucus nigra, assembly GCA_949130495.1. NCBI lineage: Eukaryota > Viridiplantae > Streptophyta > Magnoliopsida > Dipsacales > Adoxaceae > Sambucus > Sambucus nigra. The sequence continues at coordinate 582,743,925 of OX422211.1, read as the reverse complement.
GAGATAATAACCTTTGGGATCCCAAAACGGCAAATGATATATTCTCTGATGAAGTTACTCACTACCCCAGCCGTTGCCCTTCTGAGTGGTATTGCTTCAGCCCATTTTGTAAAGCACTCTGTTGCTACCAGTATCCATATCTTGCCCCTTGACGAAGGGTGTATCGCCCCCACGAGGTCGAACGCCCAAGTGTTGAAAGGATAAGGCGTTGCCAGAGAATGTAAGTCCACCGATGGGGCATGGATCATATTTCCATGAAGTTGGCAAGCTTTGCATTTTCGAACAAATTCGGCAGAGTCTTTCTCCATCGTTGGCCAATAATATCCCAACGTCATCAGCTGATCATATAACTTGGCCCCTCCTATGTGAGCTGGGTCATGGGCTTGTTTGAGGACCTCAGTTGCCTCTTCTTTCGTGATGCAACGCAATGGCTTGTTGAAGTACCCCCTTCGATAAAGCTGCCCCTCTTGGATATAGAACCTTGGGGCCCTTCGCTTCAGTCCCATCGCATCCACTTTCTCCGTTGGGACAGTTCCATCTTGAATAAAGTCGATATAGGGCTGCCTCCAGTCTGTTTGGGCTTCTATGAAATGGCACTCAGCTGCTTCGAAAAATAGCTGACACTTATCACAATTCCGTTGTAGTTCTGCCGCATCCTGTTTCATTCTAGGCCAAGAATATCCCCTCTTTTAATTCTTCTATAGAGGGGTATCTCAGTTGTTTCGCAATGCTCCTCATGTGTTCTCTTCAACCTCCGCTCTGCTTCCTCTGGCCCAATGCATCTTGATAACCATCCTCCTGCATTTCTGTAGTAAAGATTTCCCTGGTTTGTAAAGTATTGGGCTAACTCTCTTAGTCCCATAGCTCCTTCGCCAGACTCCAGTTGCTTCCTGATCTCTCCTCTCCAATCCGCGTCTCCCTCCATCGGTAGTATTGACTGCACCACCGAAAGAGCTGTTCTTCGTTGGATCGTAACGATAGTCGTATCGCTCCTCATGACCATCTTTTGAGCAATAGTGGCATAAGCGTCTGGATGACGGTTCATCGTTCTGGGATGTCTTCTGATTTTGGTCCGATGGAACTGGCTGAGGAGCCTTTGAATGATCGTTCTATACGGCGCCAAACTCATGTGCTTCAACGCATATTCTCCGTTAACTTGCTGAATTACTAAGTTCGAGTCACCTTTGATGCAGAGAGAATGAATTCCCCTTCGAAGAGCCTCCAGCAACCCTAGCACTAACGCTTCGTATTCTGCTTCGTTATTGGAGCAAGGGAAATCTAGCTTGTAGGAAAGGCAAATTTCCTCCGTTCCTTTTGAAAGGATGACCCCTGCCCCTCCTTTTTTCTCTGCCGAAGACCCATCAAACTGCATCGTCCATTCCCCATCGGTTGCATCCAGATAGTTGGCTTGCAATTCGTCTCCCGGAATGTCTTCTTTAGGTGGTTCAAATGTTCCAGATGGAAAGATTGCCAAGAGATCGGCATACGCCTGGCTCTTGATGGCACGAGGAATCACACACTTTAAATCATATTCGGAGAGAATAAGGAACCACCTAGCTTCCCTGCCAATCAAGATAGTTCTAGCCAACAAATACTTAATAGGATCACATCTAGTTACGATATGAATTGTAAAAGACAGCATATAATGTCTAAGTTTTCGTGCTACAAAGACTAAGGCCAAACAATGCCTTTCTAGGCTGCTATATCTAATCTCTGGCCCATGTATGATCCTGCTGAGGTAATACACCGGCCGTTCTTGCCCGTCAATCTCTTGTGCCAGTAAGGCTCCAACGGACCTTGTAGTTGAGGTGAGGTACAGCTGCAACGGTACTCCTGTCTGCGGAGGAACCATGATTTGTGGTGAAACGAGCAGCTTCTTCAACTCATCGAGAGACTCCTCATGGTCCTTTTCCCATCTGAACTTTGTGTTCTTTCGCAGCAATTGCATCAATGGGTGTGTTACCTCGGCCAATCCTGGTACAAATCTTCTGAGGTAGGAGACTTTTCCGAGGAAGCTTTTTAGCTCCTTCGCCGTTCTTGGGCACGACATTTCTAAGATCGCGCGTTGTTTATCCTGGTCCATCTGCACCCCTTGTCGATCAACCACAAAGCCTAGAAACTTCTCGCATGTTACTCTAAAGACGCACTTCAATGGGTTAATCTTTAATTTATACTTCCTACATCGAGTAAATACGTTCTTTAAGTCGTTTAGGTGGGACTCCTCCTTCTTCGATTTGATGACCAAATCGTCCACATAGAATTCTACAAATTTGTGGAAGAAATCATGAAAAATGGCCATCATTGTTCTTTGATAAGTAGCCCCCGCATTCTTAAGTTCAAACGGCATTACTTTGTACATGAAATTGCCCAACGGGGTTCTGAATGCCGTTTTCTCTGCGTCTGCGGGGTCCATCTTGATCTGGTTGTACCCTACGTACCCATCCAAGAAGCTATACATCTCATGCCCAGCCGTGGCATCTATCAAGCTATCAATGGAGGGTAGAGGGAACTCATCTTTGGGGCAAGCCCTGTTCAAATCTCTAAAATCCACACAGATCCTTATTTGATTCTTGTCCTTCTTTCCTACTGGCACAATGCTAGATAGCCAAAGGGGATGCTGTATTGGTTTGATGAATCCTGCTGCCAACAAACGTTGAACCTCTTCCTTAATCTTCAAGTCCAACTCAGGTTTGTAAGTCCTTGTTGCCTGCTTCACCGGGATGGCTGAAGGCATCACGTTTAGCTTGTGGCAGCTCACTTCCTCATCTAGCCCTTCCATTTCGGTATACTTCCATGCAAAGACATCTATGAACTCCCGGATTAGCCCAACCAAGGCTTCTCGTTTCTCCTTACCGAGATCCTTCGCGATGAAGATGGGCCTTGGGTCTTCCCCTTCTCCTGCCAGGTTCAACTGCTCCAACTCTTGTGCCTGGGGCTTCGGTTGATTTGCCATGTAATCTGGTTCTTCGGCGACCTCCTCCACGAACTCCTGTATGTTGGAGTTGTCTATCACCATACACTGTCCCTGTTGATCCACCAAGAAACACTCGTATAACGGGTCAGCCCCATCCTCGGTCTCTTCGGCCGCCCGCTCACATCGTTATAAACGGTATACCACCTTCCCCTCTTCAGTGACCACCTTCTTGCATTGCCTGTTGGTAGCTGTTGCCACGGCCTTCCTCTTCCTCTCTCTCGAAGCCTCAGCGATTCTTCCCCCTGAAAAGTGACTCAGCACGCTTTGCCGTTGGACCTCATGCTCCACAGGATCCACTCTAAGCCTTACTTTGTTTTTGAGCTGCTTCGTGGTACTTTGGGGTCGAGGGATCACCTGATGGGTTTCTTCGGCCCTCACCCCTTCGTTACTCGCGGCTTCTTTACTTTGCTCGTTCAGAGGCCCCATTCTATCTCTGATCGAAGGAACCCATGCCCCCTCCATTCTTCTCGTTAGGACTCGAGCATCCTCCTCCAACTCTGTATAAAAGGACGCATCTACAAAGTGAGCTTCCTCGATAGCGAAAGGCCTTTTTGTATCCCTAATGGTCACTTCTGTTCCTTTGACATTTGCCTTGGCGCATTGATGATATGTTGAAGGAACTAAACCTTGATTGTGCATCCACACTCTTCCTATTAGTAAATGATAGGAAGTTGCACTTTCTATTACATGGAACTTGATGTGGGAACTCAGATTTCCCATTACAATTCCCACATTCACATACCCAATGGATTTGGAAGATTGGTTGTCATACCCTGAGATTACCAGAGGCATGGGGACCAACCTTTCTTCTGGGATATCAGCTGCGTGGAAGGAGTTGATCGGCATAATGTTGATGGAAGCGCCCCCATCCATAAGCGTTCTTGCAAAACTAATCCCATTGATACTGGCCGTCACATACAAGGGCCTGTTATGAGGGAACCTTACAGCTCTATCTGCATCGCTGAAGGTCACCTCTGATAGGAACTTTTTTACCAGCCTCGCCATGGGTCCCCTCCATTTCAACGAGGGAACCGCGTCCTTCTTTGCGATGTCTAGGATCGCCTGAGTTATTTCCAGTCTGCTCTCCTTTGGTATCCCCACTTGATCGAAGAACCAAGCGAATTTTGGGGATTTTGAAAATGCGCTGTATTCAACGACTGTCTCCATTTCCTCGCCTTCAACGCTGTATACGTCTTCCACGTCTTTAGCGCTTGCTTCATCGTAGGCTAAAATTACGTTAGCCATTCCTGTGGTGCAATATTCCAGAGTTTCTTCGAATTCTCTTTGCCTCATTGTTGACCTTCCTTCGCCTCTTTCCGCCTCATCGTCGTAGGCCGTCACCAAGTTGGCCCCATGCGCTGGAAGCGGGTTGTTGTTAACGTTCTGTGGGGGGATCTGCAGCGTCCCTGCCTTCATGTACTTGTCAATGATTCTTCTCAGTGTGAAGCAGCTCTCTGTCGAGTGCTGGATCTTTCGATGAACCTGACAATACCTAGGATCTGCCTTTGTTGCATCATCGGGTTCTTCCGAAGGAACGCCTTTTGGTAGGTAGACCGTTCCACCTTGGACCATGGCGTTGTAACAACTCACCGCCTCTTCTATCGTGCATGGTAACGGTGGTGGGTCTTCCTTATCCCTTCCGAACTTCCTTTTCTTGTCCTTCTTCGTCGCCTTACCCCCATCTGTTCCTTCGGTGTATCCCACCCGTGGGGGTTGAGGCCTTCCTCCCCCAGGTTGTATCGGTTGCCTGAATATCATAGGCACCGCCACCGGGTTTGGTCGTACGACCAATGAGATATTCCTTACAGATTTTAAGAACGCCGAAAAAGTTCCCTCGCTCGTCTCATTGATAAGATGGCAGATGTACTCCGGGAGTAGTCCTTCGGCACAGATTTGTAATAGTTTGGACTCCTTGGCCTCCTCTGTCACATCCAGAGACCTTTCCCTGAACCTCCGAACGTATGCCACCACGTCTTCTCCTGGTCGTTGCTTCTCTCTCCCTAGTTGGGTCAGAGTGAATTCATCCTCTGCTAGAAAGAACTTTTGGACAAACAGCACGTGCATCTCTTCCCACGTGGAAACACTTTTAGGGGCCAAATGAGAATACCACGTGTATGCTTTATCGATTAGGGATTTGGAAAACTCCCTCAACCTGAGCTTCTTGTTGTTGCAATGCGCCCCCAGGTGCTCAATAAAACGTTTAATGTGCTCTTTCGGATTCCCACCCTTCCCTGTGTATTTTTCAAACATGGGGGGAATATAATCCCTCGGGTAAGGCTCATCGTTGTATTCCTGAGGATAAGGTGTCCTAAAGTCGTCATAGACTGAAGCTACCTCGCCTATAGACTGTGAGGAAGCCTGCACAAATTTTAACATCTCCTTTTGCATTTCTCTCCTCATTTCCTCCATGGGCGATGGGGCAACGACCAATGGGGGTGTTGGCTGAATGACCGTTATAGTTGGAGCCATCGTTACAGCTGGCGCCGTTGATACTCCGGAGATTCCCACCGCCGGATTCACGACGGAGGGTATGCTTGCCGGGGCTGCTCCCGTTGTACCTGCGCCTGGTGGAACCGTTGGAGCTGCCCCTGGTGTTACGAAGGAATTGGCTTCGAGTCCTCCCAGCACCGTTGAAGCTGCAGGAGTTTGTAAAAACTCATAGAACTTGCTCATAAGGAGGGTCATTTGGGCAGATCCCAGCCCAGCGCTCGTGGAAGCCTGCGTCACTCCTGGAGCGCCTGTTGTTGCCTGAACTGGGGGCACTTCTACTCGAGGAGCTCCGCTCCTTAAAACCTCCAATTCTACCGCTGCTTGCTCTTCACTGTGTTGGATATCATCAAAGTTGAGCCTTCGATTAACGTTATCTTGCGCCATACTTCTTCCTTAGAAGAATGCCTCCCCAGCAGAGTCGCCAAATGTAAGAGGGTATTTTAGATAAGATGGAGGCGTAACACCTTTTAAGTATGGTGATGACAAGGTTAGTTAGAAAAGCACTAGTGATTTAGCCACAAGACACCAAGAGCAGTTTGGAATGTATGGAACCCATCTTATACTCACAAATCTCTCGTGTATAACTCACAATATAATAAAGAACTTCAGAAATAACTTAACTAGAGGGAGAGAGAAGTAAGCACCCTAGATACACCTTGGTAGGCAGAAAAAACATACTAAAACTCTCAAGGATCTCTGTTATGTATTAAAAGCTTCGTAATAAATGACAAAAATGGTGGGTGGCAGAACTCTCTGGATCTTTTAATAAATCTCTCTATAGTAAATAAAATTCTCTAGTAATAACTTTTGAACTCTCAAAAGGTCGTTCTTTCCTCAGAGGTGGTTGGGGTCCTTAAATAGCCCCCTACACCACCCCCGAGGCAACTCAGTCATCAAAGACTATGAAAGACATCCTTCATACTTTATGTCACAACATTAAATGCCCGATGCACTAGTTGTCTCCTACGTCATAAACATTAAATGCCAAGACATGCCTTTTGCCTAACCACTGTATGTCAGGGGGTTGTTGTTGCAGAGGTAGCTCACCAACTATCTGACAGCCCCAAATACCACGGTGGTTTACTCAAGTGCATGTCTGACATTGTTTAGAAGGCTAGTGACATCACCCACAGTAGATGTGACTTTTAAGTAGAGGGTTGTTTGGTTCATAACTTAATGCCCGATGGAACTCCAAGCTGCTCCGCTTGAGGTTCCACGGTCAGGGTTCTTCAGTGTTTTACCAGGTGTATCTAAGATGGTCAGGACAAGCCCCAACGGTGCCCCACTTCTCAATCCTCCAAACCAAATCCCTTTAAAGTTCCCACGGTGAGGTTGTTCGATAGAGCATGAAAGCTCTCCTAGGCCCTGCCAAGCCTGGTCTCTCGCGAGTACCGTTCGACCTCACGCCCATTCATTATTCTCGTTACATCATTACAGTCATTACAACTCGTAGTAAATATAAACAAAGCTATAATATGGCAAAGTAACAATAAGCTAAAGTACGAGTTGCCACGCCAAGCTGCCTCACCAAGATGCCACACTTGAGTTGCCTCCCCAAGATGCCACGCTTGAGTTGCCTCCCCAAGCTGCCACGCTTGAGTTGCCACGCCAAGATGCCACGCTTGAGTTGCCACGCTGATCTACCTCCCCAAGCTGCCACGCTTGAGTTGCCACGCTGATCTGCCTCCCCAAGCTTCCACGCTTGAGTTGCCACGCTGATCTGCCTCACCAAGATGCCACGCTTGAGTTGCCACGCTGATCTTATCCTCAGAACACTGTTGCTAATTGGTGGATTATCCCTAATCCCAGGATTACCTTCAGGCCCCCTCTACATACATAAAAAAATATTGATAAATGAATTATATTTCGAATGGATGAAAGATTATGATTTAATAATAATATAAATGAAATGATTGGAATATATTTGGGTTTGGGGTGTGACATAATTGCATTTGGTTGTCCTAAGACTTGTTTTGTGAGGTATTGGTTTTGAGTTCGTGGTTTAGTGGTTTCATCAGACACGTGTGATCATTTCAGGTTTTGCCTTGATGCGTGGATGGTTCTTGGATACGCGTGGTTGCTTCGTGTAATCTTTTAGCTGTTTATTTCTTTTGTTTTCTGAGTTTGATCTTGGCCGTCCTGGGCTAGTGTTTGGTGGGCTTGGTTTTGTGTTTTAGTTTGGGGACATGTGTCTTTTTCTTGAGCCATAGCCTGTTTAACTCGGATGGTGAGTTTGGTTTCTGTTTTGGGCTTTGGCCCCATTTCTAATATATTATCCTTTTCATGAATAAAAGAAAGGAATAGAGTTCCCCTGTTGTGAAACAGAGGACCTTGCAACCTGAATAACTGACTGTTATTTTATATTACTTTGACAAAATTTTATGTTGAAGGAATTTGCTTAAAAGTCTTGTATGTCAGCTTTCATTGTGTTATCTCAACTATTTTCATGTGCTCGTGTTTCATTGTGCATTGCAGATACCGACTGACTTGCATCCGATGACAAAAAAAATCTGCTTTAGAGACTGTTTTTACGGTATGTTACATAATGAAGTTCAATATTTAATTGTTTAAATCTGCTGGAGGTATTCAACTTTCTCTCATAATAAATTCCCTTCCCACTCTTTCATCTATCTTCTCATACACTATAGGGATTCAATCAAAATAAACCACTCACCCCTTATTTGTATGAAAAATCGCTTGCAACTTAAGGAAAAAAAAGGTTGCTGTAACAAAAAAGGGAAAGAACAGATGTATATTTATTAACATCACACGCTCCAAGACGCACATTGTACATTCGAATCAAGTTCCTCGCCAATTGCTCTTCGATGAATTGTCTATTTTGAAAGAGCTAATAAATACACCTAGTTTATAGTGAATTCCTTAGTTTGTACTCACTTGGACTAGTTAATGTAAGCATAATTGTAATTTGACCTTTTGTATTTTGACATTGTTGATCAAGTAAAAAGCAAGGAAAAAAAGAAAGATTCTGGTGGAAAAGATGACGCAATTATTGCATTTGCTAATATGCTTGATAATATCATGATGATGGATACGGTGCAGATTCCGATGGCTATTTTTGATGATGATCCCGAGTTCACCTATATTCCAAAAAATGAATTAATACGGTTTTGTAAGATGCAAGAATTAGATGGATTTTGCATTGTCGCATACATGAGGTTATATTTAAGTTTTACCATGTTTTATTTAATTTGTGAATGCATACATGAGGTTAGATGGAGTTTACATTTTTGCATACATGGATGCCCTTCTAACTCACGTGCGTTTGGTTTATGTATAGATGCATATATGACAAATTTGGAAGGAGTTTTGAAGTTATTAGATTAGTAAATCACCTCTCCATTCGGGACGCATTTTCTAAAAACATTAGGCATCATTTTATAACAGAAACTTTACAGAAGGCATCAGACTGACAAATATTTGTTATTCCATTCAATACCGGGTAAGTTTTATAAATATGTATAAGTTTTTTAGCATAATAAATGTGTGTATGTATAATATTCCTAATCTCCAATTATTCTTCATAATATAGGTATCATTGGGTTTTGCTTGTGATCGACTTTATTTCGAACAATGTGTTTTGGGTTGATTCTTTACACGGGGAACCGAGCTTGGACCTTAAGCTCTATTTAAACACGTAAGTAGCTAGTGTCCTAAATAAATGCTTATAATAAAATTATTGATTTCATTTTATATAATTGTAATATAATTATGTTTTTTTATTGAAGTGGAATTATATCGTTTTTGACAATCAAAGGAAAACGATCATTACTAAACTGGGAGAAAGTTAAGGTATTTGTTCGATAAATTAAATTTAATATTTAGGTATTCACATTTGACATGAGTAATATACTAACTCCTTTATTTTCAGGGCCCTAAACAATGAGGAGAAATTGTGTGTGGTTTTTTTATATTGAAGTTCATGCGAGATCTCTTGGAAAATTTATTGAAATCTATAAAAATGAAGGTCACTTGTTTTTTAATATATTTTTACATTCCTTTTTATTTAGATGTGATAAAAGCTAAATGTAATTTTATTTGTCTTGTTTAGATGAAGGAGTTGGCTGGAAAGTCGTCATATCAAACTCATGAGATCAATGAACTTCAATATGAGTTCATTGAATTTATCCAGCCTTATATGATATGATTTGGAGCACTTTGTCGACACAATTTCGAGAAAGCCAAAGGAGGACCGACGCATTTATTCGTGATTTTTCGATGTACATTTTTTTGGAGACATTTTTTTGAATGATGTACATAATGAGTATATCTAGCTATGATACATGTAGTATGTCATCATTTTTTTATGGATAATTAATATAGATGGTGGGTATATCTATTTATGCCCCACTATTTTTTTTTAATGTTTAAGTATGAGAGTTGTCATTTGGTCCTTCAAATATTCTATGAAAGTGGATATTTGGACCTCTAAAGCTGATATTATGAATTGATTTGAGCAACACTCTTTTCAAATGTAATCTCAACCACTCTAGTAACAAGGATTAAGGCACTGCATCTTTATAATTTAAACATGAAGAAATTCGTGTTGGCCATATTAATGGTGAATTTGTTTATCTACTGAACTGTTTGGACTGAAAAGTTGATAATATTGCTTGCCTGATCATTGTGTATAGCTGAAGTTGAGAGCTTATATTAGAGTAATCATTTGATTCATAATCTGCTTGGTGTCCATTTTTGAGTATTCTTAGAGACATTTGTTTCTACTCTTCCATATTTACTGAATGGCCCGATGTGTGTGTTTTCAACAAAACCAATTTTTCTTCGAAAAAGATTCAACTTTTAATTATCCACCAAACCAAGTTGTGAAATCCCAATTCTCACTTTAAACCAATTTTATCTTGATTAATCCTAAACATGAATCTATTGATTAAAGCAAGTAAAGTAAAGTAAAGAATACTCACAACGCCGAATGTACGAGGAAAAAACCCAAAATGGGAAAACAACCTCGGACGACCCAAGCCAGACAATCACTATGAATAATGGTTTTACATAGACAGATTAGCCTTACACTAAGACTCAATCCCCACGGGTCTTGACGCTCCTTCTGATCTTCAACCGTTCTTCACTAGTGCCCACGTAAAAATTCCGTCTTCCACGATCTCTATGCACAACACATGCGTCCACCGATATGGCTTTGAAACATCTACGATGTCGAACACGATGTCCGTCGCTTCTTCACCGTAAAAACCCTTTTGTGTTCAATGTGTAGAACAAACAACTTTGGTGCTGCAAGATCACTTAAACATATAAGAATGATAACTCGGATCTTTGCAAACTCTAAGGATGTGTTTAAGACTTTTAAACCTTAGAAAACATGTGCAAACAAGGTTCTGGTTCGTAAATCTGTTTTCCAGAAAGCACACTTCCGAAATTATGATTCAAACACTGTTTAAATGGGATTTAAACGCCGCCTCAAAAAACATATCGTTCGAACGACTTAAGCATGTCGTTCGCGCGACATTGTATCTCGTTCGAACGAGATCCAATGTCGCTCGAGCGACCTTGCGGAAGTTTGACTTTCTTTGAATTTCAGATAAAAACATCTCTTAATAAAGTGATTCAAATTAGTCAAACTATATTTTGAGCTTATCATCATAAAAAGAAGTTTAAACCATTAAAACACTTTTAAAACATTTAAAATCATTTTTCTTTATAAAAATTACATCCTTATCTTTTATAAAATAATTCCGAGCACCATTAATTATACGCATTCATACCTGAGTGATCTCGGAATGAAATTAACTTTGAAGACGAGTAAACTTGCACCAAATAAACATCGGCATGATTATTTCTTTGAATCTTTACCGCAACGTCTTCAATTTCTTCAATACGTCATAGACCAAGTGGGATCGTGAAAAAATAAAATTCTCCCTATGACATATTACAAATACAGTTTTGTTCACGGAATTAAGTCAAAACAATACAGGGACTCAATTGGAAATTTATGTCCTTACAAATCTCCCCCTTTGACTATTCTGGGACAAAACTAAACCAGTGAAATGCCTAACCGGGCTGTCAAGCCGTATGATGCCTAAATCCCATCCCATAAATCCAAAATCAAAAATATAGGACACGGACTAATATATGTAGCACCGGCAAGCATGAACTGTCTGAATGTGATGTAGACTTGAAATCTCAAATCGCTGAAGCATACCTACACACATGAAACAGACAAACAAATACCAAGTGAAGTATGGAGGAACAAATGAAACCAATTTATATATTCAATAAGAGCATATCTTTTGAAAACATGTGAGCAATTATTTGATACCAATTTGTTACCAATTTGAAACAAATATAAGTGCTCAACCAATCTCCCCCTACATCACATACCAAATCTCTCCCCCTTTTTGTCTAGAATAGGCAATCCGGTGAAAAGATAAACCAATATGAAGTATCTAGCATGAGTATATGAGACCAAATTCAATCAAGTTGATACCAATTTTGAAAAAATGAAAACCGTTAAATAATCATGAAACAGCCAGCTAAATGAGAGCATATAATGACAAAATACTAGCTAGTAAACCAAGGAATCACACAAAGAGTATACCAATCAAATCAAGTGTGATAAACGTTCATAAATGCCAAAATACAAAATTAGAACACAAAAGGACCTGCATATAGACCAATTAATCTAAAAAATGCTTCCTGCAGTACCAAAAATATATCAAATAAATCCAGAGGACTGCAAACCAATCAGAAGCCATTTGTCACCCTGTCGTTTGAACGAGATGAGGAAGTCCCTCGAACGAAGTACAGAAGTCGTTCGCGCGAGATGAGATGTCGTTTGAACGACTTCGCGCGACCTACCAAAATTTCCCGTTTCCCAGAAATATTATAAAGTATTGCCCAGTGAAAAAATTTCCACAAAAAAATTTCAGGAAGGGCTTGACAGATGCAAAATAGTGCTAAAACAGTAGGCATTTTGCACAAAACGCAAAGACTCATAAAAACATAAAATGCGAGTTACATGCAAGCATAGTACCGATGTGCTAAAATATGAATATGGAATGAATGGGTGTGAAACTACAACAAATGAGTCACAATTCTAACACATCGAAATGATCAAGAAGCTCTAATTGATAGCGATAAATCATCAAACTTTATCATAGCCATATGACAATAAAAGTGTGAGCTTAATGAACTAAACATATTACATGCACACAAATCCAGAATTTTTGACGATTCTACAAACAATAGCGTCAAATTGCAATGTTTCAACATTAGGATTAGTTGTGCAAACCCGTTTAAATTTTCTCCAACCAAACACCCTCATATAACCATACTTTTTCAAGTTCTTTTGAGGTTTATAACATTCTCAACTTAGAGAAAATCTTATTGGCCCTTTTCTTAGCATATTGCATTTTCTTTTTGGGCTCTTTTAAACGGTGGCTTTCACGACGAGTTAATTTTGAACTCTCGCAACCCTTTCCCGTGAAACACTCATCATTTTTACCAATTTTAAATCCTCACGGTAAAACGGTTATTACATGCACACTTCTCCTTAACTCTACTTACGCATAGATGACAAGATTGAGATAAGAACGCCTCACCAAATTCAAATCTGCAAGAGAAGTCAAACTTCCATATAAACTCATGCATGTGTGCAATGTTGGCATATATACAAAGTCGAATCAAGATGCATATCAACTTTGAAACAACCCCATATAAACAATGGTTAAGATCATTCTAAGCATCGACAATAATGACCAAATGTCCTAGCCACATGGATAATGAAATGATGGGGGGGGGGGGGTCCAATCACACCAATATGCCACATCAAACATGTAAACTCAAAAACAAAAAACAAAATCTCTTTGGCTTTTCAAACATATTTTGACTCAAAGAAAAGCAAAATCTTTTTGGATTTTCAAAAGTTTTCTCAAAAACAAAATCTTTTTGTATTTTTCAAATAAGACTCAAACAAATGAAAATTATAATACAAAATGATACATATGTCATAATACTAGCAATGAATATATCATGAAGCAAACTAGCATATGACAAACATGGCAACACTATCATCCTTTAGATTTAGCATGGGAAGAATCAAGTGCACCCAAACGATAATCATGAAGTTTAATTCCTAAAGGAACTAAATCCGATTTCCTAACCCAAGTAGTTGTAAAACGATGCATGTGGGTGTGGGGAACCGAGGCAACTTTATTCCTAAACTTCCTAGGAGCTTGTCTAAGGTCGTAACAATAACGCCTAAGGTGAACTTTCCTACCACAAAATATGCAAGTGTAGCGGTGGTGGGAATGATTTCCTTTATGTAGACCTTTTCTAACCATCCTAGTGTTTCTCACACGTGCGGGGGGAATGGGAACAACTCTCTCGCCAAAACCTATACCTCCCCTATCTCCCTTAATTTGGATGGTGCCTAGGATCTTATCTACCTTCTCCGACCTAGCCTCCAAATCAAACTTGACTCTATACGAGTCTTTCAACCTTTCCTCCAACTCAATAATCCTAGACTCGAGTAAACGACTAGTCTCCTCAAACTCTAAAATCTCCTTTTTCAAGGACTCCATCAAACCACAGAGATTATCTCTCTCTTTCTCCACAAACTCTAGTTTCTCCCTAAACTTCGTCTCTCGTCCCCTAAGATCCCCAATCAAGCTATCATTATTTTCTATGGCACGCTCATTCAACTTAGATTGCAATTTTGAGTTATCCTTTTTCACCTTCACCGTTTCGGCATACAACTCATTAAATGCATTTTGTAATTCTTTCACATCAATCTCCTCCTCGTCACTCTCTTCACCCTCACTAAAATGGGATTCACTCAAAACCTCCTCGGAAGTGTCATTCACATGAGTATTGTCGTCGCTCACATGACATGCAATAAATGCAACAAAGTTACTAATATGCCCATATATCTCCTTGGCCAGGCCGAGGGCGCCCTCCAACCAGACGACCCCTCAAGGGGCCGACCCTTCATCAAGATCCGGATGACCCTCCGAGGGTACGATAGTACGAGGCCTAAATTAGACCAGACTCACTACCAGAAAGAACTTTGCCCTCGGCCTCATGCTATAGGCCGAGGGTGACATCATCACAGCGCGTGGTTTGGGAGACGCGTGGAATAGTGCGCGTGAGGCTCACATGGCACGTGGAAGACCGTTATAACCATACCACCCCCTCACGTGAGGGAATATAATGTCATCATTTGGCATCTACAGGTGTCAACAGGAGATTGGCTAGATCATCATTCACATGCACCATGCATACTTGGGGGGTACACTACATCCCCCAGGACCTATATATACTTGTCAACTACAACCCTTCAGAGAGATCGATAATTGTAACCCTAACAAAAACTCTGCTAGTACACACAGTAGAGAGAGAAGGTGAGCTTATGTGCATTGTATCCAAGGCCATTAGTGCCCATACTTAGTGGATCACACACTCACAGTGGATGTAGGCCAAATTGGATGAACCACTATACATCATTGTCTTACTCCTCTTAAACTCATCTCCTTCTACACACTTATACACTCACATCTCAATGGCTGCCATGGTTACTACTGTTTGAGCTCATCATCACTTATCTGGTAGTGCTAGATTTTAGCATCATCAGTTTGGCGCCGTCTGTGGGAATCGAGAAGACATCTTTTCCTTTGTAAAACTTGACCTCACTGGGCACTCTGGTGGTGAGATAGTCCTCCCCCTGTGTGGAGATGTTTCACCATTGAAAGAGACCCACTAAGGTTCCCAAGCTCACTAGTCCTTTTTCCAGTTCAGCTGTTCACAACTCAAACACATGGCACCGGAGATGCCACCACCACCACTCCCTCCACCGGATGATGGGGGGGGGGGGGGGGGGAGGGACCTAGTTCCAGTCAGCCACCACCTCAGTCTGAGATGGATGATGTGGCGGCAGCCTTAAAGTCTCAGGCAACAAGCCAGCGGATCATGCAGGAGCAGTTCACAGCTCTAAGCCAGAACATACTAAGACCACCAGGGGTCTCACCTGAGATGATTACTCTGGCAGTCGCTCCGGGACATCATGAGGCCAGGGGACCACCCCAGGCACCACTCAAGGACCTGCCACCCCTCAGCGACGTAGGGATGTTGCTGACCCCAGGCGTCTACGCCTTGGGAGGCAAGGAAACCCTTGCCCTGAAGACAGGTATGATGATCTGGAGGGGGAGGAGGCCCCCATAGAATGCTGGGAGCCGTATGAGGTCTCCAACAATACTGTACGACCCCTCCAGGAGAGCAGGGGGAAGTGCGGAAGGAAAAACCCTGACGATCGCCCAAGAGGCTCCGCTTTTGATCGCTTGAGCAGGGGGTCAACCTTTGAAAGGCTGGGCCCAGTGAATGACCTGCAGGAAAAATTATCCAGGTCAAGGAGTGTCGCGAGGTCTAGAAGGGAGGCATTAGATGATCGACCCCGCGGGGGCTGACCCATAGGACGGGACGATGGCCAGGGGGAAGTAAACAGCCGACACAGGCCAGCTGCGACAAGACCCTCCGTCCATCTCAAAGAGGCGGCAGGGGATAACATCGGCCAGGACGATCCTACGAGGCCATGGAATGACTCGATCCAGCGATTGGAGGATAAGATTGGCGATATACTGAAAAGTCGGGACCCCCTTCAGAGGGGATACACCATAGGCTCACCCTTTGTGGGGAAGATAGTCAACTTCCCTACGCCATCAAAGTTCAAGACACTAGTGGTCACACCAAGATATGACGGGAGCACCAACCCTGTCCACCATGTTGAGATGTATCAATCGGCAGCAGACATATACTCTACTCAGATGAGATGAGGTGTCGTGCCTTCTCTGTTACCCTGACTGGGGCTGCACATGTCTGGTACACGTCTCTCCCAAAAAACTCCATTAAAAACTTTAAGCAGTTGGCAGACCGGTTCATCCACAACTTCTGCTTCGGGATGAGGCCACAAAAGAAGACCACCCACCTTCTCTATGTTAAGCAGGGGAAGAATGAGAGTCTAAGGGACTACATAGCCAGATTCAACAAAGAGAAGCTGGAGGTGGAAGACTATGAGGAGAGCATAGCTATGACAGCCCTGATTGGAGGACTCCAAAAGGGGAAGCTGTTGTGGAAGCTTGATGAAGACCCTCCGAGGACGATGGCTGAACTGCTGTCAATAGCACGAAAGGTGATGAACGCCGAAGAGGCGATGGTCGCAAAATACGAAGATGAAAAAGGAGGCGCTAGTGGGGGTAAATACCCTAAGAAGAACAAAGAGGGGAAGAAGAGGTCTACGGCGACAAGTTCGCTGGTTACACCCCTCTAACGGTCATCTGTGAACATATTCTCAATGAGATAAAAAGTGACCGGTCTCTGAAGTGGCCTGAGAAGTTGAGGGCAGCCCCCAACAAGAGGAATAAAAACCTTTGGTGTAAATTTCACCAAGACCATGGTCGCATAACAGACAAAAGTTTCGCTCTGAAAGATGAGATTGAGAAGATGTTGAAAGTAGGGAAGCTCAGAAAGTATGTCGACAGAGGTTCCTTTAAGAGGGGCCGAGGGGACGACCCCAGAAAAAATTGAGGGGATGCATGTAAAGAAGGTCCTCAAAAAAGAGGGGACGACCCTTCTGAAGATGACGACGACCCTGACCTCCCGCCGAGAGACGACCAAGTCCCTGTCAAGAGGCTCAATATAATCTCACTTGGAGTGGGAATGATCTCCGGGGGTCTAGCAGGAGGAGGGTCTGAGGTCGCTGACAGGAAGGCCCATGTGGCTGAGGCCAAGGCAGTGACGAAGACGGTACACTCAACCTCTCTGGAGGTCAAGACAGAAATGAGGAAGAAGGTCGATATGGACACTCTGATAGTGGGGTTCTCAAGATTTGACCTTAAAGGTCTCCTATCCTCACACGATGACCCACTCATCATCACAACTAGGGTACACGGGTGTGAGGTACCGAGGATATTGGTCGACGGGGGCAGTTCTGCAGATGTAATGTTTTGGCCTTGTTTCAAAGCCTTAGGTCTCAGTCGTGATAGACTCGTCCCTTATCATCCATTGATTGGGTTCAGTGGGGAAAAGGTTCATCCCCTTGGAGTGTATGAGGCCGATGTCAGGATGGGGGACGAGTGGCCGAGATGGCTTACTAAGAAGGTCAGTTTCTTTGTGATGGATGAACATGTGTTTTCGGCCTACAACATCATACTGGGGCGTGTGTACCTCAAGGGGTTTGAATCTGTGTTGTCTACGGTCCATCAGATGATTAAATTTCCTACCCCCTAAGGGGTGGGGGAAGTTCAGGGAGACCAGACGACAGCTCGAGAATGTTACTACAACTCCGCTGAAGAAAGAGAGGCACACAAGAGGGCTACAACCACTTACAATATTTATACCCTAGACCCCAGGGATGAGACAAAGATAAAGAAAGGAGAGGCCGCGGAAGAGGTAGAATCCATCATCCTCGATGAGGATGACCCGGAAAAAACCATCCGGGTCGGCAAGTCTATGAAGCCCAATATCAAGGAAGACCTCATTAAACTCTTGAGGAGTAGACGAAGTGTCTTTGCGTGGAGTCATGAAGATATGCCAGGGATCGACCCTGAAATCATGTGCCACAAGCTCAATGAGGTAGAGGGAGCAAAGACGATAAAGCAGAAGAGGCGAATTTAATCTAGAGAAAAGTATGAGGTCATAAGGGATGAGGTCAAAAAATCAGAAGACGCTGAATTTATCAGAGAGGTCATCTACCCTGAATGGCTGTCCAATGCAGTCATTGTCCCAAAGGCCAACGGGAAATGGAGAATGTGTGTGGACTTCACCGACCTCAACAAGCACTGTCCCAAAGACAACTTCCCTCTCCCCCGCATTGACCAGATGGTAGACGCTACCGCAGGCCATGAGCTCATGAGCTTTATGGATGCCTATTCAGGGTACAACCAGATCTTTATGAACCCTGAAGACTCAGAGAAGAAAACCTTCATTACTGACAAGGGGACATACTATTATAGGGTCATGCCCTTTGGCCTAAAAAATGCGGGGGAAACGTATCAATGCCTTGTAAATAAAATGTTTGAAGACCAAATTGGGAAGTTTATGGAGGTCTATGTAGATAACATGCTGACTAAGAGTTTGAAGGCATAGGATCATGTGGCAGACCTGGAGAGGACCTTTAATACGATGGACAAGTACCAGATGATGCTCAACCCGGCCAAGTGTGTCTTCGGGGTTGGAGCAGGGAAGTTCTTGGGGTTCATTGTCAATCAAAGAGGCATCGAGGCCAATCCTGAAAAGATAAAGGCCCTTGTTGAGATGAAGACCCCCAAGGCCATTAAAGATGTTCAGAGACTCACAGGGAGAGTTACTTCCTTGAACAGGTTCATATATAGGGCCACAAACAGGTGTCTACCATTCTTCAAAATTCTCAGAAAAGCCTTCGAATGGAGTGAAGAGTGTGATGAGTCTTTCAAGGAGTTAAAGTCATACCTGGGGTCTCCCTTACTATTGTCACGGCCCGTGCGGGGTGAACGACTTTATGTGTACCTCGCCGTCTCAGAGTCAGCCATTAGTGCAACCATTATGAGAGACGAAGACGGGGTACAGAAGACTGTGTATTTTAACAACAAGGCACTCCAGGGGGCAGAGCAAAGATATCCGAGGATGGAGAAGTTGGCCTATGCCTTGATCCATGCATCAAGAAAGATGAAGCCATACTTCCAGTCCCATACAATGGTCATCCTCACTGACTCTCCCCTTAGGCAGGTTTTGCACAAGCCTAAAAAGTCAGGGAGGTTAATGTCCTGGGCTATAGAATTGGGAGATTTTGACATTATGTATCAGCCTAGGAAGGTTATTAAGGGGCAAGTATTGGAAAATTTCGTGGCCGATTTTACTTGGGAAGATGATGAAGCCGAGGGCGAGAGACACGGGAAGACAGATACCCGGCAAGGTAGACTTGCCGACCCCTCCGCAGATAAGGCCGAGACAAGCACAGCTAGAAGGAAAGTGGCTGAAAACGAAGAGGGAAGATATCTCTTTAGACAGGGGTCTCTCACCGAGGGAAGTTTCTCAGAAGAACATGCCGTGTGGAGTCTCTTCATCGATGGGTCCTCTTGCGAAAGTGGATGTCGAGTTGGATTAATAGTATCAGCACCCGATGGCACAGACATTGAGTACGCCCTGAGGTTCAACTTTAAGGCCTCCAATAACGAGGCCGAATATGAGGCCTTGATAGCAGGACTCTCCTTGGCCAAATCTCTTAGTGTCAGCCAGATTTTGGTTCATAGTGATTCGAGGCTAGTAGTGAATCAGATACTAGGAGCCTACGAGGCCAAGGACGAGAGGATGACTAGGTACCTTGAAAAGGTGCGGTCATTACTGAAGAGCTTCAGAGAAGTAAGATTAAAGAGGATACCTAGGCTCGATAATGGTCGAACTGACGCCCTTGCTAGGCTGGCCTCGACGACTAGGACAGACATTAGGAGGACGGTCCCAGTGGAAATTTTGCTTCGGCCAACTATTGAAGATGCTGAGGGAACACTTAGCAATTGCCTAAATGTTTCTTAGGAAGCTTAATGGATGGACCCTCTGATCAGATACATTAAAGAGGGAGAGATGACAGAAACAAGGCAAGAAAGGAAGAAGCTGAGATACAGGGCTGCAAAATTCACTGTCATCGAAGACACTTTGTACAAAAAGGGGTTTTTGCTCCCCTTACTTAGGTGTGTGCACCCCTCTGAAGTCCCTTCCATTTTGCAAGATGTGCACGAAGGATCGTGCTCAAGCCACATAGGGGGCAGATCCTAAGCGAAGAGGGTGATCACCCAAGGGTGCTAGTGGCCGACTTTGGGGAAAGACGCCGCGGAATATGTAAAAAAGTGTGATAAATGCCAGAGATTTTCCACCATCCCTCACCGACCCCATCAGCCTCTTACCTCCATTACATCCCCATGGCCATTTGCAGTGTGGGGGATCAACCTAGTAGGACCCTTACCAAGGGAAGTCAATAACTACCGGTTCCTCATCGTAGCGATTGACTATTTCTCAAAATGGGTGGAGGCCGAACCGATGGTCACGATTACAGAGCAGAAGACCTTCCAGTTCATCTGAAAAATATTATATGCAGATATGGTCTCCCCAACGCCCTCATCTCGGATAACGGGACTTAGTTAAAGAACACCTCTCTACAGAAGTACTGTGAAAGGGTGAGGATCAAACAAATCTTCTCTACCCCGGGCCGACCTCAGGCCAATGGGCAAACAGAAGTTACAAACAGGACAATCCTAGATGGAATAAAGAAGAGGCTTGAGGAGGCAAAAGGAAGATGGGTCGAGGAGTTATATGCCGTGCTGTGGGCCTACAGGACGATAGCGAAGACCTCTACCGGAGAGACCCCATTCATGCTAGCTTATGGCTCAGAAGCCGTCATCCCCACCGAGATTGGGTTTCCTACTCATAGGGTCCAAATGTATGACCCCCAAAGAAATACAGAAGAGAGGAGACTCGACTTACATTTGATTGAGGAAAGGAGGGAAGATGCTGAGATAAGGCAGGCCGCCTACCAGCAGAGGACTGCAAGGTTTTACAATCAGAGGGTGAAACAGAGACCAATTACGATGGGGGACTTGGTCCTCAAAAAGACTTGGCAGAAGCCCAACAAGCTCCATCCTAATTGGCATGGCCCATATAGGGTCATCGATGAAGTCGTCCCTGGGACTTATAGACTAGAAAACCTAGAGGGGGAACCCTTTTCCAACCCCTGGAATGCAGATTATTTGAAGAAATACTATCAGTAGTTTTGTAAAGTCCTATCGAACAACAGTTGTAATAGGTGTTGCTCCGATAGAACACTTGGAAAATTAATGAGAAATATCAGTGTTTCCTCTCATCTTGTGTTTATCAGTTCTAGTACGCATGGAGACATCTTCAGAGAACGACCCTCGGCCTATAATGAGGGTCAATGGAGGGGACGACCCCACCATTATCCTAAAAAAAGACGAGGGAAGAATTTATTAAAAATCATTAATTTGGTAATTGGAACCCTCGGCTATAATGAGGGTCAATGGAGGGGACGAACCCACCATTGTCCTCAAGAAAGACGAGGGAAGACTTTGTTAAAAACCATTTGTTTGGTAATTATAACCCTCGGCCTATAATGAGGGTCAATGGAGGGGACGAACCCACCATTTTCCTCAAGAAAGACGAGGGAAGACTTTGTTAAAAACCATTTGTTTGGTAATTATAACCCTCGGCCTATAATGAGGGTCAATGGAGGGGACGACCCCACCATTGTCCTCAAAGAAGACGAGGGAAGACTGTTAAAAACCATTTGTTTGGTAATTATAACCCTCGACCTATAATGAGGGTCAATGGTGGGGACGACCCCACCATTGTCCTCAAGAGAGACGAGGGAAGACTTGAGCATCAATAAAAATTGGTTAAAAACCCTCGGCTATAATGAGGGCCAACGCAGGGGACGACCCCTCGTTCACCCTCAAGAAAGACGAGGGAGGGTTTAGTGACATTAACATAAAGATTCACAACACAAATCACACGAGAGACAAATACAGAAGGCGGAGAGAGGCATTATATTACATTACAAAATGAAGTTCGTCTAATAAAAGAGTACAAAAATATTAATTACACGAAGAGGGTATGGGCTATAGACAACCACCCTATTGAGCAACGTCAGAGGGAAAGGCCTCAACATCTATTGGAGATTCTTCTATAACCATGACAGGCCGAGCCTCAGACGTGCATGTGCCTTCTGCATGCTGAGATTCCACTTGGGCTAGGGCTTCAGCAATAAGTGGATCATCTAGTTGAACTGCCTCAAGAGAGGGGCGGATAAACGATACTGCGTCAGCAAACTTAAGGACGACCCTTCGACAGGCCGTCCTAATCCCCCTCTCTAAGTACTCAAGACCGAAGCCTTGGAACTCGTCTGAGAGTTTATAGGCCTCCACAGTATCGGCCCCTGCCTTCTTCACTGCCTCAGATAGCTCAGTCTTGTACTGAGCCCCCATGTTGGTCAAGGCCTCATCCCTCTCCTTAACAAGCAAGTCCTTGGCCTCCATGTCTGTATCATGCTGCCTCGTCAGCTCGTCCAGAACCCTTGCGTGTTCAATTCTGGCACTCTCTAGCTCAGCCCTTGCAGTTTCCAGCTCCGTCTGTAAATTAGCCTCGTGCTGGATGGCTCTCTCGGCTTCATGGAATTTTTGTTGGTTCTCAGCCATCCATTTAGTAGCCGAGGTAAAGGCGCATACAGACTGCACAGAAATAATAAACAGTTGTCAAGAGGATGAGAAAACAGTTAATGAAAAAACGCAAATAAGGGAATGAAGGGAGAACAAATACCTGAGTTAGAGCTTGCAGACCATAGTCATACACTTTTTTTGGAAGCATCCTTGACAGAAATTCATAATCAGCAGCCGAGGGGGCAGAAAACATGGACGCCTTAGCTGCCCTTAGGTTCGCGATGAGGGAAGACGGCTCGGCCTTCAGAAGCACCAAGTTCTGGGACCAGAAGGCCCCCATACTGGAAGAGGAACCAGCCCCCTCAGACGAATCTACCCTCGTCCTCGTCCTTGAGTCCGGCCGAGGGTCAACAGGAGTTTCAGGCTCTTTCCTTTTATGACTGTCAGTAGTCGGCTCAATAACCGTCGGCCCCAAGGCCTTCGCCTTCCTTGGAGCTTGCTAAGGCTGCTTAACTTTCTTTTTGCCTAGACTTGATAATAAACTGGGAGCAATCATTTCCCAAAGTTGATCCGATATGCCAGAGGGACGACCTGAAAGGAGGACGACACGTCAGAAAAATGCAGAGGCAAAGATGAAACACTTGAAAAAAGTAAAGAATGGGAAACATTAAGTATAACTCACATAGTTCTGTCAGGGGGCCGACCCTCAGACCAGCTTCCTTGAGGAACCGGGGGGGTCATCAGATCTTCAAACTTTGGAAGTTCACCCCGTCTCCCTCGTCCTCTCAGATATTCAACTATGTCTTTTTCTTCCAGACTAAGTCCGGGGTCTGACCTGGCCTTCATTGAAGGGTTAGACCATCTTCTGGGGACCCTCGGACTATCGGCTACAGGTTGTGCCTCAGAGGAGAACTCCCAATCTCCAGAGACAAAGAAGAATCTCTTCTTCCAATCGTGGTTGGAGGTTTGTGCCACGCGGAGAAGTTTTTTGTCAGACCTCCTCGCCCCCAGGTGATAGTACCCGGGCTGTTTGGACGAGGAGGTGATATTGTAACAGGCCAAGAATACGTCGGCCGAGGGCTCATTAGTGAAAGAATTCTTCCATAGGGAGATGTATCCAAGGATCGTCCTCCAGGAGTTGGGAGGGAGCTGAGAGGGGGCTATACCGAGGGATGACAAAATATCTACGATAGCAGGATGTAAAGGGAGTCTGATACCTACCTTGAACATTTGTTCGTATACCTCTATCTCTCCCTCTTCACCCTCAAAGACCCTCTCGTCCTCAGAGGGAACCCTCATAGATATGGTGGTAGGAACACCATATGCATGCCTCCACAGAAGAAGGTCACGTTCCCTGACCGAGGAAATATAAGACGAGGCTTGAGATGTGTCAACTGGGACATCTGAGTCCTCATTATCCTCAGTCCCCTCTCCCTCGGCCTCATCACCTATCAGAGGCCCTTGGGGAAAAGCCATCTGGAAAGTGTGTGGGGATAGGGTTGTCACAGGGACGACCTCGGAAGCAACCATACCCTCAGCATGTCGACCTGGGCTTAGGTCAGACGCCTTTCCTCTCCCAGAAGGTCCAGTGCCAGTGGGCGATGATGCTCTCTCATCCATCTCACTTGAATAACTCTTGGCTGGATGACAGGAGGACCCGCAAGACTCAGAGGGTTTTATTTTGGCAAGAGGAATGGGAAAGATGGGTCGTACCCAATTAGGGTCGGCCCCTCGTCCTCTCTCCTCCTCTTCCTCTATTCATCTTATCTCTACAAAGAACTTATTTCTTAGGGAAGGGAATTCTTCAGCTAAGCTGTAAATCCTCCTAAGCATCAAGGGGGAGAACCTCCACTTGGAAGAATTTGGGGAACTTAACTACAAACAAGTTTGCAGTTGACCAGGTTGGACTTTTGGATTAAAACAAAAGAAATCGATGGTTTCCAATCAAGAACACTCAAGAAAACTCAAGAACATTCAAAAACCAGTCGCCGGAAAAGTGTTGAAATAACCCAAATCCAGCCCTACAAGCCTAAAATAAGAAAGCAAAAAAGAAATGAAAGTAATGAGGACACTGGGGCTGAGAGATTACCTGAGAAAAAATAGCAAAGCTGCCAAACTCAAAATGACGAAACTGTAAAAATGGCAAGAAGGCTGGAAGCTAGAGAGAGAGTTCCGGCGCGAAGAAGAAGAAGAAGAAGAGAGAGAAACTTCAAAAAATTGTTTAAATACCTTGCCAATGAGTGGGCCCATTAACCAATGCAGAGCGCAGCCCACGAGGAGGGCATCATTAGGGCACAGAGCCCCAGGCAAAGTGTGCAGCCGCCACGCCTTGGAAACTGAAACGACAATGAGTACCTGCCTAGGTGTCATATCAGCTTAACAGGTGTCACCCACCTTACTAGTTATATACCCATCTCAATTACAACACTATCCCTCACCCATCTCAACTACATCTATGGCTAAGGACTGGGGGTGATTGATATGCCCATATATCTCCTCATCCAGGCCGAGGGCGCCCTCCAACCAGACCACCCCTCAGGGGGCCGACCCTTCATCAAGCTCCGAACGACCCTCCGAGGGTATGACAATACGAGGCCTAAATTTGACCAGACTCACTATCAGAAGGAACTTTGCCCTCGGCCTCATGCTATAGGCCGAGGGTGACATCATCACAGCACGTGGTTTGGGAGACGCGTGGAACAGTGCGCGTGAGGCTCACATGGCACGTGGAAGACCGTTATAACCATACCACCCCCTCACGTGAGGGAATATAATGTCATCATTTGGTATCTACAGGTGTCAACAGGAGATTGGCTAAATCATCATTCACATGCACCATGCATACTTGGGGGGTACACTACACCCCCAGGACCTATATATACTTGTCACCTACAACCCTACAGAGAGATCGATAATTGTAACCCTAACAAAAACTCTGCTAGTACACACAGTAGAGAGAGAAGGTGAGCTTATGTGCAAATTATCCAAGGCCATTAGTGCCCATACTTAGTGGATCACACACTCACAGTGGATGTAGGCCAAATTGGCTGAACCACTATACATCATTGTCTTACTCCTCTTATACTCATCTCCTTTTACACACTTATACACTCACATCTCAATGGATGCCATGGTTACTATTGTTTGAGCTCATCATCACTTATCTGGTGGTGCTAGATTTCAGCATCATCAGTTTGGCGCCGTCTGTGGGAATCGAGAAGGCATCTTTTCCTTTGTACAACTTGACCTCACTGGGCACTCTGGTGGTGAGCCAGTCCTCCCCCTGTGTGGAGATGTTTCACCATTGAAAGAGACCCACTAAGGTTCCCAAGCTCAATAGTCCTTTTTCCAGTTCAGCTGTTCACAGCTCAAACACATGGCACCGGAGATGCCACCACCACCACTCCCTCCACCGGATGATGGGGGGGGGGGGACCTAGTTCCAGTCAGCCACCACCTCAGTCTGAGATGGATGATGTGGCGGCAGCCTTAAAGTCTCAGGCAGCAAGCCAACGGATCATGCATGAGCAGTTCACAGCTCTAAGCCAGAACATACTAAGACCACCAGGGGTCTCACCTGAGATGATTACTCTGGCAGAAGCTCCGGGACATCATGAGGCTAGGGGACCACCCCAGGCCCCACGCAAGGACCTGCCACCCCTCAGCGACGTAGGGATGTTGCTGACCCCAGGCGTCTACGCCTGGGGAGGCAAGGAAACCCTTGCCCTGAAGATAGGTATGATGATCTAGAGGGGGAGGAGGCCCCAATAGAATGCTAGGAGCCGTATGAGGTCTCCAACAATACTGTACGACCCCTCCAGGAGAGCAGGGGGAAGTGCGGAAGGAAAAACCCTGACGATCGCCCTAGAGGTTCCACTTTTGATCGCTTGAGCAGGGGGTCAACCTTTGAAAGGGTGGGCCCAGTGAATGACCTGCAGGAAAAATTTTCCAGGTCAAGGAGTGCCGCGAGGTCCAGAAGGGAGGCAGCAGATGATCGACCCCGCGAGGGCCGACCCATAGGACGGGATGATGGCCAGGGGGAAGTAAACAGCCGACACAGGCCAGCTGCGACGAGACCCTCCGTCCATCTCAAAGAGGCGGCAGGGGATAACATCGGCCAGGCCGACCCTACGAGGCCATGGAATGACTCGATCTAGCGGTTGGAGGATAAGATTGGAGATATACTGAAAAGTCGGGACCCCATTCAGAGGGGATACACCATAGGCTCACCCTTTGTGGTGAAGATAGTCAACTTCCCTATGCCATCAAAGTTCAAGACACCAATGGTCACACCAAGATATGACGGGAGAACCAACCCTGTCCACCATGTTGAGATGTATCAATCGACAGCAGACATATACTCTATCTGAGATGAGGTGTTGTGCCTTCTCTGGTACCCTGACTGGGGCTGCACATGTCTGGTACACGTCTCTCCCAAAAAACTCCATTGAGAACTTTAAGTAGTTGGCAGACCGGTTCATCCACAACTTCTTCTTCGGGATGAGGCCACAAAATAAGACCACCCACCTGCTCTATGTTAAGCAGGGGAAGAATGAGAGTCTAAGGGACTACATAGCCAGATTCAACAAAGAGAAGCTGGAGGTGGAAGACTATGAGGAGAGCATAGCTATGACAGCCCTGATTGGAGGACTCCAAAAGGGGAAGCTGTTATAGAAGCTTGATGAAGACCCTCCGAGGACGATGGCTGAACTGCTGTCAATAGCAGGAAAGGTGATGAGCGCCAAAGAGGCGATGGCCACAAAATACGAAGACGAAAAAGGAGGCGCTAGTGGGGGTAAATACCCTAAGAAGAACAAAGAGGGGGAGAAGAGGTCTACGGACGATAAGTTCGCTGGTTACACCCCTCTAACGCGTGGAACAGTGCGCGTGAGGCTCACATGGCACGTGGAAGACCGTTATAACCATACCACCCCCTCACGTGAGGGGATATAATGTCATTATTTGTTATCTACAGGTGTCAACAGGAGATTGGCTAGATCATCATTCACATGCACCATGCATACTTGGGGGTACACTACACCCCCCAGGACCTATATATACTTGTCACCTACAACCCTACAGAGAGATCGATAATTGTAACCCTAACAAAAACTCTTCTAGTACACACAGTAGAGAGAGAAGGTGAGCTTATGTGCATTGTATCCACGGCCATTAGTGCCCATACTTAGTGGATCACACACTCACAGTGGATGTAGGCGAAATTGGCTGAACCACTATACATCATTGTATTACTCGTCTTATACTCATCTCCTTCTACACACTTATACACTCACATCTCAATGGCTGCCATGGTTACTATTGTTTGAGCTCATCATCACTTATTTGGTGGTGCTAGATTTCAGCATCATCAGTTACGCTCAATGGGGGAACTCTCTCCCTCTTCTGATTCACTATCACTTAAGGTGGCATTATAGACAACGGGTTGCTTGACCTCTTTCTTAAGTCTAGTGGGACACTCTTTAACTTTGTGACCGTACCCCTCACACCCAAAACACTTATCCGACTCATCTCTCTTAGGCTTTTCAAACTTATCCTTAGAGGTGGGATATACTTTGTTGTTTTTGAAATTTTCAAATTTCTTGGCATCTTTCGATTGCTTTTGAAATTTAATAAATTTTTTAAATTTCTTTGCCAACAAAGCAACATCCTCAAAATCAGAATTGAAATCGGAATCCGAAACTTTAATTTCCTCCTTCCGGGTTTTCAAAGCAATACCCTTTTCTTTCTTAGGCACTTGCTTGGAGGTAATCATGTCGATTTAATAGGTTTGTAAGTCACCTACAATCTCTTTTAGTTTCATTGACTCTAACCTACCCAAGGAGTTTAAAATGGTCACTTTCGCATCAAACCTACTAGAAAATGACCTAAGGATTTTCTTAATGACACGGTTTTCGGGAATTTTCTCACCTAGGTTAAACGACGAGTTGACAATATTGGACAACCTAGCATAAAACTCATCAAAGGTCTCACTCTCTAACATCCTAATGGTCTCAAACTGTGTAGTGAGATTTTGAAGTTTGACGCCCTAACCGTGCTAGTGCCCTCGTGAGTGAGTGCCAAAACATCCCAAGCCTCTTTTGATGTTTCACAAGTCATAATTCTGTTATATTTTTTGTGTGTGACATGTGAAGCAATAACGCGCAGACCCATAGAATTATATTGTGCAAGTATTTGTTCAATTTTGGTCCAAGACTCAACATGCTTTAAACTAGTGACCTCACCTACAATTGTGACAGGGGGTTCCCAACCTTTTTCAGTCGCAAGCCAAACCCGCTCGTCAATAGATTTTAAAGCACATCTCATTCTCATCTTCCAATAAGTGTAATTAGTGCCATCAAAAATAGGAGTTCGAGAAAATTCATTATATCCAGAATTCATCTTTGAAAACACACGGGATCACAAAACAAATAAAAATGTTTTCTAGCTCTGATACCAATTTGAATGGCCCGATGTGTACAAACCCAATTTTTCTTCGAAAAAGATTCAACTTTTAATTATCCACCAAACCAAGTTGTGAAATCCCAATTCTCACTTGAAAACAATTTTATCTTGATTAATCCTAAACATGCATCTAGTGATTAAAGCAAGTAAAGTAAAGTAAAGAATACTCACAACGCCGGATGTACGAGGAAAAAACCCAAAACGGGAAAACAACCTCGGACGGCCCAAGCCAGATAATCACTATGAATAATGGTTTTACAAAGACAGATTAGACTTACACTAAGACTCGATCCCCACGGGTCTTGACGCTCCTTCTGATCTTCAACCCTTCTTCACTAGTGCCCACGTAGAAATTCCGTCTTCCACGATCTCTGTCCACAACACACGCATCCACGTATGTCTCGGTGTCCACCGATATGGTTTGAAACGTCTACGATGTCGAATATGATGTCCGTCGCTTCTTCACCGCCAAAACCCTTTGTGTTCAATGTGTAGAACAAACAACTTTGGTGCCGCAAGATCACTTAAACATATAAGAATGATAACTCGGATCTTTGCAAACTATAAGGATGTGTTTAAGACTTTTAAACCTTAGAAAATATGTGCAAACAATGTTCTGGTTTGTAAAACTGTTTTCCAAAAAGCACACTTTCAAAATTATGATGCAAACACTGTTTAAATAGGATTTAAACGCCGCCTCGAAAAACGTGTCATTCGAACGACTTAAGCATGTCGTTCGCGCGACATTGTATCTCGTTCGAACGAGATCCAATGTCGCTCGAGCGACCTTACGAAAGTTTGACTTTCTTTGAATTTCAGATAAAAACGTCTCTTAACAAAGTGATTCAAATTAGTCAAACTATATTTCGAGCTTATCATCATAAAACGAAGTTTAAACCATTAAAACACTTTTAAAACATTTAAAATCATTTTCTTTATAAAAATTACATCCTTATCTTTTATAAAATAATTCCGAGCACCATTAATTATACGCATTCATACCTGAGTGATCTCAGGATGAAATTAACTTTGAAGACAAGTAAACTTGCACCAAATAAACATCGGCATGATTATTTCTTTAAAGCTTTGCCGTAACGTCTTCAATTTCTTCAATACGTCACAGACCAAGTGGGATCGTAACAAAATAAAATTCTCCCTATGACATATTACAAACACAGTTTTGTTCACGAAATTAAGTCAAAACAATACAGGGACTCAATTGGAAATTTATGTCCTTGCATTTACCATAGAATAGATCCAGGAATAATGATAAGTAAGAATTGAATGTTCTAATGGCTTCAAAGGAATATGTAGCTGTACATGAGATCATATATGATTCTAGAAAAGATGCTGAGATCTCAGAGAAACCTGAAGAGGTACATAAAAAAAGGCATCATCTATTGTGAATCTTGTTGAAGTAGATGGTAAGCAAAGAGGTGGCAATGTGCCAATTACTATATACCAAAAAATTGAGTATGAAGTGTCTTTAGGACCCGCATTTGATGATCAACACTATGAACATTCAATGACTGAGGTAACTATTAAAATTCTCTTTTAGTTACATTAAATTATAAGGATATTACCATTTGCTTGTGATAATAATACATAATGCATTGTAATAATAGTCTTTGTCAAAATAGATTGCAAAATTTAATGTCCAGAATGCAGGAGGTAGCAGTAAGGTTGATTGGGATTGTACCTCTCTGACTTTTTACTGACATATATGTAGATTGCTCAAGCTTATGAAGATCATGGCGATACAACTAGAAAAGTGTCAAGTGAACCAATACAGAGCATGATGCTGCATGATCCCAAGGTAAAGTAGTTTATTATGTATAAAAGGTGTCAATGAAATTATCCATATAGTATAAATCATGGGCTTAATTGATTGTGATCCTTATGTTTTTTATTTATCACGCATGGGTCGTAATAAATCTACTATTTTTTATGAGTTGTGATGTACTCAGTTTAGAAGAGACTGATCTCTATAAGCAATTTCCACATATTTAATAAACTTTGCCCCGCCTGGCTTCAGTTTTTTAACACCCCTTTTGGCTATGAGTCTATATTTATATTTGTTTTTCCCAGTAAGATAGTGGATAACATGGATAACATGATGGTTTGTATGATTTTACAATCTAATTGGGGTTCATTACATCATTTATTGATATATGTTCACCATTTAGAATATATCACTAGTCAAAATCATAGAAACTAACAACAAATGCTACATTGTTTGAAAGGTGACCATGGAGCGCTAGGAGAGAGGCACTAGAAAGTGGGTCGTGGATTTCTTAGGAGATTGGGAAACATACAATCTTATTCACATAGACAAGAGATCGTTGCTTTGTGATAGTAACTCGTGTTAATTGTAGAATCGCATAATACGTGTATTTGAGTTTATCTTATGCATAAATAATGAAGAAACAAAATTGGTTGAGATTGTCGTCTATAATTATGCATCATAGTTTGATGACATTCTCGTTTCCCATTGACTAAGATGTGCATTACTACTTTAATAAATTATCTTTGTTGTGTTTATCATTCATATCTAGATTTAGTTTTATTTCTAGGTGTATCTTTGTTATGTTTGATGTGTGTTGGGGGGTGTTGTGTGATTATTTGCGATGTTAGAGTGGTGAGATTCTACACCTAAAATACTATATCATACCATGTGTAATGTAACTGTAGATGTGAGGATTGTTCGCATTGACATAACCCATATTATACCATGAGTTCATGAGCAATTCCTAGAATTCGGGAGAGTTGCGCCTCCTTCCATTGGCTAGTGTAGTGTATTTAGTTCTCATGGATTAGGTTCGTTGAAAGTCATGATGTTGTAACGTCCGACGGCACCTACTATGTGAGGTGCCTAAAATGACTTGCTCATGTTCATTTAAATTAGAGTTCAAGCCTCGTTGGATTGGAAGACCAACTGCATAGTAGTCGTGTTAATATAAATGAGACCGTGACACGAATTTCCTACTTCGAAACCATGAGTAATTTTGTTCTTAGATTACTATAAATATGTTGAAATCATATGATTGAAATTTATAGCTGGTGTTTTGGTATGCTTGGCCAAATGGCAGGCACTTTGAAAAGATTTGTTTCCAATTCTGTAATATAAGAGATAACAAAAATGTTGTTTTTAGTTTTCAACAGTGGTGTCCGATTCATTAATGTGTTTGTGTGTGTGTGTGAGAGAGAGAAAAATCATAGTTCATGTATTGACATATCACTCTTCTACACCAGAGGTAGGGTTTAGCGCGAATTCTAGTAATGGTAATGCATCCATAGGAGTAGGAGTTATTTATTTTATCTGTATATAAATTGCAAGTTATATGATTTGAAGGCAAACATTTGTTTATTTTATGTGTGATATTCTTATACTCTCGTGCAGACAGAAGTATTGGAGAGAAAAAAACCTTGGACTTCAGGGGATGAAGGGCCTTAAATGACAGAGTTGATCGGCTATAATTATAAGAGGCAAGGGTTTGAAATTGAATATGATAAAGATGCTGAGCGATTACTGGCATACAGGGAATTCATGGAGACAGACAGTGGTGTCAAATATTAGATTAAATTGCGAGTGTTGCATATATATACTTAAAGAGGTAAACCACCACTTCTTCCTTCCTTCCTGCTCCTTTTCATAAGTGATTGCATGCTTAAGTGATTATCTTTATATTTCTATGCGAGAAATCATGATTAATGGCAAATCTGAGAATATAAATAACCCACATTTTACAATTGAACCTAACTGAGCTATCACTAATTAACCGAGCCAAACTTAGCCATTAATTAAACGTGTCTTTATTGTGTCATCCAATAAAACCTATTTGATCAAAAGTTATATGATCTCGATGAGTACTGGTCACCCAATAGTCCTCTCATATGGAATGTAATTCAAAAGATCACACTTATGCTTAATAAAGTGGAATCGTTGACACATGGTGAGTAGTTTCTAGGTGGAGGAGGTATTCTTCTAATGGTTCCTTCATATATTTTATATCTACGAAACCAATTTATGTGTTCTTATGAAACAAACAGTCTTTCTCTTGTCTAGTTAACCAATCATCAAGCAGGGGAGGAGGCAATATTGCTAGGTATTTTGTTTTTATTTATTTATTACAAATTGGGGATGGGGGGTGTTATTCCAAGTATTCAAGTGATAAGATGGACTTCGTTGGAAAGAAACCATGCTTGTGGCGATGTATTGTGCTAATGGTGGTGACAAGGAATTTGTTCTTGGAAAGGGAATCCATATCTTTTGATAATTAGAAGATGGAAATGGAATACCTATGTCTAATGCTAATGTTGTATGATCTCTAATAGATGAATTCATGTATGCCAATTACAATACCTATGTCTCGATTGATCTTCGGCGTTGAGTTACAAACATTCGTGTTGGGTATTTGGATTAGTGATTTGTAGATATTCGATTATGGCCTTTTTCATAAGATGTTTCATTTTTTCCATTTTTTATTCATGATTTATGAAGATGTATGTATTTAGTCTTTGGTAGCAATCGATTTAACACCCCGTATTTTCTTGCATTAAATATTTAATTAATTCGGGAATTAAAAATTACTTGTGAGTCGTAATTTTAATTGAAGTAATTAGGGAAATTTTATTTAAATATTAATCGGGAAGTGAATGGTTAATATTAAAGGGAAACTTATTTACTAAGTGAATAGTAATATTGTTTTACGTCATTTCAGATATTAATGACGAGATATGTACTTATTTCAGTCGGGAGTCGGTATAGACTAATTTGGGTGTGAAATAAGGACTTTTTAGAAATTAATTTGGATGCCAATTCTGAGTGTACGGTTGAGTCCGAATGGGCCGAGATAGTCAAAAAAGTGTACCCGAGGGTAGTAAATGGGTCACGGGACATTTTTAGGCATAGTCGGGCCCACACGGAACATTCGGGTCACTTGGGCTTGGCCCATTAGACAAAAAACGGGATTTAGATTAATTAAATAATTATAAGAAACAAGGGAACAATTAAATTGAGTTTAGAGAAAAACTTAAGGGGTTAGGAAACCCTAACAGCAGCCAAGGCAAATTTGGGGATCACAAGAGAGCCAATAGAGTCATCTTCAACCTTGGGCAATCACAATTCCAAATTCAGACTCTACGAACCCTAAGGCAAGTGGTTAACTTGCTGTAGCATGTAAAGTGTATTTCAATTCATATTCATGTGATGTGTGTAATCAAAGAAATTCGTTTTGGGTTTTAAAGGGGTATAAACATGGGGTTTTTGTAAATCATGAATCTGATTTATAAATGGATTAAAAGATCATATATAATCTGGGTTCTGTATTTATATCTGGTAAGATGTGTAAACCGAATGAATTAGAGACGAATTTGGTGGAAAGAAATTGATGTTTAAATGGGTTAAAGACTGAATGTAATTTTACCCCAAATCTGTGAAAACAGGAGAGAAAGTGAAATTATTGATGTTGATGGACTTTATAGAGGTTTCATATAAGGTATTTGATGTTTATTGACGATGGGAACGCTTAGTTTTCAGTGTAGAAGAAACTAGGGTTTGGAGGGGGCGTCCATGGCTGAAACAGCCAACTCGAGGAAGATGAGGACATGCTCGATCGATCGATCGAAGGGGGACCATCGATCGATCGATGGTCCGAAAATTTTGATAGTTCGCCCAGTTTTAATGTATAAGGAAAATAATTAAAAATCCTTCCATGCCTTAATTGTTGAATAATTAATACATGGGTTTAAATCTAATTAATTGTGAATTAAGATTAATTAGGTTTTGAGGGCGGCTTGGTGTGACATCATAATTAAAATAAATTGGGAATTGGAGGAAATTAAGTGGGACGCACTAAGGTTAAATTTTGGAAAGTCTATTTCGAAATGATTAAATGGGTACGTAGTAAACAAGCCCGGGAATAATGGTTGAGTGATACCGAGGGATAAATTTTATTTAAGTAAAGACTAAATAATTGAGAGTCGAGAATTTAGACTCGGGTCATGTTATTTTGGGCACGAGAGTAAGTCCGAATATATTAGTTGGGGCGATACCAAAAGAAATTATTGTGCAAATTAATTTATAATTAGAGTTGGGCCATAAACTCAAAATATAATGAAATGGGAATGTGTCACGGACTTAGTGTACGGTATAGCCGGGATATTTTATATTTATATATATACGGTGTGTGATAGTATATATATGGTGTGTGCATTAATATCAGTGGATAAATATTATTATTATTATATACTCTAGTGCTATAGGGGGAGGTTGCGCGTAGTGGATGAATCCCCTAGCTTGAGGAGTAGGGCGAGTGTAATCCCAGGTCATAGAGTCCGTTATATGGGTGAGGTGTATCTCACTTTCAGGGAAGGAATATGACCGCCTCCAACATTTATATAATAACCAAGTTAGTGCGCGATTCTGACTCTAAGTCTAGAAATATGAAAATTATCATCGTATTCTCAAACTGGGAGTCCCGTGATCGCACGATCAGTTCTTACGAGTTACATTTATCCCGTGCGAGATGTTGGTGCCACTCACGGGACTGTTCGAGGGATGTTTTGAGTTTTCACCCTCTAAATCCTTGTTTTTAAGCTTAAGTCCTCATATTTTAAAATTATCGTTGTATTCTCAAACCGCGAGTCCTGTGATTGTGTGGTCAGTTTCAACGTGTTACATTGGTCCCGCGAGAGGTGTTGGTGACTCTCACGGGACCATACGAGGGTTATTTCGAGTTTTACCCTCTAACGCCTTGTTTTCAAGCTTAAGTCCTCATATTTTCAAATTCTTGTTGTATTCTCAAACTGGGAGTCCCTTTATCATGCGGTCAGTTCCTACGTATTACATTGGTCCCCTGAGAGGTGTTGGTTCCTCTCATGGGACTGTACGAGGGCTGTTTCAAGTTTTCACCCTCTAATGCCTTATTTTCAAGCTTAAGTCCTCATATTTTCAAATGATCATCGTATTATCAAACCGGGAGTCTGGTTATCACGCGATTAGTTCCTACCTATTACATTGATCTCGTGAGAGGTGTTGATGCCTCTTACGGGACCGTACGGGGGTTATTTCGTGTTTCCCCCCTCTAACGGCTCGATTCTAAGCTTAAGTCCTCATATTTTTAAATTATCGTTGTATTATCAAACCGGGAGTCCCTTGATTGTGTAGTGAGTTCCTACGAGTTACAATTGTCCCGTGAGAGGTGTTGGTGCCTCTCACGGGACCTTAGGGGGGTTGTTTCGAGTTTTCACCCTCTAACGCCTTGTTTTCAACCTTAAGTCCTCATATTTTCAAATTATCATCGTATTCTCAAACCTGGACTGTCGTGATCGCGCGATTAGTTCCTACGTGTTACATTGGTCCCACGAGAGGTGTTGGTGCTTTTTACGGGACCGTACGGGGGCTGTTTCTATTTTTCACCCTCTAATGCCTTGATTTCAAGCTTAAGTCCTCATATTTTAAAATTATCATCGTATTATCAAACAGGGAGTCCCGTTATCACGTGATCAATTCCTACTTGTTACATTGGTACCGTGAGAGGTGTTGGTGCCTCGCATGGGACCGTACGGGGGCTGTTTCAAGTTTTTTCCTCTAACGCCTTATTTTCCATCTTAAGTCCTCATATTTTCAAATTTTCATCGTATTCTCAAATCGGGAGTCATGTTATCACGCGATTAATTCCTATATGTTACATTGGTCCAATAATAGGTGTTGATGCCTCTCACAGGACCGTATGAGACCGTTTCGAGTTTTCACTCTTTAACGCCTTGTTTTCAAGCTCAAGTCCTCATATTTTTGAAATTTTATCGTATTCTCAGACCGCGAGTCTTGTGATCTCGCGATCAGTTCCTACGAGTTATATTTTTCTCGTGAGACGTGTTGGTGCCTCTCACAGGACCGTACGGGGTTTGTTTCGTGTTTTCACCCTCTAACGCCTTGTTTTCAAGCTTAAGTCCTCATATTTTTAAATTATCATCATATTCTCAAACCGGGAGTCCCAATATCACGCGATCCGTCCCTACGTGTTACATTGGTGCCGCGAGAGGTATTGGTGCCTCTCACGGGACCGTATGGGGGCTATTTCGAGTTTTCACCCTCTAACGCCTTATTTTCAAGCTTAAGTCCTCATATTTTCAAATTATCGTCGTATTATCCAACCGGGAGTCCCATTATCATGCGGTCAGTTCCTACTTGTTACATTGGTCCCGTGAGAGGTGTTTGTTCCTCTCAGGGGACCGTACGGGGGCAGTTTCGAGTTTTCACCCTCTGATGCCTTGTTTTCAAGTTTAAGTCCTCATATTTTAAATTATCATCGTATTCTGAAATTGGGAGTCCTGTGATCACACGTTCATTTCTTACGTGTTATATTAGTCCAGTGAGAGGTGTTGGTGCCTCTCACGGGACCGTACGGGGGCTGTTTCGTGGTTTCCCCCTCTGACGCCTTATTTTCAAGCTTAAGTCCTTATATTTTCAAATTATCGTCGTATTATCAAATCGAGTGTCCAATTATTACGCGGTCAGTTCCTACATGTTACATTGGTCCTGTGAGAGGTGTTGGTGCCTCTCACGGAACCGTACGGGGGATGTTTTGAGTTTGCACCCTCTAACGCCTTATTTTTAAGCATAAGTCCTCGTATTTTCAAATTATCGTTGTATTACCAAATAGGGAGTCCCGTGATGACACATAAAGTTCCTACGCGTTACATTGGTCCCGTGATAGGTGTTGGTGCCTCTTATGGGACCGTACGGGGGATGTTTCATGTTTTCTCCCTCTAAAGCCTTATTTTCAAGCTTAAGTCCTCATATTTTCAAATTATCTTCGTATTCTCAAATCGGGAGTCCCGTGATCGCACGGTCAGTTCCTATATGTTACATTCGTCCCTTGAGAGGTATTGGTGCCTCTCACAGGATCGTACGGGGGTTGTTTCGTGTTTTCGCCCTCTAACGGCTTATTTTCAAGCTTAAGTCCTCATATTTTCAAAATATCTCCATATTCTGAAACCGGGAGTCCCGTTATCGCGCGGTCAGTTCCAATATATTACATTGATCCCGTGAGAGGTGTTGGTGCCTCTCACGAAAATGTACGGGGGCTATTTCGAGTTTTCACCCTCTAAGGCCTTATTTTCAAGCTTAGGTCCATAAAATTTTCAAATTATCATTATATTATCCAATTGAGAGTCTCGTGATTGCACGGTCTGTTCCTACGTGTTACATTGGTCTGGTGAGAGGTGTTGATGCCTCTTACGGGACCGTACAGGGGCTGTTTCGTGTTTTCCCCCTTTGACGCCTTGTTTTCAAGCTTAAGACCTCATATTTTCAAATTATCATCGTATTCTCAAACTGGGAGTCCCGTTATCGTGCGATCACTTACTACATGTTACATTGGTCCCCTGAGAGGTGTTGGTGCCTCCCACGTAATCGTACGGGGGCTGTTTCGAGTTTTCACCGTATAACGCCTTATTTTCAAGCTTAAGTCCTCATATTTTCAAATTCTCATCGTATTCTAAAACCGGGAGTCCTATGATTGCGCGGTCAGTTCCTACGTGTTACATTGGTCCCGTGAAAGGTGTTGGTGCCTCTCATGGGACCGCACGAGGACTGTTGCGAGTTTTACCCTCCAATACCTTATTTTCAAGCTTAAGTCCTGATATTTTCCAATTATCATCGTATTCTCAAATCGGGAGTCTCGTTATCACACGATCAGTTGCTACGTGTTACATTGGTCTGTGAGAGGTGTTGGTGCCTCTCACGGGACCATACGGGGGATATTTCAAATTTTATCCTATAATGCCTTATTTTCAAGATTAAGTTCTCATATTTTCAAATTATCGTCATATTCTCAAACTGGGAGTCCCGTTATCATGCGATCAGTTCCTAAGTGTTACAGTGGTCCCGTGAGAGGTGTTGGTGCCTCTCACGGGACCGTACGGGGGCTTTTTTGTCTTTTCAGCCTCAAACGCCTTATTTTCATGCTTAAGTCCTCATATTTTCAAATTATTATCGTAATCTCAAATCGGGAGTCCCATTATCACGTGGTCAGTTCATACGTGTTACATTGGTCTCGTGAGAGGTACTAGTGCCTCTCACGGGACCGAATGGGGGCCGTTTTGTTTTTTCCCTCTAACGCCTTGTTTTCAAGATATACAACGGCTATATATGGCTTATATAGCAGTTATATATGGCCGTATATAGCAGTTATACATGGCCATATATAGTTGTTATATATAGCTCCTATATATTGGCATATGTAGCTGCTATATATGGGCAAATATAGCTGCTATATATGGGCATATATAACTGGTATATAGCCCTATAACATGTGGACTATGCATGAGGACTTTCAAAGAATAGTGAAGTTTTCTTGGGAAGAAGAATGCCAAGGTTCTTTCATGATGAAATTCTGAATGAAATTGAAAAGACTCAAAAAGGGGCTTAAGAAGTGGACATAAATGTTTTCAAGAACATATTTTAGTAAGTAGCAGACCTGGAAGATGAGTTGTTGGACAAAGAAAACCGGTATATGAATGATCCCTCTAATTTTTATAGAGAAGAGATTCAAGCAACCCAAGCAAACTCAATTTTTCAATGGCTTTATAGGAACAATTCAGGAAGAAGAAAGTTAAAAACACCAGTGGATTCAAGATGGAGACAAAAATTCAAAATTTTATCATGTTGTTGTAAAGCAAAAGAGAAGAAAGCTCTGGATCCATAGACTGAAGGATAAGGATGGAAAATGGATAGATTCCCAGGCTGACATTTCCACTGAACTCATAAATCATTTTGAAAATCTTCTTTAAGAAGAATAAATTTCAAATGATAATGCTCTTTTGAATATTATTCCTAAAATGGTGACAAATGAAATGAATAAGACTCTCACTAAGATTCCTAGTGAAGAAGAAATCTTACTATCTATTAGAACCATGAATGGGGATAATGTTGCTGGTGTAGATGGTTTTAATAGGGTCTTCTTTGTAAAGTGCTGGGAGATTATAAAAATGGACCTGACTAGTGCAATTCAAAGATTTTTCTTAAGAGCAACCATTCCAAAATCTTGGAATGTTACTAATATTTCTCTCATACCAAAATCAAAAAATCCTAAAATCCTACACATAGTTCGTACGAGTTACATTGCCCCCGTTAGAGGTGTTGGTGCCTCTCACGGGACCATACGGGAGATGTTTCGAGTTTTCACCCTCTAACGCCTTGTTTTCAAGCTTAAGTCCTGGTATTTTCAAATTATCATCATATTGTCAAATCAGGAGTCCCGTGATCGCACGGTCACTTCCTACTTGTTACATTGGTCCCATGAGAGTTGTTGGTGCCTCTCACGGGACCGTACGAGGGCTGTTTCGAGTTTTCACCCTCTGACGCTTTTTTTCCTCATATTTTCAAATTATCATCTTATTCTCAAATCTAGAGTCCCGTGATCTCATAGTCAGTTCTTACGAGTTACATTGGTCCCGCGAGAAGTGTTAGTGCCTCTCACGGGACCGTCTGGGGGCTGTTTTGAGTTTTCACCCTTTAACGCCTTATTTTCAAGCTTAAGTCCTCATATTTTCAAATTATCATCGTATTCTTAAACCAAGAGTCCCGTGATTGCACGATGAGTTCCTACGTGTTACATTGGTCCCGTAAGAGGTGTTGGTGCCTCTCACGGGACCGTACGGGGGCTATTTCAAGTTTTCACCCTCTAACGCCTTATTTTGAAGCTTAAGTCCTCATATTATCAAATTATAGTCATATTCTCAAATCGGGAATCCCGTGATCTCACGGTTAGTTCCTACGTGTTACATTGGTCCCGTGAAAGGTGTTGGCGCCTCTCACAGAACCGTACATGGATTGTTTTGAGTTTTCACCCTCTAACGCCTTGTTTTTAAGCATAAGTCGTTATATTTTCAAATTATCGTCGTATTTTCAAACTGAGAGTCCATTGATCGCGCGATCAGTTCCTACGTGTAACATTGGTCTCGTGAGAGGTGTTGATTCCTCTCACGGGACCGTACGGGGGCTGTTTCGAGTTTTACCCTCAAACGACTTGTTTTCAAGTTTAAGTCCTCATATTTTCAAATTATCGTTGTATTCTCAAACCAAGACTCCCTTGATCGCACGGTCAGTTACTACGTGTTACATTGGTCCCGCTAGAGGTGTTGGTGCCTCTCACGGGATCGTACGAGGGCTGTTTCGAGTTTTACCCTCTAACGCCTTATTTTTAAGCTTAAGACCTCATATTTTCAAATTATCATCGTATTCTCAAACCGAGAGTCCCATGATCGCGCGGTCCATTCCTACGAGTTACATTGGTCCCGTGAAAGGTTTTGGTGCCTCTCACGGGACCGTACGGGGGCTGTTTTGAGTTTTCACCCTCAAACGCCTTATTTTCAAGCTTAAGTCATCATATTTTCAAATTATCGTCGTATTATCAAACTGGGATTCTCGTGATTTCGTGGTCAGTTCCTACATATTACATGGGTACCGTGAGAGGTGTTGGTGCCTCTCACGGGACTGTACGGGGGCTATTTTGTGTTTTCACCCTCTAACGACTTGTTTTCAAGCTTAAGTCCTCTTATTTTCAAATTATCATAGTATTCTCAAACCGGGAGCCCCATTTTCGCGTGGTCAGTTCCTACGTGTTACATTAGTCCCCTGAGAGGTGTTGGTGCCTCTCACGGCACCGTACGGGGGGCTGTTTTGATTTGTCACCCTCTAATGCCTTGTTTTAAGTCTTAAGTCCTCATATTTTCAAATTATTGTTGTATTCTCAAATCGAGAGTCATGTGGTTACGTGGTCAGTTCCTACGTGTTACATTGGTCTCGGAGAGGTGCGGGTGCCTCTCACGGGACTATACGGGGGCTATTTCGAGTTTCACCCTCTAACACCTTATTTTCAAGCTTAAGTCCTCATATTTTCAAATTATCATCGTATTCTCAAATCGGGAGCCACTTATCGCACGATCAGTTCCTACGTGTTACATTGGTCCCGTGAGAGGTGTCACGCGGTCAGTTCCTACATGTTACATTGGTCCCTTGAGAGGTATTGATGCCTCTTACGGGACCGTACGGGGGCTATTTTGTCTTTTCACCCTTTAGCGCCTTGTTTTCATGCTTAAGTCCTCATATTTTCAAATTATCATCGTAATCTCAACCCGGGAGTCCCATTATCACGTGGTCAATTCCTACGTGTTACATTGGTCTCGTGAGAGGTGTTGGTGCCTCTCACAAGACCGTACGGGGGCTGTTTCGTGTTTTCTCCCTCTAACGCCTTATTTTCAAGCTATATAATAGCTATATATGGCTTATATAACAGCTATATATGTCCATATATAGCTGCTAGATATGGCCATACATAGCTGCTATATATTGCTACTATATATAGCTGTTATATATTGTTGCTATATATAGTTGCTATATATGGGCATATATAGCTGCTATATAGCCATATATAGCTGCTATATATGGGCATATGTAGCTACTATATATGGGCATATATTGCTTCTATATGGCCATATAATATGTGGACTATACAAGAGGACTTTCATAGAATAGTGAAGCTTTCTTGGGAAGAAGAATGTCAAGAGTCTTTCATGTTGAAATTCTCAATGAAATTGAAAAGACTCAAGAAGGAGCTTAAGAAGTGGACACATATGTTTTCAAGAACATATTTCAACAAGTAGAAGACCTGGAAGATGAGTTGTTGGACAAAGAAAACCAATATATGAATGATCCCTCTAATTTTTCTAGAGAAGAGATTCAAGCAACCCAAGCAAAACTCAATTTTTCAATGGCTTTAGAGGAACAATTCTGGAAGAAGAAAGTTAAACACCAGTGGATTCAAAATGCAGACAAAAATTTAAAATTTTATCATACTTTTGTAAAGTATAAGAGAAGAAATCTCTGGATCCTTAGACTGAAGGACAAGAACGGGAAATGCCTAGAGTCCCACACTGACATTTCCTCTGAACTCATAAATCACTTTGAAAATCTTCTTTAAGAAGAATCAGTTTCAAATGATAAGGATTTTTTGAATATTATTCCTAAAATGGTGACAGATGAAATGAATAAGACTCTCACTGAGATTCCCAGTGAAGAAGAAATCTTACTATCTATTAAAACCATGAATGGGGATAATGCTATTGGTGTAAATGGTTCTAATGGGGTCTTTTTTCTAAAGTGCTGGGAGATTATAAAAATGAACCTGTCCAATGTAATTTTGAAGTTTTTTCTTAAGAGCAACCATTCTAAAATCTTGGAATGTTACTAACATTTCCCTCATACTAAATTCCCACAATCCTTCTCATCGTTCGTATGAGTTACATTGCTCTCGTGAGAGTTGTTGGTGCCTCTCACAGGACCGTACGGGGGCTATTTCGAGTTTTCACCCTTTAAGGCCTTTTTTTCAAGCTTAAGTCCTCGTATTTTCAAATTATCATCGTATTCTCAAATCGGGAGTCTCATGATCGCGCGTCCACTTCCTACTTGTTACATTGGTCCTGTGAGAGGTGTTGGTGCCTTTCACGGGACCGTACGGTGGCTGTTTTGAGTTTTCACGCTCTAACGCCTTATTTTCAAGCTTAAGTCCTAATATTTTCAAATTATCATCGTATTCTCAAATTGGTAGTCCCGTGATCGCGCGGTCAGTTCCTACGAGTACCATTGGTCCCTCGAGAAGTGTTAGTGCCTCTCACGGGACCCTATGAGGGATGTTTTGAGTTTTCACCCTCTAACGCCTTGTTTTCAAGCTTAAGTTCTCATATTTTCAAATTATCTTCATATTCTCAAACCGAGAGTCCCATAATCGGACGATCAGTTCCTACGTGTAACATTAGTCCCGTGAGAGGTGTTGGTGCATCTCACGGAATCGTACGGGGGCAATTTCGAGTTTTCACCCTCTAACGCCTTATTTTAAGTCTTAAGTCCTCATACTTTTAAATTATCATCGTATTCTTAAACAGATAGTCCTGTGATAACGTGGTTAGTTCCTACGTATTACATTGGTCCCGCGAGAGGTGTTGGTGCCTCTCACGGAATCGTACAGGGGTTGTTTCGAGTTATAACCTCTAACGCCATGTTTTCAAGATTAACTCCTCATATTTTCAAATTATCGTTGTATTCTCAAACCAGGAGTCCCGTGATCGTGCGATCAGTTCCTACGTGTTACATTGGTCCTGCGAAAGATGTTGGT
Source organism: Sambucus nigra (assembly GCA_949130495.1). Lineage (NCBI taxonomy): Eukaryota > Viridiplantae > Streptophyta > Magnoliopsida > Dipsacales > Adoxaceae > Sambucus > Sambucus nigra. The sequence continues at coordinate 582,699,641 of OX422211.1, read as the reverse complement.
GCCTCTTACGGGACCTTATGGGGGTTGTTTCGAGTTTTACCCTCTAACACCTCATTTTCAAGCTTAAGTCCTCACATTTTCAAATTATCATCGTGTTCTCAAACGGGGAGTCCCGTTATCGCACAGTCAGTTCCTACGTGTTACATTGCTCCCGTGAGAGGTGTTGGTGCCTCTCACGGGACCTTACGGGGGTTGTTTTGTATTTTCCCCCTCTAATGCCTTGTTTTTAATCTTAAGTACTCATATTTTTAAATTATCATCGTATTATAAAACTGGGAGTCCCATGATTTAGCGATCAGTTCCTACATGTTACATTGGTCACACGAGAGCTGTTTGTGCCTCCCATGGGACCGTTTGGGGACTGTTTCGAGTTTTACCCGCTAATGCCTTGTTTTCTAGCTTAAGTCCTCATATTTTCAAATTATCATCGTATTCTCAAACTGGAAGTCTTGTTATCAGGCGATCAGTTCCTACTTGTTACATTGGTCCCGTGAGAGGTGTTGGTTCCTCTCACGGGATCGTACGGGGGCTGTTTCGAGTTTTCACCCTCTGACGCCTTATTTTCAAGTTTAAGTCGTCATATTTTAAATTATCATCGTATTCTGAAATTGGGAGTCCTGTGATCACACGTTAATTTCTTACGTGTTATATTAGTCTAGCGAGAGGTGTTGGTGCCTCTCACGGGACCGTACGGGGGCTGTTTCGTGGTTTCCCCCTCTGACGCCTTATTTTCAAGCTTAAGTTCTCATATTTTTAAATTTTTATCATATTCTCAAATCAAGAGTCCCATAATCGTACAATCAGTTCCTACGTGTTACATTAGTCCCGCGAGACGTGTTGGTGCCTCTTACCGGGTCGTACGGGGGCTATTTTGGAGTTTTCACCTTCTAACACTTTATTTTAAAGCTTAAGTCCTCATATTTTAAAATTATCATCGTATTCTCAAATTGGGTGTTCCGTTATGCGCGATCTGTTCCTACGTGTTACATTAGTCCTGTGAGAGGTGTTGGTGCCTCTCATGGGATCGTATGGGGGTTGTTTCGACTTTTCACCCTCAAACGCCTTGTTTTCAAGCTTAAGTCCTCATATTTTCAAATTATCATCGTATTCTCTAACCAGGAAACCCGTTATCGCATAGTTAATTACTATGTGTTACATTGGTCCCGTGAGAGGTGTTGGTGCCTCTCACGGGACCGTACGGGGACTGTTTCGAGTTTTCACCCTCTAACGCCTTATTTTTAAGCTTAAGTCCTTATATTTTCAAATTATCATCATATTCTCAAACCGGGAGTCCCGTGACCACGTGGTTAGTTCCTACGAGTTATATTGGTCCCGCGAGAGGTGTTGGTGCATTTCACAGGACCATACATGGGTTGTTTCGAGTTTTCACCCTCTAACGCCTTGTTTTCAAGCTTAAGTCCTCCTATTTTCAAATTATCATCGTATTCTCAAACCGGAAGTCCTGTAATCATATGATTAGTTCCTATATGTTACATTGGTCTCGTGAGAGGTGTTGGTGCATCTTACGGGACCGTACGGGGGCTATTTTTTAGTTTTGCCCTCTAACGCTTTTATTTTCAAGCTTAGGTCCTCATATTTTCAAATTATCATCGTATTCGAAAACTGGGAGTGCCGTGATCACGCGTTCAGTTTCTTGGAGCTACATTTGTCCCGTGAGAGGTGTTGGTGCCTCTCACGGGATCGTACGTGGGCTGTTTTGTGTTTTCACCCTCTCACGGGTCCATTTGTGGGATGTTTCGGGTTTCTCCCCTCAAAACGCCATGTTTTTAAGATTATGGCTAGACATTATCAAGTTATCGTCGTATTCTTAAATCGCGAGTCTAAAATATTTTCAACATATTATCCAACATTCAAACCAATAATTACCTTCTAATTATCCCATGCTCCTTATAACATATCCAACAACAAGCCAACAACCAATAATTATCCAACAACCAAACCAAATAAAATCAATAATTATCCTGTACTCCTTCTATCATCTGAAAGATTTAATCGATAATGTATATCAATTATATAACTACTTTAGTTAAAGTAAAGAGTACCTGGTGTGTAATGAAGAACTGGTATCTAATTGGTTAGAGCTGCAATACGTAGACAATGTGTTGTGAAGAATGGGTATGTAACATTAAACAAAGTACCTCACAAAACCACTGAAGAAGTAGATTTGTGACCTATAATATGTCATAGATTTACATATGATGCGGATTTATTCCCCCATTTTAACACCGTAATTCGAACGAACGTGAGCAACCTGCTGCCTATAATATGTAAAGAAAAGTACACAAAGGCAAAGGAGAACAGAAATATATAATATCAACGCGGTACCTATAATATCAATGTAGTTACGATTATTATGCCGCCATTTTAAGGTTTTAAAATACATATCCAATCAAGTTGATCACAATAAATTTCAACTAAAACAGAACTAAATGAAATCAACAGAATTATGGCATACATGTCAAGTTAAAATATGATTGAATGGAATCAAGTTGTATTTGTTCCATGTCAAGTTTTAGACTCCTAATATCTTAACGCAAACGTCAAAATATGCACATTAATCGCAAGATATGTGATACACTTTTTCATAGGAAAATCAAGACCACACCCAACAAATTTAATAACATGTACATTTATCGACACTAGTATCAATTCAATAAATTCAACATGGTATCCAACAACCAAGCCAAAAATATCTCACCATAGTAATGTGCACACGTGTTTGCGACTCGTATGTAAAAAAAAATTAATTCTATTTTGTCAAAAAAACAACAAGACAAGCATATTTTGTCAAAAAAAATACACACATATACAGTCTAAGGTTTATTGACATAATCTATACATACAAGTCTTACACTATCTCAATTGTGGGACTCCCACTATATTTTCATCATTTTAGTATGGGACTCCCGTTGTTCTACACCACACCCATTCCCCTCATAATAGCCAGACAGTCTGTATTCTGTCAATCATGTACTTATTGATGAGGTTCCACGCACGTCACGTCATAATAGCCAGCCAACCCATTTAACTATCAGCCCTGCACTTATTACGCTGTCACATACCCACACGTTGCAATAGCTAGCCAACCCGTTTAACTGTAAGTCTTAAACCCTAATATTTTTTTTTGACATAAATCTATACATACATATAACCCACAACAAGGTGGTTGTAATTTTTTTTACTTATTATAAATCTGTTTAATTATATTTTGTCAAAAAAAATATAATGTCTAGAGTTTTGAATAATATTGTGTCAAAAAAATACACACATACGATCTAGGGTTTATTGACATAATATATACATACACACATACAATCTAGGGTTTACTTAAACCCTAATATTTTTTTGATATAAATCTATACATACATACACATACAATCTATACATACACATACATAAAATCTAGGGTTTATTGACATAAAAAATAATTTATTTGTTCATAGTTAAACACACATATACACATAAATCTATGCATTCACACACATATAAACATAAATCTATGCATACACACACACACACACACACATACAAACATAAATGTATTTATAGAAATGAGATGAAATCGCACCTGATGTTATGAAATCGCACAAGCCTTGAGAGAGAATTCGTTTCTACAGAAATGATTTTGAGCGGGTCATTTTTTTTTAAGTTCTAAACCTGGTCACGACCTATAGCCATGACCCACCATGCGCGACCAATAAATGAAGGGGTAACCTGCCGGATTGAACCTGGTCACGGCTCTAGGCCGTGACCCACCATGTACAACCCTTTCTCCATCAAAATCACTGCTGGAATGGAGGATGGTCACGGCCCATAGATGTGACCCAGACCCAGATTGGTCATAGCCCCCAACCATGACCCCATTTGTGTATGTTTTGTGCTTCGTCATGCCTATGGTAACGGTTCAAGTCCGTAACCCATCCGCGACCAGTTTGGAGGGAATTTTGGTGCGAATTTGACGCCAAGGTTGTCACGCCCTAGTCACATAGCCCAAGTCCGTGACCCATAGTCGTCAGGGATTAGGTCCGTGACCACTTCTATAGCATCCATGATTTAGTGTGGTAATAAATATGGTCATGCCAAAAATTGAGCTGGTCGCGGACTTGGGCCGTGACCAGCTGGGCATGACCATTCGCAGGATTTGGTGTAATGCGTGGTCACGTTTTAAAAAAAAGGTCTAACTTCCATTTAGTTGGGATGCTAATGCCAGATATTTGAGAAGGCCATTTTTATTTTGGACGCACATGGGTTATTGGGAGTCGGTGTAAATTTTTATAATATTTTAGTCAACTTTTAAGAGTTGGAACCTTGTTAGGATTCTTTATCTCACCAAATAAAAAGCACCTTGACAATTTTTTTAAAGAGATCATGTCACTTTTTGTTTCCAAGCTCTCTTTTCTCTACATAAAACAGGATACTCAGACCCTTATGTTTTAACTCCAAATCTCCATTAAATAAAACTTCAATCACATTTTGGGAGGTCTGAATTTCATATTTTCAGGAAGACCCAAGAACGAAACTTGCTTATTTTCGCGAGACGGGCACAACCGAGTATTCAAATTTTTTTATCCGACTAATCTCAGGCATGAATACTCTATTCCTTTTCTTTAATATTATGAATTTTAAGTGTCTCCTAAACCCTCAATCATATGTTTTTGATTAAAATCAATTAGTTACTTAATTAGAGAAAGTGGACACTAAATGTTGGGACTGTTTTTATGAAAATTTTAAATATAAATTAATCTTTGAAACTCTTGGGTTCGTAGGTTAGATTTTTGGATTTTTATGGTTTTGGATGTAGGTTCTCATGTAGAATTTATATGGGTTCTTTTTATGGTCTTTGGGATGCGCTCACACTTAGAAAAGTAGATGATTTATAAAAGAACGATTTTGTCATATTGAATTTTTTTTGCATGTTAATTAATTTAACATTTTTGGAATGAAATTAATTGAGTAGAAATCAAAGACGGTGTTTTTAATTGATTTAAATTAAATTGGGACCCCTTATAATTAAATAGTTATTAACTGATTTAAATTAAATTGGTACCCCTTATAATTAAATAGCTATGTTGTGCATATTCAATTTGTAATTTGTGTGATTTGTTTTAGTCACTTTTGCCTTCGTGGGGACAAGGGGCTTTTGGGTAGTATGTTTCTCAATCCTATTTTAGGATGCTTACTAGGTATGGGACTAGTGGGTAGGCCTTGGTTAAAATTTATACTTTATAGTTATGGGATTAGTTAGTATAAATTCGTAGGAATTTTATATTACGGCGGTGGGATGATTTTTATATTTTATTATCGTTGCGTTAGCGTAGGCATGAGACTACGACGTGTTTTATATTGGTGATTCATCCTATATGTAGGATAGGATGCATGTGTGCTTGGGGACCCTTAGGTATGAGACTAAGGGGTATTTTGAGGATCTCACGTCGATTAAAAGGGTGGGGTAATTTTGTTAATTATGAAATTGAGAAAATGAGAATTAATGCCTAAGATAAAAACAGGTATTAAAATTGGTGGCGACATAATGTGCGGGGGATGATAGTTTAAACAGGTCGGCTGGCGATTTATGTCGTGTCATGTGTGGAACCTTGTAAAATTGCGGGGGATCAACAGTATAAATGGATTTGTCTGGCGTTTTGCCAAGAGAAATTGTGAAACTTTGGTGAAAATTACTACCTGGGGTGGGAGGGCCGCCATAATAAAAGGTGAGAATAATGATGTTTGGATTAATTTAATTAAATTAACACTTTGGGGCTATGGGATAATTAAAATGATATTGGTGCGATTTTTATAAGAATCTTTGGGGATGGTTAGTAATTTATCTTTCCCTCGTTTTATTATATTCGTTTAATTAAAACATTTTATTGTGATATTTATTGCGTATAATGCTATTGTATGGGTTCACGGACCCTATTTGAGGGGAATAGTGTGAATTCATTCTTGGGGCTCTGACCTCATGCGTTGACTAATATTTTCAGGTATTAATGCTGGAGTAGCTACATAAGACTTATCGGATATCGCTTGGAGGTGCAGCTGGAGTTTCTTTCTTTATTGGTTGATTTAGTTTAGATTTTTTTCCTTTCTATAATACTTCATTATGAGACTGCATTTGGGATTTATTGGGCCAATCGATTCCGAAGCTATTTGAGGATTTAGTAAGAGTACTTACCATTGTTTTATTCAGCATTTTAAATAAATTCAATTTTTGGAGATTAGTATTTAACATTGGAGTTAAGCATGTGATGGTTTTTATATTAAATATTCAATGGGAATGATTATTACTTATCATTGGATTGATTTAATTTGTCTCATATCTATCATATGTTGAGAATGGTATTTATTTAGCTCGCGCTTGGCGTAGTTCACCGCCAGTGGCTAGCCACCCCATCTGTCGAATTTTTCGGGGTGTGACAGGTCAAGGGGCCTTATGATATTTCAAAAAATATTTATCGAGAATTTTTTTAGGGTGTTGTGTAAAAATAAAAAGTGAGAGGTAAAATAATGAGATTTTCAAAATTTTAGGGATAAAAAACGTGATATGTTTCAAAATGTTAAAACCCTATGCGCCTAATTACATTTCAGCTAGTCGCTTTCTCCATCTTCTTTCACTCTCTCACTTTGAGATTCAGGCACTTGTCAGATCCAACCCTCTCCATTCTCGAAATTTTCCGTTGGTGCCGACCTACATTATCTCCATTCGTAACTCTGTTGCTTCGTAATCGGACTCCTCCGATCACCCCCTTCCCTCTCCCGGAAAGGACGCAACCAAGGTATGTTAATTTATTGATGTTATGTTCGTTAGTTAATTGATGTTACATTATATATTTATTTTTTTATATTAATAATTTTGATGTTAGTTTAACTTGTTAGTTTTCAAATTAGATTTTTATTATTATTTTAACTTGTTATTTTGTTAGTTTAAAGATTTCATATTATTAGGTTGTTTGTTAATTTGTTAATTTAACTTGTTAATTTGCATATTTCAGATTGTTAGTTTATTTGTTGATCCGTTAGTTTAACTTGTTAACTTGTTGGTTTACAAATTAAATATTAGTTTTTTTAATTGATGTTGTTTATATTTAATTGATGTATAAAACTCGAATTAATGATATAATTTGTATAAAACTTAAGTTAACCAAAAAACATTCGCATTGGGAACTCCCGCACCTGAACCCCTGCCAACACTCGAAATTTTAGCCCCTTCTGACCAAAAATCCTAGATCCACCACTGAAATGTTGACTTTATAAGCCTAGTGAGCAAGAGGTCGCCACGGGTAAGTGAGGATATAATGTCCCCCTATACAAGAATCTGTAGAGGGAATTTTTCACTCCCCCTTGAAATTTATGGGGAGGACATGAATTGTACGATAAAAATAAACATGCGTGTGCGCGGTAAAAATCTCTATGGGAGAACGAGCGTAACATGTAGAATGGAAGTTGAAAAATAAGGGTCTTTTATAACACTATTCCCAAGAAAGGTCTAGACATTTAAATGGACTTAGCCGAACCACATAATGGAGGCCCATGTAAATATTTTAAAAATAAATAATTCAAATTCAATGAAATATGTTTTTCTTGGATTTTTTGATGCAAAATTATTAATTAAGTCATCAATGCTTATTTTGTTAACTAATATTTGTCAATTTATGCCATGGATAAATCATTTAATATGTCTTGTGACATGGTAGAACGAATTTAAAATTATATTATCTTTGGTTTTGACAATTTTCTTTTGGCCGACGCAACCGGAACATGCATAGGCAAAATTATTCTTTAAACAATACATGTTTAGTGTTTCTTCCTCGGCTGTGAGTCTTGATCACCTAAGGCCTAGGAGTTTGAGCCACTTCTTAATGCTTATGTTTCTCATAAATAAGCTCTCACTCAACCTTTGATGCGTAATGTAAGAGACGATTATTATCCTCCTACCTCTATAGAACAATCATCCTTACTCACAGATATCGATGCTTTTCACAATGATCAAACAGTCTAGAGACCCAGTCGGGATGGTGTTTCCATACTCTACACTTGACTTTTCCTCTCCGTGCTTGTAACTTGAATCTGGAGTTCTTCCGTCACGCATTGAGTGGTGTTTCCATACTCCACACTTAACAAAATATATCCTCCCCCATGGATAGATACGAATTGGAAATCGAGTGATGTGGAACCCTAACTTCAGAATACAGTTATGGGACTGGGAACTCGAGTAGGCGGGGACATTTTTTGATTGGTTGGGATTAACATTGCGCTTATTGAGTGGAGTTAATGAGATGAAATGTCAAGCAAGAGGGAAAAAGGCCTTCTTAGTGAGGGGTCATTACTCCATTTTGAGAGGTAGAGGGAATCATTGAGATCATTTTTCGTGGAAGCAAATATGAAAGTCTAGGGTGACTTTGAGAGTGATGTTCTTTATCTGGACCTTGGTGAGATAGGCCATTTTAATGATGAAGGGCTTGTAGAAAAGATGACATTTAATGGCAAGTCACTGTTGGTTGTGCAAAGAGGCACAAGAGCTGAGTAATCATTTACTTTTCCATTGCAGCGTGATAATAGGTTTATGGGATGTTTTCCTATCCTAAAGTCGGACCCAGTGGGTTATGCTTGAGATGGTGAGGGCGTTATTAGAGACTTGACACCCTCCTAAGGGATGGCAGGGGGACGCAAAACGTGGCGTATTGTCCCCCACTGCATTTTTAGACTATTTGGCAGGAGAGAAGCACGAGATCTTTTAAAGGTAGGGAGACTGGACTGGCTATAATTCGCTATATTTTTTTAAGTACCTTATTGAATTTGGATTAAGGAAAGATATTGCGCATGTCTTCCTGAATTTCTAGAGTTTGTGGAGGAATCGTAAAGAGATTTGTAGTTTCGATTGTTTTATAATAGTTGTTTTTTGGTGTTTTAGGTGTTGTAATGTATACTCCATGTATACGGGTTTCGCCCCCTTAATGGTTTTTTTTTAATATATCCTTTAATTATTGAAAAAATACGAAATTCCATCCACTTATCCAAATAGGATTAAGAGCTTTACATGGAAGAGAAAATTATTGATTAAGATTACTTTTAAAATTAATTATTGTGATAAATAATTAATTCTTGTTATTAATTGACAAATATAATTTGAGTCTGATATAGTTTTTCATATTATAATTGTATTTTGGGACTGCGGTTCAATAAATTAATTTTGGTATGATAATTTTGATAAATAAATTCATTAAATGACTGAATCGAAATCATTCATAATATTGTTTTACAATTTCATAGTTGTAAACTTGGTGATCAAAATTAGTAAATTGGATCATACTTTTCGGAACAAAAATGTATGGTAAAGAGAAAAATTTTTATTAGAAACATCCCTATCACATCCAATGATCAAACATACAATCCACTTCACACTCACGCAAAGCAACCGACTTCCAGTCCACTCATGTTATGACTCGATAAGAACTACAAAATAATTTTATTGCTATTCCACATAACACATATATATTCCCTCTAAGGAAAAAAAAATTTATATGCAACCAACATAAATAATATACACAGTTTATGTATGGCAAACAATGATAATAATAATAATAATAATAATAATAATAATAGTAGTAGTAGTAGTAGTAGTAGTAGTAGTAGTAGTAGTAGTAGTAGTAGTAGATCTAATTATGACATTTTCAGTACTACAATTCGAAAAGGTAAAATTTACGAGGGTGAGTTTAAAGGTCATCAAATAAATAGGATTAACAAGAAAATAATTGAAATGTGTTAGGTTACTTTTATTTTGGCCCTCATTTTTCTCTTACATGTTGTAAACCATAATAAATTTCACTTGTCGGAATTTAATGCAAAAATATTTCATAAATATGCATAAAAGGTCACAGTAGACTGTCACAAAATGCAATAAAAATGTACTTCCAATGTTACTGGGTGTTCCGATTCTTGCCAAACCAAAAGTGGCAAAATAAACAAGAGGACAATAGCTAAAAGTGTTTTTTTTACCATTTTTCAAGACCAAAAAAACCTCAATGGTTGCTTCCTTTACAAATTTACAAACATGACAAAACTCTAAAATAGGTTCACAAGACTTGCATGAACAAAGGTTCCTACAGGGTAGAAACATAAGGCACAAGCTCCTCACATGACACAACTTAGAAGACAACTTTATAATATTCTCTTCATTATCCCCTTCACATATTGACTCTAAATCTTAAGTTGAATTAGATTCTCTTCATACTCTTTTTCTTCCAAGAATTGGCTTCCACTTTAATTTTTTTCATGTAGTCTTCAAGCTCGATTCTTTTTTTTTTCATTGCAATTTGAAATTGTTCATCTTTCTATTGGAAAAAAAACTCATTAGGTTGGATTCATATGTGTGCAATAGAGATGCTTGTTGCATTGTCTGTTCTTGCAAAATTGAAAATAGTCTCTGATTTTGTTTCACCATAATAATATGTTACCAGAGTGAAATACGAGGATAAAGAGAATTTAAAAATAAAAGAAGCTCTTTGAACTATTTCTTAGGATTATTTTGATTCTCACACTTATTCATATGTTCTAAATTTATTTATGTTTTCAGTTGGTTTCTTTGCTAAAATAACTTTTGTGATCATAAAAAAATCAAAGTGTTAATTTCTGGATTGTTTGAATCCAAGACTTTTATTTTTTTCTAAATATTCCTTTACCATATAAAACACTCACAATTACTTTTTCTTCTCTTATCCTAGCCTAAAATTTTTTGTCAAATAAATATACAATTGAATTTTTGAAAGATAAAAAAATAAGGCGGATTAAGTGCAAATAAAACCTTTATAAAACATATTGTAACATTCTACAACCACTTTCTTAGTGTCCATGATAATTGTTTTTGATAATTTATGTCCATGATAGTAAATCGCTAAGCCACCAACTTATAAGAACACACGTAATCAGTATATGCATTCGATGTTAGACCAACCTTATTGGGAATATGGAAAATATTTGCATATTTAGCATAAGAAATCAAGTGTCTTCATCATTTATTTGCCATAAATGATCCATGAGAGAAATAATATTGAGCCCTACATTTCAAATGTTACATGCAATAAATAATGTACTGTTTGAGTTTTGAATGTCCAATTTGAAACATAAAGTTCATTTGATATTGTACATGTACATTTTTTTTGAAATAATACTAACCCCACTATATATATATATCATGTCAAGTTTTTGTCCCCGCTAAATTCTGCCATTGACCGCCACCAAAACTAAGCCGGGTGCGAGTAAATTAAATATCATCCTTAGCATGTGACATATATGAGACATATAAAATTTTAATCCACCAGATAAATAATTTGATCAATTCAAAATACTAATAACATCCAACTGATAGAACACCAAAGTGCAGTATACAAACCCATCACATGCAATCTCCAAATACCTCAATAATTAAATTATTAAAATTCAACTGAAATCTCAAGACAACTTTGGAACTGAAAGGCCCAATATAATTCAAATGTAGTCTCATAATAAATACGACGGAATAAAAAATCTAACTACTAAAGAAATAAAAATAGCTCCAGCTGTATCTCCAAAAGATCTACAATAAATCCTATGCAGCTACTCCGAATTAATTTATGAAAAAGATTAGTCAATGCATATGTCAGAGCCAAAGCCCCGAGCATGAATACCGGCTACTCCTCTCAATTAGGGTCCTTAAACCCAGACAATAGTGTTATATATATCAACCATATCAATGGAATATTTTAATTAAAAAGATAATTAGTTACCAAAGATAACTTACTAACTACCGCAAGGTTTCTTTAAAATATGCCACACCAATATTATTTTAATTTACCCGCATTCCCAACAATGTTGAATTTATTTAAATGAACAACGAAGAAGATTTACCAAGATACACTTCCCCTTATCGAAGCCGCCGTCTGACCCGATTTAAACTGTGGGCCCTCACGATATGATAAGGTTCCACCCACACACCCGTCCTCTTGTCAAGGCCGTCGTCTGGTCCGTTTTTATCCTGCGATCCTCGTGATATGACAAGGTTCCACACAAGACACGGCATAAATCGTCCTCTGACCCGTTTAAATTGTCGACCCCGACACATTATGTCGCCAATAAATTTTAATACCCGTTTTAGTCATGCGGTATTAATTTTCAAAATTTCTCATACTTATTATTCAAATTTAATTTTCCCCACCCTTAAAAGCGATGTGAAAATCCTCAAAATACCCCTTAGTCCCAACTAAGAGTTCCCAAACAGAAATTCGTCCTATACTAAGTATAGGATGACTATAAAAATTTCACTCCACCTAGACACCAATACTAGGCTAACGTAGCGACGGTACTAAGGCCTACTTACTAGTCCCATACCTAGAAAGTATGCTATAAAAAGGGTGAAAACAAATTACCTACATTACCCAACGTCCCCGAGATATTATAATATTTCCGTAAAGTGGCAAAATTAACAATTTATAACAATATTCATAACAACTTTAAATTCCCAATTTTTAATTTAATGGTTGCAATCAAGGACACATAATATTGTGATTTTTAGAATAACAACTACATGCGAGTCATATCATGATTATTATTTTCCAACACAAGTCACCAAATCAATCTAGGGTTTTCCCATTAAATAACAAAATTTACTTTCTAAGGGCTCCTCTACATGCGCATACCCGTAACATAATCGACGACCCAAACACTACCCAAAGAACAACAAGGTTATGAGTATTAGGTAATATTAATATTTCATGCAAAACAGTCCCAATATTTATTTTTTTAAGAATTACATTCATAAGTTATTTTAGAAAGCATGCATTTAATGGAGTGTAAGGACATAAATTTCCAATTGAGTCCCTGTATTGTTTTGACTTAATTCCGTGAACAAAACTGTGTTTGTAATATGTCATAGGGAGATGTTTATTTTGTCACGATCCCACTTGGTCTATGACGTATTGAAGAAATTGAAGACATAGCGGTAAAAGCTTCAAAGAAATAATCATGTCGATGTTTATTTGGTGCAAGTTTACTCGTCTTCAAAGTCAATTTCATTCCGAGATCACTCAGGTATGAATACGTATAATTTATGGTGCTCGAAATTATTTTTATAAAAGATAAGGATGTAATTTTTATCAAGAAAAATGTTTTTAAATGTTTTAAAAGTGTTTTAATGGTTTAAACTTAGTTTTATGATGATAAGCTCGAAATAGAGTTTGACTAGTTTGAATCTCTTTGTTAAGAGACGTTTTTATCAGAAAGTCAAAGAAAGTCAAACTTCGCGTGGTCGCTCGAATGACATCTTAAGTCGCTCGAACGAGATACAATGTCGCTCGAACGACATCTGAAGTCGCTCAAACGAGACTCTATGTCGCGCGAATGACACGTTTTTCGAGGCGGTGTTTAAATCCTATTTAAACAGTGTTTGCATCAGAATTTCGTAGAGTGTGCTTTCTGAAAAAAAGTTTTAAGAACCAGAACCTTGTTTGCACATGTTTTCTAAGGTTTACAAATCATAAACACATCCTTAGAGTTTGCAAAGATCCGAGATATCATTCTTATATGTTTAAGTGATCTTGCGGCACCAAAGTTGTTTGTTCTACACATTGAACACAAAGATTTTTGCGGTGAAGAAGCGACGGAGATCGTGTTCGACATCGTAGACGTATCAAAGCCATATCGGTGGACACCGAGACATACGTGGAGGCGTGTGTTGTGGACAGAGATCGTGGAAGACGAAATTTCTGCATGGGCACTATTAAAGAATGGTTAAAGATCAGAAGGAGCGTCAAGACCCGTGGGGATCGAGTCTTAGTGTAAGGCTAATCTGTCTTTGTAGAACAATTATTCATAGTGATTGTCTGGCTTGGGCCGTCCGAGGTTGTTTTCCCGTTTTGGGTTTTTTCCTCGAACATCCGGCGTTGAGAGTATTCTTTACTTTACTTTACTTGTTTTAATCAATAGATGCATGTTTAGGATTAATCAAGATAAAATTGGTTTAAAGTGAGAATTGGGTTTTCACAACTTGGTTTGGCACTAATTACACTTATTTGAAAATGAGAAAGAGATGTGCTTTAAAATCTATTGATGAGCGTGTTTAGCTTGCTGTTGAAAAAGGTTGGACACCCCCTGTCACTATTGTAGGTGAGGTCACTAGTTTAAAGCCTGTTGAGTCATGGACCGAAACTGAACAAAGACTTGCACAATATAATTCTAAAGGTCTGCATGTTATTTCTTCACATGTCACACAGGAAGAATATAATAGAATCATGACTTGTGAAACATCAAAAGAGGCTTGGGATATTTTGGCACTCACTCACGAGGGCACTAGCATGGTTAGGGCGTCAAAACTTCAAAATCTCACTACACAGTTTGAGACCATTAGGATGTTAGAGAGTGAGACTTTTGATGAATTTTATGCTAGGTTGTCCAATATTGTCAACTCGTCGTTTAACCTAGGTGAGAAAATTCCCGATAACCGAGTCATTAAGAAAATTCTTAGGTCGTTGCCTAGTAGGTTTGATGCAAAAGTGACCATTTTAAACTCCTTGGGTAGGTTAGAGTCAAAGAAACTAGAAGAAATTGTAGGTGACTTACAAACCTATGAAATCGACATGATTACCTCCAAGCAAGTGCCTAAGAAAGAAAAGGGTATTGCTTTGAAAACTCGGAAGGAGGAAATTAAAGTTTCGGATTCCGATTCCGATTCCAATTTTGAGGATGTTGCTTTGTTGGCAAAGAAATTAAAAAAATTTATCAAGTTTCAAAAGCAATCGAAAGATGCCAAGAAATTTGAAAAATTCAAGAACAACAAAGTAGATCCCACCTCTAAGGATAAGTTTGAGAAGCCTAAGAGAGATGAGTCGGATAAGTGTTTCGGGTGTGAGGGATACGGTCATAAGGTTAAGGAGTGTCCCACTAGACTTAAGAAAGAGGGCAAGCAACCCATTGTCTATAGTGCCACTTTAAGTGATAGTGAACCGAAAGAGGGAGAGAATTCCCCCAATGAACATAACTTTACTGCGTTTATGACATGTCATGTGAGCGACGACGATAATACTCATGTGAATGACACTTCCGAGGAGGTTTTGAGTGTATCCCATGTTAGTGAGGGAGAAGAGAGTGACGAGGAGGAGATAGATGTGAAAGAGTTGCAAAATGCGTTTAATGAGTTGTATGCCAAAACGGTGAAGGTGAAAAAGGCTAACTCAAAATTGCAATCTAAGTTGAATAAGCGTGTCATAGAAAATAATGATAGTTTGATTGAGGATCCTAGGGCACGAGAGAAGAAGTTTAGGGAGAAACTAGAGTTTGTGGAGAAAGAGAGAGATAATCTCCGTGGTTTGATGGAGTCCTTGAAAAAGGAGAATTTAGAGTTTGAGGAGTCTAGGCATTTACTCAAGTCTAGGATTCTTGAGTTGGAGGAGAGGTTGAAAGACTCGTCTAGAGTCAAGTTTGATTTGGAGGCTAGGTCGAAAAAGTTAGATAAAATCCTAGGCACCGTTCAAATTAAGGGAGATAGGGGTGGTATAGGTTTTGATGAGAGAGTTGTTCCCATTCCCCCCGCACGTGTGAGAAACACTACGATGGTTAGAAAAGGTCCACATAAAGGTAATCATTCCCACCACCACTACACTTGCTCGTTTTGTGGTAGGAAAGGTCACCTTAGGCGTTATTGCTACGACCTTAGACAAGCTCCTAGGAAGTTTAGGAATAAAGTTGCCCCGGTTCCCAAAACCCCCATGCGCCGTTTTACACCTACTTGGGTTAGGAAATCGGATTTAGTGGCTTTAGGAATTAAACTTCATGATTCTCGTTTGGGTGCACTTGATTCTTCCCATGCTAAATCTAAAGGATGATAGTGTTGCCATGTTTGTCATATACTAGTTTGCTTTATGATATATTCATTGCTAGTATTATAACATGTGTATCATTTTGTATTATAGTTTTCATTTGTTTGAGTCTTATTTGAAAAATACAAAAAGATTTTGTTTTTGAGAAAACTTTTGAAAATCCAAAAAGATTTTGCTTTTCTTTGAGTCAAAATATGTTTGAAAAGCCAAAAAGATTTTCGTTTTTTATTTTTGAGTTTATATGTTTGATGTGGCATATTGGTGTGCTTGGACTCCCTCCCCCCACACCGTTTCATTATCCATGTGGCTAGGACATTTGGTCATTATTATTGATGTTTAGAATGATCTTAACCATTGTTTATATGGGGTTGTTTCGAAGTTGATATGCATCTTGATTCGACTTTGTATATATGACATCATTGCACACATGCACGAGTTTATGTGGATGTTTGACTTCTCTTGCATATTTGAATTTTGTGAGGCGTTCTTATCTCAATCTTGTCATCTATGCGTAAGTAGACTTAAGGAGAAGTGTGCATGTAATAACCATTTACCGTGAGAATTTGAATTAAAAAAAATGATGAGTGATTCACGGGAAAGGGCTGCGAGAGTTCATATTAACTCGTCGTGAAAGCCACAATTTAAAAGGGCTCAAAAAGAAAAAGCATAAAGCTAAGAAAAGGGCCAATAAGATTTTCTCTAAGTTGAGAATGCTAGAAACCTCAAAAGAACTTGAAAAAGTATGTTTATATGAGGCTGTTTGGTTGGAGAAAATTAAACGGGTTTGCACAACTAATCCTAATGTTGAAACATTGCAATTTGACGCTATTGTTTGTAGAATTGTCAAAATTCTGGATTTGTGTGCATGTAGTATGTTTAGTTCATTAAGCTCACACTTTAATTGTCATTTGGCTATGATAAAGTTTGATGATTTATCGCTATCAATTAGAGCTTCTTGATCATTTTGATGTGTTGGAATTGTGACTCATTTGTTGTAGTTTCACGCCCATTCATTCCATGTCCATGTTTGAGCACATCGATACTATGTTTTCATGTAACTCGCATTTTTAGTTTTAATGAGTTTTTGCATTTTGTGCAAAAAGCCTACTGTTTTAGCACTGTTTTGCTTTTGTCAGTCCCTTCCTGGAATTTTTTTGTGGAAATTTTTTCACTGGGCAATACTTTATAATATTTCTGGGAAACTGGGAAATTTTGGCAGGTCGCGCGAAGTCGTTCGAACGACATCTCATCTCGCGCGAACGACTTTGTACTTCGTTCTAGCGACTTCCTCATCTCGTTTGAGCGAAGTCCCTGGCTCGTTCGAACGACAGGGTCAAAAATGGCTTATGATTGGTTTGCAGTCCTCTGGTTTAATATGATTTTTTTGGTACTGCATGAAGCTTTCCTGGACTGCTTGGTTTATATGCAGGTTCTTTTATGTTCCAAATTGGTATTTTGCCTATGAGTCCGTTTATCACACTTATTTTGACTGGTACACTCTATGTGTGATTCCTTGGTTTACTAGCTACTGCTTTTTCATTGCTTGATCATATTTAGCTGGTGGTTTCATGATTATCTAGCGGTTTTCAATTTTTCAAATTGGTATCAACTTGATTCTATTTGGTATCATATTCTCATACTAGATATTTCATATCGGTTTATCTTTTCACCGGATTGTCTATTCGAGACAAAAAGGGGAAGAGATTTGGTATGTGATGTAGGGGGAGAGATTTGTTGAGCGTATCTTTATGATTTGTTTCAAATTGGTAACAAATTGGTATCAAATAATTGCTCACATGTTTCAAATGATTTGTGTTTATTTAGAAATATAAATTGGTATCATTTGTTCCTCCATACTTCACTGGGTATTTGTTTGTCTGTTTCATGTGTGTAGGTATGCTTCAGCAATTTGAGATTTCAAGTCTACTTCACATTCAGACAGTTCATGCTTGTCGGTGCTACATATATTAGTCCGTGTCCTGTATTTTTGGTTTTGGGTTTATGGGATGGGATTTAGGCGTTATATGGCTTGACGACCCGGTTAGGCATTTCACTGGTTTAGTTTTGTCCCGGAATAGTCAAAGGGGGAGATTTGTAAGGACATAAATTTCCAATTGAGTCCCTGTATTGTTTTGACTTAATTCCGTGAACAAAATTGTGTTTGTAATATGTCATAGGGAGATGTTTATTTTGTCACGATCCCACTTGGTCTATGACGTATTGAAGAAATTGAAGACGTAGCGACAAAATCTTCAAAGAAATAATCATGCCGATGTTTATTTGGTGCAAGTTTACTCGATTTCAAAGTCAATTTCATTCCGAGATCACTCAGGTATGAATACGTATAATTTATGGTGCTCGGAATTATTTTTATAAAAGATAAGGATGTAATTTTTATCAAGAAAAATGTTTTTAAATGTTTTAAAAGTGTTTTAATGGTTTAAACTTCGTTTTATGATGATAAGCTCGAAATAGAGTTTGACTAGTTTGAATCTCTTTGTTAAGAGACGTTTTTATCAGAAAGTCAAAGAAAGTCAAACTTCGCGAGGTCGCTCGAACGACATCTTGAGTCGCTTGAACGAGATATAATGTCGCTCGAACGACATCTTAAGTCGCTCAAACGAGATACTATGTCGCGCGAATGACACGTTTTTCGAGGCAGTGTTTAAATCCTATTTAAACAGTGTTTGCATCAGAATTTCGTAGAGTGTGCTTTCTGGAAAAAAGTTTTAAGAACCAGAACCTTGTTTGCACATGTTTTCTAAGGTTTACAAAGCATAAACACATCCTTAGAGTTTGCAAAGATCCGAGATATCATTCTTATATGTTTACGTGATCTTCCAGCACCAAAGTTGTTTGTTCTACACATTGAACACAAAGAGTTTTGCGGTGAAGAAGCGACGGACATCGTGTTCGACATCGTAGACGTATCAAAGCCATATCGGTGGACACCGAGACATACGTGGAGGCGTGTGTTGTGGACAGAGATCGTGGAAGACGGAATATCTGCGTGGGCACTATTGAAGAACGGTTGAAGATCAAAAGGAGCGTTAAGACCCGTGGGGATCGAGTCTTAGTGTAAGGCTAATCTGTCTTTGTAAAACCATTATTCATAGTGATTTTCTGGCTTGGGCCGTCTGAGGTTGTTTTCCCATTTTGGGTTTTTTCCTCGTACATCCGGCATTGTGAGTATTCTTTACTTTACTTTACTTGTTTTAATCACTAGATGCATGTTTAGGATTAATCAAGATAAAATTGGTTTAAAGTGAGAATTGGGTTTTCACAACTTGGTTTGGTGCATAATTAAAACTTGGATCTTTTTCAAAGAGAAAAATGGTTTTGTTTAAAAACACACGTCGGGCCACTCTAACATGGATGCTATAATCAAGACATATAACACTAAGGGAAAAGAATAGGATAAATATACCTGTGATTAGATGTAGAAAAAATGATTAGAGATTTGAGTTCCTCTTAAAAAATGGATCAAAGACTTCTCTTGAATCAACTTGGAACATATTAGTCTACGCCTTCAAAACTGAGCTTAAAAATGGTTTTAATGGAGGCTACGGTTTGAAAGTGGAAGATGATGGAAGAATAGAGAGTCTGCTACTCATGGGTTTGTAGAACATATGTTTTAAAAATCTAGCCCCAAAGTCCATTTATATAATTAGGTTAGAGAGTTTTAAAATCACAAAAATCGCGAAAGCAGAAACCTGTAGCGCACGAAGTCTGCTGAGGTTGATTGATCGAACCCCTGGAGTCGATCGATCAATCACTCAGTAATTTTGATTCTGTCGACTTAAAACAAAAGCAAGGGATTATTATTTAAAAATCCATTTTAATTCCGATTTTGAAACCGATTGAAAATCTCGTCTTCTAAAATAAAATTCAACATTTTAATCAAGAAAAAGATTTAAATCCAACACTTTATTTTCCTCCATTTTCCAGAAATTAATTTAAAATACTCCAAAAATTACGCGGTTGTTACAATTTTTTATTTTTGAAGAAGGATTATATTGTTGGATGGAAAAAGAGAGTGAGAGAGAATTAATTGTAGGAGCCAAATCAAATCACAGAAGACATAAATGTTCGTATATAAAAACACAAATAACTATATGTGTATACATTATAAACCGATCCTAACAACTATATGAGTCACATTTACATTATAAATATTCATACAACTAAGAGTAAACTATCCCATTAGTCCTCCACCTTTTCATATATCTCAATTTTATCCATATTTTTTTTTAGTTTCATCCTCAATTTTTTATTTCGTCTAAATTTAGTCCATTTGCTAACTATTTTGGATATAGTTGACTATTTTACCCCTCTTTATTGAAAAATAATAAAATGGATGTTAAAAAATTTGAAAAATAAACTATTTTCTTGCTATTATTTAGGCATAAAAGTAGTTTTTTAACTGAGAATAATAATAATTTAGAAATAGTATTTACTTTTATTTTATCCATGTTGTTTCTAATTTTTTAACAGAAAAAATTGTCAAAATAATAAAATGGTTTTTTCCTTTATTTCCAGGTTTCTATTAAAAATTATCTTTTAGATATTTTTAATAGAAAAGCGATAAATATTTGCAAAACATTTTTTCTATTAAAGCAAAGAAAAAAGGGTAAAAATATTCACTCTCAGGTTATTTTACATTCTCATTTCATTATCTTTATGAAGAAAATCAAATGGGTGTTATAAAATTTGACAAGAAAATTACTTTATCACCCTTTTATAAAAAAAACTTTGACTTTTTGATTTTTTTTACAAAAAATAATACAATCCCAAAATAGTTTCTCTTTTATTTCCACTTTTTCTTTTAAAAAGTCGTTTTAGATATTTTTAATAGAAAAACGATAAAGATTCCCAAAACATTTTTTGCCTTTATATACAGTTTTTCGATTAAAGCAAAGAAAAACGGTAAAATATTCACTCGGATTTTTTAAAATTCTTATTTCATTTTCTTGATTAAAAAATGAAAGTGTGTTATAAAATTTGACAAAAAAGATTTTTTTTATAAAAAAGGGGGGGGGGGGAATATTTTCGTCAAATTTTATAACACCCATTTAATTTTTTTAATAAAGAAAACGAAGAAGGAATTAGAAAAATATGAGAATAAATATTTTTACTGTTTTTTCTTTGCTTTAGTAGAAAAAAATATTTTGGAAATCTTTATCTATCTTCTATTTAAAATATCTAAAAAATATTTTTTTTAATAGAAAAACTAGAAATAAAAGAAATAATGTTTTAGGATTGTCATCGTTTTTCTCTTAAAAAAAATAATTGGGATAAAATAAAATTAAAAATAATTTTTTATTATTAATTTCAAATAAAAAACTTTTTTATCCGCAAATAATAATAATAAAATATTTTATCTTTCAAATTTTATAACACCCATTTTATTATTTTTTCATAAAAGGGGTAAAATAGTCAAATGTATCCAAAATAGTTAATAGAGGGACTAAATTAAGACAAAATGAAAGCTTGAGGACGAAATTAAAACAAAAAAAAGAGGGGGACGAAATTGAGATAAATGGAAAAGTGGAGGACTAATTGGGTAGTTTACTCTATAACTTAATACCAAATGATGAGAAGTTTGAAGTGTGGAGCAACTTTAGCAAGCACTAGTGTCCCTTCGTTAATTCTGGGTTGAAGATATGAACAATCTCCCCCCCCCCCCCCTCAACCACCACACACACACACATTTTCTTAGTAAATACATAACACCTAACATTTAATCCAAACAATCACAATTGCTCTCTTCTCTAAATTCTAAACTCTTAACCCTAAAACTCTGACTCTAAACCTCAAAACTAAACCCAATACTCTAAAAAAAATTAAAAAATAGTAAACCCTAAAACCTAAACCCTTTACCCAAATCTAATAAATAAATACATCACAAAAAATAGATGAGGCATTTTTCAAAATAAAAAATAAATAATATAAAATGGACTATATACAAAATGTAATTATTTTGAAGGCATTAATTTGAATATACTTCTACACTATATATATATATATATATTCCTATAATTTTGTGGCTAACATTATTTTGTAAGCATCCACACACCAAATTTTAACGCAAAAAAATAAAGATTAAAAAATAATGTTTCAAACCTGAAATTAAAAAATCAGTTCCATTTTTAATTTGTGCCTTTCAAGTTCAAGAGCCATACATAATGAAAACTCCATTGGGAAAATACCATCATTCCCATTAAGAAGTTGATAGTCTTGAATCGTTTATTGTGCTGTTTCTTGAAAATAAACATCAACACCTTCATCGACACCCATAAACTGTCACGGGGTGACAATTTCAATGTTCAACCCGTGAAGTACCTGTGTGTAAAATCTTTTACCACTCACAGGTAAGCCTTACTCCACGCTCTCAGTTATATGGGCTACACTCACTCACCCAATGAGAGAACTCAAGAATAAGAGAATTGCGAAATAGAGAACTTGTATTACTCAAATGCTTAGCTTGATTTAGTTGGCTAGGACAAATGGCACCCTCACCTATTTATACATGCCCACCTCCTCAATGGACGATTGAGATCATCTTATATCAATGGCTAAAATTAATTCACCAAAATATTCCCACTCCTTAAGGGAGCATTCCAGAAGGCTACACGCTTCCATATTATTCTAAAATATTCCATATGATATAAGTATTCTCTAGATAATTCTATCAAATCCTACACTACTCTATACAATTCTATAACATTCTGAGGCCTACTACACATAGCTAGAATAATCAAAAGAAATCTAGAATGTCCTAGAAAATTATGGAGCATGGATGGAGCTTATATCCGGGGAAACTTAGACAAAATTCACAGTCCATGAAATTCTCCTCCACCGAATACAAATATGTCCTCGTTGTGTTCGCTTTCTCGCTATCTGCTCCTTGAAGGCTCAACTATTCTCCATTTCTTCTCGCGATTGTTGTTAATTCACTCCATTTCCTTATTAAAAGATTAGGTTATAAGTGGGAATACTTAATTTCTGATTTTATGTGAAATTTCTTTCGTGCCTGTAGAGTACGTCTTCAATCCACCAACATGGAAGACTGGATGAATCCTCAATGACGACGAAATTTGGACTTGGTATTGCACTTTTCCAACTCCCCTATCCTAACGATGAGGTAGGGTACTTTGTACATGAAAACCTATCATTCTTCCCCCATATGACTTTAAAATTTTGGGTAGGCACTTTGATCATCACAAGATCCCCAACTCCAAACTATCGTGGTCGCCTTTTCTCCCTCACATCTCGCATTCAGAATGGTAATGTCTCCTTCCATTTACTCACTGCAATAACCTTCTTGAGCTTTTGACTCTCATATGTAATAGTATGGCTCTCCTATTTATTAATACTATTGTAGCAATGTCTGAAACATCTGTGCATGATGCAAAAGTCTTAGAATAGTCTATCTCTATCCATGGTTGTAATCTCTTAGGTGACCCAGGAGGCATCACATTTATACATTCCTTAAGGGCTTCCTCCGCTTTACTTAGAATGGGTGTCTCCTCCTTCTATTTATCCTTGGATCAATTTTCTAAGAAAGTCTCTCTCACATCCTTGACAAGTTATAGGGCTGACAACATCTTCCCTTATTTCTTATCATTCTTACCGTCGGTACCACACAAAGGCTATTCTTATCAATGAAGCTCAAGATACTGAAACAATGCATTGGAATGTCTTTATGTGACTTGAGGAACTCTAGTCCAAGGATGATTTTGTAATCATCCATTAGTACTACAGTCAAATTGATTGTTCCCTTCCATTATCCCACTTTGAAAGGAATATCCTTTGCACTTCCAAGGACTTGCCTATCCTCAGAGTTCACTGCCTTCATTTTAATCATATCTCTCTCTAACTTGAGGCCTAGCCTTTGGGCCTCTTCTCCCATGATGAATTTATGAGTCATTCACGTGTCATCATGGATTGTGTACTCTTACCATTAAGATACATGTCCACATACATTAGTTCCTTCATCTGATGGATGATAGGCTTTACTACGGAAGTCTGTCCCTTCATAACATTGAGGAGTCTAAGTGGCCTTATCTTGGTCTCCTCCTCATCCACCTCTTATATCTTTCAACATTTTTCGCTCACCTTTAAGGCATTGAGGGACTTCTTCTTTGAGCACTCATAACCTTATGGTCTCCATCGCATATGGACTTGGGAGGGAAAGACACGATGTTTTTGGATTAAAGATGGGATCATTTTCACTAAAGATAATCAGATATATGGTCCAAGGTAGGGAAACTTATGCAAGGAGCTAATAAAGTAATGTCATGGTTCAAAGTGGGCTGGTCATTCGGGTATGCATTGGACACTTGCTTTATTGGAGGATTCTTATTATTAGCTTGTATGCGGGATGATGTGAAGTTATATGTGCATACTTGTCTTGTGTGCTAACAGCATAAGATTTTACAACATAACCTTGATGGTCTGTTAGAACCCCTGAGAGTTACTGAGATACCATGGGATAGTATTTTCGTAGATTTCATCACTTGTTTGCCTAAGTCTGAAGGATGTGGTAGCATCATTGTGGTGGTGGAAAGATTTTATAAATATTCTACTTTCATTACCGCATCAAAAGATTGTACAACTAATGAAATGTCCAAGTTATTATTCAAACATGTGGTAAAGTATTGGTGGTTACCACAGGTCATTATCAGTGATAAGGATCCCCACTTCATTGGGCGATTCTGGACTGTGCTCTTTTGGATGGTATGATCTGACTTAAACCTCTCCACTAACTTTCATCCATAAATGGATGGGAAAATGGGGAGGGTAAATGCATTACTAGATCTCTTCTTAGGGCACTATATGAGTTCGAACTAGGGCGATTGGGCTAAACTTCTAAATATGGAGCAATTTTCGTATAATTTGTAAAGGATCGAGGGTAGGAATTAAAGCCCCTTTGAGATTATGACGGGGAGAGAACTTATGACACATACTACATTATCATATAGCTATGATGGGAAAAGCCCAGTGATATCTTCTCCTTTAACGCTCAATTATTCTACACTTCTTCTCTTGATCGTTGTTAATTCACTCCATTTCCTTATTAAAAGATCAGGTCATAAGTTGCAATACTCAATTTTTGAATTTATGTGAAAGTTTTTTCATGCTTGCAGAGTACGTCTTTAAGCCACCAATATGGAAGACTGAATGAATATTTAGTGATGATGCAATTTGGACTTGGTAATGCACTTTTCCAACTCCCCTAACGATGAGGTAGGGGACTTTGTACATGGAAACCTCTCATTCTTCCCCCATATGACTTTGAAATTTTGGGTAGGTACCTTGATCATCACAAGATCCCTAACTCCAAACTGTCGTGGTCGCATTTTCTCCCTCGCATCGCATATTCGGAATGGTAATGTCTACTTCTATTTGTTCACTGCAATAACCTGCTTGAGCCTTTGACTCTCATATGTAACATGATGGCTATCCTATTTCAGTACTCCTCTTGTAGCAATGTCTGAAACATCCCTGCATGATGCAAAAGACTTAGAATGGTTTATCTCTCTCCTTGGTGATAATCTCTTAGATGACTCGGGAGGCATCACATCTATATGTTCCTTAAGGGCTTCGTCTGCTTTACTTGTCATGGGTGTCTCCTCCTTCTGTTTATCCTTGGATACATTTTCTAAGAAAGTCTCTCTTACATCCTTGACAAGTTATAGGGTTGACAACATCTTCCCTTATTTCTTGTCGTTCCTTACCGCCCGGACCACGCAAGGGCTATTCTTATCAATGAAGCTCAAGATATCGAAACAATGCATTGGAATGTCTTTATGTGATAAGAGGAACTCTAGGCTAAGTATGTTTTTGTAATCATTCATTAGTACTGGAGTCAAATTGATTGTTCCCTTCCATTCTCCCACTTTGAAAGGAACAACCTTTGCACTTTCAAGGACTTGCCTATCCTCAGAGTTCACTGTCTTCATTTTACTCGAATCTCTCTCCAACTTGAGGCCTAGCATATGGGACTCTTCTCCCATGATGAAGTTGTGTGTCATTCCCGTGTAATCATGGCTCGTGTACTCTTGCCATTAAGATATATGTCCACGTACATTAGTTCCTTCATCGACTGGATGATAGGCTTTACTACGAAAGTCTGCCCCTTCATAGCATTAAGGAGTCTAAGTGGTCCTATCTTTGTGTCCTCCTCATCCACCTCCTATATCTTTCAACATTTTTCTCTCACCTTTAAGGCATTGAGGGCCTTCTTCTTTGGGCACTCATAAGCCTTATGGTCTCCATCGCATATGGGCTCGGGAGGGAAAGACACGATGCTTTTGGATCAAGGATGGGCTCTTCTTCATTAAGGGTAATCGTATTTATGTTCCAAGGTGGGGAAACTCATGCAAGGAGCTAATAAAGTAATTTCATGGTTCAAAGTGGCATGGTCATTCGGGTATGCATTGCACACTTGCTTTATTAGAGGATTATTATTATTAGCCCGTATGCAGGATGATGTGGAGTTATATGTCCATACATGTCTTGTGTTCTAACAACATAAGATTGAACAACATAACCTTGATGGTCTGCTAGAACCCCTGACAGTTCCCGAGAGACCATGAGACAGTTTTTCCATGGATTTCATCACTTGTTTGCCTAAGTCTGAAGAATGTGGTAGCATCATTGTGGTGGTGACAAGATTTTCTAAATATGCTACTTTCATTACCGCATCGAAAGATTGTACAACCGATGAAATGTCCAAGTTATTATTCAAACATGTGGTAAAGTAGTGGGGGTTACCACAGGTCATTGTCAGTGATAAAGATTCCCAATTCATTGGGCGATTCTAGACTGAGCTCGTGGTAAGATCTGACTTGAACCTCTCCACTAACTTTCATCCACAAACGAATGTTAAAACGGGGAGGATAAATGCATAACTAGAGCTCTACTTAAGGCACTATATGAGTTCCAACTAGGGTTATTGGGCTAAACTACTAGATGTGGAACAATTTTCATATAATTTGCAAAGGAGAGAGGTTAGGAATTAAATCCCCTTTGAGATTGTGATGGGGAGACAACTTATGACACCTGCTGCATTATCATCTAGCTATAATGGGAAAAGCCCAAAGATCTATAAGACTGCAAAATCATGGTGGGAACAAGAAGAAATTTCTAAAGCACACTTAAATAAGGCATCCGAGAAAATGAAGAAATGGTCAGACAAGAAGAGACGACCAATATTGTATAATGAAGGAGACTTGGTGATGTTGATGCTCCTACCCCAACAATTCAAGTTCCTACGGATGGTGCATAAGGGACTAGTAAGACGCTTTGAAGTGACCTTTTCAGTTATAAAGTGGGTTGAAAAGGTCTCCTATCAACTTTAGTTACCCCAAAAGTTAAAGATTCACAATTAAGTCCGTGTCAGCTTCTTAGATCCTTACAAAGTTGATATGGAAGACCCCGATCAAGGAATATTGAAAAGGGTCTACCGTCGTTGTCACCTCATTTGACAATGAGGTTGACACCATCTTGTTCGATCAATTGATTTGGAGGAGGGGCATTCCTAACTAACGGGAGTAGTCAGTAAGTGGAAGAACCTACCGAACAGTGAGCAAGATAGGAACACGAAGATACACTATCGCAATTTGTAGAGCAAGTCCAGAGTTACAAGGAGGAAGCAACGACGAGGGCGTCATGAATTTAAGTGGGGAAGGATGTCACATGCTAAGTATTTCTCATCAAAATACAGTCACAAAAGCTCCATATTACACCTCATTTCTGTGGAACTTTCTTGATTTCTCTAGGATATTCTAGGGTAATGTGGAATATAGTAGTTTATAATGGATAATTGTATACAACTCTAGAATACTCTTGTATGGAGGTGGGAATGTTCTAGGCTCTTAAGATAGAATGTTCCTATCCCTTATATTAGTGACACTTGGATATATCGTAGCCATTGATTGTAATTGTAGTTGCTTATAAATAGGCGGGAGCCTCATTTGGCTAAACTACCAAGAAAAGTGTAAGCTCTATTCTTAAGTACAATATAAGTATCCACCAAAACTCTCTCTTTGTGTTCTCTCTTCATCATTCTTCTACTCTAGTATTACAAAGTGCTAGATTGATAGGCTTGCTTAGTTAATTCACCGGTCATTGGAGTGCTAAGTGCCGCACGGAGGAGTAGCTAAAGTCTAGCCCCATGAGATATTTTATAAGAATCCACACACTGAATTTTAACGCAAAAACTAAATATAAAAAATTATTGCTTCAAATATGAAATTGAAGAATTTGTTCCATCTCTAATTTGTGCCTTTCAAGTTCAAGAGTCATACATGATGCAAACTCCATTAGGAAAATACCATCATGCCCATTAAGAAGTTGATAGACTTGAATTGTTTGTTGTGTTGTTTCTTGAAAATAAGCGTCAACACCTTCATCGATCCCCAGAAAATGACCTATATTCTTCATATCCATGCTTCACAAATTAAAAAATATAAATAAGAAAAGAAGATCCAAAACTTAATTTTATACGAGACTTAACATGGGTAGGTTATAATGATTGATCTTTTTATCTCTCTCTTCTTTCTTAAATATTCATAAATTTTGTCTTTGTAGTTGATTTGGTTTTATGGTGTAACTGAAAGAGTAATATGAAAGACTAGATGTAAACTCGCGCATTGTGCGGGTTAAGCAAATTGTGATAGTTATTTTAACTTGCTTCGTATCACACGCACAAAATCATTGGTTCAAAATTTAATAATATATTTAAATTTTCCAAACTAAAACAATGATATGATTTCAGCTATAACACACACATAAAAAATATTCGACCCCTTAAATTTGGTAGCCCTAAAAACAAAAAAAAGGTGAAATTATAGTAATATTTAGTAAATCATAAATATCATCCACACAGATTATTCTGTTAGGTTTTCTCATTAATAATATACACTCATCCTTTTATATCTAAGTATTCATAAAGACAAATAATTGCACCAAAAAAGTTTCAAATATAATAATAACAATCTCACTCATTTTCCTTTAAAGTTGTGCATGTAAAATGATTCATATGGGATTATATGTTTCAACATGAATAGAACCTCTTCGTATGAGAAAAGAAATATGGAACTCTACTACCAAGTCTTTTTCATTGCTAAAGTTAAAAAGTTTTCCAATAAATGAAGATCATAAAATTATGTCATTTCAAACAATACTATTATATGTGATATATTTAAATGAATGAAAAATAAAATAATGCCACTTATATTAGAAACCTTCAAGGTACACGCAAAAAAGCATATATCTCATATCTCCAAATACATAAATAAAATCTCCCCCCTCAAAAACTAAATATAAGAAACTTATATGACAAATAATAAAAAAAACTAAAAACACTATAAAAATAGATCTTTCGGGTGGGGCTGGGAGAAGAGAGAGAAACCTGAGTAAATAACTCATAATGACCAATTATCCTCACTCAATTTTTTTATCAAATTGAGAAATTAATGGTTATGGAACACATAGAATATATGATTTTCTCATTAAAATATTCAAATGAAAAGTCATAATTTAGCAACAGTAAAATAATTTATAAATATTACAGAATTGCATTTCCATCCTAGCAAAATTGAAAGCCAAACACTATCACAAACCCACAAAAATTGTCCTGTTTACTAAAATATATTATCCTTCTAACTTTTCCTGCATGAAAACCCATTATTAATTACTCAACAACAACATGGTGAATGCTTATTCATTAATAATTAAAAATAAAAATAAAATGGGATAATGACTTACCTTCAAAAGTGTTAAAGGAATTTCCATCATTTTTTATTTCAATATCACAAATGCTTTTTCATATAAGAAATGGACAAAACTGTAACAACCCCCATTTTCTCACGTAAAGGCTGGTCAGACACGATACGTCGAAGATGAGGCTTGTTTGTCAATTAATATCATTCCCATCAATAACATGAAAATAATTATATAGTAAGGCCTATAATTTAAGTTCAATGAAAATTTCCATAATAATTAACAAATCCAAACCAACACCAAGTGTATAATAAATCTGATATTAAAGTAAATATCTCAACCCAACATAATGTAAATAAGTCTCAGGCTTATGCCCATACAAATGTCTCAAATGGAATAAGTAACTATAGCTGAAAATCACTTGAGATAGAGTCAATGAATCTGAAAGTCTGATAAGCAAAAAAGATCACATGGCAAATACAACAACAGTCCCGCTATCCCTGTCTAGGAGCACCTAAGTGGAGAAAATATTTGGATTTGGGTCATAGCCCTAGATGTGCGGGAATTAACTTAATAAATTTCAAATGAAATAAATACAGTCGATGCAAACTAAATGTCCCCCATCATCACTCACATGCGATTCACATCTCACCTCTCATCTAAGTGTGACATTACCCGCATCCCAACAATTCAAAAATTATGAAAGTGACAACCGTACCAATTTAATATTAATCGAATTGATTATAATCATTTTCTAAAATTAAGTCAACTATATTTAATTACCAGATTCCAAGGTATCCCAATCTTATAAAAGATGGCATAAAAATCTATTATGCTCAACATAGTAAAGGTCTATGATTCATGTCTACATTCTTAAACAATTTAATTCATCTCATTTAATCTGGGTACTTTATATATACATGTCCTTTCATATATGCAACACACAAAGGCATGTATTATTGGTGTCTCATTCATACTCTATCGGCAAGTTCGTAGGAAACTCTTATCCAAAGCAGACATCATAAAACACACATAAGTTGGGGCGGTCCATACGCAGTACACCAGTTCACGGACCATACCTAGCGGTGACAAAGGATCCCAACATCAACACCTACCTCCCGTAGATGGCGTTGTTGCGTAATACCTAAATGACCTACACAATGCCTAGCCCACTTGTGCCGACGTGTGCTGCGGGCCCGAACATGCAAAACCCCAAGCCGATAGAATCATCCAAGAACATTGGTATGTCCACACAGATATACATAAGTTCATATTATTATTCCCATAAAATATGCATATGTAACTACTCTATAATTACCCAAGTGTCCCACATGATACCCACAATTGTTCATCAATCAATAATTGACCATCTAGTTAATTATTAATTTCATTTTCATTAATAAACATTTAACCATCTAGTTAAATATGATATTTCAATTAATATGTGGGTCACATTTACATTTTTAATAAATTCCTCATTACCCCAAACATCCTCCCACCAACTCATACAGGGTTCTAAAAATATTCAGCATTAAATTCTATCCCGAACTCACCCTGTCACCAGGGCCCAATCGATTCGGTTCCTTGGTCGAATCGATTATCCTGGATGAATCAATTTGGTCCAAGTCCAAATCGATTCGCATAGCCGAGTCGATTTGGTCAAAGGCCAAATCGATTTGAATTGCCATAATTTCCCAATGCTTTTTATTTTCTAATATGGGATCTCTTCCTTCAATCACAAGATCTTTTCTAATGGTTCATTAAATTGATTAATCATATAATCAAATCTCTACCAGTTAGTTACCCATCTTAAGACCATTAATTTCATGTTTGTAACATCGATTCCTTCCCCATATATCCCAAAATTTATGAATTTACATAAAGGAATCTAATCCAGATTTCTTCTACAATCTCCATAATATGTAATTCAATTTATGGGCATATAACATGAAATTTACGTCAGAATGTGCAGGTCATAAAAGTATGATCAATTCCTCTACATAATATTCCAACATTTCCCAATTTCATATCAAGAACCCGAAGGTTTCTATCATCAAATTTCAAGAATCGATTCCTAAATTTTTGGGTTAACACTCTAGGTTATAATTGATCCTCCACATGCATGGGATTAATGCCTAACATTTAATCATCAAAATTAAACTTAAAACCCAGAAATCACATTGGGTCATTTCAATGAATGAAGAAGAAAATTTTAATTTAAATTGAGCAACATAACTCTTGCCTGAGTATATGTTAAATGAAATCCCCCAATTTGAGTTCCCCTTCATTTTTTACTGTGAATTATTCTCTTCTCCCTCACTCTCATAGTGGTATATGTTAGGGATTCTAATGATAACCTCCATGGAGTTAGTCAGTTCTCAACATAAGTCTTAGTCATTTCTTAATATAAGTCATTAACTTCCTCAATACCGAGTTGGGTTAAAATCTAAATTTTTGGACCCTCAAATGGAACCGAACCCATAACCAGATTAGCCCAAAAGTCTCCCAACATATATGCCTATACACTGAGACCATTTTTAAAGGTTTATAACACTTAAACGAGCCCGTATACTCCCCAAAATACATCCCAATTATTTTTATCCCAACGTTATATTTTATACTTGTGTCACACTTCATTTATGAATTTTGTACTACACATGCAATGATTATAACGTTAACATAACACAAATCCATCAAGCGTAAATATAACATAACAACAATTTATTTATTCGCAATCAATAATTTTAATTCATCGATTTAATCCAATTTTCATAAATTGTTATTTTATCTAAAAATATAATTATATTGTTTATTCTAGAAAAATATGAGGTATTACATTCTTTTCCACTAATAACGGGAATCCATCCTTGGAATCAAGAAAAGTACATTTCTAGCTAAAAAGGGTTCAGGATACTTCGTGTGCATGTCATTCTCCATCTCCCAAGTCAACTCATCCTTCCGGTGGTGTCCCCACTACACCCGAACTAATGGAACAACCTTGCATCAAAGTCGGCGCTCCTAACGGTCAGAATGGATACCGGTCTCTCCTCATAAGTAGAATCTGGATGGAGCTCTATCTCGTCAATATCAGTTTATCGGTACACTATCTCATCTCTAAGGAACCTCCATAATGTGGATATATGTAAAAGATTGTGCATCCACTGCAAGTGGTCCGGTAATCCAAACCGATATGCCACGGGCCCAATCCTCTTCAGAATAGGGAACGATCCCATGTATCGGGGAGCCAGCTTCCCTTTCTCCCCAAACCTCATCACTCACTTCATGGGAGACACTTTAATCAACACCTGATCCCTAACATCGACGTCCAAGTTTATTCGACCCGCATCCACGTAGCTCTTTTATCTATCATGGGCAATCCGTATCCTGGCCCGAACCATCTCTACCTTCTCCGAGGTATCCAAAATGAAATATGGACCAAGTAACTTGTTTTCCCCAAACTCCAACCAGTATGAGGGTTAATGAAAAATTCTCCCATAAAGTAACTCAAATGGTGCCATCCCAATCGTGAAATTGTAGGTATTAATATACGCAAACTTAACTAAAGGAAAATACTGCTCCCAACTCCCCTTAAAATAAAAAATGCATATCCTCAACATGTCCTCCAACTCCAACATTAAGTTCAATCTTCACTTCTTCCCGTCGGTCCGAGGATGATATATCATGCACAATCTCAACTTTGCCCCCAAGACTTGATGGAAGATCCTCCAAAATTGGAACACAAACATCCTGTCCCTGTCTGATATGATGTTAAGCAGTACCTTATGCAGTTTAATAATCTCTGCAAGGAAAAGTCTAGCATAATGCTCAGAGGTATAATCTGTCTGGACCGACAAAATGTGAACCACCTTCAGCAATCTATCAACGATCAACCAAATAGAATCATGCCCCCTCTATAATGTAGCTAGCCCGGTAATGAAGTCTATGGAGATGATTTCCAATTTCCACATCGGGATCTCCAAAGACTGTAAAACTCCTACAGGATTGTGGCCATCCCCCGATCCCCATCCACGGAGGGAGGAAGGGATCCTTTGGGTCCCACGCGTCCCCTCTCTCTGGAGAGCGCTTCGGTCGGCGTCGATTTTGTGAGGTGTGAAAAATGTAGAGAGATTCAGAGTCTCCAGTCTATTTTACTCAAAACAGACAAGAGAAAAAGGGGAGGCCACCCTGAAGGATGGCTTCCAAATACATACTGGTGCGTGCGAAACCAAAAATGATTCGGAGGCTTAGTTACGAAATGGGAAGGTGTTAGGCACCCATTCCGCCCTCTCGGTCTCTCATGGATATTTGCTATTTTCCTTTATATTCCCCCCCCCCCCCCCCCGTGATATGTGTGCATGTATATATATAGAAGGGAGGTAGGAATACTCGACTTATATCATGGAAAAGATAAAGCGAGTCATCCGTAGGAAGATATAAGAATAATATTAGAAAAATAAGATTTACGCGATTACCCCTACGTTGATCATTATAATGGAATGATAACGCATATGGGGCAATACGTCACTAAGAGAAAGTATATAGAATATAAGAAAAATGGATTTAGAGAAGATAGAAAATGAGAGAAAAAGTGAGAAAAAGGACTCGAGCCTCGGGTTTTACCCCGAGACGCCTACGTAGCCTATAAAGGCATCAAAGTTCACGTAGTTCGCATACGAATGAGGGTGGGGTTTAACCCATAAATCCAAATAGAGAAATCTCTTATTTGTAAGTGTGTGTGTGTGTGTGTAGAAAAAGTGTTTTAGTTGTGAGAAAAGTGTGGAAAAGGTGTGAGAATCCCTACTTGGAAGTTATGAGCAAACCCTCTTTTTCTTGTTTTTTGGGTTTTTTATTTATATGAAAATAGGAGATGTGCAATAATACTAGATAAAAAGTATATTTATGATGTGTGGGATGAGATAATAAAAGTGCTAAGTAAGAAAACAAGTTATTGCAAATTTAAGAGAATTTAGGAGAGAGTTTGAGAAAGTTGGACCTTCTTGGAGACCTTGAACGTTGGGGAGAAGCCCTTGAGCTTGTGTGGTGATGGATTGTGGTTAATTCATCAAGTTTGATGAAAGGGATTATGAAAAGTGGAAGTGAAAAAGGGGTTTGGAAGTTGAAATTACGCTGCCTTCGAGAGAGGTTTCTGGGATTCGTTCAAAGAGATTTCTATCAGATCTGGGCTCCCCTTGAAAATGAGGCCAAGGCCTCCTTTTATAGTCCCAGGTAGGCCTGTAAATTGAGCGCCCGAGGCCCGAAGCCCGCCCGTTCGGCCCGCTATTTTCGGGCCGAGCTTTATTTGAGTTTGAGCCGAGCCGAGCCTGAGCCAAAATTTCAAGCCCGAATGAATTTCGGGCCGAGCTTGAGCCAAACCTTGCCAAGCCCGAATTGGGCCCGAAGCTCGAACTTCATATTTCCAAATAAATAAATAAATAATTTATATAATTGCTCAAGTCACAATAGGCCTTTGTTAGTGATAAAATTTTGCTAAATGTATGAAATTTAATAGGCATTTGTAGGTTTTCACTCTTATTTCCCTTCTTTTAATTTGATACATTTAATAATTATATATTTTATTTCATGAAATATCAATTAGATTTTAATGTGTAATTTTTTCCATGATGGAAATACAAGAAAAAAAATTAATTCGAACTTTTTTAGCAAAAAAATTGAAATCGGGCCCAAAGCCCGTAATATATATGAGCCGAGTTCGGGACTAGGTGGGAAAAAATAATTCGGGCCGAGTTCAGGACTAGGTGGGAAAAAATAATTCGGGCCGAGCTCGGGCTTGAGCATGGGTAAGTGAGTTCGGGCCGAGCTTGAGCAACCCCAAGCCCGGCTCACCCAGCCCGATTTACAGCCCTAGTCCCAGGGACTGCCGATCAGCCCTGTCATGGCACTGCCTATCGGCAGAAGCCGATAGGCAGGGTCTGGGACCTGCCATTTGGTAGTGCGCCTCAGGATTTTTCGGAAAATTGGCCGCCGAGGGCAAACCGTTTGTCAGAATCGCGCACGGGGCATACCGTTGGAAAGGTAATTCAGAGACCTTCGAAAGTCCTTGGGACTTCTCCTGAGTTCAGGAGTTGACTTTGGGTCAAATGTGGATCGGAAGCGTTTGTCGGTCCATTGGACGGGGAGTCGTGCGGACGCAAACGGATTGTCCGTCCGCATGGTAAGTCTGAATCGTGCACGGGGCATACCATTGGAAAGGTTAGGAGATGTACTTCGACATTCCAAAAAGTTTGACCCAGTTTGGAGAGCTGACTTTGGTCAACCGGGCTCGGGAAGCGCTCGGTGGCTTCCCGGAGTCAAACTGATCGTTCGTCCGCATGGAAAGTCAGAATTGCGCACGGGATGGACCGTTGGAAAGGGTATTCAGTGCCCTTCGAAGATTCATTTAGACTTGGTCAAGCTGAAGAGTTGACTTAGGTCAAACAGAGCCCGGGAGTGCCCGATGGCCTTTGGGCCAGGTTTCGGATGCAAACGGCGCGTTCGTCCTCATGGTAAGTCGGTATCACGCACGAGGTGGACCGTTGGAAAGGGTATTCAGTGCCCTTTGAAGATTCATTGAGTCTCGATTGAGATTAGGAGTTTGACTTTTGGGTCAAATGGAGTCGGGGGGTGCGCGATAGCTTCCAGGTCAGTACTCGGGATGTGACCTAGGTTCGCGATGATGAGTGGAGGTACTAGGGACCTAAGGAGAGTTAGGGGGGCAACAGAGTGAGATGTCTACAGAGCCCCTCGACGGGTGAGTTTGGAACAAATGATAGCCGTCGATTAGACACCGCATGATGCCTTTGAGGTAGTATGACCGATTCAGAGGGTCGAGGTCGATTCCGAGGACCTAAGAAGTCTGTTGGGGATGATCAATTATGTGGTTCAAAGACGAATCTGCGGGCCTAAGGAAGCGAGGGTGACTAATTCAGCGGGTCGAGGTCGGTTTTGAGGACCTAAGGAAATGAGGATGACCAATTCATAGGGTCGAGGTCAGTTCAGACCTAAGAGTGGTGATGACCGAGGACTGAGGTCGATTCTGACCTGATTTAGGTGACGATCCAAGACCGGGGTCAATTCTGACCCAAGAGTGGTGACGACCGAGGACCGAGGTCAATTCTGACCTAACTGAGGTGAGGATTCAAGACCGGGGTCAATTCTGACCCAAGAGTGGTGATGACCGAGGACCGAGGTCAATTCTGACCTAACTGAGGTGAAGATCCAAGACCGGGGTCAATTCTGACCCAAGAGTGGTGACGACCGAGGACCAAGGTCAATTCTGACCTAACTAAGGTGACAATCCAAGACCGGGGTCAATTCTGACCCAAGAGTGGTGACGACCGAGGACCGAGGTTAATTCTAACCTAACTAAGGTGAAGATACAAGACCGGGGTTAATTCTGACCCAAGAGTGGTGACGACCGAGGACCGAGGTTAATTCTCACCTAACTGAGGTGACGATCCAATACCGGGGCCAATTCTGAACCCAAGAGTGGTGACGACCGAGGACCGAGGTCAATTCTGACCTAACTGAGGTGACGATCCAAGATCGGGGCCAATTATGACCCAAGAGTGGTGACGATCGAGGACCGAGGTCAATTATGACCTAACTAAGGTGACGATCCAATACCGAGGTCAATTCTGACCCAAGAGTGGTGACGACCGAGGATCGAGATCAATTCTGACCTAACTGAGGTGACGATCCAAGACCGGGGCCAATTCCGACCCAAGTGTGGTGACGATCGAGGACCGAGGTCAATTCTGACCTAATTAAGGTCACGATCCAAGACCGGGGTCAATTCTGACCCAAGAGTGGTGACGATCGAGGACCGAGGTCAATTCTGACCTAACTGAGGTGACGATCCAAGATCGGGGTTAATTCTGACCCAAGAGTGGTGACGACCGAGGACCAAGGTCAATTCTGACCTAACTAAGGTGACGATCCAAAACCAGGGTCAATTCTGACCCAAGAGTGGTGACGACCGAGGACCGAGGTCAATTCTGACCTAACTGAGGTAACGATCCAAGACCGGGGCCAATTCTGACCCAAGAGTGGATAAAGATTGTATTCTGATTCTGTTGGAGGAATAGTTTTGTGATTCTGATTTGAGCTGGGGAGCTGATAGCTAGGGGAAGCTTTATAGGAGCCCTCGCAGGGGGGAACAACCTATTTTGGATGTTGTGAGAGAATTCCGCTGGGGAATTGATCATGTGATCCTTTAGGGATTTTCCGGAGCCTTGTCAGGAGGAGTTTTCACTTAACTTTTGAGGATTCTACTGGGTAAGAGGGGTTCCATTTGGGGGATAAGCATTGGATTTGAGGTTCTGCTGGGGAACGATGAATGAGCTGGGGGAAATTTGGATTGCCCCTTGGGAGAGATCGCTCGGGGCGAGTGGTTCTTTTGATTTCTTCTGGGAAAAATACCATGTGATAATGTATCGCAGCGGGTAGCCGATGGCCGGGGAGGCCTTTTGTAAAGTCTGATGAGGAAGTGATTAGGTGGTCCGGGCGCCTTGCCCGAGAGGTCATTTTCTTGGATTTTGAGGGCTCCATTGGGGAAAATGGTGTGTATCCTGAAGGAGTGTGAAATTTTCTTGATGAAAACGTTCTAAATCCCTCTTGGGATTTTTAGGAATTTTTCGGGGATTTTTTTAGGCTTCCTGGTATTTTTTGGGAATTTTTGTACGAAATTTTAAGGGGGGTGCCGGTCGGCATAGACTGAGAGGTGCCATTCGGTAGTGGCACGGACTTTTGGGCTGCCTCGGGAAGGTGGGGAGATAGTGCTGATCGGTATGGCAAGGGTAAGTGCTGATCGGCATGGCATTTGGCCTCCTATATAAAGGGGGAAAATCCCCTTCATTTTCACACCTTCTTGCCTTCTCTCTTTCTGCGATTTCTCTCTGCGAATTGTTCTAACGCTCCGATCTTCAAGAAATGGCCGCTTTTATGAGTACCGTTGTCCATCGGGAATGGTTGGCCGTTGATGACTGGGTGAATGTGGATTGGAGGAACAGGGTTGCCCCTTGCTTTGGGGAATGAGAATGCCTTCGATGCATTCGAGCCGGTTGCGGATGAGCGGACCTTGCTGCGGGAGCCGTTGCGTCATCTCTCTTCGAGAGTGATTCCTGGCGGTTATGTAAGTAACCTAACCTTTGGCATTTTTTCCTTGACCTTTGACTGAATTTTTCCTTTTGCCAGTCGGATATTTCCTTGAAGAACATGCGTGCCCGCGGGACGACGGGGCTTAGGGATGTTTGGTAGCATCTTCCACCCGTGGTGTGCTGGATGGTATCTTCAGCGAGTTTTGGGAGGTTGGTGGCTGCGCTGGATGAGACGCCTCGTTCGACAGCCGTTTTTTGTGCCTTGGGGGAGAGGTGGTGGGACACTACCCACACTTTTCATTTTGGCTTCGAGGAGATGACTGTGACTCCCATAGATGTGCAGCAACTGCTGGGGCTGGATTGTGACGGGGAGCAGATAGAGGTGGATTGCTCTTTGCGGGTGAAGCCGGAGGCTGTGTATGCGACACTCGATGATGTGAGGAGGATAGTCTCTGGGGATTCTATCCGACTATCCTTGTTGAAGGATGTTTTGCTGAGCAGGGTGGTTGATGTGCAGGATGGGCTACAAGTGAGGCAGATGGCCCGGTTGTTCATCTTGTTGGTGCTGGGAGGTTTTATGGTGGCGTCGAGCGGCGACGTCGTCCATTTGTGGTTTCTGCCGTACTTGAGGATGTTTTCGAACATCCCTTTCTATGATTGGGGGAATCTGACCTTGGCGACCCTTTACTCTTCTTTGGATGCATTCAGTCGGTGCTGCATGTAGACTTTTACTAAACCCACGTATATCCTTGAGGTATTCTTTACTTTGTGCATTTTCCTTTCATGCATTAGCATTTTCCTTTCATGCATTTGCATTTTCTTTATGCGTCTCTTTTTGCTTGTGAATTCAGACGTGGTTCTATGAGGTGATTGGGTGCAACACCCCGCTGATTGCTTTGAAGGACGACACTATTGGGGACTTCTACCGACTGTACCGATGGCGTAAGGCCAACCGGTAGTCGAAGGGATCTCTTTCCCTGGAGGCGGTGCGTCAGGTCTTGAATGACCTGACCAGTGGTCGGGTAAGACTCTTTCCATTTCAGTCTTAAATTTTGTACCTTCTAATTTTGTATTCACTTATGCCTTCCTTGTGGATTTTTAGGTGACCTTTTATCCTTAGGGGACCGCTATTCAGGATATGGGGTGACTGGGGTGAACGCACAGATGAGGCGTTTGTTGGCGCATGAGTTCGGTCATTCCTGGTACCTCGGGGAGAGGGTGATCTGTCAGATGCTGAGGAGGAGGAGGTGGTGCCTCCCGCACAGCCTCCTATGTCTATGAGGCGGGAGAGACAGTTGTTGGAGGATGAGAGGATCGTGGCGATGATCGGCGAGTCTTGTGCTTTATACACTGATACGATCGCGCCGTATGACTATATGGATTTTGTGACGAGCTGGTTAATGGCACCCACTATACATGATGCTTTGCCTTTGCCTCCTACTGGTTCGAGTCGGGCAGTGGGGTCTTCCCACAGTGGTGGTGGTCCGTCGACACCTGCGGCGGCGGCGACCTCGGAGGTCCCTTTTGTTTGGCTGCACACTCCTTCGTACAACATCCGACGGGCTGATGGAGGGATGGTGCCTATGCTGCACCGTCCCCTTGCGATGGATCCGTAGGAGCTAGGTTTGACAGAGGAGAACCTTCGTCCTGCGGTAAACCTTTAGGTCCTTTTCCATTTTTTGATTTCTTTTGCTTGATACTGATTCTGCCTTTTCCTTGCAGCAAATCCAAGTGTCGACCACTTGGCTGAGAGACATCAGGATTAGATATCATCGGCGACTGCGCACATTTAGGATGTTGTCGCTATTCCTTCTTGCTTGGTGTCGTCAGCCTCGTCCGGGGAAGACTCTGGCTCGGGTAGTGGGGGCGCGTCGTCTCGCCGTAGGGGGAGAGAGCGCGTCGCAGGGGTGGAAACTCTTAAGAGAGAGAGAGAGGGAGTGAAATGTGGGTTCGGGCTGAGTCCCGTTGTTTTTGGCTTTTTCTTTATTTCCTGCAAAATGATGTAACACAGAAAACATATATATGCAATGCAATGTAGTTTTTTTTCGCTATTTTTTTTTTAATGATGAATGAATGCATGCATATGTGCCCTTTTAATTTGCTGCTGAGGCCGTAAAAGGAATATTTTTGGAATTTTTGAAGGAAAGTTTTTATTTAAAAGGGGAATTATATAAGGAGAAAAAAGGGATTCTCGAAATTCTTTTGAGAGTATCAATTTATTTTTATAGAGTTTTTCTGATTTGACAAAAAAAGAAAGGAGGAAATTTCCAAAAATGCATGGTTGCCGATCGGCAAGCACCCTAGCCTGCCTATCGGCAGTTCAGTCCAGTCCAATTAATTGAAAGATTTGATTGGTGCCCTCTTCAGCCTTTAGTACCTTTATGGGGTAGGAGTCCTTCTGATTTCTGCAGGGATTATGTCTTTTGTGAGAGTTCTCAAGTATAAAAGGGGGTGAGGGTGGAGTGTTTTCATCACACCTTTGCATCCTTATCCACTTACCTACTATTTATTTTCCCTATAAGATGGCTCTCCCTGGTAGCACCGAGTTTTTCAACTACCTCGAAACCTTGGAAGTTATGTGCTCTTATAATGTTGATTATGATGCTTTTAACATGCGCCGAGTTTCCTTGTGGCGCAATCGGCCCTTTGAGTGGAATATGCTGACAGCGGAGGTACAATTCTGGTACCCCTAAGATCATGTATTCCTCTTTGGGTTGGAATAAGTTTGTCCTATCTATGAGGAATTTTCCTCCATACTAGGTGTGAATCCTAGTGTTGCTGTGACTTTGCCCAAATTTTCCCGCTCTCCTAGGGATTTGTTGGCCGGGCTTCTTCATATTTCTCCTTCGGCGGCCAGGTCATTGGTTGCCGGAGGAATAATCTCCCTCCCGGCGGTGTTGCAGTCCGTGCGTTCACAGGAAGTAAGTGATGCTGGCTATGCTGGAGCCATTGTTCTGGGCCTGGTTTCAAAATTGTTGTAGGTGACTGGGGAGGTGCGAGTGGACTCACAGCTTGCATCCATTACTTCATGGATGTCATATCGTCGTAGTCCGGCGACGGTGATATTGGCGGAGACTTTGAATGGCCTGGATGCCTGGAGAGAAGGTCGTTCCTACTTTTTAAGGGGTAGCCCTGTGATGCTGTTCATGTGGTTGTCTGAAAGATTACGCTTGTCGAGTCCTCCAGAATATCCTTTGTTGGCTGTACCCAACTTCTTTTCGCGCTACTTCATCCGCATGGGCCTGTATGTTGAGAACTGGGAGAATTGGTTTGTGGAGCATGGGGCTCGTGGGCTGTATTGGTCAGTGCCTTGGTGGGGACAGTTGCAGCCTGTTCTGGAGCTAAGAGATTATTCATATGTGCAGCTATTTGGTCTCAGGCAGACCTCTTTTTATTTCCCTTGGCAACTTTTGCGCAAATTTGGTTGGGCGCAGGTCGTGCCCCCTCGGACCTCAAATTTCTTTCTGGTAGAAGATTTGACCGAGCGCCTGCGTCTGTTTCTTGGATCACTGTGGGAAAATCGGCGTCCATCGACCCGTCCTCTCAGTCTGTTGGGAAGGTTTGCCATGTCCCCAAAGATTATATGAAGTGGTTGTGAAGGAAAGTAGTCAGCAATATGTTGGTAGTAGAGACTGGTCAGAGGTGGTTTGTTTTGTTTGACTCCATGTAAGGGGGTGTTGTGGTCTTTTCGAAGATGGTTAAGGCTCATCGGTCTATGGAGTTTTTGAGGCATTCCATTCAGGCAGGAGAAACTTGGGGTCCTCAGGATGTAGATGATAAGGGTGCAGGCTCTTCGGGTAGCTGTGGGTAGGACTCCTGGGGAGTTTATTTATGTAACAGATGTGGGGGATTTTATCTGGTTTTTATGGTAGTAGGGGGGAAAGGAGATATCCGATCCTTTTTCTTATATAATTTGTACAGTAGTTTCTTATTAATGAAATAAACAAGTTTCTGATCATCCAGCTGTGCCTTTCGATGAATTTTGCGTTTTGAATTATCTACACCGATTGCTAAGGCATACATAATCCTTTTGTTCAAGTAGATGTTTAGAATGAACTGCCATTCTCGGGGATAAGAAAGGAATATATTTTTGTGAAAAAGAAGGGGCCATGCTCATGTGGGATGTATGAGCTGCCTACGTACCTCTGGAGTTTTTTTTTTAAAGTTTTAAAAATGGTTTTTTTGTAGAGGATCAGGCCCACGTAGTTCTGGGTAGAGGGAAATGAAGAGTTTTTTTTTAGAATAGAAAGGGGATGAGAAGAGTCGTAGCGCGCCGAGATTTCGGACTAGGGGTAAAATTTCTTAAGACGGTCCAGATTGACTGGACGGGCCATTTCTTCCCCATCCAGGTCAGTGAGCATGGCGGCACCGCCGGACAAGGTCTTCTTCGCGATGTAAGGGCCGCTCCAATTGGGCTTGAATTTTCCTCTGGGGTCCTAGATGGGTTCTATCATCTCCTTGAGGACTAAATCCCCCTCCCGGACACCGCGATCCTTGACTCTCTTATTGAACGATCGCGCTATTCGGCGATGGTATCCCTGTATGTGATAAAGAGCTTTTAATCATCTTTCATCTAGGAGGGCTAGCTCATTAATACGGCCTTAGCACCAGTCTTCTTCACTAACCTCGTTTTCGAGCATGACGCATAGCGAGGGTATTTCTAGCTCCACAGGTAGGACTGCTTCCATGTCGTAGACCAGGGAGTAAGGGGTAGCCCCAGTAGAGGTTCTGATTGAGGTTCGATAGCCCCAGAGGGCGTATGAGATCCGGTCGGCCCAGTCTCTACAACTTTCGGTCATCTTGCTGATGATGGCTTTGAGGTTTTTATTGGCGGCTTCAACTGCACCATTGGTCTGAGGTCGGTAGGGAGAAGATTTGTGTCTCTGAATCCCATACTCGTTGACAACTTCTATGACTTCTGCCTCGAAGTGAAAACCATTATCTGACACTCGATCGTGCGGGACCCCATATCGGCAGATGATATTTTTCTTGATGAATTTGGCCACCTTCTTGGCATTTAATACTGCGTATGACTCAACTTCGACCCATTTGGTGAAGTAATCGATGGCAACCAGGATGAACTCATGCTCGTTTGACACTTTTGGTGTAACCTTCCCTATGATGTCGATACCCCAGGTGGAGAACGGCCAGGGAGAAGTCATGTTGTATAATTCCTGCAGAGGCAAGTGTTGAAGATTAGAGAACTGTTGGCATTTAGGGCATCTCCGAACATAGGCCGTGCAATCCTGGGCCATGGTGGTCCAATAGTAGCCTTGTCG
Organism: Sambucus nigra; assembly: GCA_949130495.1. Lineage (NCBI taxonomy): Eukaryota > Viridiplantae > Streptophyta > Magnoliopsida > Dipsacales > Adoxaceae > Sambucus > Sambucus nigra. Next base: position 582,655,670 of record OX422211.1, on the reverse strand, counting down.
GATGATCTTCTTGGCAAGCATGTGACCGTTCATGTGGGGCCCGCATTCCCCGCTGTGGATTTTCTGCATTATCTATTCAATGTCAGCCCCTGCGATACAGTGCAAATGAGTTGCATCGAAATTCCTCTTGAGTAGTACTTTATGATAGATGATGTACTAGGCGGCCAACCTTCGGAGGGTAGCTCGGTCATTCTTGTTTAAACCCTCGGGATACTTACCATGTTTGAGGAGGCACCATATATCATAGTACCAGTAATTGGCTAGCTCAGGATCTTCTGTGGTGACAAGATCAATATGGTAACAATGGGTTGGTTTGTCATGCTTTTGAACTAGGAATGGGGGCATTGTTATTCCCTTGGGCATGTCGACCATGGAGGCCAAAGTAGCGAGAGCATCGGCTAGGTTATTCTTTGCTCGGGGTAGGTAATGGAAGGTGATATCTCAGAATTAGGAGGCTAACTCTTCTAATTGGGCATGAAAGGGTTGAAGCTTTTCGTCCTTGACTTTCCACTTTCTGAGCACTTGACCGATGATAAGGGCAGAATCCCCGTATACATCAAGGTGTTGAATACTTTTCTTAAGAGCGACCTTGAGGCCCACTTGCATGCCTCGTATTCTGTCATGTTTGTTGGTGCGAGGGAAATCCAATTTTATGGCGATAGGAGTGTGGGAGTCATCCGGGGGGACCAGGAGTATCCCAATGCCATATCCCTTTTTATTGGCAGCGCCATCGAAGAACATTCTCCATCGGAGGCAGTCTGGAGTGGTGCAGAGGACATTTTCATCTGGGAATTCGGAGATCCAGACATCTGTTTCCTCTACAGGGTAGTCAGCGAGGTAGACAGAGATGGCTCTTCCTTTAACGGCTTTTTATGTGACGTACACGATATTGAACTCGGTTAGGAGCATCAACCATCTGGCCATTCGACTGGATAAAGTGGGTTTTTCGAGAAGGTATTTGGATCCATTCGGGATACAAGTTTAATGGGGAAGGAGAGCATGTAGTGTCGTAACTTTTGGGTGACCGAAACAAGCGCGACGCATGCTTTTTCTAAAGAAGAGTAGTTGACCTCGTACCCGGCCAATTTGTGACTAACATAATAGACGGCTCTTTCTTTATGGGAGTCTTCAAGGTATTTGGCAAGCAAAGCCCCGGCTGCAGTGTCGGTTATGGTTAGGTATAAGAGCAAAGGGAGACTAGGCTGTGGTGGCATGAGAACTGGAGGTTGGGTTATGTATTGTTTAATTCGGTCAAAAGCTTCTTGGCAGGCCTCGTTCCAAATCTTGGTTGAATCCTTTCGGAGGAGCTTGAAGATTGGTTCGCAGATGGAGGTTAGCTGGCTGATGAACCGGCTGATATATTGTAATTTCATAAGGAAACCTTAGACTTCTTTCTCTGTTCGGGGAGGTGGCATCTCAAGTATGGCTTTCAGCTTGGCGGGATCTGCTTATATCCCCTTCTCACTGACCATAAATCCTAAGAGTTTTCCCTTTGTAACGCCGAAGACACACTTCTGTGGATTAAATCGCATCTGATACTGTCGCAGTCGTTCGAAGAACTTTCAGAGAGCGGGAACATAACCTTCTCTTGTTTTGGACTTGATAATAATATCATCCACGTAAACCTCGACCTCTTTGTGAATCAAATATTGCAGGATGGTTGTGGCGGCCCTTTGGTAAGTAGCCCCAGCGTTCTTGCGACCGAATGGCATAACGGTGTAGCAAAAGGTCCCCCATGGGGTGATGAATGCGGTTTCCTCTTGGTGGTTGGGGTGCATCTTGATTTGGTTGTATCCAGAAAATTCATCGATGAATGACTTGAGAGCATGACTGGATGTGTTGTCCACGATCATGTCGATGTTGGGTAGCGGATAATCATCCTTCGGAGAGGCTTTGTTTAAATCTCGGTAATCCACACACATTCGAACCTTTCCTCCTGCTTTTGGTACAGGTACAATGTTGCCTAGCCATGTGGGATATTCGATTACTCGAATGAAACCCACGTTCAACTGTTTGACCACCTCTTCTTTGACCTTGAGCGACCATTCGGTGTGGAGCTTTCTCAATTTTTGTTTAACTGGTTTGGCATCTGGGAGAGTGGGGATCTCGTGCTAAACTATTTCGGGGTCAATACCGGGCCTCTCGTCGTAGGACCATGTGAAGACATCCACGAACTCCTTTAGCAATTCTTCGATTTCTGCGCGCTCATGCTCGTCAAGGGTGGCCCCTATCCTAATCTCGCGCAGTTGGCTACTAGGACCGAGATTGATAATAACAGTCTCTTCTTCATTAACTTGAACGCGGTTATGTTGTTTGTTATTAACCTTATTTAAATCGGTTAAGAATTGTTCATTTGCAAAATCATCATCATCAAAAGTTTGATTAGAATCTACACAATTAATGTAAGGCAAGATACTCAAAATCTTCATTTATTTCATTGATAGGAAAAACAACATTGAGAACCTCGTCAAAAGAGGTCTCGATTACATTTGAGCAAGGATGTACAACAGTAGAAGAAATAGGGTAGACATTGGGGTTAGGGGAGACTTCAAGAGGCAGAACTGGCACAGCATGTCAGTTGAGGAGAGATGTATCAGCAGCTTTGATCAGACGAGAGGGGTCCAGTGATGTAGTGCCTCAATGAACCATGCAGAGAGCCAGCCCCAGTATCTACAGGTTGAAGGAATCTTCGGAGTTACTTTCTTCAGTCTCTTCAGTATCTTTGATAAACGGTTGTACGCGGTGTGGGAAACTCTCAGCCCATGGGTAGCTATCTTGGAAAAAGATCTCCATTCCAGGCTTCATTTTCTTGTCTGTGCGGTCGTACCATGGTTCTGTAAAATCGCAAAAGGGGAAATCCTCGCTCTCTTTGATAAATCGTCCATTTAAGGAGTCTCCTGAGATAGTTCGGATGCAGTCTAACCTTCTCTTTGATCGAGTCTGGCGGATCATTCTGAGCTCTGGTTCTGATGGTTGATATCCCAAGCCGCAAGGAGGGAAATCTTTCTTCAATTCGATGGGCTCAAGTATCCCCTGCTGCCTTTGTCCTAGCCCCAGTCCGGGCATGAAGTGTATGTTTCTGAACATCTGAATCACATTAACATTGCCATGAGGGTCATATTCTGGACAAACCCTTTCTTTAAAACCGTCCCCTTTCGAGAGTAGGGATAGTTCAACTCGAAATCCCGATAGGAGCATATCATTTGACCCATGCTGTATCTCGAGAATTGGACTGCTAGTGTTTGCACCCTTGGCGCTACCGTCGTCACCCAAGATGGGGATGACTCGCCCATCGGCGAAGAACTTCAATTTCTGATGGAATGAGGAAGAGACACCCTTTATATTGTGGAGCCAGGGTCATCCGAGCAACAGGTTGAAACAGGCTGGGATATCAATGACCTGGAACTCGACGAGAGAGTTTATAGGTCCAACCCCTATTGTAAGTTTTATGGATCCCATGACCACCCGACTGGTATTATCGTAAGCACGCACGACAGCGGAGGTTGGAGCGAGGTCACTTTCTTTCAGACCTAGACATTTGAAGGTTCTCAGTGGGCAGACATTTAAAGCGGATCCGTTATCAATGAGAAAAAGTGGTACCACCTTCCCCATAATTTTGACGGAGATATTGAGTGCATAGTTGTGATTCGGCCCAATTTTGGGGGTTTCTTCTTCAGAAAAGGACAGCATTAGGGTGGAGGTCAAGGATTCGACCAAATTTACCGCTTCTTCTGGTGTAGTAGAAGGAGGAACTATAGGTCTAGTGAGAAACCTGATTAAAGCATTTCTGTGCAGATAGGAAGACATGAAAAGCCCCCATAGGGTGATGTTAGCTTGAGTTTTCTTCAGTTGATCGAGGATCTTGCTCTCCTCGAGGGTCATTTCTGGCATAGGAATGTTTTCAACGCCCTTCCCCTTGTCATTTGCTGGTAGCGAGCTCGGAACTTGGTAATGTGTCCTAGATCTGGTCATGTGATTTACTGAAGAAGGGAAAAACTTAAATCCAGTTTCTTCATCGATCTCAGGTTTTTCTGCCACCCTATCTATTTCTTCGAGGAGTTCCTCAAATGATATCATCCCATATAAGTCGGCTACTGGGCCAGTTCTTTCTGAAACTTGTTCTTCGCTCGAATCTCTGAATTCTTCCCCCCATCCGGTGGCAATAATTTTGTTTTCCCTTGTGAAGTCAATGCATTCCACGACTTTAACGACCTCTTCATATAGGTCTTCCCATTCTGTGGGGATGTGTATGGGTGAAGGGACTAGGTGCCATTGCAGCTTCAAAGCACCAAATAACTCGGTGATACTACAAATTTTGTTGGTTTGCCTGAATGCTTCTGCCATGATCTGGACAACATCATCTAAGCAGACCTCGTCGGCTGGTACCATCCACCCATCTGATTCTTGGGCCCATTTTCGTGCTTCCAAAAACAACGTACTAAACCTCTGGCAGTCAATAGTGATCTGTGAGGGCAATTTCAGCCCGAACTCTAGGAGTTGGTTCAACATATCTGATAATTCCATACTTTCTCTTTCAGAACAAGTCCGAACAGTGATGCATACCCTGGTAAGGAGTGACAGTGCCTGATCAGTGGGGCTAGTAGGGTGTAGGAGGAAATATGGGCAAAGTTGTTTAGGAAGGTATAAGGGTGTGATCTGGGTTGACGGATCGAAATTAGGGTTTTCTTCCAAGAAGATGGCATTGGTGTGATTTGGGAGTGGGTTATGAGTAGTGTTTGGTTTAGGATTGGCTGGTGAGGCGATGGTATCCCGATCAATGTGATCTTGGATTATGTTTCGAAGGTGTAAGCATTGGTTGGTGGTATGGCTGGCAGTTTGGTGAAAGGTGCAACGAGCATCGGTCTTGAAATTTCTTGGGAGTGGATTTGGTAACGGACGGGGATCCAAGGGTTTTATAAGGTTTCAGCTTAACAGGGCCTGGTAAACTTTGGAGAGGGGAGCATGAAGCTCAGTGTATTCCCTTCAGATGGGAGCAGGGAGGCTTTCTGGTGCCCATGATGTGGTTGGTTGAGAGATGTTGTTGATGGTTGAGACCGTTGCATTGGCAGGGTTGTCATATTTTCTGGGGGTGAACTGTCCGAACACCTTCTTCGGTTCAACTTCTGTTTTGGCAAGACCTTCCTCGATTTCTACTCCTGCCTCTCTGAGAGCTCGAAAGTGGGGGTAGTACTGTCCTCCCATGGTTGCTCGAACATGGGGTAAGAAATTCTTCTTCACTATGTTGACCTTTTCTTCTTCAAATGGTCAATTGGTCATGGTAGCTGCTTTTTCCCTCCATCGGTCTATAAAGTTACTGACTGATTCTCCAGAGTTTTGTTTGAGCAGCTCTAAATCACGGCGGGTGACCTAGAGCTCTTCGTTGTATTTATACTGCGACATGAATTCTCGGGCTACATCCTCCCAGCTACGGATTCTTGATTCCTCAAGAGATAAAAACCATCGAAGGGCACTGTCCTTCAAAGTTTGTTGAAATAATTGGGTCATCACCTCTTCAGAAGCCCCTAGGAGAGTCATGGAACGGTGATAACTGCGAAGGTGAACAATTGGGGGGGCCACTCCCCCCGAACTTCTAGATATTTGGCATCTTGAACTTCTCGGGTAACCTCGCTTTAGGATAAGGAGACATATGGGTGTAGTCTATGTAATTTCCAGAGATCCTAACTTGGTCAAACTTCTTGGTGAGCCTCTTAAGATCTTCTTTGACTTTGTTCAACTCCTCCTCCTTCGGACCAGCAACTACGAGCAAGTTAGCCATAGGCTAGGAAATGTTTGGCATTGGAAGTTGGGCAAGCGGCGGCCCATTAGTAGGAGGGGCACGTGGAGCGTGCTGATATTCCTCCGGGACCCAGATGGGATCGAGTGGACCCATAGCACGAGGGAACAGGGCCTCGGGCTCTTGAGGCATAGGAACTTGGTTTCGTTGCATTTCTCGGACCTCGGCTTGGAGGTTGTCAATCTTGGCCACGAGCTGAGCTAGGACTGTTGGCAGATCCGATTGTATGACTGATGCTTGATCTGCATTCTCCATGGAAGATGGATGGATTTCGGATTAGAAAGAAGTAGTAGAGGAACGGATGAAACTCCGGGGTGATTTGACTGAAGACCTAAGCCAATAGGGAGCCAGGCCAAGGGCGTGCGATCAACCTGAGAAGGCGCAAGATGAGATTTATTTTTGGGAGAAAAAGGGAAGAAACTATTTTTTTTGGATTTTTGATAAAGAAGGGAGAAATTTTTTTGGAGACGGAACTCAGCATGATTATTATGATTATTATGTTCTCATTTGTATTTAATTCTCCTAAATGCAATGCCGGATGGGACCCGAGCCTGGAAAAGTGGGGGTCTTAATATATGCAAAGCTACGTTTGGACTTGTAACCAGGCTCGTGGATAGGGTCCCATTTTAAAAAATGCGCGAAAAGATGGGCAGCAGGTCGACTCGGAATTTTGGCAGAGTTTCGGGTCGAAACCGAATAATCTAAAGTGCGTGTCCTAGGTTTGACACTTATATGCGGGTATGCAGTTGGTTGGGTGAATCAACATGGGTTCCTCCCCTTTGGCGTGACTTCTACGATATACGTCTTTCTCTTGCGGGCAATTGGTACGTGTGGACAAGCCATTTGATATACCTGAGTGTACGTGAATCGTCTCACCATATACCTCGTGGGGATGGTATGTGTGAGAGAAAATTCGATATACTCAGCGTACGTGAATGAATTCCCTGCAATATACCTCTCGTCATGACTTCGGTCAAGCGGTACGATGTGGGAGAACCGTTCGATATACGTCGAAGTTACTTGGCCAATTGAAGGTGAGAGTCATATCGCTTAGGCTAACTGCGACCTGCCGGACCAGCGCCCATCACGAAGTGACCCTCCAATTACTGGGTAAAATTTGGTCAATATCAATGCTCTTTGGTAATATCATGTGAATCATGCATGATTCTCTTTATTAGTATCTTATGATGAGAATGCCTTTCTTGATTATGCCAAAAGAGGGAGCCAAGTACAAGTACCCAAAAAGGTACACCAAGTATGGATGGGTGATGCGTGCAACATGGGGATACACATGTGATCCTAGGTGCACGTGGTGTGAAGTGTATATGGAGAATTTTCTACAAGTGTGTGAATATAAGCATAAGCATGGGATATACATGTGAGAAAGGGGAACATGCAGATATGGGGGAAACATAAACAAATATAGCATCCATGTAAATAGACTCAAGCCTTCAAAATAAATAAATCCCCAGCAGAGTCGCCACAGTGGCCATCCCCCGATCCCCGTCCATGGAGGGAGGAAGGGATCCTTCGGGTCCCGCGCGTCCCCTCTCTCGGGAGAGCGCTTCGGTCAGCGTCGATTTTGTGAGGTGTGAAAAATGTAGAGAGATTCAGAGTCGCCAGTCTATTTTACTCAAAACAGACAAAAGAAAAAGGGGAAGCCACCCCGAAGGATGGCTTCCAAAGACATACTGGTGCGTGCGAAACCAAAAATAATTCCGAAAGGGTTCAGAGGCTTAGTTACGAAATGGGAAGGTGTTAGGCACCCATTCCGTCCTCTCGGTCTCTCATGGATATTTGCTATTTTCCTTTATATTTCCCCCCCCCCCCCCCGGTGATATGTGTGCATGTATATATATAGAAGGGAGGTAGGAATCCTCGACTTATATCATGGAAAAGATAAAGCGAGTCATCCGTAGGAAGATATAAGAATAATATTAGAAAAATAAGATTTACGCGATTACCCCTACGTTGATCATTATAATGGAATGATAACGCATATGGGGCAATACGTCACTAAGAGCAAGTATATAGAATATAAGAAAAATGGATTTAGAGAAGATAGAAAATGAGAGAAAAAGTGAGAAAAAGGACTCGAGCCTCGGGTTTTACCCCGAGACGCCTACGTAGCCTATAAAGGCATCAAAGTTCACGTAGTTCGCATACGAATGAGGGTGGGGTTTAACCCATAAATCCAAATGGAGAAATCTCTTATTTGTAAGTGTGTGTGTGTGTGTGTGTAGAAAAAGTGTTTTAGTTGTGAGAAAAGTGTGGAAAAGGTGTGAGAATCCCTACTTGGAAGTTATGAGCAAACCCTCTTTTTCTTGTTTTTTGGGTTTTTTATTTATATGAAAATAGGAGATGTGCAATAATACTAGATAAAAATTATATTTATGATGTGTGGGATGAGATAATAAAAGTGCTAAGTAAGAAAACAAGTTATTGCAAATTTAAGAGAATTTAGGAGAGAGTTTGAGAAAGTTGGACCTTCTTGGAGACCTTGAGCTTGATCTTGAACGTTGGGGAGCAGCCCTTGAGCTTGAGTGGCAATGGAGAGTGGTTAATTCATCAAGTTTGATGAAAGGGATGATGAAAAGTGGAAGTGAAAAGGGGGTTTGGAAGTTGAAATCACGCTGCCTTCGAGAGAGGTTTCTGGGATTCGTTCAGAGAGATTTCTATCAGATATGGGCTCCCCTTGAAAATGAGGTCAAGGCCTGCTTTTATAGGCCCAGGGGACTTCCGATCGGCCTTGTCATGGCACTGCCTTTCGGCAGGTGCCGATAGGCAGGGTCTGGGACCTGCCATTTGGTAGTGCGCCTCAGGCTTTTTTGGAAAATTGGTCGCCGAGGGCAAACCGTTGGTCAGAATCGCACACGGGGCATACCGTTGGAAAGGTAATTCAGAGACCTTCGAAAGTCCTTTGGACATCTACCGAGTTCAGGAGTTGTCTTTGGGTCAAATGTGGCTCGGAAGCGTTTGTCGGTCCATTGGACGGGGAATCGTGCGGACGCAAACGGATCGTTCGTCCGCATGGTAAGTCTGAATCGCATACGGGGCATACCATTGGAAAGGTTAGGAGATGTACTTCAACATTCCAAAAAGTTTGACCCGGTTTGGAGAGATGACTTTGGTCAACTGGGCCCGGGAAGCGCTCGGTGGCTTCACGGAGTCAAACGGATCTTTCATCCGCATGAAAAGTCGGAATTGCGCACGGGATGGACCGTTGGAAAGGGTATTCAGTGCCCTTCGAAGATTAATTCAGCCTTGGTCGAGCTGAATAGTTGACTTAGGTCAAACAGAGCTCGGGAGCGCCCAGTGGCCTCTAGGTCATGTTTCGGACGCAAACGACGCGTTCGTCCTCATGGTAAGTCAGAATCGCACACGGGGCAGACCGTTGTAAAGGGTATTCAGTTCCCTTCGCAGATTCATTGAGTCTCGATCGAGACGAGGAGTTTGACGTTTGGGTCAAATGGAGCCGGGGGTGCCCGATGGCTTCCAGGTCAGTACTCGGGACGTGACCTGGGTTCGCGATGATGTGTGGAGGTACTAGGGACCTAAGGAGAGTTAGGGGGTAACATAGTGAGGTGTCTACAAGGATGCTAATGGTCCACCTTCACCAACTGATAAGTAGCACACTTGGACACAAAATATGTTATGTCCCTTTTGATGACATACCACTAATACTAACATCTCATATTGTGGTATATCTTATTCTGTTCGAGATGTACCATAAAGCGTGACATGTGAGCTTCAAACATAATGACTCTCCTCAAATCCTCATCATCTGGGACAACCAATCTCCTCTGGAATCTTAAACTACCATCTGACCCAATGGAATAGCGCTCCACCCATTGGGCTAACAACTGTCTCACTCTCTTCTAGCAAAGTTGATCTCCAACCTATGCTTTCACCACTAGAATAATGATCTTGGGTGTGATGGTGAGAACTTCCATAAATGCACGAGTTTGGTCGTCGTCTCTATGAAGTGACTTCCACTTCGCCTTCCACACTATCGCTAACTCTAAAATTATCTTGTGGCTCAAAGAATCTACCACGACATTCGCCTTTCTCAGGTGGTACTGAATGTCGAACTGATAGTCTTTCACAAACTCTAGCCAGATCTTCTGCCTCACGTACAACTCCCGTTGTGTGAACAAATACTGTAGGCTCTTGCAGTCTGTGAAGCGTTAAAATTTCTCCCCAGGAGAGAATGCCTCCACACTCGCAGTGTAAAAATCACAGTTGCTAACTCCAAGTCGTGGGTGGGGTAATGTCACGCATGAGGCTTAAGTGATAAGCACCCAAAACTGTACAATTTATACCCCAAATAGATGTATTTTAGTTGCTAATTCTCGACAATACGGGTCTTATGCGCTTAATTGTTTAATATGCAGGTTTAATGTACGTTGCGGTGTTCAAACGCGTATTTCAAGGCAATTGTGCATTTTACGGAGCTAAATACCAAATTCCCGTACCCTAGCTTACACTAAACTTAGCCCAAACTTACCCCAAGCCCGTGTGTGTTTTATTTGTGTCATTTTATTATTTTTTAGATTTTTAGTTTGAGTCTTTTCTATTTTTAGGATTTATTTTAGAATTTTTAGATTTTATTTTCTATTTTTCTATTTTATTTTTATTAATATAATTTTATTTTATTTTGATTTTGATTATTTTTAGTTTTATTTTATTTTATTTTATTAGGATTAGTTTTATTTTATTTTGATTTTTATTGATTTTTTAGTTTTATTTTATTCTATTTTATTAGGATTAATTTTAAGAGTTTAGTTTAGTTTATTAGATTTTATATTTTAGGATTTTTGTTTTATTTTTATTTGATTCTTTATTTTATTTTTAGAATATAATTTTATTTTTTAGGTTTCTAGTTTATTTTTATTAATTTTATTTTAGTTAGTGTTATTTTAAGGTCCAAATTAAACACACACATCACCATTATCATACACTTATCCTACACCTAATCCTACACCCTCATCCTCACCCTACTTTTCTATACCCTCACCCACACAACCATACCCCACACTTCATCTTCTTCCTCTCACCTTCTCTCTCCTCTCTCCTCCATAACCAACACCCCCGTCACACTCTCTCTCTCCTGTCGCCCCTCCGAACTAACCCCCTCCCGGCGGCAGCCCCTGCTCCAAAGCCACCGGCGACCTTAATCCCCTCCTTATACCTCCGGCGGTGATCCCACTACTCCGGCCAGCCCTCGCCCCTCTCGCCGACGAACCCCCCAACTCGACTCCATCTCCGGCGCCGTTCCCGGTACCATAACAGCCCGCGACCTCACTTTCCGGCGACCCACTCGAAAACCGAACCCATTTTCGGGTCTGCCCCATTCACAATCGGACCTTCTCAACCCATTTGCAAGACCCATCCATCTTCCTACCCATGTACCCCATTACCCATATTCAAAACCCATTCACCATTTCAATACCCATTTCAAACCTTCCTTATCTCTCCATGAAACCAAAGACCCACTTGCCATTTTGGAAGCCTTAACCGATCTGTTACAAACCAAATAACCAAAAGCCAAACTAATACCCACATGCCATAAAACCAATTTATTCCTTTTACACCTTTTTCCCAATATACCCTTAAAAATCCCAACTAACTCTTTCACACCCATTTTCCCACATTACCCCCTCACCCAATCTGATTTCATTCCCTCACCTCACTTTACATTACCTCACACTATTTCCACATGCACTCCCTACCTTTTTACCATTATGCCCCTTTGCTCCATTGCATATAAAATGAAGAAGAAGACCCATTTGAGAGAAAAAATTCTAGATTAGAGAGAGGAAATTGTAGAGAGAAATTTTAGGGTTAGAAATAAATAGTAGATTAGAATTAATTTATTTTTATTTTTTTCTTTTCAATTTAAATTGAGTGAAAGTAATTCTAGTGAGAATCAATTGTGTGTTAGTGCTTCATGTGTATTTGTTGATCATTCAAATTGAGAGGTGTATGCTTCAAATTGGAAGACTAGAGTTCAACTTTCTCAAAGAGATTTGGTTTGCTTGTTCTATTCTCTTCTCTTTTATTTTAATAGCCTTGATTATTAATTTGTCATATTTTATACCATGTTAGGCTAAAACCCCTTTCAAGGGGTGGGGTGAACCCTTATTTGATATTATTTTAGTTTAATTAGTTTGCTTAATTGAAATATCCCTTTGAATGTTAATTTTGATCCCTCACCCTTAGATTTACGCCTCGAGAGAGGGTAAATGATTTTCGAGAGAAAATCGAAATTCTAGTGATAATACCCATTTTAGATTCGAACTAGAGATAGGGGTTTCTTAAGTGGGGTATTATCATTTGAATTTCAACTCTAAATTTAATTTCTAAGATTGACATAAATTCTAATTGATCGATCCTAGCGGGTGATTAATTAAAAGAAGTGTTGATCTAATTTTCTAGAGTTGTGAGGTGTTAATTTTAATTTTCTAAAAGATTACTATTCTAATTACACTTGCAACGAGAGTTGATTTGTAATTTTGATATTAATTTGGGAGAATTCAAATAATTAAATTAATTAATTAGAATAACTAAAATTTGTGGTGTAATTCCACTCCTTGATTGTTCTCACAATTATTTTCCTCACTTTATCTCTTATTTTTAGTGTTAGACTTAATTTTTCATTTTAGTCACTTTTTAGTTAGTTGTTTAGATTAGTTTAGACCTCACCTCACCCTATTGTTTTAATATTGAAAAAGCTAAAAAAATTAGAAAAGTGAAAAAGCACAAAAAGAAAATAAAAAGTGAATTACAATTGAATTTGTTCCATTTGCTTTACTCCCTTGAAAGTGGATTGATACCCTTACTTACCTCTATACTTTAGTTTATTATATTTGTAGGTATGTGAGGTTTTGACTAACTTGGCTTTCAACAACGACATACACACGCAAAAGCATAGTTATCAAATGGCGCCGTTGCCATTCTTGGGATTGTGAAGCTTGGAGCGGATTCCATTTTGTGATTCATTTATCTTGTACTTTTTTTTTCATTTTAGTACCATTTTTTATTTTTTTTAGAAGGCTTGTATTAGGATTTTTATCATTGCTTGTATTGCGGTGCTCAGAGACACCATTTATTTTTCATTTAAATTTGTAATAATTCAAGACAAGCGTGATAGGGAAACCGGACAAGGTAGAGAGAGGGCGTCCATTGGCGAGGATTTAGAAGACTCTCTACCTTGGGTCGGTAGGACTCCCGGGGACGACTGAGATTGGCGTGATCTCCCCCCGGTCGACTCAACTTTTCGGCACCCCACGGCTTAAAAACCGTGGGAGGTACATTTCTAAACCCTCGCGTCTCTCCTGTTAGCGAGTCAATTCTTTTGTGTGCTCTTGTGTGCTCTTATTTGATTTTATTCTCGCATTTATTTTCGAATGGTGTGATGAATTAAATTGTTAAGACCTACACCCGGTCACTCACGAGAAGGGATTTCATCACCCGACTCACTCGCTTACCATTTTGTGCTACCCTAGCCATCACTAAATTTAAAATCAATCAACTAGGTGGCCCAATAGGAGAAATTTTTGCAAAGGCGATCACTCATAGAAATTCCGTGATTTTTATCGCCCGCGGACTTAATTAAAATTTGACTACCCTCTCACTAAATTCAAAGATAAAAATTGGCTATGTGCTAGTTAGGAATTTTTCTTGACTTGTGTGTATGTCCAATTCCATTTTTCGGTAGTCGATTTTAGTTAGTCCGTCCAATTCAAAGAGTCCATATTCTTTTCCCCACCTTTTCTTCCAAAAAAAAAAAAAAATCCAAAAATATTTTTCGTCCTTTATTTTTTATAAAAAATCCAAAAATATTTTCTTCCATTATTTTTAGAAAAATCCAAAAATATTTTTCTTTCTTTAATTTTTAGAAAATCCCAAAAATATTTTCTTTCCTTTTGAAAAAAAAATTCAAAAAATCAAAAAATATATTTCTCTCCACATGGCCGAGGAACGTCCTTTACGGGACTACTTTGGTCATTTTTCATTGACACGTGACACGTGTGAGAGTAATCCCGAGCGGTCTCTTTATGATATTCTTCATGATTTCACCTCTCTCACGAGTACCATTGGTACTCTTGACCCGTCCTTGTATGCACCTCCTCTTCTATCACCCTCGGTGTCAAGTGTCACTGTGCCTCCTCCTTTGTTGTGCACCCACTGTTCTAATGCCGATCACATGTCCCATGTGTGTCCATACTTGTCATATCCATACAAACCCACCATGGAACATGTGTATCCATATGACACTGTTTCGGAACCCACCTCGGCCTATTATCCCGATACACCTCATCCCGAGTTGTGTGAGTCCCCGAGTTATTCGTGGAGACTTGATCACCCTTCCACGCAATACGTATCCCAACCCGATGTTGTGGATCCTCACACGTTCCAACAGTCGTCATGGCAACCTTGTGCACCCAGTCACGATCAGTTTCCTCACTACGCACCCCATGAGTATCAACCATTTGTCCATCACGAAAGCGGTCCTTTCGTGTATGATGTACTTGACCCCACCCCACACACTTCATATGATTATTCTCCATACACTCACGATTATAGCGCGTTGTGTCCACCTCACCCACCACCACCACCCATCATTCCACCAACACCTTCATCCCCATCCACTCTCGAAACCCTCTTACAAAAGTTCATACTAGAGCAAGAGCAAGCAATTCAAACTCAAGCTCTCCAAAGGCTTGAACAAAGGTTAAATGAATTGATGTGTGCGCGAGAGTCGGATATTCCCATGACCCCACCCATCGTTGCCACCGAGTGTGACGATTATGTGTCCCCTTGTGACACAGAATTTGAGTGTGACCAACCCTACCACCCCGAGAATCTTGAAGTTGAGACCATCCCATGGTCCGGGTCCCAAGTCGACAATTGTGCTGAGTTATCTTTAGATAGTGAGACTGATCCAATTCCACCATATCCCAATGAACCCCACCTTGCGGTTCCTGTTCCCACTCCCGTCATATTCAAAAAAATGCCCGAGTCTACACCTATCGAGCTTCACCCTTGTGTTCCCGAGGAACCAATTTATCCTAGGTTAGCTCCGGCTACGAGTGCTCACCATTTTCCCGAGATAGAATCCGTGATAGTTCCTAACTATTCGGATCTGGATGATGTCCCACCATGCATGGCTCCCGTTGAGCCCGATATTTCTATCGATTCCTCTATCTCCGATCTTGGTGCCTCGTTTTACCCACCCACCCCATTTACCGATGCTACCTTTTTGGAGAAGTTGATCACTCCATCTTTAGAAACCACACTCCCTTGTGAGTATTCCTTTACTCCTCCCAATGAGTGTGTGTCTCCCATGCTTGAGTTGGATCATCTTCCTCCACCATTTATCCCACCCGATACACCATTTGTCCCACCCGACCCACCTATTGTTCCGTCCACCCCACCACCCGGTTTGGATCTTGATTTTACACATTTCACGTTTCCATCTACATTTTTAGATCCTCACCTAAAACCATCCTCCATCTACGAGAGTATATGTGGTGATACTCTCCACCGTGACATCGAGCTTGTTCCTCCATGCACACCACTTCCTTGTGGTGTTGACTTTTTTTCTCAACAGCTCCCTGGTGTGTCACGGCACGACCATTACCATCGCCCATTTATAGAATGGTCGTGTGATTTTTATGAGCCCCACCCCATTCCACTTACCAAACCCTTTTGCCTTCCCACACAACTTGAGCATCATGCTTATAGGGCCCTAGTTGCCCTCACCTTTCGGCTCAATAAAGCCAGAGACCGATACCTTTTCACCCTCACCCTTACCTTAATACCCACCCGCCCTTGGTCCACCGATGCTTTGCATCGTGTGATGCACTTTGCTATACAAGTGCATTGACACATTTAGCCTTTTTCCAGCAAGACTGACGCTTCAGTCTTGTTTGGGGGTGATTTTCATCACCCATTCTTCTGTCGCCCTGCGCTTTCATAAATCATAAGCTTTCAGTAAGCATAAGCTATCGACCTCTCCTCCTGAATCAGAACCCCTCGAAGTCCCCTCAAGGATGCATCTGTGAAGACTTTATAGTCTATCCTTACCCAAGGCAATGCCAAAACTGAAGTTGTAGTCAATCTAGTCTTCAGTTCATCAAATGTCAGTTGGTACATGTCATCCCACACAAACGGTACTCCCTTACTCGTCAAATTTTTTAAGGGCCCGGCTATCTTGGATAACCCCTAGATGAATTGATGGTAGTACCTGGACAGTCCCAAAAAACTGCGCACCTCAGTGGGTGTAATAGGTTGTCCCCACTCCATCATTGCAAAAACTTTCCTCGGGGCCACTGATATACCCCTCTCGGACACAATGTGGCCCAAGAACTGCACCTCTCTCAACCAAAAATCACATTTCTCGAACTTTGCATACAACTGGTGATCTCGTAGTGTCTGTATGACCACCCATAAATGGTGTGCGTGCTCCTCCATAGTTCGAGAATAAATTAGGATATCATCTATAAACACGATGATGAACCGATCCAAATAATCTCTAAACACCCTATTCATTAAATCCATAGATACCGTCGGTGCATTGGTTAGCCCAAATGGCATCACCAATAACTCATATGATCCATATCTCGTAAGGAAAGTTGTCTTTGAGATGTCCTGGTCTTGGACTCTCAATTGGTGGTAACCTGATCTCAGGTCAATCTTTAAGAAATATGCAGCACCCATCAGTTGGTCAAACAATGGTCAATACATGGAAACGGGTATTTATTCTATATAGTGACTTTGTTCAACTCTCGGTAGTCGATACAAAGCTGCAGAGATCCGTCTTTCTTCTTGACAAATAAAACTGGAGCACCCCACGACGAAGTACTCCTCCTGATAAATCCCTGCCACAACAACTGCTCAATCTGACCCCGTAACTCCCTCATCTCCATAGGAGCCATTCGATACGGTGTACAGGAAATAGGTATTGTGCTTTGAATCAAGTCGATCACAAAGTCTATCTCTCGACTAGGCGACAACCCTGGTATCTTCCCGAAAACAATAGAAAATTCATTCACCACCAAGATGGAATCCAACGTCACCACAATCTCCAAAGAAGTATCCTCCTCGATATAGTGTAAATGCGTGCTCGCCCCACCCCCAGGGTACGACATTGCAACTAGGTACATCTCCTGCCCCAAAATGGCGAAGACGATGGACACCCATAACAATCATGAAAACGCAGTTTTGTCCCAATTAAAACATTTAATTCCCTTTTCGAATAAATGCGGAAGCGTATAATTACGAGAGATGGTTCAACAAAATAACAAGGCCGGGTTTTAATATCTCAAGAAACAAATTAAAGCATAATTCAAGTCCTAGAATATGCCTAAGTTATAATTAACAATTATTCAAAATTAGGCGAAACCAATTTAATGCAAGT
Source organism: Sambucus nigra (assembly GCA_949130495.1). Taxonomy (NCBI): domain Eukaryota; kingdom Viridiplantae; phylum Streptophyta; class Magnoliopsida; order Dipsacales; family Adoxaceae; genus Sambucus; species Sambucus nigra. The sequence continues at coordinate 582,638,451 of OX422211.1, read as the reverse complement.
GACTTGAATAAACCAATTTTACCCAAAATTCAATTTAAGTCCCAAATTAAATGAGTGTGATAATTAAACCAAATTTTATCTTGAAATTAAACCTAAGCATGCGTTCTAAATGATGTGCAAGATAAAATAAACAACGTCACACAACACCGCGATATACGAGGAAAAACCCACTAACGGGAAAAAACCTCGGGACGGCCCTAGCCTCAAATCCACTAAAAATGGTATTACAAATACAAGACAAAAGACTTACTTCCTAAACTCGAACCCTCTCAAGCCGTGATGCTCCTTCTTGTATCAACCTCCAATTAGCGGATAACCAACAGAGCTCCACCGTGGTCTCGGAATACACCGATAGGACTTTAAACGGTCACCGTCACCCGAACATGGAGCCTTTCTCCAAACGGGTAGAATCTCAATAAAGGTCTTCTTTGTGATGGGGTGTAGAAGCAAACCCGAAACGTCTCTTGAATTCGGTAGAGAAAACCGGTGCCAAAAACTCCAAGTAAGGATATGTCTATATAGAACTTGGAATAAACAACAATGGGTGTAAACTAGAGTGTGTATGAATTTTCCATTAAAATTTAACACTTCAAAACATGAACATTTTCCCTTTATAAATTTGCTCTCAAACTCTCTCTAAGAGTTGGATATGGAATGGAAAAGTTATGAAAAATGTTAGTTAGGAAAATGTGATTCCCGCACATTATAATGTATGAAAAAGTTGGTTAAAAACCAAGTGGGGAAAGTGGGAGAAAACTGCCAAAAACTGCTCAAAACTGTTCCCGCCCTGGCGTCTCGTTCGAACGAACTTGACTCTCGTTCGAACGAGACTTCTAACGAGCGACCAGCCTGGGCTCGTTAGAATCTCGTTAGAACGAAAAACTCGTTCGAACGACATATCGAACGAATGACCAGGTCGTTGACAAACTCGTTCGAACGAACTTGGTTCGAACGACAAAACTCGTTCGAACGAACTTGGTTCGAACGAAAAAATTCGTTCGAACGAAACTTCTAACGAACGACCATAAAGTTTGTAAAATTCGATTTTGGCCCAGAAACTTTTATAAACTTTTATATACTTAATTTAAAGTTTCAATTTGATTCTTTCTGAAAATAAAATGCAGTTTTTATTTCTCCTAACACCCAATACATATTGTTCCAAACTCCTATATAAATATAATTACATTCATACCTTGGGAGCATGGAACCTTAGTTGATGACGTACAAACGAGGCACATAAACTACGGCATGTTGATGATGCTTTATACTCTTTGCCGCTACGTCTTCAACAAACACTTCATAGGTCTTGAATATTACAATTAAATAAAATCCTATGAATAAATGTTTTTGTCCGGAATTGAGCCAAAACTATATATGGACTCAATTGGAAATTTGTGTCCTTACAAATCTCCCCCTTTGGCTATTCCGGGACAAAAACCAAACAAAAAATCCTAAAGGGCCGTCAAGCTCACTAGACTCAAAACATAACCCGCCCAATCTTGACTCAACCCAAGGATTTAAACGCTTTGCCTTTTAAAGATGTCGCTTTAGTAGAATACTTGCACACTTAAGCAAACTCATCAAATGCATAGGGAATATCACAATATAAATGTAATTAAATAATTACTTCCCCTAAAATAATTCTCCCTTTACACACATGACCTACTTAGAAAGACGTCTCCCCCTAAGATAAATCTCCCCCAAACTAAGATACAATAATAACAGGTTTAGATACCACTTCTCCCCCTATCATCATTCTCCCCCTTTTTGTTCGGGAATAGGTAAAGGATAAAGAACTAATAAACAGCATGTGAAAGCTTAAAGTGATAAGACATGAAAGCATATGGGCAATAAAAGCAGGGCAAAGACAAAAAAATGTCATATCTATATATACTATAAATATACCAATAAGAACGTTGCATATATAGATAGATATAAACACACACATGACACAAAATACAATAAGTTTGCACACTCGTATGGCAAAAATGTGTCATATGGAAACGGAAGTGTAGGGGTGTGAACTAGCAACAATTAAATTTAGACCCAAACACTTAAGAATCGTTCACGGAGTTCTCATTTGATTGCAAATTTCATCACAGTTAAATATAACCTCATGTGACAATATAAAGATTGAACTCAATGAACAAACATACACAATGTATACAAGCCTAGCATGATGATGATTCTACAAACCAAATAGAGTCATTACATTAAAGACAACTAGGATAAACGGACATTGTGCAAACCGTTGATATACCATCCAATTCTCCCTCAATGAGCATATATATTCTTTTATTTTTGAATGAATATATCAAACAAACATAGGCCGTGGCAATTGTTTTCTTTGTAATGCCAAATATTCTGTTTTTAGGCCTTCGGATCACGTATTTCTTTTAGATCCAATCAACGGTGGCTTACTATCGCAAAGGATTTAATTCATCCTTTCGGAGCCCTTCCCCGTGCATATATTAATTTATCATGTTTTCATTTTTCACACAAATCTCACATGCAACGGATTTTGACATGCACTAGTCCTCCTAGGTCATAGATATGTAGATGACTAGATTGATAGGAGAACACCTCAAAAAGCTCAAATATAACATGTGACATTAAGATTTCAAAAGAGCTCGTGCATGTGTGAAAAGAGGCATATAGAAATAGAATCCATTTAAACAATACAAAATCCAACTACTCCATAAAATATGGTAAAGAACATAATAAGGATTGAACATCTAAACCAAAAGTTCTAGCCACGTGGGAGCGTAAATGATGGGATTCAAACACAAGTATATGCCACATAAAGTGTGTCAAACTAAAATACACACAAAAACAAAATCTTTTTGAGTTTTTAACATTTTTAATAAAAAATAAAGATATATACTCAAAAGACTAAACAAAAATCATTTGTATTTTTCATTAAGCTTAAATGAAAATAAATAAAAACACAAATGATAAACAAAAATCTTTTTATATTTTTTCAGTTAAATCAAACACAAAATATAATACAAAAAGATAAGCAAGTCATGATTTCTAGCATGTGATATGAAATAAGGCAATGACTAGAAAATGACTAAACAAGCATACATTTAGCATATGAATATGACATGAAGAACAAACGCTAAAGTATGCAAACACTAACACATTTATCCTTTAGATTTAGCAAAGGAGGAAGAATGTGAAAGTAAATGAGAATCAAAATCCCTATTTTGTAAGGCAACCAAGTCGGATTTCCTAACCCAAATAAATGAAGAATTACTATCTTGGGGTGTAGGAACATTAGCTATCGTGGTTACTTTACTATGAGATTTTCTAGGAATTCGTTTAAGGTCTAAACAAAATTGCCTAAGATGACCTTTTCGACCACAATGTGTACAAGTAAGAACATGTCGAAAAGATTTATCTAAGGAGTGATCATTAAATTCATTCCTAGAAGATTCTCCTAAAACATTGGTTTTGACTTTAGGGTTAAATTCATTAAAAGTATTGAAGCCTAAACCAAAAGTGTCATTTTTAATTTGGACCGTTCCTAACATTTTATCAAGTTTTTCCGAACGACATTCCAAATCAAATTTGACATTACTAGAATCTTTTAATTTATTTTCCAATTCGACAATGTTAGATTCTAGTAAAAAATTACGCTCTTCAAAAGCAAGAAGCTCCTTTTTCAAGGATTCCATTAAACCCCTAAGGCTATCTCTCTCGCCTTCTACGTATTCTAGCTTCTCTCGAAGAGTCCTCTCTTGTGTCCTAAGGTCTTCTATTAAGGCACTTTCATCAACGACCTTAACACTCTTTCTTAAACACGCTTCTAACTTCAAATTAGTTCTTTTCAAATTAATAGATTCTTTATATAATTCATGAAAAGCATTTTGAAGTTCACTCTCATCAACCTCTTCTTCATTTTCACTCTCTTTTTCTTCTTCACTCTCACTATCATTAAAACTAAGAGAATCATGTACAACGACCTTGGAAGTGGCATGTGCTATAATTTCATCATTCGATGAGTTCTCATCATCACTCACATGTCTAGCCATAAAAGCCACAAAATTTTTCTTAGTGGGGGAATCGGGCTTCTCTTCCTTATCACTATCACTAAGGGTTGCATTATATGAAACGGGTCGTTTACCCTCTTTCCTTAGTTTAGTGGGGCACTCAAAAGCCCTATGGCCATAACCTTCACAACCAAAACATTTATTAGACTCGTCCCTATCAATATTTTCATTACTTGGTTTAGGGATCTTATCGGCTTTAGAAATCTTCTCGTTTTTATCATGTTTAGAGGATTCAAATTTCTTAAAATCATTTTTAACTTTATCTTTGTTAAATTTAAGAAATTTTCTAAATTTACGAGCAAACAAAGCCATGTCTTCCGAGTCACTATCACTATCGCTCTCTACTACTTGTTTGACCTCTTTTCGGGCTTTTAAAGCAACGCCCTTTTCAATTTTCATATCATTTTTAGAGGGAAACATATCTAGTTCATAGGTTTGTAAATCACCTACAAGCTCTTCTAATTTTGTAGAGGCTAAAGTGGGTAAAGAATTTAAAACGGTCACCTTAGGAATAAATCTATCGGGTAGGGAACTTAAAATTTTCTTTACAACACGGTCGTCAGGTATTTTCTCTCCCAAGTTAAAGGATGAATTAACAATATCTGAAAGTCTAGCATAAAATTTATCAAAAGTTTCTTTTTCATCCATTTTGATAGTTTCAAATTGAGTGGTGAGGTTTTGAAGTTTAGAAGCTTTAACGACACTAGTTCCTTCATGAGTTATTTGTAAAATATCCCAAGCTTCTTTAGCGGTTTCACACGTCATAATACGTCGGAATTCATCCGGTGCGACAGCGCTAAATAAGGCATTTAAACCACGAGAATTAAAGTTGGCAAGTTTAAACTCATTTTCAGTCCATCTATCGACGGGTTTTAAACCACGTTCATTTTCAATAAGATGAGTTGGCGGGGTCCAACCGTTAACAACAGACATCCAAACACGTTCATCGATAGATTTAAGTGCCGATTTCATTCGCGCTTTCCAATACGCGTAGTTAGAACCATCGAAAATAGGAAATTTTGAAAATGGGGAAAAATCCATATTTAGCCAAAAAGTAAAGGATCTTTAACGAAATAATTTATCATTTTTGGCTCTGATACCAATTTGAAAACGCAGTTTTGTCCCAATTAAAACATTTAATTCCCTTTTCGAATAAATGCGGAAGCGTATAATTACGAGAGATGGTTCAACAAAATAACAAGGCCGGGTTTTAATATCTCAAGAAACAAATTAAAGCATAATTCAAGTCCTAGAATTTGCCTAAGTTATAATTAACAATTATTCAAAATTAGGCGAAACCAATTTAATGCAAGTGACTTGAATAAACCAATTTTACCCAAAATTCAATTTAAGTCCCAAATTAAATGAGTGTGATAATTAAACCAAATTTTATCTTGAAATTAAACCTAAGCATGCGTTCTAAATGATGTGCAAGATAAAATAAACAACGTCACACAACACCGCGATATACGAGGAAAAACCCACTAACGGGAAAAAACCTCGGGACGGCCCTAGCCTCAAATCCACTAAAAATGGTATTACAAATACAAGACAAAAGACTTACTTCCTAAACTCGAACCCTCTCAAGCCGTGATGCTCCTTCTTGTATCAACCTCCAATTAGCGGATAACCAACAGAGCTCCACCGTGGTCTCGGAATACACCGATAGGACTTTAAACGGTCACCGTCACCCGAACATGGAGCCTTTCTCCAAACGGGTAGAATCTCAATAAAGGTCTTCTTTGTGATGGGGTGTAGAAGCAAACCCGAAACGTCTCTTGAATTCGGTAGAGAAAACCGGTGCCAAAAACTCCAAGTAAGGATATGTCTATATAGAACTTGGAATAAACAACAATGGGTGTAAACTAGAGTGTGTATGAATTTTCCATTAAAATTTAACACTTCAAAACATGAACATTTTCCCTTTATAAATTTGCTCTCAAACTCTCTCTAAGAGTTGGATATGGAATGGAAAAGTTATGAAAAATGTTAGTTAGGAAAATGTGATTCCCGCACATTATAATGTATGAAAAAGTTGGTTAAAAACCAAGTGGGGAAAGTGGGAGAAAACTGCCAAAAACTGCTCAAAACTGTTCCCGCCCTGGCGTCTCGTTCGAACGAACTTGACTCTCGTTCGAACGAGACTTCTAACGAGCGACCAGCCTGGGCTCGTTAGAATCTCGTTAGATACCTCGTTAGAACGAAAAACTCGTTCGAACGACATATCGAACGAATGACCAGGTCGTTGGCAAACTCGTTCAAACGAACTTGGTTCGAACGAAACTTCTAACGAACGACCAGAAAGTTTGTAAAATTCGATTTTGGCCCAGAAACTTTTATAAACTTTTATATACTTAATTTAAAGTTTCAATTTGATTCTTTCTGAAAATAAAATGCAGTTTTTATTTCTCCTAACACCCAATACATATTGTTCCAAACTCCTATATAAATATAATTACATTCATACCTTGGGAGCATGGAACCTTAGTTGATGACGTACAAACGAGGCACATAAACTACGACATGTTGATGATGCTTTATACTCTTTGCCGCTACGTCTTCAACAAACACTTCATAGGTCTTGAATATTACAATTAAATAAAATCCTATGAATAAATGTTTTTGTCCGGAATTGAGCCAAAACTATATATGGACTCAATTGGAAATTTGTGTCCTTACAAATCTCCCCCTTTGGCTATTCCGGGACAAAAACCAAACAAAAAATCCTAAAGGGCCGTCAAGCTCACTAGACTCAAAACATAACCCGCCCAATCTTGACTCAACCCAAGGATTTAAACGCTTTGCCTTTTAAAGATGTCGCTTTAGTAGAATACTTGCACACTTAAGCAAACTCATCAAATGCATAGGGAATATCACAATATAAATGTAATTAAATAATTACTTCCCCTAAAATAATTCTCCCTTTACACACATGACCTACTTAGAAAGACGTCTCCCCCTAAGATAAATCTCCCCCAAACTAAGATACAATAATAACAGGTTTAGATACCACTTCTCCCCCTATCATCATTCTCCCCCTTTTTGTTCGGGAATAGGCAAAGGATAAAGAACTAATAAACAGCATGTGAAAGCTTAAAGTGATAAGACATGAAAGCATATGGGCAATAAAAGCAGGGCAAAGACAAAAAAATATCATATCTATATATACTATAAATATACCAATAAGAACGTTGCATATATAGATAGATATAAACACACACATGACACAAAATACAATAAGTTTGCACACTCGTATGGCAAAAATGTGTCATATGGAAACGGAAGTGTAGGGGTGTGAACTAGCAACAATTAAATTTAGACCCAAACACTTAAGAATCGTTCACGGAGTTCTCATTTGATTGCAAATTTCATCACAGTTAAATATAACCTCATGTGACAATATAAAGATTGAACTCAATGAACAAACATACACAATGTATACAAGCCTAGCATGATGATGATTCTACAAACCAAATAGAGTCATTACATTAAAGACAACTAGGATAAACGGACATTGTGCAAACCGTTGATATACCATCCAATTCTCCCTCAATGAGCATATATATTCTTTTATTTTTGAATGAATATATCAAACAAACATAGGCCGTGGCAATTGTTTTCTTTGTAATGCCAAATATTCTGTTTTTAGGCCTTTGGATCACGTATTTCTTTTAGATCCAATCAACGGTGGCTTACTATCGCAAAGGATTTAATTCATCCTTTCGGAGCCCTTCCCCGTGCATATATTAATTTATCTTGTTTTCATTTTTCACACAAATCTCACATGCAACGGATTTTGACATGCACTAGTCCTCCTAGGTCATAGATATGTAGATGACTAGATTGATAGGAGAACACCTCAAAAAGCTCAAATATAACATGTGACATTAAGATTTCAAAAGAGCTCGTGCATGTGTGAAAAGAGGCATATAGAAATAGAATCCATTTAAACAATACAAAATCCAACTACTCCATAAAATATGGTAAAGAACATAATAAGGATTGAACATCTAAACCAAAAGTTCTAGCCACGTGGGAGCGTAAATGATGGGATCCAAACACAAGTATATGCCACATAAAGTGTGTCAAACTAAAATACACACAAAAACAAAATCTTTTTGAGTTTTTAACATTTTTAATCAAAAATAAAGATATATACTCAAAAGACTAAACAAAAATCATTTGTATTTTTCATTAAGCTTAAATGAAAATAAATAAAAACACAAATGATAAACAAAAATCTTTTTATATTTTTTCAGTTAAATCAAACACAAAATATAATACAAAAAGATAAGCAAGTCATGATTTCTAGCATGTGATATGAAATAAGGCAATGACTAGAAAATGACTAAACAAGCATACATTTAGCATATGAATATGACATGAAGAACAAATGCTAAAGTATGCAAACACTAACACATTTATCCTTTAGATTTAGCAAAGGAGGAAGAATGTGAAAGTAAATGAGAATCAAAATCCCTATTTTGTAAGACAACCAAGTCGGATTTCCTAACCCAAATAAATGAAGAATTACTATCTTGGGGTGTAGGAACATTAGCTATCGTGGTTACTTTACTATGAGATTTTCTAGGAATTCGTTTAAGGTCTAAACAAAATTGCCTAAAATGACCTTTTCGACCACAATGTGTACAAGTAAGAACATGTCGAAAAGATTTATCTAAGGAGTGATCATTAAATTCATTACTAGAAGATTCTCCTAAAACATTGGTTTTGACTTTAGGGTTAAATTCATTAAAAGTATTGAAGCCTAAACCAAAAGTGTCATTTTTAATTTGGACCGTTCCTAACATTTTATCAAGTTTTTCCGAACGACATTCCAAATCAAATTTGACATTACTAGAATCTTTTAATTTATTTTCCAATTCGACAATGTTAGATTCTAGTAAAAAATTACACTCTTCAAAAGCAAGAAGCTCCTTTTTCAAGGATTCCATTAAACCCCTAAGGCTATCTCTCTCGCCTTCTACGTATTCTAGCTTCTCTCGAAGAGTCCTCTCTTGTGTCCTAAGGTCTTCTATTAAGGCACTTTCATCAACGACCTTAACACTCTTTCTTAAACACGCTTCTAACTTCAAATTAGTTCTTTTCAAATTAATAGATTCTTTATATAATTCATGAAAAGCATTTTGAAGTTCACTCTCATCAACCTCTTCTTCATTTTCACTCTCTTTTTCTTCTTCACTCTCACTATCATCAAAACTAAGAGAATCATGTACAACGACCTTGGAAGTGGCATGTGCTATAATTTCATCATTCGATGAGTTCTCATCATCACTCACATGTCTAGCCATAAAAGCCACAAAATTTTTCTTAGTGGGGGAACCGGGCTTCTCTTCCTTATCACTATCACTAAGGGTTGCATTATATGAAACGGGTCGTTTACCCTCTTTCCTTAGTTTAGTGGGGCACTCAAAAGCCCTATGGCCATAACCTTCACAACCAAAACATTTATTAGACTCGTCCCTATCAATATTTTCATTACTTGGTTTAGGGATCTTATCGGCTTTAGAAATCTTCTCGTTTTTATCATGTTTAGAGGATTCAAATTTCTTAAAATCATTTTTAACTTTATCTTTGTTAAATTTAAGAAATTTTCTAAATTTACGAGCAAACAAAGCCATGTCTTCCGAGTCACTATCACTATCGCTCTCTACTACTTGTTTGACCTCTTTTCGGGCTTTTAAAGCAACGCCCTTTTCAATTTTCATATCATTTTTAGAGGGAAACATATCTAGTTCATAGGTTTGTAAATCACCTACAAGCTCTTCTAATTTTGTAGAGGCTAAAGTGGGTAAAGAATTTAAAACGGTCACCTTAGGAATAAATCTATCGGGTAGGGACCTTAAAATTTTCTTTACAACACGGTCGTCAGGTATTTTCTCTCCCAAGTTAAAGGATGAATTAACAATATCTGAAAGTCTAGCATAAAATTTATCAAAAGTTTCTTTTTCATCCATTTTGATAGTTTCAAATTGAGTGGTGAGGTTTTGAAGTTTAGAAGCTTTAACGACACTAGTTCCTTCATGAGTTATTTGTAAAATATCCCAAGCTTCTTTAGCGGTTTCACACGTCATAATACGTCGGAATTCATCCGGTGCGACAGCGTTAAATAAGGCATTTAAACCACGAGAATTAAAGTTGGCAAGTTTAAACTCATTTTCAGTCCATCTATCGACGGGTTTTAAAACACGTTCATTTTCAATAAGATGAGTTGGCGGGGTCCAACCGTTAACAACAGACATCCAAACACGTTCATCGATAGATTTAAGTGCCGATTTCATTCGCGCTTTCCAATACGCGTAGTTAGAACCATCGAAAATAGGAAATTTTGAAAATGGGGAAAAATCCATATTTAGCCAAAAAGTAAAGGATCTTTAACGAAATAATTTATCGTTTTTGGCTCTGATACCAATTTGAAAACGCAGTTTTGTCCCAATTAAAACATTTAATTCCCTTTTCGAATAAATGCGGAAGCGTATAATTACGAGAGATGGTTCAACAAAATAGCAAGGCCGGGTTTTAATATCTCAAGAAACAAATTAAAGCATAATTCAAGTCCTAGAATTTGCCTAAGTTATAATTAACAATTATTCAAAATTAGGCAAAACCAATTTAATGCAAGTGACTTGAATAAACCAATTTTACCCAAAATTCAATTTAAGTCCCAAATTAAATGAGTGTGATAATTAAACCAAATTTTATCTTGAAATTAAACCTAAGCATGCGTTCTAAATGATGTGCAAGATAAAATAAACAACCTCACACAACACCGCGATATAAGAGGAAAAACCCACTAACGGGAAAAAACCTCGGGACGACCCTAGCCTCAAATCCACTAAAAATGGTATTACAAGTACAAGACAAAAGACTTACTTCCTAAACTCGAACCCTCTCAAGCCGTGATGCTCCTTCTTGTATCAACCTCCAATTAGCGGATAACCAACAGAGCTCCACCGTTGTCTCGGAATACACCGATAGGACTTTAAACGGTCACCGTCACCCGAACATGGAGCCTTTCTCCAAACGGGTAGAATCTCAATAAAGGTCTTCTTTGTGATGGGGTGTAGAAGCAAACCCGAAACGTCTCTTGAATTCGGTAGAGAAAACCGGTGCCAAAAACTCCAAGTAAGGATATGTCTATATAGAACTTGGAATAAACAAGAATGGGTGTAAACTAGAGTGTGTATGAATTTTCCATTAAAATTTAACACTTCAAAACATGAACATTTTCCCTTTATAAATTTGCTCTCAAACTCTCTCTAAGAGTTGGATATGGAATGGAAAAGTTATGAAAAATGTTAGTTAGGAAAATGTGATGCCCGCACATTATAATGTATGAAAAAGTTGGTTAAAAACCAAGTGGGGAAAGTGGGAGAAAACTGCCAAAAACTGCTCAAAACTGTTCCCGCCCTGGCGTCTCGTTCGAACGAACTTGACTCTCGTTCGAACGAGACTTCTAACGAGCGATCAGCCTGGGCTCGTTAGAATCTCGTTAGATACGAAAAACTCGTTCGAACGACATATCGAACGAATGACCAGGTCGTTGGCAAACTCATTCGAACGAACTTGGTTCGAACGACAAAACTCGTTCGAACGAACTTGGTTCGAACGAAAAAACTCGTTCGAACGAAACTTCTAACGAACGACCAGAAAGTTTGTAAAATTCCATTTTGGCCCAGAAACTTTTATAAACTTTTATATACTTAATTTAAAGTTTCAATTTGATTCTTTCTGAAAATAAAATGCAGTTTTTATTTCTCCTAACACCCAATACATATTGTTCCAAACTCCTATATAAATATAATTACATTCATACCTTGGGAGCGTGGAACCTTAGTTGATGACGTACAAACGAGGCACATAAACTACGGCATGTTGATGATGCTTTATACTCTTTGCCGCTACGTCTTCAACAAACACTTCATAGGTCTTGAATATTACAATTAAATAAAATCCTATGAATAAATGTTTTTGTCCGGAATTGAGCCAAAACTATATATGGACTCAATTGGAAATTTGTGTCCTTACAAATCAACAAATGCCCTGTACGTAGCTAGCCAGTCCATCCCAAAAATAATTTTGTACTCATGCATATCAAGTACTAATAAGTAGGCTACAAAAGTGAGTTCACTTCAAGAAAAAAGCCTTTTTATGACATTTTTTAAGTGTCATAAAATGCATTTTATGACGCTTTATTTTTTAATGAAAAACGTCATAAGTTTGAGTGTCATAATTGATACCCATAAAAAATGTCATATTCGATAACGATTATATAAGACTTTTTTTTTTCAAAAGTGACATATATGCTAAAAAAGGTCATAATATAATATATAAGATGTCATATTTGATTTAAAAAGCGTCATGATAAATAATTTTCAAAATTTTAAAAAGGTCATATAAAAAATTTCATCACATGAGGGTTTAATAGAAGTGATCATAAATTAAACACATAATAAATAAAATAATAACCAATATTAATGTCAAAGTTGATAAATAAATCTAAACACATCAAAATTTGCAATAACACAAAAACAGTCTTGAATTTTTTTTGTATTTGAAGTAAGTACACTTAAAATGTACCAAATCAAGCCATTTGTCCATATAAAAAAAATAGTTGGACACGAATGAATATACCCACCATCTACATTAATTATCCATAAAAAAATAATGACCTACTTCATGTATCATGGCTAGATATATCCACCATGTACATCATTCAAAAAAAATCTCCAAAAAAAATTACATCAAAAAATCACTCATAAATGCTTCAGTCTTCCTTGGCTTTCGCGAAATTGTGTCGACACCTCAAAAGCTCCAAATCATATAACATAAGACTGAATAAACTTCCATCATGGACTTGCTTCTTCAAATCATCCTACAATAAAGAAAATTATCAAGAGTGTTGTTAAATCATATTCTTTTAAATCCACTTATGTAGTATATGTCCAAATTTATAAAGATTGTATAAAAAATTATGTTTAGTTAACTTTTGAAAAAAACTCACAATTTTTTCACCAACTTCCTTGGTTGCATTGTATTGGTATTCTCTATTTCTCGATTGTCGAGCGATTATCCACATTAAAGACCTATCATGCCCATCAAATGCATCTCCATGTATCTTTTTTTTCCCAATTAAATAAAATATAAGAAATTAAGCACACAACATAAAATCCCCAGAATAAATTGATTATGGTTGTATACTCTACAAATAATACAAAATTTCAATCAAATGCCTCTAATCTACCAATGATACACCTTTCACATGCCTCTAATTAAATGCTCCTGCAGAAGTTCAAAACAACATATATAAATTGTAATACCCCGTACTTTTATGGATATTTATTTATGGGATTAATTAAATTAAATATGAATTAATTGAGAATTAATCAGGAATAAATACTAAAGAGATGTGAGTTGAGTTGGTATTTGATTATAATGTGTATATATGGCAATATATGAATATTGAAAATATTGAAATTGTCACGAGGCTGAAATACGGCAATTTGGAAAATTTAGTTGGGACGCACGTGACAGTCGCGTCAGGAATGTAATTATTTGAATTAAAAAGTGAATTTTATTTTTTATCAACCGTATGGTCATTTTGAGTGCGCCAATGATTCCAGAAGGGTCGAAATAGTCAGAAAACACTAGCCGGGGGTTTAGTTTGGGTTCCGGGGCATTATTGGGCCATACCGGTAACTAAAAAGGGTATTTTGGTAATTTTGGAATTTTGGGATTTATGACCAACGAATTTTGGGAGTTTAAAATAAGGAAATTAATGACCCACTAACCCATTACCATCACTTAGGTGATTAGAGGGCAACGGGGGTTTCATGAGAAGTTAAGAGAAGTTCCCAAAAGAGAAAACCTTAAACTTCATCTTCAACCTTGGGAGAAAAGGGGAGAGCAACCTTCATCAATTCAACACCAAATTCGGAGAATAATCCAAGGCAAGTGGTTTAATTACGTTAATTTCAAGCGAATGTTTCTTCCATGATTAGAAAATTATATAATCGCATTGTATTGGAAGATTTATAAAAACCCATGAGATTGGAGTTATAAATTCAGATTTTGATATAGGTTTGCATGTAGAATTGTTATTGGGTGATTGAACTAAAAGAATTACTACTTTTTATGTTGCAAAAACGGATTTATTTATGGAAATTGAAGACTTTAAATTTCTAGGGTTCATGTTCATAAGGTTTGGGAAAAATTTGGGGAGTTATGATAATTAGATGATGTTTAGGAAGATTTAGCCCTATATAAATGTTAAGTTATGACATACGAATGTTTAGTGTGGATTATAAACCTTAAAATACTGTTGGGACGATTTTTATATGGGATTAGAGGTGAAGAAAATAGAGAAAAACGAGATAGGAAAATTCTGGGCTCGAAACTGGCATCTCGTTAGAAGACCTGCCTAGGTCGTTCGAACGAGCTCGTTCGAACGAGCTTCTAACGAGGTGACAGTTTGCCTTCTAACGAGTGGGATGTTCATTCGATTCCTTTCGTTCGAACGAGATCTCGTTAGATGCCCACTTCGTTCGAACGAACTCTCCTTCGAACGACCTCGTTCGAACGAGACTTCTAACGAGTTGACAGTTTGGCCTTTTTGGCCTGATTTATTTCCAGTGTCCCGTAACCTTGTTTAATTGATGTGATAACTTTCCCGTGTTAACTAATTGGTATAGTTAGAAGATTTGGGATATATTGAGGAGAAAAACTATAAAATAGTGAATTGGACCGAATGATATTTGTGGGTTAGGACGCGAGTAACTAATTACGACGTGAGGATAATGGATGATGTATATACGTATAAACCGGGGACACGTGTGTTGGTATAAGAATGAGAAGTATACCACTAATAAATTATAGTAATTACTAAGATGTGTGCATGCTTAGTATATGTATATGATTTTATGTGTATGATATACCTACCATACTTGCTATCATGGGAGGTTTACGTTCGCTTAGGGCCATCTAATCTTTGTGTGCCCGGATTTAGATTGGTACCTCGAGGACATAGTTCAAGAGAATGACTTATTTGTGAGTTAATAAGTCAGCTGACTATGGAGCGTAGGTATGTACGTGACCCATGGATATGTTGAATTATGTTCGCCTCCATTTTTGTGTGTTGTGCTTATTCTAGCAATTCCTGAGAGATTCGAAATTTGTAATCCTTATGTACGTGATGTACCGGGATGGATAGCAGAGTATGTGTGCACCACAGCTTAGCCTCGGGGTGCTTATATTGTATATTTATAATGTGAATAATTTAAGGTTAAATGAAAAGGAATTGTTATGTTTAATTGCGAGTATGATTGTAGTAACGTCTTGATAAAGATAAAAAAAAAGGGATAACCTGCTGTGAAATGGAAATGCTGATAATTGAGAATCCGAGTTTAAGTAAAGCTATCTATTTAAGTGATAACATTGGGAATTCATATTGTGAATTTAGTAGGAAGGTTAGAACTTATGTCGGTTTAGTTAGATATGAGAATCACTTGAATGGGTACGGTACGTTAGGAGTGCATAATTAGTCGAGAGGTGAGCATTTCATGTGAGAGCACGTCCTAACATGTATTTTGCATTCATTGTTTTCATGTTATTAAAGCACTTGTTGTTTTTAAAATATTCTCCACATTCGGGCTCTGACCCGTTTGCTTTCAAATCTACTTTTTGTAAAAACCTTTTTAGGTGCCCAGCCACAAGGACACCATGCATAGGATTTCCATTCAGGTGACGAACTGTAGCTGTTTGTGGAAGTTACATGGCCTTTCTAGTAGACGCTTCTTTTGTCTTGACTCTATTCAGTGTTCATCATTTGTAGGGCATGTCGCCCATTTCTATTAGAGACATTTTATATTTCAGTTATTCCGACTTTGGTTTGTAATTAATTCAGGATGCAGACTTGTTTTTATTTATTTCCATATTGGGATTGTTGTGAGGAGTATTTCCTCTAGACTCATTATTACTTGTTGATTTCACTATTGGGACTTTATTGTGTATGGTTATGTTATTCTTTATTCTTCACTTACTTAATGTTAATCAGATTTAATTTAAAATTGGCAACTCGCTTTTAAATACTAGGTGGTTAGTAATCATTAAAATATTTTCGACGGTGATGCTATTAACTGAACCAACTTGGCATTTTGTATTAATTTTAATAAAGGAGTAGCTACCCGGTATTTAATTAGTCAGGGTGTCACAGGTGGTATCAGAGCATCAGGTTCTAATGTCCTTTAGGATCTGTGCGGCCTATTATGCTTCCAGCGTAACTTTCTTTTATATAGAGCCCTATGTTTAGGATTGTTGATTCCTTCAGTAAAATTTCATTCTCCTGCTATGATGTATATGATAGCAAATCGTATTGCGATCGGGTGTATTCGTGTGCCGAACAATATAGTACGTCGGGCGAAGACAGTTGGGTGAACAGCAGGAGGCAAATATATATTGAGGTTAATTGATTTATTTAAAGAGGGATGACCGTAGTTGAAGTCATTGATATTATGGCACGGAAGTCCTGGATGATATAGAAGGCTAAGGCGCGAGTTGAGACTTTCGGGTACAGCTATAGTAGGAATGGGGTCAAATTAGACACATCCAACAAGGTTGGAATGGGAGAGAAAGAGTTAGGTGTAACATTGAAGAGAACCAGCATTAGCAATACTCGAAAGGAGAAGACGACATGTTCTAGCCAAACGAACGCAATGTATCCAAAGGCTTGGACATATGTCAGGATATGACCAATTGAGAGTGAAAATTTAGAGAAATTTTTCCTTGATTCGTAAGAGCGGAGATTCAATGGTGAGAAACAAGCAACCCACTTAAAAGTGGAATGTAATGTCGAGAGGGTGTACACGTATGGTTTGACCATAAGTTGCTTCATCAGATGTTCAGGTTGAAAGGCGAATGTTATTCTGAACTCACATAAGAGGGCCAAACAGGGGTCAACTTGTGAGGAGAAATTTAATGTTGTAGCGAACCTTACACCGGGTGGAGAAGGTGGTATGGAGAAGAGGATGTTAATGGGAGAATCTACATACAAGAAGAATTGTTAGCTCTTATGGGGAATTCTGCTTGGATGATAAATATAGATAGTAATTATATCGCGTGGTGTAAATTTGGAGGTAAATGTTCCCTTGGGTAGGGAGATACAAAAAAATCGAAGATTTTTTTTTTATAGAATAAGACTGGGAAAATGGTGTTGGAGAAACACCACAAGGAGGAAGACCCAATGGAGAAACCGTTAAAATAATTCAATAGCGGAATTACTACCGAGCGATGGTAATTTCAGTAAGAGAGGTGGAAAAACTAGTAGTGTGTTCCTTAGGTACATCAAGCTAAGGGAACAATGGAGATAGTCTTCAGAGTCGAGACTACCAACGTCCGAGAGATGGACCACCTCAACATGATTTGTGAGACAAAAGATAAGTGGAGTATGTGTAGAGGTATTTCTGTAGGGAGTGAAACCCGTGCGTTATAAAAAATTTCCCGATACAAGAGTAGGGATCAAGGTATTGTGCCTGGCGAGGGCAACAGTTATTGAAATATCCGGTTTGGGACAGACATGTGTGGTAAGTCCAGGAACCATTTGAGCAGCCGGGACGATTATTAGGATAAAAGTATGAGTTATATCCTCAGATGAGGATGCATGTTATTTGTGGCATAAATGAGTTACTACATTTGTTACAATTATATTTTCACTTGAGAGTCGAGTTTAGTGAGTATATCAATAAGTTTATTATATATAAGAACATTTTCCCTGATAGTGTGGGGGTTACTTTTATTGTCATCCGTGGAGGATGAATGGGTATATTAATAGCGGTTTATGCTTTATCGAAATTACTCGTTTTAGTGCTGTGTTATACGAGTATGATATAATCTTAATTATTGTTTTATATATATGATTATACCGATAGTGTGATGGTATTGCAAGTTTATTGGGATTACTACATCGGGGTAGCATGTTATGTTCTGGCGAGGCCCCATCTGTGAGAGAACCGGGCTCGCAATTGTACTTTCGTGCGTATATATATAAATATATATATAGGTTATGATTTCAAATGGGTATAATGATCTCGGATATTTAATCCCAGTATGCGTAGGGATTTCATTGTTATGAGTTGTATGTAATTGATTTACTAGTCAACAAAGAGTTAGTTGGTTCTTATAATTAACGATAGAGAGGTCGTAACAAAAAGAATGCATTGTTTTATCACCCGTTAGAGATTTGGAAGTTTATACTCATAGTTGTGTGTCTGGGGACGGGAATTTGAGGGTCCCAAATATCTCGCATGTTGTATATGAAATGTGATTTCCATCACTGTAAAGAGAAAAGTAACTTTCAGAAGGAGTTCTTTGTTTATGTATAATTGCGAACTGAGATGAAACTTTGTTGTTAAAAGACGAGAGTGTAGAGGTACATATTATGGACAGGGCTTAACGGATTCCGATGACCAATAATGTTAGGTAGTAGTGTATCGGGGGGGGGGGGGGTCCTTGTTTGGATTTCGCTTTGCGAGACACCCCACGCATGAAACTTAGCGTAAGGTTGGTAGTAAGGAAATGTGTGGCCCTCCGTTCATGATTTGGATACCTCTATCGTTATGGGAGTATGTAGTTATAACGGGAAGTTACAAGGAGTAAATTATGATGTACGACCATTAGAGCCAGTTGTTAGTAAATTACGATATAAGTACTAATAATGTTGGTTTTGTCACGGTGTGTTGAAGGACGCATTGAGGATAAGGAGAATTTAGGTTTTCTAATTCAGAAGCGATTGAAAACACCCAAGTGGTATAGAACCGTTGTATTTACAGTGACAATAAAGAGTTTGGGATTTGTATGAAGCGTATATAATGTTTAAAAACCATATGGTTGGGTTATAAGGGGCGTAGACATCTTGATTTGCTAAAGTGTAAATTAAAGGAAGAGGGAACATAGAAGGGAGAGATTATTACTTATGAGATTAAACGTCATAAGAAAAGGTGTAAGTGAATATCATGTGTAGTAAGTGTAGCACGTTCAAATTTGGAGAAAAGGCAGTAGAAAGCCATTTAATAAAAGGATATCTCTTGAGAAGGCGAATAAATTATTATGAGCAATTTGGAGTAGAGTTCCGATCAATCGAATGTTGAGGGTGACTCAAGAGTAAATAGAATGAGGATGTCAATCAGGTATAAAGTCCAGATATGCACAAAGTGGTGAAAAGTGTAAAGGTCCAAACTTTTGGTATTCGTCGGGAGAATAAGATCATTAAGTATCATTTAACGGGGAAATTTTTATGTGAATATCGACATTGAAAGAGGTATAGTAAGTAGTAGAACAGTTGGGGTTAGATGATCAACCCAATAATTTTGTATCAAGACGACGATCCCAAGAATGGGAGGGTCAAGTTGGAGAATTTTCTTGAGAGGTAGCCAACTTATTGATAAGTAATGAGTTCCTTCGATTATGTGGGACATGTTGTCCAGAAGGAGAGAAATTGTTATATACTTGGGATGATTTACACCATTAGATAGTGAACACATCGGTACGTGGTTCGACGTTGTATTATTTAGAACTGGGATGAAATCCCCGAAATCCACATTCAAGTAGGGTAACAATAAGTAGTGGGAAATAACGATTCAAACTGAGGGTTGTATCACCTATAACCCGAGGTGCAGGCACAAGGTGACGAACGACTGATGGATTGTATGAAAGAAATTTTTGGATTCATTGAGATATTTTCAATTCCAAATCGGGTGTAACTAGTGAGGTATATTGTAGTCATGAGGAGGAGATATTACCTAATGGTAGAGTTGGGGGAAAAGCACCCGTATCTATTTATGGTGGACAAGGTGCTTACAAAAGTTTGTGTAACACCAACAGGATGAAATGGTTTTCCCTTGTGTGAAAGTCACAACGTCGGGATATTTCAAGGAATGGACAAGCGTAGTCAGATGTGTTATTGATTCATCCCAGGATGGGAGTTTGGAGTTTTGATAAACGCGGGAGTTAGTAGTGAGGTGCGGACTCACAATACTAATAAAAATAATGCGGCTAATGATGTATAGGCTATTTTTATTCGAAGGTTGTTTAATAAGAGCACAACGTGAGGTGCATTTATCGAAGATTATTCTGATAAGGTATCAAGTATGTTAAACAAGCTTATTGTGAAGCGAGGGTTTTACTGATTTGGGATTTTCTTTATAATTGTTTTGAATACTGGAGGATACCAAATTTTTCCAGGTGTGCCTTACTTATCCGAATTTCGGGATGAAATTCTGTTAATAGGGGGGAAGTATGTAATACCCCGTACTTTTATGGATATTTATTTATGGGATTAATTAAATTAAATATGAATTAATTGAGAATTAATCCGGATAAAATACTAACGAGATGTGAGTTGAGTTGGTATTTGATTATAATGTGTATATATGGCAATATATGAATATTGAAAATATTGAAATTGTCGCGAGGCTGAAATACGGCAATTTGGAAAATTTAGTTGGGACGCACGTGATAGTCGCGTCAGGAATGTAATTATTTGAATTAAAAAGTGAATTTTATTTTTTATCAACCGTATGGTCATTTTGAGTGCGCCAACGAGTCCAGAAGGGTCGAATTAGTCAGAAAATACTAGCCGGGGGTTTAGTTTGGGTTCCGGGGCATTATTGGGCCATACCGGTAACTAAAAAGGGTATTTTGGTAATTTTGAAATTTTGGGATTTATGACCAACGAATTTTGGGAGTTTAAAATAAGGAAATTAATGACCCACTAACCCATTACCAGCACTTAGGTGATTAGAGGGAAACGGGGGTTTCATGAGAAGTTAAGAGAAGTTCCCAAAAGAGAAAACCTTAACCTTCATCTTCAACCTTCAACCTTGGGAGAAAAGGGGAGAGCAACCTTCATCAATTCAACACCAAATTCGGAGAATAATCCAAGGCAAGTGGTTTAATTACGTTAATTTCAAGCGAATGTTTCTTCCATGATTAGAAAATTATATAATCGCATTGTATTGGAAGATTTATAAAAACCCATGAGATTGGAGTTATAAATTCACATTTTTATATAGGTTTGCATGTAGAATTGTTATTGGGTGATTGAACTAAAATAATTACTACTTTTTATGTTGCAAAAATGGATTTATTTATGGAAATTGAAGACTTTAAATTTCTAGGGTTCATGTTCATAAGGTTTGGGAAAAATTTGGGGAGTTATGATAATTAGATGATGTTTAGGAAGATTTGGCCCTATATAAATGTTAAGTTATGACATACGAATGTTTAGTGTGGATTATAAACCTTAAAATACTTTTGGGACGATTTTTATATGGGATTAGAGGTGAAGAAAATAGAGAAAAACGAGATAGGAAAATTCTGGGCTCGAAACTGGCATCTCGTTAGAAGACTTGCCCAGGTCGTTCGAACGAGCTCGTTCGAACGAGCTTCTAACGAGGTGACAGTTTGCCTTCTAACGAGTGGGATGTTCGTTCGATGCCTTTCGTTCGAACGAGATCTCGTTAGATGCCCACTTCGTTCGAACGAACTCTCGTTCGAACGAGCTCGTTCAAACGAGACTTCTAACGAGTTGACAGTTTGGCCTTTTTGGCCTGATTTGATTTCCAGTGTCCCGTAACCTTATTTAATTGATGAGATAACTTTCCCGTGTTAACTAATTGGTATAGTTGGAAGATTTGGGATATATTGAGGAGAAAAATTATAAAATAGTGAAAATTGGACCGAATGATATTTGTGGGTTAGGACGCGAGTAACTAATTACGACGTGAGGATAATGGATGATGTATATACGTATAGACCGGGGACACATGTGTTGTTATAAGAATGAGAAGTATACCACTAATAAATTATAGTAATTACTAAGATGTGTGCATGCTTAGTATATGTATATGATTTTATGTGTATGACATACCTACCATACTTGCTATCACGGGAGGTTTACGTTCGCTTAGGGCCATCTAATCTTTGTGTGCCCGGATTTAGATTGGTACCTCGAGGACATAGTTCAAGAGAATGACTTATTTGTGAGTTAATAAGTCAGCTGACTATGGAGCGTAGGTATGTACGTGACCCATGGATATGTTGAATTATGTTCGCCTCCATTTTTGTGTGTTGTGCTTATTCTAACAATTCCTGAGAGATTCGGAATTTGTAATCCTTATGTACGTGATGTACCGGGATGGATAGCAGAGTATGTGTCCACCACAGCTTAGCCTCGAGGTGCTTATATTGTATATTTATAATGTGAATAATTTACGGTTAAATGAAAAAGAATTGTTATGTTTAATTGCGAGTATGATTGTAGTAATGTCTTGATAAAGATAAAAAAAAAAGGGATAACCTGTTATGAAATGGAAATGCTGATAATTGAGAATCCGAGTTTAAGTAAAGCTATCTATTTGAGTGATAACATGGGGAATTCATATTGTGAATTGAGTAGGAAGGTTAGAACTTATGTCGGTTTAGTTAGATATGAGAATCACTTGAATGGGTACGGTACGTTAGGAGTGCACAATTAGTCGAGAGGTGAGTATTTCATGTGAGAGCACGTCCTAACATGTATTTTGCATTCATTGTTTTGATGTTATTAAAGCACTTGCTGTTTTTAAAATATTCTCCACATTCGGGCTCTGACCCGTTTGCTTTCAAATCTACTTTTTGTAAAAACCTTTTTAGGTGCCCAGCCACAAGGACACCATGCATAGGATTTCCATTCAGGTGACGAACTGTAGCTGTTTGTGGAAGTTACAGGGCCTTGCTAGTAGACGCTTATTTTGTCTTGACTCTATTCAGTGTTCATCATTTGTAGGGCATGTCGCCCATTTCTATTAGAGACATTTTATATTTCAGTTATTCAGACTTTGGTACTTGTTTTTATTTATTTCCATATTGGGATTGTTGTGAGGAGTATTTCCTCTAGACTCATTATTACTTGTTGATTTCACTATTGGGACTTTATTGTGTATGGTTATGTTATTCTTTATTCTTCCCTTACTTAATGTTAATCAGATTTAATTTAAAATTGGAAACTCGCTTTTAAATACTAGGTGGTTAGTAATCATTAAAATATTTTCGACGGTGATGCTATTAACTGAACCAACTTGGCATTTTGTATTAATTTTAATAAAGGAGTAGCTACCCGGTATATAATTAGTCGGGGTGTCACATAAATCTCTAGTACAATGCAAAACACAACATATAAATTCTAGTTTTTCCAAAGTATTACGTTGTGCATAATATAAGTCGAAAAGATTTTTTATATAATACAAATAATTATAAAAAAATTTAAAAAATTGGGCAGAGTTTTCTGTGTTCATAAGACTATCCGCCTGTTTAAGAAATAAATAAAAAAACTTCAACAGTATTCAAAGAGACCCAATTTGTCAAACGGGAACTAAGAATGAAAACAAGAGTGGGATTGTCAAATTTTTATGAAAATTAAACTTACAATGATAAGATTTTCTGAACAAGAAGGATGAGCCTTATGCCTC
This sequence comes from Sambucus nigra, assembly GCA_949130495.1. NCBI lineage: Eukaryota > Viridiplantae > Streptophyta > Magnoliopsida > Dipsacales > Adoxaceae > Sambucus > Sambucus nigra. Next base: position 582,614,876 of record OX422211.1, on the reverse strand, counting down.
TGACATGAATCCTTAATTCTTTCATATCAAGCTCATTCCTATAATACATGAACAAAAACATAGCTAAAGTGCAAGAAAATTTGACAATGCTTGAAGCTTTTTTTAGAGAAGATAGAGTTGAAAGTAAATTTCACTTAAGGGTAAATATAAAAAAGTTCCATGTTAATAGCTTAACTATATATAAACTAAACTTTCTTCTTAATTAATTAATTAATCATATTACTATAGAGTTTAGCATATTAGTGGCTCAAATAGACTCTTATATTTATCACTATATCATTTAGTATGCTTTTTAAGTCTCTACCATAACTTGAATGGGCTATTATAAATATGTTTTCATTTCGTATTTTCTCAAAAAAGTCTAAAGAACTTCACGGGCTAAAATTTTATAACTACATTATCCCTTTGATGAGGGTGATAAAGATTCATATAGATGGAAGTTATGCACGGTGTTCCAGACCAATTTCTCTAAATCCTTAATTTCTCCCAGATCAGCATGCTTAAGGTTTCAGTATTGTCAAATTTTAATAAGCCAAACACTGAATACAATTGAATTCTCTATATTTCTTCATTCTTTCCAGCTATTTAATTATCCGACTCTTCTTTTGTTATTTTCCCCCTTCAACTGCAGCATCTATTATGTGCAAAAAATCTACTGATTGATCAGAGTATTCAAACAGCATACATTCAGGCCATACGATGTGCCTAACACTTTATATACATTGACAATTAAAATTTCATTGGTTCGTCGTTTGCACAAGCTTCTCAATCAAAGATATAGGAGCACTTAAAATTGCATTGTTATTATCGATAATCCTAAATATTACTAGATGTTGATTATGCTAAAATGTTATGATTGCCTGAATATAATTTTTAGGATTTTTATTGGTAATGGAATCATAATGCTAAAGTTACTCTCAATATTTAATTCTATTAAGTATTGTATTCTAAATATACTCAGAATTTCATGTTCTTCACTATTAGGTTTATCTTAGTTTCTATTCTCCTCAATGTTGTAGAAGGCTTAGTTTTATAATTATGATTATCTTCATATTGGTATCCTTCCTTTTTGTATTCTATTCAGTTTGTTTCATTTATGTGTTTATCATTAGCATAATATTATGCAGATACATAATATTATTCTGCTCTGTTTCATGATTTTGGAGTAATAAACTCTCAACTTAGCAACTTGCACTAAATTTATAAATTTAAGCCAACCAACAGTCTATATCAATACAATAAAATCTTCCAAAGTGGTTGATGAAGTGTTCAAACTTTAGATTAGGGGATCAAATCCACAATCAATTAAAAATGCACCCTCTAATTATTGTTGAAATTTAGGTCCTCGATACCCTTGAGGGTGGATTTAAAGTTCTTTATGTTGGAGGTGTTTCTACTAGAGGAAGTGCGCTTGTTATCTGATGATATGACTGGTGGGCTTCTTTGAGCTGAACTATAGATTTTCGGAGTGCTCCTGGGCTTGCATCTCTAGCGCATGTACGAGAGGGGTTCGATTCACTACCCCTACTAATATTGGTGGTTCGCGACTTCTAGATATAGTGGGTCTCCCTGAAGACATACTCGCCCATAAAAAATAGAATTTTTTGATAAATCGTTATTCATGTCTGCATTAGTCGCAACTAGAGTTTTTTTCCTAGACAATCTTCCATGGTTAAAAGGTAGTCCATTACTTCTACTATGAGAGGGATTTTCTAAAGACCAACCACTAGGCTTGCTTTCTTCACTGCCTGATTGCCTATTAAAATTTGTACCTGCTGGAGGCATTCTAGAACTTGTTCCAGCAATGACGCCAAGAGCACGAGATGGAGGATTGGCAAGTTGTGATTGATGATATTTTAATGTAGTCCAGTCGAACAGTAATCAAACTGAAATCCTTCAGGAATAAAAAGATCACAGAAGATTCTCTTTAGATAAGCATAATCTGGTTTATAATTGAGCCGTAATGAACGACAGTAATGGAAGTGCGATGCAACTTTTGAGGGATAGCCCCGACATAGAACCTCAATAGAGGTCGAAACTTTCTTTTTACTGATCTTTTTATACTTTTGCTTCTTGTTTCCTGCTTTCAGTCCCTACCAAGGGAGGCTTCGACTTAAAAAATACATGAGAACAAATCCAAGTGATTTGGAGCCTCACTACATAGATCAATGTACCATCAGTCATCTAAACAGAAGATAAACTCTCATTGTCAATAAAGGTGATGATCCTCACTTGATCAATCTCAGTCCGCAATAACAAAAAGAAATTTACATTGCAATCAAAAGTAGTCCTCTATTCATGCTCCATTTCTGCAGGACCATCGTTATTCTTTTCAGTGTTGGCGTCTTTTGGCCCATAATTAATTTCAATTTCACCATCTGTGACCATTTTGTCCTCGATATTTTCATTGGTGGTCACAACATCATTATCACTGATTGAAGCTCAGCGGGAAGCTGCCCCGACTTCAAAGCCTTTTAAAGCCATGCTACCTCCTCAAGAGTTTGAGAATTCATGATGGCTACCTTGATAGCTATAATTTTCTCTGGTGTAGGGCCAACTATTTTGGGAGCTTGCTCCTCTGGAGCACTAGGAACCTCACCAGGCCACATGTCTTCACAAATTCTTTTTTAGCTTCCTCTTAGGCTTCTTGTGAAGTGAACATATGAGATGCCTCAATTATCTCATTTTGTTTAACTTTTGTGAAATCTAGTAATCGCAATGATATCAGTTTGTTGATGTCATAAGAGTGATTAATTTATTGGAACAAATGCAATTTCATGACTAATTTATTGGTAGTAAGTGATAGTTCCAATAGTGTAGAAGGGTGTCTACCTACAAAAAAATAAAAAATACTTTTTTTGGATATATTAAGAGGATCCTACCTAGGCCACTGCAGAAGCCCAAGATTGAGAAGGGCCACTGCAAGGGTCACTGCAGAAATGACATTTGAGTGCCCCGCAAGGGCCACTACAGAAGTCCAAGATTGATAAGGGTCGCTACAAGGGTCACTACGAAAATGACATTCGAGAAGTGTCACCGTAAGGGTCACTACAGAAATGATATTTGAGTGCCCCGCAAGGGTCACCGTAGAAATCCAAGATTGAGAAGAGCCGCCGCAAGGGTCACTGCAGAAATGACATTCGAGAAGTGCCACCATAAGGGTCACTTTAGAAATGACATTTGAGAAGTACCCTGTAAGGGCCACTGCAGAAGTCGAAGATTGAGAAGGGCCACCGCAAGGGTCACTGTGAAAATAACATTCAAGAAGTGCCACCGTAAGGGTCACTGCAGAAATGACATTTGAGAAGTGCCCCGCTAGCGAAGTCCAAGATTGAGAAGGGCCGCCGCAAGGGTCACTGCAGAAATGACATTCGAGAAGTTCCACCGCAAAGGTTACTGTGGAAATGACATTTGAGAATTGCCCCGCAAGGGCCATTGCAGAAGTCCAAGATTGAGAAGGGTCATCGCAAGGGTCACTGCGGAAATGACATTCGAGAAGTGCCACCGCAAGGGTCACTACAAAAATTACATTTGAAGTACCCCACAAAGTCCACTGCAGATGTCCAAGATTGAGAAGGGACATTGTAAGGGTCACTGCAGAAATGACATTTGAGAAGTGCCACCACAAGGGTCACTGCAGAGATGACATTTGAAGAAGTACCCCGCAAGGGCCACTACAGAAATGACATTTGAGAAGGAACCCCCCAAGGTTTCTTCAACAGCAAAAACTTACATGGGAGGAGGGACTGGCAAGGTCCTTCCCCCCACAGCTCCTAAAAAACCAAGTTAGGATTATGGGGTGTCTACTATAAGCAACCCCTCATCATGAAAAAGAATAGAATTACTAACACTTATTTTCTTATACAGGTTGCCTAGTTGAGCAAGCAGGGCTCAAGTAGGCCAGTTGGGACCTCCTGGGAGTTTTGGCTTGGCAGATGAGGGATAACGTATGTTGATAAAGCTCAACCACTTAGCACTATAGGATTGAGAGAATACTATTAGGAATACCCAACAGTCACTCAAGACTACACACACTTCACACTTGTCATAAGTGAAGTGAGCAGCCAAAGAGCCGGCTGCTCACAAGGAATAAACTCTTTATAAAAAATGACTTTTCCAAAAGAGGGGGGTCCTCGAGGTCCCTCTCAAGAAAAATAGTGATTTTAGAAGAGAGGGGTCCTTAAGGCCCCCTCTCTCAAGATTTGAAAAATTGCACCACAAGTTACCGTTTCAAAAGATAATTACCAAATCAGATATCTTGACTTCATCAGGAGACATATGTGCTTTTTGACTTTAGTTGGCGCCAGGTGGCGCCTGTAGGAGGGGACAGGCAGGGCTACCTGCAGGTATGGACAAATGGTACACTTCAGACATTGTTCCCCACCAACCTTCTCAATTTTGGCGCCTAAAAATGCCAACTCAGCCCTGATGCCCAAGTATAAATAGACCTCTGGGCAAGGTCAATAGGGACACAATTGAAATTGCACTGTCACTCTGCCAAAATCACACCAGACCTACCTAGTATTCTCTCCCTGCTTATTCTCTTAGTGCTGAGTGGCTTATTCTTTCCCTCCCCACTGACAACCATCATTCTCAGGTGTTTCCCTTGAGAAAATTACTATTTTTGCTGTGAAAGTTCATGTTCTTGCAGGGAGTGAGTTGAAGCTTGAAATCCATTGTTACCAGAAGGAGAAAGTTTCTTTAGAAGTTGCACTAGAAGACCTTGAAGACCTTGCAGGCAGTGTCCATTGGAGTGGGTCATGCCTCACCCTTTCCAGTTATTCATAGACCCCAGTCTCACTACCCTCTTACATTTGGCGACTTTGCTAGGGAGGTATTCTCACTTTAATGGACAAAAAGGTTTCAATGTCTCTAAGCATTTCGTTTTTGAGGACACCCCATATGTTAATGGAGCTCACAGTGACTAGACTACCCAGGAAGAAGTGATGGTGATCGGAGCCAAGGCGCCTGCGCCTCAGGGAGGGCATACCAGTTCGCCGGTAGTGGCTCCAATGGCAGGTATGAATCTTATGGCAATGTTTTTTGACTTTTTGAAGCAAAATAACGTGGACCTATCAATCTTAAGGTCAAGGTTATATGACACCTGCTACTGCCCCTTCTGGAGGGGTAGCCACCCCTGTTGCGATTCCGGTGGAGATGATTTCGTCCCGAAAGGTGGCGCTGGAGCAGGCTCTAGCGCAAACAGGTTCGCCAGCTGCTAAAAGCATGTGTTTGGAGGAGTCACCCTCTAAGGCTGTTACCATGGAGGAAGTGAGGAAGCTACTCTCCTCCTCCCAGAGGGAGGGTTCCCACATATATGAGGAGTTACAAGACCCCTATCCGCAGGAAGTAAATGAAAAGCCATACCCAGAGGGGTATATCCCACCAAAATTTATCAAGTTCAGCGGCAGGGGGGAGAACCCTAGAGAGCACGTGAAGAGGTTTGTTAAGTACTTGGGAGTGCATGCTGGCGACAATAACCTGAGTTTGAGGGAGTTCTCTAAGACCCTCACTGGGAAGGATTATACATGGTATTCCCACTTAGCGCCTAACAGCGTCCCTACTTGGGAAGAGATGCACAGGCAGTTCCTCCAGAAGTTCTTTGTAGCGGAGGGCGAATTTACATTAAGGCACCTAGACCAAGAGGTCTAGAATCTAGGAGAAGAGTTGATGCACTACATCAAGCGATTTCGTGAGAGGGACTTAGATGTCAACGAGGATGTGGTGGATGCCAGGTTACTGCAGATATGTGTGGAAGGACTCTTAGAAGAGTACAAGTTGCACTTGATCAATGAAACTAGAGACGGAACTTTTAGAGAGTTCACCAGGGATGCTAGAAACATAGCTATGATAATCAAACCAAGGGCCCCGAGTTGGAGGACGCAAGTTCCACTGACTTCCAGGAGGTTTCAAGTTTCGAGGAGGCAAGCGGTTAACTATGTGGATGAGAGTCCCAAAGGGAAGAAGGGAGGCTCTGGAGCCAAGACCAGCAGTCCCAGCAACAAGAGAAAGTTTGGGGAAGATGCCCCACCGCCACTACCATGCAACGTAGCTGAGGCTATGGATTGTTATCGTACCGTAGTACGAGAAGGGGTAGAAGGACCTCCTCACTTGAAAGGAGAAACCCCCACTGGAGTTGACAAGGCCAATCCAAAGTACTGTGAGTTTCACTAACGGGTGCAGCACTCTGCCAAAGATTATTACTACTTGTGCAGGATCATTGGCGAGCAGGTGGCCAATGGTACCTTACAGATTCCCCCTGTGGATGTTAACGAGAACTCACTTCCTGCACATCACTTTAGTACCGCCAATATGGTAGTTGCTTATGATAAAGATGCTACTAACGGTCTGATGAAGTGGGAGAGTGGCGATCAGTTATGTGAGGAGTTGGAAAATCTATCACTGAGAAGACTTGAGCTAGAAAGAAAGCAAGAGGAGTGGTTCTTCACTCCGGAATAGGAAGATGGAAGTGGGGAAGTTGAGTAAGTGACCCTCTCAGAGGGTGAGGTGGATGTCATTCTCGCCCTAGATGAGGGAGGGACATCCGAGGCGGAGTATGTCTACAGTGCTCGACGTATGAGGTAGACTTAGATTCTGAATGTGAGGTCATAGCAAGGATCCCCAAGTTCAAGTGGTTTTTCGACCAGATATGGGTTAAGTACGACACAAGGGTGGCCATCACGAGGAAAGTCTTAGAGGTAGTGCAGCAGCGTGGAGATCCTTCGCTAAATTGGAAGGGGCAAATAGAAAGGCTGATTAAGAAGTATACTTCTGAAGTAGTGTTTTCAGAAGCAGATAGGTTGGTGCCCTACTTCCACAATCACTCGCTGTATGTTACAGCCACGGTAAATGGAGTCTCATTTCCCATGGCATTAATGGATGGGGGAGCATATATTAACATCATGCCCATCAGTACATTATATGAAACAAAAATTGACCAAGGGAAGGTGGTTTCGGTACCACTAGTAATTTTTGGATTTGATAATGCCGGAATGCAGTGTATTGGAAATGTGAATGTGGGAATCAAGTTGGGAAATTTCACCTCCCACAACAAGTTCCATGTTATTAATGCTAACACTAGCTACCAATTACTCATTGGAAGGGTATGGATGCAAACTCATGGCATAGTGCCCTCCACCTACCATCAATGTGTAAAGGCAAACATTAGAGGTACAGAGATAGTGATCAAGGCGATGCAGAGACCCTTCGCCGTTGAGGAGGCTCACCTGGTGGATGCTTCCTTCTACACAGAGTTAGATGAGGAAATAAAGGTCTCTATAAGAAAGCTAGAAGGGATCAAGGTAGGAGAGGGAAGTTCCCTGCAGAAGAAGTTCGTTCATGACTATCTAGGGGGGAGGGTGATCCCCTACATGGAAAAAGGTAAGAGGAAACTAGAGGAGGTGGCTAGGCCCCCTCGAACCTGAAAGAAGGTGGTCTTACCTGATGGAAAGATCATCTGCCACTTATAGCGATCTGCGCGAGCGGTGTTCTGGGATGAGAGAATCGACCCGACGCCTGAGTGTTTTATTGTTAATGAATCCCATATCGCTGAGCATGTTGAGGAACCAGAAGAAGCTCCGAAATGCATGCAAGATGGACTTAGAGAACAACTGTAAGAATTAGAGGAAATAAAGTTGGGGCCAGAAGGGGGCGAGAGTAGACCCATTCTAATCTCCAAGTGTCTAGAACCAAAGCAGAAGGAAGATCTCGTTGGGTTACTTAGGGAGTTCACTGATGTGTTTGCCTGGAATTACACGGAGATGTCAGGAATTGATGCAGAAGTGAGATCCCATAGATTGAACATCCTTCCTAATGCCCTTCTGGTAAGGCAAGCTACACGTAGATACAAAGCGGACCTTGACTTGAAGATAAAATCTGAGGTGGAGAAGTTATTAGCGGCAGGGTTCATCAAGCCTATTCATTACCCCATATGGCTTTCCAGCTTAGTGCCAGTGGTGAAGAAAGACAAGAGCCAAATTAGAATCTGCGTAGATTTTCGTGACTTGAATAGGGCATGTCCTAAAGATGAATTTCCATTACCAAGCATAGATAGCTTAGTTGATGCCACCGCGAGATATGAGATGTATAGCTTCATGGAAGGGTACGTTGGCTACAACCAGATCAAAATGGATCCTGCCGACGCGGAGAAGACTGCCTTCCGCACACCATTAGGGAACTTTCACTACACAGTCACACCGTTTGGATTGAAAAACTCCAGGGCCACATACCAACAGACCATGATGGTAATTTTTCATGACCTATTTCATGATATACTATAATTCTATGTGGATGACCTGGTGGTGAAGTATAAGAAAGAAAGAAAGCATATACAGGATCTCAGGAGAGTATTCGAGAGGTGCCGCCAGTATAAGATGAGAATGAACCCCTCAAAGTGTGCCTTTGGGTTTACCGCAGGGAAGTTCTTAGGCTTTGTTGTGAATAGACAAGGGGTGCAAGTGGATGCAGAGAAGATGAAAGCCATTGTGATGAAGCCACCGCCCAAGAGTTAGAGGCAACTTAAGAGCTTCCTGGGAAAGGTATCCTACCTGCGGAGGTTTATACCCGTGGTGGAACAAGTAACTCATCCGTTCGCGCCTCTGCTAAAAGACAAGTCCAAGTGGGTTTGGGGAGAGAGACAGGAGAAAGCGTTTGAGAGGATTAAAGAAATCCTAGCCTCTCCATCCACGATTATTCCCCCCGAGGCCGGAGCACCGCTGCTGCTCTACCTCACTTCTACAGAGAGATCGATAGGGGCCCTCTTAGCGCAAGAGAAGGAAGGAGTGGAAAAGCCGATCTACTACCTGTCAAGAGTGATCTCTGGGACATAATCTAGGTACACCAGCGTCGAGAGACATTTTTTGGCATTAGTTTTTATAGCGTAGAAGTTGAGACACTATTTTTTAGCCTTCACAGTTCACATAGTCACCAAGTGCTACCCCATCAAGTTCCTCCTCGCACGGACTGTACTCGTGGGACGAGCAATAAGGTGGTTCTTGATCTTATGAGAATATGATCTAAAATGTATAGTGCCCAAGGCCATTAAAAGTGGACTATGAAATTTGATCTAAAATGTAGTGGCAGATCTGCTTACCCACTTCACAAGTGGAATTTTTGAACCACCTAGTGAGGAGCTACCCAGGGAGAGCTTTCAATCATGAATGGCGGAGGAGGTGAAGAAGTGGACTATGAAATTTGATGGTTCCAGTGCTCAAGGAACAGGTGGAGCGGGCATCATACTATCAGATGGGAAAGAGAAGATCACTCTCTCTTTCAAGTTAGATTTCAAATGCTCAAATAACAAAGCTGAGTACGAGGCCCTCATTCTAAGGATGTTGGAAGCGCTCAGAAGAGGGGTCAGGGTGTTGTGTATATGAGGGGACTCTAATTTTGTGGTAAAGGAGGTCAATAGGGAGTTCTCCCTTAAGCATGCCAATTTAGCACCCTACAGGCACACCATTCAAAGGTTGCTGGGATAATTCTTGGAAGTAACAGTGGAGAGGCAGGCGCGAATGATAAACAGACACCCTGAGGCGCTCACTACCATAGCGCAAAAGCTAGACATGGAGGAGTCAGAAGCAACCATCACAGTGCGACAGAGAACAGTACCCACTACCGTAAAATCTTTGTTCCCAAGTAATGAGCCGAAAGATTGGAGGCATCTAGTAGAGAGGCATCTTGAAACTAGAGAAGGGACAATGAAGATGTTCGAGTTATCCAACTATCATGTACTACAAGGAACTCTCTACTTCAAGATTCCTAGAGGGTTTCTAGCAAGGTGCGTCAGTGAGCAAGAAGCCAAGGAAAGGATAATAGAAATACATCAAAAGCATTGCGGAGATACTAAAATTCCCCTCTATAGACGACTGCAGCGAGGGGGGGTACTATTAGCCTACCATAAGCGCGGAAGTGACCCGCTTGCAACAAAGTTGTTTAAAGTACCAAGCTAATTTTGACCAACCGGCAGAGGCTAACTTTGTGGAAGCCTTCGAAGATTGGATACGACCATATACAGCATACCTAAAAGATGGGGAGCTTCCCACCGAGAGAGAGGATGAAATTTATCTTAGAAAAAGGATATCCCGTTTCTACTTGGTCGAAGGAGAGTTATACAGGAAAGGGTACAATGAGAAGGCACTAAGGTTCATAGCCAAAGAGGACGCGAAGAGGGTGCTGAAAGAAGCTCATGAGCCCTCCCACATGGGGGGGCCAAACTCTATGACCAGCTGATGACGCTGGGATACTACTGGCCGACCATGGAGGCTGACTCCATTGGGTATGTGAAGAAGTGTAAAGCATGTCAAGTTCATGGAAACATGGTGCATGCTCCTTTTGTCAGCCTGCAAATCTTGGCAGCTCCTTATCCCTTCCATACATAGGCGTTCAACCTGGTGAGAAAGATCACCTCGGCCTCTCACGACAAGGCTTTTATCATTATGGATACAGAATTGTACAGCAAATGGGCAGAACCCATCCCTCTAAGGAGAGTCATCGCCCAAGTGGTAACCCAGTTTATAAAGGAGTATATCATATGGAGGTTTGGTATACCCAAGGTGATCTTAATAGATAATGGGAAGCAATTCGTATGCAAGGAAATGGCTCTCCTCATAGATAGATATAAAATTGTGCATAATAGCTCAACCATCTCCTACCCCAAGGGCAATGGCCAAGCAGAGGCTACCAACAAGACCCTGATAAACATTTTGAAGAAAATGCTAGAGGACATACCGGGGGCATGGGATGAAAAGTTACCTATGGTGTTATGGGCTTATCGTACTTCGAATAGAAAACTGATAGGGTTCACTCCATTCTCCCTAGTATACAGGACCGAAGTTGTCCTACCAGTGGAGCTGGCGGTACCTTCAGCCAGAATTTCTCTCAGCAATGGGCTCATCCTTAACCCAAGGCATGTGCAGCTAGAGGCACTGGACGAACATAGAGACAAGGTGAAGGAGAATTTCAATGTCTACACCCAGCAACTGTCCAGGTCCTACGAGAACTTAGTCAAGCCTAAAGAGTTCAAAGTCGGAGATTTAGTCCTGCGAGCATCCACTCACCATCTCCGCAGCATGTCGGCATCAAAGTTTAAACCCAACTGGGAAAGCCCCTTTGTCGTCAGAGGAGTAGGGAAGTCGGGCTACTGTCAAATCTCAAAACCATAGAGTGATTGCCTCTAGTTCATCAACTACAAGTGGCTGAAGAGGTACTATGCTTAGTAACAGCTAACGAATTTTTGTGTTAGTCATGTCTGTAATGGATTTTGAGGATTTCTCCTATACCAGAAAAGTTTTTTGTAAAAAAAATTTTTAGAGCAATACCACATTGTAAACAGCGCACAAAAGTAAAGGAATGAAATAGCAATGTTTCTGATCATTGTTGATGCTTGATTTGTTTACTCATCTATATATATATACAAAAATATATATACACTTCCTATTAAGTTAGAAGAGAGTACACAAAAAAAATTAAAATCTTTGCTCACTACACTTGGGAGGTAAGTCCATCCTAAGAGAAAGTATACCGAGCAAAGTCCCCCAGACATAAATTAATAGAAAATGTAGAGGAGGGTTAAATTCCTCCTCTTTAATGTTTCAAAGAACAGTGAAGCTCTTAAAGAGAATATAGAGCAAGGACCCCAAAGACTAGGGGCTAGCTAATTCAAATATTTTTTTTTAATGAAACCAAACTTGAAGGAAGGAGATAGGGGTCCCCCCCCCCCCAACCTAGCCTTTATGAGCATAAGTAATAATGTGCAGGAATACCCCCACAAACATGAGGGGTGATCCAAGACAGTAACATGCAAATACCTCACAGTTACAAGAGGTGCATTTTCAAATAAAAAATAAAAATAAAATTACAATGTATATATATACATAACTTGCTCATATTAATGCAAGTACCCCGCAGTATATGGGGCAACCATCTGTAGGCCAAATGCTCACAGAAATTAGAGCAAGTCATATAAAACAAAAACCCACCATATAAATGGAGAACAATGGAAAAGAAAAGTGCAGAAGAAACAAAGTGTCATTACTCTCATTCATGAACGATCAGTGATGTACACATAGAATTTTGAGCACTACAAAGAAAGAAGTAGCCTATCCGCTAGAAATTACAAAAAATAAATCATCACGTGTGATGGCTCCGGCATACGACGGACCAGCCTCCCTCATAAACTCTTCCTCCAACCTGGCGAATTTAGCCTCGTCCTCCTCATCAACAAACTCAAGTCTGGCGAGCTTCACATGCAGTAATGCGATCTGACTCCAAATTCTCGTAGCCTCAGCCTGCTGCTGCTCGACCCTAGACCGTCAGGAAGTGTGAAATCTCACTATCTTCTGGAAAGGAACACTGATAAAGTGGCGAACTCCCGTATCAAGCCAATCCAAACGAAAATGATAGAACTGCTGTAAGTCACGGAGAGCATCCAAGAATAGTGAAATAGAAGAGTTGGTCAGTTTAGCAGGGGAGGTAGCTAAGAACTCATGAACATGGCTGGCAAGAGCCTTCAGGTTGAAGGCCGTGAGACTGTCAATCTGAAGTATGCTCTGAGGAGTGAATGTCTCGGGGTGGTTCTCTAAGATGAGATCTAAGAGCTGACGCTCATGTGTCCTGAATGGTCCTGGTAACTCCTCATGCCATAGTTTACCCGCAATGGTTGCAGCATCCTCTACTTCACCATCGTCGTCAGAATGGCGAGACCCTACCTTAAAAGGGAGGAAAGAAGACTCTCCACCAGAATCAGTGTCACCGACCAGGGAAGTGGCCTCAGAACTATGATCTCTCTCGGCAGCCATCCCCCGGCGACTCCACAGTCATCGGAGTAATATCATTCACCTGAAAATAATGAGACAAAGGTGAAATGAGAGCACTTGCACAGTATACGCAAGAACAAAAGAGGGGAATAGTGAAAAGAGGGGGTATGCTAGTTTAATAACTCTCTCGCAGTTGCCCCATTACCAAACTCCACAGTCATCGGAGTAATCTCATGAACCTCGAAACAATTGGACAAAGGTGAAATGAGAACACTTGCATAGTATATGTAAGAAGAAAAGAGGGGAATAGTAAAAAGAGGGGGTATGCTAGTTTAATACCTCTCTCGCAGTTACCCCACCGCCAGACTCCACAGTCATTGGAGTAATCTCATGCACCTGGAAACAATGGGACAAAGGTGAAATGAGAACACTTGCATAGTATACGCAAGAAGAAAAAAGGGCAGTGAAAAAAAAGAGGGGTATGCTAGTTTAATACCTCTCTCTCAGTCGCCCCACTTCCAAACTCCACAGTCATTGGAGTAATATCATTCACCAGAAAATAATGAGACAAAGGTGAAATGAGAGAACTTTCACAGTATACGTAGGAAGAAAAGAGGGGAATAGTGAAAAGAGGGGGTATGTTAGTTTAATACCTCTCTCGCAGTTGCCCCACTGCCAGACTCCATAGTCATCGGAGTAATCTCATGCACCTGGAAACAATGGGACAAAGGTGAAATGAGAACACTTGCACAGTATACGCAAGAAGAAAAGAGGGGGTATGCTAGTTTAATACCTCTCTCACAGTTACCCCACCGCCAGACTCCACAGTCATCGGAGTAATCTCATCCACCTGGAAATAATGAGACAAAGGTGAAATGAGAACACTTGCACAGTATACGTAAGAAGAAAAGAGGGGAATGAAAAAAAAGAGGGGTATGCTAGTTTAATACCTCTCTCTCAATCTCCCCACTGCTAGACTCCACAGTCATCGGAGTAATATCATTCACCTGAAAATAATGAGACAAAGGTAAAATAAGAGCACTTGCATAGTATACGCAAGAAGAAAAGAGGGGAATACTGAAAAGAGGGGGTATGCTAGTTTAGTACCTCTCTCGCAACCACCCCACTCTCAGACTCGGAGCAACCTCATCAGACTCCATAGTCATCGGAGCAACGTCACTCACCTAAAAATAATGCAACAAGGGTGAAGATGGGAATGCTTGCACAGTTTAAACAAATTAATAAAGATGTAAGAATGACATAAGGGAAATGGATACCCTTGTGCACTATACCTGAGTAACACTCTCCATAGCAAGTAAAGGAGGAGGTGCAGGGGCTCCCAATGGGGCCGCCACACTAGTCGATGCTCCTATAGGGGTTGTCTCAGTAACTAGTGCTTCTGAAGAGGTGGCCTCAGACTCAGTTGCTCCTAAAAGTGATACCTCAAAGACGGTAGTCACAGCGGGTGATCCTAAAGGGGCTATCTCAGTAAGCAGTGTTCTTAAAGAGGCGACCTCGACCACAGGCGCTTCCGAAGGAGCAACCTCAGCGACGGCAGTCGCAGCGGATAGGTGAGGCTGCAAATGAGAAGAAAGAGTGAGAGTTAATAAATTCTCTTCCTCATAAATGAAAGGACACCTCAATTAAAAGAAAAAAAAGAGGAAATTACTCAATAGAGCAGTAAAGATAGCTACATGAAGAGGTACAATAACAGGGCAAGCTGACCCGCGCATAGGGGCTGCTGAAGAGACAATAGCAGGAGCCACCGTCGAAATAACACCAAGGGATAACTGTAACAGAAGTAAAGAGCAATATGATAAGTACAGGATGGATAGGAAAGAAATGTCTAATTAAGAAAATATGAAAGTACCTGAGCCCCATCCAGAGGGGAAGAGCGAAAAAGGACGATCGGCGCAGCAGGGGTTGTGTTGATAGCCTGCAAAGAACAAAAACATGTTATTCATCACATGTTCGAGGAAAAAGAGATTCCATGCTTAATATGAAAAGGCCTAACCTGAAGCGTGGGCTCACTAGTTGAAGCCACAATAAATATTGGGCTGTGAGAGATTGCCTAAATGAATGGTTTGTCATCCATACATATGCGGACCCGAGGGATAAAAATCCTCCCCGAAGAGGATAAACCTGGAATAGTAACGTCAAGTAGGGGAAGAGTCCCTCCCTGAGAAGAAAGTCCAAAAGCCGTCGGGACCGATGAAAATGCAAAAGGCCAAAATATATAAAGTGCGTATTACTCAAAGGACACAAAATTTCGAAAATACATACCTTAGACGAGGAGGTGTCTAGGGGCTCAACTGTGGGAGTGCCCACTGTCGAAGTAAGAGAAGAAGAAATGACAACGCCGAAAGGCATAACCCTCTACACATTGCAAATGGGTAAAGAAAAGGAAGAAGTAAAAAGGAAAATGGCACAATGAAAGTTTTGAAAATAGGGCATACCTAAGTAGAAGGAGAAGTCATGGAAGTGGTCCTGGTGCTGGTAAGGTGCACAGATGAAAGCTACAGGAAAATGCCATCATACACAACCAAAGATGTAATTGGAAGATTAACAAATTGCATTAGATGGTAAAAGAAATAAGGAGATATCAAACCTTTCTAAAAAGTCCCTGGGAAAAAACGAGCATAGAATTCCTCTCCCACTGAAAAGGCGTCAGCCGTAATGGGGGAAGAGGAGAACTACTTGCCTCCATGGAAATGACCTGTAAAATATGATAGAATACTTTTATTAGCAAATAAAATAATGAGGGGGAAGAAAGAAAATCATATACATAAAATTTCCAACAAAGGGGAACACTTACAGCTACAGGGCGCGTAGTCTGGCCATAAGGGAGAGGTCGGGTGGTGGAGCTAACTCCCCCAGGATAATGGGATGCCTCATCATCACTGGAAGACTCTCTCGAGACTGGTAACAAATCATAAGCGTCAGTAGTGACTTCGCTATGGAAACCCAAGCCGCCCATATCACCCGAAGAAGAACTATGGTCATCATAGGAAGGGGTGCTTCCATAATCAACTAGTTCCTCTTCCAATGAAGGGGATGTAGATCTAGGAGGTAAAACTCCAAGAGAATTAGTTCCACTAAGTAAAGGATGTTGGGATATAGTACCTTCTGCAATGGGAATAGATGCGACTCGTGCCTCCGAGGAAGAAAGGTCCAATGCTCCATAACCTTTCTCTTTTACAACTTGGTAGGTCTCATATACCCTAAGATCATCAGTATCGGACCCTTGGTCCACCGTATAGGAGGCAACAATGCCAGCACTATTTCCTTTCTTCTTCTTTGCTTCCCAAGTTCTCACAGGAGAAGAGAGAGGAGAAGCGGTAGTAGCAGGAATGAAATTAGATACATATGTGTCAGGGTTCTTCCTTTTGATTTTGTTAGAGGTGCTCACTTTCCCTCTTCTTTTTGATCGGCTTCTAGATTTCACAGGTGGAAGCTTTTTCGGCGGATGCTTAAGTGATTCGTCGAGAAGAGGCTACACTAAAATGGGAATGACTTACTCTAAGGGTGTCCTATAAGTGGTACTGAGAAACCAAGGATCTTTTTGTGCTCGCCTGACCAAAAATTAGGCTTTGGTATATTAACTAGGTTAGTCTCATAAGGGGGGCCGACTACACATTTTTTGATAAGACGAACCTTTCGCTGCCAAAGTAGGAACCACGATGAAGTAAACGAAGGATGATAATCACAGGGAGGAACGTAGAGGCCCCTTAGGCCACTGACTCTACGAAACAGACCCTGGAGAGTGAAGCTGGTGCATGCCTCTAAAAATGCCTCAGAAGGATCGTTGTAGGTAGGAAGAGGAGGGGAGTAAACTCCCTGATCATAGCTAAACTGTCGTCTTGCCCTCTCAGAATGATAGAACTCATCACGCAGACCCAACTCAGTCCAAGAAGGGAGGTGGCATGGTAAGGGGATCGTCACCACATTAATATGAGGACAGGTGGAAACAGACCCCACTGCTGAAGGGCAATAGAAAATCCCGCCATTGCCAGAGAAAGAAAGCCAGCTGAAAGTTCCCCCAGGGCGCTTAGTATAAGGCCAAAACTCAAACTCCTCAATATCATCAATTAATATTCCCAAAGATTTCTTGATAATTTTCTTATGCCATCGGAGAAGTCGCGCAGCATCACTATGACAGGCATGAGCCCCTGAAGTAAAGTGGGGAAAATGCTCAAATAAAAAGGCCATTAAGAGAGCGGTATTTGCATAATTAGCAACATCATACCGACCGCAAGACCTCTCTACATCTATATGTGCTTGGTCCATCCAGGTGTAAAGGGAACCCAAAGTCAAGGCGGCCATAGGTATTGACCTGACGCGAGATAATCGTACAACCAATTTAAAAAGAAGTTCGTGAGGAGAATCTTCGATCTTACTTGGCAGAAGGAATCGAGTCATAAATATAACTAAGAAAGAGGTTAGATGTGACGGAGAGTGGATCTTGGGACCATCCTGGGTCCTCGGGGTTGCGCAGGAAGTCTCCCCCTTCTGCAACTGCTCGAAATCTCTGAACCAGTACCTTTGACATGTGGCAAAGGAATGCTTGGAATGACCAGTTATATTTATAGCTACATATTTCGAGCACTCCCCGAGAGCTGGCTGTAGCTCCGCCACCATCTCCTGCTCTTAAGGGTCCTTGCAGTCATCAGAAAATACCTATTACCCAAAGAAAGGAATAGCGTACAATTCACATACATCGTCTAGGGTGATGGTAAATTCTCCCCAACCTGTAACGAATGTACGAAACTCCATACTCCACTGAGATAGTAAAAGATTGAGCGAAGAAATATTCTTAGACACTGTGCAGGACTTCAGGCCACTGATAGCAGTAAAAAGACCCACTTCCCTAAGAATAGCCACATAATGAGGAATGCTTAGAACATAGTCAACCCGGCTAGCCCACTCCTCCGTGGCACCCCCCACAGTTTTAACTTCAACATTGGAATAAGGAAAATCACCACGATTGACTCGGATTAGGAGAATAGAGTCTAGAGAAACAGTAGGAGGATCGGCAGACTCACTTAACCCCACGTGAGGGGGCTCGAGAACAGTGTTAGAAAATTTTTCCTCAAATTCGGAAAGAGAAACCATGAAGTTGTCAGCTGGACCAAAAAAAGGAGCACGACGATAAATACCAAAATCCCACCCTTGGCGAATGCGCATATAGTCCTTCCATGCCTGAGAAGAGGATGACGTAGCTGAAGAACTACCAAGAGACATTATCTCAAGAAAAGAACTCATCCTGGTAGAGACTCTGAGTGAGGGACCCTGGGTGTCCCCCGCTGCAAAAAAAGAAGTGGAAGTGGCAACCCCTGTAAAAACACCAAATTGCGAGGAACCTTGGGTGTCCTTCACTGCCAAAAAAGAAGTGGAAGTGGAAACCCCTATAGAAATAACAAATCGTGAAATGGGGGAGGAGCCTTGGGTATCCGTGGCAGGAATAACTAATAATGAGGAACCCTTGGCAGTGGGTCCCATGATTGAAGTCCCAAAAGGTGTGAAACCACTAATCCCCAAATCGCCCGCACAGGATGAACTCACCAATAAAGGGGGTAGCGAGGAACCCCTGGTCAGTAGCATACTCTCCATAACGCCAACAGTTGGCGAGACACCCTGGGTCGTGGAACCATTGACGCGATAAGAGGTTGAGACCCCACACCTGAAACAAATTGCAAATTGTGCATTTCCCCAAATGCAACATGACCAGTCGAGGAACCGTCAACAACGCACGGGGTCGAGACACCCCTAGCTATCGATAGCTGATTCGGCGAGGAACCCTTAGTTGTGTGATGCGAGGAACCCCCATGTTTAGCACAAAGTGCGAGGAACCAACACCAACATTAGTAGACGTCGAGACACCCCCTTTCAACATAGTCGAGGTCGAGACACTCTCGAACGGAAAGTTGATGTGCAAGGAACCCTCATAAAAAGTTTCTTTTTAGAAGGAACCCAAAGAAAACAAATATCCAACATAAAAATTGCGTGTAGAGCCCGTAATAGAAGATGAACTCTCCAGTAAATATGGTCGTGAGGTAACCACGGCAGGCAGCCCGTCCCCCATAACAGCAGCACTCGAGGAACTCGCTCGCGAGAGAGGTCGTGAGGAACCCTCATTAATTTATGATTGATTAGTGGAAAAAACAAGCGGCGAGGGACCCTCGGGTTCAAGTCCAACACTCGAGGAACCCTGGGTAAAATCCGCCATCAAGGGGAGATTTTGTTGGTGAGACCCTCCAATCAAAATAGTGTCTAGTGAGGAACCCAGAGATGAAAAGGGAAACAACGAGGAACCCTCACAAGTCACGAAGCCTAAATAAACGACGGGTGTATAGGAACCCTTACAAGCACTGGTCATCGATGAGGAACCCACTAATAAAGAGGGTCGCGAGACGCCTATGATTGGCGGCGTGCTCCCTAAGGGAACAATAATAGGCGAGGAACCCTTATCTGCGATAAAGTCCAAATTTTTTCCCTCAGATGCCGTCGGCGAGAAACCCATAATATAGGAGGGGTCTCGAGAGAGGCCCTTGGTAGTGCCACTTCCAGATGGAAAACCTAAAGTCGCTAGCGGAGGTTCACCTTGAATGATCGAGGAACCAGCAAGATATAAACCCACGGACACACCCTCGCTAGCAACGGAACCCATGGTTGCAACCTGTGGCCCTACCAATTCTGATGAAAGATTTGTGAGACCCAATGCAAGGCAAAAGGGAGCCAACAACAATGAGGACCTCACTCTGGCGTGCGTCATTACTGAAACTCCTAATGAAGGGTTTGTAAAATTTCCAGCCCCAAAATTTTCTTCACTACCAACAATCAGAAAAAACGACGTGGGGGTGATAAACCCATTGGGGGTAGTTGAGGAGGAACGATAATAGAAGATGGTATTGAACCAAAAACAATGGGCACAATGGGGGTGTTCACATTTGAAGAGGTATTTGATGGGTTAGAAGCCATTAATTAAGTGTTAGAGAAAAAGCTAGAGTAAAAAAAAATGGGGGCTATGGTGTTTAAATTTTTCTCACTCTCTCACTACAAACTTAAAGACTCTCTATGAGAGTTTTCAAGAAGATGAAAGAGTTTATGAAATGGGCATTATGTTTTTTACACTAAAGTGGGAAAACGTGCAGGAAGGCAAAAAGGTTATGACATTTTTTCCCCAAATGATGAGATGATAGTTCCCACACTAACGCGTGGGTTCTCAAAAATCAAAAACCTAGGATGAAGGGACACTGCACTTAATGATCCTAGGGCCCCTAAAAAAAACTATTGAAATCGACTTTGTGGCGTACAAAGTTTTTTTGGTCTACACAACCCAAAAAACTTTGCACGAGGGGCTAATGCAGAAGGGTGTCTACCTATAAAAAAATAAAAAATACTTTTTTCGGAGATATTGAGAGGAACCCACCTAAGCCACTGCAGAAGCCCAAGATTGAGAAGGGCCACTACATAAATGACATTTGAGTGCCCCGCAAGGGCCACTGCAGAAGTCCAATATTGAGAAGGGATGCCACCAGGGTCACTGCGGAAATGACATTCGAGAAGTGTCACCGCAAGGGTCACTGCAGAAATGACATTTGAGTGCCCCACAAGGGCCACCGCAGAAGTCCAAGATTGAGAAGGGTCACCGTAAGGGTCGCTGTGAAAAATGACATTCGAGAAGTGCCACCACAAGGGTCACTGCAGAAATGACATTTGAGAAGTACCTCGCCAGTAGAAGTCCAAGATTGAGAAGGGACGCCGCAAGGGTCACTGCAGAAATGACATTAGAGAAGTGCCACCATAAGGGTCACTACGAAAATGACATTTGAGAAGTGCCCCGCAAGGTCCACTGCAGAAGTCCAATATTGAGAAGGGCCACCGTAAGGGTCACTGCGAAAATGACATTCGAGAAGTACCACTGCAAGGGTCACTACAGAAATGACATTTGAAGTACCCCACAAGGGCCAGTGCAGAAGTCCAAGATTGAGATGGGCCACCGTAAGGGTCACTGCAGAAATGACATTCAAGAAGTGCCACCACAAGGGTCACTGCAGAGATGACATTTGAAGAAGTACCCCACAAGGGCCACTGCAGAAATGACATTTGAGAAGGAACCCCCAAGGTTTCTTCAATAGCAAAAACTTACATGGGAGGAGGGACTCGCAAGGCCCTTCCCCCTGCAGCTCCCAGAAAACCAAGTTAGGATGATTGAGTGTCTACCATAAGCAATCCCTTATCATGAAAAAGAACATAATTACTAACACTTATTTTCTTATACAGGTTGCCTAGTTGAGCAAGTAGGGCTCAAGTAGGCCAGTTGGGACCTCCTGGGAGTTTTGGCTTGGCGACTGAGGGATAAGGTATGTTGAGAAAGATCAACCACTTAGCACTATAGGATTGAGAGAATACTAGTAGGAAGACCCAGTAGTCACTCAAGACTACACACACTTCACACTTGGTCACAAGTGAAGTGAGCAGCCAAAGAGCTGGCTGCTCACAAGGAATAAACTCTTTATAAAAATGACTTTTCCAAAAGAGGGGGTCCTCGAGGTCCCTCTCAAGAAAAATAATGATTTTAGAAGAGAGGGGTCCTTAAGGCCCCCTCTCTCAAGATTTGCAAAATTTCCCCACAAGTTACCGTTTAAAAATATAATTACCAAATCAGATATCTTATCTTCATCAGGAGACATATGTGCTTTTTGACTTTGGTTGGCGCCAGGTGGCGCTTGCAGGAGGGGACATGCAGGGCTGCCTGTAGGTAGGGACAAATGGTACACTTCATACATTGCTCCCCACTAACCCTCTTAATTTTGGCACCCAAAAATGCCAACTCAGCCCTGATGCCCAAGTATAAATAGACCTTTGGGCAAGGTCAATAGGGACACAATTGAAATTGCATTGTCACTCTGCCAAAATCACACCAGACCTACATAGTATTCTCTCCCTACTCATTCTCTTAGTGCTGAGTGCCTTGTTCTTTCACTCCCCACTGACAACCATCATTCTCAGGTGTTTCCCTTGAGAAAATTACTATTTTTGCTGTGAAAGTTCATCTTCTTGCAGGGAGTGAGTTGAAGCTTGAGTTCCATTGTTACCAGAAGGAGAAAGTTTCTTGAGAAGTTGCACCAGAATACCCTGAAGACCTTGCAGGTAGTGTCCATTGGAGTGGGTCACGCCTCACCCTTTCCAGTTATTCATAGACCCCAGTCTCACTACCCTCTTACAAATAACATGCACGATTTCACTGTGCTTATTATAATTAAAGCATGTTTGTCCATGTACTTAGCTCAAAATAGTTCTATTTTTCTTTTATATTCGCCACTGTTCGAAAAGAACATTAAAAACTTTACTCTACAGATTCGAAGGACAATCAAAATTTACTCAATAGGTTCGAAACCACATATCTTGCCATTGTAATTCTATTGAGTGTTGTATTCTAAATATACTCAGAATTTCATGTTCTTCACTATTAGGTTCACCTTAGTTTCTATTCTCCTCAATGTTGTAGAAGGCTTAGTTTTATAATTATAATTAGCTTCGTATTGGTATCCTCCATTTTTGTATTCTATTCAATTTGTTTCATTTCTGTGTTTGTCATCTGCATAATATTATGCAAATGACATAATATTACTCTGCTCAGTTGTTAAGAGGTCCATATAGAAGATTATGGGAGTGTTACAAATATATGCAGAGATTTTTGGGTAGAAAGTTAACAAGTCTAAGAGGAAAAATGTTACTTTATGATTAAGAATAAGCTTCAGGGATGGATGGTTAGAAGTCTATGTACTAGAGGAAAAATGTTGTTAATTAAAAGTATTCTCTTTACTATTCCTATATATACTTGTTCTGATTTAAATCCTCTAAAAATTATAATAGTTATATAAGGATTGCTTGCTAAGAGCCTTACACTTGCATCATATATAAACAACCTTAGTTAAATGAAAGAAAAGAAACTTGAGTGGTGTTGGGATACAACATGTATTATTAAACAGGTTTCCTTAATTCTAGAAAGCAAATCTTACCTGGATATTCAAATAATTTTTATAAACAAACTTAATAGATCATAGTCATGGAAACAATGTGATTTATGTGTTGATAGAGAATGATTGACGAAATAGAAGGAAAAATATTGCAACTATAGAACCAAGATTTATATATTAAGATTAGGCTACAATCAAGTCCTTCATCTTTCGTTGCAGCGATGATCTTCTCAGTGCCCACCGCTGGCTCATTGTAGGATTACTGGATGGTTTTAACACCAACACTTCAACATAGCAACTTTATCATCATTTTTTAGATCAGTTCATCATTTAAATTACTCATTCCCCCACCTGAGATATACTTAAAAATCAATAATGTCGGTCCGTCAATTACAATTTTGATTGTGTTGGAGAGGCGGAAACTGAGAAACCACAAGAGAAATTGTTGAATGTGGTTAATAGTTTCACTGGTTGAGAGAAGGAAGTGAATAAACAGAGTTTTATAAGAAGGCTTTGAGATTTCATTGACGATTCGATAACTCGATGATTCAAGAGAGCCATAACATGGAAGATTTATCGAATTATAACTTACAATGACCCTTTAATTCTTATTATATTTAACTGAAAGAGAGAATTCAAGGGAAAGATTGGATTCCACGTGGCACAATATAATGAAAGTGCATTAAAACTTTATGTAGAGCATTTTATAATATACTAGCATATAACCCGCGCGATGCGCGAGCCCTCGCATATCGAGTGTATTCATTAACCAATAATTATAAAATGACTTTCGCCAACTATTTTTTATCTCTGATAATGTTTATATCAGTTTATCAAATGTCATATTTTGGCATTTTGATAATATGGTTTTACGACTCGTAAAAATTTGAGAATTACGATTTATAGGCTTTAATCCCACTTTCAATGTTTTAGAATGTGTGTAAACACCCATCTTCATTTACTTAGAGAATTCACTTGGTTCATGTATATTCCTATAGAGACGAATAACTACAATACTTGTGAATACATCAAATTCCATTGTCAAGCCATTTCTGCAGTCACACCCGAATGTATAAAAGAACTACTGAACAATTATGAGAAGGATCTTGTTTGTTACAATTAATATCCCAGTTATTACTCATAAAAACTAGCCCTAATGAATATTATTTTCATAAAGTCATTTTAAGAAGAAGAGGTAAGATTTGGGCAGGAGGCAAGGGAGACAAATCTTCTAGGCCCTATATGAGTCTGCAGAGGGGGACATTCAGGAATGGAGGATGGTTACCAAATAAGACAGAGCACGTGCCTTATCTTGGACTTTTACAACCTTTACCAATACCATATCAATTTCGGACACATATAGCTGTAAGGGGTTACCAGATTCGGAAGATTTGAATTCATCCTGGTAGTTGAGGATCGTTTCACTAAGTAAGCACATTTCTTACCTGGAAAACATCCTTGTACTAGAACTACTATAGCTCAAATGTTCTTTGATCAAAGATACAATTTACATGGAGTTCCTAACTCTATCATTTTTTATAGAGAGAAAATGTTTACTATCCATTTTTGGCAAGAATTACATTGGTGCATGGCCTATCATCCTCAATCTAATGGCCAACCTAAGAGGATGAATCATTGATTAGAAACATACTTTAGGTGCATGACCAATTATAGACCTAAGAGGTAGCTTAAATATCCCCCTCTGAAACACGAGAAAAAGTTTAATTGATGGAAAGAAGCAGAAGAACGCCACACTGACAAAGACACGAAAATTAATGAAGAAATTGTCTCACTAGCTCTCATTCGTATTTTTCCAAAAATGTAATAATGAAGTATAAGGTCAATAACCCCTTTATATACCGAGGTGTGGAAGCATATAAATACAACCTAATAGGATGAATCATTGCTTAGAAACCTACCTGAGGTGCATGACCAATTATAGACCTAAGAGGTAGAGTAAGCGGTTAAGTTCAGTAGAGTGGTGGTACAATTCATTCCTTACTAGCTTAAATTTCACCCCCTCCACAATGATCTATTCCAACTCACATAAACACTTGTTGTGGAAGATTGGGGGAAAATAAAGACAATTAATTATAGCCCGGCTATGAGAACAACTATTGCTATCTCAGAATAGGATGACCCAGTATGCAGACCAAGGAAGAACAAAAATAGAATTTCAAGTGGGGGATTATGTCTACTTGAGGTTACAGCCATATATAGTATCCCTAGTGACATTAATTTGTTCCAAGAGACCAAGCAACCATATATAGTATCCCTACTGGAGGTTTCTTGAAATTTACTCTACAAAATATAATATAAAGGCCCATTCTATGCCATTTTTCAGTAGCTGTAGAAACATAAAAAATAATGGTCCCAATCACATAAAAGTTACCTTTGCAATATGGTAAGCAATAGGATAGCAGATGATCATCAGAATCCTCACTAGCCACACGAAATTCGAACCCACAATAAGCCCATATCTGGTGCATATGGCTTATGGAATGACCTGATATAGTAAGGGAAGTTAGTCCCAATCTAATAAATTATCTATCACTACTACGGTAACTAGTTCAATGTTAGGTACCTCGCCGAAAACAAGTACAAAAGTTACAGATAACACAACTGAACCTGGTTTCGAGTGATACGTACTCTGTCTCAGGAGGGCCTTCTTTATACGCCGCCTTTTCAGTCACTGAACCTGGTTTCGAGTGTTTCTCAATCTCTTCAAGATACCGATTATGTGAAAAGGATGATATTCTTTCTCGTGATAACAACTCTGGTTCAAATCTTCCAAATGATACTGAAACAAAGTGTTAGGAACCTGCCTGTCCATTTTGACAGTTGATGTTAATAAGGTAGTAGGAGAGACACTAAAAAAATTATGATGGAATATAAAATATAAAATAAAATAATTCATTAGTAGTTAAGCTTTAAAATAATTTTATTTATAAAAAAATATGCTTCACAATAATGCAGAATGCGATAAAAATCAGCGATGTCAATTCCTATGGATGTTTGTAACATACACACCATCACGTAGCGGGAATAAAACACAACTGATGTGCAAAATATACTCAGGCTATCCCGAGTTGTACGCAATCGTACTTTAAGTTTGGACTCTTAGATAAGCACGTCATTGACAGTATACACAAACATAACTTACAGTTAATGGCCTTTCATTCTTCAAATTCCCAATAGTCATGTCACTAATTTTAGGTGTTTCTTACTTTCCCTTTTCAATATCTACATCCACAATGCATGGGATTTAAGCCTCTACATTTTCCATCTGTAGCTGATGTGGTTTTGACTATTCGTTTGGGTGTCCAAGCACAACTGACTTTTTAATGGCTCGGAAAATTCTAAGAGGCTTAAGATATCTAGCCGCGATTCACATTGCAGTTTCGTAGAGCCTTCTTCAAACAAAAATGAAAATCCATAGGCATCTTCTCCCTACACAAATGGAAAACACAGTTGCTTCTCAAAATATGTTATAACTTCAAAACCTTATTATTTTCAAATGGCTATTTCTTCATAAACAAAATGAGGAATATAACTATTTGTAGTTAAGAGAGAGAGCGTGGATTAATTTTAATGATGTAGGGGCATAAATTCACAAATCACAATATCAAGCTACTATAAACTCTCTATCCATATAAGAAGTATCTGCTTTAAAAAATATATAAAGAAAAAAAGGACTCCAGATCAGCCTCAACTATTTATAAAGGTGTCTCCCACAACCTATCGCTATTCCTCCTCTGGATATTACTCGTAGGTACATGTGCCAACAATTCAACAAAAACTCAAAAGATTTTGGAAATACCCAAGATAGCCCAATGAGAGAAAAAACTTCAATTACTCTGTTGGAACCATGTCACAACAAATTATTTACATTTTACACTCCAACTTTGCACATAAAGACGATTTTCTTTAGTTATCTCCTGTTAGAATCAACTCCGAGACAACTTCCCATAAAAACAAGCATTTGAAGTGTTTAACTGGCATAAAAATGCCCGAATTGCTATCCAGGTAATTATAAACCACTGAACATGCTACTCTACGTACAATTACTATGTCGCATAACATCGTCAATAGAGTACAATCATCTAGAGAACTATACAAACTAACCTTCAGGAGTTACTTAAAGAACTGAAAGCATAAACATAACCAAGTAGCAGGTATATTTACAGTTTGATATGTAAAGCATTTAAGGTATGTATTATTATATTTACAAAAATAAAGGGTATGTATTCCCTCCCTTGCTACTAATTTTCTTGTGGGACTCGTCCACGGAAAAAAAAACTTTGGTTCATAAAATAGTGTGACATCATTCAGCAATTTGCATATACATCAATAAGCTATATAACTCTATTTATAGGGGACTACAATTAGAGTCATACTCCATTTTTACCCAAGGACATTTTGAATTGTAAACATTATAATGCCAATGTGTAGAGGACATAGACAGAAGAACAAGAACAGTGTTTTTTTCTCAGTCCAAAATGGAGTTTTGCAACTCCTCTTATAGCCATTTTGGTAATTATCATGAATAGTTACCATTGAACAGGCGTGATTCATTAGCCGTATCCGTTGGATCATGTTTGATTAAATCCAATGCAATCACACGTTCCAGATTTAGATTCTAATTATAATTGATTCAACGCATGTGTCGAGCTGATCCAATATATTTTAAAAAACATTATTCACATCCAAATAGTCAAAATTCAGGTCAAATTCATAGTATGAGGAATGCAATGGTCGAGCTAAAAAAGGAAAACAAAAAGAAATGGTTCAATAATTAGTGTTGGATCATCTCATTTAGTTCGCAATTCCATATATGCATCGAGCCATTACCAACAGCAAAGATAGGAACTTGGGTACATACTATTCGGTTAGCGAAACAAATATGGCATACTTTATCCATCATACCACATTCGTTGTCCCTGACTAAGATGAGACTGCACCGACTTGTATAGAGAACAACCTGATTACACTAAAACCATTACCAAACAAATAGTATCACATTTAAATGAAGATAAAAACAGAACAGTTTTGAGTAAAAAATAATAGTATCTCAAAGTGCATATTTGATACATCAGACATTCCATCAATAGAGTACAATGGCCTAGTCAGGTTACCCATCACTTTATCCCACAACGTAGACATGTCATACGGCACACATTTTCAGCATTCATTGATTTTTGTAAAGAAGAACAAAAGGTATAATGTTTACTGATTTCCAATCTATGGTACACCTGGTAATTTTAAACTAAAAAGTGTACACTAAGCAGCCATGTATATGTTTTCATCACTATAATATTAAATGGATTGATATACATAAAACTGAATATAGAACAGATTACAGTGTACAATGTAGGAATATACTCTACAAAACATAGCAATTTAGTTATAATGTTTCCAACCCAAGAATATATACAAAACTACAACTCAAGCAAAAATAAACTATGCCAAAGATGTAGCATGACTTCCAAAGTTTGGAAAATCAAAATTAATATTGAGAAGCATCATATTACCTCATATCAGTGCATGTGATCCAAACAATACATTCCAAACAGAATACTTTGTTTTATATGATAGTAATTAACTATTTCATATATTTTTGGAACCCACAAACTTAAAGTAAACACATATTAATCATAATACTCCACTGAATAAACAAAGCCCTCTAGAGTCGATGAATTAAACACATACTAATTTCCAGTTTCTTTAAGTCAAATGATGGAACTAAATGCCCATACAATGTAGACCTCAACATTAAGAGAATGACACAAATATTTTATCTTCAACTAATGGTGGAAATGATGGTAGCATAGAGTTAAAATACTAAACCATCAGCTATTCCATCTTGATATACTTGCAGTATGCTTGAGAAACTATATATACATCCATATACACATTCCTTATTATGTATATAACCCGATCATCTAACCTTTCTATTCAGTTCTTCATTTTTAGATTGAAAGGAGATGGTAATTTGTTTCATATGCTTTATATTCATAATAAGCATTAAACCAACTATTAAATGCTCTTGTTACACATTTGATGTAGGCCTCCACCACTATATTACTTAAAAACTTGTTCGTTTCTTAAAACTTTTCTCGTTTCTTTCTTTGACATTGTTTACTCTTCCACATTATCTAATAGCAACATATAAACTTAACTTATCCATCCCAATCATTTCATAGTAACCGTAAACTAATTTGACAACTATATACCTCTAGAAGTCCCTCCATACCACTTTGTATGCGTTATCGCCACCCTAAACGACTAAAATCTAAAAATCCTATTACAATAATAATACACATAGTTATTCTCAGCTAAAGAGCAAAGTACCTATAAAGGCGTAGTTAACAAAGATGGAAAGCACTTTGCAAAGATGATTTACCTCAGTCACCGCTGTGTGTATTTGCAAACATTTATTAGGCAAAAAATGTGACACCCCGCCTAATTAACCCCGGGTGATCAGTCCTAA
The DNA here is from genome assembly GCA_949130495.1 of Sambucus nigra. Lineage (NCBI taxonomy): Eukaryota > Viridiplantae > Streptophyta > Magnoliopsida > Dipsacales > Adoxaceae > Sambucus > Sambucus nigra. Next base: position 582,585,651 of record OX422211.1, on the reverse strand, counting down.
ATTAAGTTAGAACAGGTTTCTCAGTTGGATCATCCTTAGCATCACTGTCATCTTTTTAATTACTAACCTTATAAGTGAGAAATATTAGACTGGTGCCAAGTTTTGTCTTTCATTAACTTAAATGAAATCTCATGCGAAAAATAAAAGAACACAATTAATATCAATTAACTAAAATAACCATACACAATTTATTATCTGACCGAATAAACCATCGGCCCAAAACCCAACAAGTAGAAATGAATACAAATAAAAAATCTCAACATATCTAACAAAATTAAAAGAACGGTGAGCGACATGCTCAAAATAACTGAAGAATTTTCTATACTAAGAATGAAGCGTCTATCAAACTCCCGCAGCATCCACATGTGCTGCAGCAATGGATCTCCTAAAATAGAGTCAAGTCTGGCGTCCCTGTGGCTGGACACCTAAAAGGTTTTTAAATTTTTATATCAAGGGTTAGTACCCAAAAACATTTGAAAAATATTTAGCAAATGATTAACTTGAAGTAATAAATAAATATGCATGCTCTCCATAATTTAGTTAGTGTCGCACTCCCTTGAGGACATCCTCACCCCTCCTCTAATGTGCACTACTAACGCCTTAAATAAGTTCACCTAGTTCTTCATCTTATAACTAGATAAATTATAAAACCCCTTGCCAAGCACCCTACTCTAACCGAGTATGCCTAAATTATGATTTTTAAGTTATTATCATTATCAACTTAGTTAAATCATTTCCCTTTTTTGTTTTCATATAACTTCCACATCTGTTATACATATAATACAACTCATGCTTTGTATTAATAAGTCCGTATATAATTATATACCCAATCATATTACAGTATTCACAAACATACTGATATAATATATAATAATAATAGTATTTCCCCCGAGTAAAGTCTTACCCGGTATAAGTCCTCTAAAGTGCTATCCCGCTAGGTAGGTTCACCTAACCTAGTTACCCCCAAGTCAGAATCGCTCACTAACTTGGTTATTACATAAATGTTGGAGGCGGTCATATTCCTTCCCTGAAAGTGAGATACACCTCACCCATATAACGGACGCTATGACCTGGGATGATAATATCCCTACTCCTCAAGCTAGGGGATTCATCCACTACACGCAACCTCCCCCTATAGCACTAGAGTATATAATAATAATATCTATCCACTGATATTAATGCACACACCATATATATACTATCACACACCGTATATATATAAATATATAATATCCCGGCTATACCGTACACTAATTCCGTGACACATGCCCATTTCATTATATTTTGAGTTTATGGCCCAACTCTAATTATAAATTAATTTTCACATTAATTTTTTTTGGTATCGCCCTAACCAATATATTCGGACTTACTCTCGTGCCCAAAATAACATGACCAGAGTCTAAATTCTTGACCCTCAATTATTTAGTCTTTACTTAAATAAAATTTATCCCTCGGTATCACGCAACTGTTATTCTCGGTCTTGTTTACTACGTACCCATTTAATCATTTCGAAATAGACTTTCCAAAATTTAACCTTAGTGTGTCCCACCTAATTTCCTCCAATTCCCAATTTATTTTAATTATGATGTCACACCAAGCCGCCTTCAAAACCTAATTAATCTTAATTCACAATTAATTAGATTTAAACCCATGTATTAATTATTCAACAATTAAGGCAAGGAAGGATTTTTAATTATTTTCCTTATACATTAAAACTGGGCGAACTGTCAAAATTTCCGGACCATCGATCAATCGATGGTCCCCCTTCGATCGATCGATCGAGCAGGTCCTCATCTTCCTCGAGTTGGCTGTTTCAGCCATGGACGCCCACCTCCAAACCCTAGTTTCTTCTACACTGAAAACTAAGAATGCCCATCGTCAATAAACATCAAATACCTTATATTAAACCTTTATAAAGTCCATCAACATCAATAATTTCACTTTCTCTCCTGTTTTCACAGATTTGGGGTAAAATTACATTCAGTCTTTAACCCATTTAAACATCAATTTCTTTCCACCAAATTCATCTCTAATTCATTCAGTTTTCACATATTACCAAATATAAATACACAACCCAGATTATATATGATCTTCTAATCCATTTATAAATCAGATTTATGATTTACAAAAACCCCATGTTTATACCCCTTTAAAACCCAAAACGAATTTCTTTGATTACACACATCTCATGAATATGAATTGAAATACACTTTACATGCTATAGCAAGTTAACCACTTGCCTTAGGGTTCGTAGAGTCTGAATTTGGAATTGTGATTGCCCAAGGTTAAAGATGACTCTATTGGCTCTCTTATGATCCCCAAATTTGTCTTGGCTGCTGTTAGGGTTTCCTAACCCTTTAAGTTTTTCTCTAAACTCAATTTAACTGTTCCCTTGTTTCTTATAATTATTTAATTAATCTGAATCCCGTTTTTTGTCTAATGGGCCAAGCCCAAGTGGCCCGAATGCCCCCGTGCGGGCCCGGCTATGCCTAAAAATGTCCCGTGACCCGTTTATTACCCCCGGGTACACTTTATCGACTATCTCGACCCATCCGGACTCAACTGTATACTCAGAATTGGCATCCGAATTAATTTCTAAAAAGTCCTTATTTCACACCCAAATTAGTCTATACCGACTCCCGGTTGAAATAAGTACATATCCCGTCATTAATATCCGAAATGACGTAAATACAATATTACTATTCACTTAGTAAATAAGTTTTCCTTAAATATTAACCATTCACTTCCCGATTAATATTTAAATAAAATTTCCCTAATTACTTCAATTAAAATTACGACTCACAAGTAATTTTTAATTCCCGAATTAATTAAATATTTAATGCATGAAAATACGGGGTGTTACATACTCCCCCCTTACAAAGAAATTTTGTCCTCGAAATTAGGTCATACCTGTGATGAAAAGATATGGATATTGTTCCCGCATATCCTCCTCCCGCTCCCAGGTAGACTCATCAACATTGTGATGACCCCATTGTACTCTAACTATTGGAACAACCTTGGATCGTAACTTCTGTTTGCTATGGTCCAGAATAGCCACCGGTCTCTCCTCATATGAGATGTCTGGCTGTAAATCAATTTCCTCGAGTGGAATGTGCCAGAAATCCCTCTCGCTCCTGTGATATTTCTTCAGTGATGCTACATGGAACACGTCGTCTATCCGCGAAGGTGCTCCAGCAATCCCAGGCTGTAGGCTACAGGCCCCACCCTCTCGATAATAGGGAAAGGTCCCACATACCTCGGTGCTAACTTACCCTTCTTGCATAACCTCATCACCCCTTTCATAGGGGACACCCGGACCAATACTTGATCCCCAACCTCTAACTCCACGTGTCTTTGTGAAGTATCAGCATAACTTTTCTGCCTATCCTGAGCTATCTGAATCCTCCCTCGGATCAGCTATATCTTGGCAGATGTCTCCTGAACAATCTCCGGCCCTAATAATTTGCTATCCCCCACCTCTAACCAACAAGCGGGTGAACGACAAGGTCTCCCGTATAGTGCCTCGAATGGTGCCGTGCCGATCATGAATTGGTACGAGTTGTTGTACGCAAACTCTACCAGAGGAAGATATTTCTACCAACCTCCCCCAAAGTCTAATATGCACATTCTGAGCATATCTTCCAGCATCTGATTGACTCTCTCAGTTTGTCCGTCAGTCTGTGGGTGATAGGCTGTACTCAAACGTAACTCCGTGCCCATGGCCTCCTGAAAACTTTGCCAAAAGTGGGCCACAAAGATCTTGTCCCTATCCGACATAATATTTATCGGTACCCCATGCAGCTTAACAATCTCTGCTATGAATAGCTGCGCATAACACATCGTCTCAAAGTCTGTCTGAACCGACAGGAAGTGGGACACTTTGGTCAATCGATCCACAATGACCCATATGGAATCCTGACCCTTCTGCGATGTCGGTAACCCTGTAATGAAGTCCATGGAGATGCTCTCCCACTTCCACACGTGAATTTCAAGTGGCTGTAACATCACTAATGGTCTCTGATGGTCAACTATCACAAGCTGACACGTGGCACAATTTAAAACAAACTCTGCTATGTCCCGTTTCATTCCTGCCCACTAATACTGCCTCCTCATATCCTGATACATCTTATCCCTACCGGGATGTACCGCGACTCTCGACCCATGAGACTCTGTCATAGCAGCGTGCCTAAACTCCTCATCCTCTAGCACAATTAACCTCCCATTAAGGCGTAAGCCTCCCTCCGAGATGATCGAGTAACCCTTTGCTCCCTCAGCTAGTAACTGGCTCACCCTATCCCGCCAGATCTGATCCTCTGCCTGAGCCCTCACAACCTGCATAATGATCTCAGGTGTGATGGAAAATGCTGACATGTAAGCCCTGGCTACATCATCCTCATGTCGAAGCTCTCTCCACTTCGCTTTCCATACTTATGATATTTCCCCAGTCGGTCTCCGACTCAATGCATCTGCTACCACATTAGCCTTACCAGGATGATACTGAATATCAAACTGGTAGTCTTTCACGAATTTTAGCCATCGCCTCTGTCTCATATTCATATCCTTCTGAGTTAAGAGATACTGAAGTGATTTTTGATCTGTGAATAATGTCTCCATATCCTCAAAGCAAAAATGACTGCTGCTAACTCCAGGTCGTGAGTGGGTTAATTCCTCTCGTGGGACTTTAGCTTCCTGGACGTATAAGCTATAGCCCTTTCCTCCTGCTGAAGCACACCCCCAAGTCCCTGTAAGGATGCGTCAGTGTAAACCCGATACTCTAATCCTCCTTTTGGCAATGCAAGAACGGGTGCAGATGTCAACTTGTCCTTTAACTCATCGAAACCTAATTGACAATGATCACTCCAAGTGAAAGGTACCCCTTTTCGAGTCAGATTCTTCAAAGGGCCCGTAATCTTTGAGAATCCTTTGATGAACCGCCTGTATTAATCGGCCAATCCCAGGAAACTGCGCACTTTAGTTGGTGTCGTGGGTTGCCCCCACTCCCTCACTGCTGATACCTTACTCGGATCCACCGTAATGCCCCGGTCTGACACCACGTGGCCAAGGAAATGTACTTCCCGTAGCCAAAATCCATACTTCCCGAATTTGGCATAGAGCTGGTGATCCCGCAGTGTCTGTAAAATAATACGCAAATGCTCTGCATGCTCCTCCTCGGTGCGAGAGTAGATCAGAATGTCATCAATGAACACGGTAACAAACTGATCGAGAAATTCCCTGAAAACCCTGTTCATAAGGTCCATGAACACTGTTGGTGCCTTGGTGAGCCCGAATGGCATTACCCTGAACTCATATGATCCATATCGCGATAGGAAAGCGATCTTAGGAACATCCTCCTCTCGGATGCGTAGTTGATGATACCCTGACCTCTAGTCGACTTTGGAGAAATAAGACGCCCCTCTCAACAGGTCAAATAGATCATCAATCCTAGGCAACGAATATTTATTCCGTATCGTCGCCTTGTTCAACTCCCTATAGTCCACACATAGCCTTAGTGATTCGTCCCTCTTCTTCACAAACAACACCGATGCACCCCACGGCGATGTACTCCGTTGAATGAAACCTTGACCCAAAAGATGCTGAATCTGATCTCTCAACTCACGCATCTCTGAAGGGGCCATACGATATGGGGCCCGAGCAATTGGCCTCGTCCCCGGGGCTAAATCGATCACAAATTTGATTTCCCTGCTAGGTGGCAACCCTGGTATTTCCTGGAACACATCCTCAATGTACCTCACTACCGGGATTGAGTCGAACGGAATCGCCACCTCCTGTGAGGTCTCCTCCTCGATGTAATACAGGTGCATGCGTGACCCCCCTTCAGGTAACGACATTGCTATTAAAAACATCTCATGTCCTGGAATGGAGAACATGATTGTCCTCTCGTAGCAGTCCACCGTCGCTCGATAACCTGCCAACCAATCCATACCCAAAATGGCATCGTACCCCTCCATATCTAACACCAAGAGGTCCGCTGCTAAACTAAGTATCCCAATCAAAATGTCCAAACCCCAAAAAATCGAGTGAATCGTAGCTCCGCTGCCTACTAGCGACTCTACACACATCCGAAGACTACCCACAGTCTCTAGTAGTCCGGCCCGTTTAGCAAAATTATATTTAATGAATGAATGCGATGCTCCCGTATCAAAAATAATACTACCCTCATAACCATTAATGAGAAACATACCCTCAACTGCTGGCGGTGCTTACTGCGCTGGAGGATTTGGAACATTCCGGACGTTATACACACGTCCGTAGTGCATCTATCCCTGCTGTGGTGGGGCGGGTGTTGCTGCTGCTGGCGACATCTGGCCCCGTTGCCCCGGTTGGGCCTCCTGCTGTTGACCTCTGCCCCTCTGTGGGCACTCCCTCTTGAAATGTCCTGGATGGCCACAGACAAAATAGCGTCTCTGACCATCCCCCTGTCGTTGGCCCTGTTGTCCCTGACGTGGCTGGCCCTGGCCCTGTTGTCCTCCCCCATTGTTCCCTTGGCCCTGACGGCCCTGAGGAACCTGCTGCGGCTGATTCGGGACCGGTTTCCCCTGCCTGAACCCTTATCCTCCCGGTCAGAACCCACCAGAATTAAACTTCTTATCCTGATTCCCCTGCTGACTACCCGTTTGTTGCTGAGTAGAACTCGTGTCACCACTAGTAACTGCCTTGCCCTGTTGGCTTGGCTCCCCTTCGCATGGAAGCGATGATCCTGGCAATGTACAAGTGCGGAATTAACGACATCTGTATATGTCACTAACGCCAAATTCCCAATCAAATGTTGCCTGATCCGCCAGGCTAAGCCATCCATAAATCTCAATTTCTTCCGCTCCTCATCGCTCACCTCATTTGGCACAAAGTTTGCCAAATGGGTGAACTCTTCCTCATAGTCTGCCACTTATCGGTCACCCTGTACTAAATCACTGAATTTCTTTCTCATCTCAGTCTCTATCGCTGGTGGAAAGTATTTGCGGTTGAACCGCACCTAGAACTCTGCTATCGACATCAAATCTCGCTCCTCGGCGGTGGTAACTGACTCCCACCACTGTAATCCTACCCTCGACAGACGAAAGGTAGCAAGCATCTGCTTCTACACCTCGGTACACTCCAGCATGTGCAGATGGCGCTGAAGGTTCTTCTTCCAGTCACAAGCCTCTACTACATCTGTGCTACCCCGAAACTTAGGTGGGTGACCCTTCTGAAAGGTCTCCCTAACTTGTTGCCAAGATGGTGGCCCCACTAGAACCTGAACTACTGGTGCCACCGGAGGCGGTGCCTAGGGCTGTGGAAAGTGAGCTGCCATAGCTCGCATCGCTGTCTCTACTGCTTGGGTCACAATCACTGCCACCTGGGTAGTGGAAATCAAATCAGGTGGGGGGGCGGTACCTGTGGCTCCTGATGAGCCTCCCTGACCTCATCCCTAGCCTCATCCCTCTCCGCTCTCTGTCTCCTCGATGGCATCTGAAATAGATGGAATTGTATAAGTACACAATTTATACAAAAATATTCTCAGTAGAAATACGATATCTCACAAGCGGAAAAATGAATCAACAGTCCTAATAATAGGGCTCTATAACAACAGAATGCTGCGCTAAAATGTAGAAAGTCGTACAGATCCTAAGGACACTAGAACCTGATGCTCTGATACCATCTGTGACACCCCGCCTAATTAACCCTGGGTGATCAGTCCTAAATTAAGTTAGAACAGGTTTCTCAGTTGGATCATCCTTAGTATCACTGTAGTCTTTTTAATTACTAACCACCTAAGTGAGAAAAATTAGACTGGTGCCAAGTTTTATCTTTCATTAACTTAAATTAAATCTCATGCGGAAAATAAAAGAACACAATTAATCTCAATTAACTAAAATAACCATACACAATTTATTATCTGACCGAATAAACCATCGGCCCAAAATCCAACAAGTAGAAATGAATACAAATAAACAATCTCAACATATCTAACAAAATTAAAAGAATGGTGAGCGACATGCTCGAAATAACTGAAGAAGTTTCTATACTAAGAATGAAAGAATGAAGCGTCTATCAAACTCCCGCAGCATCCACATGTGCTGCAGCAACGGATCTCCTGAAATAGAGTCAAGTCTGGCGTCCCTGTGGCTGGGAACCTAAAAGGTTTCTGAAAAGTTTATAGCAAGGTTAGTACCCAAAAACATTTGAAAAATATTTAGCAAATGATTAACTTGCAGTAATAAATAAATATGCATGCTCTCCATATTTTAGTTAGTGCCGCACTCCCTTGAGGACATTCTCACCCCTCCTCTAATGTGCACTACTAACGCCCTAAATAAGTTCACCTAGTTCTTCATCTTATAACTAGATAAATTATAAAACCCCTTGCTAAACACCCTGCTCTAACCGAGTATGCCTAAATTATGATTTTTAAGTTATTATCATAATCAACTTAGTTAAATCATTTCCCTTTTTTGTTTTCATATAACTTCCACATCTGTTATACATATAATACAACTCATGCTTTGTATTAATAAGTTCGTATATAATTATATACCCAATCATATTACAGTATTCACAAATATACTGATATAATATATAAAAATAATAGTATTTCCCCCGAGTAAAGTCTTACCCGGTTTAAGTCCTCTAAAGTGCTATCTCGCTAGGTAGGTTCACCTAACCTAGTTACCCCCAGGCTTAAAAGCATGGCGTTAATGGGTGAAAACCCGAAATAGCCCCCAAACGGCCCCGTGAGTGGCACCAACACCTCGTACAGGACCAATGTAACTCGTACGAACTGACCGCGCGATCACGGGACCCCCATTTTGAGAATACGACGATAATTTAAAAATATCAGGACTTAGGCAAAACATGGCGTTAGTGGGTGAAAACCCAAAACAGCCCCCGAACGGCCCCGTGAGTGGCACCAACACCTCGCACGGGACTAATGTAACTCTTAGAAACTGATCGCGCAATCACGGGATTCCCGATTTGAGAGTACGATGATAATTTACATATTTCTATACTTAGGCTTAAAAACATGGCATTAGTGGATGAAAACCCGAAATAGCCCCCGAACGGCCCCGTGAGTGGCACCAACACCTCGCACAGGACCAATGTAACTCGCAGTAACTGATCGCGCGATAACGGGACCCCCGGTTTGAGAATACGACAATAATTTGTATATTTCTAGACTTAGGCATAAAAACATTGATATGTTGATAATTATAACTCATATATGCAATTTTCAGCTTGAATAATTTTTTTGTAAAACTACTTGGTTACTGATATCTTTTTTTTGTATCCTATCATTTGTAGGATTTTTTAACGTGGAACAAATGAAGAAGGCAGTGGTTTACGACATGAATATTGTTTATATAATGGTTTGGGTATTAAGGATTATGTTTTTTATGTGTTACAGCCGTGCGGGCTTTTATTGTTTAGTTTTATGGTCATGCGGGCTTTTATAATTTGATTGTTAAATTTTATGGCCGTGCGGGCTTTATAATAAGCAGGTTTTATATTTACATGGTTTGGAATGTCCAGAAAATAGAGGAAACTCTGTCCAATTTTTTTTGGTCTGTGAATTATTAAGACACGTAATATTTTAAAATTTGTATATATATTTGTTTATTAAAAACGTTCCCGGTTCGCAATTTGTGATTTTTTTTATTGTTTTGCCAATAATAAATATTCGCAACCGTGTAGTCACAGGACCCCCGATTTTAGGATTGGACCAAAAAAGGATATTTTTTTTAAAATTATAGTTAAATATGGTTATGGACTTTGTCCATGACCATTTTTATTTTTTTTGTTGCGCATAAAAATGGTCGCGGCCAAAGTCCATGACCCCCAACCGTGACGAAAAATGGTCGCGGTAAAAGTTCGCGACCTTTTTTTTCCTTTTTTTTCGTTGCCCCGTGGGTCACGGACTTTGGTCGCGACCAATTTTTGTCACGATTATGGGTTACGACCAAATTCCGCGACCATTTTTTTCCTTTTTTTTCCGTCGCAGTGTGGGTTACAGACTTTGGCCGTGACCAATTTTGTCACGGTTGTGGGTCACGGACGAAGGCCGCGACCATTTTTTTCTCGTCGCGGTATGGGTCCAGGCCCAAGTCCGTGACCATCTGTCGTGACCCACTGCGGGCTGTGACCATTTTTTGGTCACGGACTTGGGCCGCGACCCACGAAATTGGTCACGCACAAAATGGGATAGGACTGGTCAACCCTCTCTCTCTTTTGCTTAACTTAAATGGGTTGAGTTTTATGATTAATATAATACTATATTTTTTTTAACAAAAAGATCAACTCTTTATTATGCTAAATCGAATGTTTGGATTTACAAATTTTATAAAATTAAAATTTATTAATGTTTATTCAATTCTAACAATTTTTGAATGCCCATAAAAGTATTTTATTTATAATTAAATTTCAACCAAAACACTCTTTTTAATTAATTAGTCCACCTTTTAATTGTCAAAAATTTTAAATAAAAAAAAATACTTTTTCGACTTTTAATTTAAAACGCACTATTTAAGTTTTAAAATTATGGGGTGTTACATACTTCCCCACTAGCAAAGGAATTTTGCCCTCGAAATTTGACAAAATGTAAAGGCGCAAAACCAAATAAAGCGCATATATGCCTATCCGTTGAATGCCATAATCAGGCGCCCATACACCAATCCTACCCACACATAATCCCTCCATAAAAATACAATATATATAACACCTATATATATTAGTATCTAAAAAAATAATTAAATACCGTGACACTCTACTAGCCACAATGTGGCTCCTGCAATGCCTGCTCATTACAAGTCGAAAGTAAATAGCACCTCCCATAATATGTATTGGTTGGTGCTATGGCCACTCCGTGACAATCTGACGCTGCTGGTGCTGCTGCTCCTTCCTGAACACCTGCTATTGCGAGAACTAGAAGCCTCAATCCTTGCTTTCCATGTACTCTTTGACCTTATTTCCCTTGTGTGACTTGACCCTGTTGGGCCTGTACCGCCTGGCCTTGTTGGTTCGGTCTCATGTAACACATAGCCTCTTGATGTCCTACTTTCCCACAGATAAAGCATTCTCCCTTAAAAGGTTCAAAATGCCTAGTAGTTTCTCTCTCCTCCCCTTGACTTTGTTGTTCCTTATTAGTTCTCTATTTCTTCCATGATTGGTCATTGCGATCCTTATTCTCACCTCCTTGTCCGTTTGACTCATGTCTCTAACCCAACTTCTTTTGATAATTAGCTTTCTCTTGCCATAGCAACATTGCGACATCCACCATCTGAGCATAAGTAGTGTATGTCGGGTTCCCCAACACCATCAGCCTAGTCGACCATGACAATCCCTTAATGAAACACTCCATCTTCTTCCTCTCAGTATCAACCTTTTCAGGTACAAATATAAATAAATTACAGAACTCCTGCTCATAATCGATAATTGACTTCGATTCCTTCTCTAATTCCAAAAACTCCCTTTTCTTTGCACACCTAATAGCATATGGAAAATATTTGTTATTAAACCTTATTTGAAAGTCCGTATAACTCAACCGATCTCTATCCTCCGACGTGGTGGCACTCTCCCACCATTGTAATGCATCCCCTATCAGTTTAAATGTCTCCAACATCTTCTTCTACACATTTGTGCAGTCTGTCATCCTCGAGTGCCTTTCCATATCTCTCCTCCACTAATGAGGAACCGTTGAGTCAGATCCCCCTCCAAAGGTGGGAGGATTGCCCTTAAGAAAATTGGTTCTCACCCTATCTCAAGCCAAAATGGGTGTACCCTGCTCCTGCCACTGTAAAGTCAACCACCTTTGTCTCCCCATCTCTAGACTGGCCGCCGTGACCTCTCTAATGATAGTCTCTAACTCCTCAGCATCCAAAACAACTTGCGGCTACCTCTCCTGAGCTGCGGGACCTGAAATGGAACTCTCGCTCCTACTTCCAGGACTCCTTCTGTTCACTATCTGAAAAGATAGTAACAAAACTACATTAGACTCGGAATGACTAAAAGTACAAATCATCAAAAGGAATCAAAGATAAGCAACGTGAAAACTAAGACGGACTCATAACCTACGAGACCTACGACCATGCTTTAATATCATCTAACACACCTCGCAAAATTCGACAGACGGGGAGACCAGCCACTACTACCGAACTAAACCAGGCGCGAACTAAATAAATACCATTCTCAGCATGTGACGGGCATGATACAAATAAAATCAATCCAATGATAAGAAATAATCAATCCCAATGAATATTTAATATAAAAACCATCACATACTAAAATCTAATATTAAATTCTAATCTCCAAAATCTGAATTAATTTAAAATGATGAATAAAACAATGGTAAGTACTCCTACTAAAATCCTCAAATAACTTTGGAACCGATTAGCCCAATATGTCCCAAATACAGTCTCATAATGAAGTACTATGGAAAGAAAAAAAATCTAAACTAAATTAAGCAATAAATAAAGTAACTCCAGTTGCACCTCCAATCGATATCTGATAAATCTTATGCAGTTACGCCAGCACTAATAACTAAAAATGTTAGTCAATGCATGAGGTCAGAGCCCCGAGCATGAATACACACTACTCCCCTCAAATAGGGTCCGCGAACCCAGACAATAGCATTATACGCAATAAATATCACAATAAAGTGTTTTAATTAAATGAATATAATTAAACGCGAGAAAGATAAATTACTAACCACCCCCAAAGATTCTTATAAAAATCACACCAATATCATTTTAATTATCCCACAGCCCCAAAGTGTTAATTTAATTAAATTAATCCAAATATCATTATTGTCACTTTTTATTATGGCGGTCCTCCTGCCTCGAATGGTAATTTCCACCAAAGTTTCACACTTCCCCTTGACAGAACTCCACCTGAATCCATTTAAACTATCGATCCCCCACAATTTGACAAGGTTCCACACACGACATGACATAAATTGCCAGCCGACCTGTTTAAACTGTCAGCCCCCGGACATTATGTCGCCATCAATTTTAATACCCATTTTTATCTTAGGCATTAATTATCATTTTCTCAATTTACCCCACCCTTTTAATTGATGTGAGATCCTCAAAATAACCCTTAATCCCATAACTAAGGTTCCCAAGTACACATGCATCCTATCTTACATACAGTATGAATCACCAATATAAAACACGTCCTAGTCTCATGCCTAAACTAACGCAACGATAATAAAACATAAAAATCAACCCACCCCCGGAATATAAAATCCCGACGAATTTATACTAACTAGTCCCATACCTATCAAGTATAAATTTTAACCAAGGCCTACCCACTAGTCTCATACCTAGTAGGCATCCTAAAATAGGGTTGAGCACCATACTGCCCAAAAACCCCTCGTCCCCACGAAGGCAAAAGTGACTAAAACAAATCACACAAATTACAATTCAATATACACAACATAGTTATTTAATCATAAGGGGTCCCAATTTAATTTAAATCAATTAAAAACACCGTCTTTGATTTCTACTCAATAAATTTCATTCCAAAAATGATATATTAATTAACATGTAAAAAAATTCAATATGATATAATCGTTCTTTTATAAATCATCTACTTTTCTAAGTGTGAGCGTGTCCTAAAGACCATAAAAAGAATCCACGTAAATTCTACATGAGAACCTACCCCCAAAACCATAAAAATCGAAAATCTAACCTACGCACCCAAGGGTTTCAAAGATTAATTAATATTTAAAATTTTCATAAAAATAGTCGCAACATTTAGTGTCCACTTTCTCTAATTAAGTAACTAATTTATTTTAATCAAAAACATATGATTTAGGGTTTAGGAGACACTTAAAATGCATAATACTAATAGAGTATTCATGCTTGAAATTATTCGGATAAAAAATTTGAATACTCGATTGCGTTCGTCTCGCGAAAATAAGCAAGTTTCGTTCTTGGGTCTTCTTGAAAATATGAAATTTAGACCTCCCAAAATATGATTGAAGTTTTATTTAATGGAGATTTGGATTTGAAATATAAGGGTCTGAGTATCCTGCTTCGTGTAGAGAAAAGAGAGCTTGGAAACAAATAAGTGATATGACCTCTTTAAAAAATTTATCAAGGTGCATTTTAGTTGGTGAGATAAATAATGCTAACAAGGTTCCAACTCTTAAAAAGTTGATTAAAATATTATAAAAATTTACACTGACTCCCAATAACCCATGTGCGTCCAAAATAAAAATGGCCTTCTCAAATATCTGACGTTGGCCTCCCAACCAAAAGGAAGTTAGACCTTTTTTTAATACGTGACCATGTACAAAACAAAAAAAGTAGGAACAAACAAAAAATTAAACTGAAAGAAAAAAGGAAAATTGAATTCAGCCCCCTCACAAATGGGAACTATGCGCACAAAAAGAAACAGGGGAGAGGAGTGGTCAACCCTCTCTCTCTCTTACTTGCCTTAAATGGGTTGAGTTTTATGATTAATATAATACTAGATTTTTTTAACAAAAATATCAACTCTTTATTATGCCAAAATCGAATGTTTGGGTTTTCAAATTTTATAAAATTAAAATTTATTAATGTTTATTCAATTATAACAATTTTTGAATACCCATAAAAGTATTTTATTTATATCAAATTTCAACCAAAACACTCTTTTTAATAAACTAGTCCACCTTTTAATTGTCAAAAATTTTAAATCCACAAAAAATACCTTTTTGACTTTTAATTTAAAACGCACTATTTAAGTTTTAAAATTACAGGGTGTTACATGACCCTCCTCACCCCATAGTGGGTCCACCCCTCCAACATTCTTTGTTAAAAAATCCTTCTTAAACTTCCAACTTGTTGGTAGTGTAACATTAATAATTGAGACCTTTGATATGGATACATCATACGTGATGCTTCACCATCTTACATTTTCCTCTTCGTACTCACCACAACTGTTGCATTTGAGCATGGTGAGTGTTGATGCAAAAAATTATCCACTTACATGGATCAATTAGATGTAGGCAATTATCTCCCTACGTGGAAGAAATCCCAGTCAACAGATAGTTACTCGACATGCATGCCAACCAACATGAAGAATGCATACCAACAATATAAATGTAAAGCCACCACACGAAAAGTAAAACCAAGGGCCTTTTCACACGTGGAATAGACAACCAATCATTAGATTCATTATGTATGGGTGTAAATGCTTGAATATATAAAGTCATTCCAACCCTTTATCTCCGAGTCATTATAAATACATTGTATTCCTTTCATCAAGGGCAGGATATAATGGATTTTAGGATATTCTTATTAACAAGAGTACCTAGTTTTCTGTAATCACTCAAACCAATACCATAACAGTGGATGTAGACCTTATTACACAGCTGAACCACTTTTAAACTTTTTTGTCTTTCATTTACTTATTTCA
This sequence comes from Sambucus nigra, assembly GCA_949130495.1. NCBI lineage: Eukaryota > Viridiplantae > Streptophyta > Magnoliopsida > Dipsacales > Adoxaceae > Sambucus > Sambucus nigra. The sequence continues at coordinate 582,570,258 of OX422211.1, read as the reverse complement.
TTGCAATCATATATTTTATTTGTGATAAGAAAACTGGATCTAGTCCATTTTTGGGCATCAAAAGATTGGCGTCGTCTGTGGTAACGTGTGAATAATTGTCATTCTCTATTTCGTGTATCGTTGTTTAAGGAAAAATAAATAATCCAGAGCCCAGTGCGAGAAACGAAGACATTCAAACCATTCCATCAGCCCCGCCTACAGCAGCCTACCTAAATGGGATTCTTGCCAGTATTAGCAGAGGTCAAGACAGTATTTAGGAAACAATGAGATAATTGGTTCAATCAATATAAGCCAGATCACTAGCCCTATCTAGGCAGCAAGATATACCTTCACCAAGGAGAGAAATGCCACTTCCACCTCTTAGGCATAACTGATATACTTATTCTAGATCTTCGCATGATAGGACTTCTCACCCAAGAATCATTTCATCGATTAGAGCTACAAAATTCTATAATGGCCATTATTTCTCCAGTAAAAGACCAAGCGTTCTGGAAAGATTGAATAGAGCTTCGGCTTATGACTGTTTGGGACCTCGATCAAATAGAAACCCTCCTAGAGCGTTATCCAGAAACACTCAACATCCATCCAACCATCATAAAGCCTCCGTCAGGTCTGGATCAAGCGTCCAATAATCTGTGCACGCTGAGCAAACTTCTCAGGAAGAGAGCTAAGCATAAACACATGGTCAGAATAGCCGAGTAACTTCAAACAGATTTGATGTAGGTTACCCTTCATGGATAGGGTTAATTCAACAATTAAAAGATTGGTTGGGCAAAATGGCAAAAGCAAAGAATCGATTACAGAGGAATTTCACCAAGGGATCCCCCTTTATTTAAGCAATTGTGGATTTCCCAACTCCATCCAAATTTAAAACCCCTGTGTTCACCCCTAAATATGATGGTAAAATTGATCTAGTTTTTCACATCGAGTAATATCAGGCTACAGCTAGCATCTATTTAGTTTCTCATGAGATGAGATGTAGATAATTTTCAAGCACCATCACAGGTTCAGCCCAAATATGGTATAATAACTTACCTCGGGGATAAATTTCCATTTTCAACCAGCTTGCCAAGCTTTTCAATAGCAACTTCTGTTTGGGATCCAAGCCAGTAAAGAGATTAGGCCATCTCTTAAGTATAAGGTAGCAAGTAGGGAAAACTACTAGGGAACACATCGCTCGTTATAATAATGAGAAATTGGAAGTGGTTGACTATGAGGAGAAAATAACCATCACTACTCTAATGAGTGGATTGCTTCCAGAGAAACTGTATTATGCTTTGGATAAAGACCCTCCTAAAACCATAACTGAGATTATGGCTAAAGCAAGAAAAATCATCAATACCGAGGAAGGAATGGTTGTAAAGCAGAGTCCAGCCACTAAGCTAGAGTAGAAGGAATAGAAGCAAAAGAAGGATGATAAGCTCAAAAAGTATGGAGTATATATTCCATTGACTGTCAGCATTCACCACTACCTAGAGGAAATCAAACATAATAAAAATTTGCGATGGATAAAGAGATTGAGGGCACCTCCTAACAACATGGACAAATCTAAATATTATGAGTTCCATAAGGATCATGGCCATATGATTGACAATTGTATCACTTTGAAGAATAAAGTGGAATCTCTCATTCGTCGAGGAAAATTGAATAAATTTGTTGATCGGCGAGAAAGCAGAGAAATAAAAGGAAGGTCAAATTCTCCCTACAAGCCTAGGGACGACAGGAAGAGAAACCATGAAGATGGTTATAAAGATGATCCCAACCTGCCAAAAATGCCTAAGCAACCAGAGTGCAAGGTAGCCATGCTAAGTTTTGGTTCTTTTGTCTGTCTTGCAATTACAGGTGGCGATGCAGGAGGAGGATATCACAGTACCGAGAGAAAGGCCTATTTGAATGAAGCACATTCCTGTTCTTATATCCATAGAATTAATCTGACCAAAGATGATCAGCCTACGAAAGTCAATAAAGATAAAATGGTAATCTACTTTTCCAAAAATGACCTCTCTAGGGTACTATATCCCCATGATGATCCACTGATCGTCAAGATCAGAATCCAGGGTGCCATAATCTCTAGGGTATTGATTGATAATGGGATCTCGACTGATATTATATTTTACCCCTGCTTTCATAGTTTAGATTTGAAACTCAACCAAATAGAGCCATATCACAGGCCATTAATAGTTTTTCAGTTGAAAAAGTCTGCCATCTTGGGACAATCAAGCTGGAAGTAATGTTCGACACTTGTCCAGCAAGACGAAGTGAAAAGATACATTTCTTTGTCATGGATAAAAATGTTCAATCTGCATATAATGTGATCCTTGGCAGGGTAGGATCGAAGAAGCTTAAAGTTGTACCATCTACAGTCCATAAATATTTGAAGTTCCCAACTCACTTTGGGGTAGGAGTTATTAAAGGTGACCAAAAGGTGATTAAAGAGTGTTACTACTCCTCAGCCGAGCAAGAAGACTTAATTGATTTGAAGAAGAAGACCGCCACTTATTAGGTAGATGTCACTGAGCCGAACAGTGAATCGGAAGTTAAAACTCTAGATCCCGAAGATGAAACGGAGTTAGTCAAAGGAAAGATTGTTGAAACCACTGAAAATATAGTCCTGGATGATGATAAATCGAAGAGGATCACACAAATCGTCCCAACACTAGATCCAATCCTTAAACGGGAGTTTATTGCATTCTTGAGACAGAGGAAGAATGTGTTTTCTTGGAGTCACGAGGATATGTCTAGGATTGATCCCGACCTCCTCTGTCATGAGCTCAACATCAATAAGGATGCCAAGCTGATCAAGCAAAGGCGCACGGTTTTCAGTCTGGAGAAGAATCAAGCAATTTAGGAAGAGGTGGAGAAACTTCAAAAGGCCCAATTCATAGAAGATGTTAAATATCCAGCCTGGTTGGCCAACGTTGTGATTGTTAAAAAGAAAAATGATAAGTGGAAAATGTGTGTGGATTTCACTGATTTGAATAAATCTTGCCCAAAAGACCATTTCCCCCTGAATAGAATCGTGGATACTACATCAGGACATGAGTTGTTAAGATCCATGGATGCTTATAATGGGTATAACCAGATAAAAATGAAACTATAAGATACGGAAAGTATTGCTTTCATCACCAACTGAGGTACTTATTATTACAACGTAATTCCCTTTAGGTTTAAAAGTGCTGGAGCAATATACCAAAGGTTGGTCAAAATCGCGTTTGAAGAGGAGATAGGAAAGAATTTGGACGATATGTGGATGAAAAGAAAGAAGGCTTAAAATCATATCAAGGACCTCAGTCAGACTTTCGATCAGCTGAAAAAGCATAAAATGAAGCTCAACCTAAACAAGTGTGTGTTCAGGGTGCAGGAAGGAATGTTCTTTGGTTTCATAGTTAACCAAAGTGGAATTGAAGCCAATCCATAAAAAATAAAAGCTCTGATAGAAATGCAGTCGCTAACCAGCAAGAAGGAAGTATAAAGGCTTAATGGCAGAGTGTCAGCTTCTAACAGGTTTGTTTCTCGAGCAAGAGATAGATGTTTACCATTCTTAAAGGTGTTGAGAAAGACTTTTTTAGTGGACTGCAGAATGTGAAAAAGTATTCCAAGAGTTAAAAAAAGTATCTAGTATCACCACCATTACTATCCCGAGCGATTTTGGGAGAAAAGTTATACTTAGCTATTTCTGAGTCAGCAGTGAGCTCATCCTTGGTTCGATTGGATAATAGGATACAAAAACAAGTTTATTGCACCAGCAAAGCATTTAGAGGAGCTAAAATCAGGTATCCACGCTTGGAAAATTTGTCCCTAACACTCGTTGAAGCTTCCAAGCGTATAAATCCATACTTCCAAGCACATAGTATAGTTGTGTATATTGATATACCTCTTCGGCAAGAGCTCCACAAGCCTGAGAAGTTAGGGAGATTAATGTACTGGGCAGTAGAACTAGGAGAGTATGATATCATCTATAAACTAATGTCCTCATTAAAAGGCCAAGCTCTGGCAGATTTCATTGCAGATTTTACCTATCCAGAGGTTCCCGGCCAATAAAACCTATCCGCCGAGCAAACTTCTATGGATGAGAGCTCAGCTCAAAAGTAAGTTGAAGTTGCAGCGGAGAAACCTGAATCATCCAGAACATAAGAAATGGCTCAGAATATACAGAGGAGAGTAATAAGATATTCCACCATGGAGTTTTGTCAACAGAAAGCTTCATCAGTGAAATCCCATTATGGAATCTATATGTAGATGGATCTTCGTGTATGATTGAAAGTAGAGCAGTTATAATACTCAATACTCCTAATGATATTGATGTTGAATATACACTCAGGTTTTAATTCAAAACATCAAATAATGAGGCGGAGTATGAAGCTTTGATAGTTGGACTGGATTTGGCCTATTTATTGGGCGCCAAGCAGGTAGTGGCGCATAGTGATTTACAACTTGTTGTTAACCAAGTGCTTCATTTATATGGAGTTAAGTGATTATTGATGACCAAATATTTTACCAAAGCCATGGAAGTTAGTACAAAGTTTCCAACCATACAAATGAACAGGATACAAAGAATAGCTAACACCTGAGATGATGCAGTCGCTCGCCTGGCTTCAGCAATAAAAATTGAACTTAGGAGAACGGTTATAATAGAGATCTTAGCCAACAGGAGCATTGATGGAGACTTAATAGTCAGTTTCATCACTGTAGACTTGGGAACTTCTTGGATGGATTCGATCAGGGCTTATATTGAAGATGAAATCCTACCGCTCGATCCCAAAGAGGCCAAAAAGCTCCGATATAAAAAAAGCAAGATATGTGTTGGACAAAGGAGCTTTATACATAAGGGGATTAATAATCTCCTAATTAAATTGTATTCATCCGTTAGAGGTGGAATATTTAATTAAAGAAGTGCATGAAGGTTCTTATGGAGATATTCATCTGGTCAGTCAGTGCTCCAAAGAATTAACACATGGATACTATTGGCCGACTATGAGGGCAGACTGTAAGGCCTTCGCTAAAAAGTGTGACAAGTGCCAAAAGTTATCTATAATTCATAAAGCACATAATGCTGCTCTAATGCCAATTACCTCTCCTTGGTCATTCATTATTTAGGGAATTGACTTAGTCGGCCTATTGCCGACCACCAAAGGCAGGTTCAAATACCTGGTAGTTATTATTGATTACTTCACAAAATGGTTAAAAGCAACGTCAATAATTAAGATGTCGTATGATAAGGAGTATTAGTTTATCTAAAGGAGCATCATATGTAGGTATGAAATGCCCTTTGCCTTTATTGTGTTCGAAGACCATGGAACCTAATTTGATAACCATGTTTATCATGTTCACTCAAAGACCCAGAAATTCCATTATGAACCAATACATCCACAAAGCAATGGTCAAACAAAAGTAACAAATAGAACTTTGCTCAGTGGATTGAAGAAAAGGTTTGATGTTGCCAAGGGAAACTGGATCAACGAATTACATTATATTCTCTAGGCTTACAGAACAACACCGAGGACAACCACTGGAGAAACACTTTATATGCTGGTATTTGGGACAAAATCCATGGTTCTAGTCGAGATAGGCCTACTAACTCACAAAGTACTAAATTTTGATTCTCTAACTAGTGACTTGATGAGACATTTGGTTTTAGATATGTTGGAGGAAGTCCGAGAAGATGTTGCTCTCGAAAATGCTGCGTACCAAAACTGGAAAGCTTGCTTCTACAACAAAAGGGTCAAGCTGAGTAGCTTAAAATAAGGGGACTATGTCCTAAAAAATTCATCCAGAAGAACAAGCTTTAGGTTAATTGTCATAGCCCATATCGCATTTCGACAGTCATTCGACCAGGGACCTGTCGACTTGAGACCTTAAAAGGGGAAGAATTCGAAAATCCCTGGAACGTCGAGCACCTTCTAAATCATTATCAGTGATTAAAGGGATTACCATATTGTAATGCTTTTTTTATGTTTAGCACAACTATTTTTCAAGTTCAATATAATTTTGATTTTAATTCCTTTAATTTTTTTAATGTTTTTCGGAGTACGGCGATATACATCCCCCAGAAATAATAAATAAAAAATATCTCTTGGTCTTTAGCTCTTTTCGGTCAATAGCACAAACATACTTAATTAGGTTGAACTTATATGTCGATCATCAGAAAATATTTAATCAGGTTGAATTTAACAAATTACAGATGCCCCAGCAGCTTAATGCACAATCGCATCTCGTCCCAACATGTATGACTTCACATATACAAGTCACGAATAAGAAGTTATTACTTCATGTATGACTTTGTATTAACAAGTCATGAACAAGAAGGTATTACCCGACCAAGTTAAAGACATGAATACATTCCTCACACTTGGTCGTCACTACTAATTCACTTCATGTATGACTTTATCTTTGACAAGTCAAGAACAAGAAGTCTGTAAAACTTCGTATACAAATCAAGTAGTTGCAAACAAGTTTTACTCGGCTAAGTTAAATAAAGGAAGACATGTAAATGTTCCTAAATATTGGAATATACACATATATTCCTCGTACACTTGGTCACCACTGATAACTAATGCTAAACTTGGATCAATAAATTTAAGTGCATTAGTAGAATCTATGGCCTTATAATTATAGTTTAATAATTCATTATTAAACAATAGCTTAGTTGACTGATTGATTAAATAATTAAGAGTTGACAATAAAAAAATATGGATTTTTATTCAAATACTAATTGTATTACATTCAAGAGTAAATGAATAATAAAATAGAGAAAATATATTCAGCTAGAAGTTTTCCTTGAGCTTTAGAGGTTGGTTATACTCTTTCCATACCAGTAGGAGGATCATCCAGAGTATAAGGAGAATTGATAAAGTTGAAATCTCTCAGAATTTTCCTGTTACTGCTACTCAGAGCATTGATTAAATGAGGACGACGAACTATTTCATGAACATCATGTAAATCGTAGTCTCTCAAATATTTGGTGATCAGGCACTGGAGAATAACATCAACAAGGATCCGTGAAATGTCTAACATGAATGGAGGATCTTCACAATCTAGCATACCAGGATCATTCCAATACCAAAGATCACTATTACGATCATGTTTCAGCAGATTCAAGCAGTTGGTCCATCCCCATTTATAACCTTCAAGATGGGTCTGGGCAAGGTGATCGTCAACATGGCTAATAGCTTCATTGTAGACTTTTATCCACACATCTCTGGGTTGTTAGTGAAATTGAAAGGTTAACCTTTCAACTTGATGTTGAAGCTTCTTCAACACATCACTCTTCACTTTCAACTGAACGAATTGGTCAGCAATGGCTTTATCTTTAGCCTCCAAGTTTATAGACAAATCAGTAATAGCCCGACTCTTTGCTTTCAGCTGGGCAGCTTAGTCAACTAAGGTTTTATTGGTTCTGGCCTCATCAATACTTGGACAGCTCATCCTCTGCTGTCTGGAAGTTTTCCCAGTCTTGGTTTTCTTCAGAACCTCAAGTTCCTCTACTAGACTGGCATTCTCATTCTTAAAAAAATGCCTCTTCATTGGCACCACTGGCAGATGAATATTTTAATATGTCCAACTCATTTATAAGTTTATTATTTTCATCCTCAAGGAGTTTGCCAATTTTCTTGGCCTCATTTAGCTCTTGATTCAAAATGAACTTATTTCTTCTGTAAAGGAAGGCATGTTCTTCTAATTTCTTCTCAAAGCCCTAGCCTTCGCTCAAAGTTTTGTACTTAGCTTCATAGTCAGCATGGAGTGAAGCCACAGTGAATTTGTGATCTTTCTGCAGATCCTCAATCATTTCATAATAAGATGGATTATTTGCTACAGCTCTGTCTAGCAAATTATGGAGGTGGATGTATGATTCTTTTGCTTGGATGGACACCTCTGGTCCAAGCAAGATGAACAAGTCTTCTTCAGTTAAAACAATATGTCCAGACTCCAAAAGATTTCTACTCCTCATGAGAAGGTCCGATTCAGTAGAAACTATAGCCTGCTTCCGAGAATCAAACTGAAAATTGCAAGTGTAACTATACAAGTATGACTACTGAGCAAAAATGACACAAAGTATGAGACTTCATTCAACCAAGTAAGAAAATAATCAAAAGCAGATGAACCTATTACAAAGTAGATGAACCTTTTGGTATTAATAACCCAAAAGGTGTTACAAATTGTTGGTCGTATTACAAAGCAGATGAACAAAAAAAAGAAAAAGAACAAAGGATTTAAACAATCTCCTTATCTTGGTTATGACTTCTAAAAGCCTAGTTGACAGGAGGGGAAATTTCTTCAATGGGCTTTAGAGCTGACCCAACAGGTTGAAGGGAAGATTCCCCAGATCCTTCTACATCATCAAACTCTTCCTCCAAGTTGGGAGGGGACCCTGGATTATGCTTCAAAAATAACTCAGACTCTGCTAAGGTGTCAACCTCCTTAAGGGCTTCCGACCACCATACTTGAAATATTTCTACCTCATGAACTCAATCTCAGCAGAGGCTACCAAAAATAGTTTATCCCAACCTTTGTTGAATGAGTCATATTTAATTTCCTCATTCTTGGGCCTTCTCTATGACCAACTAAGAAGACAAACTAGCAGATTTCTCCTTGATAGACTTTAGGAGAACTTGGTTTTCAACCAGTTTATCGTCATCCATCTTGACCTTATTCTCAGCAGTTATCAAATTGGTTTTAGCAATTACCAACTTTCTATTAACAACGTTCTTCATCTTAGCATCCCAAGTCTTTTGTTGGGACTCCAACAGCTTCCCGAAAGCTTCAACAGACTTCCTCAGACCCTCAAAGGCATCCTCAACATCTCCTACAGAAGAAAGAATCTTCTCGTCGTTCTCTAGCATTTGATTAAAATTCACCAAAAACTTCATAAAGGACAATGTCAGATTACAAAGAGTATTAGGAGAAAAGGAAATTATGAGCAAATAATGAAGCAAAAAGACTTACTATAGCCAAAATTTGGCAAGTATTTTCTATCAACTTCAATCTCGGTAGAGGGGCAAAAGTTGCTCTATCAGCAGAGCTGGTACCAGTTCTGATTAATCTCTTGGCAACACCAAGATGAATGGCAACAGAGGATCACCCAACAATAGTCAAATCCTCCTGAACTTTCTCGACTAACTCCTAGTTAGCAGAGCTTTTATCAACCTACTTCTTGGGCAAGCCTTTTCTTATCCTCTTAAGTTGAATAGCAACAACATTTACTTCTTAAGAAGTGATAACCTGAGGAACCTTTTTTGTCTCAAAAACTTTAGATGTTTTTTCAAGTTTCTTAGCATCCCCAATTTTGCCACTTTTCTAGGCAGCTCTCTTCGTAGTTAGAGACAAAGCTCCAATCATCAAAGCAGGAATCGTTCTCTTTCCCAAAGAAGAAAGTGGAGAAGAGGGAATTATTAAAATATCCAAGGATTCAAAGGAAGAAGATGTCCCAAAATCCTTCTTAGCACCAGCAAATTCTTTAGCAAAAGAGGTAGGGACTGGTTCTTCCTCAAGATTGATGGGGGATGCAGCTGTAGAAGTAGTGGTCCTAGCAATAAATGAGGTAATGGAACTCCTGTACTGCACTAAATACGAGGTAGATCTAGGGTGTTCCTCACCAATCCTCTAGTGGATGCTCCATAGGAATTTCAGTTCTCGAAGGTTAATGTCCCTGTAAGGACATAAGTCTCCGATTGAGTCTTAATGTAGTGTTCGCTCAATTTTGAACAAAAACGTTTGAGTCATAGGATAGTGTTCTTATGTATCCTTCAAGCCTATGACATGTTGAAGTTAAAGACTTTGTGGCCTACTTATCAAAAGAACATCAATGTCAGTTTACATGTGCCTCGTTTCACATCATCAACTAAGTTCCAATCTCCCCTAAGGTATCAATGCATTACCTATATATATAGGAGCTTGGAACATTTTCTATTGGGTGTAATTTTATTTTAAAATGAAGTTTTGTTTTCAGAAGGTTTTAAACTTTTAATAAAGTTTTGGGCTTAAAATTAAATTATGAACTTTCTGGGATTTCGTTCGATATTATCGTTCGAACGAGTTTTTCATTCGAACGTGAATGCCGTTCGAACGAGTTTGCCGATAACTTTCCCAATTGGCCTCTTGAACTTCGTTACAAGGGTCATTTGAACGAGACTTCGTTCGAACGAAAATCTCGTTAAAACGACGTTTTCGGCGAGAAAATATTTTAGCAGTTTTTCACAGTTTTCTCTATGTTCTCACTTCTTTAGTCCCACTAACTTTTGCAAGATTTATTATGTGCGGGAACCAACTTTGAAAAACAAACTTTTTCATCTTCTCCAATTTCTAAAGAGAGTTTTTGAGAGCCTAATCCCTCTATGAAAAAGTTCATGTTTTGAGTGTTTGTTTTTCAAGAAAGTTATTCTTAAACACTTTTGTTTACACCCATATTAGTTTATTCCAATTACCACACACACACACACACACACACACACACACACACATATATATATATATATATATATATTTGCTTAGAGTTTGTTTGGCACCGGGTTCACTTTTCTACATAAGAAGATAAGAGTTTGGGTTTACTTCTACATCCCATAAAGAAGAAGTTTGTTGTTTTGCTGCGGCATTGTGCGAGGGTTGACGGTTGTCCAAACGCCTTATTGGTGGATTCCAAGGTTCCGGTGGATTCTGGGATTATCGACTAAACGGTGGTTAGTACAAGAAGACGCGTCAAAGGCTTAAAGGGAGTCGAGTCGATTTGAGTAAGTCATTTGTCTTGTACTTATAAAAATACCATACTTAGTGGACTTAAGTCTAGGGTCATCTAAGGTTTTTTTCCCGTTGTGGATTTTTTCTCGTACATCGCGGCGTAGTGGTTGTGAATTTATTTTATCTTGCAAATCACCAAGAACGCATGCTTAGGATGAAAAGATAAAATATGGTTTAATTCACTTCTCTTGTTTAATTTGGTGTATGTTTAATATTTGGTTAATGTTTAACTTAATTTAATTTTAGTCTAATTAATGTAATTTGATAAAATTTGGTTTGGCCTAATTTGCAAATTGAATTAATTAATGTTAGGCAAATTTCTATGACTTCGGTTAAATTAATTTGGTTTAAGTGAATTTCAAGTGTGAGTGTGTGTGTTCATCATAATTCACTTATTTAGGTTTAATTTTAATTTTTCTTTTAGAAATTAAAATTTCTGTTTAATTTAATTTTTCATCTTTTTAAGAAAAGAAAATCAATAAGATTTGGAAAATTAAATTGTTGGGTTGAACCATCCTTATTCCGCATCTTAAAAGGAAATTATTTTTATAAAATTAAAATTGGGGATCTACATGGACCAACAGTCCCCTTCTTTGGGACACTTCTTCTTGCTCTCAACTGTGCAAAATAAGAAAATATGAGTCAACATATCATCAAATAGTTAGTTAGCAAAATACATTGAAGTACAGTAATGAAATTCAACAACCTATGCCATGACCCACTTGGGGGCACCTATGCCCATAATATAACTCTCATGTGTTGTAAAGGAGAATGCTGCTAATTCTTTGCAATAACTCCATATTCAAATTAGTCCTTATCGGAGTCAGGAAAATTGATAACCAAGGCCCTATTGTCTAACTTGGTTTTTAAATAATATGTAATGTCACTAGTACTCCACTTATAACGGAACATTAGCTCAGGGATGCCAATGTGTGTTCCATATATTTGATTCAGCTTATGAATTACATGTAGCATTCTCCAAGTGTTAGGGGCTACCCTAGCAGGGACAACATCAAAGTTTTGGCAAAATTCTAAACAAAAGCGGTTGGGGGAAAGGTGAAATCATATTCAGCAAGAAATAGAGAGGAAATCCAATGACCCTCAGGGAGGGACAATACCTCAACAGGTGGTATGGACATTTCTATGTCTCCCCAATCACGAATATTCCTTTCCCACCTAAACTCATCAGAAGAATCCCCATATATGATATAAACCATGGCAATAGTAAATAAAGAAACAAAGAAAGAGAAATGAAAGGGGGAAGAAAGATTATAGAGAAAATGATGACTAAAGTGAAGGAAGAACGCAAAGGAAAGCTCAAAGACTAAAACTTGTAGAAGAAGGAGAGTTGAAAATCTTGGAAAATGTTTGGTATGAAAATCTGACAAAATCTCGCATGTTATAGCTTACCTGGGAAATCGTGCATGAAATGATTACTTGCTTCAACGATTGACTTTCTAACGACTTTTCAGTTCTGAAAGCACAAAAATACCAGTTTACCCTTTGGCGATTTGCTAATTTTCACATTATTTACAAAAATGCCATTACAAAATCAAAACAAGGAAAATTTTCCCATGTCCCACATGTTGGCGTGAGCTGACTAACTCTGAAGAAAATATACTACATCCTTTCAACAAAAGCATCAAGAATGAATTATTGGGAGCTTCTGTTGATACAAAAAATTATCCACCTACATGGATCAATCAGAAGTAGACAATTGTCTCCCTACGTGGCAGAAATCTCAGTCAACAGATAGTTAATCGGTAAGCATGCCGACTAACATGAAGAATGCAAACCAATAATATAAATGAAATGCCACCACACGAAAAGTAAAACCGAGGGTCTTTTCTCACGTGGAATTGAAAACCAATCATCAGATTCAATATGTAAAAGTATAAATGCTTAAATATATAAGGTCATTCCAACCCTTGATGTTTGGGTCACTATAAATACATTGCATTCCTTTCTTTAAAGGTACGATATAACGAATTCTGGGATATTCTTATTAATAAAAGTACCTAGCACTTTGTAATCACTCAAATCAATACCATAACAGTGGATGTAGGATTTCTTACATAGTCGAACCACTTTAAAACTATCTGTCATTCATTTACTTATTTCATTACAATCATATATTTAATCTATGATAAGAAAATTGGATCTAGTCTAATTTTTTACATCCACAGTGTGTTTCATATGTTATATCGCTTCAATAAAATATTGATCTTCCTCATCTCTTATGTTCACATTATTTTCAATGTGATCAAATCATGTGCACTAGATATTTTCTTAGTTATAGTACTTTTATCACTATATACTTATATTTTTGTTGATTGTAACCCTAATCGTATATTTTGGACTACAATCAACGTAGATTGATAAAAACACCTTTGATTAGTCATATATCCATTTCCTCTACACTATTCTGTCTTCTGAATATGATCCTTAGGTATATAGAGTTCAAACACTATGAGGTTCAATCGTTTATTACCTCCCTTATCGAGATTAGTAAATGTCCAAAGCTGCAATAATGCTAACCACAGTTGAACATATTAATCCTTCCACTTCTCATTGAGATAAATCTGGTTTAGAATTATCTTAAGAGGGGATTAGGAGACAACTACGTAGAGTTGTCTTGTGTCATTTGGATAGGCTCTATCTCCTGCTAATGATATTATTTTTAAATCTATATACTCTAATGACTATATTTATTTGTAAGATTCGAGCATATTTTTCATTTTTATCTTATTCGATCCTAGTTTTTTTTACTATCTATCTATTTTTTCTTCTTCTTATCCTTCGATGTGAGTTGGTACTAGGTATAATATATTTGAATTTCAGGTGAAGTTTTACCTAGAGAGAGTATACTCATCACTACATGTTATTATGTCTGGGTAGTATATTTCATGCATATTCATACTGTATTGTCCATCCATAACATGTGTTTTATATATGCATATTTGATATGATTTATCTGGTTATACTGAAGAGAGTTTTAAACTAAACTGTTTGAATAGACTTTTGATTCTTGCTTTCATTGATTAATAAAAAAATTACATTGGTGAGGTTTTTCTACAAATTACAGATCAACATTAGAGTTACAACGGGATACATGTGTTTCCATAAGAAGAGGGATATACTAACTAAATAAGTATTGTTCAACAATCTAATAACTAACTAACAACTAACATATTTAATTCTCTTTCAACCCCCCGCAAACTCATAGGGAGGATACCACCTTAAGTTTAGGTGTTAAGTAATGAAGACGAGATGCAGATGGAGGTTTCATGAAAACATTGGCTAGTTGATTAGTAGAAGAGACATGCTGAATGGAATTTTTTTTTGCCAGAACTTGCTCATGAACATAGTGATAATCCATTTTAATGTGCTTTATCTCAGCATAAAAAACATGATAAGAAGATATTGCTGAAATATTTTCACACCCTAAATTAGGAGTAGAGAGAAGTGAAATGTGAACATCATGATGTAACATGCAAAGCTAGGAAAGCTCAGTCGTAGCTTAGAAAATAGCGCAATATTCATTCTCAGTTGGAAATCTAACAATAGTAGCTTTCTTCTTTGTTGACTAAAAAAATAAGATTTGAATCAAGCAAAACATAATAGCCTAATGTGGATCTTTTATTGGTAACATCACTAACCGAATTCAAGCTTGCATAAGGAGAAAATAACTAGAATTGAAGTTGAATCATTGCTAATGGTCCCATTGGGGTATCTGAGAAATCTCTTGACCTTGCAGAATCATTGATGGTAGAATTATACACATGTTGGAGAGAATGATTAATTGAGAAGGAAAGATATAGTCTTGTGAAGTGAGATATTTAGGAGAACTTACTAAGCTTTTGTATAGATAATATTGATTGAATGGAAGGGAGACTTGATAAGAGATGAAAGGTTTAAGAGAGAGAGGAGATGAGTATGGTTTGCAAGTAGTCATCCAGGACTTTCCAAGAATATCAATGGCATATTAATGTTAAGAACTGAAATAGCCAATAAAAGTTTTAAATATAGAGACTCCTAAAAAGTAGGAGACATTTAAAAAATCCTTCATTGAAAAGACAGTATGAATGTCGAAGACAAGGGATTGAATATGGGTATGGGCATTTCTAGTTAATAAATTTCATTAGCATATACAAGAAGAATAGTGATAGTTGTAGTTGTAGTTGTTTTTTTAATAAACATAGAGTTTTCATAATGATTGGAGAGAAAATAAAGTGAGAGAAAATAGGAGGATAAAGTATAATACTGAGCTCTTGGAGCTTATTAAGACCAAAAAGAGCTTTATCAAGTTTTCAAACATGAGTAGGTCTATAGGAGCCAACAAATCCTTGAGGCTGATCTAGCTAGACCTATTCTTCCAAATTTCCATGAAGAAAGGCATTTGAGATATCCATTTGTTTAATAGGCTAATTTTAATGAAGCGACAAACTTAGAACAATCCTAATAGTAGGTTTTATGGCTACTGGACAGAAAGTTTCCTGAAAATTAACACCTTCTTCTTGAAAATAGCCTTTTTGCAATTAATCTTACCTTTTACTTGGGAATTGTGCCATCAGAATTTTTTTTATTCTAAACACCCATTTGTAACCAATAGAATGGTCATGTTACTCTTCCTCCACATGCTACTCATACTTACCTTTTACTTCTAATGAGTAAATTTCTCTCAATGCAATATCATCCTTAAAAGCTCATCAGATTTTTTTTAGTAAATTTTTCTCATTATTTAAGATTGCATTGAGAGTTACTCTATAGGGATAAATACCTAGATTCAACTCCTTATGGAGGTCGTTTGTTATTTTTATCATATTTATCTCAACATTGAGGAGTATTTGTGACTCCACCCATTGCACAAATTGTAGATATTCTTTTTCTTTCTTTATTTGTAATTTTTTCTCTCAAAAAGGAAAATTTGTAAATTTTAAGTTTAGTTAGTTAAAAATAATTAGCGTGATAAGCACCCAAAGTGTCATTTTTATACTCCAAATAGACTTATTTTAATTGTTAATTATCGTTAGTATTGGAGATTTCTATGCATTTGTTTATATTACCAATCAACAGTCATTTATGATTTCAAAAGGAAAAATTCAAGATAATTACGACAAAATGTGGTTAAAAGGGAGAAAGTCGTATTTTATATGACCCGACACAGCCAACTACCCATTAAAACCCATCCAAAACTATGTTCTTAGTCTTACCTAACCTCCCATGTGTTGTGTGTTAGTAGTTTATTTTATATATATATATATATATATATATATATATATATATACCCAAAGTGTCATTTTTATACTCCAAATATACTCATTTTAAATGTTAGTTCTCGTTAATATTGGCCATTTGTGTGTACTTGTTTATCTTGCAGGTCAATACACAATTACGGTTTCAAAATGAATAATACAAGTTAATTGTGGCAAAAATATGGTTAAAAGCGATAAAGTCAGATTTTATGTGACCCGAGACAACCAACTACCCATTAAACCTCGTCCCAAACTACGTTCTTAGCCTTCCCTAATCTCCTGTGTGTTATGTGTAAGTATTTTATTATATATAATGAGATCAAACAAGTTATTCAGAATGTTAGCATTAACATTCCCTTGCTCACTGCGATTCAATAATCCCCTTCCTATGACAAATTCTTAAAGGACTTGTACACTATCAAGTGATGAATGCATGTTCCTCGTGATGATTTTGTCACCAAGCAAGCAATGTCCTTTATTCATAAAATGGGTGTAGGGTAGCATAAGGACTACAGTCGTCCAACTGTCTCTTGCATGTTCGGAGATAAGTACACCACCCGAACCTTACTTGATCGTAGTGCTAGTGTTAGTTTTTACGTTACTCACTTTATCTTTAGTTAGGGTTACAAAATATGAAACCCATTTACTCATCAACTATCCAATTTTTCTATGAAAATTCCTAACGAAATAGTTGAAGCAGCTTTGGTGAAAGTGTTCGAATTTTACTACACTGTGGATTTCATCATCTTGGACGCCACCGCGCCCGACCCAACCAGTATTCCTATCATATTAGATCAAACCTTATTAGCCAAAGCCAATGAAATCATCAATTCCTGTGACGGTTCCATATTAGGTCATCCCTTGATGTCAACATTTTCCACCTTATGCAACTAAAGTACGATGTTGAGTGTATTAAGGAGGTGTGTTTGATTGACTCACTGGTTCAAGAGATTTTGGATCAATAGTACCCTAAGGATTATCTTCAAAAATGTTGGCTCATTTTGAGTTTGAGTTTGATTTTGACATTGATTCCTCAATCTAAGACCTAAATGCCTAACTAGATTCCATATCGTTAATGAACATTGATTATTAGGACAATTAGTTTGAATATCTACTTCTTACGCCTATTCACTTGGTCTATAATCCTCTAGACTTTCATCCTAATGATTCCATTGACTCTGTTTCTACATCTCCACATCTTCGATTGACTCTCTACCTAGTTTGGATAATAAGCCATTGCTCTCCAAGTTGAAATGTACTTTTTAGGCCCAAACAAATATCACCCGATTATAATAGCTTCCGACTTGACCCCAGATCAATAAGAGAAATTGGTCCAAACTCTCACTAAACATAACATTGTTATAGGGTGGATCATTTTAGGCATTCACGACATTAACCCTAATATTTTTAGTCATTTCATTCATTTGGAGGAAAATATCAAGACTTCTTATGATCCCCAACGTCAACTAAACCCTATGATGAAATAAGTCATGAGAATTGAAATTTTAAAATTGCTTGATGTCAATATCATTTACTTAATACCGGATATCCAGTGGGTTAGTCCCATTCACGTTGTGATTAAAAAGTCTAGCATCACCGTTGTTAAGAAAGTTGACACGGTGATTTTTAAAGTGGTAAAACCTAAAATCTGAGGAAACATCCACGACTCCCTCTACGGATTAAAATAAACAAATCCACTATAAACAAATGTACAAGAGTTACATGAAAATAAACATGCAACACAAGATCCTAGGCCTAAGAACATAATTATACCTAATTAGCAAAGACCTTATACACGGTATTCTGATTTTGGCATTGATCTCCCTAGCATTTTCCTTGCTTTGACTCCTTGCTCCTTGCTTTTATCGCCTCAATCAAATAAGATCTCTATAAAGGAACAACATTTTTTCTATGTGTTTATGTAAGAGTGTATTGTGACACTGAAGTGTTTAAAATGCAACATGCAACTCACTTCGCTCTTTAAAGATTATACAAACAGTCCTATGAATTACAAAAAATCTATATGACATGAAAGTATTCAATTTACAAGAACATCAGACTTCGTTTTTCAAAACGAAATTTCATTTCTGAAGTTTAAATCTTCTAAAAAGTATATCTAGGTATCAAGAACTTATTTATATACAAAATAGGCGTCATAAACTGTACAGCTCAATTTTATGGACTAATTCTTCCGATCTAAAAATTAGATTTATTTCAAAGTCTCTTTTTCAAGAAACTGAAACTAGAGAGTATGGATCTAAACGAATAAATAGTGAAATACATGATCCAAACTATAGAAGGTATAAAAACACTTAAATTTACATTAAATGTATCTCAGATGAGTTTTTTACAATTTCTAGGCAGAAATATGAGAAACAATTAGAGATTCGTGTTCCTAAGAGAGATCAAGTTTGAAGAGTGTTCTTCAAACAACCAAACCCTCAAGAAAACCTAGAGTTCTAGTCACTCAAGTATGGTGATTTTTTTGCTTTGTTTATATGATTTAGTAGATGGTTGGTTTGAGGAAAACCTAAGACATTTTCTCTCTAATTTCTTCTGGTTTTCTCTCTTTTTCTTTACTTTCACTTTTCTCTCTCTACTCTCTCCTCTCTTTTTCTCTAGAATTGGACGGATGCCAAAAGTCTCTCAAAGTCTCACCAAGGGTTCTTATTTATACAGAGTTACGAATATTCTAGATTATTGAAGAGAATGAAGAACTGTCATTAAAACACCCTTTCACGTTTAAATCCAACGTTCTTAAATGCACCACACAATCTGTCAATTTTATTGGTCCATTCCTATTTCACTTGGATTAAGTCAGACGACATGCAGAACGTTGATAAAATATGATCCAAGTGCTGAGATTAGTTCTGAGTGTTGTGAGACAAAAGAAACACAAATGGGACCAATCAGTTATACACACGTGTAGGGCTGATAATGGAAATAAAACACGTGTTTTTGAATTTTATAAAATCCTATTTGGTACCCTAATAGCTTGTGCCGATTTTTGTTTCTACCGAGGAATTTTTTAAGGGAATTAATAATTTAATTTTTAATCCCAAAACATTTTAATTTCAATTCATTAAATGTTTACAAATTTACAAAAAATATTTTAAATATTTAAAAATATCTAATTTTTTTAACACACACATGAATGCAATGCATGTAATTGTGTCCTATTTGTACTTTTTAACTTCCCTTTTTTGGCACTGTAGCTTGGCTTGGACGGGATGAAGTCTTGCAATACCTTGGAGAAGAAGCTAAAAAATAATCTACGAAATTTTGTCAACATATCCAAACTACTCGGAACTCCTATATGGTACAGACTCAAGTAAGTCAACCATATAGTGTGTTCTCAATCTTTCCCTTTGAATATTGGAGACAAAATTCCCTTGAGTAACCTATACTCATGGGTAAAAAAATAAAACCCTAGATTCCTATACAAAATAACTAATATACCAATTCCCATCCTATAACTGAAAATAAGAGAGAGAAAAATACATTACTCAACTATTTACGAACCAACACCCTAATTCAATAAAATCGTACAATGGATCGCTTAAGGGAATGCCTGAAATAAAACCTTTAATGGCATATTAGTTGGATCAAGATAAAATATGACACTAAAATCTAGAGTCGTTACTCAAGTTTTTCTCCCCAAATTTTTCTCAAATTGACAACGGGGTAAAAGATATATAAAATCAGGGATATATAAAGAATTATTCTATATAAATGATGTCATAAACAAGAAAATTTTCAAGGGTCTCCTACATTATCAAGATTAAGAAGGTGTCTTTTGTCATTTGTGAAATGTCCGTACCCTAAATCCTCATAAACTAATTATTAGCACGAAATTACTGAGGTTATGACAAATATGCAAAATATATTATGTAAGAACAATCATCCCCATGGATTTCCTAAGTGATTCAAACCGATATTGTCCAAATGTTTAGTAAATAGGTCAGCTGAGGAATGCATTATTTTGTATATTTTATACCCAAATTTAGACTTTGTTAGTCACATTTTATTTTATTTAATACATTCTTAGGATC
Organism: Sambucus nigra; assembly: GCA_949130495.1. NCBI lineage: Eukaryota > Viridiplantae > Streptophyta > Magnoliopsida > Dipsacales > Adoxaceae > Sambucus > Sambucus nigra. The sequence goes on along the minus strand of OX422211.1, from coordinate 582,550,220 downwards.
ATTTTATTAAAAAAGGAAAAAAAATGCAAAAATGATCGAATTCATATTTGAAATGGAAATTTTAAGTAAAAAATGGGCACTTCGATAATTTTATACTATTCTTGTTCTAATTTGGGAAAAAAGTTGCCTAGTGAAAATTTTGCAAGTAATTATGGAATTTGGTGCAAATTGATAATCAACTCGAAAAGCCGCGAAAAAGCTGATTTTAACGGTCGTTTGAAAAAAAGCTTCTTTTACACAAAAAGTCGGGTTTTTTATTCTCCGATTTGGATGAAACTCAATGTGCATGTTCAACAAGAAAATCTAAGAGTTTTCGAGTGGGGAGGAATTCATTCACTTATCCCGATTCAAAGATTAAAGAGGTGGAGAGATAGCTTCCAACGCCATTCGACCAATTAGAGAGAGTCCCACCACAAGTCAAATACCTCACCACTTGTCCTATAAAAAGGACCGCTGGGCTCACAAATTTAAGGGTATTTCGGGGAGTAAGTATTCAATTTGAGGGCCAAGTTTTTATCAATTGTTAGAGGATTATTTGTGAGAGAACTTATTGTAAGTTTGGTTTATTTTATAAAAATCACTACTCATTCTTGCAGTTTCTCTTTCATTATGGTAGCTTGATTTTTTTATTAGGATTTGGGTGAAGTTTACCATAGTTAGCTAATATTGTCATGTTAATTTAATTATTATTTATTCCCTACTCATTTGAATTGTTATTAAAGATTCAGTATTCATTTTAAAACGAGACGAGAGTGTGTTTTAAAACCTTCAAAATTGTGTTGTCAATCAAGTTTTGAGATTTAAAAATAGTAATTTTTGATGGATTATGCTTGTACTTTGATTGTTTTGATAGTCCGTGCTTAATTACATTCGTGAACTTTAAAACTTGTATTTTCTACGGGAATAGTGATTTTAGCCATCAATTAGAGATGTTAAAAATATTCCGAACATAACTTTCATATTTTTTAAATTAAACGCGACGAGAGTCGGTTTGATTTGAGTTATAAAAAGAAATGAAAAAAATTAAATTAGTGTGCAATACTAGTTACATGATAAATGAACCCCGAATCCTAATTCCTTCATATCATTTATAAACTCCCCCATGTTGCTCTCGTTATTCATAGTCGTTTTTATTTAGTGTAGTTCATAATTATTCTCTACTCCATTGGATCTAGTTGAACAGTTGCAATTATTTTAAAAGTTAAAATTGACAAATCTATGTGGTTTCGACCCGAACTTACACTCGTTATTCTATAATAGCACGTGCACTTGCGGTATTTTATAAATTGCAACATCTGCCAATTGTTTTTCAGTGTTAAGATATTCTATATCGAGTTCCTTAGATTCAACAAGTTCACAGATAAAGTGATACGTATTCTTAATGTGCTGAGTTCGTGAGCATGGTCAATTTATCTTCGATGATACCATAACTACTAAGCATTTGCCTGATCTATAAAAGTTGAGCACAATAACTACCCACAACTATATATTCGGATTTAGTAGTTGAAAGGGATATACAATTCTATTTTTTACTACTCCATTGTACAAGATAGTATGCTACATAGTAACATGCACCAGATGTGATTTTACTATCGTATGAACACCTTATCCAGTCGGCATCAGTGTAGCCAACTATAGAGATATTAGTGTCTTTTGTGTACTAAATGCCAAAATTTATTGTGCCTTTAATGTTTTTAATTATACATTTTACATAAAATATATGACTTTCTTTAGATGCTCATTGATAATGTGCACAGACACAGACACATACAACAAAGGAAATATATGGTCTAGATGTATTGAGGTAAAATGAACTCCCTTTCATGCTTCTATATAAAGTCGGGTCAACATATTTCCCATTTTCTTCTTTAGATATTATCGTGACATGCTCATGGGTGTACATGCTGTTTTGGAATTATCAAGCCCAAAAGTTTTGACGAGATCACTAGCATATTTAGATTGTGTTATAAATAGGTCATCACTAAGTTGTTTAACTTGTAATATTAAGAAGTACTGTAATTCCCCCATTAATGACATATGGAATTCATCATGCATTATATCATAAAAGTCTTTTACTTGATTAATGGAGGTGGAACCAAATATGATATCATTTATGTAAACTTGCGCATTCAAGGCATAATATTCTGTCTTTCTAACAAACAATTTTTGTTCATTTCCACCACGCTCAACCCTTTATTAACTAAAAAGGTCGAGAGGCGCTCATACTAGGCTCTAGGAGCTTGCTTTAAGCCATACACAACCTTCTTAAGTCTAAAGACATGGTTAAGGTGAGCGGGGATCTACAAAGCCCTTGGGTTATTCTACGTATACTTCCTCTATCAAAAAATCATTCAAAAATGCAGACTTGGCGTCCATTTGAAAAGGTTTGAATTGTAGTTGAGACGATATATCTAGGAGAAGATGAATAGACTCGAGTCTTGTGACAGGGTCAAAAGTTTAATCAAAGTTTATTCCCTATATCTGAGAATATCCTTGCACCACTAACCTGGCCTTGTTTCTAATTAAAACCCCATTCTTGTCAGTTTATTTTTTAAAATCCAATGGGGACTAATAACCCTCTTGTCTTCAGGTCATCGAACGAGATACCAAACTTCATGATTTTGAAACTGGACAAGATCTCCCATTACGTAGAGTGGTTACGCGCTACACTACTCTTGATGGTCGTTGGAGGTAAACCAAATAATAGGTTGACCTTAGGTTGACAACTTACCCTTCTCTTGGATACTTAAAAAAGAATGAAACTTTGAAATACTTGTATGTATTTTGAGCATTGGTTGCATTTTGAGATTGTATGAATTAATTGAAAGTATCCTCGAGATTTCTCCTCAGTGTGGTGACATATGGCATCGGAGGTGGTGCTTGCATGTGGAGGGCTTGGGGAAAATGTGAGGGCGGTGATGGAGGAGGGGCAACGTGTGAATGAGAATTCAACACAGAATGTTGTTGCCCATAATTAAAATGAGGATGGTTCCTCCACGAAGGGTTGTAATAATTCTTGTGAGGGGCATTAAAATTATCCTTAAAATCTCCTACTGCTCCCACTTGCTCTTGAAGAAAAACCTTATAGGCGGGTATCGTCAGTTATTCCTTTGTTAAATGTCTCGCATCACAAATTGTACACACCCTCTCTCTCATTGCTCGGTTGGATCTGGGTGTTTTTCTTGCCCGTGATTCGACTACGTCTTCTAATCATTTTTTAAGTTGGTTTATTCGAAGTTTCCACTCGACTTCCTTGTCCAATTGATAGTGACTAAAAGAGAAAGGAGCAGTGGTTATTTGTCAAACCCAAGTTTGGGTGTTAGGGTCGGATGCGTATAATGCTTGAGTAGTCTTGGCGACATAATTAAGATGGGCCTCTGCATCGTTATCGTTTAACCCAAAAAATTCACCATCACACATAGTCTCAACGAGTTATTTAGAAGCAATGCTTAGCCCTTGATGGAAGAAAAAGATAAGATGATATTTCTCTACACCATAATGTAGGCATGTGTTGACTAACTCATTGAAACATTCCCAACACCGATCGAACAACTCAATTTCTTATTGCCTTAAAGTTTGAATTTGAGCCTTGATGGAGTTCGTTATATATTGGGCAAAGAATTTCAAAAGAAATATGGCTTTCATATTTGAGCCTTCAATGACTTATTAATGTAATATAGATCGCTAAACGTATTGCACACCTTTTTGAACTCACGGATATGGAGGTATGGTTTCTTCGAATCCAAACCATGAAAGTTGGGAAGAATCTGGATTATACCATTACAAAAGTGGAATTGTCCCGCATTATGCGAAAGTAAAATGCATCCCGGAGTGACAGTTCACTCGGGATATGAGTGGTATCTCATGGGATGATATGGCATCTCACCCTCACCTGTACCAAAACTAGCGTTGTCCGACATGGCTCTCTCTCCAATTGATTTAAATTCCTCACCTAATTCCCTAGAAGGGTGGCTCGTGATGGAGTTAGGCGGTATAGGATGTGGAGCCCAAAATTGAGGAGTGTTTGGAGTATGTAGGCTATCGGGATCATACTCGACTATAGGATTCTTGTAAATTCTTGTTGAGGTGGATTATGGAGTTTGTTGAGGATTTTTCATGAAAGGACTAGAGAGATTCTATAAAAAAAATGCATTTTATTTTTCTGAATTTTTTTTATTTTATGATTTTTTTAGCTTTTTAAGAATTAGTGTCAAAATTTGATTTAAATCGACCTAACCTACAAGTCTACCTAATACCCAGCAACGGTGCCAAAAACTTGACGCGACTTTAAAAGTGTTTCTAATGCGTGATTCTATCGACTCAAGTGTAAGCCGATCGCTCAAGTATAAATCCGGTAAAAATGGGTATCGAGCACAGGGACTAAGACAAATACTCATGATGACGAATAGGAAGAACGATTAACCCTAAAATGACTCAGAGAAAGAAAAGAAAAGATGATATTTTTGTGACTATCCTTGTCAACTAATGCAATTATAATGAGATTAATAACTAAACTACGTATGCAAGACGAAGAAAATTAAACTTTAAATGTATAAGGGAAAATGAGAGTTAGGGTCACTCCCCCTAGCTGTCGATAATTGCATAGGACATAAAAGCTTCAAAATTCTAATTCTTCATTCCTAGAGACATCAAATACTCTCTAAGCATTCGATATATGAGGACTCAACTCCGCACAATATCAAATTCAAAATTTATTTGAAGAGGATGAAAAATTATCAAAATGCTAATTAAAGCCTTAAACATTTCGATTACAAAGGGAAAATGAAATTAAAAGGCTTACAACCTTTGTCTTGATAAAGATCAAACCTTGGAATGATGAATTACTTTTTATTCACTGTTAAATCCATATGTGTTACCTAGGTTGGGTTCATATACCCCAACCCATTAAAAATTTAGCCTAGCATGGTGTAACTACAATTAGACATGATAACTACATTGCATGAAATCATTCTTATGTGAAAAGTGTAATCAAACATGTAAAAAAGACTTCTAGCTAAGAAATAAAGAATTATAAACCAAAAAGATGAGAGAAATTAAAAGCAATAATAAGACTATACTCGTATTGAAGAAAAAACCTTGAATTCAATGTAAAAGATTAACAATTGTTAAAGAAAATGAATCCTAGGGTTCTTGTCTTTAAGAAGCTCTCAAAGCTATGTAAAAACTACTCCCTAATATCTGGTATTACAATAGGATATATCTCTCGTGTTTTATTAAGTGTTTGCACCATGGACAACTCTAATTTTAAGAAATAAAAATTCAGAAATCATCACGCCGAACCGGTTTGGAATTTCCTTCTTTACGGGGAAAATAGATTTGAAATTCTAGTAGTGGGTCAAATTTTGACATTAACAGCAAACCGGTTCAATTATTTCCAAACAGGTTCGATCCTGAAAAATTCCATCTTTTCTTCCTTGATTTCTTCTCAACTTTGAAGCTTCATAACTTTTCACCCGGGACTCGGATTTGGATGTCATTTCTTCCTATGTGTTTGTGGACTCAAGGTATTTGAGTTCTCTCTATGTTCTGTGTACGAATTCTAGATGTAAAATTACTCTTTTTCCCTTGACTTTTCTTCTTCTTTTTTCTTTCTTTATTTTGAGTTTTCTCTTTTCTTCACATGCATAAAATACCTACCAAGTGTAAGAGAAATACATGAAACTCGATGCACTAGATATAAGATGTCAGTAACAAGGATATGAGATAAATTAACTCAATTCACACCGCGCATGGTAATAAAAGCTTCTCAATTACGAGGATAAATATGAAGAATTTGTGCCTAATGAAACCCTCATAACTAAGAACTTTGATCGTCCCGAGCAATGTAAAAGAATCAAAGCAAGGTTAAAACACTTAGCAAACATGTTATTGGGATAGAATACCAATTTCGCAGCCAAGCGATTGCACTTCGCATATGTAACAAGCCCTTAAACCCCTAGGTTACCCTAGTAAGATGGGTGGTGTCTCGTGAGGATTTGCAGTGAATATACCCACAAAATTCTTTTTTTATAGTCAAATTCAAAATAATTAAAAACTATACAATTTAAATTCCCCCAAAATAGTCACCATAAATTCACATCCCATAGTCTCAATTTGTTGTGTGTGTGCGAAGCTGGCATTTTAACCGCTAAATTCCACTGATTGATCATTACATTACTTTCCAAAAATTCATTTTGATTCAATTTCTCACGGATGCACTCACAAATGAATCACTTGAAATGTGGATATTTATCTCGATGTGGGTGATATAAAGAGTAAATGTAATGGACACAATTTCTCACACACGAACTTAAATGACAGAATTATTTAAGGTGAAAATATCGCTTCATCGAAATACGGTAATTGGAAAACAGGAAACATTGTCTCTTAGTCCGCACCAATTAATCTCTCTTATTATCTTTTTGTGACTTGGTCTCTGCACGCGGTAGTTAATTTTGTTATTCGAACTTGGTTAGAACTTTCTCGGGTTATGAGTTGTATCGGGTAAAAGGAGAATGGTTAGAAATTTTGGAGTTAAAAAAAAATTCTTATGATATTCTTTGGTACTTTTTTGGGCATTTGGTCTTTTTCTTTTCTACATTTTCTTCACGATTTTCTCATTTTTCTCATTTTTCTATCTTTTTCTATTTTTGAGCATTTTTCTATTTTTCTTACCCCTTTTTATTTCACCATTTGGACTTAATTGATGGATTTTTTTATTTTCACACTCCGGGCTTCATGGGTTGTTCGAGTTAATCAAACGAAAAGGAATGTCATTTTGGGCTCAAATTAGCTAGCAAAAGGATAATTTTTCATTACTTTTTATGGCTAATATTTTTGGGTAACAAACGAAGGCCTGACATCATTTATCTAAATTACTCATTACTTTACCATATGCGTCTCGAGAATATTTGAGATTAGAGATATTTTAGCACATTTTTCAAGACAACATCTCACTCGTTTCTGGTAACCGATCAAAACAAAGGAATAGATATCCTCAACGAATTTTTTGAAGCTAAATTTAACTTTGAGTTAATTATAACTCGGATCGATTTAATTACTCGAAAAAAGTGAAAGGCTCGAAATCGCACCGGGTTAATTAATCTTCACATTTATTCGTAAAGTCGTCAATCTTCACTCAATTTCTATCTTTTGTCAATTTCGGCTTAGTGCATTTGAATTTTTACAATTGAGACTTTAAACAAAATTTTAGTGATATTTCTGAAAATTTTAAATTCGAAAAATTATTTATTTTGTAGAAAAATATTTTTTAGCTTTTTCAAAAAATTTCAAAATTTTTTTTTTTTTTTGGGGGGGGGGGGGGGGGATTTTAAAATTTTCTATTTTGAGGGGAATTTTAAAGATTTGTGAAGTTTTTAAAAGACTTGTCACCCCCCTTAACTTAGAAGTTTGTATTGTTCTTAATCAAAAGGACTAAAAGCTAAAGAAGAAAAAAATAATAAGTGCAACAAATAAAATAAGCAAATATTTAAAAAGCAAAAAGACATTGTATAACTCCAACACACAATTCAAAAAATACAAAAAAATCACCTCATATGCATCGGGAGTGTGACAACCTCTTTCTCTCACCTAAAAACTCTTTCGACCCCTTTTACAGGGTTCGATGCTCTCCTCGTCTCCCTCTTCCTCACATCGTAAACCACTGGTCAAAACAAGTTGGGGTCAACCCCATAGATAAGGGGACACCTTGAGGCTCGTGATTACTTGGTGAATGAGATCCTCGTGGTGCCCAATCGAACCGCAGCATACTTATCTCGACTTGGAGAGAACATCTCGATCAAAATTGGAGGGACATGCTAAACGTAGATCTCTCTTAACTTCCGGAATGAATGGGTCGAGCTCTAAATCGTCCGAAACTCGAGTCCTCTCCTTGATCACATCTGAGGACTCAAGTGTAACGGGTGGATGGTCATGTAGAAGGACCTTATCTATCCTATCTTTCCCTTCGCTCTCTTGATTACTTTCTAAGTCTTCTCTCACTCGCTCAATCACCAAATCCTCTCTCTCGTACTCAACTGTGAGATTTCTCTCGCTCTCCACATCAGTTACTAAACACATCTTCTAGGCTTCTCGTTCAACTTCAAAATTATCGCCCTCACTTGATGTAACACGACATACCCCTAACGACTCTCTCATGTGATTCCTCTCATGCTCGTGTACTATTTCTTCCATAAGATCCATCTCTCGCGATTCGCCCTCATCACCCTCGGGCTTGGTGATGTTAAAGATATTTGTTTCAAGGGTCATGTTCCCGAACGTGAGTTTCATTTGCTAATTTCATGTATTAATAAGTGCATTAGCCATAGCTAATAATGGGCGGCCAAGGATGACGGGAACATGATTACTCGATAAATCCGAGGGCTCCTCGTTCCAAATGACAAAATCCACTCGGAAGTAGAAAGTATCAACTTGGGCAATCACACCCTCAAAGACCCACTGGGTATCTTTACGGAACAATGTGAAAGTTGAAGAGTCATCATTGTGGGCTTAAGGTCCCTCAAGTCTAATTTCTTCTAGATGGAATAGGGAAGAATGTTAACACTCACCCATAGATCTGTTAGCGCTCTCTCAATTCGATTCTTCCCCATGATGAACGAAATGGTCGGCGCACCCGGATCTTTAGATTTTGGTGGAAGGTCGCTTAACAGTACGGAACTGACATTCTGTATTAAAAACACATTTTTCTTTACCTTTAGCCTACGCTTTACCATGAGTAAGTCCTTAAGAAACTTAGTGTACGCGGGAATTTTCTTTATGGTGTTGAGAAAAGGTAAATTAATCTTTACTTGCTTAATAACGTCTAAAACATCATCACGAGAGGTATCCTTGGAGTGGGGTACTAATCGTTGAGAGTATAGAGCAGCAATGGGAGGTTTCACAACCACCTCAGGCCTGACTGTGTCGACACTAGCACTCTTTCGAAAGGGGACATCTTCGGCCTCTTTCGTGTCGGATGAAATCTCCTTATCTTTAGGTTCGTCGTGTAGGGAAGGTGATAAATCAACAACTCTACCACTACGTAGAGTGGTTACCGTGCTACACTACTCTTGATGGTCGTTGAAGGTAGAGATAACACTAGGTTGACCTAGGGGAGGTCTTTGGCCTCGGGATGAAAACTTACACTTCTCTTGGATACTTGAAGAAGATTAAAACTTTGAAATGCTCGCAAGTATTTCAGCAAACATTCGGGTATTTTAAGCACTGGTTGAATTTTGAGATTTTATTCATTGAAAGTATGCTCGAGATTTCTCCTCGGTGGGGTGATATAGGGCGAAGGAAGTGGTGCTTTCATGTGTGGGGCTTGTGGAAAATGCGAGGGAGGTGGTGGAGGAGGTTCAACGTGTGAATGATAATTCAACACAACATGTTGTTGCCTATAATTAAAACCAGGATGGTTCTTCCACAAAGGGTTGTAAGAATTCTCGTAAGGGATATTAAAATTATCCTTAAGATCTCCTATCGCTCCCACTTACTCTTGAAGCATAACTTTGTAGGCGGGTATCGTCGGGCATTCACTACACCAATTCTGGTGAATTATCACGGTCATTGACCTTGATAAGTTCAACTTGTCAAGGTCAATGACCGTGACAATTCTGGGCGAGACAACTTTGTTTGTCACGGACTTGTCACGATCATTAATCGTGATAAGTTCATTAGAATTGTCACGATCGTGTCACGGTACTTGACCGCGATAATTTTTGTCACGTTTAAGGACCGTGACAAACCCGTGACAATGTTTAAAAAATTGTCACGGTTAATGACCGTGACAACTTTATTTGTCAAGGACTTATCACGGTCAATGACCGTGACAATTCTGGAAAGAATTGAAAAAAATTCTGGTGGGCAGTATAGCCACTGCCACTGCCCAGCAGTATATTTATACCTGTTATAGCAACATTATACCTATTTAAACATCATATATCCAAATAAAATAAAGATAATGCAAATATACATTCAAAATAGAGAGAATATGCATCACCATATAATCCAAATATAATTCAAATGTAACAACTTAAAACAATTCAATTCAACCTTAAGACAATTCAATTCAACCTTAAAACAATGTCACTAAATGTCTAAGGTATAGTTAACTCTGAGGAGGTGAGTAGGCCACACGGTATACGAATTAACACACCCACTAATATACAACGTGCCGTATTATTCGCGGAACCACAATGGGGAGTTCTCCTTCCCGGGCATCACATGCGTGACGAGCACATTGGACTCGATGTCTTGAAGCTCACGTCCATGAAGTAGTGCACCCTGGATGATATTTGGGTCCCTCAACCCCTGCCCTATCCGTTGGCCATCAAATATGTCCATTATAAACACACTCGGACAACCAAGTATCGACATCGATCTGTTGAAGGGAGCCAAATAGGGAAGTGGATCATCAAAGTCCGCACGCATCGGTGATGAAACAGTGAGGTCCACATCCTCATCCTCGTCCTCCTTCACCTCTTCCTCCCGCACCTCCTCCTCCACCGCCTTCTCCTTTTCCTTCTCCTTCTCCTTCTCCTTCCCTTTCCCCTTACGGTTTCCATCCAATGAACGCTTCACGAATGAGAACATATCCTGGATCGTCACCTTCAAACGGGACAGCTTAGCGTCATGTGAATCCACCGTTCGAGCCAACCCAATGTCGCTCGTCTCCAATCTGATGATCCTAGATTTGGCCACCCGCGAGATCAACCCCCTTGTCCTCCCCTTGCGATCAGAGCCAAGCACTTGACTGAGTGCGTTTGTGGACAAAGATGCCTTATCGGCATCAGACTGCGACTCATGCACTTCCTTAAGCTTTGCCTGAAATGAAAAAAAGCACATGATTAGTAAAATAAGTAAATTAAAAAATTATAACGTAATTAACAAAAAGTAAACTATCGAATTACTTACAATCGTGGCCGCGACGATTGGGGACACCTTCTTACCCTTCCCCTTCTTCGTTCGAAGAGCCACATAAGTATCGAGCCTATGTGGCCTACCCCCAGGGCCACTCCCTGTCCCCTGAAATAAAATAAAGTAAAATTAGTATCGGCCCCATAAAGTAAAATAATACAGAATAACATATTTTATGTAGTTATAGAAAAATTAAATCTTACCATCATCCTATTCTCCACCTCGGCGTAAGACGTCCGACAGGAGTAGTGCACGTCCGTCTTTTTTGCTCGATTTTCCCTTCTCGATTGTCGAGATGCCAATTGTCGCTCCCCGATCTCATTGTCAATGAACCTTTGCCATTATGCCAATGAGATCGGCTCTTTCGGCGGGATGGATTCACCCTTTTGGATAATGGACTCTCATGTCTTCCAAATTACTGAGTCCGCATATTTTTCTTCCACGTCTTGTGTTGCTCCCTCAACTGCTCCAAGACGGAATCGCGTAGCTTTGGATCTAGGCTGAATTGTTCATGTCCAACAAATATAATGTTAGTTGCAAATAAATATAAAATGAAATTGAAATCGAAATTAAAATTGAAATATAAATATAAATATAAATATAAATACATTATCTATAGTGCCACCCAAACAGCTAACTTGAGCTCATATGGCACCTCCTTCAAACTAATGTACCCCGGGTCGATGATCGTCTTTACCAGCTCGAGGGATCTTGCTAATAGCCCCGACTTATTCTCGATGGTCATTCCCAATTTGCCATATTTTGGGAGACTAGGGGCCGAGAAGCCCTCGTCGCCTCCGCTACCATCGATCCCAGACGACATCATCATAACCAGCATCATCATCCTCGCTTTAATACCTGAAGGAGACATTTACTATAAAAAAAAATGTCATTAGTACATATCAAAATGAATTAAAAGAAGACATGCAAATATGTACAATTACTATAAAAAAATGAATTGTTACTGTTAAACACCTCAATTCTAAATCCAAAACAACAACATCTAACTCATAATATGTACAAGAGTGAAACATCCCCACCCCCACCCCTACTGCCCACACACATGCACACTACACAAGAGTGAAAATGATAAAGTGAAGATCAATTAAAAGCATTAAAAATGGATGTTTCGGTACAAATTGGAATATTTATTAAAAATTGAAAAATTGTTTAAAATTCGAGTTATCATCAAAAATGGATTGATATTCGGTTGGAGAAGCCAAGTCATCCATACTACTATTTAGGCACTTTGGTGCGTGTTGGACAATTGATCACGACTCGTTGTTGATATACTCCGAGTAAAACACTTGGTTAACCTTTTGAAATGCACAAACAAACGGCTCATCGCTCACGTGGTCGTTGCTCTTCAACTTGGACAAGTCAACCATGATCAAATTGGTGACAGGATCAACTTTACAAGAATTTTTATCCTCAACTCTTACCCAGTCACAGTAAAATACAACCTCTTTAAATCTTATATAATCCAATTCAAATATATTTAGGAGTACACCATAGTAAGTCATTTCAGCTTCAACGAGGTTTTTATCTTTTGCGCTCGCTCGAAAGAAAGTAATAGCCTTGCATGAAATGCCCGAGTTCTGTACATTTTTACTTTCCTCGTACACTTTAGCGTAAAAAATGTAACCGTTCAATGGATACTTTTTGTACTCTTGTGCCACGAACAAGGGTCCAGTGCCTAGACGAGCAAGCCTTGATGGCGCATCACCCGTCTTTAAAAGCTGAGAATATAGATAAAATAATTATATTAGTTGTAAAATTTGAGTGTAATGTAACGTTATATAACGTCCATTTTCATTATAATTACCTCTTGTGTCAACCACAACCTAAATTCGATGTCTGATTGTACCATTATTTTTCGTCTTTTATTGTTCTCACGGGCTTCATATTTTCTGCATAATACAAAATTAATCATGTATAAAATGATCTAAAATAATGTTAAACATTATAATAATTGAAACTTACTTTTTCCATTCTTCGACATCTTCATGTGTGTCAAATAGATAATGAGCTAATTGTTCATGTTGCAAACTCGTTAATTTCACTTGTTTTCCCATCACATAACCACCATCATCGACGAACTCATCAGTGTCATCAACGCTGGTCGAGTCAGGCATATATTCCCGAGTATATATTGATGAATCCACGGTGATGTATTCCTCTGTAATTGATCCTGCAATGTATCACGTATTCTCAACGTAATCTTTAAAAACATTCATCAATCTTTCAAACGGATACATCCACCGATACATAATTCACAATCCTTTGCAAGTTGGACGAAAAAGTAGATGGGCCCTTAAAATTATATATTGTGTCTAAAAGCACCTTCCTTTCCCCACTCGTCAAAGTAAATGCACCAGGGGGAATGACATTAAGGTCTTTTCGTGCATTTTCTCCATCCTTCGAATGACTCCCCCCAAGGCAAGTGACCACAATATGTTCAGTGAAGTTCTTCTCTGCATGCATCACATCCACTACATGGCGCATCAGGTTATTCTTCCAATAAGGCAAGTCAAATAAAATTGACCTCCTAGACCATGCCTTTCTTGTCTCAGTTTCATTCCCAGTTGGGGTCTTCTTATGCTTGACATTCTTAAATTTGGGATTCTTACCTGGCATATAAGGGCCACATTCAGAAGATTTACTTTCAATTTCTTAACTCGAAAGTTATCTCGGCGGTAGCCTATGTTCAACCCCGCCCAATAAAAAATTAAAACCTTTCTCAAATCTGAAACTATGAGCCGGGGGTAAAAACCTCCTGTGGCAATGGTATACATTTTTTGAGCTAAAGGATAGAAGAAGAGATTCAGTTTCCTCTCCATAAACAAGACACCCCAAATAACCATGTACTACACAAACGGATAATGTCCCATAAGCTAAAAAATCATGAATTTCCCACATCAACATAGCTTTCAGCGTAAACTCTTCTTCTCTAAAAGAGTCAAATGATTGCATAGCCTCTTCCCACAACTCATTTAATTCTTCTACCAAAGGAGACAGGTAGACGTCGATATCATCACTTGGTGCCTTTGGCCCAGGTATCAACAAATCCATCATCAAAAATTCAGGTCTCATACACTATGAAGAAGGGAGGTTGAGTGGGTCTAGGATCACTGGCCATACACTCTGATTGGTGCTTAGATTTCCAAATGGATTGAAACCATCTGTTGATATACCCAAACGAATGTTGCATTGTTCTCGATCAAAATTGGGATACTCATAATTCATCCTCCTCCAGGCAGTAGAATCAATAGGATGACGCATGATATTAGCACTACTTATGCCCTAGCATGCCAAGTCATTGCCTCTGCTATCCAAGGTACTGTGAAAAATTACTTTAATCTAGGTCCAACGTGAAAATATTTTAATACTTTTTGAGGCAATTTTGAGCTTTGCCTTACTTACTAGTAGATTGGACATATCTAGGTTCATCTCATACCGGACAGCGATCGAGATTTTCATACTCCTTTCGGTATAGTATGCAGTAATACACACAAGCATGAATCTATTTATACTTCATTCCCAAACCTTTCAAACTGTTCTTCATAACATGATAAATATTTGGAAGTGTATTCTCCTTGGTTAGTAAGCCCTTCACCCATTTCAGAATTCCTATCACGCTATTGCCAGACAAACCGTACTGCATCTTCAAACTGTGCAAACCAACCATGGCATGTAATGTTGTTTGATCTTTCTCACAACCAGCGCATAATGGTTGGGTCGCCTTAAATTTTAAACTTTGGTAGTCATCGTCAAGTTTTATCGTGATATCTTCACGAGCACTTGAACCTTCTACATCATCAGTAACCTCATTCTCCTCTGCTTCATAAACTTCGTATGCATCATCAACTAAATCCTCTAACATATTATGATCTACGTCATCCCCTTATACATCTATCCTACTTGTTGATGGTTGTTGTGAAGGTTGGTCGGGTATAAAAGGAACTTTCAATTCATCGTAAAAACTCCAAAATCGATAACTATCTTGCATACCTGATCTTAACAAATATAGTTCAACTGTTTTCCACTCAAACACCTTACCATTCTTACACCTAGCACACGGACACGAAAACTCTTCATCATTATGACATCCCTTTGCATATTTTATAAATTCATTAAACACATCCCCCATTCTATTTGTCTCACCCATTCACTCTTTGTATTTCACATATCCCATCATAGCTACCACAACTAATCATCTATTAAAGGTACGAAACGTATATTCATGGATTAGTATAAACAAAACTTAGATTTATAGTATGTTTCATTTAATTATGTCTTATTTATATTCAAATTCAATTTATAATAGAAATTTCTATTTCCTCCATCTCCTCTAATGGGTGAGTGGTCTTATCCCATTCAAGACCACATTTTTCTGTAATATACTTAACAACTCATGCACATTGTTACAATTTGAAAAAAATTCGACAGCATATCCCCGTAGTTCTCCAAGTACACGACGTAGATTGGAAAGTGTGAGTGTTATTTCAATTGATTAATTGAAATAACAGTTACACTTGTCAATCTAGTATGTACCCAGAGAACATTAGGATACGACTGCAGAACTTCCTCCAAAAGTAACAACTTTAAGCCACTAAGAATATTATACAGAAATTATGCAGTCCCAAACTGTCCAAACAGGACAATTCGAGAGATCTCATTACAGGGGTAATGACTCTCGAACAGGTCTAAGGGCTATTGAATGCGTACACATAAGAACTAGAAGGCTAGTATTTATGCGCACTATATATAATTTCAAGTATGTTTCATTTAATTATCATACTATATATTTATATATATTGTTTGTGATATAAGGTAATTTTAAAACAAAGTTGAAAAATCCCACCCCCATATGGACATTAATCCAGTGGTCATACCACTTCTAAAATTAACCAACCCAGCATCGATCCACTATAATCCAACCGCAACAAAAAATGTGTATCCCGTACTCCTTCTAATTCATTTCATCAATTAAACTAACAATTAATGTATACAATTATTAATTTACTAATTTATAATGAGGGGCAATCCTACTTTCATATGAAATGGGCACTAATTATTAATTTACTCTCATATAAAACTATACAATTAAAGCTATACAATTTATTTTATTAAAGCTATACAATTAAAGTTATTTCGAATCTCAACAATTATCTGTTAATGAGGGGCAATCCTACTTGCATACGAAAGGGGCAATACATATTTTATTAATCAATTTGTCCGTTTCAATTATTGAGATTGCCCCACCACACCCCCCCCCCCCCCAACACCCACACCACCACACACACCCCACCCCACCCCCTCCCCCACCACACACACGTACACGTACATGCTCACACTTGCACACACACACATATACCCCACCACCCCCTGCGCCCCCTCACCTCACCCCACCACACACACACACACACACCACAACCCCCTGCGCCCACCACACACCACCACACATATATACACACACATACACATTAATATATAAATGAAAGAGAAATAGAGGAAAAAAACATACCTTAGAGAGAGAGAGAGAGAGAGCGAGAGAGCTTGAAATCGCTTAGAGAGATAAAGAGATGGAAAACCAAAATGGTGGGAAAAAAAGCGTAGGGTTTTTTACTGAAGAAATTGTCACGGACGTGTCATTGTCCTTGACCATGACAATATTATAAGGATTGTCATGGTGAATGATCGTGACAAGTATAGTTGTCACGGCCTTGTCACGGTCATTGATCGTGACAAGGCTTTGTCACGGCCTTATCACGGTCATTGACGGTGATAAAAAAATCGTGTTTTTTTGTCACGGTCAATGACCGTGACAAGGCTGGCCGACTAAAGGGTGTCAATTTAGCCTTTTTTGTGTAGTGATTCCTCTGTTAAATGTCCTGCCTTACCAATTGCACACACCCTCTCTCTCATTGATCGGTTGGATTCGGGTGTTTCTATTACTCGTGATTCAACTAAGTCTTCCAATCATTTTTCAAGTTGGCTTATTCGAAGTTTACACTCGGCTTCCTTGTCCAATTGATAAAGATTGGACGCAAAAGTAGCAGTGGACGTTTGTCGAACTCAGGTTTGGGTGTTAGGTTTGGATGTGTCCCATGATTGAGTAGTCTCGACGACATACGTAAGATGGGCCTCTGCATCGTTATTGTTTAACCCAAAAAATTCTCCATCACACATAGTCTCAGCGAGTTGTTTAAAAGCTATGCTTATCCGTTGGTGGAAGAAAGAGATAAGAAGATATTTTGTATAACCATGATGTGGGATGTGTTGACTAACTCATTGAAACGTTCCTAATACGGGTCGAACGACTTAATTTCTTATTGCCTAAAAATTTGAATTTGAGCTTTGATGGAATTCGTTCTATGTTGGGGGAAGAATTTCAAAAGAAATTTGGATTGCATATCTCTCCATGATCTAATTGAGTTAGGTGATAAAGACCATAGCCAGATCTTAGCTTTATCCTTTAAAGAAAAAGGAAAAGTTTGAGGCGAACGATGTCTTGAATTCAAGCTTGATCACAAAATGTATCGTACGCCTCTTCAAACTCACGGATGTGGATGTATGGCTTCTCCAAATCCAAATCGTGAATGGTGGGAAGAATCTGGATCATACCAATATGAAAGTTGAATTGTCCCACATTATACGAAAGTAAAATGCCTCCCGGAGTGACAGTTCGCTCTGGATATAAGAGGTCCCTCATGGGATGATGCGGCATCTCACCCTCACCGTTCTAAAACTAGCGTTATCCGACATGACTCTCTCTCTAATTGATTCTAATTCCTCACTTGACACCCTAGAAGTGTGACTCAAAGTGTGACTCGTGATGGAGTTAGGCGGTGTAAGAGGTGGAACCCAAAATTGAGGAGCATTTGGAGTATGTGGGCTAATGGGATCGTACTCGACTACAGGATTCTCGTAAATTCTAGTCTGGGTGAATTATGGAGCTTGTTGAGGATTTTGCATGAAAGGACTTGAGAGATGCTGATGAATGGAACTTTTCAGTGCATTTTTTCGTCGTTGCTTGAAAAGCTCTTCAATCAAAACCTCAATTACCTACAAATATATAACAAACTCAAGTGTAGAGTGGTAAGTAAGGATGTCAATCCTAATCTAAGGTGTGAACATGCTAAACATGAGAGGATTATGAATATAATTCACTTGATCCCTTTTTTTTTTACTTTTGGGTTTTTCTAATTTTTTTATGTTTTCCAAATATTAAAACAAGTAGGTGAGGTGAGGTGAATTAACTCTAAACTAATATAAGAGATTAAATTAACAAACTAACTAGTGTGCCAAATAAGAACTAAGTAATAAGAATTGTGATGAACTTAAATTTGAGAAATATTCAAGGAATGGAACTTAACCTCCACTTTATAAATTAAATGTGTTAATTATTCTAGTTTACTAATTTTCCAAATATTAATTTATTTTATCGATTGATTCTCATCATTTGACAAAACAAACTAATATAAAATTAGTTAATCCAATTTTCATCCCCACAACTCAAGTGAACAATTGATTTAGAAAAATTATATAAGTCACTCACTAGAGTTGATTCATATAATATATCATAAATCCAAAATAAAATTAATGTATGAGTATAATAAAACATAATATACTCTAATTAGTGGGTCATTCTATCTCTAGTTTGAATCCAAAAATTAAGAGTGTATTAGATTTTATTCCTTTCTCAAGGATAGTTTACCATTTCTCAATGCATAAACTCATGTAGGAATGAAAAGAAAATTAACTAAATGAAACAAAGTTAACTAGATTAAGTAATACATGCAATTGAATATATGGGGCTTCATTTCACTCCTTGAATAGAGTGATTAGCCAACCATAGTCATAATTCACTTAATAACACTCTAATAAAAATTACTAAATTAAATTAAAAGGATGGAGAGAAGAAATTCAAACCAAAATGGGGGAGAAAATAAATTGCACTTGCATTAAATCCAAGCTTCTCTCAATTGTGTACAAACACTAACAAAATTGAAGTACAATTTAATTCTCCTCTCTATAATATTTTTTTCTCTCTAATTTTCTCTATTTTCTAGCCTAGTCTTTCTCTCTCTTCTAGCACTCTAAATTCCTATCTAAAAAGATCTCTTCAAATGGGGTCTTCATCTTCATTTATAGTAGATGCATGGAGCATGAGGGGTAAAAATGGGAGGACAAGAGTGTATGAAATATGGAAGATATGGGTGAGGGTTAATTTAGAAATTAATAGATGGTGCATGTGGTTTGGGTGTGAAATCATGATAGTGGGGAGAATGAGGGTAATTATGGAATTGGGGTATAGTTGGTTAGTTGGGGGGTAATAAGGGAAAAGGGGTATAAGTTAGTTTTAACACGTGTGGCTTTGTTTTTAGGAAAATGCTATGTGTCCCAAACAACTCCCCCAAATCATCCCCAAATAGCTTAAAGTGTTATACCTTATGGTATGGATCCCGCCAGGGCACAGCTCATCAATGCTATTTGGGAGAGATTTGGGGGAGTTATTTGGTACCCATAGCACCACTCTTGTTTTTATTTTTGGTTTGGCTTTGTATTGTTTATGCAGGTGAAGAAAACGTGGCTAGGGAAAATGGGTAGACATGAGAAATGGGTTCGGTTATCATGGAGGGATAAGGTTGGTTTGGGGTTAAACTTGGGTTTGTAAATGGGTTAGGATGTGGGTTCACTGGTTCAGCAGTGGCGGTTGGTTTAAAGGGTCACGATGCCGACAAGGGTCGGGGACGCGCCGGAGTGGGTATGGAAGGTCGCCGACGGGTTGGAGGTGTTGGGTAAGAGAGTCAGCGCCGGACTTGGGCTCGCCCGGAGAGGGCAAGGGGTTCCGGGTTTCAGGCGAAGAGAGAGAGAGGTCGGAGTGAGATTGTGCGTGGCAGTTAGGAGAGAGAAGAGATGAGGGGGAAGCTGGCATCGCCAGGTTGGATCTAGTTTGTGGGTCCGGTTTTGGGGCAGGATTTCACCGGGGTTGAGTTCGCCAGCGAGATGGTTGTCGATTTTCTTTTACAGGTGGTCCGGTGGCGGGGCATCAGAGGTGCGACAGTAGGTCTGTCGGAGAGGGGCTGGCCGGCGTGTATGTGGTTTGGAAAACAGGTGGAAGGATGGAGTAATGGTGTTGGGGAAAAGAGATGGGTTTAATGGGGGTTTGAGAATGGAGGTGAGAGAAATGGGTTATGGTGGAAGAGAGAAATTGGGTGTGAGGTTGAAGATGGAGGGGTGTGTGTTTGTGTGTGGTGAGGGTATAGGAAATTTAGGTGTGGGTGAGTTATTAGTTTAGGGTGTATGTGAGTGTAGGATGTTTGTGTGTGTGTGTTTTATTTGTGACCCTAAAAAATGAAAATGAAAATAATTAAAATCCTAAAAAATAAAATCAATAAAATAAAACGTCTAATCTATAAAGTAAAACTAAAATAAAAGAAATAGAAGAAATAAAACTAAAAACCTAATAAAAATATAAAAACTAAGGATCTAAAAAAAAGTAATATATATAATAAAATTAAAAATAAACTCCTAAAAATTAATCTTCATAAAATAAGAGAAAATAAAATAAAAACTAAAACTAAAAATTAATAAAATCAAAATCAAAATAAAATTATACTAAATAAAAAGAAATAAAAAAATAGAAAATAAATTTTAGAAATTCTAAATATGTCTAAAATAAATCTTAAAATTAAAAATAACTCAAACTAAAAATCTATAATTAATAAAAAAAAAAGTACAAAATCAACACACACACGAGTTGGGGAAGGCTAAGGCTAGGATGGGCTAGGTTAGGGTCAGCGGATTGGGTATTTAGCTCCATAAAATGCGCATTTGCCTCAAGATATAGCTTTTGACACCGCAAACGTACATTTGACCTACAAGATAAATATTTAAGCACATAAGACCCATATTGCCGAGAATTAGCAACTAAAGTACGTCTATTTGGGGTATAAATTGTACAGTTTTGGATGCTTATCACACCACCTCCAAACAGAGCGTTGCTAGTCCTCGAGCAAAAAGATAGAGAGAAAGAGACAGATAAGTAACTAAAAGTGTTCCACTTTCGTGGGCACTTGAGATTGCACTTAGCATGTGCAACAAGCCTTTAAACCTATAGTTTGCCCTACATGACGAGTTGTGTCTCGTGAGGGTTTGCAGGGACATACCCACAAAATTCTTATTTTACAAAAATTTATTGAAAGGCAGTCAATCTCTTATTAGACATAGAATAATCGCACAATCCATCATGAGATAAATGATTTCAGAAATACAAGTTAGAATGTGTAAAAAGATTAGCTAAGTATATAAACAAGGCACATCCTTCCTAGAACTCAACGTGTGTAGTGTGAATCAGTCAAAACGGGTCGAGTATCCCAAGAGTAATTCCTAGATTGCCTTTTCGGAATCAACGCTTCAACTTCAAATCTCACTGATATAACTCTCTCAAATGAATTCTCGAGATTAGGATAAGTGTATCGCTCTTGTGTGTGAGGAGGTGAGTAAATGTAAGCAAGTTCAAACGTCTCACACACACAAAAGAAAGAACGAACAATTAGAAAGAAAAATGATCTCATGAAAGAAATGCTAATCACTATAGTGAGAACGTCGAGTTATTCACCGCGTCGACTTTCATTTGCCCGAATACCTAGGGGTAATCTATGGATGATTATGGGTGAGGAGAAATGAGATGGAAAGGATATGATGATATGAGGTAGAATGGTGATGTATGGATGAGTAATGAGTGATGGATGTGTAATGGATAAAAGATGGATGCGATATGTGAGAAGAGTGTATACTCTTTAGGCACAAATGTCTTTATTACTAACTACAAACTCTCTTTTTCTTTTCTTTTCTTTTCTCTCTTTTTTTTTTCTTTTTTTTCTTTTTTTTTCTTTTTTCTCTAATTTGCTATTTTTCTAAATTTTTTTCTTTAGTTTTTTTTCTCTCACTTTTCAACCCAACAATGAAGACATTTACATTTGAAATCACACTATTTTTCTCAAAATGATGATGGATGATATATGAATGGAGTGGGGAATGTTGGTGAGGGGAATATATATGAAATATGGGAAAGTAATGGGTGGATGAATGGAAATGTGATATGGAAAAGTGGTAGGTGTATGGATGAAAATCTAGTGATCGAGATAAATTACAAGACACGCGTTTCTTACAACTAAAAAATAATGTCATTCTCGGTGATCAAGCCAAAATTTAGTGAAGAATAATGAGATCATGCAACAATTAAAGTGCGGACCCAAAAGAAGTTGAATCAACTTGTGACTCGGAGATTGCGTAAAACACTCTAAAAGGTGAAAGGCACGAACCTCACAAGCTAAAGTCTCTACTAGTGAATCTTAAGGTTCTCTTTAGAATTGTAGTACTCCTCAACTCTAAACCGTAATGACGTGATAAGTGCACAAATTTTTGTTGAGTCTAGAAATTCATGATGCAACATGCCTTGTTATGTATTACATAAGCTATTTAGAAAAATATTCTCTAGCTTGATTCCTAGACTTAAAAGATGGATGATTGAAAATTCACATCAATGAGTGAGATGAAAGAAACTGAACAAAATTTTAAAAATCAGGTTTAAAAATCAAAAATTTTCAAAAGAGGCATGATTTTCATAAAACTCCCCACCCCCAAACAAAAAGGAACATCGTCCTCGATGTTAAGTAAAATGATTTTTAAAATTGAGAGCATGAGGTAGGAAAGAGATTACCAGAATCAACCGCTAATGAAGTGGAAAGATGTAGCCAAGAATAAACCTGAATAAATGATAAGAGAAAAAATGTGTACAGGTCTATAAGCATGATAAAGCATTGGGTGATATGAAGCACCACCCCCAAACAGGATGAGACTAGTACAAAAAATGTGGGCTGCCTCCCGGTAGCGCTAAGTTTAATGTCGTCAGCCAGACCCATGGAATCTCACCCTAAAGATAAGATCTACAATAGAGCGAGGCGACAGAAAAATGGGTGATGAGAATCAGCCCCAAACAAGACTGAACGGTCAGTCTTCATAACTGGGGTCAACAAGGTCAATCTGTTCTATGTGAGTGGAGCCTAGCTCCAAGAAAGGCTTCAAGCGTTGACCATTGACCTGAAAGAGGCTACCATCCTTGGGATTTTGTACGGTGATGGCACCATAAGTAGTAACTGACTCAACAATGAAGGCCCAGACCACCTGGTTTTTAACTTCCCGGGAAAGAGATGCAATCGAGAATTATACAACAAAACTTTTTGACTAGGGTGGAATTCCTTGCGCATGATGCTTTGGTCATGGATCCACTTCATCTTGTCCTTATACTTCTTAGACAAATCATAGGCATCATTTCTAATTTCCTCCAATTCATTAAGCTGCAGATTCCTATGGACACCCGCCTCATCAATATCGAAATTAAGGGCTTTGACGGCCCAATAAGCATGATGTTCAAGCTCGACAGGAAGGTGGCAAGGCTTGCCGAAGACCAAGCGGTAAGGAGACATGCCAATTGGAGTCTTGTAAGTAGTACGATATGTCCACAATGGGTCGTTCAAGCGTAAGGACCAATCATTCCTATTAGGATTGACGATTTTTTAAAGAATTTTCTTCATCTCGCGGTTGGAGACCTCAACTTGACCACTAGTCTGTGGGTGGTAAGAGAGACCAACCTTGTGGGTAACACCATACTTTTTGACAAGGTGTTCAAAAACTCGATTATAAAAATGTTTACCCCCAGCACTAATGATAGCTTTGGGGGTTCCAAAATGCGTGAAGACATGCTCTTTGAGAAATTGAACTACAACGCGATGGTCATTGGTGCGGCAAGCAATTGCTTCGATCCATTTGGAAACATAGTCAATAGCAACAAGAATATACTAAAAACCATGAGAGGAGGGAAATGGTCCCATGAAATCAATACCCCACACATTAAAAAATTTCAATAATGAGGATGGGTGTGAGAGGCATCATATGACGACGAGAGAGACGCCCAGAGTGTTGGAAATTGGAATAAGCCTAGCAATATTGATGGGCATCGCGGAAAAGGTAGGCCAATAAAAAACACTTTGCAAAATTTTTGCGGCAGTTTTCTTTGAGCCAAAGTGGCATCCACAAGCACTATTGTGGCAGAAAGACAGAATACTGAGTTGTTCACATTCGGGAACACAACGACAAATGACTTGATTGGGGAAATACTTGTAAAGAAATAGGTCATCCCAAGAGTAAAACTTCATGTTTGCCATGAATTTGGAGCGATCCTATTTCGACCAATGATTAGGAAGTTGATCGGTAATAAGGAAATTGACAATATCAGCATACCAAGGCGAAGTGGAGATGGAAAAAAGTTGTTCATCGAGAAATGACTCAAAAATCGGAACATGATCACAGTCAGACGTGACAGTAATGCGAGAGAGATGGTCAGCAACAACATTTTCACAACCTTTCTTATCACGAATTTCGAGGTTAAAATCTTGGAGTAAGAGAATCCACCGTATCAATCGAGGTTTAAAATCCTTCTTATGAAGAAGGTGCTTAAGGGCAGCATGGTCAGTATACACGATGATAGAGGAACCTATGAAATATGAGTGAAATTTATCAAGAGCAAACACAACCGCTAATAACTCCTTTTCAGTGGTCATGTAATGAAGTTGAGCATCATGCAGGGTTTTGCTAGCATAAGAGATGACATGTGGGCGCTTGTCAACTTTCTGGCCAAGCACGGCACCAAGTGAAAAATCAGAAGCATCACACATGAGCTCAAATGGGAGAGACCAATTAGGAGGTTGCATGATAAGGGAGAAAGTGAGGTCAGCTTTTAGGCGCTCAAAGGAGGCAACACATGCTTCATTAAAGACAAAAGGAATATCTTTGGATTAAAGGGTTGTCAAAGGTCGCGCAATTTTAAAAAAGTACTTAATAAACAGCTGGTAGAAGCCCACATGTCCTAAGAAGGAGTGAATGTCCTTAACAGACTTAGGAATGGGGAGTGAGGAAATTAAGTCGACTTTTGCTTTATCGACCTCAATACCGGAGCTGGAGACAACATGACCCAAAACAATACCCTTTTTTACCATGAAATGACATTTTTCCCAATTTAGGACCAACTTCTTTTCTTGACAATGCTGAAGGACCATAGTGAGGGATGAACCAAACACAAAAAAATCGTTCATAAAGACTTCGAGAAAATGCTCTACTATGTCACTGAAAATAATAGTCATACACCTTTGAAAAGTCACAGGTGCATTGCAAAGGCCAAAGGGCATATGAGAGTATGAAAATGTGCCAAATGGACAGGTAAAGGTAGTTTTTTCCTGGTCTTCAGGGGCAATGGGTATTTGGTTTTACCCTGAATATCCATAAAGGAAGCAGTGGTAAGCATGGCCCGCAAAGCATTCAAGCATCTGGTCAATGTATGGGAGAAGGAAGTGGTCTTTGCGAGTGACAGCATTGAGCTTTCTATAATCAATACAAACACGCCAGCCGGTTTGTATGCGGGTGGGTACAAACTATTTTTGACAACGGTGACTCCAGACGTTTTAGGCACCACATGAATGGGACTGACCCATTGGTTGTCTGAAATGGGGTAGATAATACCAGCATCAAGCAATTTTAAAATTTTAGCTCGAACGACCTCTTTTATTGCCGGATTGAGTCAGCGTTGTGGCTCACGAGAAGTCTTAGCATTCTCCTCTAAATGAATGCGATGGCTACATACATTGGGGCTGACACCTTGAATATCGAAAATGGTCCACCCTAAAGCAGTGCTATGTTGAGTGAGAGTGTTGACCAATTGCTCTTCTTGATCCGATGTCAAGTCAGAAGAAATAATGGCGGGGTGATGTTAGTTTGGGCCTAAGAAAGTATATTTCAACTCATCAGGTAATGTCTTAAGAGAGGCATCGAACTCAGACACAGAAATAGAGTCCGGGAGAATATCGGGACACGAGTTGACTGGGTCATCAACAGAAAGAAGAGTATCGACAAGGAGAGGCTCAAATGGAGGAGCCCAAGTGGAAGTGTCCAGCAGAGGTGTATAATCTAACAAGGCATTCACCTCGGAGATGGAGGAATCAATAGAAAAGTCGGACCCAAAGTGAGCTAAACATTGGTGGATAGGATCTTCTGGGTAGGTGGTATCCAACATCTCTTGGACTAAGGAGTTAATCATGCAAACCTCATCAATAGAATCAACATTGGTCGGTTATTGGATGAGGTGGAAAATATTGACTTCGACGGTCATTGTTGATGTAAAAAATTAGATTATATCTAATTATTTAATCACAGATAAATAAAATGAGACAGAGAACTTTTGAAGTGGTTCAGCCTTATAAGAATGGCCTACGTCCACTGTTTCTGTTATTGCTGACTATTTAGGAATTCTTGATTACAAGTTTTCTCAAGAAATTTTGGCCCCCCTACAATGAGGATAATACAATGTATTTATAGTCCTAAGGCTGTAATGTGAAAGGGTAATATATTAAATGCCCCTTAAGCGTATACATCTGTATGATAATAAGCATTTAATGCGCAGTCAAACTGTTGGGTTATCCTGCTATTAATGCTTTGTTCGAGGTGCAGCTCGGACGGCCTAAGCTGTTCGGACCGCCTAAGTTCCTCGGTACCCAAAAGTTCCTCGGTGCTTAAAAGTTCCTCGGAGAGTTCTTGTAGGTCGGAGCGTCTGAGTTGATCGGGGAAGTAGAGTTCCTCGTTGTAGTATGGTTCCTCGGAGTCGAGGTATTGTTCGTAAGTGTTTATCATTGCCATGTAGATTGCCACGCGTCTTCACCCAATTGAGCCATGTCAGTAGACTAAATTTGGTATCAACAGAAGCCCCTAATGTTTCATAGTTCAAAATTTGAGGAGTGTGGAACATTCTTTCTCGATATATGGCAGTTTTAAATGGTTATCCTAAAATTTAGGAGTATTTTCTCTTGTATTTATTTCTTCTTCCAAATTCGTAGAATCGGTCTTTTTTGAATTTTTCTAACCGCTTCGATTCCCGCGCCCCTTTTGTCTGTTTAGTCGCCGGTAACGTAACCGGCTCTTTTTGTAATCATTACTTTTACCCTTTCCCAAGGCAAAGTATTTAAACGTTGCATAAAATCCCATCGTCTTATACTTTTTCAAATTTGTCTCTTTGAGTTTTCCATCGTCTCTCTCTTTCCTGTGCTTTCATCTCTTCCATCGTTTGTTGTCAACAAACTCATCCCTTTCCTGTAAGATTTTCTTCTTTCTCTTTGATTTACTTCTTTCATCATGGTTTATCCTGTAGAATCGATTGATAAGTTTCGCTCTGATTTCTCCATTCCCTCATGGGTTATTTTGGAAGAGCTTTCTAAGCCTTCAGACTATTTTCGTTTGGCTGAGGGACATTGGTTACCCAGTCTCTTTGTTGCTGAGTGTGGCTTTTCCTTTCCCCTAAACCCTCTATGTCTGGAATTCTATCAATACTTTGACGTGGTTCCTGTACGAATAGCCCCCAACACATGGAGAATAGTTAATGGTGTTTATAGATTAAATTAAATTCATGGAACCCGTATAGGAATTCCTAAAATTATGTTTTGTTATAGATGGGCCGTGGGTGATAATACTTTTTATTTAAAAACTAGGTTTCTAAATAGAGATTTAGTATTCAATCTCCCAGATGAAAATAGGGACTACTTTGAGCATGGGGTTGTTATGAAAAATTGGCAACACCCTCCATTAACTAGAGATGATGTTTACTAGGGTCCCAGATGTCCTCCCTATGGCAATGGGATAGATTGTTTTCATTTTATTTCATTTTCAAAATTATGCTTCCTTTGTGTTTGATAAAATGTGCCACTGATATTTTAATTTTGATTTATTTGCAGTTGACAACAATAGAAAGTGTCCAAAGGAGGTAGACGTTAATATAAGGCATTTAAAACTTATCTGGAGTTTGCATCAGACTGTTGCCGACGAGCATATTAGGTCAGCTTCATATTTGCTGCAGTATAAGAGTTACACCTCCTCTTTTACTGCTCGTCCGGTAATAAGCGACGCAGAACCAATTCCAGCCTCTACAAGTTCTTCACCTGAGTCACATATTCCTTTGAGTGAAAGAATGAAGAAAAGAAGACCTCCTACCCTTTTTGAGAAACCTGCCTCTGGTGCTGGAGAGGAAAAAATAAGTAAGCTTGATATCCCAGGAGAAGGGACAAAGAAAATTGGTGCATCTTCCTCGGCTGCTCCTGTGAAGGTGATCGATAAGCCCCCAGTGACCCCGAGCAAGGTTGCTGCTCCAGGCGAGGTGATTGTCATTTCTCTGACTAAGACTAGAACGTTAGTCGAGAAAGTTGATGCTCCTTTGAGGAGGCTCAAGAGAATATCCTCTGTCAATTTGGCTGAATCCATCTCTCAGCCCCCAACTAGTGGTGTTCCTACTTTTGTTCCCCCAAGCTCTGCTATAAGCTTGGTGAAAACTTGGATCATTCTCTAGATCCAAGGTATTGAAGAAAACCTTTCTCGGGACACGGTTACCACATTATAAGCTCGTCACATTGCTTCTGTAAGTCTTATAGTCTTAAATTTTCATTCTTTCCTTTTTGTATCTGTGCATTAACTTGCTTTCGTTTTCTTTTCACAGTTGGTGAGCTAGTTTAATACAATTTTGAAGAAAGATGAAGCTATTAAATCTTCAAGCTCCTCGTCTAGTGTAGAGGAAGCTTTGGTAGGCCTGGCGTAGTCTCTAAAAGATTCTCGTCAGAAATATGATGATGATAAGGAAGTCTGGGAGAAAAATCTTACTTCGACTGAGCAGGAGAAGGCTCAGGTTATTGAGGTCTCCAAGGGGTTGGAGAAAAAAATGAATGATTTGGAGAAAAAGAGTAAAGAGCTTGAAGGGAAGCTAAAAAATACTGAGGAGTTTGAAGATAAACTCAAGGCTGCTGAGGAGGAGTTAGGTCGACTTCGGGAAGTAAGTCGTCAGAAGGAGGAAGTTGAGAATAAACTGAAGGCTGCGGACAATCTTCTTTCCGAGAAGCTTTCCTCGGAGAAGACAAAGAGGAAATTGGCTGTGAAGAAATCTTTCAGCGTTGGCTGGGATAAAGGGTGGAACAAAGGTTTGGCTTCCATGATGTCGCAAGTCGAATATGGAAGCCTCAAATACTTTAGAGATGGATGGGTCGCTGCTCTACAAGAAATAAAACTTGATGAAGCTTCTGAATTATTTCAGCGACACATCCCTGGCCCCCTCCAACTCTTGAAGACGAAGAAGAGGACGAAGCTGCCTCTGAGGAGTCTTCCATGGTGATGGGAGATCAAGTTTCTCATCCCCCAGCCATCCATCCCGCTAACGAGGAACTTCAGCAACTCGCTACTTCCTCCGAGCAACCTCCATTAATTCCCGAGCAACCCTCTGCTCCATCCGAGCAACCTACCTCCTCGTCCCAGCCTCCCGAGAAAGTTTTGGGAGACAAGGAAAAGGTGTAGAGTTGTTCGGATTTCTCTTTATATTTTATTTTTCGTTGTCAAATGTAACTTCTGAACATGTAACTCTGAACCTTGTACTTCTGAACTTTGTGATGCAATAAAATTTGAACTTTTGCTTATGCATACTGTTGATTCTCTTCTTCATATCTGTTTATATTCTTATTGATTATTGCTTTTTCTTCCTCTACTAGTTTCTGGCCAGGATGGAATTATTGTCTGCTCATGATACAAAGCTGTTACGGTAATACAATGAATATTTTAAAGTCGGTCATACAGACATGAGTGCAGCTCAAATCACTAACATCCTCGGTCATGGTGCTTCAAAGCAAATAATTGAACCATATCAGTATTTGAAGTGCCTACTCGACCGTGCAGTGGTTAACATCGTAGCATGCTGATATGATTGAGGATCTCCAAGGCACTCTTAAAGAACTTCAGCAAAAAAATAAAGAATCCACTGCCCTTTTGCACAAGGGGTACGAGAAGAAGTATCAGCAAATTTGTGCCGATAAGGGATATGATAAACGGTTTGCTTCTTACGACGTGCGGGAGAGAACTTTGAAGGCTGAGGTTGAAGAGCACAGACAGATAGCTGAGTTATTAGAGAAAGAAAATAATAACCTGCAAAGAGAGATGCCTCAGTTGAAGTCTGCAGCTTCCACCTCAAATGCTTTGATCCCAGTGACCGACGAGGGATTCTCTTTCTTGGAGGTAAAAAATGCCAACCTGAGGGATGAGTTAGAAACCTTGAAGAGGTCTGGCCCTTCTACATCTGCTCGAGGACGAGCAAGAGCTCCTTGAGGACGACCAAGAGCTGCTCGGATTCCTGTCGAGGAACAGAGGACTTAATCTTCTCTAGAGAATCAGGCCTTACAATTGATGGCAAAGAACCAGGCATTGGCTGAGATGTCTAAAAAGATCAGAGATCTGGAAGAGCAGCTTTCTGCGCAGAAGTCTGTCTTGGAGAATAAAGAACTCTTTATCAAAAATCTCCACGAGCAGCTGGAAAGATTGACATATCAATTCCACAAGCAGCCCAGAGAATTCTGGGTGGATGGCTACAACGAGGCATTCTACCATTTCGATGATCGTATCAAAAATTCAAATAATGAAGGTTACAAACAGGGATGGTTGAACGCCTTAGGTGTGCTGCAATTGGAATAGGGTCATTACATGTGGGATTACCATAATCCTGGGCTGCTCGACCTACCAGTGCCACCATTCAAGCTTGATATGAGTTGGATCCCTGCTCGGGCCATCCCTCGGTGTCTGATTTCCAAATACCTCGGCGATTACAATCTCCATTTCAATGTCGAGATATCTCGTCCCGAGCACCTACTAGATCGACCATCTGTGATGAATTGTTTTTGATGAAAACGATATTACCAGTCGTTTCCCACAGACGGCGCCAATCTGTTGATGTAAAAAATTAGATTATATCTAATTATTTAATCACAGATAAATAAAATGAGACAGAGAACTTTTAAAGTGGTTCATCCTTATAAGAATGGCCTACGTCCACTGTTTCTGTTATTGCTGACTATTTAGGAATTCTTGATTACAAGTTTTCTCAAGAAATTCCGATCCCCCTACAATGAGGATAATACAATGTATTTATCCCTAAGGCTGTAATGTGAAAGGGTAATATATTAAATGCCCCTTAAGAGTATACATCTGTATGATAATAAGCATTTAATGCGCAGTCAAACTGTTGGGTTATCCTGCTATTAATGCTTTGTTCGAGGTGCAGCTCGAACCGCCTAAGCTGTTCGGACCGCCTAAGTTCCTCGGTACCCAAAAGTTCCTCGGTGCTCAAAAGTTCCTCGGAGAGTTCTTGTAGGTAGGAGCGTCTGAGTTGATCGGGGAAGCAGAGTTCCTCGGAGTCGAGGTGTTGTTCGTAAGTGTTTATCGTTGCCATGTAGATTGCCACGCGTCTTCACCCAATTGAGCCATGTCAGCAGACTAAATTTGGTATCAACAGTCATGTTGCCAAAAGAAAGATTCATTGACCCATCTCGACAATTGATGATGGCATTGGCAGTTGCCAAAAAGGGGCGACCCAAAATGATATGAATATTAGTTGGTTCGGGAGCAGGAGTGTCTAAGATGATGAAATCCACAGGGTAGTAAAATTCAGACACTTTAACCAAAACATCTTCAACGATTCCTTTAGGTACTTTCACAGAACGGTCTGCAAGTTAAAGAGTAACCCGTGTAAGTTTCATGTTTTGTAAACCTAACTCAAGGTAGAGAGAGTAAGGTAGCAATTAACACTAGCTCCAAGATCAAGCAAAGCCCGAGTAGAGAACTTATCTCCTAACATGCAAGAGACAGTGGGATGACGAGGGTCTTTATATTTCACAATACCATTCTCATGGATGAGGGACGTGGCTTGCTCAGTGAAAAAGGCATCACAAGGCACATTCGTCCGTCGCTTGACAGTGCACAAGTCCTTCAAGAATTTTGCATAAGAAGGAACTTGTTGAATTGCGGTGAGGAATGTAATGTTTATGTGAACATTCTGAAAAACTTGCTTGATCTCATCAAATTGTTGAGCTTTCTTTGTTGGTGCCAACCTATGAAGGAAAGGTGCTTTAGGGACAAAAGCAGGGGTAGCCGCAGTAGGTTTAGAGTCATTCTTGTCGGTGAATATATAGGGTGGTGGGACTGTAGGGAGTGGTTATAATGGGAAATTATGGGTGGGTGGGATTGGAACATCACAGGGAGCATCAACACCATTGTCAAACTATTTACCGGATCATAGAGTACTCACCGCTTTCATGTCCTCTTAGTATGTGGGTGAAGTGGAAGTGGATCCAACCTCATAAGCCGACTCCTTTCCATTCCCCTTAGGGTTAGGAATGGGTTGACTCGAAAAATGACCTCTCTCTCTCTCGGAATCAAATGGATTAATACGTTGCTCAAGCCTTTGGATGGATTGAGTTTGTGATTGCATGGTTTGTTGTTGAGTCGAGATAAATTGAGTGAGAAGATTCTCGATAGAGGAGGTGGATGATTGGGTTGGAGGGGCATAAGGCGGTTGGGGGACCAACTCTCGGTTAGAACTAAGCGACTGTGAATACTCGTAGGACGGAGGTGGGACATGGACAATTTGATGATTGGGGTGGGACGGTCCTCCTTGGGGAACAAAGGATGATGGATGGTTTTGTTGATAGTAAGGAGCATGGTGGTGTTGGATAGGAGGGCGATGTTGCCTTTGCGGGTTTTGGTGAAACCCTGGTGGACCACCAACATGTTGTTGTGGTTATGATGGAGCAAGGTGATTGTCGTACTTATGAGAAAAATAGGGATGGTTGCTATTATTCGGATTGTAAGTACACGATGGCGGTGAGGGTTTCCTAGTGGTATCAAAGGCACATGCTTAGGCTAGAGTGGGTTCGGGATCATCTTGAATAAGGGGGCACAAATGAGATAAATGACCCTGACTTAAATAGACATGACAAGAAGGACTAGACTCGTTGACGTTCATCACTTGTTTAGAAAGAGAAACATTTTGTTGCATAGAAAAACTTAGAGAATCAACAGTTTTAGTCAAAGTGTTTAAGCCATGGAGAAAGGTTTTAAAATTGGGATCATGTTTTACCTCATAAGTGCTACCTACTCGTGGTGGCTCGGATATCGAAAATTCATTGGTGCCCTCCCAATCTTGGGAGTCATCGCCTAATTCAAGGAGAAAATTGTAGGCGGCGGTGGGAGTTAAGTGCATGAATTTGCCTTTGTGCATAGACTCAATCATGGTATGAGTGGAAGGAATGAGACCATTGTAAAAACTATAAACGAGGTGACTCTTCTCGATACCATGATGTTGGAAACTATTGATATAGTCTTGAAAATGGCCCCATGCTTCACAAAATTGCTCGGTTGGCTTTTGGTGAAAATCCTGAATGGCTTGGCGCATCTCATTGGTACTACTTATGGGATAAAACTTGAACATGAACTTCTTCACAAGTTGTTCCCATGTATGGATAGAATCCGGTGACAAGGAATGTAGCCACATGGATGCTTTATTATGGAGAGAAAATGGAAACAAGCAAAGACGAACATTTTCTTCATCTAAGTTTTGATTTTTGAAAGTCGCACAAACCGTTATCGGGACAAAATAGTCCCATAAGGCACGCTCTTCAGCCATGGTGGGTGGGTGAATGGTGGAAATAGAGATGTCAACTCGGGGACAACTCAAAGTGATAGGTGGATTGAAAGAAGCAAAGGGAACACTTGGTTCTCCTAATGTAGAAGAGATGGGAGAAAGACTACGGGAATGAATTAAGCGATGATTAACTCATTGCCACGTGGGCATGCAAAGAGGGATTTGTTTTTGTTTTTTTTTTTGGAAAAGAAAATATTTTTGGAGTTTTGCTATTGTTTTGGAAAAAAAGAAAAAATATATATATTTTTTAGTTTTTTATAAAAATAATAGGAGAAAATATTTTTTGTTTTTTTTTTTTGGAAGAAAAAGGGTGAGGGGAAATTTGGACGCTAAGAATTTGGACAAATTCACTAAAACGGACTACCGAAAAAGGAATTGGACACACATAAGTGAAGGAAAAATCCCTATTAGCACAACAAATTTTTTATCTTGAAAATTAATGAAATGGGTAGTTAAATTTTAATGAAATCCGCGAGCGATAAAAATCACAAAAGTTATATGAGTGATCGCCTTTTGCAAAAAGTGTGTTCCTACTTTAATCACAAGATGCCAAGAGTCTTGCCACAGAGATTCGCCACAAAGCTACTACGATAAAACGATCGGCCGGTACAACGCTTGGGACAACACAAACCCGTTTTACTGGGCGATCGCACTTAAAACCCAGTTTCCCTGGACACTTCCTTGTCGCAAAAAAAAACCGTTCGAGGGTTTGCCCGATGGAGAGGAATTTACGGGTTATCCTACAAGTCAAAATAATAAAAAATGTGCCTACGAACACCGTATCCTATGGGGATATCTAGTTGATTGATTTT
The DNA here is from genome assembly GCA_949130495.1 of Sambucus nigra. Lineage (NCBI taxonomy): Eukaryota > Viridiplantae > Streptophyta > Magnoliopsida > Dipsacales > Adoxaceae > Sambucus > Sambucus nigra. Next base: position 582,515,879 of record OX422211.1, on the reverse strand, counting down.
AAATTAGTGATGGCTAGGGTAGCACACAAAGGATAAGTGATTGAGTCGGGTGATGAAATCCCTTATCATGGGTGACCGGGCATAGGTCTTAGTAAATTTAATTCATCATTCCATTAAAAATTAAATGCAAGAATTAAATCACACAAGATCACGTAGGAGCACACAAGGTATGAACTTGCTAACAAGAGGGCGCGAGGGTTTAGAAATTTACCTCCCACGGTTTTTATGTCGTGGGGTGCCGAAATTGTTGAGTCGATCGGGGGGGAAATACATCAATATCAGTCGTCCCCGGGAGTCCTACTGACCCAAGGTAGAAAGGCTTCTAAATCCTCACCTTTGTACGCCCTCTCTCTACCTTGTCCGGTTTCCCTATCACGCTTTCTTCAATTATTACAAATTTAAAATGAAAATGAAATGGTGTCTCTATGCACCGCAATACAAGCAAGGTAATAAACTCCTAATACAAGCCTTCTAAAAATATAAAAATGGTACTAAAATTGAAAAATTCAATACAAGTGAATCACAAAATTTGGGAATCCTCTCAAGCACGTCAAGCTCTAAAGATCGACAACGGCGTCATTTGATGATAGGAACTTTTCGGTGTATTTTTTCGTCGTTGCTTGAAAAGCTCTTCAATCAAAACCTCAATTATCTACAAATATATAACAAACTCAAGTGTAGAGTGGTAAGTAAGGATGTCAATCCTAATCTAAGGTGTGAACATGCTAAACATGAGAGTATTATGAATATAATTCACTTGATCCCTTTTTTTTTTTTACTTTTGGGTTTTTCTAATTTTTTTATGTTTTTCAAATATTAAAACAAGTAGGTGAGGTGAGGTGAATTAACTCTAAACTAATATAAGAGATGAAATTAAAAACTAACTAGTGTGCCAAATAAGAACTAAGCAATAAGAATTGAGATAAACTTAAATTTGAGAAATATTCAAGGTGAAGAGTGGCCCGATATATGTGTTTTCTTTCAAAACAAATTTTTCTTCGAAAAAGATCCAACTTTTAATTATGCATTAACCAAGTTGTGAAATCCCAATTCTCACTTTAAACCAATTTTTATCTTGATTAATCCTAAACATGCAGCTAGTGATTAAAACAAGTAAAGCAAAGTAAAGAATACTCATAACGCCGGATGTACGAGGAAAAAGCCCAAAACGGGAAAACAACGTCGGACGGCCCAAGCCAGACAATCACTATGAATAATGGTTTCACAAAGACAGATTAGCCTTACACTAAGACTCGATCCCCACGGGTCTTGACGCTCCTTCTGATCTTCAACCGTTCTTCACTAGTGCTCACGTAGAAATTTCGTCTTCCCCGATCTCTGTCCACAACACACGCGTCCACGTATGTCTCGGTGTCCACCGATATGGATTTGAAACGTCTACGATGTCGAACACGATGTCCGTCACTTCTTCACTACAAAACCCTTTGTGTTCAATATGTAGAACAAACAACTTTGGTGCAACAAGATCACTTAAACATATAAGAATGATAACTCGAATCTTTGCAAACTCCAAGGATGTGTTTATGCTTTGTAAACCTTAGAAAACATTTGCAAATAAGGTTCTGGTTCGTAAAACTTTTTTCAGAAAGCACACTTTCGAAATTATGATGAAAACACTGTTTAAATAGGATTTAAACGCTGCCTCGAAAAACACGTCGTTCGGACGACTTAAGCATGTCGTTCGCACGACATTGTATCTCGTTCGAACGAGATCCAATGTCGCTCGAGCGACCTTGGGAAAGTTTGACTTTCTTTGACTTTCAGATAAAAACGTCTCTTAACAAAGAGATTCAAATTAGTCAAACTCTATTTCGAGCTTATCATCATAAAATGAAGTTTAAACCATTAAAACACTTTTAAAACATTTAAAAACATTTTTCTATATAAAAATTACATCCTTATCTTTTAGAAAATTTTGAGCACCATTAATTATACGCATTCATACCTGAGTGATCTCGGAATGAAATTATCTTTGAAGACGATTAAACTTGCACCAAATAAACATCGGCATGATTATTTCTTTGAAGCTTTGCCTCAATGTCTTCAATTTCTTCAGTACGTCATAGACCAAGTGGGATCGTGAAGAAATAAAATTCTCCCTATGACATATTACAAACACAGTTTTGTTCACGGAATTAAGTTAAAACAATACAGGGACTCAATTGAAAATTTATGTCCTTACAAATATCCCCCTTTGACTATTCCGGGACAAAACTAAACCAGTGAAATGCCTAACCAGGCCGTCAAGCCGTATGACACCTAATCCCATCCCATAAACCCAAAATTAAAAATACAGGACACAGACTAATATATATAGGACCGGCAAGCATGAACTGTCTGAATGTGATGTAGACTTGACATCTCAAATTGGTGAAGCATACCTACACAAATGAAACAGACAAACAAATACCAAGTGAAGTATGGAGGAACAAATGAAACCAATTTATATATTCAATAAGAGCATATCATTTGAAAACATGTGAGCAATTATTTGATACCAATTTGTTACCAATTTGAAACAAGTATAAGCGCTCAACAAAACTCCCCCTACATCACATACCAAATCTCTCCCCCTTTTTGTCTCGAATAGACAATCCGGTGAAAAGATAAGCCAATATGAAGTATTTAGCATGAGTATATGAGACCAAATTGAATCAAGTTGATACCAATTTTGAAAAAATAAAAACTGCTAGATAATCATGAAACAACCAGCTAAATGAGAGCATATAATGACAAAATAGTAGCTAGTTAACCAAGGAATCACACAAAGAGTATACCAATCAAATCAAGTGTGATAAACAGTCATATATGCCAAAATACCAAATTGGAACATAGAAGGACCTGCATATAGACCAATTAATCCAAAAAATGCCTTCTGCAGTACCAAAAATATATCAAATTAAGCCAGAGGACTGCAAACCAATCAGAAGCCATTTTTCACCCTGTCGTTCGAACGAGCCAAGGACTTCACTCAAACGAGATGAGGAAGTCTCTCGAATGAAGTATAGACGTCGTTCGCGCGAGATGAGATGTCGTTTGAACGACTTCGCGCGACCTTCCAAAATTTCCCAGTTTCCCAGAAATATTATAAAGTATTGCCCAGTGAAACAATTTCCACAAAAAATTCCAAGAAGGGACGGACAGAAGCAAAACAGTAGGCTTTTCGCACAAAATGCAAAAACTCATAAAAACTTAAAATGCGAGTTACATGCAAACATAGTACCGATGTGCTGAAACATGGATATGGAATGAATGGGCGTGAAACTACAACAAATGAGTCACAATTCCAACACATCGAAACGATCAAGAAGCTCTAATTGATAGCACTAAATCATCAAACTTTATCATAGCCAAATCACAATTAAAGTGTTGAGTTTAATGAACTAAACATACTACATGCACACAAATCCAGAATATTGACGATTCTACAAACAATAGCGTCAAATTGCAATGTTTCAACATTAGGATTAGTTGTGCAAACTCGTTTAAATTTTCTCCAACCAAACACCCTCATATAAACATACTTTTTCAAGTTCTTTTGAGGTTTCTAGCATTCTCAACTTAGAGAAAATTTTATTGGCCCTTTTATTAGCATATTGCATTTTCTTTTTGGGCTCTTTTAAACGGTGGCTTTCACGACGAGTTAATTTTGAACTCTCGCAGCCCTTCCCGTGAATCACTCATCATTTTTTAAATTCAAATCCTCATGATAAACGGTTATTACATGCACACTTCTTCTTAAGTTTACTTACGCATAGATGACAAGATTGAGATAAGAACGCCTCACCAAATTCAAATATGCAAGAGAAGTCAAACATTCATATAAACTCGTGCATGTGTGCGATGTTGGCATATATACAAAGTCGAATTAAGATCCATATCAAATTCGAAACAACCCCATATAAACAATGATTAAGATCATTCTAAGCATCAATCATAATGACCACATATCCTAGCCACATGGATAATGAAACGATGGGGGGGTTCAAGCACACCAATATACCACATCAAACATGTAAACTCAAAAACAAAAAATGAAAATCTTTTTGGCTTTTCAAACATATTTTGACTTAAAGAAAAGCAAAATATTTTTGGATTTTCAAAAGTTTTCTCAAAAACAAAATCTTTTTGTATTTTTCAAATAAGACTCAAACAAATGAAAATTATAATACAAAATGATACATATGTCATAATACTAGCAATGAATATATCACGAAGCAAACTAGCATATGACAAACATGGCAACAATATCATCCTTTAGACTTAGCATGGGAAGAATCAAGTGCACCCAAACGAGAATCATGAAGTTTAATTCCTAAAGTCACTAAATCCGATTTCCTAACCCAAGTAGGTGTAAAACGATCATGTGGGTGTGGGGAACCGGGGCAACTTTATTCCTAAACTTCCTAGGAGCTTGTCTATGGTCGTAACAATAACGCCTAAGGTAACCTTTCCTACCACAAAATGTGAAAGTGTAGCGGTGGTGGGAATGATCACCTTTATGTGGACCTTTTCTAACCATCCTAGTGTTTCTCACACTTGCGGGGGGAATGGGAACAACTCTCTCACCAAAACCTATACCTCCCCTATCTCCCTTAATTTGGACGGTGCCTAGGATCTTATCTAACTTCTCCGACCTAGCCTACAAATCAAACTTGACTCTAGACAAGTCTTTCAACCTTTCCTCCAACTCAAGAATCCTAGACTCGAGTAAATGCCAAGTCTCCTCAAACTCTAAAATCTCCTTTTTCAAGGACTCCATCAAACCACGGAGATTATCTCTCTCTTTCTCCATAAACTCTAGTTTCTCCCTAAACTTCTTCTCTCGTGCCCTAAGATCCTCAATCAAACTATCATTATTTTCTATGGCACGCTCATTCAACTTAAATTACAATTTTGAGTTAGCCTTTTTCACCTTCACCGCTTTGGCATACAACTCATTAAACGCATTTTGCAATTCTTTCACATCTATCTCCTCCTCGTCACTCTCTTCACCCTCACTAACATGGGATACACTCAAAACCTCCTCGGAAGTTCCATTCACATGAGTATTCTCGTCGTCGCTCACATGACATGCCATAAACGCAACAAAGTTACGCTCAATGGGAGAACTCTCTACCTCTTCCGGTTCACTATCACTTAAGGTGGCACAATAGACAATGGGTTGCTTGCCCTCTTTCTTAAGTCTAGTGGGACACTCCTTAACTTTGTGATCGTACCCCTCACACCCAAAATAGTTATCCGACTTATCTCTCTTAGGCTTTTCAAACTTATCCTTAGAGGTGGGATCTACTTTGTTGTTCTTTAATTTTTCAAATTTCTTGACATCTTTCTATTGCTTTTGAAACTTAATAAATTTTTTAAATTTCATTGCCAACAAAGCAACATCCTCAAAATTGGAATCGAAATCGGAATTCGAAACTTTAATTTCCTCCTTCCGGGTTTTCAAATCAATACCCTTTTCTTTCTTAGGCACTTGCTTGGAGGTAATCATGTCAATTTCATAGGTTTGTAAGTCACCTACAATCTCTTCTAGTTTCGTTGACTCTAACCTACCCAAGGAGTTTAAAATGGTCACTTTCGCATCAAACCTACTAGGCAATGACCTAAGGATTTTCTTAATGACACAGTTGTCGGGAATTTTCTCACCTAGGTTAAACGACGAGTTGACAATATTGGACAACCTAGCATAAAACTCATCAAAGGTCTCACTCTCTAACATCCTAATGGTCTCAAACTGTGTAGTGAGATTTTGAAGTTTTGACACCCTAACCGTGCTAGTGCCCTCGTGAGTGAGTGACAAAATATCCCAAGACTCTTTTGACGTTTCACAAGTCATAATTCTATTATATTCTTCGTGTGTGACATGTGAAGCAATAACGTGCAGACCCTTAGAATTATATTGTGCAAGTCTTTGTTCAGTTTCGGTCCATGACTCAACAGGCTTTAAACTAGTGACCTCACCTACAATAGTGACTGGGGGTGTCCAACCTTTTTCAACTGCAAGCCAAACTCTCTCATCAATAGATTTTAAAGCACATCTCATTCTCATCTTTCAATAAGTGTAATTAGTTCTATCAAAAATAGGAGTTCGAGAAAATTCATTATATCCTGAATTTATCTTTGAAAACACACAGGATCACAAAACAAATAAAAATGTTTTCTAGCTCTGATACCAATTTGAAGAGTGGCCCGATATATGTGTTTTCTTTTAAAACCAATTTTTCTTCGAAAAAGATCCAACTTTTAATTATGCTTCAAACCAAGTTGTGAAATCCCAATTCTCACTTTAAACCAATTTTTATCTTGATTAATCCTAAACATGCATCTAGTGATTAAAGCAAGTAAAGCAAAGTAAAGTATACTCACAACGCCGGATGTACGAGAAAAAAACCCGAAACAGGAAAACAACCTCGGACGGCCCAAGCCAGACAATCACTATGAATAATGGTTTTACAAAGACAGATTAGCCTTATACTAAGACTCGATCCCCACGGGTGTTGACGCTCCTTCTGATCTTCAACCGTTCTTCACTAGTGCCCACGTAGAAATTTCGTCTTCCACGATCTCTGTCCACAACACACGCTTTCACGTATGTCTTGGTGTCCACCGATATGGCTTTGAAACGTCTACGATGTCGAACACGATGTCCGTCGCTTCTTCACCGCAAAACCCTTTGTGTTCAATATGTAGAACAAACAACTTTGGTGCAGCAAGATCACTTAAACATATAAGAATGATAACTCGGATCTTTGCAAACTCTAAGGATGTGTTTATGCTTTGTAACCCATAGAAAACAAGTGCAAACAAGGTTATGGTTCGTAAAACTTTTTCCAGAAAGCACACTGTCGAAATTATGATGCAAACACTGTTTAAATAGGATTTAAACGCTGCCTCGAAAAACGTGTCGTTCGAACGACTTAAGCATGTCGTTCGCGCAACATTTTATCTCATTCGAACCAGATCCAATGTCGCTCGAGCGACCTTGGGAAATTTTGACTTTCTTTGACTTTCAGATAAAAACGTCTCTTAACAAAGAGATTCAAATTAGTCAAACTCTATTTCGAGCTTATCATCATAAAACGAAGTTTAAACCATTAAAACACTTTTAAAACATTTAAAAACATTTTTCTATATAAAAATTACATCCTTATCTTTTATAAAATAATTCCGAGAACCATTAATTGTACGCATTCATACCTGAGTGATCTCGGAATGAAATTATCTTTGAAGACGATTAAACTTGTACCAAATAAACATCGGCATGATTATTTCTTTGAAGCTTTGTCGCAATGTCTTCAATTTCTTCAATACGTCATAGACCAAGTGGGATCGTGACAAAATAAAATTCTCCCTATGACATATTACAAACACAGTTTTGTTCACGGAATTAAGTCAAAACAATACAGGGACTCAATTGGAAATTTATGTCCTTAGACAAGGAATGAAACTTAACCTCCACTTTATCAATTAAATGTGTTAATTATTCTAGTTTACTAATTTTCCAAATATTAATTTATTTTATCGATTGATTCTCATCATTTGACAAAATAAACTAATATATAATTAGTTAATCCAATTTTCATCCCCACAACTCAAGTGAATAATTGATTTAGAAAAATTATATAAATCACTCGCTAGAGTTGATTCATATAATAAATAATAAATCCAACAAAAATTTGATATATGAGTATAATAAAATAATATACTCTAATTATTAGGTCATTCTATCTCTAGTTTGAATCCAAAAATTAAGAGTGTATTAGATTTTAATCCTTTCTCAAGGATAGTTTACCATTTCTCAATGCATAAACTCATGTAGGAATGAAAAGAAAATTAACTAAATGAAACAAAGTAAACTAGATTAATTAATACATTCAATTGAATATATGGGGCTTCATTTCACTCCTTGAATGGAGTGATTAGCCAACCATAGTCATAATTCACTTAAACACTCTAATAAAAATTACTAAATGAAATTAAAAGGATGAAGAATAGAAATTCAAACCAAAATGGGGGAGAAAATAAATTGCACTTGCATTAAATCCAAGCTTCTCTCAATTGTGTACAAACACTAACAAAACTGAAGTACAATTTAATTCTCCTCTCTACAATATTTTTTCTCTTTAATTTTCTCTATTTTTCTAGCCTAGTCTTTCTCTCTCTTATAGCACTCTAAATTCCTATCTAAAAAACTCTCTTCAAATGGGGTCTTCATCTTCATTTATAGTAGATGCATGGAGCATGAGGGGTAAAAATGAGAGGACAAGAGTGTATGAAATATGGAAGGTATGTGTGAGGGTTAATTTAGGAATTAATGGAAGGTGCATGTGGTTTGGGTGTGAGGTCATGATAGTGGGGAGAATGAGGGTAATTTTAGAATTGGGGTTAAGTTGGTTAGTTGGGGGGTAATAAGGGAAAAGGGGTATAAGTTAGTTTTAAAACATGTAGCTTTGTTTTTATTTTTGCTTTCGCTTTGTCTTGTTTACGCAGGTGAAGAAAACGTGGCTAGGGAAAATGGGTAGACATGATACATGGATTTGGTTATCATGGAGGGATAAGGTTGGTTTGGGGTTAAACTTGGGTTTGTACATGGGTTAGGATGTGGGTTCACTGGTTCAGCAGTGGCGGTTTGTTTAGAGGGTCACGACGCCGGCAAGGGTCAGGGACGCGCCGGAGTGGGTATGGAAGGTCGCCGGCGGGTTAGAGGTGTTGGGTAAGAGAGTCAGTGCCGAACTTGGGCTCGCCCGGAGAGGGCAGGGGGTTACGAGTTTTAGGCGAAGAGAGAGAGGTCGGAGTGAGATTGTGCATGGCGATTGGGAGAGAGAAGAGGTGAGGGGGACGCTGGCGTCGCCTGGTTGGATTGAGTTTGTGGGTCTGGTTTTTTGGAAGGATTTCACCGGGGGATTGAGTTCGCCGGCGAGATGGTTGTCGGTTTTCTTTGGCTAATGGTCCGATGGAGGGGCATCGGAGGTGCGACAGTAGGTCTGCCGGAGAGGGGCTGGCCGGCGCGTATGTGGTTTGAAAAACAGGTGGAAGGTTAGAGTAATGGTGTTGGGGAAAATAGATGGGCTTAATGGGGGTTTCAGAATGGAGGTGAGAGAAATGGGTTATGGTGGAAGAGAGAGATTGGGTGTGAGATTGAAGATGAGGGGGGGTGTGTTTGTGTGTGGTGAGGGTATAGGATATTTAGGTGTGGGTGAGTTATTAGTTTAGGGTGTATGTGAGTGTAGGATGTTTCTGTATGTGTGTGTGTGTTTTATTTGTGACCCTAAAAAAATGAAAATGAAAATAACTAAAATCCTAAAAAACTAAAATCAATAAAATAAAACTTCTAATCTATAAAGTAAAACAAAAATAAAAGAAATAAAACTAAAAACCTAATAAAAATATAAAAACTAAAGATCTAAAAAAAAGTAATATATATAATAAAACTAAAAATAAACTCCTAAAAATTAATCTTAATAAAATAAGAGAAAATAAAATAAAAACTAAAACTAAAACTAAAAACTAATAAAACCAAAATCAAAATGAAATTATACTAAATAAAAAGAAGTAAAAAAATAGAAAATAAATTCTAGAAATTCTAAATAAGTCTAAAATAAATCCTAAAATTAAAAATGACTCAAACTAAAAATCTAAAAATTAATTAAAAAAAGTACAAAATCAACACACACACGGGTCGGGGAAGACTAAGGCTAGGATGGGCTAGGTTAGGGTCAGGGGATTGGGTATTTAGCTTCATAAAATGCGCATTTGCCTCGATATATAGCTTTTGACACCGCAAACGGATGTTTGACCTACAAGATAAACATTTAAGCACATAAGACCCATATTGCCGAGAATTAGCAACTAAAGTACGTCTATTTGAGGTATAAATTGTACAGTTTTGGATGCTTAGCAGATGCTATAATTTTTTTTTGTTTTTTATTTTTCTATATTTTTTTGGAATTTTTTTATTTTATGAATTTTTTGGCTTTTTAAGAATTTGAGTCAAAATTTTGAATTAAATTGACCTAGCCTACAAGTCTACCTAATCCCCGAGAATGGCACCAAAAACTTGACGTGACTTTAAAAGTATTTATAGTGTGTGTTTCTATCGAGTCAAGTGTAAGCCGGTTGCTCAAATATAAATTCGATAAAAATGGGTATCAAACACAAGGACTAAGACGAATACTCATGACGAAGAATAGGAAGAACGATTAACCATACGAATGACTATGAGAAAGAAAGGAAAATATGATGTTTTTGTGACTTTTCTTGTCTACTAATGCAGGTAGAATGAAATTATTAACTAAACTACGTATGCAAGATGAACTAAATTAAACTTTAAATGTATGAGAGAAAATGGAGTTAGGGTACACTCCCCCGAACCGTCGGTAATTGCATAGGACATAAAAGCTTCAAAATTCTAATTCTTCATTCTAAGAGACATCAAATAATCTCTAAGCATTCAATATATGAGGACTTTACTCATCACAATATTAAATTAAAAATTGTATTTGACGAGGATGAGAAATTATCAAAATGCCAATTGCATCTATAAACATTTCGGTTACCTAGGTCAAACAGAATTAAAAGACCTAAAACCTTTATCTTGATAAAGTTCAAACCTTTGAATGATGAATTAATTTTTATTACCTTTTAAATCCACATGTGTTACCTAACCCAACTTGCTAAACATTTAGCCTAGCATGGTGTAACTACAAGTAGGCATGATAACTGCGTTGCATGAAATCATTCTTATGTGAAAAGTGTAATCAAACATGTGAAATAGACTTATAGTTAAGAAATAATGAATCATAAACCAAAAAGTTGAGAGAAATTGAAAACAATAATGAAACTATACTTGTATTGAAGAAAAACCCTCAAATTCAATGTAAAAGATGAACAATTGTTGAAGAAGATTAATCCTAGGGTTCTTGGTTTCAAGAAGCTCTCAAAACGATGTAAAAACTAACTACCTAATGTAAAGTATTACAATATGATATAACTCTCACATTTTTATTAAGTGTTTGCACCATGCACAACTCTAATTTTAAGAAATAAAATTAAGAATTCGTCACTCCGAATCAGTTTGGAATTTCCTTCTTTACATGGCGAACCAGTTCAAAATTCTAGTAGCGAGGAAAATTTGACATTAACAGTAAACTGGTTTGATTATTTCCTAACCGATTAGATCCTGAAAAATTCCATCTTTTCTTCCTTGAATTCTTCTCAACTTTGAAGCTTCATAACTTTTCACTCGGGACTCAGATTTGGATGTCGTTTTTTTCTATGTGCTTGTGGACTCAAGGTCTTTGACTTCTCTTCACATTCGAATTCTAGATTATCAAATTACTCTTTTGCCCTTAACTTTACTTATTTTCTTTCTTTCTTGATTTTGAGTTTTTTTTTCTTCAATTGCATAAAATACCTGTGAAATGTAAGAGAAATGTACGCAACTTGATACACTAGATAGAAAAGGTCAGTAACAAGGATATGAGATAAATTAACTCAATTTACATAGCATAGGTAATAAAATATTCTAAATTACGAGGATAAATATGAAGAATATATGCCTAATCACTACACAATATTCTGTAATACCTGAGTCTTTGAACTCTCCACCTATGTCACTTCTTATGTGACATACTTCGGTATCCTTCTCGTTCTCAATTTTTAAAAGAATTTTTAAGAACTCACGGAAGATGTCAGATTTATTTTTAATAAAAGCAACCCAAGTAGATCTTGTGAAATCATCCACCATAACGAGAATATAATTGTTACCACATTAGCTCACAATTCTGAAGGGACCCATAAGGTCCATATGGATTAGTTCAAGGGGTTTCGGGGTTAAAATATCTTTAACCTTCTTATGAGTAAATTTACTCACCTTTCCCACATAGCAGGGACCACAAACATAGTTAAAAAAAATTTTGCTTTGGGGAAAACCTCTAACTATTTATTATAAGCTTAATCTATGAAGGTTATCAAAATTTGAGTGTCCCAATCTATTATGCCATAAATCAGAATCCCCTAGTCTATAAATCTTATAAGATTCCGTCTTTGGAGTCACTATGTAATAGGAATTCACAATTTTGTTTCCTTAAAGGACACAATTACTCTCTTGATTCAAAATTTTGCACTTGGTTTTAGATAAGGTGACAATATGATTGAAATCACAAAATTGTGACATACTTAATAGGTTAGCCTTAAGACCTTTAACTACTAAGACATCATTTAGAGCAGGGAGACCTTCTTCACACAGTGCTCCCTTACCAATGATCTAAGATGAGACGTCATCACCCAATAGAACACTACCTCTAAGGAAGTCTATCTTATTTGTCATTTTGTCTCATCCTCGGTCATGTGTTTGGAACACTCGAAATCCAAGTATCAACCAGCTGAGGTGTCTTGGGCCTTAAAAGCAGTTATCACCACATTGCACTTGCGTGGGTTAACAAGTCATCTTATCTAATCCAAATGGGCATTATTTTTAAAAAATCTTGACCTTTGATTTAGAAAAGGTCTGATGGGTCTTATTATATGGTTTCTTTTTAGTTTTAAGTCCCCCTTTTTTCTTCTAATAGTTAAAGTTGTGTGTGGTTTACTTTGGGAGAACATATGTATTCCTACACTTTCTCAAACAGTTAAAGTTTTTATAGGTAGGTGTACACCGCCTTTTTTGAAAACACTCGGTAATGGGATGCCCGAAGACATCGCAATAGGAGCAATATTGATGCAAATTAGGCTTGACTCTATCACTTAAGTCCTTAAAGATAGGTTTGGTCTTGTAAGACACAATAGTCCAATTAGCACAAGTCTTAGCGTATTGTTCGAGGTCTCTTGTAGGTGAACAGACACACTTAGCTTTTTCATTAGGTTTTGACTACTTATTACACTTATTTTGCATTTCTTTAGAGACATTGTCATGAAAAATTCATTTTTGAGGTTTTTCAACAGTCTGGCCTTCTTTTACAAAAATAACATTTTTAGGAGAGACAGTTGTCTTGTTGGTCAAAACCTTTTCTCCAAAACCCAGGACAGATTTATCTTTAGAATTCATTTTACTTCCTATAACTATTTCTTCATAGATTTTAGCTTGTTTCAAAATGCAAACATTTTTTAAGGACATTTGAAACCTTCTATTTGGACTCTTCCAATTCAATTAAAAAAAGCCTTATACCTTTCCTTTAAGATAACATTTTTCTCATATAGGTCTTTTAATTTCAAATAAAATTCTTTTATCTTTGTCTCATGAGTAATGCATTATACAGTGTAATCTTCTATGTTCTTCCTAATAGTTTTACTAAGTAGTTCAACATGTTCAGTCAATTTCTTAATCATCTTATCTAGTTTGGCACTCTTTTTGAGAGTTTTAGTATATAACTCTTGAATATCAGGTAGGTCATCATTGGACTCGCTAAGTGAAGTGTGTGAAGTGTCCCGTATCATTTCATTTTGTGCAGTGGAACTCACACACACGTTCAATTGGTCAATAATCTTTTCACTTTGACTCGCCCATAAGCTAGGATTATCTACATTATTTTCAACAAGAGTATATATAATCATATCACTAGTAGTAATGCTATCAATATCAACATGCGGAATACAATCATCAATAGGTAAACATGCATTATCATCAGAATGTATGATCTTGGCATAAATTCATGAGTCATAAATATTGGTTGACTCAATTTCATCTTCATCAGAATAACTTTAGTCGTCCCAAGTTTTGCACATATTAACCCTAACATTGTTATTATTGAAGTTAACTCTACACTTAGCAGCAAAGTTCCCCATTTTCCCACAACGATGACATTTGATATGTCTACTATTAGTCTTAGGGCTATTATTGTCGTTGGTATGTTTATCACCGTTTATGTTATGAGGTCTGTGATTTTAATGATTTTGATAACAAAGTATGTCTTGTTTAGAATCCATGGAGTTTCTAACTGGATGATTTTCTTAATTTTTTTTTCTCATAAGAGCAATCTGGTTATCCAAATTATCCAAATCACAATCCTCACTAAGGATAAGGTTAAAGTCCAGTGGGTTCATTTTAGGGATAGTCACTTGAGATGAGAAAACTGCATTGGATTCAGAAGATCGTTTGTTGTGTGAGGTCATCTTCTTTTTATAATCTAATTCCATTTTTACTATTCTTAGTGTACTACTGAGTATTTTTGGAGTCAAGTTAACTCTATGGCATAGATTTTATTTTCAAATTTAGCAGGCAAGGATCTTAAGATTTTAAGAAATATCTCATTTCTATCATATGTTATCCCATTTGCATGAAACTTTGTGACAATATCAGTTAAATTTATATAAAATTCATCAAACGGATCATTCTCATTTATAATAAGAATATTGTATTATTGAACTAACATTTTAGTCTTCCATGCCTTAACACGTTCATCACCTTCATGGGCGATGATGAGTGTGTCTCATGCTTCCTTGGAAGTGGAGCAAGTAGATATATGTTTGAATTAATTATAATTATTGACAAAAAGATGCAGTTCTTTCCCTTATTTTTATTAAGTGACATCTATTTTTCCTCTTTGGTAAACTCACTGAGATTTTTCGTAACTCTTACAGTGCTGGTTTCAAACAAAGGCATAGTTGGGTGTTGGTATCCATTTTCAATCATGTCCCAAAAGTCATCACCCAAAGTCCCTTGGATTAATGCAATCATCCTTACTTTCCAGTAAGGAAAATTGTGTCCATCAAAGAGTGGTGGACGGGATAGGTTACCTAACTTCTCAAATCTCTCATTCATTTTTTAGAAAAAGATTTCAGAAATTAGTTTATGGAGTTTTAGGATACCACTTGACAATTGTTCACTAAGTTTTTAACACAAAGTTAAAGATTAAGTAAATTCCAAAAATAAACTCATTTAGGAAACTCCTTTTTGAAATCTTAAAACACAAGATGTGTATAAAACAGATTAAGTTGGATGTTATACATGGTAGCCTGATTACCTTAGGATTTAAATCAAAAACCTATACTAATTCTTTGTATAGAAACCAAAACATATAAAAAATTAAGAACTATAAGCAGTAAGTTGGCACGGTGATTTTTAACGTGATAAAACATAAAACCTGAGGAAACATCCATGACTCCCTATACGGAGTAAAAAAATCAACTATAAACAAATATACAAGAGCTAAAAGAACATAAACATGAAATACAAGATCTTAGGATGGAGAATATAATTATACCTAATAAGCGAAAACCTCCTCCATGGTATTATGATTCTGGATTTGATCTCCCTAGTAGTTTCTTTTCTTTGACTCCTTGCTCCCTGCTTTTATGGACTGAGTCTAACAAGTTCTCTCTCATGGAACAACACTTTTTCTATGTGTTTGTGTGAGAGTGTATTGTGATTATGAAGTGTCTAAAATGCAACATGCAACTCACTTCGCTCTTTAAAGATTATACAAAATGTCCTATGAATTACAAAAAGTCTATATAACATGCAAGTGCTCAATTTACAAGAAAACCATACTTTATTTTTCAAAATGAAATTTCATATCTGAAGTTTAAATCTTCTAAAAAGTAGATCTAAGTGTATAGAACTTATTTATATACAAAATAAGCTTCATAAACTATAAACTCTATTTTATGGACTAGTCCTTCAGATCTAAAAATCAGATGTATCTCAAAGTCTCTATATTAAGAAACTGAAACTATAGAGGATGGATCTAAATGAATAAGCATTAAAATACATGATCCAAACTAGAGAAGGTGTGGAAACACTTAAATCTATGCAAAATATATCTCAAATGTGTTTCTCATAATTTCTAAGAAGGAATATGAGAAACACTTAGAGATTCATGTTCCTAAGAGAGATAAAATTTGAAGAGTGTTATTCAAACAGCCAACCCCAAAAACCGTCAAGAAAGCCTAACGTTCTAATCACTCAAGTATGGTGGTTTTTTGGTTTTGTTTATACGATTGAGTAGGTGTTTGGTTTGAGGAAAACCTAAGACATTTTCTCTCTGTTTACTTCTTGTTTTCTCCCTTTCTTTTTCCTTTATATTTTATCTCTCTACTCTCACTTCCCTTTTTCTCTCAAACTAGATGGATGCCAAAAGTCTCTCAAATGTTCTGAATTATCTAAGAGAATGAACATCTGTGATTAAAATGACATGTCAAGTTTAAATCCAATGCTCATAGACGCACCGCACAATCTATCAATTCTATTGGTCCATTCCTACTTCACTTGGATTAAGTTAGACGTGTGAAGAACATTGATAAAACATGATCCAAGGGCAGAGATTAGTTCTGCGTGTTATGAGACAAAAGAAAAACAAATGGGACCAATCAGTGATACACATGTATAGGGATGATAATGGATATAAAACGCATGTTTTTGAGTTTTATAAAATCCCATTCAGTACCCCAATATCTCGTGCCGATTTTGATTTCAACTCAGGAAGTTTTTAAGGGAATTAATAATCTAATTTTTAACCCCAAAACATTTTAATTTCAATTTATTAAATATTTAAATTTCATTTCTAAAAATTTTAAAAATTCCCAAAAAATATGTAAAAATATATCAAAATATTTTAACACACACACCAATGCAATACATGTAACTGTGTCCTATGTGTGCTTTTTAACTTCCTTTTTTTGGCAATGTATCTTGGCTTGGATTGGAGGAATTGCTAATGAAGTCTTGCAATACCATGGAGAAGATGCTAAAAAATATTCTACTAAATTTTTTCAACATATCCAAACTAGTTAGATATCCTATATGGTACAGACTCAAGTTAGTCAACTATATAGTGTGTTATCAAAATTGACTTACTATATACTTTTCCATTCCTAAGTCTATCAAGGATATTCGCTCCTTTTTAGGACAAGAGGGATTTTACCGACGCCTCAATAAGGTTTTCAGTCAAATTGCTAAACCTTTAACAACTCTCTTATCTAAGGATATCCCTTTCGTATTTAATGCGGCTTGTACTACTTCCCTTGAGAATATTAAAATCGCGCTCACTTTCGCTCCCATAATCCCATCTCCAAATAGCTCACATTCGTCATTATGTGTCTGAGAGTGAACAGTCAAGCATTTTATCATTATATCATAATGGTGCTTATGGCAACCGATTTAGCTCTAAGAAACCATGGCCAACGTGTTGCAAAGTGGTTTTCATTGTCCCACGCTTTGTTGAGGCACGCACTAATAATGTCATGCTTGAGCTTGATGACAACATTCTAGGTTTACATATCGTACACACGTGATTTCTCTCATGCCCATTCTTATCATAGAACACTTGGATGTGTAGGGTGTTGATTTTATGGTCCCGTTCCACTCATTTCATGGTTTTCTATATATCATAGTTGTAGTTGATTGCATTTTGAAATGCACATAAATAATAGCTTGTTGTACCAATGACCACCAACGTTATGTGGTTAATTTTCTTAAACAGTATATTTTTATCTGTTTTGGCACCCCTAAACCTATAATTAGTGATGGGGGTATGCATTTATGTAATCGATTATTCGAATAACTTGTTAAAAAGTATGGTGTCACTCACAAACTTGGTCTCTCTTATCACCATCAAACGAGTTGTCAATTTGAGGCATCCAATCGAGAAATTAAATAAATCCCGAGAAGATTGCTAATCCTAAACGAAAGATTGGTCCTTACTTTTAATGACTCACTGTGGTCATATCGTACTGTGTATAAGACTTTTATTGGTATGTATCTTTACCGGTTATTTTTTGGCAAATCATGTCACTTCCCCATTGAGCTTGAACATCACGCATATTGAGCCTTTAAGACCCTTAACTATGATATCAATGTGGAAGGTGTTCATAGGAAACTGTAACATGTTGAGTTAAAATATTGCAAAACGATGCCTATGATTTGTCCAAGAAATATAAGGATAATATAAAACGGATCCACAATCAAAAGATCTTGATTAAAGAGTTCCACCTGGGTTAGAGAGTCTTATTGTAAAATTTTCGTCTCCGTATATGTCCCAAAATTTAGATGGTCAGGTCTATTCCTTATCGAGTTTGTCCCTCCCTAGGGTTCCATTATCGTTCAAAATCCTAAGGATTGTATATGTTTTTAAGTCAATGGTCAACATCTCAACCGTTTCTTAGAAACACACTCTCCTCAAGTAAAAGATATTAACCTTATTGATCTAATTTATGTAGATTGACTTATCATTGTAGTTTGAGGGTTATTTTACATGCTCGTTCTCATCTTCCACTTATCCCCGTAATTTAGATTTCCTTTGAGAAAATAATTTGATCGGTTTGTTGAAAGACATTAAACTTAATGCTATCATGAGGAGGCCCGTTGCATCTTATTTCTGAGAATAAGTCTTATCCTATTTGGAGGTGGTGTTTTATACTCCCCCCGATTTTGTATATATGCTTTATAGACTTGTACATTTTGTCTCTTAAAATTTATTTAGGGTTCTCCTTGGGTACTTCTTGTGGAATACTTTCATTAGTGGTTGACTATAGTAATCTCTTTCCCTCCTTGGGCTTTCAACTTAAAACATGGTATTAACATCGAGGATGATGTTCTCTTTTGTATTAGGGCAGAAAAGTTCAAAATCATACCACTTTTCAATATTTTGTCAAATTCAGGCCATTTTAATCTTTTCAAACAGTTCTTTTCTCATTTTTGGTGTGATTTATCCATCATCCATTTTTTAGAGCTTAGGAATGTATCACGACATGACAATTAATAGTTGAAGAGTGTAAAATAATTCTCAAGAGACCTTAAGGATCATTAGTGGACATTTATACTTGTGAGTTAAGAGCTTTTCACATTTTTTGAGTTTTTTTATGCAATCTTTAAGTCACAAGTTGACTTAACTTTATATGGGCACCATAATAAATCGTTACAAGATCTCATTATTCTTCATTTTTGGCATAATCACTGAGCATGACATCACTTTCGATTTGTAAGAAGCATGTGTCTTGTAGTACGTCTCGAGCACTAAACAGTATACACTTATCATGTCCATATATAGTCACTCATATTCCCATATCACCATTAACCTTTCATATTTATCAATATATCTCCCATACTATGCATACATACCAATACCTATCAATACCATCATTTTTTAGAAAAATAGTGTTTGGAATTCCAAATATAAAATGTCTTCATTTTTGTTATGTAAAATGAATTTGCATCGCATAAAAAATGCAATATATATATGAGAGGAGGGTATTTTACTATTCCAACGAATCAACGGTTGAGATCAAATTTATAAGGGAAATCTAAGAGTGTGAGGATGTGCCATGTAATCACTTATGCATTGTGACATGGAAAAATAGAACAACCCCTCCTAAATTCGAAATCCAACCTACCTCACCCTTCCACACTCCGTCATCTGCTTTTGCCTCCCTATTCACTTCCTTCCACACTCCAGTTCTAACGAATCAACTGCCACTTCCTCCCACGGATCTGCACCTGATCCTCCCATAAATCTTCACTAAATCTGGACTAGTCTCCACCCGTCTTCCAGGTACAAAATTTTCATAACTCCACCGGTTTGATTTTTTCACACACACACACACATGTGATGCTACGATTTCCTTCACATCTGTGAACACACACATCTGACTGATTCAAGGTGAGTAGGGTTGGCAACAAATTTATTTTTTGATTGTGGTTCTAGAATAGGGTTTGCCATAAATTTATTTCTTGGTGCGCTTTTATCATAAGACTGATTTGGATTTTGGGGTATTGCATAACACCGATTTCAACGTAGGATTCGAAATTTAGGTCTTTGTAATTTAGGTTTAGTGTACAGATTTTGTTCATTTTTTACAAGTTTGTTTATGTTTATGTTTATTTCATGTTTATATTTTGGGATCCAATTGTTTTTTCAATTTGTTGTTTATTTTTTCTTTTTCAGATCAAGACCTTATTAATTGAGTACTTATATTAGGTATGCACTTTCTCGTTGCTTCTAGATTTATATTTTAAGGTTTTTATTTTAAATTTTTTGATTTTTAGCTGTTGTAAATTCTGTATGATCCATTTTTAGTTGTCTATTGTTCTCGCCATTTTCTATATCTAGAAATCATCATTTTCTATATTACTAAAGTGCTTTCTATGTTAAGAGGGGGTTATTCTAAATTTGGACAAGCTATAAGCGAGACATAAATTTTAGCCAACAAGTCGACGACTCTATTTCACAATAAATATCAAATTTATTTTGGCATTATCTTTGTTACTCTGTTTGGTGTCAACTTTGTTAACATATTTAAGTATTGTAACAAATTTAGTTTGCTATTACCTCATAGGAATGGGTTTAATGCAATAAATGTTGTAGGAATGTGGCGTGGAGACATAAGAATAGGTGCATACCACATATGTTCGTAAACATCACTCACATCACGAATGCTCCATATTTCCCTCTCTATAACACTTTCTGAATATGTATATTTGTTGGCTAGATGAGTCATAAGGCCAAGCTCCGAAATGACATATGTTCGGGGTCTCGATAGGCAAACTCAGATGGATGAAATGCATTGTCCTTTTCTAGTCTTTAGATATGATATTGGTTGTTTTATGTTTCTCACATTTTTTAGAATTTTGAAATAATTTTTCTATATTGCTTGCATATACATTTATTCTCGATCAAAATTCTCCACAAGTTCTCACCTCGAGAATCTCTAAAGCTTTGGAGGATGTGTCATACTCATTCAACGAGGATGATGAAGAAGAAAAAGAACCGTTTAAACCCTTCGAACCTAAGTTGATATATATGTGATTTTTTATGAAGTTTGTTTCTTTGAAGTATTTGTTAGATGATTTTGAGATCATTTAATATTGTTGGATTGGTTGTTATTCCTTAAGAGGGTGGATAGTCCAATAAACAAAGAAGACCATGTCCATTTATTTTCTACATTGACACTTCGTTTATTTAAGGCAATGTGAATTCAATTGATGAATATTATATATTTCATGTTATATGTGAGTTTTTTATGGATTTACACTATTTGAATGTTGTTGGACAATTTATTATTTGTTAAGCAGGGTGGATAGTCCTATAAACAAAGGAGATTATAGCCATTTTTTTAAAATTATTCTTTTTTTATTGGGGAACGATATTTTTGTCATTTTGCAATTACGTATTTTGAAAATTTTCACTGTTTCATGATTACGTACTTAAAAAATTTTTGTTGTGCCTTCAGGAACGGGCATTTCACTAGTGTATATATATATATATATATATATATATATATATATAAGAGAAAAGAAAAGAAAATGCGATCAAAATTTTGTGAAATGAATACATAAATTATTCATGTTATAGTCAACTCTTCTAAAAACCCCCAAAACATAGTATCATTCATCTTACCCATATTTCCCCTCATCCTCTATAAAAATCTCATTCTTATCAATTGTGAGGTGATCAGGAGGATGAAAAGTCAATATGGTGAATAACTCGACATTCTCAAAATAGAGATTTTTATTCTTTCATGAGATCACATTTTATCATATATCCATTCTTTCTTATATGTGTGTGCGACATTTTACCTTGTTTACATTTAGTCACATCTTCATACGTAAGAGAGATACACTATACCCAAATATCGGAAAGTTCACTTGAAAGAAATATAGCTGGCAAGATTTGAAGTTGAATCATTGATTCTAAAAGGCAATCTACGAATTAGTCTTATGGTATTTTGAAATTGTTAACAAATCACAAGTTGATTTATAGGAATGATTTTGCCTTTTGTATTAAGTAATCTTGTCCTTTTATACACTTCATAGTTCAATGTTTGTATTCCTTGAATTATTTAATGACGGGTTGTATGATAATTTCTATGACTAATAAGAGACTCACTGCTTTTCAATAAATTGTTTTTGAATTTCGTGGGTATATTCACTACAAACCCTCATAAGAAAATACTTTTCATTTAGGGTAAACTAGAGGTTTAACGGCATTTTACACATTCTAAGTGCAATCGCAAGTGAGTGCGAAAGAGGCACACTTTTGTTTACTTATCTTAGTTTCAGTCTATTTTTGCTCAAGGACTAACAAATTTTTGTTTGGGAGTGGTGTGATAAGTACCTAAAGTGTTACTTTTATACCCTAACTAGACTCATTCTAATTGTTAATTCTCATTAATATTGGTCATTTGTGTTTATTTGTTTATCTTGTAGGTTAATACAAAATTGCAGTTTCAAAATGCATAATTCAAGTCAATTAGGTAAAAATTTGGCCAAAAGTGCTATAGTCAGATTTTGATGTGACCCGAGACAACCAACTACCCATTAAACCCTATCCCAAACCATGACCTTAGCCTTCCCTAACCTTTTGTGTGTTGTGTATGTATTTTATTATGTATATATACTAGGTTATGCCCGTGCCTGAAGGCACGAAGAAAATTTTCAAAACGTACGTAATCTCAAAACGGCAAAAACTTTCAAAGTATGTAATTGCAAAACGAAAAAAAATCCGTTCCCCAACAAAACAAAGTCTAATTTAAAAAAAAAAATCGTCATAATTTCCAAAGTCGTGTGGGTGATTGAAGGCACAATGACAATTCTCCTATGTATGAATCGTGTGGTCAAATCATAAAAGTTTTGTATGCTCATGCCTAAAGGCACAACGCAAAATTTTCAAAACTAACATCGTTAATTGGACCATACGTTGTATTTATATACCTATAGACATCGTGTTTATGTACATGCATACATACAAACATACATCGTGGTACGAAATTTTATGTTAAAAAAAATTACAACACATAATTGAAAACAATTTTTAAAAATTTGACAAATTTTCATATGTTTATATAACTATTCAACGTGTTTAATCCATGGCTTAAGGCATGACGATATTTGAAAAATGCAAAGGGGCGACAAAAAAATTAAAATCAACCCGATTTTTTTTAAACCGTTTTAATCAAACAACTTTTGTAAATATTAAACATTTTATGCTTTAATTTCAATGTCATGTATTAATTTCAATGTCACGTAACGATAAAAAAAAATTATCATAATGTAGGCATTATTAGTATTAAATATATTTGTGTATATAATAGTTTTAAAGGGTAATAATTATGGAGAATTATTATGTTTATAATATTTTTTTTCTTACACACTTGCTTTCATTCCTATCACACTTCTCATGTATACAACCATACATAAAAAAAAATATTACGTTGTGCCACATATTTAACACAATAAATAATGTCCAAGTCATTTTCATGTTCTTTTTACATGTCATGTTGTATCGTGCTCGTGTTAAGAAAAATTTATCCATGAATTAAACCCATACCACAGTTTGATTTTTAATAAAGAAGTTAATTAAAAAGAACATGCAACATTTAAAATCATGAATTAAACCTATACCATAAGTTGACCAAAACAACTAAAGAAGTTTATTGAAAAAAAGACTTTCGCATATGCAACATTTAACCAAAATAAATCACCCTTTGATTTTAACATATGGACACAACGTTGAAACCATCACCGCCTGATCAAATATTTTTCACAAATCCTAAATTAAAAAACCCACACCTCATCATAAATGAACACAACTAAATTTACACCTCCCACCTCCACGGCACCTTAACCGTGATTTTTTTTTAAGATCCCTAAATTTCATAAGTATTTTTTAAACTCCTCCAAATATCAAGTAATATTAGAACTTAGCTCATATATTTGTCTTTAATTATTATTTAAATTCCCCTAAAATTAGGTAATGAAACCAAGTTTAAGAAATTTAAAATGTTTCTAGAATTAAAAACTTTCTTTGACCAAACATAAACATAATAACTCGTAGCTAACCACTCTATACTCGTGTGTGTATAATGAATTAGGTGCCTAAAACCAAATGTCTATAGAGGTTATCCATGAATGCTTAAATGACAAATATTAACACAAAAAATCAAGAAAAAAAATACATACTCTGGAACATACATGCAAACATCCACTCTACTTATTATGTTTTTAAGTACACAACCAATACCAAATTTTGTTGAGTTATTTTGGAACTTTCGTAGATTACCAAAGATTTGCCTCATCTTCATAGCCTACAAAAGAAAATAGTCAAACCCAAAACAACACAATGCAAATAAATGAGAATTCAACCAACAAATTCCTTCTCTTAAATCATAAAATTGAAACAAATAGACATCAGTTAGTGGAGAGGGAGAGAGAGAGAGAGAGTTTCTGTGAAGATGAGTGTTTTTTGCATAATGAAAATGTGTAAAATTTAGGTTCTTTCGTTTAATTCAAAATCACACAATAAAATCACATATAGTCATTTATTGGCAATAATATCAAACACCCACTTGCCTTCCATATGATAAAAAAAAACTGTCATTCATATCTGACAAAAAAAAACACCTACTTTCAACATGATACAAAACCTTTTTACCTGAGTTAGATTATTCAAACCACATACGTAACTGCGCTCCACTAAATTCCTGCATTCAAATACAAACTTACACAAATGGAAAATAAATCCCCATACTACCTGATGGAGAGGACGTCTCGATGGAGAAGGCGACTGGATCTTTCAATCATTTGAATCCCCATATTAATCTTTAAATCTAATCTTTTTAATCCCTCTTTACGATTTAAAATAGAAGTGGGATATTTAACTTATGGGACAAAAGTTAAGAAACAGCGGCCACTATTAATTAAGGTAAAAACATAAAAAAAAAAGAAACAAATAAAAAATATGTGAAAAATAGATAGTACCCATATCTCCTGGTTGTTTGTTACGGAGAAAAGGAAAAAAGATCCCTCTGCCTCCATATAAACACGGAGGCACTAAGATCTGAACCATGATTTATTGAGCACAAATTAGAAAAATAATGAAATCAAAACTCTCAAAATCAAGAACTGAACACATAGGCATCACCTTTGACGCTAAACCCACGTCCGCCCCTCCACGGTTATGTTGTCAGCTCCATCGTGGTAGTCCACCTTATTGCCTTTCACCCTACCACCGGCGTTGAAGCTAAATCCAGTGTTGAAACCCGAATTCGTCATTGAAACTAAATCTGGTATTGAAACCCAATTTTGAAATTAAAATGAATATATGAAATCAAAATCCTAATCCAAGGATAAAACTGAAACACAATTAGAAATGAAGAGAGGGAGTGAGATACCTGATGTTATCTGGGTGATGATTTTAAAGGGGATTCCAGTGGGGGTTATGAGAACCCTGATTTTAAAGATGAAAACTGATCCAAGCAAAAAATTGAATAGACAAAAATCCAAAAAACTCAAATGGAGATACTCACATAGATTTGAGTAAAAAGAACCCAAACATCATACAGAGATAAAGTTCAATGACATTTACCCCTAAACACAATGTTGGTAGCAAAGGGTGAGAGCAGGGGCGGATCCAGCCCGGGCCGAAGCGGGGCGGCCGCCCCAGTTCATTTTTCAAAAAAAAAAAAAATTTTTTTTTTTTTTGTTTTGGTAAAAAATTAAACCTGGAGGTGACTTGTAATTATATTAAAAGTTCAGGGGAAAATCTGTAATAAACAAAAAAAAACATAACTTAAAATGGTGCTCTCTCTTCTTTCGTACCAAAGTAAAAGAAAAATCCTATATAATTTTACTACTGAAATTATACTAAAATTATTTATACTAAAATGAAATTAAATTTATAATGTGAATTTATAAATTTATTTTGTGTATTCTTTATATGTGTCTGTTTATTTATTTTTGTGTAAATTTATATAAATTTATATGAAATTAAATTTATATGTGAAATTAAATTAAATTTGTAAATATTGGGAATCAATAGAGAATTTTTTAAACGAAAAAGAGAAGACAATGCACCAACCGTATCTGAAGCTGAGGTTAAGTCATCTCCCACTTCAATCAGTGTTGAAAATGAACATAATGCCCAAAAAAGTAAAAACAGCCCAAAAAATGCTCGAAAAAACTCGACCCCCCCCAAAAAAAATTGCCTCGGGGCTCCCGCCCCCGAACCCCCGGCAACTATCGAAACTTTCGCCCCAGTTCACACAAAATCCTGGATCCGCCACTGGGTGAGAGAGAGATGGTTCGTAACTTTATGGAAATGATGATATAGGGTTTACTTTAAGGAGTGTGAAGGTAGTAGCGTGTGGTTTTGAATTAAGTAGATAGTAGTTGAAGATAGTGGCGAGTCGGTGAGAAATGAGGGTGATAGGTGATTGATTAGAGTGAAAGTAGCGTGTGGTGAGAGAGAGTGTCATAGATTTTTAGTTAAAGTAAAATCAGAGGAGGGGAAATGTTGAAGGGACTGAAAAATAGGAGTTGAATTAAGAAGGAGGTTTCTGAGATGAGGGGGAAGTGCAGAAAGGAGAGGAGGGGCGAAGAGAAATGGAGGAGGGGGAAGAGGCGGACGGTGTGAAATGGAGGAGGGGGAGGCGTGAAATGGAGGGAGGGGAGGATGATTAGGGAGTGGAAGAGAATGAGGAGACCAACAAATAAAACTCAATATCGTGGGTTTTGAGATTGCAGAGCTCAAAAGAGACTCCGTGGAGAGAGAAAGAGACTTTAATTTAAAGTGAAGATGGGTCTGTTTAGATGAATATATCAGAAATATTTCTGATAGCGTGTAGATTTTAAAAGAGACAAAAATCTTTTAAAAGATCCCATCGAATTTTGTGCACACTTTCATTTCTTACACTGCCAGCAAAATCACAACCACAAATAAAGGGTGACAGCTTTCTGTGGTAGGTCTACGAATATACACGACTTTTGGAAAAAAAACATTAATGGAATCGTGGGTGAATTGTGCATGGTAATCTGACAGTAGCGAATCAATCTCAGCCTTCCATTTTAACAAAACGCGTAAGGATGGGGACTTGTTGGCTTCAATCTTCACCCTTAAATGTGTTAAAAACTTATTGAACAGTGAAAACACCCTTACTCCTTATTATATATATATATATATATATATATATATATATATATATATATATATATATATATATATATATATATATATATATATAGAGAGAGAGAGAGAGAGAGAGAGAGAGAGCGAGAGAGAGAGAGAGAGAGATTATACTATTATATTTGTTATTATTATTATTATTATTATTAGTAGTAGTAGTAGTAGTAGTAGTAGTAGTAGTAGTAGTAGTAGTAGTAGTAGTAGTAGTAGTAGTATATATGCATATATGTTTATGATTCTTGGTATGTGTAATTTTTATTTTTGTTAGTTTGCATATTAATTTATTTTTTTTATTTTGTGTTGAAGAATAATTATTTGAGTCTCAATAAAATGGCCCAAGTCATCTCCCAAGTAATTTAAGACAACATTAAAATGTTGTACCTTTTATCTTAATAATGACACATTACAATATTGTAAAGATATGTTAATTTATTTAGGGGTTGTAATTAGGACTCATAACATATATATATATATATATATATATATATATATATATATATAGTATATATATATATATATACTATCTTACACAGATACATATATATACTCACATACACACACCTATATCCCAGAACCCAAGCAGCTCCTAGTCGTACCATACAACAGCGTACAACCCCTTACACCACACTCATTATCTCTCTCTCTCTCTCTCTCTATATATATATATATATATATATATATATATATATATATCGCACACACACACACACACTTGTCATACCCACTCCCTCGTGTGTGTGTGTATATATATATGTGTGTGTGTGTGTGAGTGTGAGTGATGCATTTTAACCCTTTAAACCATAAAAAAAAAACTCAACTGCCAACCCTTACCCAATTACCTTGCATATAAAATTCCCAACTAACTTATCTATCTCTCTTTATGAAAAAACCCATAACACATATCCCCCATGCTCATTCTCCCTCTCTCTTAGACCCTAAAACCTTCCAAATATCCCACACTTTAATACTCATTCTTCATATCTCCCTAACAAAATCCACGTGCACTTTACATATTTTACAAAGAGACTTATTTGGCAGAAAGAGGAGGATAATACAAATAAGAGTGCAAGTCATTTTCTGAAGGGTATACACACCATTTTTGACACAGTGTTTCGAAAGAGATCAGTGTGTTGAAAAGGGGAGCTTGGCCCCCCATTTTTCTTTATTTCTTTATTTTTATTTTTAGAGAGGGTAATATGTGGTGAGATTTTACATTGTAGTTGAAGAGAAATGTTGTATTCATTATTCTCCCATTATTATGTAATTTGGAGTAATATTATTGACACTATTTCATTTCATACAAATGTGTTCGTGCATTTTGAAGTTAGGTTAATCTCCATTTTAATGAGAACAATGAAACCTCCATTGCATTGTCATTTATTTTATTAACTTATTAATTTTTAATGCCCATTAAATTTTATTCAATTAATTATGATTAGTATTGTGCTTTGAGAGAAGGCAACGAGTTCTAGTTGGGCCTCGCGAGAGGGTAATTAATTTTTTATGACTTGAAAAATCCCCCTGCCATGAGATATGGGGTGATCTAATCGATGAGAAAGAACTTGAGGTGTAAATCTATATTTGGCTTAAAAATTAAACTAAAGATAAATTATCTTTGAGTTAAACTGATTGGATTGTTTGTATTGATTATAGAAAGCCTAATGTTTTCACTAGGAATGACCATTTTCCTCTTTCCTTCATTGATAAAATGCTTGAACGAATTGTAGTCCATGCCTTTTATTGGTTCCTTAATGGATATTCAGGATATGAAAAAATCCCCCTTACCCTCAAGGATGAAGAAAAAATTATATTTACTTGTCCATTTGGCTCATTTTCCAACTTTTGTATGCCTACTAACTTATGCAATGCACTTGTGACTTTTCAACGGTCTATGTCTAGTATTTTTAGTGACATGGTAGAGATTTTTTTGAGATCTTTATGGACGATTTCTCCGTATTTGGATCATACTTTGATCATTTCCTATTATATCTCACCAAGGTCCTTGAACGATGTCAAGAGGAGAATTTGGTTCTCAATTGGGAATAAAGCTACTTTATGGTAAAAGGGGCATTGCTTTAGGTCCTGTCATCTATAGTGACAGAATAGAAGTGGATAAAGCCAAAATTGACTTAATTTTTGCTCTTACCATTTCAAAGTCTGTCAGCCTTAAATGAAGAAGCCAAAGTATTCTACCGATATGTAATGTTTGCAGAATGAAAAACGTGAAATTCTTCTTATGAAAAACGGAGTTGAAAAGTCCAATTTATAGAAACTTTGAGGCAGTGGTGTCGTTCGAACGAGACACAATGTCATTTGAAGTATCGTGCGACATGTGGTCTCATTTTAACGATAAACGATGTCATTCGAACAACATTGCTTTCTACCGATGCTTCATCAAGGATTTTTCCCAAATTCCTCAATCTTTAATAACTCACTTATTGAAGGATATCCCTTTTGTATTTGATTCCAATTACACTACCTCCTTTGAGAATCTTAAAACTATGCTCACTTTCGCTCCAATAATCCAACCTCCAAATTGGTCTCTTCCATTTGAGATCATGTGTGATACCTCTGACTTCACCCTGGGAGCCATTTTCGGATAAATGGTTGATACGTACTCTCCCGTTATTTGTTATGCAATTAAAACCCTCCACACTGCCCAACTCAATTATACCACAACTGAAAACAAGTTGTTGGCCATCGTGTTTTCCCTTAACAAATTATGCGCTTATTTCCTAATGCTCCTCGGTCGTCGTTTACACTCATCATGCCTCGCTCCGGCACCTTCTTTACAAGAATGATTCTAAAGCTTAATATATACTTGAATTCTCTTACTTTAAAATTTTAACCTAGAAATTCACGATAAAAGGGCACTGAATATTTTATAGTCGATGATCTCTCCCATCTATTCTCACACTAATCATACTCCTATTTTTGAGTCATCATCCGATGAGCATCTCTTTGATATGTCCAAATTGCCCTGTTATGCAGATATTGTCAACTTTCTTATAACCGACCAATTTCCCTATCATTGGTCTAAAAAAGAAAAATCTAAGTTCTTAGATAATGTTAACTATTACTCTTTGGATGACCCATATATTTTCAAATACTATCCCAATCAAATCATTCGTCATTGTGTTACCAAGAGTAAACAACCAAGCAATTATCTTTCTGTCAAAATGGTGCTTGTGGCGGCCATTTTTGCTCTAAGAAAATCATGGCCAAGGTGTTGCAAGGTGGCTTTTATTGTCCCATACTTATTCAAGACACGCACTAATATTGTCATGCTTACGAATGCCAACATTCTGGGCATATGTCTCATAGAAACATTATGCCCCTCATGCCTATTCTTAGAAATATTGATTTTATGGACCCGTTTCCCTATTCTCATGGTTTTTAATAGATCTTTGTTGCAGTTGACTATGTTTCCAAATCGACTGAAGTCACAACTTGTCGTACCAATGCCAACCGTGTTGTGGTCAACTTTCTTAAGGAGTATTTTTTTTTATTCGTTTTGGCACCTGAATCTATCATTAGTGATGGGGGGTAGGAATTTATGTAATCGAGTATTCGAACAACTTGTTAAAAAGTATGGAGTCACTCACAAAGTTGATCTTTCCTATCATCCTCAAACGAGTGGTCAAGTTGAGGTGTCTAACTGAGAAATTAAGAAAATCCTCGAGAAGATTGTCAATCCTAACCGGAGAGGCTAGTCCTTACGCTTAAATGACTTACTGTGGGCATATCACACCGTATATAGGACTCTGATTTCTATTTCTCCTTACCAGTTAATTTTTCTCGTTGAGCTTTAACATCATGCATATTGGGCAATTAAGACCCTTAACTATGATGTCGATGCGGCAGGTGTTTATAGGAAACTGCAACTTAATGATTTAGAAGAAATATGAAATGATGCCTATGATTTGTCCAACAAATACAAGTACAAAATTAAATAAAACGAAGACCAAAACATCTTGTGCAAAGAGCTCCACCGGGGTCAGAAATTCTTTTTGTATAATTTGTGTCTCCATATATTTCTCAAAAAACTCAAGACTATATGGTTGGGTTCATTCCTTGTTGAGTCTTTAAATCCCTATGGAACCAATACCATTTAAAATCGCAAGGATGGTATGCCTTTTATAGTCAATAATCAACGTCTTAAGCCTTTTTAAGATTTACCCGCTCCTCGAGAGAAAGAGATTGACCTTATTAACCCAATTTATGAAGACTGACTTTTCAGTCTACTTTGGAGTTAAACTTATCCACCCATCCTTATCTACCACTTGCGCCCATAATTTTGATTCCCCTCGAGAAAATATTTCAAATGGTTCGACCAAAGATGTTAAACTTATCACGAATGGGAGGCATCCCATTGCATCTTGTCTCTGAATACGAGTCTTATCCTGTTTGGGGGTGGTGTTATATCCTCCCCTTGATTTTGTATATATTATTTATAGACTTGTACATTTTTCTCGTAGCATTTTTTAAGGCTTCTCCTTGGGTACGTCTTGTAGTGCACTTTCATTTGTTGTTGACTATGGTAATCTCTTTTTCACCTTGTCCTTTCAACTTAAAACATGGTTATAATATTGAGGGCAATGTTTTCTTTTGTTTGGAGGTGGAAAATTTATCAAAATCAGACCTCATTTGAACATTTTATCATAAATAGGCCTTTTGAATTAAAACATTAAGGATCACTAGTGGAGACTTAAACTATTAAGTTTACAGCTTTCCACCTTTTTAATGGTTTTTACACAATTTCTGAGTCACAAATTGCAAGATCTCGTTTGGGTACTGTACTAAAATCATTGAAAGATCTCGTTTCTCTTCATTTTTTGGCATAATCACTGAGAATGACATCACTTTCGAGTTATAAGTAACATTTGTCTAATAGTTCATCTCGTGCACTAAACTTTCACCCATCATGATATACAATTATCATGTCCATATATCGTCATGCACATTCCCATATCACCATAAACCTTTCATATTTACCTATATATCTCGCCACACTATCCATATATCCCAATACACATCATTACCATAATTTTTTAGAAAAAAAAAGTGTTTAAAATTCCAAATGTCTTCATTTATGTTATGTAAAAAGAATATGCATCGTATAAAAATGGAAAAATATTTATAAAGAATATATATATATATATATATATATATAAAGAAAAGGAAAGAATATGTGATCAAAATTTTGTGAAATGTAGACCTAAAATATTCAAGCCATAGCCCACTCTTCTCAAAAACATCATATCATTCACCTTACCCATATCATTTCCCCCTCACCCTCTTCATAAACCCCATTTTTACCATTTGTGAGGTGATCAGGCGGATGAAAAGTCAATATAGTGAATAACTTGACATTCTTAAAACAGTGGCTTTCATTCGTTCATGAGATCAAATTCTTTCATGTATCTGTTCTTTCTTATATGCGTGTGAGACATCTAACCTTATTTACATTTACTCATATCTTCACACACAATAGAGATACACAATACCAAAATTTTGAAGAGTTCATTTGAGAGAGAGATATCTGGTGAGATTTAAAGTTGAAGCGTTGATTCTAAAAAGGCAATCTACGAATTACTCTTATAATATTTGAAATTGTACACACAACACATGTTGAGTTATAACAATGATTTTGCCTTTGGTATTAATTAAGGCTATCTCTTCATACACTTCATAGTTCCTTGTTTTGACAAAGAACATTTCTTCAATATCTCCAGCCTTCTTTTTACATTCTCCAAAATTGGATACCATATAGCTTTAGTCTTGTATTTAGTCCCTAATAGAACTCCAATATATGTTGAAGGGATCGATCCCACCCTGCATCCAAGGGTCTCTGGTAGACTGCCAACATTCTCACCTCCCCCTACGCGAATCATTTCACATTTTTCTATATTAATATGCATCCCCGACACTGCCTCAAATCCTAACAACAATAATAGTAATGATCACATTTGGCCCTCTTTCACTTTCTAGAAGATAATCGTATCAGCTATAAACAAGAGGTGGGATACCTTAACCAAATATGCATTCAGATGCCAAATCAAAAATCCACTAATCAAACCCGCCTCTAGCACTCGACCCAGCATCCCTCTAAAAGCGTCCATTAATAAGATGAAAATAAATGGAGATACAAGATTTCCCTTTTGGAGCCCGCCTGATCTAGAAAAAAAACTTCTGAAATCCCACTAATCAGAACATATAATCTAATGGAAGAGATGAAACTTATTATCCATCGACATCACCAATCACCGAATACCATTCTCCCCAATAATTTCACGTGATTCCACATTAGGTATCCAGACTCATGCTCAACTTGATGATGTGATTAGCTATTTTTGCTACACCACCTTAGTAGAGCCCAAGAATGTGAAAGAAACACTTATAAATGAGCATTGGATATCTGATATACAATGACTTACTTCATTTTTGCAAGAACAATGTCTGGGAGTAGTTCCCCCAATATAACAAGACCAGTGTGATTAGTACTTAGTATATTTACAAGAATAAGATGGAAGAGAATAATACTATAGTTCGCAATAAGTCTAGTTGGTAGCTCAAGGCTACACGGAGATTGAGGGTGTAGATTTTGATGAGACATTCGCTCATGTTTCTAGGCTTGAGTCCGTCTGCTTACTACTCATCATAGCATGTCATCAACACTTCAAGTTATATCAAACGGATATCAAGAGTGTCTTCCTTAATGGAATTCTACAAGAGGAAGTGTACGTGGAACAACTTAGGGGTTTGACGACCCAAAGCACCCAGGACACATATTTTATCTTAAGAAGGCCTTGTATGGTCTGAATCTAGTACCCAATGCTTGGTATGAGAGCCTAGCTTCTTATCTCTTAGCTCATGACTTCAAGATAGGGGGATTAGATAAGACGTTTTTTATTAGGAGAGAAAGTGATGCTAAATTGGTTGCCCAAATCTATGTGAATGACATAGTATTTAGATTCATGTGTTCCCAACATGCTCACATGTTTGAGGAGGAGATGCAAAATGAATTTAAAATTAGTGTGGTTGGTGAGCTTACATTCTTCTTAGGTCTCTAGGTGCGTCAACTTGAGGATGGGATATTCATATCTCAATCCAAATATGCTAGGGACCTAGTGAAGAAGTTTGCTTTAGAGTCCTCTAAATACTCACGCACGCCTATGGGTACAACGACTAAGCTTAGCAAAGACACTTTAGGCAAGGGCATAGAGAAAATCATTAATATGATCATTATAGGTACTCTTTTTTATTGACCTCTATTCATCCCGACATTTCCTTTTGCGTTGGTGTTTGTGCGTTATACCAAGCATACCCAAAAGAGTCTTACTTGCTCACACTTAAACATATTGTAGGAGGGTAGTGTGACTGGGGTCTGGTAAGATACTGAAATGGGTGAGGCGTGACCCACTTTAATAAACTCTGCCTTCAAGGTTTTCAATAACTTCTAGGGCTGGACCTGGTAAAACCTTCTCATTTTGGTAAAAATGGAACCAAATCAAGAACTACTCCCTGCAAGAAGATGAACTTCACAACAATAATATTAATTTTTCTCAAGAGGAACTCCTGAGAATGATGGTTATTAGTGTGAAGTGAAGGAACAAAGCACTTAGCACTAGAGAGAGAGCATGGATAGAACACTATGTGTTTGGCGTGATTTTGACAGAGTAACGGTATGACCTGAGTTTTGATTCTGACTTGACCTTGCCCAGGGGTCCTATATATAGTTATTTATAGTTGGGAACTAGGGCTGAGTTGGCACTTTGGGGTGCCAAAACTGAGGGGGTTGGTGAGGAACAAGGTCTATAATGTACCATTTATCCCTACATGTGTGCAACCGCCTCCCTCCCCTAATAGGTGCCACCTGCTGCAAACCAAAGTCAAAAAGCAAATATGTCTGCGCTTGCAGATAAAATATCTGATTTGGTAAATATCTTTTGAAATGGTAACTTATTGTACAAACTTTTATAAACTTGAGGAGGGTCTCAAGGGCCACCTCCTCTAAAATATTTTATAAACTTGAGGGGGTGTCTCAAGGACCAACTCCTCTAAAATCATTTTATAAATTGTTCATGTCTTGTAAGCAACCTCTTTGTTGCTTACTTCTATTATGACTGGGTGTGACTGTGCAAGTACTGGGTGACTCCAAGGGTCTTTCTACTAGTGTTCTCTTAATATTACAGTGCTAAGTGATTGAGGTTGCTCAATAAACCTTGCTCCTTATCCACCAAGCCAAAACTCCCAAGATATCCCAACTTGCCTTTTTGGGCCCTTCTTACTCAACCAGGCTACCTTTATAAGAAAGTAACACATCAATACTTTAATATATATTTGAGTAACAAATCTTAGGTATGAGGTCACTCTAAGTGGACTTCTTCGCCCACTAGTTCTTTTAGATAAATCTTAAGTGTATGACAAGGAGTTGCTCGCCAAGGTCTTCCTTTTTTCTATTTATTTCCTCTGTATTCTAAGCTTTGAGGATGAGAGGATCATCGTAATGGGCCCATGATATGTAACTTCATTCTTGTGACCTTTGGACTTTTGGGGACGAGGAGCTCCTCATGGTGGGAATGCTTTCCCAAACTTTGTTTCAATAATCTTTGAGCATTTTGGGACAAGGAGCTCCTCATAATGGGCCTTCTCGCCTAAATATCCTTTTTGTGTTCTTTTGAGCATTTTGGAATGAGTATCCCTTCATGGTGGTCCTCCTCACCCAAACTTTATTTCTGTCGTTTCTGAGATTTTGGGGACGAGGAGCCCCTCATGGTGAATCTCCTCGCCTAAACTTTACTTATGTGATTTCTAAGCTTTTTGGTACGAGGAGCCCTTCATGGTGGGCCTCCTCGCCCAAACTTTATTTCTGTGATTTCTGAGCTTTTTGGGACGAGGAGCCTCTCCTGGTGGGCCTCCTCCCCCCCCCCCCCCCCCCACACACACACATACACACATATATATATATATACACACACACACACAAAAAAAAGATACCAATAATGCACACACACATATACATAGGTAGAAACACCACACATAACACAAAATACATTAAGCCTTCCACACTCGTATGTCAAAAATGTGTCTAAATACATGTGGTAAACGGAAGTGAAGGGGTGTGAACTCGCAACAAAAGAATTTAGACCCAATCAAGTAAACATGTTCACGGAGTTCTCATTTGATAACAAAACTTTATCAAACTTAAATATAGCTTCATGTGACATGATAAAGTGAACTCACGGAACAAACATACACAATGCACACAAGCCTAGAATTTTAATGATTCTACAAACCAATAGAGTCATGACAAAAATAGCATAACTAGGATACATTGTCATTGTGCAAACCCGTTGATATATCCAACCAAACATCCTTATACATATTCTTTTTCTTTTTCTTTTTGAACATATAAACTAAATAAACAACCTTGGCTAATTTTTTTTATAATGCCATATTTTTAAGGCTAAATTTCAATGGTGGCTTTTCACGCAAAGTAATTTTGTCTTTCGCATTCCGATTCCATTGATAAACAACAATAACACCGAATAAACATTTTCCTATTTTTTTAAAATCTGAAAAATGGTTATTACATGCCCAAATCCTCCATACTCATAGCAACATGTAGATGACTAAATTGATAGGAGAACATATCACTTAGCTTAAATATACATGTGAAGTTAAATTTTAGATGAGTTAGTGCATGTGCGAATCGAGGCATATAAAAATAGAATCCATTAAACAACACAAAATCAAACTACTCCGTGCAAGCATGATAAAGAACACTTTATGGATTGAAAATCTTAACCAAATGTTCTAGCCACGAGGAAGCGGATAAGATATTGGATTCAAACACAAGTATATGCCACATAAATTGTGTCAAACTAAAATACACACAAAAATAGAAAATCATTTTGAGTTTTTCAAATATTTAATCAAACAAGAAAAAATCAACTCAAAAGATAAAAAGCTTTTTATATTTTTCAATGGGACCAAACAAAATAAAATAAAATACAAAAGATAAGCAAGTCAAAATTCTAGCAAAAATTTTTATATAATGAAGTAAAGACTAGAAAATGACAAACAAACATACAACTGGCAATAATATATCATGATGAACATAGTATAATGTATGCAAACAAAGCTAACACATTAAACCTTTAGATTTAGCTAGGGAGGTATCACGTGCAAGAAAATGAGAATTAAAAATTCTATCTTGTAAAGCCGCCAAATCGGATCTCCTAACCCAACTAGTGAAGCGTGACACTCTCGAATTTGGTAATTTTGTTGACTCTACCATAGGACTTTCTAGGACCCTTTTTAAGATCAAAATAAAATTTCCTAAGATAACCACAATGTGAGCATTTAAAGACCTGGCTAAAAATAGTACCTAAAGATTGACCTTTGATAGTGTTCCTAGTAGATTCTCTCAAACTTAAGGTTTTGGCTTTATTAGTTGAATAATTTTGAGTATCGAAGCTGATACCACACAAGTCATTTTTAATTTGGACGGTTCCAAGTATTTTATCTAATTTTTTGGACCTATATTCCAAATCAAATTTGATCCTACTTGAATCTCTCAACTTATCTTCTAATTCTAAAATTCTAGATTCAAGTAAACGCCAACTCTCTTCAAACCCAAAAAGCTCTTTCTTCATAGCTTCCATTAAACCTTTAAGGCTATCTATCTCAACTTCTATATACTCAAGCTTCTCACGAAGAGTTCCCTCACATGTCCTAAGGTCCACTACACCAAAACTGGCGATTGGTCATGGCCAAAATCCCTAACCAAAGCTGTGGGTCGCGGACTTGGGCCGTGACCATTTCGGGCGTGACCATTTTCGTGGGTCGCGGCCCAAGTCCGTAACCAAAAAATGGTCACGGCCTAGAGGGGTCACGGCAGATGGTCGCGGACTTAGGCCGTGACCCATGTCGTGACGGGTCGCGACCCTCATCCGTGACAAATTGGTCGCGTCCAAAGTCCGCGAACTACGACCGTGACAAAAAAATTGGTCGCGGCCCTGATCCGTGACCCACAACCATGACAAATTGGTCGCGGCCAAAGTCCGCAACTCATTACCGTGACAAAAAAATATAAAAAAAATTGGTCGCGGTCCTATTACGTGACCCACAACCATAACAAATTGGTCGTGGTCAAAGTCCGCGACCCACAACCGTGACAAAAAAAATAAAATAAAATGGTCGCGGCCCAAGTCCGTGACCCACAACCGTGACGAAAAAAATGGTCGCGGACTTTGGCCGCGAACATTTTTATGCGTGACGAAAAAATAAAAATGGTCATGGACAAAGTCCATGACCATATTTAACTATAATTTTAAAAAAATGTATTTTTTTGGTCCAATCCTAAAACTGGGGGTCTTGCGAGTGCACCATCAGTTACTACGTGTAACGTTTGACGCGTACGAGGTGTTACAAATATTTATTATTGGCAAAACAATAAAAAAAATCAGAAATTGCGAATCGAGAACGTTGTTAATAAACAAATATATATACAAACTTATAAATATTACACGTCTTAATAATTCACAGACCAAAAAAAAATTGAGCAGAGTTTCCTCTATTTTCTTGACATTCCAAAACCTGTAAATGTAAAACCTACTTATTATAAAGCCTGCACGGCCATAAAATTCAACAATCAAATTATAAAAGCCTGCATGGGCATAAAACTAAACAATAAAAGCCCGCATGGCTGACAAAATCCTGATTGTCCACAACATATAAACAATCTTCATGCTGTAGACCATTGCCTCCTTCGTTTGATCCACGTGCAAAAATCCTAGAAATGATAGGATACATAAAAAAAATATCAATAACCAAGTAGTTTTACAAAAAAATTAATCAAGCTGAAAAATTGCATATATGAGTTAAAATTATCAGTAACCAAGTAAAAATATACAAATTATCGTCGTATTCTCAAACCGGGAGTCCCGCGGCTGTGGGGTCAGTTCCTACGAGTTACATTGGTCCCGTGGGAGGTGTCGGCGCCACCCACGGCGCCGTTCGGGGGCTGTTTTGGATTTTCACCCTCTAACGCCATGTTTTTAAGCCTAAGCCTAGAAATATGCAAATTACCGTCGTATTCTCAATCCGGGAGTCCCGCGACTGCGTGGTCAGTTCCTACGAGTTGCATTGGTGTCGTGGGAGGTGATGGTGCCACCCACGGGGCCGTTCGGGGGTTGTTTCGAGTTTTCACCCTCTAACGCCATATTTTTAAGCGTAAGTTTAGAAATATAAAAATTATCGTCGTATTCTCAAACCGGGAGACCCACGGCTGCGGGGTCAGTTCCTACGAGTTACATTGGTCCCATGGGAGGTGTTGGTGCCACCTACGGGGCCGTTCGGGGGCTCTTTTGGGTTTGAACCCTCTAACGCCATGTTTTTAAGCCTAACTCTAGAAATATGCAAATTATCATCGTATTCTCAAACCGGGAGACCCGCGGCTGCGGGGTCAGTTCCTACGAGTTACATTGGTCTTGTGGGAGGCGTTGGTGCCACCCACGGGGCCGTTCTCGGGCTGTTTCGAGTTTTCACCCTTTAACGCCATGTTTTGCTTGAGTGTAGAAATATGCAAATTATCATCGTATTCTCAAACCGAGAGTCTCGTGACTGCGCGGTAAGTTCCTACGAGTTACATTGGTCCCGTGGGAGGTGTTGGTTCCACCCACGGGGCAGTTCGAGGGTTGTTTCATGTTTTCACCCTCTAACGCCATGTTTTTAAGCCTAAGTCTAGAAATATGCAAATTATCATCGTATTCTCAAACCGGTAGATCCGCGGCTACGGGGTCAGTTCCTACGAGTTACATTGGTCCTGTGGGAGGTGTTGGTGCCACCCACGGGGCCATTCGGGGGCTGTTTTGGGTTTTCGCCCTCTAACGCCATGTTTTTAAGCCTAAGTCTAGAAATACGCAAATTATCGTCTCATTCTTAAATCGGGAGACCCGCGGCTGCGGGGTCAATTCCTACGAGTTACATTGGTCCCGTGGGAGGTGTTGGTGCCACCCATGGGGCCGTTCGGGGGTTGTTTCGAGTTTTCACCCTCTAACGCCATGTTTTGCTTAAATCTAGAAATATGAAAATTATCATCGTATTCTCAAACCGGGAGCCTCGCGGCTGTGCGGTCAGTTCCTACGAGTAACATTGGTCCCCTGGGAGGTATTGGCGCCACCCACGGGGCCGTTCGGGGGCTGTTTTGGGTTTTCACCCTCTAACGCCATATTTTGAAGCGTAAGTCTAGAAATATGCAAATTACCATCGTATTCTCAAACCGGGAGTCCCGCGGTTGCGTGGTAAGTTCCTACGAGTTACATTGGTCTCGTGGGAGGTGATGGTGCCACCCGCGGGGCCGTTCGGGGGCTGTTTTGGATTTTCACCCTCTAACGCCATGTTTTTAAGCCTAAGTCCAGAAATATGCAAATTATCGTCGTATTCTCAAACCGGGAGACCCGCGGTTGCGGGATCAGTTCCTACGAGTTACATTGGTCCCGTGGGAGGTGTTGTTGCCAGCCACGGGGCCGTTCGGGGACTGTTTTGGGTTTTCACCCACTAACGCCATATTTTTAAGCCTAAGTCTAGAAATATGCAAATTACCGTCGTATTCTCAAACCGGGAGTCCCACGGCTGCGTGGTCAGTTCCTACGAGTTACATTGGTCTTGTGGGAGGTGATGGTGCCATCCACGGGGCCGTTTGGGGGCTGTTTCGAGTTTTCACCCTCTAACGCCATGTTTTTAAGCCTAAGTCTAGAAATATGCAAATTATCGTCGTATTCTCAAACCGGGAGACCCATGGCTGCGTGGTCAGTTCTTACGAGTTACATTGGTCCCGTGGGAGGTGTTTTTGCCACCCACGGGGCCATTCGGGGGCTGTTTTGGGTTTTCACCCTCTAACACCATGTTTTTAAGCCTAAGTCCAGAAATATGCAAATTATCATCGTATTCTCAAACCGGGAGACCCGCGGCTGCGGGATCAGTTCCTACGAGTTACATTGGTCCCGTGGGAGGTGTTAGTGCCACCCACGAGGCCGTTCGGGGTTTTTTTTCGAGTTTTCACCCTCTAACGCCATGGTTTGCTTGAGTGTAGAAATATGCAAATTATCATCGTATTCTCAAACCGGGAGTCTCGCGGCTGCGCGGTAAGTTCCTACGAGTTACATTGGTCCCGTGGGAGGTGTTGTTCCACCCAAGGAGCAGTTCGGGGGTTGTTTCGAGTTTTCACCCTCTAACGCCATGTTTTTAAGCCTAAGTCTAAAAATATGCAAATTATCATCGTATTCTCAAACCGGGAGACCCACGACTGCGGGGTCAGTTCCTACGAGTTACATTGGTCCCGTGGGAGGTGTTGGTGCCACCCACGGGGCCGTTGGGGGGTTGTTTCGAGTTTTCACCCTCTAACGAGTTACATTGGTCCCGTGGGACATTTCAAATGATTAGTTAGATAGCTTTGTTTTATTCAAGGATTGGCCTAAACAGACCCCAAATACTAACTTTGACATGCGGAATCTTGAGATAAATAAAGATAGGGTTAAAATATACATGTTCTAAGTGTTGTGAATGTAAAATCAGTCCACATATAACCACATCCTGAAAAAACAAAGCTATATACCACTTAGAGGTGTTTTCAGCCCACGTAAAATCACAACCTGAATAAATCAGTCCCCGCATAGCAGATAGGTGTTCTCAATACATTGTTTTAAGTTTACATTTTTTATACCAACAATCTATATAAACAAAAAATATATACCAGTAATCTATATAAAGATATACGGGAGAACCACTGCTGTTTATATGGTATATATTATATACAAAACTGATGTTTATATACAAAATTGATGCATACCGAACTGCTCAAATGTATGTATTGTATCTACTCTCAAACAAAGTAATGATTTAAGATGCTATAATTGTCAACCATGACATTTTGTTTAGACATTTTTTCAAATAAAGTAATGATTTAAGACGATATACTTTAAAAACGTAAGAGTAAGTGTGGTTATATTAAACTATTGTATTGATGATTTGTTAATACTCTGTCCAGTCCACTCTTTAACAGGTGATATGATCAAAATTGGTAATTTACCTAACTAACATAAACCATAGCATTGATCGTATGAGTGAATGGAATTTATCTATACAAACACAAATGAAAGCCCATATTGAAGTGACATCTTAGCTCACGTCTGGCGCCAATGCACTTATTTCGAGATCCGATGTTCAGTAAATCTGAAAATACAAATAATAGTTTATGTATAGAATAATCATAACAACCATACAATCTCTATATCGAATAATAATGCACTGTACTTTTGATTTTTGCAAAATTACACCAAATATCTGCAAATCCAAATGTTTACACCAAAGTACAGTGCATTATTACACCAAATATCTGCAAAACAACCATATAAAGGTTTTATTGGAAATCTCTAATATACATTTCAATCGAAAATTATCATATCCAAAAACCTAAAAAGCTAAAACACAAATTAGATACAGAGTTTACCTAAGAGATCCAAGATTCTGAACCTAATAAACCAACCTGCTGCTAGCAGAAACAGAGGGATAATACACATCTCAACAAAATTATACCAGTATAGATATCCATGTTGGCCAATCTTACTCATTTTTGGCCAGCATGGATCAAAATGCAAGTACTAATTACTGCATTATAGCAAGTGCTAGGTTTGTGAATAAATCCATTTGTCAAAGAGTTATAGATGTTGCCATCTGGCATTATTCAAATTCCAGAGGAAGGATTGCAGGCCATTATATATTCATATATATACCATTATATATACTGTATATATAGTATATATATGTAGTATATATACTGGTATGCTACTCTGCAGTAAACTGCATATATATATATATATAATAAAGTAGGAGGGTCTTTTTGCCACCTCATATAACTATTGTCACATCATATAGCCACATCATACCACTTTTGTCCCGTCATACAACTTTTACCAAACCTATATAAACATGTTTGTATCTATCTGTTGTTTTTATGTATACACCTACACACGCTATCATCTTATCGACTCAACATCCTGTTCATGCCATGTAATATAATTTTTTATATACAAAACTTTACACGCACAAGGCTCGAGGTCATGGTTTGTTTTTTAAAGATCCCAAGGCTCGAGAGAAAGGACCTCTCAATCTAAAAAATCTCTTTCTAAATCACTCTCAATCTGTAAACCAAAGGTCTATGTTGCTGAGTGTATTTTTCTCTCTCCACGAAAATTTGTTCCTTTCAAGTTTCCATCTCGGTTCAAGTTTCATTTATGGTGACTTTGGTCTTTTATCAACTGGTGGTCATGATTTAAGACGAGAGGTTGTAGCAAGGGTACATGAAAATATGCTGATAAACACACGCTTCTCAAGATAAGACCTCGAGCCATGTGCTCTTTTACTAATTTCACTCATTTCTCACTCAACCCAACAACCACCACTGCTCTCTCTCTCTCTCTCTCTCTCTCTCTCTCTCTCTCTCTCAAAGCTATCGACTCTCTCCATTATTTTCACCAATCACCACCACATCTGGATGCTCCTTTCATAACCAGACTAAAGGGGGAAATTAACACAACACGAAGACATCATACGGCTCTCTCCATTTTTTTCCCGATTTTTACGATTTAAGGGGTTCGTTATTTGTCTGGGTGCTTATCACTGATTTTGGGGTTTGTTATTTGTCCGAGTGCGT
The DNA here is from genome assembly GCA_949130495.1 of Sambucus nigra. Lineage (NCBI taxonomy): Eukaryota > Viridiplantae > Streptophyta > Magnoliopsida > Dipsacales > Adoxaceae > Sambucus > Sambucus nigra. Next base: position 582,472,244 of record OX422211.1, on the reverse strand, counting down.
TCCCTTGATTTTTTTTATATTCAGTGTTTAGATCTGAGTTTTGAAATCTTTTATTTATTTGATGGTTTATTGTTTTGAAACCGAGCACACAACCATGGGAGCACTTCGTGAGGAGAAGAAGAAATGTTGAAGAACAATTTTCTGGAGGTCAAGAAGAAATTTTACAAATCCATGCGGGTACTTCATGAGGAGAAGATATTTTTCAGAAGTATGTGAAGAAGCAATTCAAACACTAAGTTGCTGCCCAAAAGGCCGAGATTGGCCCCATGCCAGAACCGCCACCGTAAGTAAGTTTAAAACTTTATTAGTTGGCTTCTCGGCGTTTTTGGGTTCAATTTCTTTTTATGTTTTTATATTATGTTATTTTATTATTGGGCTCTAAAAATACTAAAAATATATTTTGGGTGTTTTTGCTTCTTACAAATAAACTGTTAATGATTCTTATTCTTAAATTTTGGGTGTTTTTGTTTTTTACAATTGGTTGGTAAATATTATGGGGTTAACTTAAAAAAATATTAAGTTACGTCGGTCTTTCTCAGCTCCAAAGTATGGCCATAGAAACGTCCAAGTGTTGTAGATTTCTTTGGTCTTGAATCATGATGTATGTCTCTCTCTGCTTCTTGCATTCATGATTTCTTTATCTACCTTACAATTTCTGATTTGTACCATTTTTATCTACCTTACAATTTCTGATTTATAGCATTTTTTCTGCTACCGTGGAGTACATAAATTCTTTGACTTTTAAGTGAGGGAAGTCACCCCAGTAATGATGAATAAACTGTTCGTTATTTTACGTATTTTCTTTGTTTGCAACTTTGCACATAAATTTTTCTTTGTTGGAGACATTGCACTCTTTTAGTTCAAAAATTTGTAATTTTTAACGTCATTATCTTTTTTGCATGTTCTAATATATATTTTTAAGTACCATGAATAAGATGTGTAAATATGCATATATTGGTATTCTTTATTGGGGTTTTGCTCAATATTAGCATATTTGGTTCAAAGCAGGTGTTGGAGATTTGAGTTTTGTTGATTCGTGTTTTCATTTGAACTGTAGTCATGTTACTGAAAGGTAGTTTATATATTTTTTTCTTTATTTTGATCATCAGTGAGTGAGATGACATAAGTCAAATGATACAGTTTCTTACAACACAAGGATCGAGGATCAGCTTTTTCTTGGGTATTGTTCACACAATCTTTGTATTATGCAGAAAATCCACCTAAAAGCCACACTCATCACTTTCACACTCTCTTTCACATCAGTGCCCTGCGAGTGTTCAAAGTCTGACATCTAGTCTTAAGGAAAGGACTTCACAAGGCTCAAGGCAAAAAAAAAGGTCTGGGCATACAAATTCATACATTCAAGGACAACTTGATTTTATTATGGGTTTGTGGAGGGTTGTATTAGGTAGGTTTATTTTTGAACGCATGTAAGACGGGTTACAAATTTTATGGGTTCTTTTTGCATATGGTGGATTTATTTGTACATGACGGTATTTGTGTATTAGTTTACATTTGGCTAGGGGGTATTTGTGTATTAGTTTATGTATTTAGAAAATAATAAATGAATTTTTTTTGCCGATCATTCTTTTAAAATAGTAAATTGATTATTTTTTGACTATTTTTTACTGATCTCTTTTATGATATTTAAATATTTTAGGGGATTTCTAAAAATATTTTAGGGGATTTATGATTAAAAGAGTAAACTCGAATGAGAAAGATTACTCATTTACCCTAAATTTTAATTTCAATTTTCAAGAATAAAGTATAACGAAGTTGGGTCTATTACTCATCAGTTCACTATGATATAAGAAAAATAAATTTTATTTTGCATATGTAATTCACACTACTTTTGTTATTTTAAGATGGCATTTCCCATTTAATAAATAAATTTAGATTTTAAACGAATGCCAACTTAATGTGAGTTTTAGTAAAGGAGAAATCGACGCAATTGATGTGACATGCCGAGTTTTTTTAATCATATTAAAGCATACTTAGGATAATCTGTAATCATTAATTGCAATTTTAAATCTGATGTTAAACAAACAACTCAAAGTATATTTATTTTACGGGCTAATTGAGATTTGATGAGCATGTTGTAAAAAATGTGTATGTTGGTCGCAATTGTGAATACTGTGCATTAGAAACAAAGGCACTCCATTGGCACGGGAAAGCACGTCGTTGGCACGGTGATAAATTCAAATGAGTTTAAAGATATTATTTTCAGCGTGATATCAACACGGGAAAGCGTGTAACTAGAAAATGTAGTGTTACAAAAGTTGTGTGTAAGATCGTTATTAAATAAGATGAAATTTAATTAGAACAAATTTAATCAGAGTGTCCTTTAACCACAAATATTCAGAACAAATTTATAACCATGCCATTGACGTGGTTATGAGTGTGCTATAACCACAAATAATCGGGAGCAAATTTATTACTGTGCCATCGACACGGGTACTTGGACACGCTACGGTGACACGACATGAAAAACGAAATAAGCGGGAGTAAATTTTTTATCATGACATTTACACGAGTATGAATGTGCTATAATCACATACAATTTTTTATCATGACATTTACACGAGTATGAATGTGCTATAATCACATACAATTAGGAGCAAACTTCACGCCGTGCCATCGGCACGGGTACACCCTAGTATATATATATATATAGCAGTACACTGCATATATATATATACTGCATATATATATATATGCAGTATATGCAGTATATATATACATAGATATTGCAGTATATATATATATATACACGGTCGGTTCCTACGACTCACATTGGTCCCGTGCGAGATGTTCGTGACTCTTACGGGACCGTTTTGTGTTCGTTTTGCGTTTTCACCATTCGATGGCATATTTTTATGCTTCAGTCAAAATTTTTACAAATTTACGTCGTACACTCAAACCGGGAGCCCCGTGACTACGCGATCGGTTCCTACGAGTCGCATTGGTCCCGTGTGAGGTGTTCGTGACTCTTACGGGACCATTTTGTGTTTGTTTTACATTTTCACCCTTCGATGGCATGTTTTTATGCTTAATTCTAACTTTTTGCAAATTTATGTCGTACCCTCTAATCGGGAGCCCCGTGACTACACGGTCGGTTCGTACGACTTACATTGGTCCCGTGCGAGATGTTCGTGACTCTTGCGGGACCGTTTTGTGGGTGTTTTACGTTTTCACCCTTCGATGGCATCTTTTTTATTCTCAAGTCTAACTTTTTGCAAATTTACGCCGTACACTCAAACCGGGATCCCTGTGACTACCCATTCGGTTCCTACTATTAACATTGGTCCCGTGCGCGGTGTTCGTGACTCTTACTGGGCCGTTTTGTGGCTTTTTTACATTTTCACCCTTCGATGGCATGCTTTTATACTTAAGTCAATTTTTTTGCAAATTTATGTTGTACACTCCAACCGGGAGCGCCGTGACTACGCGGTCGGTTCCTACGAACACCTCGCACGGGACTAATGTAACTCTTATGGGACCGTTTTATGGTTGTTTTACGTTTTCACCCTTCGATGGCATGCAAGTCTAACTGTTTGCAAATTTACGTCGTATACTCAAACCGGGAGCCCCGTGACTATGTCGTCGGTTCCTACAAGTCACATTGGTCCCGTGCGAGGTGTTCGTGACTCTTACCAGACCGTTTAGTGGCTATTTTAGGTTTTCACCCTTCGATGGCATATTTTTATGCTCAAGTCTAATTTTTTGCAAATTTGCATCGTACCCTCAACCCGAAAGCCCCGTTACTACGCGATCGGTTCCTACGAGTCACATTGGTCCCGTGCGAGGTGTTCGTGACTCTTACGGGACCGTTTTGTGCTTGTTGTACGTTTTCACCCTTCGATGGCATGTTTTTATGCTCAAGTCTATTTTTTTTGCAAATTTAGGTCGTACACTCTAACCGGGAGCCCCGTGACTACGCGGTCGGTTTCTATGAGTTACATTAATCCCGTGCGAGGTGTTCGTGACTCTTACCGAACCGTTTTATGGCTATTTTACATTTTCACCCTTCGATGGCATGTTTTTATGCTTAAGTCTAACTTTTTGCAAATTTACGTCATACACTCAAACCGGGAGCCCCGTGACTACGTGGTCGGTTCCTATGAGTCACATTAGTCCCGTACGAGGGGTTCGTGACTCTTACGGGATCGTTTTAAGGCTGTTTTACATTTTCACCCTTCGATGGCATGTTTTTATGCTTAAGTTTATTTTTTTACAAATTTACGTCATACACTCAAATCGGGAGCCCCGTGACTACGCGGTCGGTTCTTACGAGTCACATTAGTCCCGTGCGAGGGGTTCGTGACTCTTACGGGACCATTTTAAGACTATTTTACGTTTTCACCCTTCGATGTCATGTTTTTATGCTTAAGTTTATTTTTTACAAATTGACGTCGTACACTCAAACCGGGAGCCCCGTGACTACGCGGTCGGTTCTTACGAGTCACATTAGTCCTGTGCGAGGGGTTCGTGACTCTTACGGGACTGTTTTAAGACTGTTTTACGTTTTCACCCTTCGATTGCATGTTTTTATGCTTAAGTTTATTTGTTTGCAAATTTACGTGGTACACTCAAACCGGGAGCCCCGTGACTACGTGGTCGGTTCCTACGAGTCACATGGGTCCCGTGTGAGGTGTTGTGACTCTTACGGGACCATTTTATGCTTGTTTTATGTTTTCAACCTTCGATGGCATCTTTTTATGCTCAGGTCGAACTTTGTGCAAATTTAGAAAGTATTCTCAAATCGGGAGCCCCGTGACTACGCGGTCGGTTCCTATGAGTCGCATTGGTCCCGTGCGAGGTTTTGTGACTCTTACGGGACCTTTTTTCTTGATGTTTTATGTTTTCACCCTTCGATTACAAGTTTTTATGCTCAAGTCTAAATTTTTTGCAAATTTACGTCGTACACTCTAACCGGGAGCCCCGTGACTACACGGTCGATTCCTACGAGTCAGATTGGTCCCGTGCAAGGTGTTCGTGACTCTTACCAGACCGTTTTGTGGTTGTTTTACATTTTCACCCTTCGATGGCATCTTTTTTACTCTCAAGTCTAACTATTTGCAAAAATTACCCTTCGACGTCATGTTTTTAAACCTAAGCCTAGAAATACGCAAATTACCGTCGTATTCTCAAACCGGGAGACCCGCGGCTGCGGGGTCAGTTCCTACGGTTACGTTGGTCCCGTGGGAGGTATTGGTGCCACCCACGGGGCCGTTCTGGGGCTGTTTTGAGTTTTCACCTTCTAACGCCATGTTTTTAAGCCTAAGTCTAGAAATATGCAAATTACCATCGTATTCTCAAACCGGGAGACCCGCGGCTGTGGGGTCAGTTCCTACGAGTTACGTTGGTCCCGTGGGAGGTGTTGGTGCCACCCACGGGGCGGTTCAGGGGCTGTTTCGAGTTTTTACCTTCTAACGCCATGTTTTTAAGCCTAAGTCTAGAAATACGCAAATTACCGTCGTATTCTCAAACCGGGAGACCCGCGGCTGCGGGGTCAGTTCCTACGAGTTACGTTGGTCCCGTGGGAGGTGTTGGTGCTACCCACGGGAACGTTCGGGGGATGTTTCGAGTTTTCACCCGCGGTTATGGATGGTTGATTGATTTAGAGCCTTAATTATTGCAGATGGTCAGGATATTGGATAGTCTCGAAAAGATTTAGGATTTCAAACCCATTGCAAACTTGACATGATTGTTTGATTTTATTTTCCAGGTATTTTGATTCAGTGACAAATAATTACTTTTCATTACTTTAAATAAGCGTACCCTCGGTGCTTATTGGTAGGAGGGATATTATGTACCCACGGAGGCAAATGTGGAGGATAAAGCCCCCGGTCAATGTGGATTTCTTTGTCACAAAAAGGGTGCAATTTCGGACAGTTTGAATAGAGGTAAGCACATTATAAATATTTATTAGATCTATACAACAAGGATGGTTTACTGATAACGTGGATTGGATACACAACCTATTTGTTAACATTGACCAAGAGCAAGAGGTGGACGTGAATGATGACCTGGCACGCGAACTTACGTTCTATACGCAGGCAAACCTTCATCAAAAGTCGATTGTAAGCGGCATCTGCATATATATGCATATGTTGCATATATATGCACTGCATATATATGCAGCAGTTGCATATATATATGCCTGCATATATATGCACTACATATATATGCAGCAGTTGCATATATATGTCTGCATATATATGCACTGCATATATATGCAGCAGTTGCATATATATGCAGATGCAACTGCATATATATGCAACACTGCCCCGCCCCCTGCCCCGTCGCCTCCCCCCTTTCCCACTCACACATGCACACACGCGCACACACACACACACACAAACATGTATACACTGGCATATCTGTTAAGTTTTTGGATTGGGGGTTTCACGTTGCTGCCAAAAATGAGGTATACCTCACGAATTTGTTTTAATATATTTTTGTTGAATCTTTTGTTTCAGCAAGTATGATTTATCACTGTGAAGCTTCTCATCACTGTTGTAATGGATGGCCTGATAAGTAGGATGCACTGAGCATATGGTATGTTTTATTTCTAAATCTCTCATTTAGTTTCATATTAATAATTATATAATTCTGATATGTTATTTCTCTTTCAGGTGACAATTATTCAAAGTATTACGTGATCCTGGAACCGGAGGCAACCGTAACGGATCAGATGACTGAATATGAGTGTCAGGAGGTTTGTTTTGTAGATCCCACTCTTGGATTCACCCTAGATCAGGTATACTCTCTATTTTATTTTGGATTGTATCACCAATATGCACACACTCACACGCGCACACAAACACACGCACGCACACACGCACACACTCTCACTACATATATGCATACATGCCCCGTCCCCTCCCCCCTTCCCCCCCCCCCCACACACACACAAACACACACACACGCACACACGCGCCCCCTGCCCGTCCCCTCCCCCCCTCCCCACTCGCACATGCACACACACACAAACATGCACACACGCACACACGCGCCCCTTGCCCATCCCCTCCCCCCTTTCCCACTCACATGCACACGCGCACACACACAAACATGCACACACGCACACACACATGCCGGGAGCGCCGTGACTACACGATCGGTTCCTACTACTTACATTGGTCCCGTGCGAGATGTTCGTGACTCTTGCGGGACCGTTTTGTGGGTGTTTTACGTTTTCACCCTTCGATGGCATCTTTTTTATTCTCAAGTCTAACTTTTTGCAAATTTACGCCGTATACTCAAATCGGGATCCTTGTGACTACCCGTTTGGTTCGAACTATTAACATTGATCCCGTGCGAGGTGTTCGTGACTCTTACGGTACCGTTTTGTGGATTTTTTACGTTTTCACCCTTCTAAGGCATGCTTTTATGCTTTAGTCTAATTTTTTGCAAATTTATGTCGTACACTCCAACCGGGAGCGCCGTGAATACGCGGTCGGTTCCTACGAGTTACATTGGTCCCGTGCGAGGTGTTCGTGACTCTTACGGGACCGTTTTAAGGTTGTTTTACGTTTTCACCCTTCGATGGCATGCAAGTCTAACTTTTTGCTAATTTACGTCGTACACTCAACCCGGAAGCCCCGTTACTACGCAGTCGGTTCCTACGAGTCACATTGGTCACGTACGAGGTGTTCGTGACTCTTACGGGACCGTTTTGTTCTTGTTGTACGTTTTCACCCTTCGATGGCATGTTTTTATGCTCAAGTCTTTTTTTTTTTGCAAATTTACGTCGTACACTCTAACCGAGAGCCCCGTGACTACGCGGTCGATTTCTATGAGTTACATTAATCCCGTACGAGGTGTTCGTGACTCTTACCGGACCGTTTTATGGCTATTTTACATTTTCACCGTTCGATGGCATGTTTTTATGCTTAAGTCTAACTTTTTATACATCATACACTCAAACTGGGAGCCCCGTGACTACGCGGTCGGTTCCTACGAGTCACATTAGTCCCGTGCGAGGGGTTTATGACTCTTACGGGACCGTTTTAAGGTTGTTTTATGTTTTCACCCTTCGATGGCATGTTTTTATGCTGAAGTTTATTTTTTTGCAAATTTACGTCATACACTCAAATCGGGAGCGCCGTGACTACACGGTCAGTTCCTGTGATTTACATTGGTCCCGTGCGAGGTGTTCGTGACTCTTACGGGACTGTTTTGTGGCTATTTTACGTTTTCACCATTCGATGGCATGTTTTTATGTTTAAGTCTAATTTTTTGCAAATTTACGTCGTACAATCAAACCGGGAGCGCCTTAAACCTAGAAAGTGGCAATCCGTTGGATAATGACTTATTTTTCTAGTGTTCACCCTAACTATTCTTTGTTCAAAAGTTATGTTCTCCCCCCCCCCCCCCACTGGACGTGACAAGAAACAAATGCGCTAACAATACCCAAGCTATAGGGGGCACAAAAAACTTAAAAATACGGGTTTTAGACATAAATAGGATCCAAACCCAAAATAATTAAAAAAATTTAATCAATGCATATTTAACCTTAAAATAAAGTTCATCATAGGTCTATCCATTACCTGGATATTTTGTTACACCCAACGCCAATCAGAACCTTCTTTATGCCAGCAGCGATGGAATTTCAGATTATGTTTGGTAGTAGTTCGACCCCAACATCAATGTATCCTATGACAGTGAAAAAATAATGAATTTTTTGCAAACAGTTATGTTCAATTAAAAAAATGGTAGAACCAAAAAATCAAATTCAAAACCAAAGGAAGAAAACCAGGGCTAGTTATTTCGTCACTCACTGTCCCTACGAGTTACATTGGTCCTGTGGGAGGTGTTGGTACCACCCACGGGGCCTCACGGGGCCGTTCGGGGGCTGTTTCGGGTTTTCACCCTCTAAAGCCAAACGATAGAGATAAATAAATGAAAACATATCTATTCTAAACAAAAGAACTGATAAATCACCTAACATTTGCACAAATAGCGGGACATTACACTTAAAAGTAGATGAAATTCATAAATTAATGTAAAGTGCTAATACAATGTCAATATCATAATAGGATACAAATAAGATTGATGAGGATAAAATAATATTTTGATACTCAATCTTCCTCTAAATCAACTAAAAGATCCTTCAAATTAGGGTTGTCATCAAGAGCTGACTGGAACTCTTTTGGAGCCTTTAATGCGTCTACTTCAGTAGTCATACCCTTTGGTGCATGCACAACAATAGACCAATTGCCATCGTTTATGCACTTCGAGTAGAATACCTTCTTTACATTCTAAAAGGCACAAATAAAAGGCTCGTCGACTATGCGGTCTTTAGTCTTCAGCTTTGATAAATCTACCATAATAAGTTTGGAGTCGGGATCAACTTTGCAAGCATTCGTTGTATCCTCCACCTTTACCCAATCACAATAGAATACGGTTTCTGTGAAATCCAGGTAATCAAGTTCTAGGATTTGTTAAATTATCCCATAATAGGTTAGCACCATATTCTTTGGATTTTTATCACTTTTGCTAGCGATACAGGTGGTCAAGGCAGAAATTAATATTCCACTGTTTTGCGTCAAAAGCTTTTCCTCATATGGATATGAAATGAAATCAAAACCGTTGGTGCGGAATTTCTTAAACTCTTTTGCACGAAAACTAGGACCTTTTGCTAGGCGTGCAAGTCTGGAAGAGACATCACCTCTTTTTAGAAGCTGCATTTATTAATGAATTTGTATTGGGGCATGTTTTTACCACACATGAATAAATAACCGCACACATAAGATGTGAAAAGTACCTCTTTTGACACCCATGCCCTAAAGTCAGTTGTCGTCCAATTTCTCCTTTGATTTTGGATAATTTCGTTCTCGTACTTCCTACCGAAAAATTATAGAGTTTAGATCATAAAATAAAAAATACATATAATCAAAGAAGAAGAATTCAGTAGATACTCACTCTCTCCAGTCTTGGACTTCATCTTGCGATTCGAAGACATGACGAGTTGCTTGCTCGTATTGTAGGTTTGTGAGTTTCACCTCTTTAGGGTTCCCAAACGATAATTCGTCCTCAAACTCGTCAGGTTCCTCTATCACTCATTCGCCACGAGGATTAAACCTCCTCACCTCTTGTTCTGGCATATGTTCCCTAGCGTATAACGATGATTCCACCGTTACGTATTCTTCAGCAATTGACCCTCCAATATACCGTGTATTCTTTACATAATCTTTGAAGGTTTTCATCAAGCGCTCAAAAGGATACATCCAACGATACCTGACGGGACCACATAATAAAGCTTCATCGCATAAATGCACAACCATGTGGATACGGATATCGAAGAATGACGGAGGAAAATATTTCTCTAATACACAAACTTCCTCGGCTAAAGTTGATTTAGCAGCTTTAATGTGCCTTCTGTTTACCACTTTTGCACAAATTAGGGTAAAACACAAACTGATTTGCATAATTGTCGAACGGAGATCTTTATGTTCAGAGAAGCAATGTCGAAATAACAACGGGATTAATTGGATGATTATGTACCAGTCGTGAGACTTGCACTGTTTCAAGTCATTTGCTTGGTAGCTTACTACCCTACGTAAATTACCAGAATAATCGGTTGGAGTCTTCAAGTTGAACAACGTGTCTAAGAGGATCTTCTTCTCACTAGTAGTCAAAGTGAAAGCTGTCGGGGGGATAGAAATTCTTCCTGTCGTTGGATCATTTTTTAACCACAGTCTCTTCTTTATTTTCATATCCTGTAGATCTCAGCGGGCACACTCTCCATCTTTGGAATGAGATCCACCCAGACATGTTCCTATCAAATGTTCTGGAACATTCTTCTCTTTGTGCATCACATTAATTATATGCCTTACACGATGATCTTTCCAATACGGAAAATCAAAAAATATTGATCGCCTGGACCATGGCTTCGCTTTACTAGGGTCGTTCGGATCCTCCCTAGCTTTACGCTTCAGGTTTAAAAACTGGGGGTGTTTGCCTACATACCTATTCCCCGCAGTCGCAGTCACCGCCTTCTCCACAATTTGCTGACCAGAAAGTCGAATAGGTGCCGTTCTTCGCTCGTGACCGACAGGCAAAAAGTTAGACTTGTCATTCCTAAAAGGGTGACTGGTCGGCATAAATCTACGATGACCCGTGTAACTCAACTTACCACTTTGTTTTAACCAACAGGCTTCAGTTTCCTCCCCACATATGGGACATCCATAATAACCATGAAAATTACAACCGGACAAGGTCCCGTAAGCAGGAAGATCATGGATCGCCCACATCACCATTGCTTTAAGTGTGAACTCTTCACCCTTATGAGAATCGAATGCCGCCACGCCTTTATCCCACAACTCTTTAAGTTCTTCGATTAATGGTGCTAAGAATATATCAATATCATCACTGGGAGCCTTCGGCCCGGGTATCAACAGAGATAACAATGTGAACTCCTTTCTCATGCATAATGTTGGATGAAGACTTAAAGGCGACATAAGAACTGGCCAATAACTCTGACTAGAACTTAAATTACCGAAAGGGTTAAACCCATCGGTTGAGATTGCAAGACGAACGTTGCGCGGTTCCTTTACAAATTCATGGTGTTATGCATTTGAAATTTACCAGATGAGTGAATCAATCGGATGACGCATCAAATTCCCACCCACCTCGCATCGAGCATGCCATGTCATGGCCTCCGCTATCCACGGTACAGTAAAAAAATGTTTTAACCGTGGCCCAAGTGGAAAATACTTCAAAACCTTTTGTGGGACTTGCGAGCACTTGCGATTTTTTGCATGTTTGCCATTTCCATTCTCACAAACCATATATCTAGGCTCACTGCATACAGGACATTCATCCTTCTCTTCGTGCTCATTCCGGTACAATATGCAATCATACTTGCAAGCATGAATAGATTTGTATTTCAAACCTAAACCCTTCAAACTCTTCTTCATGGTAGGATAATTGTCTGGTAACATGTTCTCTTTTGGGAGAATTTCTTTAACCCACTTAAGAATTCCGGTTACTCTATTTCCAGACAAACCAAATTGACTCTTCAAATTATGCAAAACAATCATTGCATATAATACCGAGTGATCTTCATCGCAGTCTTTATACAACGGTCTAGCCGCATCGGCTTTCAACCGTATGTATTCCCGATCTCCTAGTAGTTCAGCATCAATTTGTTCATTTACTTGGTCATAATGCGCATTATTTGTATCCATAGGTTGGTGGTTTTGTTGGTTGTGGAGTCCGTAAGCATCATCAATTAAGTCGGTCAATGGACGATGTGTTGGTGCATCATGTACCACTTCTACTCCTTGAGGTTCTGTTACACGGTCGGCTCCCGGTAATTCTTCTGGAACATAAGGTACAACTTTTTCACCATGGTATGTCCATATTATATAGTCTTGACATATTCCCCACTTTAGTAAATGCAACTCAACAACTTCCAATGACTTATATTTTCCGTTAATACAATGAGTGCACGGACACGGAATCTTCTCACTTTTAAGATTTTTGGAAGCGTATTTAACAAATTCATAAACGCCCTTTAGATGATTAATTGATATCCGGTTAGTCTCTCCCATCCACTCTTTGTATTGTGGGAAATCCATGTAATAATCTTCAAATTTCAGTCCTGTGGAAATAGGTTAAAAAATATTATTACAACTGAAACAAAAAGAATATTCTTACGACTGAAACAAAAAAAATATCATTCCAAACGAAACAAAACCAATATTCTTACAACTGAAACAAAAAAATATCATTCCAACTGAAGCAAAACCAATATTCTTACAACTAAAACAAAAAAAAATTATTACAACTGAAATGAAAGAAAATATTATTAAATCTTGGCCAACAGATAAAGTGGTCAAGTAATAAAAGATTTTGCATAATTCCTCAATTCCATCCCATCCCCGCTGTTAACGTACACAGGTACATCTCCGCAGCCGTTGTATATTTCATCGACCATTATTTTAGCCTCACCCTTCTCCAAAGGTCGGTGATGTACTAGAGTTCCAGGAACCCTGAAGATGAGTATGCACACGCCAACAAACCTCGAATTGCTCATGTCCTTGATATAGTACTCTTCGCCATAGTCACTGTGAGTTGTTGACGATGATCCGAGCCCCGTGATTGGCGGAGGTGCAGGGGAGGGGAATGTTGGAGGATGAGGCATTTGAGAGGGGAATGTTGGAGGGGAAGGATGTGTGAAACCTTGAGTAGGAGTAGGGTAAGGGTAACCTTGAGGAGGCATTGGGGGCCTATAACTTTCCCAGAGATTCACAAGTTTCCCAATTTGATTTGTCAATAATCCCAGGGAATTTTTAATCTCATGGACATCCCCATCGGTCTTCAACTGGTGCTCCTTTTGGGATGAGATACAATTCTTGACCGAAGAAAGCTCGTCCATAAGAGGTGCAATGTGTTGAAGTTTTGTTTTTGGCATATGTGAGCCAACACCTCTCGTCCTCCCCCTTTTGTCCTTTCCAAAGGTCTTAGTCAGGGAATCATTTTCAAGGTCAAAGTCATCAGTAGGGCTCGAATCTGATTGACTGCTGATGGCCTCTATTGATTCCAGTGTCTTAGCCAAGTGCAGCGGGAATTTATTATCTTTGTCCCGTCGAGCATGAAGGAATAAGTTGGACCGATTTGGGTTTTTACCGGCATATGGACCATCTTTTGTCCTACTCTCCCATTCATTCTTCAAATCCTCATATGATTTGGATCCCAGCCTATGGATATCAGTTTTTTGTGCCCTATGTTTTTTGTTTTGCTCCCTCTGGACCAACTTTTTTTCCTTCGCCTCATTCTCTAAAAACTTATTCCACTGATCCACCGGCATTTCAACATTGGGAGGCACTTTCTCTTTCAAAGCCAAAATATCTGAGTTCGCTGCCTCTTTCGGGAAATGTTTCTTCCGAAGGTTTCTCCTGTATGTCCTTAATCCTTCAGCAACCCGATATAGAACCTTATTCTTGGAACGGTCAGGAATTGAGAAATGCTTGCAAAGTTGGTCATGTATGTCATCTTTGACAGCTTGATTAACAAGGTTCCAATTGTCTGGTCCACCGACTCCCACGTTCATTTTTCCCAGCGACAAACATCGGGCTTTAAAGTTCAGCACGTCATTCCTATCACCCGTCGGGTTATTCTCGAGAAGGGAGAAGCTAATAGGCTTCTTTTTATTTGAGCGGGTGGCATCATGAGTGTTGGATGGGGGCGTTAAAGCAACGGGAGTGCTGGATTGGGGCGTAGGAGCACTTGGAGTTGGACTTGGTGACGAGTGAACCATTGGTGGAGTTGTGAATTGCTCAGCCATTGGTGTTGAGAATTCGGGTCTGCACGAGATGGTGAACCTCGTTGTGGTGTCACATCGGCACTTGGTACCCTTGGGTTGTTTCCTCTCGACATTATCTACAAAAATTAAAAAATATAAGTGACTAAATAATTATAGTAATATGAAATTATAACTAATTAATCAAGCTTAATTAGTTTATATATATATATATATAGATAGATAGATAGATAGATAGATAGATAGATAGATAGATAGATAGATAGATAGATAGATAGATAGATAGATAGATAGATAGATAGATAGATAGATACCTTTTCAAAGTAAGACTTTAGAATAAGTTCAATGTGTCTGATCTCCATCCATTCGGTATTAGTTTTTAAGAACCTATGAATTTTTGCACGTGGCCAACTAGAAGGAAGGGTATCTATGATTGATGTGTAGATGTCAGTGACATGAACTCGGAATCCCCTATTTCTCAACTTGTTGGCAAGATTCAATTTTACGTGCATGTGGCGCGAGACATCATAGTCTATGTCAATGCTCTCTGTACGCAGTTGTATCCATAACGGGTGGATTTTTTTTGCGCCTTCTCCAACAACGTAACCAAGGTCGGGGCTATGTCGGGATTATGTGTGTGAAATATATTTTGTATAACGTCATCCCAGTTTTCTGGTAGAGAAAATAGAATACGATCGAACAAGTAATCTTGTTGGATATCAAATCCATGATTTACAAGGTAGTTAAATTGTTCGATCTTTTTATTTCCGTACCTATAAATAGGAGTACCCTCTATATGACACACGCTAATAAAAGAGTTATGTGTGCGGTCTAATTGCAACCTCTCCCACTCTTGTTGATAGTATTTAACACCGTGCCTCATTTTTCCTGAGAAAGGTATACGAGGGCATGAATACGAGTCCTGCTATTAAGGTTTAGGTTTGAAAGTTATGAGAGTTTAAACATACATATACACATAAACAAGACAAGCATATGTGATATACTTTTTCATAGGCAAATCAAGAGCACACCCAACAAATTTAATAACATATACATTTATCGACACTAGTATCAATTCAATAAATTCAACATAGTATCCAACAAACAAGCCAACAATATCTCACTATAGTGCAAAAAATCACGACATGTATATAACCCCCAATAAAATCACGACAAGGTGGATGTAAATTTTTTTACTCCTTAAAAATCCATTTAATTATATTTTGTCAAAAAAAATACACACACAGATATAATCTAGGGTTTATTGGCATAATCTATACATACACACACATACAATCTAGGGTTTATTGACATAATCTATACATACACACAGATACAATTTAGGGTTTACTAAACCTTAATATTTTTTTGACATAAATCAATACATACACACACATACAATCTATACATACACACACATAAACATACATATACATATAAATCTAGGGTTTATTGACAAAAAAATAATTTATTTGTTCATAGTTACACACATAAACATACATATACACATAAATCTATGCATACACACACATATAAACATAAATCAATACATACACACACACATACAAACATAAATCTATATAAACATAAATCAATACAAACACACACACATACAAACATAAATCTACACATACACACATAAAACTTAGGGCTTTGAATAGAAATCACGAAATCCAAATGAAATGAAAAGAAATCTATACATACCAGGGGTTAATCCCAATGAAATCCAATTGAAATCGCTTAGCCCTTAGAAATGACACCAAATCGCATGAAATCCCTTAGCCCCGATACACAGCCCTTACAAATTGCAAATGACTAACCAGCGTTTTATTTATTAAGTCATTAATCTGGTCATGGCCTAGAGCCGTGACCCACAAAGCGCGCGACCAATAAATGAAACTAGGGTATTTCTGGCTCGCACCTGGTCACGGCCTAGAGCCGTGACCCCCCATTGAAGACCCTTTTTCACCCTACTACCTGCTTGAGTATTGGTCACGGCCAATAGCCGTGACTCACACCACTTACACCTGGTCACGGCCTAGAGCCGTGACCCACTATACACAACCCTCTTCACATCAACCCTGCTTCCTGAATGATCTTTGGTCACGGCCCATAGCCGTGACCCACACCCAGAAATGGTCACGGCCCTAAGCCGTGACCCTCAATGTGTGTATTCTCTTCGTCATCATGTCATGGGTCACGGACTTGGGCCGTGACCCACCTGCGACCAAGCTTGGAGGGAATTTTGGCGCGAGTTTGGCACCAAGATGGTCACGACCTGGTCACGGCCCAAGTCCGCGACGACAGTGGTCACGGCCCAAGTCCGTGATAACTTCCCGAGCATCAATAATTTAGTGTGTTAATAAATATGGTCACGCCAAATATTGAGTGGGTCACGGCCCAAGTCTGCGACGAGCTGGTCGCGAACTTGGGCCGTGACCCACTGGGCGTGACCATTCGCAGGATTTGGTGTAGTGGTCTTCCACTAAAGAACTCTCATCATTAACCTTGTCACGTTCTCTCAAAAAAGCTTCCAACTTCAAGTTGGCCCTTTTTATTTTAATTGATTCCTCATATAGCTCTCAAAAATCCACTTGAAGCTCACTCTCATCAACTTTTTCCTCATTCTCACTCTCGCTTTCTTCTCCACTCTCGAAACCAACAAATTTTGGGGATTCACAAATAATGGCCTCGAAAGTGTCATGTGTTAAGATGTCATCAATGGAGGATTTCTCACTTTCACTTACATTACTTGTCATGAGCGCAGTAAAGTTGCGCTCAATGGGGGAAATGGGCCCCTCTTGCTTTTCACTATCACTAAGGGTGGCATTATATGAAATTGGTTGCTTACCCTCCCTCCTTAGTTTAGTGGGTCACTCTCTTGACCTGTGGCCATAACCCTCACAACTCTAACCTCTATTCGACTCGTCCCTATTAAGATCTTCATTATACTTTGTAGGGAATTTCTCGGCTTTGTTGTACTTAAACTTATCAAATTTCTTTTAATCCTTTTTAATATTATCTTTATTAAACTTAAGAAATTTTCTAAAATTCCTAGAAAACATAGCCATATCCTCGGAGTCGATATCATTCTCATCATTCGAAACTTATTTTTCCTCCTTTCGGGATTTCAAAACAATGCCTTTTTCTTTCTTCTTCTCATTCTTGGAGGTAAACATGTCAAGTTCATAGGTTTGTAAGTCACCTACAAGCTCTTCAAGTTTCGTAGAGGCTAAAGTGGGTGAAGAGTTTAAAACAGTCACTTTTGGAATAAACCTATCAGGTAAGGACCTCAAAATTTTCTTTACTACACAATTGTTGGGTATCTTTTCTCCCAAGTTAAAAGATGAATTAACAATATCAGAGATTCTAGCATAAAATTCATCAAAAGTTTCACTTTCAACCATTTTAATGGTTTCAAATTGAGTAGTGAGGTTTTAGAGTTTTGAAGCGTTAACGACACTTGTTCCCTCATGGGTAAGTTCGAGTATATCCCAAGCCTCCTTAGACGTTTCACATGTCATACTTCGACGGAACTCATCGGGACTAACCGCATTAAAGAGAGCATTTAAACTACGGGAATTAAAATTTTCTAATTTAAGTTCATTTTCACTCCATCTCTTTATGGGTTTAGATACACGCACTTTTTCAACTAGACACATAGGTGGAGACCACCCATTAACTACGAATTGCAAAACCCTCTCATCTAAAGACTTAGGGTCCCTTTGGTTACCCTTATTTGTCATGGCAAATGACAAATAAGTTGACAAATGAGGTATTTGCCTACAATTTGGTGTGTTTGGTTACATAATTTGTCGTGTCATTGTTTGCCAATGTACAACATCCATTATGCATAAGGTGTTAGCAAATTTTGCTTACCTATTTGAGTGAGAAATATTAGCCAACAAATTTGCTAACTTCTTAAACAGTTTTAATGTTTTAAAATATAATTTAAAATTGTTATGAATATTCAAATAATTTAAAATCTATTTTCTTTTTTACCAAAAAAAAACAGTTTTCTTATTTTACAACAAAAAAAAACTGTTTTCTTATTTTACAACAAAAACAACATGTTTTTCTGCCCAAAAAAAAATGTTTTCTTATTTTACAAAATAAAAAAAATGGTTTTTCTTTTAATTTATAAAAAAAACTTGTTTTTTTATTTTGCAAAAAAAAACAGTTTTCGCTTTTTACCAAAAAAAAACTGTTTTCTTTTACAAAAAAAAATGTTTTTTTTATTTAAAAAAAAATGTTTTTATTTTTAAAAACAAAACTATTTTCTTATTTTACAAAAAAAATTGTTTTCTTATTTTACAACATAAAAACTGTTTTTCTATAGAAATTGTTTGGTAATATTTTAAAAATTGTTTTAATATTTTTAAAAATTACTAACAAAATGATTTACAAATTTTTTTAAACCCGTAGTATAAAAATGCTGTAAAAACTGTTTTTAATATTTCTAAAAAATGTTTTGAATATAATATAAAAACAGTTTTAAAAAAAATATTTTAAATTTTTATAAAAACTGTTGTGAATATTTAAAAATTATTTTGTAATATTTTAAAAACTGTTTTTAATATTATAAAAATTGTTAAGAAAATTTTTTACAATTTTTTTTTAAAAACCGAAATATAAAAATATTGTAAAAACTATTTTGAATATAATATAAAAACCATTTTAAAGTTGTAAAAAACAATTCTAAAAACTATTTTAAATACTTAAAAAAAACTGTTGTGAATATTTAAACATTGTTTTGTAATATTTTAAAAAGTGTTTTTAATATTATAAAAAATTGTTAAGAAAATGTTTTACAATTTTTTTTAAATCGTAATGTAAAAATATTGTAAAAAATGCTTCTAACAATTTTGAATATAATATAAAAACTATTTTTTAATAAACTAATTGAATTGACTTTAATTTCGCTTGATAGTTGTTTGACAGCCTCATGCGAAAAGACTAGGTAAATTTGCAAAATTTACCTCGTCAAATTTTGCCATGGCCACCCTTTTGTCCATTGTCAACCAAACGGATCCTTAAGTACTGATTTCATTCGCGCTTTTCAATACACGTAATTTGAACCATAAAAAATAGAAAATTTTGTGAAAATAGAATTTTCCATTTTTTGACCAAACAAAATTAAAGATCTTAACGCGATAAATTAACACTCCTGCTCTGATACCAATCTAAGAATGTGAGTTCTCTAAACTATATGCTCCGATACCCCAATTTCAAAATTACCAAGTAAATATGGTTCAATTGTATTTCAAATAAAAATTTCTTTTCAAATTTTAAACAATTCTAAAATTCAAATTTTAATTTCTTCAATATTAAAATTAAATTAAACTAAAAGTGAAATTAACTACGCAAACATTTTAATATTCACTTAAAAAAAATTCAATTCAATTGAAGCTAAAAATTTGGCAACATAAACTAAACATGCATTTTTGCCAAATTAAATTAAATTGACTTGAATTAAATTTAATTAAAATTACCCAATCATTAAACTAATACCAATTAAACAAAGTTGTGATTTAAATCAATTTTTATCTTTATTAACATACATATGCACATACGTGAATTTTTGCAAGATAAAAATTAAACCACTCACACTAGGTCGCGATGTACGAGGAAAATCCATAACGGGAAAAACCTCAGACGACCCTACCTATAAGCCTACAAAGTATGGTATGTTTACAAATACAAGACAAGAGACTTACAACACATTACTCGACTCCGTACAAGCCTCGACGCTCCTTCTTTCATTAACCTACGCCTAGTTGACAACTACGGACTCCACCGCAGTCTCGAAATCCACCGATGGGGCACGACTCCATCAAGTATAAAAGATGGCCTTTCCACTGTTGTAAACCGCAACGCATCAAACAAACTAACTCCTCTATGGAAACATTTCTTTTATGGGATGAGAAAAATAACCTGGTGCCAAAACATCTCCAAGCAAAGATACATAAGCAGAAACTTGGATTAAACTAAAATATGGGTCTAAACTTGTGTTTTGGTAGAAATTTGATCTTGAAAACTTAACACATAAAATGAACTTTTTCTCTTAAAAATATCTCTCTTTTTGTTGTCGGAGGGAATGAAAAAGTTATGAGAAAAGTGGCTCCCGCACTAAATTAATCAGGTAAAAGAAGTGAGAAAAAGTAGTGGAAAAATAGGGAAAACCTGATGAAACTGCACAAAAAGTGACACGGTCGTTCGAACGACTTTTCAAGGTCGTTCGAACGACAATGTTCGAATGAGAATATCGAATGAGATTACCAATGAAATTTTAGAAAACTTTTCGTTCGAACCAAACTTCTAACGATAAAACAAGAACTCATTAGCAGTTCGTTCGAACAACCTGTGAATTTCGTTCAAACGAGATCTATGTTCGTCCAAACGACGTTTTAGATAACTAAAATTTTCAATTTAAGCCCAAAATTTTTATGAAATGTTCTAAAAATATTTTCTTAGAAAAAAACAAAGTCGTATTAAAAAAATATCACCCAAATAATATTCCAAGCTCCAATATATATAAATGCATTCATACCTTTGGAGTCATTGGAATTGATGAAATGTTGATGACGTGAAACTTGGCACTAGAAATCGACAATACTATCTACTTGAAAAACTTGGCCGCTACGTCTTCAACTCTACAAATGTCATAGGCTTGATGTACAAGCAACATCTATTTTATGACTCAAATAGTTTTTTTTTTTGGAATTAAACCAATACTACAAATTGACTCCATTGGAAATTTTTCCTTACAATTACGAACAACTTGTAATCATTCATATTTTTTTCCATTTGCAGGACGGTGTCAGTGAGGCCTCCTTATCTGTGGTACCAGAGATGAGGACCAGAGAGACAGCTTTTGAGGCACTACCTGTGAGTCTCCCATCATCCTCTGTAGAGGAAGCTGCCCTAGCCAGCCTGGCTAAAGTCCCCTTGTCTGAGGGGCCTGTTCCTAGTTCTATAGGAGCAGCTTCAGATGTGTGCTGGTCTTTGCTCGTCTACTTGTTAGATTAATTTCATATCTGCATATTCTGTAGTTCCTTTTAACATATTTGTAGTTGTGATCCCTTTACTTAAGGGACCTATATTTGAACACCCAGGATAGTATTGTGCCAGTTTTTGTACCTGAAGAGACTATGGCCAATGTCCCAAAGGAGACTTCTCCGGTATGTATAATGTCATATATTTTTCTTTTGATCAACTCATGTTGTCAATATAAGGGTCTATTGACACCCTCTAGCTTTGTCATTTCACAGGTTAGTATCACTTATGATCCTGCTCCTATGGTGTTTTTTGCGGGTATCTCTACGGAAGCTCCTAGGTAAATACTTGGTCTACTTGGAACTTTTAAGCTTGCATTTTTTGTGTAAGTACTTGCTGACACTAACACGTTTCCCTATTTTCAGGTTAGTGACACGGTTATTCCCCTAAATTTTGAACCTTTAGGGGGAGTTACTATGAGTGAGGTATTATACATACCTTACGATCATCTTTATTCCCCCTTTTCTTCTTGTCTTTACTATGAAAGTGGGCTCACCCTCACGTTCATGTTTCCTTGTTTTTAGGCCAATGAGGCGGTTGTTCCTAGATCTGCGGGACATACAGTGAGTGTTGTACTGCGCATTCCCCGGGTATTAAACTTTCATACTTGGGTTGTTTATATCTATTAAAATTAGTACTTTTTCTTTTTTTCTTAGCAAAAGAAATGTGAACTCTTACTATTTTTCTGTTAGGCTGGTGCTCAGGGTCATATGGTGCCTCCTCGCTTTGGTGACAGCATACTGACCCCCTGGGCTATGGGGTAAGATTTTCATAATCTGTTTCAATTTGAGTATGGTTATTCCACCTGCTCCTTCTCTTCTCTGACTTATCTTTTTTTTCATCTCCTTTAGCAGGATCCAGTTGGCGAGCCTGTAGAGGCGACTGGTGAGTCCGATCAGAGTTCTAAGGCCATAGGTAACGTCGGTTCCAGTGAGGATTCCTCTTTCAAAGCTAGAGTCTCATAATACATTCCATGATAATATATAGGTAGAAGCTCCTGGAGATTTCATTAGCTCTTTGTGGCACTCAGAGCTGCCCTCTAGGTTCCGCACAGATGAGCGAGAGGTCTTGGAGATGCTTCTAGAGCACCCCTTGAATGAGAAGAACTAATCAGAAGATGTAAGAGTTTTATCTTGTGTGGAAGAAGAAGAGGTGGGTCTACAGTTTAGAGGCATATGGAGATTAATGAAGAGGGTTATTTATTATTAATCGTAGGAGCCTCGTTGCAAAGCCAAAAAGAAGACACCATTTTTTAATATATATATATTAGATAACTCATGTGGTTATAAAATGTTTATAGATTTGTGTCAGCTAACTAAAATTATAATATAACTTACAATATCAAATCAGTAATAATCATGAGAATCATTTACGATAAGCACGTCAACCCGATAACACTCACATGCAAGAGATACCTCACCCCTCTGTGGACGCCTCAATTCGTAATCGAGGCTTACACTTTCAGCCATCAACACCCAAAAATCACGTGAGGTAGAAATATAAATATCCTAAATAAAGGGGGTCACACTCCTATATGCTAACATACAAATAAATAAAAGGGGTAAAACAACAAATATCCTAAAAAATAAAACCAAAAACAAATAAGCTCTCTCTTCTTTCTAAAATTCTCTTCTTTATTCTTTCTCTTCCCACCATGAATTCTCAAACACCAAAACAGTTATATGCTAAGGTAGTCAATAAACCTTCATTTGCTAAGATTATACAATATGAATCTTGTTCTAAAGGTAATCCTCATCATACTCAAACTTTAATCGACACCATAACTACTTAGTTTCAAATCTTTCAGACCTAACCTATCAAGGTGATACTCCTATCATCAAGATTACTAGAAAAATATACAAATCTTCCATTGATTCATGCAAGCATAGGCTATTGGGTAGACTCATTTTGCCCAATGGTAAAAAACAAATCTCTATCGTTTCTCTTCATCACTTGCTTTCAAATCTTTAAAAACTGATAATTCATGGAAAATTATGTCTAGGGGAAAAGGATTTTATAGCATGTACTTTAAATCATTAGAAGACGTGAATAAGGTGTGGATTCAATGGTCTATAAAATTTTATATTAGTTTGTTTAAACCTATTAAATGGGTTTCAAAATTTAAGACACGTGTTACGTATCGTCTAAGGCTAATGTTTGGGTTAAGTTCTTGGTTTTATGGGATGAAAACTGGCATCTAGGATTAATATTAGAAATCTCTCGTGGGGCTGGTAACCCTATAAGAATTGATCAAGAACATTAGCAAAAAAATATGGTCTATTTGCTTGGGCTTTAATTGAGAATGATTTATCTTATGAACTGTCGAAATTTGTTCTAATTGAAAGCGAAGATGGATTTAGATTCCCTATGGAAATCGAGATGGAGAAATTATCATAATTTTATGATTTTTGTGGTTGTGTTGGACATGCCATTTCAAACTGCAAAAATATAAATAGACAAGTCCCATCTCAACATATTGGAGATGAAAGGGCATTGGTCAAACCTAGGTTTTTGTCTATGTTTGGTCAGTCAGTAGGAAAATCTCGTCATCCCATATTTTTGGAGATTAGAAATAACCAAGATGAAAAACTCAATATTTTGGCAAAAAAGGGTTTGAAAAACTCTTTGAAGTTAGTTACGTTAGCAACCAAGGATGGATAATGATACTAGCAAGTCGCTAGAAGACACCTAACTATAGGAGTGATGATATCCAAAATTGGTAGAGATTTTATCTTAGCTAAGAATTACCAATTATGTAATCACAGATAATTAGTTGAGTAATGTAAATGAAAATAATAAAAGACAACAAAGATTTTTAAAGTGGTTTAGCTTAGGGAAAGCCTACAACCATTGTTACGGAATTACTATTAAGGGTGATTAGTAGAATTATAGGTAGTCTTCTTATATGCAATATATTTGTCCCTTGAGCTAAAAGATATAAGATATTTATAATCGTTCAAAAACCAAGGGGCGGAATGCCTTTATATATCTAGGCATTTACATCTGTACATAATGAATGAGATTATTAATGTACTAAGGGATGCATGGAATGTCTCTTGATAATTCCCATTTGAGTGACCTTTCTTCTTCCTGATGGTTCATCTTTATCTTTCTAAGGTGGTCGATCGGTACACCGATAAAGTAGTTTTAGAGCCGACTAAATGTAAATAAATTGGTGAGATGCATGCTTATGATGACAGGTGTCCCACTATCATAGGTCCATGTGGCGTGAATAATTTGACCCACAACAATAGCCCCTAGTGCTTCATGATTAATGTTCTATTTAAAGGATGGAGTATTAGTTCTAAAAATTTACTCGGTATTCCAATATGGCATGGTCAATAGCCATCCTCCTAGACTTGTAAATTTTTTATCAGTTGATCAAGCAGTGGTATTTTTATGAATATTTAAAAAATAACATACAGCCAAAGGGTGTGGTGGTCTTTTTGCGACTTTAGGAACCGTGCGACCGTCAAGAGTTCAATCATTGGTTCAGTTAATCATTATTTTTCAACCTTCGAGGTAAGCAATAAAAGAACGAAACTTTCCCCTAATTTTTTCTCATTTCCAACCTTCACGCTTAAGCAAACACTGTTTCTTATAGATTTTCCTTTGTCGTTCCTTCCTTGCTATTCAATAGCAAATTTTGTAAAATTTATTTCTTTTATATCCCATTATTTTATTTCATTTAAACAATGGTGTACATTATGGATGAGGATTCTTTAGCAGAGTTTAGGGAAAGACGAAAAATTCCCAATTAGGTATCTCTAGAATTGGTGGAAAGTCCGGTGGATTTATTGTCACTAGATGAGGACCATTGGATCGCCACTTTATTTATTACGGAGTGTGGAATAACTTTCCATCCAAATCACTTGTTCTTTTAATTTTATCAATATTTCAATGTGGTACCTGCTAGAGTAGGCCCCAACACTTGAAGGATATTAAACAAGGTCCATTATTTAAACAAAATTCAAGGGACCCGTATTAGAATCCCTAAGATGATATACTATTACAAATGGGGAAAAAGAGGGATAACACTTATTATTTGGAGACTAGACAAATAGGGCTCTAGTAGTTAATCTGCCTGATTTAAACAAAGACTATCGAGATTATGGTGTAGTGGTGAAGAATTGACAGTGTACCCCCTCCTGATGGGGGTAAATGTTTAACACCTTGAATTTTATTTTCCTTCAATGCTTACTAACTGTTTGATGATATGATGACTATCGACTCTTATTTTATTTTTGTAGAAGAAAGTAGAAAGAAGTGTCCTAAGGAGGGGGAAATGAGATCAGATGAATTGAAGTTCATGTAGGCAATTCATCAAAGAAAAGGGGAAGAACACCCTAGAGCAACTTCTATAATGTTGGGGTACAAGAGCTCTATTACATCTTTTATGTCCCGACCAATTGAAATCATTCCCCAAGCTCTAATAAACTAGGATGAGAAACCTATTGCCACATCTTCTGCTGTTGAATCCTTTTGAGCGGACAGGGAGCTGACACTTAAAGGGACTTCATCTTCTTTTGAATCTTATAATATCACTCCTATCCAAAATTCTCCTATTGTCAAGATGGGAAAAATAAGAGTTACAGACCTTTTGGCTAGTCTATCTCCTCCTCTATCCAAAAAGACTGTTACTATTGATAAGAGACCTCTGGTTCTCAATGATAAGGAGGATAAAACCACAGAGCCTCAATTCAAGAGATTAAAGAGAGGACCAGTTGTCTAGAAGGATTTGGTCCAAAAAAGTTTTGCTGACAAAGTAATAACTCAATCTACCTCAATGGTAGTGAACCCTAAGCTTGTTAGGGGATTGATGGGTGTTGGAGTTCTTCCATCAGATAGGTCAGCTACAATCATATTATCAATAGCTTGTATGTTGGAGAGGGCTAATCAAAATTTATATTTGGAAATTTATTAAAATTTTAACTTGTTATCATAATTACCCTTAAATATACATTGTAGTAACTTTGTTATTGCTGTTGTTGTCTTCTTCTACAGTTTTTGGTCTATTATGACCAGTTATTAATTAAAGATGATCAACTGAGGTCATCATCAACCGATGTAGAATGGACCTTTGAAGGCTTGAATAAGTCTTTGAAATAAATTGAGGAAGATTTTAAGAGAGAGAAGAAATAATGGCAAGAGACATTGAAGGTGAATGAAGATAGGGAAACTATGGAATAAAATAATATTAAGGCTGTCGAAGACAAAGCAAAGGCTGCCAAGGACAAGGCAGCTAGCTCGGATGGGGAGGCAGCTGCTAAAAAGAAAAAAAATATAGATTTTAAGGCCCGATATAAAAAAGACAAGGAAGATTCCTTCAACAGGGGCTGGGATAAGGCATTCATTGCACCTACTGTCCAAATTGAGTTTGGGAAGAAATTGTCCTTCAAATATGGACAGACATCTACCTTAAAGGATGTCGACACCTTGGTTGACTCTGACCTATTCCAGAGGTATGATCTTGGTTTTATTCACAAGTTGGATGAGGAAATTGATGATGAAGAGGGGACATGTGAATCCTCCTTGGCACTTGCGACTTGGAATGATCCCATCTTCCCATATATGGCATTAAAGGACACCAAGAAGGTGTAAATTTCTTTCATTTGATGATCTCCTCTTGTGTCTCTTTTATTTGATGTTTACCTTCATTTCTTCTTGTTTTTTATCTTAGTAATGGAACAATCTCTTATAACAAAATTGTTGGTAATGAATGAAAAATTACCCTTAGTCAACTTGCTAGTGTATACCTTTAATTATGCTTGTTTATTTTGCTAGGTTGGACTTGTTGATGTGATATTATTGCTCTTCAGTTTACTGTCAAGAAAAATACATTTATTTATATTAAAATTGACTTGTTAAGATGCATCAATAGATTGATAGGATCTGACCATGTAAGTTTAATTAAGACTGAATTGGAGGGGTTACTCAGCAGAGATTTATCCAACCGAGTAAAAGAGGCCTATATACATCTACATTATCTTTTTTTACAAGGTTATGGAAAATAATACAAAATATTATGAAATGATTGAGTAACTTTAGGATGATTATAATCTTTCTCGGGCTTTACTACATTTTGACCATGAAGCCAAATATGAGGCATTGAGTGCAGGTTGGGGTTTTGACAAGAAACTACAAGAGATTGCATTGGCATTCAAGAAAAAAGAATTCTTATTAAATAAATAGGTGGAAAGTTCTCGTGACGTTGCTACCCTTCTTAAAAAAGAGAATAATGATTTAAAGAATGAGTTGGAGAGCTTGAAAAACTCAGCTAAACCTCAAACGAGTGATAATGCATCTTTTCTGGAGCTTGAGAATGCTAGATTATTGGAGAAGTTGAAAAACTTGAAGAAGAGGAAAACCAAATTTGGCCAGCCTTCTAGACATGTGGTTGTTTCTCGACCAACTAAGGATGAAGAAATAACTAAAAAGACCTTGGCCGATCAAGAAGCATTGTTAAAAGATAAAGATAAAACCATCAAAATGCTCCAAGACCAGGTGGACTAACTAACTTTTCACTACCACAAACAATACAAAGTTGTATGAATTGATGATTATGATGAGGCCTTAACTTATATGGCCGATCATTTGGAGTAAGATCGTCAAGAAGGGTAAAAATGGGGCTAGTTGAACGTGCTAGGATTACTGAACGTGGATGGCAAGAATGAATTGTAGCATTGGCATGACCCAGGCATGTTGGATTATCCTAACCCTCTATTCAATATTAATGTTGAGTGGACTCCAAATGATGCAATTCCCCATAGCTTAGTGAGAAAATATGTAGGGGCTTATGGTCTTCATGGTGAAGCTGATTACATTTGCCCCCTTACTTGTTAGATCAACCAAGTAGCAGTGGGAATAATAGGTTGAGAGATTTTAGAACCTCAAGTTGTTCCAGTACCCTTGATGCTCCTCATTCTGGCATGGATAAGGCTGAAGGAAAACATCACATAGAAAATATTTCTTTTTCTTTCTGATTTCTGATTGTATGTCTACCTTTTATAAAACTCTAAAAAAATTATTTTTTACAAACATATTTATCTATGTACTTTAGCCTTGGATTCATAATTTAACATTTTCATTAGTGTATTGGGTATACAACCAACTAACCTTCTTAATTGATCTGTGTCTGGTCAAGTTATGGTCAAGTTATGAATTTGAGTTAGAGGGCCTTAGGTTCTATAAATGCACTTGGGTAAAACATTTTTAGGGCTAAATGTTTGCATAAGTTATCATTGGCAACCAAGTGTATTAAGAATGCCCTGGATTTAACTTGGTTGGTGTTGATACCAAATTTAGTCTGCTGACATGGATCAATAAAGTGAAGACACTTGGCAGTATACGTGGCAACAACAAACACTTCCGAGGAACTCACACGCTCCTAGGAACCATACTACAATAAGGAACACTGATTCCCCGAGGAACTCGTACGCTCCGAGGAACGAGAACTCTCCGAGGAACCCTTGAGCACCGAGAAGCTTAGGCGGTCCGAGCAACTCAGACGGTCTGAGCTGCACCTCGAACAAAGCATTAATAGTAGGATAACTTTAGAAGGGTGTCTACTTACAAAAAATATAAATAAAAATATTTTTTTATAACATATTGAGAAGGAACCCACCCAGGGTCCCGGCAGAAATGCATAATTGAGAAGGAACCACCCTAGGGTCCCGACAGAAACTCATATTGAGCAGGAACCCCCCAGGGTCTAGACAGAAACTCGTATTAAGAAGGAACCCACCTAGGGTCCCGGTAGAAATGCATAATTGAGAAGGAACCACCCCAGGGTCCCGACAGAAACTCATATTCAGCAGGAAGCCCTAGCGCCGCTGCAAGTGTCAGCGCCGCTGCAAGGGTCAGCGCCGCTGAAAGTGTCAGCGCCGCTGCGAGCGTCAGCGCCGCTTCAAGTGCCAGCGTCACTAGCGTCAGCGCCGCTGCAAGGGTCAACGCTGCTGCAAGTGTTTGCGCCGCCGCAAGGGTCAGCGTCGCTATAAGTGCCAGCGCCACTGCAAATGTCTGCGCCGCTGCAAGTGTTCGCGCCGCTACAAGGGTCCGCGCCGCTTCAAGCATCAGCGCCGCTGGGAGTGTCAACACCGCTACAAGGGTCGGCGCCGCTTCAGGTGCCAGCGCCGCTTCAGGTGCCAGCGCCGCTGCAAGTGTCCGCGCCGCCGCAAGGGTCCGCGCCGTTTCAAGTGCCAGCGCCGTTGCAAGTGTCTGCGCCATTGCAAGGGTCAGCGCCGCTCCAAGTGCCGGCGCCGCTTCAAGTGCCGGCGCCGCTTCAAGTGCCAGCGCAACTTCAAGTGTCAATGCCGCCGCAAGTGTCTACATCACCGCAAGTGTCAGCGCCGCCGCAAGTGTCTGCGCCGCTTCAAGTACCAGCGCCGCTGCAAGGGTCAGCGCCGCTACAAGTGCCAGCGCCGCTCCAAGTGCCTGCACCGCTACAAGTGTCAGTGCCGCCGCAAGTGTCTACGCCGCTGCAAGTGTCGGCGCCGCTTCAAGTACCAACGCCGCTGCAAGTGTCAACACCGCTGCAAGGGTCGGCGCCGCTGCAAGGGTCCGCGCCGCTGCAAGGGTCCGCCCCGCTGCAAGGGTCGGCGTCGCTACAAGTGCCAGCACCGCTGCAAGTGTCCACGCTGCCGCAAGGGTCGGCGTCGTTTCAAGTGCCAGCGCCGTTTCTCATGCCAGCGCCGCCGCAAGTGTCCGCGCCGCTGCAAGTGTCGATGCCACTTCAAGGGCCAGCGCCACTTCAAGTGTTAGCATCGCTGTAAGCGTCTATGCCGCTGCAAGGGTCAGCCCCGCCGCAAGTGTCCGCGCCGCCGCAAGTGTCCGCGCCGCTTCAAGTACCAATGCCGCTGCAAGTGTCAGCGCCACCGCAAGGGTCAGCGCCGCTTCAAGCGTGCGCGCCACTGCAAGTGTCGGTGCCATTTCAAGTACCAGTGCCGCTGCAAGTGCCCCGCAGTTAGAGGGGCAACTTCAAAATTTTAACTTGCTCATCTCATATGCAAGTACCCCGCAGTTAAAGGGCAAACTTTTAAAATTTTAAACTTGCTCAGCTATATGCAATTACCCCGCAGTTAGAGGAGCAACGTCCAAATTTTTACTTGCTCAGTTATATGCAAGTGCCCCGCAGTTAGAGGGGAGCTTCAAAATTTTAACTTACTCATCTCATATGCAAATACCCCACGGTTAGAAGCGGAAGTTCAATCTTGAGGTTCTCATATAAAAAAGAGTAACTCAAAGTATTGAGCAACTCCAAGTATACATATAAGGTACGACAGTTTAGTACCTAAGGCTCCAAGGGCATCGGAGCGCTCACAGTATTGAGCAAGTGCCAAGTATAAACGTAAGGCTCCAAGGGCACCGGAGCGCTCACAGTCTTAAGCAAGTGCCAAGTATAAATATAAGGTGCGCCAGTTGAGCACCTAAGGCTCCAAGGGCATCGGAGTTCTCACAGTCTTGAGCAAATACCACGTACAAACGTAAGGTGCTCCAGATGAGCACCTAAGGCTCCAAGGGCACCGGAGCGCTCACAGTCTTGAGCAAATGCCATGTATAAATATAAGGTGCGCCAGTTGAGAACCTAAGGGTCCAAGGGCATCGGAGCGCTCACAGTATTGAGCAAGTGCCAAGTATAAACATAAGGTGCTCCAGATGAGCACCTAAGGCTCCAAGGGCATCGGAGCGCTAACAGTATTGAGCAAATGCCAAGTATAAACGTAAGGCTCCAAGGGCATAGGAGCGCTCATAGTCTTGAGCAACTGCCAACTATAAGTATAAGGTGCGACAGTTTAGAACCTAAGGCTCCAAGGGCACCGGAGCGCTCACAATCTTGAGCAAGTGCCAAATATAAATATAAGGTGCGCCAGTTGAGCACCTGTGGCTCCAAGGGCATCGGAGCGCTCACAGTCTTGAGCAAGTGCCAAGTATAAACGTAAGGTGCTCCAGATGAGCACCTAAGGCTCTTAGGGCACCGGAGCGCTCACAGTCTTGAGAAAGTGCCAATTATAAATATAAGGTGCGACTGTTTAGCACCTAAGGTTCCAAGAGCACCGGAGCGCTCACAGTCTTGAGCAAAGGCCAAGTACAAACATAAGGTACAGCTGTTTAGTACCTAAGGCTCCAAGGGCATCAGAGCACTCATAGTCTTGAGCAACTGCCAAGTATAAATAAAGGGTACGATAATTTTGTGCACAAGTCTCTCGACATTACAAGACACTTCTGCACGAGGGGGCTAATATTGAGAAGTCCTCAAGAAAGCGAATAAATAACAAAATAAGCTTGGAGAGTGGGGACCCACTTAGAGTGACTCCACCTGCCCAAGATTGCAAGCTTGACAGAAAATGGCCAAGGGCGAGGGACTCACCGCGAGCAACGCCTCTGCCCAAGATGAAAGGCTGCAGAAGAAGGCCAAGGGCGAGGGGCTCACCGCGAGTAACCCCTACGCCCAAGATAGAAGGCCAAAAAAGAAGGCCAAGGGTGAGGGGCTCACCGAGAGTAACCCCTCTGCCCAAAATAGAAGGCCGTAGAAGAAGGCCAAGGGCGAGGGGCTCACCGCGAGTAACCCCTCCACCAAAGATAGAAGGCCACAGAAGAAGGCCAAGGGCGAGGGGCTCACCACGAGTAACCCCTCCGCCCAAAATGAAAGGCCACAAAAAAAGGCCAGGGGCGAGGGGTCCACCGTGAGTAACCCCTCTACTCAAAAAGGAAAGGACATAGAAGAAGGCCAAGGGCGAGGGACTCACCGCGAGTAACCTCTCCGCCCAAAATGAAAGGCCAAGGGCGAGGGGCCCACTACGAGTAACCCCTCCGCCCAAGGTGAAAGGCCCCAGAAGAAGGCCAAGGGCGAGGGGCTCACCGCGAGAAACCCCTACGCCCAAGAAAGAAGGCCACAGAATAAGGCCAAGGGCGAGGGGCTCACCACGAGTAACCCCTCCGCCCCAAATGAAAGGCCACGGAAAAAGTCCAAGGGCGAGGGGCTCACCGTGAGCAACCCTTCCGCCCAAAATGAAAAGGCCACAGAAGAAGGCCAAGGGCGAGGGACTCACCGCGAGTAACCCCTCCGCCCAAAATGAAAGGCCAAGGGCGAGGGGCCCACTACGAGTAACCCCTCCACCCAAGGTGAAAGGCCACAGAAGAAGGCCAAAGGCGAGGGGCCCGTCGCGAGCAACCCCTCCGCCCAAAAAGGAAGGACACAGAAGAAGGCCAAAGGCGAGAGGCTCACGGCGAGAAACCCCTCCGCCCAAGATGGAAGGCCGCAGAAGAAGGCCAAGGGTGAGGGGCTCACCGCGAGCAACCCCTCCGCCCAAGATAGAAAGCCACAGAAAAAGGCCAAGGGCGAGGGGATCACCGCGAGCAACCCCTCCGCCCAAGATAGAAGGCCACAGAAGAAGGCCAAGGGCGAGGGGCTCACCGCGAGCAACCCTTCTGCCCAAGATGCCACAGAAGCAAGACAAGAACGAGGAGCTCCCCGCGAGTAACCCCTCCGCCCAAGTTGATACCCAGATAAGGAGGTCCACTATAAGTGGCCTCATCTACAAAACTTGGGATGAAGTGACATAACATTTAATTACCCTAAGAGGAATGATGAAGAAACCCAAGGGTCCATGAAAAAAAAAATGAATTTATGGCGTACAAAGCCTTTTGGTCTACCCAACACAAAAGACTTTGCACGAGGGGCTAATGTAGAAGGGTGTCTACCTACAAAAAATATAAATAAAAATATTTTTTTATAATATATTGAGAAGGAACCCACCCAGGGTCCCGGCAGAAATGCATAATTGAGAAGGAACCACCCTAGGGTCCCGACAGAAACTCATATTGAGCAGGAACCCCCAGGGTCCCGAAAGAAACTCGTATTAAGAAGGAACCCACCTAGGGTCCCGACAGAAACGCATAATTGAGAAGGAACCACCCCAGTGTCCCGACAGAAACTCATATTCAGCAGGAAGCCCCAGCGCCGCTGCGAGCGTCAGCGCCGCTTCAAGTGCTAGCGTCACTAGCGTCAGCGCCGCTGCAAGGGTCAGCGCCGCTGCAAGTGTCCACGCCGCCGCAAGGGTCCGCGCCGCTTCAAGTACCTGCGCCGCTGTGAGCGTCAACGTCGCTGCGAGCGTCAGCGCCGCTTCAAGTGCCTACGCTGCTACAAGGGTCGGCGCCGCTTCAGGTGCCAGCGCCCTCGCAAGTGTCGGCGCCACTGCAAGTGCCAGCGCCGCTGCAAGTGTCCGCGCCGTCGCAAGGGTCGGTGCCGTTTCAAGTGCCAGCGTCGTTGCAAGTGTCTGCGCCATTGCAAGGGTCAGCGCCGCTCCAAGTGCCGGCGCCGCTTCAAGTGGCAGCGCCACTTCAAGTGTCAGCGCCTCTTCAAGTACCAGCACCGCTGTAAGGGTCAGCGCCACCGCAAGTGTCGGCGCCGCTGCTAGTGCCAGCGCCGCTCCAAGTGCCTGCGCCGCTATAAGTGTCAGTGTCGCCGCAAGTGTCTACGTCGCTGCAAGTGTCGGCGCCGCTTCAAGTACCAACGCCGTTGCAAGGGTCGGTGCCGCTACAAGGGTCGACGTCGCTACAAGTGCCAGTGCCGCTGCAAGTGTCCACGCCGCCGCAAGGGTCGGCGCCGTTTCGGAAGCCAGCGCCATTGCAAGGTTCAGCGCCGCTGCAAGTATCGGCGCCGCTCCAAGTGCCAGCACCGCTCCAAGTGCCGGCGTCGCTGCAGGTGTCGGCGCCGCTGCAAGTGTCGACGCCGATTCAAGTACCAGCGCCCCTGCAAGTGTCCGCGTTGCTGCAAGTGTCCGCGCCGCTTCAAGTACCAGCGCCGATGCAAAGGTCGGCACGGCTGTAAGTGTCCGCGTCGTTCCAAGTGCCAGCGCCGCTACGAGGGTCAGCGCCACTTCAAACGTCAGCACCACTACAACAAGGGTCACTACAGCAATAACATTCGAGAGGTGCCCGCGAGAGTCACCACAGAAGTCCAAAATTGAGAAATACCACTGCAAGGGTCAGCGCCGCTGCAAGGGTCACTGCAGTAATGACAGTCGAGAGAGTCAGCGTCACTTCAAGGCTCAGCGCCACTGCAAGGGTCACTGCAGAAATGTTATTCGAGAAGTGCTGCTACAGGGGTTTCGACAGAAACTCATATTGAGGGAGTAGCTATCGCGAACAACTCCTCATCATGAAACATCAGTCTCTAAATGAACAACAACACTAACACTTTACTTTCTTGTACAGGTTGCCTAATCGAGCAAGCAGGGCTCGAACAGGCGCGTTGGGGCCCCCTGGGAGTTTTGGCTTGGCGGCTGAGGGACAAGGTATGTTGAGCAAGCTCAACCACTTAGCACTATAGGATTGAGAGAATACTAGTAGGAAGACCCAGAAGTCACTCGAGACTATGCACACTGCACACTTGGTCACAAGTGAAGTAAGCAGCCAAAGAGCTGGCTACTCACAAGAAATAAACTCTTTACAAGAAAATGACTTTTCCAAAAGAGGGGGTCCTCGAGGTCCCTCTCAAGAAAAATAACACTTTTAGAGGAGATGAGTCCTTAAGGTCTCCTCTCTCAAGATTTGCAAAATTGCACCACAAGTTACCGTTTCAAAAGATAACTACCAAATCTGATATTTTGTCTCCATTAGGGGACATATGTGCTTTTTGAGTTTTGGTCGGCGCCAGGTGGCGCATGCCGAGGGGACAGGCAGTCTGCCTACAGGTAGGGACAAATGGTACACTTCAGACATTGTTCCCCACCAACTCTCTCAGTTTTGGCGCCCAAAAATGCCAACTCATCCCTAACACCCTAGTATAAATAGACCTCTGGGCGAGGTCAAGAGAGAGAAAAAAATAGAAATTGCACTGTTACTCTGCCAAAATATCACCAGACCTACCTAAGTATTCTCTCCCTGCTCATTCTCTTAGTGCTGAGTGCCTTGTTCCTTCACTCCCCACTGACAGCCATCACTCTCAGGTGTTTCCCTTGAGAAAATTACTATTTTTGCTGTGAAAGTTCATCTTCTTGCAGGGAGTGAGTTGAAGCTTGAGTTCCATTATTATCAGAAGGAGAAGTTTTCTTCAGAAGTTGCACCAGGAGACCTTGAAGACCTTGCAGGCAGCGTCCATTGGAGTGGGTCACGCCTCACCCTTTTCAGTTATTCATAGACCCCAGTCTCACTACCCTCCTACATTTGGCGACTCCGCTGGGGAGGTATCCTCACTTCCATGGACAAATAAGGTTTTAATGTTTCTAGGCAGCTAGTGTTTGAAGGCATTCCATCTGGAAATGGATCTCAAAAAGACAAGGCCACTCAGGTGGATGTGGTGGTGACCGGAGCAAAGGTACCTACTCCTCCGGTAGGGCAGACCAGCTCACCGGCAGTAGTTCCGGTGGTAGAGTCTTATGAGTATGTTTTTCGAGACTTGGCAAGTTTGGGTTAAGATTGTGTAACACCAGCAGCAACCCCCTCTGGAGGGGCAGCCGTTCCAGCAGGGATTCCGGCATAAGTAGCTCAGCCACAAAGGACGGCGCTGGAGCAAGTTGTGACAATCGTCAAGTTCACTGGCAGAACCCACGGAACCCTAAGTGTTTGGCGAGGAATTCGGTATGGTCGAGGAACTCCTCTCGCTCAATGATAGCGATGAGGAACCCTTAAGAAAAGAACCCACAGCAACAACAGCTAATGACGAGGGACCCTCGGTAGTGGGTCCCATAGTGGAAATCCCAAAAGATGGAAAACCTCTAACTGGCGAGGGGGTCGCGACGAACTCACTGGAAAGGGGGTCGCGACGAATCCTTGGCCAGCAGCACACCCCCATGGTACTAACAGTCGGCGACACACACCCCGTCGCCAAGAAGGAAGTGGAAGTGGCGACCCCTGTAGAAACAAAAAATCACTAAGAACCCAGGGGCGAGGAGCCCTGGGTACCTCTCGTCGTCAATAAAGTGTCCATGGCAGCAGCAGCATACTCTCCATGACGCCAATAATGGGCGAGATACCCTGGGTCGTGGAACCTTCGACGTGATAAGAGGTCGAGACCCCCCACTAGAAACAAATGGCAAATTGTACATCTCCCCAAACGCAACACGACCAATCAAAAAATCGTCAGCACCACAAGGGGTCGAGACACCCTGGGTCGAGGAACCCTCAACGTAATAATATGTCGAGACACCCCCAATTTCTGACGAGGGACCCGTGTACGCGATGCCAAGCCGCGAGACCCCCGGCCGCTGACGAGAGGCCACCATACTGTCATAGGCCGAGACCCCTATTCCTGAAAAATTCAAAGGCGCCGAGACACCACTGCCCAAAGCAACTAGGGCTTCGAAGAATCCAAGGTAACTGGCGAGGGATCCTCGGATGTAGGGTCGCCTCGCGGCAAACCACGGGTCGAGAACCCCCTTCTTCAGAAAAAAATCACGGGCGTCGAGACACCCAAGGTCGAGATACCCCCGTCAGCGCCAACATATGCCGAGACACCACTGTCCAAAGCAACTAGGGCTTTCGAAGAATCCAAGGTAACTGGAGAGAGATCCTCAGACGTAGGGTCGCCTCGCGGAAAACCATGGGTCGAGACCGCCCTTCTTCAAAAAAAAATCATAGGCGTCGAGACACCCAAGGTCGAGATACCCCCGTCAGCGCCAACATATGTCGAGACACCACTGTCCAAAGCAACCAGGGCTTTCGAAGAATCCAAGGTAACTGGAGAGGGATCCTCAGACGTAGGGTCGCCTCGTGGCAAACCACGGGTCGAGACCCCCCTTCTTCAGAAAAAAATCATGGACGTCGAGACACCCAAGGTCGAGATACCCCCGTCAGCGCCAACATATGCCGAGACACCACTGCCCAAAGCAACTAGGGCTTTCGAAGAATCCAAGGTAACTGGCGAGGGATCCTAGGACGTAGGGTCGCCTCGCGGAAAACCACGTCTCGAGGACCCCCTTCTTCAGAAAAAAATCATGGGCGTCGAGATACCCTTCTTCAGCAAAAATCATGGGCGTCGAGACACCCTTCTTCCGAAAAAAAATCATGGGCGTCGAGACACCCTTCTTCAGCAAAAAAATCATGTGCGTCGAGACACCCTTCTTCATAAAAAATCATGGGCGTCGAGACACACTTCTTCAGCAAAAAAATCATGGGCGTCGAGACACCCGAGGTCGAGATACCCCTTGTCAATGCCACAAGTTCGCGAAAGGTTGAGGAATCCTGTCAGCGCCACAGCGCCAAGGTGTGAGGAACCCAAAAAACAAATACAGATATTAGGGGCAAGACCTCCTGCCAATGCCACAAGTTCGCGAAAGGTTGAGGAACCCTATCAGCGCCAAGGTGCGAGGAACCCAACACAAAAAAAATACAAATATTAGGGTCGAGACCCCCATCCAAACAAAGCTCTGCCAGGTGAGACACCCTCGGGCACGAGGAACCCGAGGTACTATAAGCGGTCAAAGAACTCAAAATTACCGTAATTATTTGGGGCGAGGAACCCACCTCGGCTGGCGACGATCGCAAAAAAAAAACCTCGGCGCTCGAGGAACCCCTTATGGGGGCGTTAGGAGATGAGGCTAAGAGTGTGGAGGCGATAGCTATGGTGGACAAAAAAACCCAAGCGAGGGACGCGCAACAGTTACACCCCTCAACGAGGAACCGATACCAGATAATGTTCCAAAACCAAAGGTTTCACCAACACTGGCCCAAAAAAGATTTGGGAACAAAATCTGTTCCTCTAGACGTGGTACCCCTGGTCGAGGAACCCATAAAAATATGAAGTCCCAAATTGTGGTGAAATCAGAATGGTGTCAACATCGACCTCCACCGAGGGACCCTCGTTCCTTATGTCTCACCAACAGTGGCTCCTAAAGATTTGGGATCAAAACTCATCTTTCTAGATGAGATACCATGGTTGAGGAACCCAAAAGTAATAAAGTCCCAAAATTAGAGGAACGCTTGTTTGAAATATTTTTATTCCTCACATGAGGAACCCACGGGCACAATCTCCAGGTGATGAAACCCCATAGGCAGCACCTCGCATGAGGAACTACCAGTAGCTCTATGTTCCAACAAGGAACCCAGTGAAGAAGGGGCTTGGGTACTCTAAGAGAAGAACCCTCATCACTAAATAACCCCCTCCTTCGCAGTGACAAGCGAGGAACCCAGAAGCAAGGAGCCCTCCTCAATAACCCGTGGATGCGAGGAACCCACAATAAATTCAGTTCCAAGAAGGGGACTTTCACGCAAGGAACACCCACCATTACAGGCAGTGGCGAGGGACCTATAGAGGCCCTCGCCCCAAAATTCAATCTGTTGTCTACAGACATTCTCACCACCACGACTGAGAAGGTACTATGCCTAACTCCTGCCAAGTTTCATTTTATTAAAAAGTTTGAATAGACTTCTCTAGTTTTATGAGTACACTTCTTGTAAGAAATATAAACTCTGACTGCAATGAAGAAAAGTAATACTCATTATTTTTATTGGCACTTGAAATTTTGTGCATGACTCATTTACCTACATTGTGCGGTGGGTACACCAGATTTATGTGTTCTTTTCTTAAAAGAAGGGCAGAACCTCTACTAGATTAGAAGAGGGCCCATGATATAAGGAACTTACCTCATCATACTTGGGGGGATATCCAACCCAAAAGTAAAAGTATAGTGAGTAAAGTCCTTAAGACCCGACAAGACCAGCAGGAGGTTATCCTCCTAGTAATAATAATAATAATAAAAATTCACTACGTTTTTTTTTATTATTCAATATAGATTTTTAGCCTAGAGAACAAGTCCTAACCTCTGTTCTCAAGAAAAATGTAATTGATCAGTTTTCAGAAAATAGGGAGAAGCGGGCCTAACCCCTCTCTAAACTTGTTATTCTTATAAAAATAAAAAAAATGTTCCCAAGAAAAGTTTGGAATAAGGACCTTGCAGACCAAGGGAAATTTTTCGTATAAAGAAATAATTATTTCTTTATTTATGATATATGTGAAATTTTATTCAAAGTTTGTGGAAGGAGAAGGGCTAACCCATCTCTTAGTTACTTCCCAAGAAATGAATATGCATAACAAAATGGGGTTGCACTAAAAGTACCGCACAGTCACACGGGACTGCGCTAAAAAATATATAAACTTGCTCAGCTATATGCAAGAATTACCCCGCAGCTAGGGGCCACTTCCAAATTTTAACTTGCTCAGTTATATGCAAGTACCCCGCAGTTAAAGGGGAAACTTTTAAAATTTTAAACTTACTCAGCTATATGCAAGTACCCCGCAGTTAGAGGGGCGACGTCCAAATTTTTAGTTGCTCAGCTATATGCAAGTGCCCCGCAGTTAGAGGGGCAACTTCAAAATTTTAACTTGCTCATCTCATATGCAAGTACCCCGCAGTTAAAGGGCAAACTTTTAAAATTTTAAACTTGCTCAGCTATATGCAAGTACCCCGCAGTTAGAGGAGCAACGTCCAAATTTTTACTTGCTCAGTTATATGCAAGTGCCCCGCAGTTAGAGGGGAGCTTCAAAATTTTAACTTACTCATCTCATATGCAAATACCCCACAGTTAGAAGCGGGAAGTTCAATCTTGAGGTTCTCATATAAAAAAGAGTAACTCAAAGTATTGAGCAACTCCAAGTATACATATAAGGTACGACAGTTTAGTACCTAAGTCTCCAAGGGCATCGGAGCGCTCACAGTATTGAGCAAGTGCCAAGTATAAACATAAGGCTCCAAGGGCACCAGAACGCTCACAGTCTTAAGCAAGTGCCAAGTATAAATATAAGGTGCGCCAGTTGAGCACCTCAGGCTCCAAGGGCATCGGAGTGCTCACAGTCTTGAGCAAATACCACGTACAAACGTAAAGTGCTCCAGATGAGCACCTAAGGCTCCAAGGGCACCGGAGCGCTCACAGTCTTGAGCAAATGCCATGTATAAATATAAGGTGCGCCAGTTGAGCACCTAAGGGTCCAAGGGCATCGGAGCGCTCACAGTATTGAGCAAGTGCCAAGTATAAACATAAGGTGCTCCAGATGAGCACCTAAGGCTCCAAGGGCATCGGAGCGCTCACAGTATTGAGCAAATGCCAAGTATAAACGTAAGGCTCCAAGGGCATAGGAACGCTCATAGTCTTGAGCAACTGCCAACTATAAGTATAAGGTGCGACAGTTTAGCACCTAAGGCTCCAAGGGCACCGGAGCGCTCACAATCTTGAGCAAGTGCCAAATATAAATATAAGGTGCGCCAGTTGAGCACCTGTGGCTCCAAGGGCATCGGAGCGCTCACAGTCTTGAGCAAGTGCCAAGTATAAACGTAAGGTGCTCCAGATGAGCACCTAAGGCTCCTAGGGCACCGGAGCGCTCACAGTCTTGAGAAAGTGCCAAGTATAAATATAAGGTGCGACTGTTTAGCACCTAAGGCTCCAAGAGCCCCGGAGCGCTCACAGTCTTGAGCAAAGGCCAAGTACAAACATAAGGTACAACTGTTTAGTACCTAAGGCTCCAAGGGCATCAGAGCACTCATAGTCTTGAGCAACTGCCAAGTATAAATAAAGGGTACGATATTTTTGTGCACAAGTCTCTCGACATTACAAGACACTTCTGCACGAGGGGGCTAATATTGAGAAGTCCTCAAGAAAGCGAATAAATAACAAAATAAGCTTGGAGAGTGGGGACCCACTTAGAGTGACTCCACCTGCCCAAGATTGCAAGCTTGACAGAAAATGGCCAAGGGCGAGGGACTCACCGCGAGCAACCCCTCCGCCTAAGATGAAAGGCTGCAGAAGAAGGCCAAGGGCGAGGGGCTCACCGCGAGTAACCCCTACGCCCAAGATAGAAGGCCACAAAAGAAGGCCAAGGGTGAGGGGCTCACCGCGAGTAACCCCTCTGCCCAAAATAGAAGGCCGTAGAAGAAGGCCAAGGGCGAGGGGCTCACCGCGAGTAACCCCTCCACCAAAGATAGAAGGCCACAGAAGAAGGCCAAGGGCGAGGGGCTCACCACGAGTAACCCCTCCGCCCAAAATGAAAGGCCACGAAAAAAGGCCAGGGGCGAGGGGTCCACCGTGAGTAACCCCTCTACCCAAAAAGGAAAGGACATAGAAGAAGGCCAAGGGCGAGGGACTCACCGCGAGTAACCTCTCCGCCCAAAATGAAAGGCCAAGGGCGAGGGGCCCACTACGAGTAACCCCTCCGCCCAAGGTGAAAGGCCCCAGAAGAAGGCCAAGGGCGAGGGGCTCACCGCGAGAAACCCCTACGCCCAAGAAAGAAGGCCACAGAATAAGGCCAAGGGCGAGGGGCTCACCACGAGTAACCCCTCCGCCCCAAATGAAAGGCCACGGAAAAAGTCCAAGGGCGAGGGGCTCACCGCGAGCAAGCCTTCCGCCCAAAATGAAAAGGCCACAGAAGAAGGCCAAGGGCGAGGGACTCACCGCGAGTAACCCCTCCGCCCAAAATGAAAGGCCAAGGGCGAGGGGCCCACTATGAGTAACCCCTCCGCCCAAGGTGAAAGGCCACAGAAGAAGGCCAAAGGCGAGGGGCCCACCGCGAGCAACCCCTCCGCCCAAAACGGAAGGACACAGAAGAAGGCCAAAGGCGAGAGGCTCACGGCGAGAAACCCCTCCGCCCAAGATGGAAGGCCGCAGAAGAAGGCCAATGGTGAGGGGCTCACCGCGAGCAACCCCTCCGCCCAAGATAGAAGGCCACAGAAAAAGGCCAAGGGCGAGGGGACCACCACGAGCAACCCCTCCGCCCAAGATAGAAGGCCACAGAAGAAGGCCAAGGGTGAGGGGCTCACCGCGAGCAACCCTTCTGCCCAAGATGCCACAGAAGCAGGCCAAGAACGAGGAGCTCCCCGCGAGTAACCCCTCCGCCCAAGTTGATACCCAGATAAGGAGGTCCACTATAAGTGGCCTCATCTACAAAACTTGGGATGAAGTGACATAACATTTAATGACCCTAAGAGGAATGATGAAGAAACCCTAGGGTCCATGAAAAAAAAACTGAATTTATGGCGTACAAAGACTTTTGGTCTACCCAACACAAAAGACTTTGCACGAGGGGCTAATGTAGAAGGGTGTCTACCTATAAAAAATATAAATAAAAATATTTTTTTATAATATATTGAGAAGGAACCCACCCAGGGTCCCGGAAGAAATGCATAATTGAGAAGGAACCACCCTGGGGTCCCGACAGAAACTCATATTGAGCAGGAACCCCCAGGGTCCCGACAGAAACTCGTATTAAGAAGGAACCCACCTAGGGTCCCGGCAGAAACGCATAATTGAGAAGGAACCACCCCAGGGTCCCGACAGAAACTCATATTCAGCAGGAAGCCCCAGCGCCGCTGCAAGGGTCAGCGCCGCTGAAAGTGTCAGCGCCGCTGCGAGCGTCAGCGCCGCTTCAAGGGTCAGCGTCGCTGAAAGTGCCAGCGTCACTAGCGTCAGCGCCGCTGCAAGGGTTAGTGCCGCTGTAAGTGTTTGCGCCGCCGCAAGGGTCAGCGCCGCTGCAAGGGCCAGCGCCGCTGCAAGTGTCCACGCCGCCGCAAGGGTCCGCGTCGCTTCAAGTACCAGCGCCGCTGTGAGCGTCAGCGCCGCTCCGAGCGTCAACGTCGCTGCGAGCGTCAGCGCCGCTTCAAGTGCCTACGCCGCTACAAGGGTCGGCGCCGCTTCAGGTGCCAGCGCCGTCGCAAGTGTCGGCGCCACTGCAAGTGCCAGCGCCGCTGCAAGTGTCCGCGCCGTCGCAAGGGTCGGTGCCGTTTCAAATGCCAGCGCCGTTGCAAGTGTCT
Source organism: Sambucus nigra (assembly GCA_949130495.1). Lineage (NCBI taxonomy): Eukaryota > Viridiplantae > Streptophyta > Magnoliopsida > Dipsacales > Adoxaceae > Sambucus > Sambucus nigra. The sequence goes on along the minus strand of OX422211.1, from coordinate 582,429,176 downwards.
GCGCCATTGCAAGGGTCAACGTCGCTCCAAGTGCCAGCGCCGCTTCAAGTGCCAGCGCCACTTCAAGTGTCAGCGCCTCTTTAAGTACCAGCGCCGCTGTAAGGGTCAGCGCCACCGCAAGTGTCGGCGCCGCTGCAAGTGCCAGCGCCGCTCCAAGTGCCTGCACCGCTATAAGTGTCAGTGCCGCCGCAAGTGTCTATGTCGCTGCAAGTGTCGGCGCCGCTTCAAGTACCAACGCCGCTGCAAGGGTCTGCGCCGCTGCAAGGGTCGACGTCGCTACAAGTGCCAGCGCCGCTGCAAGTGTCCACGCCGCCGCAAGGGTCAGTGCCGTTTCGGAAGCCAGCACCATTGCAAGGTTCAGCGCCGCTGCAAGTATCGGCGCCGCTCCAAGTGCCAGCACCGCTCCAAGTGCCGGCGTCGCTGCAAGTGTAGGCGCCGCTGCAAGTGTCGACGCCGCTTCAAGTACCAGCGCCGCTACAAGTGTCTGTGTTGCTGCAAGTGTCCACGCCGCTTCAAGTACCAGCGCCGCTGCAAAGGTCGGCACCGCTGTAAGTGTCCGCGTCGTTCCAAGTGCCAGCGCCACTACAAGTTTCATCGCCGCTGCGAGGGTCAGCGCCACTTTAAGCGTCAGCACCACTACAACAAGGGTCACTACAGCAATAACATTCGAGAGGTGCCCGCGAGAGTCACCACAGAAGTCCAAAATTGAGAAATACCACTGCAAGGGTCAGCGCCGCTGCAAGGGTCACTGCAGTAATGACAGTTGAGAGAGTCAGCGTCACTGCAAGGCTCAGCGCCACTGCAAGGGTCACTGCAGAAATGTTATTCGAGAAGTGCTGCTACAGGGGTTTCGACAGAAACTCATATTGAGGGAGTAGCTATCGCGAACAACTCCTCATCATGAAACATCAGTCTCTAAATGAACAACAGCACTAACACTTTACTTCTTGTACAGGTTGCCTAATCGAGCAAGCAGGGCTCGAACAGGCGCGTTGGGACCCCCTGGGAGTTTTGGCTTGGAGGCTGAGGGACAAGGTATGTTGAGCAAGCTCAACCACTTAGCACTATAGGATTGAGAGAATACTAGTAGGAAGACCCAGAAGTCACTCGAGACTATGCACACTGCACACTTGGTCACAAGTGAAGTGAGCAGCCAAAGAGCTGGCTACTCACAAGAAATAAACTCTTTACAAGAAAATGACTTTTCCAAAAGAGGGGGTCCTCGAGGTCCCTCTCAAGAAAAATAACACTTTTAGAGGAGATGAGTCCTTAAGGTCTCCTCTCTCAAGATTTGTAAAATTGCACCACAAGTTACCGTTTCAAAAGATAACTACTAAATCTGATATTTTGTCTCCATTAGGGGACATATGTGCTTTTTGAGTTTTGGTCGGCGCCATGTGGCGCATGCCGAGGGGACAGGCAGGCTGCCTACAGGTAGGGACAAATGGTACACTTCAAACATTGTTCCCCACCAACTCTCTCAGTTTTGGCGCCCAAAAATGCCAACTCATCCCTAACACCCTAGTATAAATAGACCTCTGGGCGAGGTCAAGAGAGAGAAAAAAATAGAAATTGCACTGTTACTCTGCCAAAATATCACCAGACCTACCTAAGTATTCTCTCCCTGCTCATTCTCTTAGTGCTGAGTGCCTTGTTCCTTCACTCCCCACTGACAGCCATCACTCTCAGGTGTTTCCCTTGAGAAAATTACTATTTTTGCTGTGAAAGTTCATCTTCTTGCAGGGAGTGAGTTGAAGCTTGAGTTCCATTATTATCAGAAGGAGAAGTTTTCTTCAGAAGTTGCACCAGGAGACCTTGAAGACCTTGCAGGCAGCGTCCATTGGAGTGGGTCACGCCTCACCCTTTCCAGTTATTCATAGACCCCAGTCTCACTACCCTCCTACAATAACCAACAGTTTGACTGTTCATTAAATGCTTATCATTCAGACATACATGCTTAAAGGGCATTGAATGTATTACCCTTTCATATGTACATCATTTAATGTATTACCCTTTCTCATTACAGCCTCAGGGCTATAAATACATTGTACAATCCTCATTGTAGAGGGACCGAAATTTCTGGAGATAACTTGTAATCGAGAATTCCCATACAATCAGCAATACCATAACAGTGGACGTAGGCCATTCTTTTAAGGCTGAACCACTTTAAAAATTCTGTCTCATTTATTTATCTGTGATTGAATAATTAGATATGATCTAATTTTTTTACATCAACAGATTGGCGCCGTCTGTGGGAAACGACTGGTAATATTATTTTTCATCAAAAATAATTCATCACAAATGGCTGATATTCCAGAATCCAGCAATCGAAACGCTGGAAGCCCTCCAAATCCATCTGCTCCGCCAAACATTCCAGATCTGGCTGGAATAATGACAAATCTGGCTCAGGGCCCGACCGTCATGCAAGAAACTATGCGACAACTCATACAAACCCTCCATGGCGGTGCACCAACTCATTTAGGGCTGCGGAGTATTCAAAGAAATACCCATGCGCCTTCTTCGCGTACTAGGCATACCAATTCATATCGGAGTGAGGAGTCTGAAGATTTTTCTTATCAACCTGGACGAACTTCGTCAGTGCGAGCCACAGATACTGAACAACGTATCACTCTCTCCCCAGAAAGGACCAGTGCGCTAGAAAGATTAAGCAGAGTATCTCCTTTCGATCGATTAGGTCCTAGGAGGAGAAAAAGTCCTCTTAGAGCCCCATCGAGGAGTTTTCGACGACCATCAGACTTAAGGGAAGGATCTGCCCAGTCGCGACCAGCTGCTCGTCAAGAGAGATCCCAGGAAGACACATCAACGCGATCATTTGCTCGAACCAATAGGCCCGAGGAAGGAAATGATGCATGGAAAGGCTCTATTCAAAGGCTGGATGATAGATTGGGGGAAATGGTTAAGGCTAAGAACCACCTACAACGAACCTTTGTTCGAGGAACACCTTTTGTCCAGGCCATTGTAGATTTTCCAACACCATCAAAATTCAAAGCACCTGTTGTGACCCCCAAATATGATGGAAAGACTGACCCTGTCCTTCATATAGAACAATACCAAGTCGCAACCGACATCTATGCTGTTCCAGATGAGATGAGATGCAGGGCATTCTCGGGAACTCTTACTGGATCTGCTCAAATATGGTATAATAATCTTCCTCGGGGTAAGATCTCAACTTTTCTTCAACTGGCCGAGTTATTCATTGGGAATTTCTATTTTGGGGCAAAGCCAGTTAAACGAGTAGCACATCTGTTAAGTGTTAGACAAAAAGCTGGTGAGAGCACCAGGGATTACATAACTCGTTTTAATAACGAGAAACTTGAAGTCATTGATTATGATGAGAAGACAGCGATTACCGCCTTGATGAGTGGACTACTGCCAAATAAGTTGTACTATACTTTGGCCAAAGATCCACCTAGAACCATATCGGATCTGATGGGAAAAGCGTCCAAGATTATGAATGCCGAGGAGGCTATGGCTGCGAAGAAGAATATGGATGCCAAAGAAACCAAGGTGGAAGGCGATAAAGCTAAGAAGAAAAAGCATAAGAACAACGGTAATGACAAACATTCAAAAAATAGGTCGGTATGGGACGTAATGAAGAAATATGATAATTATACTCCTTTGAAGAAGGATATCAACCATGTTCTAAAAGAAATCAAGAGTAACGAGGAATTAAACTGGCCAGAGAAAATAAAAGAAGATCTTGACAAGAGGAATAAGGCAAAGTATTGCGAATTTCATAAAGATCATGGCCATATGACAAAAATTGCATAGCTCTTCAGAATGAGATTGAAACACTCATCAGACGAGGAAAGCTGGAAAAGTACGTTGATTGTGGAAGCAAAAGAAGAAAAAACGACCGAACTAGAGAGAGGTCTAGATCTCCTCGTCGAGCAGAGGAAAATAAGAAAAGAAACCATGAAGTTGATCCTGAAGAAGACCCCGATCTTCCCAAGAGACCAAGGCAGCCAGAACGAGAGGTATTTTCAATACGCTTTGGGTCATTTGACTGTAATGTTATAACAGGTGGAGATGCAGGAGGAGGAGACCTTACTGCCGAGAGAAAAGCTTACCTCTGTGAGGCTCAAGCTTGCTCGTACATTCAACGAATAGATCTAGCTGAGGAGGATCGCTCGAGAAAGGTTAATAAAGAGAAATAGGTCATTGGTTTCTCAAAGAATGACCTTGCAGGTGTTCTATATCATCATGATGACCCACTGGTGATCAAGATGAGAATGAAGGAGGTTATAATTTCAAGATTACTGGTCGACAATGGTAGCTTGGCAGACATTATGTTCTACTCGTGCTTCGATAGTTTATATCTAAAACTATCTCAACTGGAGCCTTATCATAGACCCCTCCTCGGTTTTGTTGGCGAGAAATTTCTTCCACTTGGGATGATCAAGTTGGATATATTCCTTTGTACGTGGCCTGCTTGTCGAACAGAAAGAATACGCTTCTTCGTGATGGATAAAAATGTTCAGTCATCATACAATATCATCATGGGAAGAGTAGGATTGAAGAAGTTCGAGGTTGTACCATCTACAGTGCATCAGTGCTTAAAATTTCCAACCAATTTTGGAGTAGGAGTTGTGAAAGGTGATCAGAAAGTAGCTCGGGAATGCTATTATTCATCCGCCGAGCAACAAGAACTGAAGGAATCAAGGAAAAAGACTACTACCTATCAAGTGGATGAAGGTACCGAAATTAAAACATTTGATCCTAGAGATGAGTCGCAACTCGTGAAGGGTCAAGTGGTGGAAGCTACTGAAAACATCATTCTGGACGACGAGCACCCTAAATGAACTACTCAAATAGGTTCGTCGTTGGAAGCCTCACTAAAACAGGAATTGATAACTTTCCTTAGAAGCAGAAAGAAAACTTTTGCGTGGAGTCATGAGGAGATGCCAGGAATAGATCCAAATTTCTTATGTCAAGAACTCAATGTGAATAAGGAGATCAAGCCAGTAAAGAAGAGAAGAAGAGTGTTCAGCCCCGAGAAGAATCAAGCTATACAGGAAGAAGTCGAGAAGCTCCAGAAAGCTTGTTTCATTGAAGATGTTAAATATCCAGACTGGTTAGCCAATATGGTGATGGTAAAGAAGAAGAACAACAAATGGAGGATGTGTGTAGACTTCACCAACCTCAACAAAGCATGCCCAAAGGATCACTTTCCATTACCCCGAATTGATCAACTAGTCGATGCTACCTCGGGACACGAGCTGCTGAGTTTCATGGATGCTTATTCTGGCTACAATCAGATTAAAATGAAACCTGAAGACAGGGAGAGTACTTCTTTCATTACCCCTAGGGGAACTTATTGTTATAATGTTATGCCCTTTGGTTTGAAAAATGCATGTGCGACATATCAGAGGCTGATGAACAAAGTCTTTGCTGAACAAATCAGTTGCAATATGGAAGTCTATGTTGACGATATGCTGACGAAGAGCAAAAAAGCTGCTGATCATCTAGTTGACTTAAGTCAGACTTTTGATCAACTAGATAAATACCAAATGAAGCTGAACCCGATGAAGTGCATATTTGGAGTACGAGAAGGCATGTTTCTCGGATACATTGTCAATCAACGAGGCATTGAGGCGAATCCTGAAAAGATCAAAACTCTATTAGGGCTGCGATCTCCAACGACGAAGAAAGAGGTGCAAAGTCTTACAGGACGAGTAGCAGCACTCAGCAGATTTGTATCACGACCAACTGATCGATGTCTCCCATTCTTCAAGACACTCCGAAAGACTTTTGAGTGGAATGATGAATGTGAGAATGCTTTTCAAGACTTGAAGAAATACTTGGGAGCACCTCCACTGTTGTCCAGGACGGTGATGGGAGAAAAATTATACTTGTACCTAGCAGTATCGGAGAATGCAGTTAGCTCGGCGTTAATAAGAGTGTAGAATGGAGTACAAAAACTAATCTATTACACAAGTAAGGCCTTCCGAGGAGCAGAGATCAGATATCCAAGGCTGGAAAAGTTAGCACTGGGGCTGATTGAGGCGAGTAGAAGAATGAGGCCATACTTCCAGGCTCATACTATAGTCATATATGCTGATATGCCGTTGAGACAAGCCCTTCATAAACCAAAAAAATCAGGGAGATTGATGTACTGGGCAATAGAGCTCGGAGAATAAGATATAGTCTATGAACCCAAGTCATCGCTAAAAGGGCAAGCTGTAGCAGATTTTATAGCAGGGTTCACTTATCCTGATACCCCCGAGGAGCAAAAGTTGCTCCCTGATCAACCTGTGGATGTTACAGGATCAACAAACACAAGCTCAGACCAACTCCGACTAGTAAAAGGGCAAGTGGATGTAACAAGATCATCAAATTCGAGCTCAGACTAACTCCGGTTAGTAAAAGGGCAAGAAAAGATGATCGACGAACAGCGAGAAATATCAGGGGAAGAAGAAAGGAAGCAACAAATATTTCACCGAGGAACTCTGTCAGATCAGAAGTTTAAAGACAAGTTACATATATGGAGGCTATATGTAGATGGCTCATCTTGCACAACAGGCAGTGGGGCAGGGATAGTTTTGAGCACTCTGGACGAGGTCGACATGGAATACGCCCTACGTTTCCAATTCAAAGCTTCCAATAATGAGGCTGAGTATGAGGCCATGATTGCAGGTCTTAATTTGGCAAAAATTATGGAGGCGCAGCAAATTATTGTCTTCAGTGATTCTCAATTAATTGTAAATCAAATGTTGGGAATATATGCAGCCAAAGGAGAATTAATGATCAAATACCATGCAAAGGTGATGGAGTTGGTATCAGAATTTGTTGCTATTCAGCTGGTCAGAATACCAAGAATGGAGAATGTAAGAGAAGATGCCCTAGCTCGATTAGCATCATCTACTCGTACCGAGCTACGAAGAATAATCCCAATTGAAGTTTTAGCTGGTCGGAGTATAGATGAATATTTGACGATGAACTTTATCACCCTTGATTTAGGACCATCTTGGATGGATCCCATCAGGGCATATATTGAGGAGGGAGAATTACCAATTTATAAGCTCACAGCCAAGAAATTGAAGTTTAAAGTTGCTCGGTATGTATTAACTAACGGTATTTTATATAGACGAGGAATTATGGCAGGATTGCAGAGATGTGTACATCCATCCGAGGTGAAAGAATTGATTGAAGAGATCCATGAAGGGTCCTGTGGAGCACATGTAGCAGGTCGGACACTCTTGCAAAGGATGATGACGCAGGGATACTACTGGACGACGATGAGGGCTGATTGTATAGCCTATGCCAAGAAATGTGACAAGTGCCAGCGCTTTTCCTCCATCCGAAGAACTCCACAAGCATTGTTGACACCCATCACTTCCCCTTGGCCATTTGCCTTGTGGGGAATAGATTTGGTCGGGCCACTACCAACGACCAGAGGAAGGTTCAAATACCTCGTCGTCGCAGTGGATTATTTTACTAAATGGGTTGAAGTTGAGCCTCTCATCGACATGACGTACGACAAGGTGTACCAATTTAATTGGAAGAACATCATTTGTCGATATGGTCTTCCGCATGCCTTCATCACAGACCATGGAATGCAATTTGATAACGAGGAGTTCGCTGCCTATTGCCATCAGTCAAACATTTTGAAGGTCCACTCAGCACCAGGCCATCCTCAAAGCAATGGACAGACTGAAGTGACAAATAGAACGCTGCTAAATGGCTTAAAGAAAAGATTGAATGATGCGAAAGCAAACTGGATCAACGAGCTACAATCGGTACTATGGGCTTACCGAACTACTCCCCGAGTAACAACTGGAGAATCACCATATATGTTGGTGTTTGGAAGTGAAGCTGTATACCTTCCGAGTTGGGCCTCCCAACACACAGGGTACTAAATTTCAAATCTCCTGTCAGCGACTTAATGAGAAGATTGGATTTAAACATGCTCGAGGACGTTAGAGAAGAAGCATCCATTAGAAATGCTGCTTACCAGCAGCGAACAGCTTTGTTCTACAACAAGAGAGTGAAGAAGTGCGACCTGAAAGAAGGAGACTATGTGCTAAAGAAAGTAATTCAAAAGCACAATAAGCTGGAGGCAAACTGGCATGGACCATACCGAGTTACAGAAGTTGTTCGACCAGGAAATTACCGAATAGCAACTCTAGAAGGGGAGGAGTTTAAAAATGCATGGAAGGCAAAGCACCCGCGCAAGTATTATCAGTGATGAATAAAATGAAGATATTCTACCGAATTCTTTCTTTTTATTGAAAGTTTTTCGGGGAATACTAGTGCTACACACTACTCGACAAAGCTCAGGCTACTCAAATTTTTTCTCGAAAACGCCAACTAAGGTTGGTCGAGAAACCAATATTCCTCCGGGAAGTAAAGCTACCTATATTCCTCCGGGAAGTAAAGCTACCAATATTCCTCCGGGAAGTAAAGCTACCAATATTTCCCCGGGAAGTAAAGCTACATGTATTCCTCCGAGAAGTAAAGCTACCTGTATTCCTCCGGGAAGTAAAATTTGTATTCCTAAGGGAAATAAACTATATGTTTCTCGGGAAATAAAAGTATTCCTAAAAATGCCAACTTATGTCGGTTAGGAAGTAAATGTATTCTCGAAAATGCCAACTTGAGTTCGTCGAGAGGTAAAATTATTTCAAAAAGACTAACTATGGTTGGTCGGGGATAGAAACCCACCAACCATAGTTGGTCGACAAGGAAAATTTATCGGCCTTGGTTGGTCGGAAACATTTAAGAGAAAAATCTACCAACTATGGCTGATCGGGGATAAAAACCCACTAACTGTAGTTGGTCGACAAGTAAAATTTAAAGTGATCGAGCAACATTTTTTATACTCGTAACTTTTTAATTATTACTAAGTTGGTCGAGAAACAAAATATTATTTTTTCTAAATGACTACCACAAGTTCAAACTACTCGACAATAAGTTGATCGACAAACTACACAATATTGTTATCTTTTTATCAGATCCACATGCACAAATATAAAGTGTTTTACAAGACAGTAGCAGTTAAAATTGCGAACAAAAATGAAAGTCTTTCATTAAATCCAAAATTAAATACATTGATAATGAAATGTATACTAACTATTACATTAATATTCCTATTCTACTGGTTTTTCCCCCTCTGCTTTTGACACAGTGACCGGGCGGAAAAAGTGTGTTCGTGTGAGGACACAATCGTCGTGTGTTTCGCCGCCGCGATACAAAGAAACCTAAGCTACTACTACACTTACGAGGCAAGTAAAGCGGTAAGTCGAGTATCGTAAGAAATCCACAGGGAGTGATTACATTTTAGATGTTAACTGTTTTAAAACTTCAAGAATAAAAATGGTGTAAAAGAAATAAGAAAAGGTGATGGGTGGTTATGGTGGAAAAACAAAAGAGAAGTTAACGTTAAATTAAAGGAAAGCGAGGATCGGGATCGCATACACACATTCATGGGCTAAACAACTACTAATTAGAATTTCGATTCGAAAACATTTAATCGATCATTTTCAATTAAGCATAAACATCACGCAATAAGGAATTTAAGCCAAAGTTACGAGATTAAACATTTAATCAAAAATGGTCACACGCGGATTAAATTCGGATTATCGCTATAAACACTAAAGTTGCTTGATAAATAAAGTTAAACGCATAACAATCCAACTTTAATACACGCGGTTTCAATTAAATGCAATTTTACACGAAACCCTAACTTTCGAGGTCCAAACCCGTAAATGGCGGAAACGCAATCCCGACCCTATTTATCTAAGGGTGCATAATGAATTAAACTAAATTAAACTAATTAAACTAAGAAAGCAAGAAATAAAGCAAGTAAACCTAATTATGAAAGCATGAAAATTACACTAGAAAGCAAGAAATGAAGAAATACAACTATATTAAAATGGTAGGGGAGATGAATAGTCAACTTACAAACCAATTAGGGTGTCAAACCAAAGAGAAATGAAGAAGAACCATCCAAAACCCTAACTATTCTAACCTAAAATCGTGTATGTACTGATATCTGGTCTTATTACAACAAAATTGGCTTATATAGTAAGTTGGAATAAAAATAAAGAAGAAAGAAAAGAAGGCAAAATATCTGCAGAAAACAGAGCATCGATCGATCGACCCCTTTGGTCGATCGATCGACCTAGGCAAAAATTCGGCAAATCAGAATGGTCGATCGATCAACCAAATGGGTCGATCGATCGATCAAACAGGGCAGAATGCAGCAGCCTACTGCATTCCTCTTTTCTTCTTCTCTTCTCCTCTTTTGCTTTCCTTATTTTTCCTCCGCAAGAATCTCCGTAACTTCTTCGTTATGCATCGGAATCGCGCACCGTTCACGGCCACGCGAAGCTAACGAGAAGGGCTACAACTTTCGTGAAGATGTTGGGCTAGGTACCCAAGCTGTGAAAAGAATAAAATGCCCTTGCGCGTGCGATTGTGTACGGAACTTCGCCGGAATGCATCCAAACTTCATACTAAGGATCCAAATACCTACAAAAGCTCAATTAACCCCTGCAAAACATGTTAACATTGAAATCCGAGGTTGTCTAGTTAACGAGCATAAATATAGGGATTAAGATACCCGAGGGGGCTAATAACGCGTATGTTAACGGGTGAAATACGCAATATTTGCGTCGTAGCACACCCCCTAACTTACACATTGCTAGTCCCTAGCAATGAAATAGGAAACAACAAGAACTACAAGAAAACCAAGAGCAGGAGAAGTACAAAAGTATGGTATAAAAGCAATAAAAAGATAAGGCCACTTTCGCGGGCGAACGATTGCATTTAGCGTATGCAATAAGCCGTTAAACCCCTAGGTTACCCTAGTGGACGAGTGTCGTCTAGTGAGGGTTTTCAGGGATGAAACCCACAAACATCAAATGGTTTCCTCAAAATATGCCCAACCCAACATGCGACAAACTCAACAACAACGAAAAAGATTTCAAACGCGTTATTAGCATATTGAATGAATTCAAGCTAGAGTCCGTTGTTATTAACAGGTTGAATACACCTCATAGAATTGAAACTTTAAAAGTGGGAGGGGGGGAGAGCATATGCAAAATATGATTTGGGAAAAACTTAAATAAATCGGATACTAATCAAAGCAAGCATATATTCAATCCTCACGGGCATTACGCTCATCAAGCAAATTCACTCGAAACAGGGAGGTAACACACGGGACATGCGGGCTAAAGAGTAAATGTAAATGGAAACTAGGCCGCACACATGTCACAAATGAAGAACGCTATATAAAAAATGAAAAGCTGTAATCTCAATGAAAGGATACTGCACACTAAAAGAGGCGAAAAGCATTTTCACAGATTACCAAAACTATTATGACTTTTAAATTAAATGCACCCTAAGATCACATAGGACTTTATAGGGTTGTAATGTAGGTTTGGGGTTAAGGTACGAAACGAAAGGAATGTATGTACAGATTCAAAGTGTTCGGAGATGAAAACTTGGAATAATGGGAAGGATGCGGGAAATACCAAAATTGGAAAATAAGTTCCAAAACAAGCAGTAAATGTATCATTTGGAGAGTAATCAAAGCTTATTGAACTATACACAATATACAACTTTCTCTTTTCTTTTTTTTTTTTCTTCTTTTTCTTTATTTCTCTTTTGTTTTCTTTTGCTTTTTTTCTTTCTCTTTTTCTTCAATTTTTTTTTTACTACTTTCTTTTCTTTACTTTTCAAACTCTCATATGCATAAATTGCAACCGACATCATAATAACAACATTCAATCCCAAGTAACATTCCAAACAAAGGTATGTAAGGTGTATGTATGGCTTAAAACTCCAATTTAGAGTTGGTTATGGGAATGGGGTTATGAAACGAAAGGCTATATTTAGGCTCAAAGGGGTTGACTAGGGAAACATATATGGCGAGGTCAAGGTCAATATGGGTGATATAACAAAGAGGGCCTATGATCATTTCAAAAGGTTTACGCAATTCTCGAGTCAAAACAATATATGAAAATCATGATCAAGTAACACATTTCAAGAATGAACTCAATTAATGAACGATCAATGAAAGAATAGTGAGATTACCAATGAATTCAACGTTTTCAATGAGAAAAGAATAGTGTATAACACTCACAAACGACGAAAGGTACAAAGCTTACTCGGTGTAAGTATATACAATGCAACAAAAGATTCCCGAGTTATAAAAATCTTAAACCAAATCAATAGATTAAGGAAAGTGCATATGCTCATGGGATAAAGTTTAATTCATGAAGTTATTCACAATATCAATGATTTGAGGACTAAAGTCTAATAACTTCTAAAATCGAGAACATGCATCATTGAGTTGTCAATCGGATCGGGCAATTATTAAAATTTATCATCGAAAACAAGGGAAAATGCCCAACAAAGGAGAAAAAAGAAAGAAAATATTTTTCAAATTTTTCACAAAAAGGCATACTAAGTAACTAAATGTGAGCAAATCAATGGACTACACATGAAATGGATAGAATATCCTACACCCCCTAACTTAAATGTTGCATTGCCCTCAATGCGCATTAAGAACACAACACAAAGAGAGGAAAGAATGATATTACCCAAAATTGGAGAGATCTCCATAAGCACGAGTCCAATGAAATCTACAAAACAAGTTAGTACCGAGCATAGCAAAAACAAATAACAAAAGTTAACTAATTACACTAGACTAAATTAAAAAGGAAAGAAAAAAAAGGAAAGAAAGAAAATTAAAAAGCTAACTATTTACAACCTACTATTTAGGCTTCACACTAACTATACACTAGAAGTCTAAATAGTTGAGGGTCCACCCAAAAAGGTATTTGACTTTGAAAGATCAACAGTGGACCCTCCAAAGTGAACATACCTCCCGAAAGATATGAATTCCGTTTGAACAACGGAAGGAATGTGGGTGGTGAAAAAAGTGAACCATCGCCAATTTGAAATTTTGGGCGGACGATGGGGGATTTGGATAATAAGGGGGAAAGGTACACTTGAGGTCTAAGAAAAATTGACTCATCTCCCAAAGATTTTTCAAATGGAATGGGAGATGGTGCACACGTCGGGATAACATCCATCGAAAACAAGTCCGGCAAGGAGTCCTCATCGGCAAAAAGTGTAGAAGTTTTAAAAGTTTCTATCGACTCATAGGAATCAACCGGTAATTCTAATGGTTCAATGACGGAAAACGAATATGGTGATGAAACAAATTCAATCTCAATCGACTCATCGTCGGAAGGAGATTGAATTTCGGGGGAGAGAGATGCACACTCGATGAGAAATTCTTCGAAAAATTTAGGTGAAACACAAGTTTCCACCTCCTCGTTGTTTTGTGCATAAGAATTCATCTCATCACAAAGTGCACCACGTCTCATTCCAGCATCATTTAGGCTTTCCAAACCTTGGGAGTAAAGAAGCAAAGTTTCTTCCAAAGTAGGCTTCCTCGGCTCAAGAGCTTCGGACTCCTCATTTGGTTGAAACTCGTCTTCGAAAGTAATGAAATAAGAATCGTCATTGGATTCGACTAATGAATCCAACTCAAGCTCCCAATAACGATTTTCATTCCGATAAATGTTTTCAAGTCTTTCATTTTCAAGAAAATCTTGAAAATGAAAAACTTGAAAACTATCCCCAAAGTATGAATCATTAGAATAACCGTAATAACTATAATAGTAGGACATGATTACCTCGTTGTTTATAGATGGAGAATCCGAGCAAGAAAGTGAGCAACCGCGAATCAAAGTTTCTTAGCGCTCAAATATGCTATCCTGCAAAAAAGGTTAAAACAAAGAATACAAATACAAAAGGAAAAATACTACGAAATAATAAAACAATTACTATCTAAAACACACTCCCCGGCAACGGCGCCATTTTTTGACTGGGCGAAAAAAGTGTGTTCGTGTGAGGACACAATCGTCGTGTGTTTCGCCGCCGCGATACAAAGAAACCTAAGCTACCACTACACTTGCGAGGCAAGTAAAGCGGTAAGTCGAGTATTGTAAGAAATCCACAGGGAGTGATTACATTTTAGATGTTAACTGTTTTAAAACTTCAAGAATAAAAATGGTGTAAAAGAAATAAGAAAAGGTGATGGGTGGTTATGGTGGAAAAACAAAAGAGAAGTTAACGCTAAATTAAAGGAAAGCGAGGATCGGGATCGCATACACACATTCACGGGCTAAACAACTACTAATTAGAATATCGATTCAAAAACATTTAATCGATCATTTTCAATTAAGCATAAACATCACGCAATAAGGAATTTAAGCCAAAGTTGCGAGATTAAACATTTAATCAAAAATGGTCACACGCGGATTAAATTCGGATTATCGCTATAAACACTAAAGTTGCGTGACAAATAAAGTTAAACGCTTAAAAATCCAACTTTAATACACGCGGTTTCAATTAAATGCAATTTTACACGAAACCCTAACTTTCGAGGTCCAAACCCGTAAATGGCGGAAACGTAATCCCGACCCTATTTATCCAAGGGTGCATAATGAATTAAACTAAATTAAACTAATTAAACTAAGAAAGAAAGAAATAAAGTAAGTAAACCTAATTATGAAAGCATGAAAATTACACTAGAAAGCAAGAAATGAAGAAATACAACTATATTAAAATGGTAGGGGAGATGAATAGTCAACTTACAAACCAATTAGGGTGTCAAACCAAAGAGAAATGAAGAAGAACCATCCAAAACCCACAAAACCCTAACTATTCTAACCTAAAATCGTGTATGTACTGATATCTGGTCTTATTACAACAAAATTGTCTTATATAGTAAGTTGGAATAAAAATAAAGAAGAAAGAAAAGAAGGCAAAATATCTGCAGAAAACAGAGCATCGATCGATCGACCCCTTTGGTCGATCGATCGACCTAGGCAAAAATTCGGCAAATCAGAATGGTCGATCGATCAACCAAATGGGTCGATCGATCGATCAAACAGGGCAGAATGCAGCAGCCTACTGCATTCCTCTTTTCTTCTTCTCTTCTCCTCTTTTGCTTTCCTTATTTTTCCTCCGCAAGAATCGTCTTCTTCGTTATGCATCGGAATCGCGTACCGTTCAGGGCCACGCGAAGCTAACGAGGAGGGCTACAACTTTTGTGAAGATGTTGGGCTAGGTACTCAAGCTGTGAAAAGACTAAAATGCCCTTGCGCGTGCGATTGTGTACGAAACTTCGCCGGAATGCATCCAAACTTCATACTAAGCATCCAAATACCTACAATAGCTAAATTAACCCCTGCAAAACATGTTAACATAGAAATCCAAGGTTGTCTGGTTAATGAGCATAAATATAGGGATTAAGATACCCGAGGGGGCTAATAACGCGTATGTTAACGGGTGAAATACGCAATATTTGCGTCATATCACACAGGTTCCTCGCCAGCAGGCGAATCATTTAAAGCAAGAGGAGAATTTATGAAGTTGAGATCCTTTAACATCCTGATATTCATCACGGATGGTCGATCTAAGAGGTGCTCGGGATGAGATATCTCAACATTTGAATGGAGATTGTAGTCACCGAGATATTTTGAAATCAAGCATCGAGGAATGGCTCGTGCAGGGATCCAACTCATATCCAGTTTGAATGGAGGCACGGGTAGGTCGAGCAGCCCAGGATTATGGTAGTCCCACAGGTAATGACCCTGTTCTAGTTGTAGTACACCTAAGGCATTCAACCAGCCTTATTTGTAGCCCTCATTGTTGGCATTCTAGATACAATCGTCCAAGTGTTAAAGAGCCTCGTTGTATCCAGCCATCCAGAACTCCCTGGGATGTTTGTGGAATTGATATGTCAGTCTTTCCAGCTACTCATGGAGATTCTTGATGAAGAGTTCCTTATTCTCCAAGACTGACTTTTGCGCAGAGAGCTGTTCTTCCAGGTCCCTGATCTTCTTTGACATTTCAGCCAAGGCTTGGTTCTTCGCCATTAACTGGAAGGCCTAGTTCTCTAAGGCAGACTGAGTCCTCTATTCCTCGACAGGAATACGAGCAGCTCTTGCTCGCCCCCGAGGAGCTCTTTCTTGACCACGAGAAGGTGTAGAAGGGCCAGACCTCTTCAAGGTTTCCAACTCGTCCCTCAAGTTGGCGTTCTTGACTTCCAAGAACGATAATCCCTCATCAATCACTCGGATCAAGGCTTTTGAAGTAGAAGATGCAGACTTCAACTGTGACAATTCTCTTTGAAGATTGTTGTTCTCTTGCTCTAATAATTCAGCTATTTGTCTGCATTCCTCGACCTCACCCTTCAGAGTTCTCTCCCTCATATCGTAGCCAGTAAAAAGTTTCTAGTATCCCTTATCGGCAACGATCTGCTGGTATTTCTTCTCGTACCCCTCATGCAACAGGGCAGTGGATTCTTTGTATTGTTGCTGAAGGTCTTCAAGAATGCCTTGGAGATCCTCGATCATGTCATAATAAGCCACATTATTGGCCACTGCTCGATCAAGTAGACACTTCAGATATTGGTATGCTTCAACCGCCTATTTAGAAGCATCTTGGTCGAGGATGTCGACGACTTGTGCTGCACTCAGATCTGTGTGACCAACCTTAAAATAATCATTGCATTGCCTCATCAGCACAGTATCATGAGCAGATAATAATTCCATCCTGGCCATAAACTAGTAGAGGAAGAAAAGCAATAATCAATAAGAATCAAGACAGAGTATGAAGAAGAGACAACAGTATGAATAAACACAAGTTCAAGTTTTATTATATCATAAACGTCAGAAGTACAATATTCAGAATTACATGTTCAGGATTACATTTGTTAAAGAAAAATTAAATAGAAGTCCGAACAACTCTACACCTTTTCCTTGTCTCCCAAAACCTTCTCGGGAGGCTAGGACGAGGAAGTAGGTTGCTCGGATGGAGCAGATAGTGATAGGGGAGGTGCTGGAGGTTGCTCGGAGGAATTTGCAGGTAGTTGAAGTTCCTCGTCAGCAGGCTGGATAGTCAGGGGAAGAGAAATCTAGTTTCCCATCACCATGGAAGACTCTTCGGAGGCAGCTTCGTCATCTTCTAAATCTTCAGGAGTTAGAGGAGGACCAGGGATGTGTCGCTGAAAGAGTTCGGAATTTTCATCCACTTTCATCTCCTGTAGAGCAGCGACCCATCCATCCCTAAAGTACTTGAGGCTGCCATATTCTACTTGCGACACCATGGCAGCCAATCCCTTGTTCCACCCCTTGTCCCAGCCAGCACTAAAGGACTTATTCACAACCATTTTCCTCTTCAATTTCTCTGAGGAAAGCTTCTCGGACAGCAGGTGATCAGCAACTTTCAACTTTCTCTCAGCATCCTCCTTCTGCCGATTTACCTCCCGAAGTTGATCCAACTCCTCTTCAGCAACCTTGAGCTTATTCTCAAGCTCTCCAGCATTTTGTAGCTTCTCGCCGAGCTCTTTATTTTTCCCTTCCAAGTCCTTTATTCTCTTCTCCAACTCCTTGGAGACTTCAACAACCTGAGCTTTTTCCTGCTCGGTGGAAGCAAGTTTCTTCTCCCAGATTGCCTTGTCAGTAGCATATTTCTGGCGAGAATCTTCCAAAGACTTCATCAGACCCGCCAGAGCTTCCTTCACCCCAGATGAGGAGCTTGAAGCTTTAATTGCTTCATCCTTCTTCAAAATTATATTGAAGCAGCTCGTCAACTGTAAAAAAGAAAATAAAAGCAAGTCAGAAACAGAAATGACAAGGGAAATATGAAAAATTCAAAGTAATAAGACTTACAGAAGCAATATGGGGAGCAGCTAACAAAGTGACCATGTCCCGAGTAAGGTTTTCTTCAGTACCTTGGACCTCAGGAATGATCCAAGACTTTACCGAGCTCATGGCAGAGCTCAGAGGAACAAAAGTTGGAACATCGGTTCCAATAACTGGGGGCTGAGTGATGGTGTCAGCCAAATTGACCGAGGAGCTCTTCTTCAGCTTCCTCGGGGGAACAGGGATTGATTCAACCAAGGAGGAGCCCTTGGTCGGTGATATGACAATTACCTCGCCTGGAGCAGCAGCCTTGCTCGGGGCTGCTGGAGGCTTCTCGGCAACCTTCACAATAGCATCCGAGGAAGGTGCATCAACTTTCTTTGTCCCTTCTGGGACATCAATCTTAATTATTTTAGCCTCTCCAGCACCAGAGGCGGGCTTCTCGAAGAGGGTGGGAGGTCTTCTCTTCTTCATCCTTTCACTTAAAGGAACGTGTGAATCAGGTGAAGAGCTGGTAGAAGCTGGTACTGGCTCTACGTCGCTTATTAGTGGACGAGCAGTAAAAGAGGTGGTGTAGCTCTTGTATTGCAGCAGATATGAGGCTGACCTAATGTGCTCGTCGGCAACACTCTGATGCGGACTCCAGATAAGTTTCAAATGTCTTATATTAACATCTGCTTCCTTTGGACACTTTTTTTTTCGATCAACTGCAAATAAATCAAAATTAAAATATAGTGGCACATTTTATCAAACATAGAAGAAGCATAATTTCAAAATAAATAAAATGAAATAAAAATAACCTATCCCATTGCCAGAGAAAGGGCATATGGGACCCTGATACACTTCATCTCCTGATAAAGGAGCATGTTGCCAATTTTTTATGACAACCTCGTGCTCAAAATAATCCCTATTAGCATCCGGGAGATTGACTACTAAGGCCCTATTCAAAAATCTAGTTTTTAAATAAAAGGTGTTATCACCAACTGCCCATCTATAACAAAACATGATTTCTGGAATTCCTATGCGAGTTCCATGGATTTGATTTAACCTATGAACCCCATTAACTATTCTCCATGTATTTTGGGCTATTCTTGCAGGAACAACGTCAAAGTATTGACAAAATTCCAGACATAAGGGATTGGGTGGAAAAGAAAATCGACACTCAGTAATAAAGAGACTGGGGAACCAATGTCCCTCAGCCAAACGGAAATAATCAGAAGGCTCAGAAAGCTCTTCCAGAACAACCCAGGAGGGAACAGAAAAATCAGAGCGAAACTTATCAAGAGATTCAACAGGGTAAACCATGATGAATAAAAGAAATGAAGAAGAAGGAAGAAAATCTTACAGAAAAAGAGTGGATCTGATGACAACGAACGATGGAAGATATGAATACACAGGAGAGAAAGAGACGACGAAAAACTCGAAGATACAAATTTGAAAAAGTAGAAGACGATGGGATTTTCTGCAGCGTTTAAATACTCTGCCTTGGGAAATGGTAAAGTAATGATTACCAAAAGAAACAATTACGCTACCGGCGGCTAGAGGAACAAAAAGGGCACGGCAATCGAAGCGAGAAGAAACGATTACGCTATCGGTAGCTAGAAGGACAAAAAGTACGCGGAGATCGAGGCAGTTATGAAAATTCAAAAAAGCCTGATTCTATGAATTTGGAAAGAGAAATAAATACAAGGGAAACACTCCTAAAAATCAGGAGGACTATTTAAAGCTATCATATTCCGAGAAAGAATGTTCCACACTCCTCAAATTTCGAACTATGAAACATTGGGGGCTTCTGTTGATACCAAATTTAGTCTTCTGACATGGATCAATAAAGTGAAGACACGTGACAGTCTATGTGGCAACAATAAACACTTCCGAGGAACTCACACGCTCCTAGGAACCATACTACAACGAGGAACACTGATTCCCCGAGGAACTCGTACGCTCCGAGAAATGAGAACTCTCCAAGGAACCCTTGAGCACCGAGAAGCTTAGGCGGTCCGAGCAACTCAGACGGTACGAGCTACACCTCGAACAAAGCATTAATAGCAGGATAACCAACAGTTTGACTGTTCATTAAATGCTTATCATTCAGACACACACGGTTAAAGGGCATTGAATGTATTACCCTTTCATATGTACATCATTTAATGTATTACCCTTTCACATTACAGCCTCAGGGCTATAAATACATTGTACAATCCTCATTGTAGAGGGACTGGAATTTCTGGAGATAACTTGTAATCGAGAATTCCCATATAATCAGCAATACCTTAATAGTGGACGTAGGCCATTCTTTTAAGGCTGAACCACTTTAAAAAAATTTTGTCTCATTTATTTATCTGTGATTGAATAATTAGATATGATCTAATTTTTTACATCAACAGTTGGGCAAAACTCCTTTTTTGATTTTACTTCATACATGAAGTTTCAGGGATTTCTTGTTCATGACTTCTCAAAGTTAAAGTCATATAGGAGGTCTAAAAGATTTTTATTTTTTGAAGTTGGAAAAGTTTATTGGGTTGAGAAGGACTTAAAGTTCGTAAATTGTCAAGGACAAAGTCATAAATGAAGTCTCAAAATTTTCTAAATTATTTTTTGAAGTTAGAAAAGTTTGATAATTTGAAGTTGAAAAAGTTTACTAGTTTACTGGGTCCAAATAAAGAAACATAAAAATGAAGCATAATTGGTAAGAAATCATAACTTTATTAATCTGGAAAAAATGGTTACATCAAATACGTAATAGAATTACTGATAGTATTTCTTGAGGTGGCCAACGTTCCATGGGTTCTTAAGCTCTTCCCCTTCAAGTGTTTCCAGGTGATAAATTACTGATTGGATGACTATTGAGATGAGGTATGTACCGCGCCAGTTTGGTTCCAACTTGTGTCCCTTCTAAATTACCTTCTTAAGGACATAGTGTCCTTCTTTCAAGTTGGTCGACTTGACCCTCTTATTGTAGAATCTAACAGTTCTTTGTTGATAAGTATCCATTCTAAGTGCAGCATCCTCCTCGACTTCCTCAATCATGTATAAATCCAATCTCCTCATGAGATCACTTATGGGGGAATCAAAGTTCAACACCTTATGAGTCACCAGACCTATCACGGCTGGTACCATTGTTTGAGTTCCAAAAGTAAGCATGTGAGGAGTCTCGCCGGTGGATGATATCGACATAGTTCTATATGCCCAAATAACACTGTGCGGCTCATTTATCCAGTTTCCCTTAGCATCATCCAACCACTTTTCCAACTCATCAAGTATATTTTTGTTAGCGACCTCTATTTGGCCATTACATTGTGGGTGTTCAGGGGCAGAATGAAGTTTCTGGATCTTGGATTGACTACTATACTCTTCAAATTCCTCGTTGTCCAACTGAGTGCCATGATCAGTGATGAAGGCATATGGAATTCCATACCTGCAAATGATATGTTTCCAGATAAATTGGAAGACTCTTTCATAAGGCATTTCAACCAATGGCTCATCCTCCAACCATTTAGTGAAGTATCCACCGCCACTACTAAGTATTTGAACCTTCCTTTGGTCTATGATAATGGGCTGATTAAATCGATTTCCCAATAGAAAAAGGCCAAGGTGAAGTACTAGGAGTTAAGGCAACCCCAAGTTTTCTATGAATTATGGAAAACTTCTAAAATTTATCACACTTCTTTGCAAAGAAAAGATAATTAACTCTCATAGTCGATCAGTAGTATCCTTACATAACTATCCTGCTCACTGATTACTGGTCGGCTGAATGATCCCCATAGGAACCTTTATGTACCTTTCTGATCAAGTTTTTTACGTCGGTCGGGTGAACACAACTAAGTAATGAAACGGTGTATATTCTTTTATATAGGACTCATTGCTCTAACACATAACTGGCTACCTTTAACCTTAATTTCCTGGCTTTTTTTGGATCAGCGGGTAATATAACTTTATCAGTGTAGTTTCTGATAGGATCCATCCATGAGGGTCATAAGTCCCTTGTAATAAAACTGACCATATCCTCCATATCTACACTTTTATGTGTAAGAATTTTCGTAGGGATGATTTTGTTGAGTTTTGTTCTAATTACTGAGGTTAGTCGAGCAAGTGCATCTGCTCGGGCAGTCTTTAACCGTGGTATTCTCACCATTTTGACTACAACAAACTTGGACATAACTTCCATGATTTTGGACATATATTTGATCAGAGATCTTCCTTGACTCCATATATTTGAAGCATTTGGTTAACAATGAGCTGGGAATCACGATGCGCAATAACCTGCTCGCCTCCCAATGATAAAGCTAAATCCAAACCTGTGATTAATACTTCATTATCTGTTTCATTATTGGAGGGTTGGAATTGAAAAGGAAGTGGACACTGAGTTGGTGCAAACATTTCATATTTATCCCCATAAATTAGGTAGTTTTATAGTCCCGTGCAGTATAAATAGGATGGATTATCTCATATTCATGTTAATGACCCTATTTAGCAAGTATTTATTATTTTGTATATCTCTCGTGTATTTTACAAGTATTTTGTGAAAGTGAATGTGGGAGAGAAATCGAAATAAAGAAAGAAAAGAAGGAGAACAAGTCCAAGGGAAAAAATATAATTTTTCAGCTCGAACCTGCAAGCGGAGCCTAAAGAAGAGTTGAAGAGCTTGACTCCACGAGCACACTGGAAGAAACGATACGGGATTTCCATGTCAAGGCTGAGAAGTTACAAGAAATTGAAGTTGAGAATAATCCAAGAGCATTTTTGTAATTATCTAGCATTCAAACCGGTTTGGAGGATCATAGATTCGGTTCGCAAAGCAAAACAGTTCAGGCATCAGCCAAACCGGTTCGGAATGCCTGCGTGCAAAAAATATTTTCAATCCTATTTTTAATGAGAGTTTTATATGATTAAAACACTTGCAAACTTTGCATCCAACGTAGTTAGTTCGTGATTAAGGATTAGTTAGAAATTTTTAGAGCTTGTTTTGAGAGCAAAAGGGGGTAAGAAACATTAGAGGAAAAATTCTTCATCAAGATTTCATGATTTTCCATTATTTTGCATGGAAATATTCAATATAAGTATTCTTCTCCTTATTGCTTTCAGGAATTTTTTATTTCTAGGTTGTAGTTATTGTTTCTCTCGCTGTAGAGATTTCATATATGTTTGTTTGCATTATTTACATTAAAATGAATCCACACAACATAAAATTCATGCTTAATTGTAGTTTCACCATGTTCGGCTAGGTTTTTAGCGAGTTGAGATATATGAACTCAACTTAGATGTTATGTAGGGATATAAAATCATAACTAAATGACGTAATTAATTGGAGGCTTGATACTTTTCAGTATAAGTGTCGTATACCTTTTAACTTCGTTTGCCCTACGTAACCGGAGTATTTAACGATGTGATATGCGTGTCAGAAATTTTGTCTCGCACTTTGAAATGATTTTTGATTATCTATTGCGAGGAATGAAATCCCCATATATATAATGATTAGATGAAATCAAAGTCTTCTTCCAATTAAATATTAAATATTGTGAAAGTTTAATACTCGACATAATTACTGAATGTTTGGGGGAGCGTATTCCAATCCCATTTTTCAAACGTAGTTTAAATAAAAAACTTTCCGTCCTTGCATGTGTGGTTAGTTCATATATATAAATTAGGTTGCATTAGTTCATTAAAAATTTCCTTCAAACAATCTTCATCTTTTCTTTTCTTTTTTTTGAGTCGATCATTAGCATTAGTCGCCTTCCTCAATAGTCGTTATGTTTTACCTCTTAGTCCTTGAGTTTGATACCCGACTTGCTCGGATTACTGTTTATGATATCCGCTTACACTTGAGACATAATTCACATGCACTAGAGACACTTTTCGAGTCACATCAAGTTTTTGGCACCGTTGTCGGGGTCTAAATAGACATACTAGGTTTGGTAGAATTAATCTAATAATTTGACTCCAATCCTTAAAAAGACAAAAAATTACAAAAAACAAAAAAGAAATTGAAAAAAATCCAAAAGCCCAAAAAAATCATAAAACCAAAAATACAAAAACATAAGAAAAATCCAAAAATATTTTAAAAATATTCTCTCGTGCTTCAAATGTAAAACACTTCATCTAATCCCACTCCTACTCCTCATACGGTACATAGAAAATCCCATAGTAGAATTCAATCCTAATAGACCACACACTCCAAATGCATCGAATTTTTGGGTCCCACCTCCTATATCTCATTACTCCATCATGAGGCCCATGTGAGTCACATGTTTAGGTCTACCGGTGAGGATATTGAGTCATTAAGTGAGATCATAATGTAATGGGTGAGGGAGTGATGTCGAATCTCCCCATAAGAGACCTCTTATACCCCCAAGCGAACCGTCACTCTGGGTTGCATTATATATCCATATAATGCGGGGATATTATATTTCAGGAATGGGATGATTCAAATTATCCCTACATTCCATGGTATGGAGTCAGAAAATCCCTATTCCACATTAGAGAGTTTGAGGAGGCGTGCAAGACTTCAATGACCAAATGTGCACCCAAGATGTAGTGCGTTTTAAGCTTTCCCCCTTCTCCCTGAAGGATAAGGCTAAGACTTGGCTTTGGTCACTATCACCGAACTCGATAGCCACTTGGAGGGATACATAGGTAAATCTTCTCCAAAAGTTCTTTCCCGCAATATGTGCAATTCTATTAGGGCTCAAATTCAGACCTTTAGGTAAAATAAAAGTGAGCCTTTTGATACATGTTGAGAGAGGTTTAACGAGTTAATCAACATGTGACCACACCACGGTTTTGAGGAGTGGAGACTCTTTTACAAATTTCATCATGGGTTAAGCGTAAGTTCCAAACAACTCGTTGAAACTATGTGCCCATAAGAGTTCTTAAGGTTAGACACGGATGATATGGAGGCCCAATTTAAGTATATCACCAAGACTACTCAAGCGTGGGACATATCAGATCCAAATACCCAACCCAAAGCTAGACACACGACCACGGCTCCTTTCACGTCCGATTTTTATCAATTGGAAAAGGAAGCCAAATTAAAATTTCAAATTAATCAACTAGCCAAGAGGTTAGAAGACATGGTCGAATCTAGGAGGAGAGATGTATCTGGCTCCACCCGAGCATTGAGAGAGGAGGTATGCAATATTTGTCAGGCGATACATTTAACAAAGGAATGTTCGATGTAAACTTGCCAACAAAGTGATGCTCCAAAAGCAAGTTGAAGCGGTGGGATCCTATAAGGGTAATTTTAATGCCCCTCACGGGAATTAATATAACCCTCGTGGTGAAACCATCCCAATTTTAATTACGTACAATCAAACGCAGTGATGAACTAGAATCCACTTGTTGCCCAAGAACCGCCATCACTCCCACCTTTCCAAAATGCTACACTTATGCCCGCTTCCCCTCCTGGGTTGTATATAATCCCACAAAGGAAGAGTTTCGAGGATACTTTAGACCAATTCATGCCAACTCGGTCAACGATAAACACTCAAAATGCCCAAGATTTTGCCGACTTAAATGCGTCGTTGTTTAAGTTGCAATCTTCCCTAAGTGTCCAAGAGAAGGACAAGTTTCCCGTCCAAGTCCAAAGACCTCCCCAAGGTCAAAATTGATTTATCTCTAATATCAATCAGAACTAAGATCAATGTCAAGAGATTACCACTCTATGTAGTGGGAGGGTTGTTGACTTGTCACCTCCCCCACGTGACGAGAAAAATGACAAGGAGGTTTCGCCCGGCATGAAAAAGGCTGAAGATACCCTCTTAGAGAAAAGTGATAAAGAGGACACAATTAGGACCGAGGTGGTAGTTAAAACCCCTAATGCCTCTCCTTACCCTGATCGGTTGGTCCCTCCCCCTAAAGGCTCTGCCCATGACGATATCTTAGAAGTGCTTAAGCAAGTAAAGCTTAATTTACCTTTTCTCTAGGCCTATGCAAAGTTCCTTAGGGTGTTGTTAACGGTGAAATGTAGACTAATGGTAAAGAAGAAGGTGTTCCTAGAACAAAACATAAGTTCGGTACTTTTGAGCGACCTCCCACCAAAAGTATAAAGATTTGAGTGCACCCACTATTTTGTTCACCATTGGAGAGAGCGAAATTGAGAGAGCACTATTAGATTTAGGGGTGAGTGTTAATGTTCTCTCTTACTCCATCTACAGACATATTCATTTGAGGGGCCTTAAACCCATAAAACTTAATCTCCAAATCGCAGATTATTGAGTGAAGATATCTCGGGGGATTGTTGAGGATGTGATCATCCAAGTTGACACTTTCTACTTTTCAGTAGATTTTGTCATTTGGGACATGGAGCCCTCTTCTCTCTCAATCCATTATGTTCCCATGATCCTTGGACGCCTATTCTCAGGTATGGCTAATGCTTTAATTAACACACAAAATGGGCAAATGCAACCCATGTTATGGAATATGACACTCAAGACTAGTATCTTCAATATTACCAAGAAAATGGGTGATGAGGATGAGTTGTGCGAGATGGATCATATCGAGGAGGTAGTATACGAACACTTTGAGGGTAATCATAGTAGGGATCCATTAGAGGCATTGTACAAAACGACCCTAATCATTACAATCACTATTTTAATCCTTATAAAGTATTCAAATTCAAAAGTCTTCTAAAGAAGAATTGGATCTATACCCTAGAACATACTAAATTAACCTAGATAACCTAAAGTTTTAATAATTATAAACTAGCCCCTAGAAACTTTAAACCAACATAACTGGACTTATACATAAACCCTAAACATCAACTTTATATCAATTAATACTTTAGACGTCAACTATTACAAAATTACAATTTCATCCCTTAAAATTTTTGAAAATTATAAAAATACCGGTAAACTTTATCAAAAGTACACTTTCAATGCTATAAGTACATATACTTGACCAACAAAGGACTAAAGACCAAATTTTTGATAATTTCATAAACCCTATGTCTAAATAAGCTTACACATCAGCACAAGCAGCCAAGAATCACATGTGTACACCATGCACATATGTTATGAACAATATCCAAGCTTGAAAACCTTATGATTTTAGTTAAAATCCACCTCCCCTTTTCAACAATAAACTCCCCTACTCACATACTATAAATACCCCCACGAATTTCTTAGTTTAAACTCACTCAAACAGAAGTTTCAAAACTCAAAATTTTCACTCCAAATAAGTACTCTATGATTTTATATACTATATTTAATTATTTTAGTTTCAATCATCTTCTATGTTGTTATAATGCTGGAGTAGCTCAAAACAGTACGAAATTTTACGTAGAAAATAGGCCTTAGGTGAAAATTATGAAGTTTCCAACATCAAAGCTTGAACTTTAATGGTGAACTTCCAAATAATGATCAAAACTTAGGTTTAAAGATTTGAATGTCTTCATTAGAACCTCGGGAACTCGAATGTAATGATCAAATGCCATGAATCTGCCTAATAAGCTCGAGTTGACTGAGAGTGTATTTTGAACTAGAAAACTAAAATTTTTAATTCTCCTTGTATAATTCATCTCAACCTTTGAAATCAAAACCAAACTACTCCTATATATAGCAGAAATCAAGATATATTCATAAGAATCCCTACCATGTCCTTAAAATCCATGAATGTTAGGTCAAATTTTTGGTAAGATACACAGTTATGGAACTTGAGATAGACTGCATCTCAATCCATAAAACCTATCTTTTGGATTCCTTATGAAATTTTAGGTTTATTTTGTGAAGAAATCATCTCAAATGGTTTAAAAATGAAAGAGTTATTCGAGATAAAAAATCAGAAACCCTAAAGTCAACTGTCGAGGGGGAGAAGATGAACCTTTTGACCAGAAATTTATCTCGCTCGTGAGGGCATGTGGCCAATCTGAATTTTCTGAAATTTTTTCCAATATTTTTATTTTATTTTTCTGGTCAAAATGATATAAGGTAAGGCTCTGTTTGGATCAAAGTTATGGGAAAATGATGTTTTAACTTGAAAATATTTGCAATTTGACCCCTCATGACTTTTTCAACTGATGAATTTGAATCCCAAACTTTTTCAATGAATACTTCAAAATATTTTAAGAAAAAAGTCTCTCACACCAAAGTTCAAATATGTAAGGACAAAATTTACAATTGAGTCTGTTGTATGTTTATTTGACTTATTCCCGAAAAAAACACGTTTGAGTCATATGTAGATTTTTATTGTCACGATCCCACACAGACTATGACGTGTTGAAGTTTATTGATGATGTTGTGGCAAAGATTTAAAGTTTTATCATGCCGATTTATGGTGCATATTTCGTTTTCAAGTTCAATTGCATTTCGAGATCACTCACATATGAATGCGAAATTTTGATGAGACTCAAAATTTATTTTAAAGTGTTTAAGGATTTTATTTTATTAGATAAATAATTTTAAAATGTTTTTAAAAGAGTTTAAAAACGTTTACACTTTGTTTATTCTGAGATAAACATCATTTAGAGTTGTGTTGAATCAAACACACGTGTTTTTTTATTCAAACCACTATGTCAGTCATTTGAGCGACATGGGGATGTCGTTCGAGCGAAAGACCGACTTAAGGAAATGTATTTAAGGCGTGCTTTCTCAGAGTTTTGATGGTGTGTAGTCCAGAATCCAGTTTTCATAACAATAAGTTTCTGCACAAAATTTTTCTAAGGTTGTATAAAGACAAATACATCCTTAGAGTTTCAAAGATCCGAGTTTTCATTCACATATTCTATTATTATCTTTATTTTGACCGAGAAGAGTTTGTTCTACACTTGAACATTGGGTTTGATGATGAAGAAGCAAAGGAGTTCGTGGTGAACATCATAGACATCACAAAGCCATATCGGTGGACATCGAGACATAAGTGGATGCGTGTGTTTTGGACAAGCATTGTGGAAGAAGGACTTTTTACGCGGGCACTGTGAGAGGAGTGGTTGAAGTTCAGAAGAGCGTCAAGTCTTGTAGGGATCGAGTCATTGAGTAAGACTTACGTTTATTACTTTTAATTCCACATTCATAGTGATTGTCTGGCCTGGGCCATCCGAGGTTTTTCCTTTTGTGGTTTCCTCGTACATCCGGCATTGTGAGCATCCTTTTTCTTACTTTACATGATTTAATCACTAGATACTTGTTTAGGATTAATCAAGATAAAATTTGGTTAAGTTAAAATTGGTTCACAATTTAGTGCACATAAAAGTTTGAAAAAGGTTTTTCAAAAAGAGAAAGTGTTTCATCATCCTTAAAGTAATGTCTGATTTGAAATTAAATGGGACCTACAGATTGGTATCAGAGCTAGAAACATATTTTTATTATGTTGATCCTTTTTTCTTTTAAGGATTAATTTTGGAAATTATGACAGTTTTCGTACTCCTATTTTTTATAGTACTAACTATGCTTATTGGAAGATGAGAATGAGAAGTGCCTTGAAATCCATAGATGAGCGTGTGTGGTGAGAAGCTCAAAAGGTTTGGACACCACCAGTTACATGAGAGGGTGAGTTCACTAGTTTGAAACCCGTTGAGTCATGGACTGAGGCTGAACACAAGCTTGCATTGTATAACTCTAAAGGCTTGCACATTATTTCCTCACATGTCACGCCTGAAGAGTGCAATAGAATCATAACTTCTGAAACATCAAAATAGGCTTGGGGTACACTTACACTCACTCACGAGGGCATGAGCACGGTTAAGGTGTTTAAGTTACAAAACCTCACTACACGGTTTGAGAATATTAAGATGTTCGAGAGTGAGACGCTTGATGAGTTCTGCATTAGGTTGTCCATTATTATCAATGTGTTGTTTAACCTGGGAGAGAAGATACCCGACAACCGAGTCGTAAAGAAAATATTAAGGTCGTTGCCTAAAATATTTGATGTGAAATTGATCGTTTTGAATTCCCTTGGTATGCTAGAGTAGAAGAAACTATAAGAGATTGTAAGTGACATACAAATCTATGAACTCGACATGTTTACCTCCAAGTAATATCCAAAGACAGAAAAGGGCATTGCTTTGAAATCCCGAAAGGAGGAGACTAAAGTTTTGGATGATGATTTTTATTCTGATTTTGAGGATGTCGCCTTATTGGCAAAGAAATTTTAAAAAAAACAATAAATTCCAAAAGCAATCGAAAGATGCCAAAATATTTAAGAAATTCAAGAACAAGAAGGTAGATTCCACCCCTAAGGAAAAGAATGAGAAAGTTAAGAAGGATGAGTCAGATAGGTGTTTTGGATGTGAGGGGTACGGTCACAAGGTTATCGAGTGTCCCACTAGACTTAAGAAATAGGGAAAGAAATCGACAGTATATAATGCCACCTTAAGTGATAGTGACCGAAAGAGGGAAAGAGTTCCCCCCTTGAGCAAAACTTTATTGCATTTATGGCATGTCATGTGAGCGACGACGATAAATCTTTCCACGAAGATACTCATGTACATGACACTTCTGAGGCCGTTGAGAGTAAATCCCAAGTGTGTAAGGGTGAAGAAAGTGAGGAGGATTAGATTGATGTGAAAGAGTTGCAAGAGGTGGAGGTGAAAAGGGGAAACTCTAAATTCCAACTCGGTTGAATGAGCGTGCCATAAAAAATAATGATGTTTTGATTGAGGATCTTAGGGCATGGGAGAAGAAGCTTAAGGATAAGCTAGAGTACATTGAGAAAGAGAGAGAGAGAGAGCCTTAGTGGTTTGATCGACCCATTAAAAAAGAAGGTGCTAGAGTTTGAGGAGCCTAGGCGTGTGCTTTAGTCGAGGATTTGTGAGTTGGAGGAGAAGTTAAAAGACTCGAGTAAGGTTAAGTTTGACTTAGAATCTAGGCTGGAGAAGTTGGATAGGATGTTAGGGACCGTCCAAGTCAAGAGAGATACGTTTGGTATAGGCTACGATGATCACGTTGTTCCCATTCCCAAAGCCAATACTAATCATGTGAGAGATCCCACTAGGAACGTGAGGAGATGTCGACATTTAGGTAATCAACTTGTTTTGTTTACACTTATTCCTATTACGGTAGGAAAGTTCACCGTAGACATTTTTTCTATGACCTTAGAAATGCTCCTAGGAAGTTTAGGAATAAAGTTGTTTCGATTCCCAAAACCCCCATACGTCATGTTACACCAACTTGGGTTAGGAAATCGGACTTAGAGGATTTAGGACTAAAACTTCAAGGTTCTCATTTGGTTGCACTTGATTCTTCCCATGCTAGATTTAATGGATGATTGTGTTGCCATGTTTGTCATACGCTAGTCTTTGCATAATGCTTTATATATTGCTAGTGTTATGGCATGCATATCATTTTGTATTATAGTTTTCGTTTATTGAGTCTTATTTGAAAGATACAAAAATATTTTTCTTTTGATTAAATTTTTCGAAAAATACAAAAAGATTTTTGGTTTTAAAATATTTTTGAGAAAAATTTAAAAAGATTTCACTTTTATTTGAGTCAAAAAATGTTGAAAAAGCCAAAAAAGATTTTTCAATTTTTTTTTTGTGTCATGAGTTTACATGTTTGATGTGGCATATTGGTGTGCTTGGACCCATTTCCTTTCATTATTCATGTGGCTAGGACATTTGTTCATAATTATTGAAACTTAGAATGATCTTAACCATTGTAATATGGGGTTGTTTTGAAATTTATTTACATTTTGATTCGACTTTATTTATATGCCATCTTTGTACACATGAACGAGTTTATATGAATGTTTGACTTCTCTTGCATATTTGAGTTTGGAGAGACATTCTTATATCAATTTTTTCATTTATGTGTAAGTAGTCTTAAGAAGTAGGTATGCATGTAAGAACCGTTTACCGTGAGGATTAAAATGTAAAAATTGATGAGTGTTCTCAGGAAAGGGCTGCGAAAGTGTAAAATTGATTCATCGTGAAAGCCACCATTTATAAGAGCCCCAAAAAATTAAAAGTCAATAAAAATAAGGATATGCCAAAATGGGACAAATTAGTTTATATTCATTCCCAAAGAAAAATATATGATATAAATTTGAGGGAGTTTGGATGGATAATTAAACGGGTTTGCACAAAGAATCATAACGTTAAAAATCGTATCATGACATTATGGTTTATAAAATCGTCAAAATTTTGGATTTGTGTGCATGATGTTTGTTTAGTTCATGAAGCTCACACTTTAATTGTCACATATGGCAAGGATAAAGTTTGATTATTTATAGCTATTAATTAGAGCTTTTTTACCTTTTCGATGTGTTGAAATTATGATTCATTTATTATAGTTCACTCCCATACGTTCCATGTTCATGTTTGAGCACATTTGTACTGTGCTAGAATGTATCTCATATTGTTTTTGTTGTTTTTTCTAATGTTTTTCAGTTTTCTGCCACTTCCAGTTAGTTTTTTTAAGAAATATTTTCACTGCGCAAAACTGTTCAATTTTTAGAAGTGGATGTGAGAGTTTAATTTTCTTATTCGAGCGAGATATAGATGTCGCGCGAAGCCATCTCACAAGAAGCCTACGTCGTTTGAGTGACAAGGCTATCTCATTCCAGCGACATGCCTGGAATTCTGTTTCCTTCTGTTTCAGTACCCTGGTTCATATTGAGATATTATTTTTGTACTGTTGGGTTGCTTTTGGACACTTTATATGCAGTTCACATTGATCATATTTTACTGTATTACGTTCATTTAGTCACACTTGCTTAGATTGTTTATTCATTTTGTGTGATTACTGTTTTGTAGCTATAGATTTAACATCTTTTGATCATTATTAGCTGGTTGTTTCACGGATATCTATATATATTTCATTGATTTATCTCATGAGAGATATGTTTATCTTTTCACCGGGTTGTCTATTCGAGATAAAAAGGGGGAGCGATGTATGTGATGTAGGGGGAGAGTATACATTTGTTGTATTACTTATTGGTATCATATTTATGATCATATGCTTTCATGATTATATTGATTAGTTTGCACAAATGGGTATCGTATTGTTTTTGCATCGGTACTAATTGATATCCTGATTTAAATGTTGTTTACGTATTGATATCATGTTTTGGTCACATAACAAATGATTTGGATTTGATTTTTCATATTGGTTTATATCATTTGTTCCTCCATACTTCACTGGGTATTTGTCTATTTCATGTGTTTAGGTATGCTTAAGAGATTCGAGATTTCAAGTCTACATCACATTCATACGGTTCATGCTTGTCAGGCCATCATTTGCTAGTCTTGTCCTATAATTTTTTATGTTAGGTTTTTATTTGATGGGATTTATGCGTCATATGGCTTGACGAACCGTCTTAGGAATTTCACTGTTGGTTTTGTCCCGGAATAGTCAAAGGGGAAGATTTGCAAGGACAAAATTTCAAATTGAATTCATTGTATCTTTATTTGACTTATTCCCGGAGCAAAACACGTTTGAGTCATAGGTAGATTTTTATTGTCACGATCCCACACAGACTATGACATGTTGAAGTTTATTGAAGACGTTGCGACAAGGCTTCAAAGATTTATCATGTCGGT
Organism: Sambucus nigra; assembly: GCA_949130495.1. NCBI lineage: Eukaryota > Viridiplantae > Streptophyta > Magnoliopsida > Dipsacales > Adoxaceae > Sambucus > Sambucus nigra. Next base: position 582,396,011 of record OX422211.1, on the reverse strand, counting down.
TTATGGTGCATATTTCGTCTTCAAGTTCAATTGCATTCCGAGATCACTCAGGTACGAATGCGTAATTTTAATGGGACTTGGAATTTATTAAAAAAAAATAGGGATGTTATTTTATTAAATAAATAAGTTTAAGATGTTTTTGAAAGAGCTTGAAAATGTTTACACTTCGTATATTCTGAGATAAACATCATTTAAAGTTGTGCTAAAATCAAACACATATTTTTTTTTGGTCAAACGACTATGTCAGTCGTTCGAGCAACATGGGGATATCGTTTGAGCAAATAAACCATGTCGTTCAAGCGAGATGCCTATTTAAGTAAATATATTTAAGGTGTGTTTTTCAGAGTTTCAACGGTGTGAAGTCCAGAATCCAGTTTTGCTAACAGTACGTTTCTGCACAAAAGTTTTCTAACGTTTTGAAAAGCCAAATACATCCTTAGAGTTTCAAAAATTTGAGTTTTCATTCACATATGATATTGTGATCTTTGTTTCCACCAAGAAGAGTTTGTTCTACACTTGAACACTGGGATTTGTGGTGAATAAGCGAAGGAGTTCGTGTTCAACATTATAGACATCACAAAGCCATATCGATGAACACCGAGACATACGTGGATGCGTGTGTTGAGGATGAGCATCGTGGAAGAAGGGCTTTCTGCGTGGGCACTGTGAGAGGAGTGGTTAAAGATCATAAGAGCATCAAGTCTTGTAGGGATCGAGTCGTTGAGTAAGACTTGCGTTTGTTCCTTGTAATTCCACATCTATAGTGATTGTCTGGCTTGGGTCGTTCAATGTTTGAGCATTCATTTCCTTACTTTACTTACTTTAATCACTAGATGCTTGTTTTGGATTAATCAGGATAAATTTTGGTTAAGTTAAAATTGGTTCACAATTTAGTGCACATAAAAGTTTGAAAAAGGGTTTTCAAAAAGAGAAAGTGTTTGATTATCCTTAAAGCAAAGTCTGATTTGAAAATTAAATGGGACCTACAAATATGACGTTAAGGTTCATATTTTGAAATCCCGAATTATTTACAATTAAACCCCTAGAACTTTAAAATATATAGTTTTAGTATAAACTAACCAACCCAATCCAAAATTCCAATAAATACCTATATGTCCAACATTGTATATAGGTAATCAAGTATCATCTCCTTTCGATATCCTTTTTTACATAAAGTCGTGTGAAATATCGAGAAAGTAGGTTCATTCTACCCTTTTAATAGTAAGCTTTGTGTATTTGACATACTACTATTGATATCACTATGTGATAGATCCTATTTACTCTTAGTATGTGTATATTATAATACTGCCATACTATATATTATATTGAATACCATCGATATTTGAATTTGAATAACTGATGTCATGTTCCTTAGTGAATCAGTTCACTCCTGCACCTTTGTGCAAATATTTATATTATGAGCATCAGTATTAACTAGGAAGTAGACTAACGTGTTATCCCATGGAACTTTCTGCTTGACCTAATGCTCTCAGATGATTGAGAGCCTGGCTTTATTACTACATACGTATGAGTGTCACTTCAATTATGTGCCTTGATGGTTACTTTTTCCCAAAGATTTTAGGTTGATTATTATTTTATTTTAGTGACGGCTTAATTATTTCTATACCCTTTAGTGAACTGGTAAGTATGGGATTATTAGTTCAAAGATCCTTGACTTTATTTATATGATTCTTAATGAACTGGTAAGTATGGGATTATTAGTTCAAATAACCTTAATTTTCTTTATAAACTAATAAGTATGGGATTATTAGCTTTAATTCTTTAGCGTTGTTGTACACTGAATTCTATACACACTCCAACTCTCATCTATATATATACTTGTTATTGAACTAGTAAAGCCTGCTTATAATCTTTGTGCTAATTTCTTTTTCCCTCAGATGAATCCATAGAAAAAGAATAATATCCCTTCCCTTTTAGAGACAAATTTAGGGAACCTATTTGCATATGTGACTATGTGGGCAGAGAATAAACCAGATGGGAGAAATGAGTGATGTTTTTTTATTTTTTATTTTATAGTTTGTACTAAAAAAATGTAACTCACTCCTACGATGGTATTACCCTATGTAAACTACTTTAATATTGAATAAAGTTATGTTATTCTACCTTAAATTTAATGCATTGATTTATATAAACTCTCTTATGTATTCATACCAAAAAGCAGTGTGTGAGAGTCATGTCTTGTTACGGCGAGTGAGAGAGATAGTTCATATACTAAATTCATGAGATGGGTGAAGGAGATAGGGGAGTTGTTAGATACGAGTGAGAGAGAAAAGGACATGAGAGATATTAGTTAGGCCTTTCAATTCAAGGAATTACCACCAAGGGAGTCGTACACGGTTCCCTCCAACGAGAGATTTCCCACCCTCGAATTGAAAAAGCTTCTTCCAAAAGAAAATATGTTTACTTGGGAGATGATGAGACATTTCCTGTTGTTGTCATCTCAAGCCTAAGTAAAGAGTAAGAGGGAAAGCTTATGGACATTTTGAGGAAGCATCGAAGTGCTTTTGGTTGGAGCATTACGGATTTGAAGGGTATCAATCCTTTAATTTGTACCCACAAAATCCATCTCGAGAAGGACGTGAGACCCTTGAGAGAGATATAAAAGGTGTTTAAACCCGACGATGAGAGATGTCGTGAGAGTATAAATCATTAAATTATTGGATGCGGGCATCAACTATACCATCTTGGAGAGAAAATAGGTGAGTCCTATTCTTATCATCCCGAAGAAGTCGGGAATGAACTTGGTTGAAAATGTGAAGGGGGAACTTATTCCAAAACATACCACTATCGGGTGGTGCATTTGCATTAACTACTGGAACATCAATGCCGGCACTAGAAAAGATAACTTCCCTTTGCCATTTATGGATTAAATTCTTGAGAGAGTGTCGAGCCCTATTGCGCTTTAAATGGTTATTTTGGGTATAACAAAATAAGGGTGGATGTGATAGATCAAGAGAAGACTACGTTCACATATCGTTTTGGCATCTTTGCCTAAAAACATATGCCATTTGGATTATTTAATACACCCGTGATATTTTAACGGTGCATGCTTAGCCTATTTAGTGATATGTTTGAGAGGGGCCATGAGGTGTTCATGGATAATTTTAGTGTCTTCAACTCCTCTTTTGACCATTGCCTTACTAATCTCGAGAAGGTATTAGCCCGATGTGTAGAAAATAACTTGGTACTTGTAGACACCACATTCTAGGACCCTCCTAAGCATCTCCTTAGTTCCCTATCACTTCCTCTTTCATCATAAAACCCTAGGTCATACTATGAGTACTATTTTAGAGGCCACTGGGCGTTCCGGAGCCCTGTTTGACTACTGGTCAACTCTTTCACCTGAGTGATAGAGCCAGCTAACGTCTAATTTGAAGGGAAGGACTGAAAGATCAAGTAGTTCGGGATCACACTAATCCCACAACGAGTTCCCTTTTTCAACGTGCATCACAACTAGAGAATTCATCCATCCATACTTATATCCCTCATTGTTTGATTTCTTCAACCTGGTATCAAGATGGCACAAAGCTTCATTGTATCCCCCCATGCAAAACTCTCTAAGCTTCTTATGAAACTGATAAGTCAATATCTCAACTTGCTAATGAAGTTTCTTCACCAAATTTTCTTTACTTTACAATGCAGAACTCTGATTGGAAAGTTTCTCGGTAATACTTTGAATTTTCTAGGACATCTCAACCAGAGCTTGATTTTTGGCTTTCATCTGAACAACCTGATTTGCTAAGTCTTGTTGAGTCCTAGTTTCCTCAATGTTGCTCCGACCAGCTCTTGCTCTAACCCGCGAGGAAGATGTAGGTCTGGCTCATTTCAAAGTCTCTAATTCTTCTCTCAATGCAGCACTTTTAGTTTCCAAAAATAAAATACCCTCATCACTGACTGGGACCAAAGATCCTGACAAAGAAGCAAACTTTAACTGTATTATTTCTGCTCGCGAGGCAATATTTTCCTCTTCTAAAAGTTTGGCTATATTTCTGTGCTCCTCAACTTCAAGTTTAAGCACGCCCTCTCTCTCTTTTTATGGGCTGAAAGGAACTTGTTATAGCCCCGATCAGCACTCAACTATTGGTACTTCTTCTCATAACCCTCATGCATAAGTGCAGTGGTTTCTTTGTGTTGAAGTAGAAGTTCCTCGATCGTTCCTTGAAGTTCTTCAATCATTTCATAGTAAGCAGTATTATTGGCCACAACCCGATCAAGCAGACATTTTAAATACTGGTAAGCCTCAAGGCATCAGGTCCAAGGATATTAACTATTTCATCTTTAGTGAAATCTATATGACCAGCCTTGAAGTAATCATTACATTTTTTCATCAACTCTGTATCATTAGCTGATAAGAGTTCCATCCTGGGAACAAACTAGCAAGGAAAATACGAATAAATCAACAACAATGCAACTACATGTCGAACAAGTAAAGGAGAAATCTCAGAATAAATAACAAAGTTCATTTTATTAATCATAGGAGGAGAAAGTACTACCAAAGTTACAATGAAGGGGAAAAATGAAAAAAACATAATTAAAGAGCCGAACAACTCTACACCTTCTCCTTATTTCCTACGACATCTTCAGTCGATTTAGATGAAGGAGTCCGTTGCTCGGACAACAGTTAAGGTTGCTCAGTAGAAGTTGTTGCCAATTGAACTTGCTCAAAATATTGAGGAAGGGTAGCAGTAGGTGTTTATTCTACTATCACCATAGAAGATTCATCAGATGTAACTTCATCTTCCTCTTCTTCTTCAAAAGTAGGAGGAGGGCCATGAGTATGTTTCTGAAATAGTTCAGAATCATCAACAATGTTCAACTAAGTATTTCAAACTTGCATACTCCATCTAGGAAGAGACAACAACCAAAGCTCTATTCCATCCTCTGTCCCAGCCAGAGCTAAAGGACTTCTTCACAGCAGCTTTCCTCTTAGCTCTTTCCGAAGAAGTTTTCTTCCTGAGAAGCTCTTCAATAGACTTCACCTTCTCCTCAATCTCTTTCTTACGTCGTTCAGCCTCTTTAAGCTTACCATCAGTTTCCACTTGGCTGGAAAGAGCAACTTTCAATTTTTCCTCCAACTCCTTGGAGGTGTTTATAGCTTGTTGACGAGCTGACTCGGCCAATCGGATTTTATTCTCCCATGCAGTAATGTCCTCATCGTACTTCTGTCGGGACTCCCCTAAATATTTTGATAACCCAGCAAGGGCTTTCTCTACTCCACTAGATGAAGTTGAAGCTTTGATGTCTTCATCCTTCTCTACGATATTATCAAAGTACACCAAAACCTGCAAGAAGAAGAAAGGCATGAATCAGAATATGAACACGTAAATAAAGAATTAGAAAGATAAGTATAATGATCACTTCTGAGGCAAGGAGTTGGGCAGCCACATCGACAACGTTATCCCGAGGAGTTGAAGTTTTAGCAGCTCGGTAATCAGGGAGAGTCCCTGGCTCGTTTAATTTCTTGGCCAAGCCAGGGGTAAGGACAGATGGAGAACTATCCCTCAAAGAAGAAATCCCAACTCCAGTAGGTTGGGCAACATCATCCACAGGTCTTTCAGTAAGATCCCTCTGCAACCTTCTCAAAGGAGCACCCTCTTCTTCAATCAAAGGTGCTGCCTTTTTCGGGACAACAACTTCAATCAAAGGTGTTGCCTCTTTAGGGGAAACAAGGGGCTTCTTGCTGATATCTTTGGTAGGAGGAACAACATCCTTTTTCTTAGTTCCATCAGTTGGAACATCGCCCATTTTATTCTTTGGCCTTTCAGTACCAGGAGCAGACTTGGCAAAGAACTCGTGTACCCTCCTCTTCTTCGTCATCAGATCAGCAATAGAAGTACCCAAATCAGAAGAAGATTCTCCTACGATTACTGGAGCTACCGGTACTTGATCAAGATCAATTACCACAGGAGGAATGAGAGGTCGGGCAATAAAAGACGAAGTGGTATTCTTGTATCTCAATAAATAAGATTCAAACCTCATGTGCTCCCTAGAAATGGATTTATTCAAACCCCGGATAATTCTTAAGTCTTTTATATTTATGTCACCATCTTTTGGAGGTTTCCTTTTGCTATCAACTACAAAATAAAAATGTACACGTCAGTGACACATTTTATCGAATAAAAATAGACCTAAGTTGAAAAATTAAAAACAACCTATCCCATTGCCATAAAGTGGACATCTAGGACCTTGGTATACATCTTTTACTTTTAACCGGGGGGGGGGGGGGGGTGGGGGGGGGGGTGTTGCCAATTTTTCATCACATCCCCATGATCAAAGTAGTCCCTGTTAGCATCGGGAAGATTGACCACTAAAGCTCTATTCAAAAATCTAGTTTTTAAATAAAAATTAGTGTCATTGGTAACCCATTTATAACAATACATAATTTCAGGAATTCTCAAGCGAGTTCCATGTATTTGGTTCAATCTACGTATGCCATTAACTACCCTCCATGTATTTGGAGCTACTCTTGCAGGAACAATATCAAAATATTGGCAAAACTCCAAACACAGGGGATTAGGCGAAAAAGAAAACCCGCATTTCGCTACAAAAATGGAGGGAAACCAGTGTCCCTCAGCTAAAGAAAATAAATCAGAAGGGCAAGTAGGTTCCTCTAGAATAACCCAAGAGGGAATTGCAAAATCAGCCCAGAATTTATCTAATGATTCGACAAGATAAACCGTGGTGACTAATGCAAATAAAAAAGAAGGAAAAAGTTCTTATAGAAAACTGAGAAATCTGTTAAGGCGGGTGACATAAAGAACGATCGTAAGAAGACAAAGGGAGAAGACAAAGAGTTTGAAAGTCTAAAAAGCGAAAGGTGGAAGATGATTTGATTCTATCGCTTTTAAATTCCCTGTGTCGGGAAGCAAGAAAAGAAATGATTACTAGAAAAGACGATTGCGTTTCTGGCGGCTAAATGATGAAAAAGACGCAAATACCCAAGCGCCTGTCGAAAATTCAAAATATTTACGAGTTTGCCATTTTGCGCTCAAAATCATTAAATTCCAAGTGTTGGAGATTTGTAATCTAACAAGACTGGGTAAATGTGCCCGAGCAACTTCTGGGCATAATGTTCCACACTCTCATATTCAACCTCAACTGTGAAACATTGGGGGGCTTCTGTTGATACAAAAATTAATCAGTTGACGTGGACCAATTATATGAAGACACGTGTCATCTTACGTGGTAAAAATATATATTCACCGAACAACTGAGCGTACCGAGCTACTCAGTGTACCGAGATACTCAACTTGACGAACTACTCAACGTGCAGAGCATCTATTCAAGAAGATCAAACGATAATTATAGATTCAATGAACATCGGATTCAATGAATATTCTTATTATATACAGATGTATATGTCTACTAAATAACCCCCTCTATAACGGGGAAATTGATCACTGGCGATCATAATTAAGATCAAGGCAAAACACCCAGCAATACAAGACAGTGGACGTAGGCCATTTTTATTCAGGCTGAGCCACTTTAAAAATCTTGTCTTATTTTTTTATTCATATTTATCTGTGATTAATTAATTAGATCAAATCTAGTTTTTTACATCAACAACTATGATAACTATTTGGGAAGAATTGAATCATCAATGGAGTTATTATTATACTGAATTAATGGATTGAAATTTGTGTAGAGGTTCCCAAATTTAATACCCTTCTATTTCGAATTTATCATGATTGAATGCTGGAAGAAAACCCAGCCTCTTAAATCCTTAACAATTAATGAATAAAAATTATGTTGATTTGTTAGGGTGAAATTATGGGTAGTATTTTGTTCTGGGTTGTAGAACTTATCAGAACTGGGTGGACTGAAATTAAGAAAATGAAGGAAGAGGAAGAGACAAGGGTCGCTCAAATGACGTTGTGGGTCATTCGAGTGACTCACCATGTCGCGCGAATGAGATCCACAGTCGTTCGAGCGACGTGTGACATTTTCTCTCTCTTCATCCCTTTTTGCTGTAACACTGAATCCCTTAATATTTGTTCACTGAATCCATATTTCCTCTTATGCAGTAGATAGATGAATTGTAAATGAAAAGAGATTTTAAGTTATGGGTTAACTAAATTGATAGAACAATATTATAACACTCGTTATTTAATAGTAATTATAAGTAACTAGGTACTTAAGTAATTATTTATGGGACGAAGTTAATAATTTATATGATAATAAATTATTACTAAAATGAGAAATGTTGTGGATTTTAAATTGGACTCTTAAGGTATAATAGAGTAATTGCCTATACACATTAGAGGGATATTAATATGTACTATTATGTAATACTGTTGACATACCAAAATTCGTGGACTGTCCTATCGGCTCGGGGGTTTGCGCATTCGGACTGTGTACCATACGTCGGCACAGGTGGGCTTGATGATGTGTAGGTCTTATAGGTACTATATGGAGGCCTCATCTACGAGAGGTAGTTATTAACGCTGACCCTTCTTGTGTAACCGATGGGTATGGGCCATGTTCATGTGTCCTGAATAGGGACCTCCCCCAATGTACATGTGTTTTGTTTTATCCGCTTACGAATAAGAGATTCCTCTGGACTTTCCGATAGAGTATGAATAGACACCAACAGTAGATGCCCTTGTGTGACATATATTTGAAAGGACATATATTATTATAGACCGGACTTGAATTAAATAAATTTAATTGTTTAATAAGGTAGACAATATTTATGTATGAGACTTTACTTGAGAAAATAAGGGTTGTTATAGCTAGGAATGCTCAACCAAATCTGATGAGCATCCTTGCCCAGCTGAGTGCTAAATTTGATCACCTCTATGAAGAATATCCTAAATTTGACCCCTAAACCAGAATCAAGCCCATTAAAACACCCAACCTGCCTACAATCTCACCAAACCCCCTCAAAGTCTTCCCCTCCATTCACCTGCATTATACAAGCTCTGTCGATCAAGCGTTGTTACATCTCATTCGAGATTTTATTGTTATTAATATCGTTTGAAAGGGGGAAGCATGGAATTTCTAGTAGTTATTGACCAGTTTTGGAAGATTGGGCTGAAATTTCCCTCAGAAATGAGTATTACCTATGAGAAGTTCAGTGATTTGTTTATGAAAGACTAGAAGTGGGAACAAGAATATGATGAATGGGTTGTGCTTGCAAAAGAATTCAACCTAAATGACATTTTGCAAGTTATGTCAGATTTGTTCCTCTAGAAAAGAGAGATATGCAGCATCTTTGAGTTTCTCACGATCCTGAAGCTCCAAAGGGTCTGTTCCCTTCATTCCACCACTTCCTCGCTGAGTGGGGAGGTCTATATAATGAAGCCATAGATTTTCTTGAATGTGTTGACTACTCTTAGAAGGATGATATTGTTGACACTAGGTGAGGTGATGATTTTGTTAGCACAGACGATGAATCAGAGGATGAGAATTTACCCTTCTAAAGGTTCCTTAAATCGTGGTATGGCCATGTTGACATAAAGATGAAATCGGGGCTAGAAATCTAATTTGAGGATAACATTGCCTGGGATGAAGGGCAAAAACAAGAGGTAGAGCCCCCAACAGACAAAGCTAATGAAAACACTAAAAATTTTGGGATAGTGATGTTGATGAGTCGTTCGACCTGCACACACTGGGGCTAGACCTTTGCATAATCCACCAGGATGCCGTGTTATCTGCCCCATCTGAGAACCCTCCTTAATTGGCATGACATTCCTGTTCAACCTACCAAAGTCAACTATAACCCTGCCCTCCATTCTTTAAGAGATACGTGAATATATTATTTTTCTCTTGTTTCTGATGTAATTATGAACGAGGCCTCTTTCTATGAGGTCCTTACTATTGTATTTCCAGTAAACTCTTTTGTTCCCATGTGAAGGTTTCCTCATAGGGAACTCAACATTACAAAATAGGTGCACGAATCTCAACAGTACAAGGTGGCCTCACAGGAAGATTAAGAGCTTAACAATCTTCAATGAGGGTTGTCAAGAACTTAATCTTCCTGTGAATCCACCTATTTTGTTCGTAACAATGGGGTCAGTCTATTACTAAAGTTTCTTCAAAATAATGGGGCTATTATCGAGCCAACTCAACAGAATTTCCTTCCTCATCCTTCGTCTAGCATATGTTGAGTTCCTTGTGAGGCCACCGTGAGTTCCCGAGGGTGTCCTATATTAGTAGTTCTTGATAAAGGCCACACTCCCCGTAATGAGAGGAGTCATATTTGGAATACTCTATCAAACTCCAAATGAGAAAACGCATCATATTATACGGGACTCCTTTCTAGAAAAATTTCAATGAGCTATGCAACATGCGGCATTTGGCAAGGCCAGAAAAGGCAGATTTTCTTGCCAAACATGTCTTTAGAGGGTGAAAACCCAAAGCATCCCCCAAACGGCCCCGTGATAGGTGTAACACCTCGCACGGTTCCAATGTAACTCGCAGGAACCATTCGCGTGGACACGGGCCACACGGTTTGAGAATATGACGATAATTTGAAAATATCTACACTTAGGATTAAAACATGTCTTTAGAGGGTGAAAAGACAAAACACCCCCCAAGCGGCCCCGTGAGAGGCGCGAACACCTCGAATGGGACCAATATAACTCGCAGAAATCGACCACGTTGTCACGGGACCCCCAATTTGAGAATATGATGATAAATTAAAAATATTTACATTTATGCTTGAAAATATGCCGTTAGAGGGCGAAAACCAAAAAAAAACCAACAACCTCGAGAGAGGAACGAACACCTGGCAGGGCACCAACGTAACTCGCACGAACTGAACGCGTGGTCACAGGACCCCCAGTTTGGGAATATGATGATAATTTGAAACGATCTAGAATTAGGTTTGAAAAACATTCCATTAGAGGACGAAACCCAAAGCACCCACCAAACAACCCCGTGAGAGGTGTTGATGCGAGGTACCTCTTATGGGGTCATTTGGGGGGTGTTTTGGGGTTTCTCCCTCAAACGATATGTTTGTAATCCTAAGTCTAGATATTTCGAAATTAACGTCGTGTTCTCCAATCGGGTGTCCCGTGATTATCCAACAGCCAAAAACCAACAACAAGCCGATAACCAATAATTATCCCGTACTCCTTCTAACATACTATCTAACAACAAGCCAACAATCAATAATTATCCAACAGCCAAACCAAACAAAACCAATAATTAACACGTACTCCTTCTAACATACTATCCAACAACGAGCCAATAACCAATAATTATCCAACAGCCAAACTAAATAAAACCAATAATTATCATGTACTCCTTCCAACATACTATCCAACAACAAGCCAAAAACCAATAATTATTCAACAGCCAAACCAAACAAAACTAATACTAATGCCTTACTCCTTCTATCATCTATAAAATTTAAAAGATAATGCATTACAATTATATAACTACTTCAGTTAAAGTAAAGAGTACCTAATTCCTGCAATCTAAGAAGGCCATTAAATAGAGTCTTCTGAATGTGTGATAAGACCAAATTGATCGTGGAGCCCCCCACGTATTCTTTTACATGTACATTTGTTGATTAGTTTTTTTAATACAATCTTCATAAAATAAAGCTAATTTAACTTCACTTTATGAACACTGCATCAATGAAACTGACCAACAATATGTACAGGAACACGTGGAAATTAAGCTAGGTCAATTTGATCCAATCACAAACTCAAATGACTTTATTCTCAAACTGAGCGCCTTGTGAAAGTAATTAAATATTTGAAAAGTAACTAAACGTTCAAACATCAAAGTTAACTTACATAAATCATACTAAACATACGTAAAAGTAACTAAACATTCATACATCAAAGTAAAGTACTAATATAATGTCAATACAAGGTTAACATAATATTTTGATACTCAATCTTCCTCTAAATCGACTAAAAGATCCTTCAAATTAGGATTATCATCAAGAGCTGACTGGAAATCTTTTGGAGCCTTTAATGCATCCACCTCGGTAATCATACCCTTTGGTGCCTGCACAATAATAGACCAATTGCCATCATTTATGCACTTCGAGTAGAATACCTTCTTCACGTTCTAAAAGGCACAAATAAAAGGCTTGCCGACTGTGTGATCTTTACTCTTCAGCTTTGACAAATCTACCATAATAAGTTTGGAGTCAGTATCAACTTTTCAAGCAATCGTTGTATCCTCCACCTTTACCCAATCACATTAGAATACGTTTTACGTGAAATCCAAGTAATCAAGTACTAGGATTTGTTGGATTATCTCATAATAGGTTAGCATCGTATTCTTTGGATTTTTATCGCTTTTGCTAGTGATACGGGTGGTTAAGGCAGAAATTAATATTCCACTATTTCGCATCAAAACCTTTTCCTCATATGGATATGTTGGTGCAGAATTTGTTAAATTCTTTCGCACGAAAACTAGGGCCTTTTGCTCAGCGTGCAAGTCTGGAAGAGACATCACCTCTTTTTTTAGAAGATCCATTTATTAATGAATTTGTACCAGGGTATGTTTTTATCACACACGAATAAATAATCGCAGAAATAAGATGTGAAATTTACCTTATTTGATACCCATGCCCTAAAATCAGTTGTCGGGCAATTTCTCATTTGATCTTGGACAATTTTGTTCCCATACTTCCTGTCGATAAATTATAGAGTTCATATCATAAAATATAAAAAAACGTATAATCAAGAAGAAGAATTCAGTAGATACTCACTCCCTCTAGTCTTCAACTTCATCTTGAGATTCGAAGACATAACGAATTGCTTGATCGTATTATAGATTTATGAGTTTCACCTCCTTAGGGTTCCCAAATAACAATTCATACTGAAACTCGTCAGGTTCCTCGATCACTCGTTCTCCACGAGGATTGAAACTCATCACCTCTTGTTCTGGCATATGTTCCCTAGCGTATAACGATGATTCCCTCGTTATATATTCTTCAAAAATTGACCCTCCAATATACCGTGTATTATTTACGTAATCTTTGAAGTTTTCATCAAGCACTCAAAAGGATACATCTAATGATACCTAACAGGACCACATAACAAAGATTCACTGCATAAATGCACAAGCAGGTGGATGCTAATATCGAAGAACGACGGAGGAAAATATTTCTCTAATACACAAACTGCCTCAGCTAAAGTTGATTTTGCAGCTGTAATGTGCGTTCTGTTTACCACTTTTGTAAAAAGTAGGGTAAAACACAAATTGATTTGCATAATTTCCTGATGGAGATCGTTGTGTTCAGAAAAGCAATGCCGAAATAATAGAGGGATTAATTGGATGATTACGTGCCAATCGGGAGACTTGCACTGTTTCAAGTCATTTTCTTGGTAGCTTACTACCCTGTGTAAATTACCAGAATAATCGGTTGTAGTCTTCAAGTTGAACAACGTGTATAAGAGGATTTTCTCATCACTAGTAGTCAAAGTAAAAGTATCCCGGGGTAGAAATTCTTCCCGTTATAGGGTTTTTTTTAACCACAATTACTTTCATATCCTTAGATCTCGGCGGGCTCGCTCTCCATCTTCGTAATGAGATCGACCCAGACATGTTCCTATCAAATGTTTTGCAATATTCTTCTCTGTGTGTATCACATCAACGACATGCCTTACATAATGATCTTTCCAATACGACAAATCAAAAAATAGTGATCGCCTGGACCACGACTTCGCTTTACTAGGGTCGTTCGGATCCCCCTAGCTTTACACTTTAGATTTAAAAACTAGGGGTGTTTTCATACGTACATATTTCCCATTGTCGCATCCATCTCCTTATCCTCGATTTACTGACCAGAAATCCGAGCAAGTTGCGTTCTGCACTCGTGATTGACAAGAAAAAAGTTAGACTTGTTGTTCCTAAAAGGGTGACTAGTCGGCAGAAATCTACGATGACCCATGTAATTCATCTTACCACTATGTGTTAGCCAACATGCTTTAGTTTCCTTCCCGCATATGGGACATCCATAATAACCATGAACATTACAACCGGACAAGATCCCATAAGCAGGAAGATCATGGATCGCCCACATCACCATCACTTTAAGTGTGAACTCTTAACCCTTATGAGAATCGAACGTTGTCACACCTTTATCCCATAACTCTTTAAGTTCTTCGATTAATGGTGCTAAGAATATATCAATGTCATCACTGGGAACCTTCGGCCCGGGTATCAACAAAGATAACAATGTGAACTCCTTTCTCATGCATAATGTCAAAGGAAAACTTAAAGGCGCCATGAGAAATGGCCAATAACTCTGACTAGTACTTAAATTACCGAAAGGGTTAAACCCATCGGTTGAGGTTGCAAGACAAACGTTGTGCGGTTCCTTTGCAAATTCATGGTGATGTCCATTTGAAATTTTCCAGATGAGTAAATCAACCGGATGACGCATCAAATTTCCACCCAACTCGCATCGAGCATTCCATGTCATGGCCTCTGCTATCCATGGTATAGTAAAAAACCATTTTAACCGTGGCCTAAGTGGAAAATACTTCAAAACCTTTTATGGGACTTGCAAGCACTTGCGATTTTTTCCATGTTTTTTATTTCCATTCTCACAAACCACATATCTAGGCCCACTCCATACAGGACATTCATCATTCTCTTCGTGCTCGTTCCGGTACAATATGCAATCATACCTGCAAGCATGAATAGATTTGTATTTCAAACCTAAACCCTTCAAACTCTTCTTCATGGTAGGATAATTTTCTGGTAACATGTTCTCTTTCGGGAGAATTTCGTTAACCCACTTAAGAATTCCGGTTACGCTGTTCCTAGACAAACCAAATTGACTCTTCAAATTATGCAAACCAATCATTGCATATAATACCGAGTGATCTTCATCGTAATATTTATACAACGGTCTAGCTGCATCGGCCTTCAACCGTATGTATTCCCGATCTCCTGAAAGCTCAACATCAAAATTTTAATTTAGTTAGACACAATACGCATTATCCGTATCCATAGGTTGGTGGTTTTGACTGTTGTGGAGTCCATAAAGATCATCAATTAAGTCGGTCAATGGACGATGTGTTGATGAATCATGTACCACTTTCATGCGTTGGGGTTTCGTTACGAGGTCGGGCACTAACAATTCTTCCGAAACAAAAGGTATATTTATTCACCATGATATGTCCATATTTTATAGTCTTGACAGATTCTTCACTGTATTAAATGCAACTCAGTGTATTCCAATGACTTATATTTTTTTTTCTCACAACGGGTGCACAGACACGAAATCTTGTGATTTTTAAGATTTTTTAAAGCATATTTAAAAAGTTATTGAACGCCATTTGCATAATTATTTGAAATTCGGTCAGTCTCTCCCATCCACTTTTTGTATAGTGGGAAATCTATGTAATAATCAACAAATTTCAATCATGTGGATATAAGTTAAAACTGAAATCCATGTTATAATCAATGTAATAATCTACAACTTAAGCAATGAAAAATATTATTAAAACTAAAACAAAACCAATATTCTTAAACGGAAACAAAACCAATATTCTTAAACTGAAACAAAACCAATATTCTTAAACTGAAACAAAACCAATATTCTTACAACTGAAACAATTTTTTTTTATTACAACTGAAACAAAAAAAATTATTACAATTGAAACAAAATAAAATATTATTTGATCTTTTTCAACAGATAAATTGGCTAAGCAAGAACAGAGTCTTTATATTTCCTCAATTTCAGCCCATCCCCGCCTGCAGGGAACACATGTACATCTCCACAGTCATTGTATATTTCATCGACCAGTATTTGAGCCTCACCCGTCTCCATTGGTCGGTTGTGTACTTTAGTTCCAACTACCTTGGAAATGAGTGTGCACACCCCAACAAACCTATTATTGCTCACTTCTTTGAAATAATACTTTTCGCCATAGTCACCGTGAGTTGTTGATGATGATCCAAGTCCCGTGATAGGAAGAGGCACGGGGAATGGGAGTGTTGGATGAGGCATAATTTGGGAGGGAAGTGTTGGATGAGGCGTCATTTGGGACGAGAATGTTGGATGAGACGACATTTAGGAAGAGAAACTTGGAGACAACATTTGGGAGGGGAATGTTGGAGGCGGCATTTGGTAAGGGAAACTTAAAAGGGGAGGATATGGAAAACCTTGAGGAGGAGGGTGAGGGTAAGGGTAACCTTGAGTAGGCGGCATTGGGATCCCATAATTTTGGAAAAAGGACAAAAGTTGCCCAATTTGATTCATCAACATTCCCAGGTTATTTTTGCTATCGTGGACATCCCCATCGGTTTTGGACTATCATTCCTCATTGGACGAGAAATGATTATTGATCGAAGGAAACTCATCCACGAGAGGTACGGTCTGTTGAAATTTTATTTTTGGCATATGTGATCCAACACCTATAGTCCTCCCCCTTTTGTCCTTTCCAAAGGTCCGGGTAAGGGCATCATTATCAAGGTCCAAGCCATCAGTAGGGCTTAAACCTGACTGATTGTTGATGGCCTCTATTGATTATAACGTCTCAGCCAAGTGCGGCAGGAATGTATTATCTCTACCCCGTCGAGCATGAACGAATAAGTTGGACCGATTTGGTGCCTTACCCGCATCTAGACCATCCTTTGTCCTACTAGCCCATTTATTCTTCAAATCCTCAAAGGATTTATATCCCAACCTGTGGATATGAGTTTTTTGTGCCCTATTTTTCCCCCTTTAGATCAACTTTGTTTTTCATCGCCTCATTCTCCAAAAAATTATTCCACTGCTCTACCGGAATTTCAACATTTGGAGCCACTTTCTCTTTCAAAGATAAAATATCATAGCTCTCTGCCTCCGTTCGAAAAATTTTCTTAGAAAGTTTTCTCTTTTATGTCCTCAATGATTCAGCAACCCGAGATAGAACCTTATTCTTGGAATGATCGAGAAATGAGAAATACTTGGAGAGTTGATTGTATATATCATCCTTGATGGCTTGATCAACCTGGTTCCAGTTGTCTGGTCCACCAACCCCCATGTTCATTTTTCCCAAAGCCAAACACTGGGATTTAAAGTTCAGCACGTCATTCCTATTACCCATCGGGTTATTTCCGAGAAGGGAGGACCCAATGAGATTCTTTTGGGTTAAGAGGGAGGCGTCGACAACATTGGATGGGGGTGGAGAAACGAAAGTGCTAGATGAGGGTGATGAAGAATTTGGAGTTGGTGAGGAGGTAACCATTGGTGGAGTTGTGTATTGCTCCCCAATTGGTGTTGATAATTCGGGTTGCGCATGAGATGGTCACTACACCAAAACTGGCGACTGGTCACAGCCAGAATCCCTGACCAAGACTGTGGGTCCCGAACTTGGGCCGTGACCATTTTGGGAGTGACCAATTTCGTGCGACGCGGCCCAAGTTCCTGACCAAAAAATGGTCCCGACCCACAGGGTTCAAGGCAAATGGTCGCGAACTTGGGCCGTGATCCATGCCGTGACGGGTCACAACCCTCGTTCGCGACCCACAACAGTGACAAATTGGTCGCGGCCCAAGTCTCCGACCCACAACCGTGATAAAAAAATGAAAAAAATTTATCGCGGCCCAAGTCCGTGACCCACAACCGTGACAAATTGGTCTCAAACTTGGGCCGCGACCCACAACCGTGACAAAAAAATGGAAAAAATGGTTGCGACTCAAGTCCGTGACCCCCAACCATGACCAAAAATGGTCGCGGTCAAAGTTCGTGACCCATACCGCGACGTAAAAAAAGGAAAAAAATGGTCGCAGACTTTGGCCGCGACCATTTTATGCGCGGCGGAAAAAGTAAAAATGGTCATGGACAAAGTCCATGACCATATTTAACTATAATTTTAAAAAATATTTTTTTTGATCCAATCCTAAAATTGGGGGTCCTCTGAGTGCACTGTCAGTTGCTACGTGTAACGTTGTACGCGTACGAGGTGTTGCAAATATTTATTATTAGCAAAATAATAAAAAAAATCACAAATTGCGAATCGAGAACGTTGTTAATAAACTAATATATATACAAACTTAAAAATATAACAAGTCTTAATAATTCACAGGCTAAAAAAAATTGGGCAGAGTTTCCATTATTTTTTGGACATTCCAAACCCTGTAAATGTATAACCTGCTTATTATAAAGCCCGCACGGTCATAAATTTAACAATCAAATTATAAAAGCCCGCACGGCCATGGAATTAAACGATAAAAGCACGCACGGTTGTAACACACAAAAAACATAATCCTGAATGTCCACAAAATTATATAGACAATCTTCATGTTGTAAACCATTGCTCCTTCATTTGTTCCACATGCAAAAATCCTACAAATGATAGGATACAAAAAAAATGATATTAGTAAATAAGTAGTTTTACAAAAATTTTATTCAAGCTGAAAAATTGCATATATGAGTTATAATTATCAATATATCAATTCCATTCTCATACTGGGAGTCCCGTGATCGCGCGGTCAGTTCATACGAGTTACATTGGCCCCGTACGAGGTATTGGTGCCACTCAAGGGGCTGTTCCGGGGCTGTTTAGGGTTTTCCCCCACTAATGCCAACTTTTTATGCCCGAGTCTAGAAATATACAAATTATTTTCGTATTCTCAAACCGGGAGTCCCGTGATTGCGCGGTCAGTTCGTACGAGTTACATTGGTCCCGTGCGAGGTGTTGGTGCCACTCACAGGACCGTTCGGGGGCTGTTTTGTGTTTTCGCCCACTAACGACAAGATTTTAAGCCTAAGTCTAGAAATATACAAATTATCATCGTATTCTCAAATCGACAGTCACGTGATCGCGCGGTCAGTTTGTACGAGTTACATTGGTCCCGTGCGAGGTGTTGGTGCCACTCACGAGGCCGTTCGGGGGCAGTTTTGAGTTTTCCCCCAATAACGCCAAGTTTTTAAGCCTAAGTCTACAAATATGCAAATTATTGTCGTATTATCAAATAGAAAGTCCCATGATCACGGGATCAATTCCTACGAGTTACATTGGTCCCGTGCAAGGTGTTGGTGCCACTCACGGTGCCGTTCGGGGGCTGTTTCAGGTTTACGCCCATTAACGGCAAGTTTTTAAGCCTAAGTCTAGAAATATGCAAATTATTGTCATATTCTCAAACTGGGAGTCCCGTGATCGCGCGATCAGTTCGTACGAATTACATTGGTCCCGTGCGAGGTGTGGGTGCCACCCACGGGACCGTTCGGGGGCTATTTCGGGTTTTCCCCCCACTAACGTAAAGTTTTTAAGCCTAAGTATAGAAATATGCAAATTATCATCGTATTCTCAAATCGGGAGTTCCGTGATCGCGAGGTCAGTTTGTATGAGTTACATTGGTCCCGTGCGAGGTGTTGGTTCCACTCACGGGGCCGTTCGGGGGCTGTTTCGGGTTTTCCCACACTAACGCCATGTTTTTCCTGAGTTCTGATATTTTTTAATTATCTTCGTATTCTCAAACCGAGAGTCCCGTGATCGGGCAGTTAGTTCCTACGAGTTACCTTAGTCCCGTACGAGGTGTTGGTGCCACTCACGGAGCCGTTCAGGGGCATTTTCGAGTTTTCCCCCACTAAGGCCCTGTTTTTATGCTTAAGTCTAAAAATATGCAAATTATCATCGTATTCTCAAATCGGGAGTCTCGTGATCGCGCGGTCAGTTCGTACGTGTTGGTACCACTCATCAGGCGGTTTAGGGGCTATTTCGGGTTTTCCCCCACTAACGCCATATTTTGCCCAAGTCCTGATATTTTTAAATTATCATTGTATTCTTAAACCGGGAGTCCCATGATCACGCGGTCAGTTCGTACGAGATACATTGGTCCCATGCGAGGTGTTGGTGCCACTCACGGGGCCGCTCGGGGGACTGTTTCGAGTTTTCGCCCACTAACAGCATGTTTTTAAGCTTAAGGCTAGAAATATGTAAATTATCATCATATTCTCAAATGGGGAGTTCCGTGATTGCGCGGTTAGTTCGTACGAGTTACAATGGTCCCGTGCAAGATGTTATGCCACTCACGGGGCCGTTCGGGGGCTGTTTTCGGTTTTTGACCACTAACGGCAAGTTTTTAAGCCTAAGTCTAGAAATATGCAAATTATCGTCATATTCTCAAGTCGGCATTCCCGTGATCGCACAGTCAGTTTGTACGAGTTACATTGGTCCCGTGCGAGGTATTGGTGCCACTCACTGTGCTGTTCGGGGGTTGTTTCGAGTTTTTCCACACTAACACCCTGTTTTTATGCCTAATTCTAAAAATATGCAATTCTCAATCCATGAGTCCCATGATCGCGCGATCAGTTCGTACGAGTTACATTGGTCCCGTGCGAGGTGTTGGTGCCACTCACGGGGCCGTTTGGGGGCTGTTTCGGGTTTTCTCCCACTAACGCCATGTTTTGCTTAAGTCCTGATATTTTTAAATTATTATCGTATTCTCAAATTGGCAGTCCCGTGATCACGCGATCAGTTCATACGAGTTACATTATTCATATGCGAGGTGTTGGTGCCATTCACGGGGCTATTTGGGGGTTGTTTCGGGTTTTCCCCCACTAAGAGCAAGTTTTTAAGCCTAAGTCTAGAAATATGCAAATTATAATCGTATTCTCAAACCGGGAGTCCCGTGATCATGCAGTTAGTTTGTACGAGTTACAATGGTCCCGTGCGAGATGTTGGTGCCACTCACGGGGCCGTTCAGGGGCTGTTTCGAGTTTTCGCCCACTAACGGCAAGTTTTTAAGCCTAAGTCTAAAGATATGCAAATTATCATCGTATTCTCAAATCCGACAGTCCCGTGATCGCGCGGTCAGTTCGTACGATTTACATTGGTCCCGTACGAGGTATTGGTGCGACTCACGAGGCCGCTCGGGGGCTTTTCGGGTTTTTCCACACTAACACCCTGTTTTTATGCCTAAGTCTAAAAATATGCAATTCTCAAACCATGAGTCCCGTGATCGCGCGATCAGTTCGTACGAGTTACATTGGTCCCGTGCGAGGTGTTGGTGCCACTCACGGGGCCGTTTGGGGGCTGTTTCGGGTTTTCTCCCACTAACGCCATGTTTTGCTTAAGTCCTGATATTTTTAAATTATTATCGTATTCTCAAATAGGCAGTCCCGTGATCACGCAATCAGTTCATACGAGTTACATTATTCCTATGTGAGGTGTTGGTGCCACTCACGGGGCCATTTGGGGGCTGTTTCGGGTTTTCGCCCACTAAGAGCAAGTTTTTAAGCCTAAGTCTAGAAATATGAAAATTATAATCATATTCTCAAACCGGGAGTCCCGTGATCACGCGGTCAGTTCGTACGAGTTACAGTGGTCCAGTGCGAGATGTTGGTGCCACTCACGGGGCCGTTTAGGGGTTGTTTAGAGTTTTCGCCCACTAACGACAAGTTTTTAAGCCTAAGTCTAAAGATATTCAAATTATCATCGTATTCTCAAAACCGACAGTCCCGTGATCGCGCGATCAGTTCGTACAATTTACATTGGTCCCGTGCGAGGTATTGGTGCCACTCACTGTGCCGTTCGGGGGTTGTTTCGGGTTTTCCCCCACTAACGCCATGTTTTGCCTAAGTCCTGATATTTTTAAATTATCACCATATTCTCATACCGGGAGTCCCGTGATCGCGCGGTGAGTTCCTACGAGTTACATTGGTCCCGTACGAGGTGTTGGTGCCACTCACGGGGACGTTCGGGGGCTGTTTCGAGTTTTCGCCCACTAAGTGCAAGTTTTTAAACGTCGGTCTAGAAATATACAAATTATCATTGTATTCTAAAATCGGGAGTCCCGTGATCGTGAGGTCAAGTTGTACGATTTACATTGGTCCCGTACGAGGTGTTGGTGCCACTTACGAGATCTATTGGGGGCTGTTTCGGTTTTCCCCCACTAACGCCATGTTTTACCTAAGTACTAAAATTTTAAATTATCATCGTATTCTCAAACCGCGAGTCCTGTGATTGCGCAGTCAGTTTGTGCGAGTTACATTGGTCCCGTGTGAGGTGTTGGTGCCACTCACGGAGCCGTTCGGGGGCTGTTTCGGGTTTTTCCCCACTAACGCCCTGTATTTACGCCTAAGTCTAAAAATATGCAATTCTCAAATAGGGAGTTCCGTGATCGCGCAGTCAGTTCGTACGAGTTACATTGGTCCCGTTCGAGGTGTTGGTGCCACTCACAGGTCCGTTTGGGGGGTGTTTCGGGTTTTCCCCCACTAACGCCATGTTTTGCCTAAGTCCTTATATTTTCAAATTATTGTCGTATTCTCAAACTGGGAGTCCCGTGATCGCGCGATCAGTTCGTACGAGTTACATTAGTCCCGTGCGAGGTGTTGGTGCCACTCATGGGGCCATTCGGGGGATGTTTTGGGTTTTCGCCCACTTACGACAAGTTTTAAGCCTAAGTCTAGAAATATGCAAATTATCGTCGTATTCTCAAACTGGGAGTCTCATGATTGCGCAGTCAGTTCCTACGAGTTACATTGGTCCCGTGCGAGGTGTTGGTGCCACTCACGGGGCCGTTCAGGAGGTGTTTCGGGTTTTCCCCCACTAACGTCCTGCTTTTATGCCTAAGTCTAGAAATATGCAAATTATCGTCGTATTCGCAAATCGGGAGTCACGTGATCGCGCGGTCAGTTCCTACGAGTTATATTGGTCTCGTATGAGGTGTTGGTGCCATTCACGGGGCTGTTTTGGGTTGTCTCCCACTAACGCCATATTTTGCCTTAGTCCTGATATTTTTAAATTATTGTCGTATTCTCAAACTAAGACTCCCGTGATCACGCGATCTGTTCGTACGAGTTACATTAGTCCCGTACGAGGTGTTGGTGCCACTCATGGGGCCGTTCGGGGGCTGTTTCGGGTTTTTGCCCACTAACAGCAAGTTTTTAAGCCTAAGTCTTGAAATATGCAAATTATCATCGTATTCTCAAACCGAGAGTCCCATGATTGCGCGGTCAGTTTATACGAGTTACAATAGTCCCGTACGAGATGTTGGTGCCACTCACGGGGCCATTCGAGGGCTGTTTCGAGTTTTCCCCACTAACAGCAAGTTTTTAAGCCCAAGTCTAGAGATATGCACATTATCGTCGTATTCTCAAACTGGTAGTCCCATGATCGCGCGGTCAGTTCGCACGATTTACATTGGTCCCGTGCGAGGTATTGGTGGCACTCATTGGGCCGTTCGGGGGCTGTTTCAGGTTTTTCCCCACTAACGCCATGTTTTGCCTAAGTCCTGATATTTTTAAATTATCATTGTATTCTCAAACAGGGCATCCTGTGATCACGCAGTGAGTTCCTACAAGTTATATTGGTCCCGTGCGAGGTGTTGGTGCCACTCACGGGGCCGTTCGGGGGTTGTTTCGGGTTTTCGCCCACTAAGGGCAAGTTTTTAAGCGTAGATCTAGACATATACAAGTAATCATCTTATTCTCAAACTGGGAGTCCCGTGATCGTGCAGTTAGTTTGTACGAGTTATATTAGTCCTGTACGAGATGTTGGTGCCACTCACGGGACCGTTCGGGGTCTGTTTTAGTTTTTCCCCCACTAACGCCATGTTTTGCCTAAGTACTAATATTTTTAAATTATCGTTGTGTTCTCAAATCGGGAGTTCGTTATCGCTCTGTCAGTTTGTACGAGTTACATTAGTCCCGTACGAGGTGTTGGTGCCACTCACGGGGCCGTTCGGGGGTTGTTTCAGGTTTTCCCCCAATAACACCCTGTTTTTATGCCTAAGTCTAAAAATATGCAATTCTCAAACAGGGAGTCCCGTGATCGCGCGGTCAGTTCGTACGAGTTATATTGGTCCCGTGTGAGGTGTTGGTGCCACTTATGGGGTCGTTTGGGGGATGTTTCGAGTTTTCCCCCACTAATGCCATGTTTTGCCTAAGTCCTGATATTTTTAAATTATCGTAGTATTCTCAAATGAGAGTCCCGTGATTGTGCGGTCAGTTCGTACGAGTTACATTAGTCCCATACGAGGTGTTGCTGCCACTCACGGGGCCGTTCGGGGGTTGTTTCGGGTTTTCGCCCCCTTACGACAAGTTTTAAGCCCAAGTCTAGACATATGCAAATTATCATCATATTTGTAAACCGAGAGTCCCGTGATCGCGCGGTCAGTTCATACGAGTTACATTGGTCCCGTGCGAGGTGTTGGTGCCACTCACGGGGCCGTTCAGGGGCTGTTTTGGGTTTTCCCCACTAACGCCCTATTTTTATGCCTAAGTCTAGAAATATTCAAATTATCATCATATTCTCAAACTGGCAGTTCCGTGATCACGCGGTCAGTTCGTACGAGTTACATTGGTCCCGCGCGAGATGTTGGTGCCACTCACGGGGCCGTTTGGGGGCTGTTTCGAGTTTTCCCCCACTAACGCCATATTTTGCGTAAGTCCTAATATTTTTAAATTATCGTCGTATTCTTAAACCGGGAGTCCCGTGATCGCGCGGTCAGATCCTACGAGTTATATTGTCCTGTGCGAGATGTTGGTGCCACCACGGGGCGTTCAGGGGCTATTTCGGGCTTTCGCCCACTAAGGGCAAGTTTTTAAGCCTCGGTCTAGAAATATACAAATTATCATCGTATTCTCAAATTAGGAGCCCGTGATCACGTGGTCAGTTCGTACTAGTTACATTGGTCCCGTACGAGGTGTTGGTGCCATTCACGGGACCGTTCGGGGGCTGTTTCGGGTTTCCCCAACTAACGCCATTTTGCCTAAGTCCTAATATTTTTAAATTATCGTCGTATTCTCAAACCGAGAGTCCCATGATCGCGCGGTCAGTTCCTACGAGTTACATTGGTCCCGTACGAGGTGTTGGTGCCACTCACGGGGCCGTTTGGGGGTTGTTTCGGGTTCTCCCCCACTAGCGCTTTTTTTTATGCCTAAGTCTAAAAATTTGAAATTCTCAAACCGGGAGTCCCGTGATCGCGCGATCAGTTCGTACGTGTTACATTGGTCCCGGACGAGGTGTTGGTGCCACTCACGGGGCCGTTTGGGGGTTGTTTCGGGTTTTCCACCACTAACGCCATGTTTTGCGTAAGTCCTGATATTTTTAAATTATCGTCGTATTCTTAAACTGGGAGTCTCGTGATCGTACGATCAGTTCGTACGAGTTACATTGGTCCCGTGCTAGGTGTTAGTGCCCCTCACGGGGCCGTTCGGGGGCAGTTTCAGGTTTTCACCCACTTACGGAATGTTTTTAAGCCTAAGTGTAGAAATATGCAAATTATCGTCATATTCTCAAACCGAGAGTCCTGTGATCGCGCGGTCAGTTTCTACGAGTTATATTGGTCCCGTGCGAGATGTTGGTGCCACTCACAGGGCCATTCATTTTTTTTTGGGTTTTCCACCACTAATGCCCTATTTTTATCCCTAAGTCTAGAAATATGCAAATTATCGTCGTATTCTCAAACCGGGAGTCCTATGATCGCGCGGTCAATTCGTACGAGTTACATTGGTCCCGTGCGAGTTATATTTGTGTATTGTAACATAAGCATATACCTGCTCCAATTTTCATTTCTTATTATGACCGACTCAGGTTTAGGTTCTCGTTCTCGGGGTGATACATCTAAGTTAAAATTTTTATTTTCTCTCTATATTTCGAATGAAATTATCCGGATGAACATAAAAACATTAGTAATCCGAGGCCAACATATGAGAAAAAATTGGAGAAGGTATATGCTTAGAAAAAGACATAAGAGTTGTAAACTTGTTATTCATGCAATGTATTTTAGTATCTTGCATCCTCCAATCCTAGAAAAAATAGAGCAGGATTACTAAGTTCATAATTTGAAGTTTAAGAATCAGCAGTACACAATCAAACTCCTAATAAATTCAATCAAGAGTACATAATCAAACTCCTAATCAGTGGTAAATAAAGTTCATGATCAATGATCAAGTTCTAGTAAATCCAATCAGCAGTATACATTCAAACTCCTAATAAATTAACCAACAGTACATAAAGTTAAGAAATTAGTACCTGAAGGAAGATTGGAACTTCTGGATAAGAACCAAACTTCTTAGGCAAGGTTTAAAGCTGTTGAGTTAATTGAGATGGGAACTTTTGGATACAAAATTTTCTTCTGTCTTATATCTTATCTTTGCACACTAAAAACATAAATCATTATGTTAAATAAAATACACTACTTGTGAGCAAAATATTCCTAAACTCTTTTTATGCTTTTTATTTCCCAAAATTAGAATACAAACCAATCTTAGTAAATAGACTAGTCACATATGATGCAGGATTCTCTAGCTCTGCTTGAAGCTCAAATGTTCATTCCACGAGTGCTTTTTCTGATGAAATAAACATAAGAGATCATTGTTAAATGCTATTGTTTTCCTAGCGTTCGCGCCCTAGAAAATAGGAGATAGCGAAAGCAGGATTCTATGCAATTCCCTTGTAGAATTCACCACAATGCACTTTATAATTTCCTAAAGTCAACATAGAAAATTATCAAAAATAAAGATCAGTAATGTTTTTATCAGAAATAGAGAGTAGTAATGTCTACGACGGAAATTGTATTACGACACACTACAGATTTATAATCATGATGACAAAAAAAAAGGAAATGTCATTATTGGAAAAACATTATCAAACTAGGGGGTTATCTATAGCTTCAGCAATGACTGCCATGCAACTCCTCTCCCATTGTGAATCAGACATCATTTTGAGTAGCCCAGATAGTTGTATGATAATTCTAATAACTCTAGCACAATAAGAAATGAGTATGCGACAACTCACTTTATATAAACTGTTACATAGTTTATGTAGCTGTTATATAACAGGTATAAAAACTGTTATATAACTGTTATATAATAATTTAGAAAGTGTGAGAGAGAGATACCTCATGTTCATAACAACATCTACATTTAGAGGCCAATTGAATATTCAATTTCATAAATTTAGACTGCAGAAGAATAGCATTATGCAAAAGATTTTTGGAGAAATTATACAATTCTAAAGGCTGGGAGCTAGACCATAGGCATTTCAAAATTAAGGAAGTAGGTCTATGAGATTTGAAAAATTCATAAGCAGACTTAAAAGAGAATAGGCCATCTATTGTAAGGGTCCATACCTGAGAGTCCCCCTCTGATATAATAATGTCATCAATTAAGTCAGTTATAGATTGTAATACCTCGTAATTTTAAGGACTTTTAAAATGGGTTATATTTTAAATTAATGGATTAATTGGATTTTATTATTAATTAATTCATTTGGGTTTTATTCGAATTGTGGATATTAAAAATGTATGATTCTGAATATTACTTAAAGATATTTAGGTAATATATGAATGTGATGCTATTGATATGGCTGTGTGATATTAATTCAGTAATTTGGATTTTTAGTCGGACGCGGTATGGGACGTGTCGGGACTAATTTGTTTAAATTAAAAAGAAAATTTATTTTCTATCAACCTTATAGTCATTTTGACTGCGTCGTTGCATCCGAAAGGTTTGAAATAGTCATAAAAGTCTATTTGGATGTTGGATTTGGGTCTCGGGTCATTTGGAAATGAATAGACAACCTAAAAGGGCATTTTGGTCATTTTTATAGGGGGTGAATAGTGATTGCGGATTTTGTCCTATTATAAGTATTTGGAGATTAAGTGTACGTGGGTTATTCATCTCACTTACACAAAATAGAGAAGTCATCTTCCTAGAAAGAGTGAAAGGTTGCTTGGGAAGAGAAAAGGTTGCTTGGGAAGAGAAAAGCTTACTTGGGAAGGAGAAGAACAAAGACCAAAGGTCACCACTACCAATCACCACCGGAAGTTGGCCGGAGAAGGGAGAACCACCTGTGATATACTACACCAAAGGATCAGACCTTCATTAGAGGCAAGTGTTTGATATTTTCAATCTAAGTTTGTATATTGTCCATGTTGGAATAGTTACAAAAATAGATGATTTTTCATGTTTGGAAGATAAAGATGGAGTTGTAATGGATTTCTGGAAATATGAACATATATAGGAATCAAACTCATGTTGTAGGTAGTTAGTAATCCATGAAATAATTATAAATATGTTGAAGAAATTATGAGAATCAATGGTGTGTTCTTGAAGATATCATGTATATAATTTTCTGGAAAAATAGGATGAATATATGCTATTAATTCAAACTCTTGATGATTCTAGGATGTTTAGAGCATTAAAAATCGTTCACATATGTTGAAGTATCATGTAGTAAGGATTATACGTCATTTGGGTAGTTAATATGAAGGTTTTAATGATAAAAAATGATGAAACCCGTAGTAGAAGAAATGCTGAAAACTGGGCTGGTATCTGGGCGATCGATCGATCGACTCCCTGCCTTCGATCGATCGACCTCCCCAGAATCTTTGAAGTTGTTTCTTTTTAATGTTTGTTGTTATCCTAAACCTTTTGTAGATATTTGGTGATTATTAATTGTATATTATGGGACTTAGAGAAGATCAGTAAGCCCTAGATAAGAATCGAATTAATATGATTGGGATTTAATTGATTAGAATTTGGATAATTAATTTGGAAGAAGTTTCGGTAGCTAGATTCATGTGTTGGATTCTAATTTGTATGCAAGAGGATTAAGGATAGGTCTAGTAGGGGAGATTTAATATAACACCTGGTTATCCTTAGGGTTATAATTTGAGCATCAAGGACTGAGTTTAAGCTCATTATTGATTGCACAAGGACTGAGTGTAGTACAAGCGCTTAGTGGTATGGCTCATGGATGGAGATGGGAGTTTAGATCACATTTGGTTGAAAGAGGGGAAGAGGTTATCCCGGTTGCATATTTAAAGTTGACGGACCTCCACGATCAACAAAGTTAAGTAGTAGTGTATTGGAGGGGTTCCTTGTTTCGATTTTGCTTTACGAGACGCTCCGCGCATGAACCTTAACGACGACGGGAGTGGAGAGATGTTATAGGATGCGAGGATGTTGATTTTGTTGATAAGCCATATAGTGTGAATGAAACACTATAGACTATGAGCCATGTGATGATGGTATTCAATCCTAGTTTTTAGAAGATGTGTTTATAAGAGATTAGAAACAATCGGTTATAACCCTAATTATCGGAGAGTTTAATTCGTAGTAATTCCGGAGATAAGATGAGATGGACCAGTAGGATATTAGTGATTTCTTACTGAATAAATACATTGAGGAAAAACTATTTGAACCTTTATTAATGAGTGAGGCTCGGGGATAATTAAATTAAGGAAGTAAAGTCATATTATTTTAATACGTAGGATTTGAGAGATATAATGCTACGTATGGAAATTTTCGAAGGGTAGTGTGAGTACCTTGTTGATATTATATTATAGGTATGATAATACCTATTTGATTGATTGATGATTTATGTGTATGACATACCTATCTTACTTGCTATCGATGGGGAGGTTTGCGCATGAGGGCAGTCATATCCTGATGAATCCATAGGATTTTTTATTTGTCGCTCGAGAACATAGGTCTATGAAAGACTTATCGGGGAGTTGATAAGTCCGCTGACTGTGGGTACGTAGGTATGTGCGTGACCCATGGATACGAGAACTATGTTCGCCTCCAATTTGTATGTTGATGTTTGTGGTTCGAGGAATCCTTACTGAACCTTTAGTCCCCTATTCGGCGACCAGCGATATTGAGACATGATAGCAGAGTAATGCATTGCACCGCAGCTATGACTCGGGGTGTCGTATTATATATGTATATATACATATAATAAATTAAATGAATGTATATAATGGTTTGATTAATCTACTGTGTGATAATTGTAGATAACTGTGAATTGAGAAAAAGAATTAAAATAAGTTAATGAATGTTTATTCTTATAGATTTTAAAAGCTTAATTCATATTAATGAGAAATGATTCATGTTAATGAGAAACGTATATGAATAATTATATGA
The DNA here is from genome assembly GCA_949130495.1 of Sambucus nigra. NCBI lineage: Eukaryota > Viridiplantae > Streptophyta > Magnoliopsida > Dipsacales > Adoxaceae > Sambucus > Sambucus nigra. The sequence goes on along the minus strand of OX422211.1, from coordinate 582,366,202 downwards.
CATATGGTATGGGACATACGGGGTTATGATATGGGATAGAATCATATTATGGAAACTAGTGAGAAGGAACCGTTAACTAAGAGATTAATAGGAAACGTTAAGTGTGCACTCTAGCTGAGAGGTGAGAATATTAAGTGAGAGTCTGGATACTAACATGTACATAATAAATGCTTTATTGCACTTGTTAAATACTTGTTGTTTTCAAAATCATTTTCACATCGGGCTCTGACCCGTTTCCTTGCATATTATCTTTTCTATTGTACCTTCTATATCAGGTGTCCAGCAGCAGGGATGCCAATCTTAGCGAATTATGACGAGCTATGGAGCTATGGAGTATTGCTTAGACGTCTATCTTCATTTGATTCACAGTATTCTCTTAGTTAGGGCATGTCGTCCAAAGGAATTCAGTTATCTCTTCTATATGAGTCAAATACTATTGTATTCGTGTCATTTTAATACATTTACTATTGTTGGGATTACTGTATTGGATTATTATGTGGGAATGTTTATTCCAATTGCATTTAAATTCTTTTGTGTTATCTGTGCGGTTATTAGTGTTATAGAATCATTTGTGTTATGTTATTCTTAAACTAAAAATGGATTTTGTTGAATTAAAATTTGGAAAGTTTTTAACACCAGCTTAATTGAGTATTAGGTGATTTGTAAATGTTTTTGACAGTGATGCTAAGAATGAACCAACTGTATATTCTGTTTTAATTTGGTATGGGACTGGCCACCCGGTATTTAATTAGGCGGGGTGTTACAGGTGGTATCAGAGCATCAGGTTCTAGTGTCCTTTAGGGTCTGTACGGCTTACTGTGTTTTCAGCTTAATGTTCTTTGATGTAGAGCCCTATGTTTAGGATTATTGATTTATTTGGTAAGATTTCGTATATATTAGTGAATCTTATTTGCATTTGGACGAATTCGTACAAGAAGTATGGCAGATGAGGGCCATTGGACGGACAACGGAGATCATACTTAGGAGGTTATGAAGTATGTTCGAGTATGATGACCGTAGTCGTGGTCACCCTTATTATGGAAAATTGAGGAGAGACATCAGTAGAAGTTCTTGAAATGCGGGAATTGTGTGTGTTACCTAACGAAGGCAATATATTCAAAGGCTTGGGCATACAGTGGAGTGTGGTGAACTAGAACCGAAAATTGGGGTAAACTTTTTCTTGACTCATCGGAGCAAAGTTATAATAGTGGGAGTCAACAACCACCGCCCACGAATGAGGGTATGTTTTCTATCTAAGGAGTTATGAGGCGCATACTGATTTTGTAGCGATTAATATTGTATGGGCTAAAGGGTTGCTAAACTTAGCCTATAGCACTGTTATTTACGTAGACTCACCGAGGGGTTGTGGGACACCTATATTTTTCATGTCATCACGTGGGTCTGATTTTTATCATGGAATTACTTACTTTAGGCATGTCCGATCATGATGTGACTATCGGCGTGGATTGATTGGTGGTATTTGAGAGCGTATGTACTACTATAACCAGCATCTTGTCTTTAACAAGAGAGTAGATGAGTAGACTTTATTTGAAATCAATAAAACCTGTAGAGAGGTTATAAACTATTGACTAAGGACCTGAGGAGTTTCGATGACCGACTACTTTAGGTAGTAGTGTATCGGGGGGTTCCTTATTTGGATTTCGCTTACGAGACACCCCATGCATGAAACTAATAACCGTTGGGAGTTGAAATAAGTTCGGTCTTTAGGATACGAGTTTATAATCTTTGCGATAAATATTATAATGAAAGTTGTACGATAAGGTGTATGGGCGCCCTGGATGATTGGATTGTAGAAGTTTTCTTAATTGTGAAAAAGTAAGTAGTTGTGACTTCAGGATTTATTAGTTTAAATACGTGAGGATCATTTTTCCAAAGTTTGTCACGAGGACGGTATAGGGAAGATTGGATAAAGTTTAAATCTGATTTTGTTGAAACTATATGGTGAGACTTCGTGTACCATCGATGGGGATTTTCGTTAATGTACTGTATGGGAGGTACTACTTAGATTTCTTACGATGTGAGATTTATACTCGGAGTTGACCTTACCAGTATGATTTATCTTTCCGAATTTCGGGACAAAATTATGTTATAAGGGGGGAAGTATGTAATATCCCGTAATTTTAAGGACTTTTAAAATGGGTTATATTTTAAATTAATGGATTAATTGGATTTTATTATTAATTAATTCATTTGGGTTTTATTCGAATTGTGGATATTAAAAATGTATGATTCTGAATATTACTTAAAGATATTTAGGTAATATATGAATGTGATGCTATTGATATGGCTGTGTGATATTAATTCAGTAATTTAGATTTTTAGTCGGACGCGGTATGGGACGTGTCGGGACTAATTTGTTTAAATTAAAAAGGAAATTTATTTTCTATCGACCTTATAGTCATTTTGACTGCGTCGTTCCGTCCGAAAGGTTTGAAATAGTCAGAAAAGTCTATTTGGATGTTGGATTTGAGTCTTGGGTCATTTGGAAATGAATAGACAACCCAAAAGGGCATTTTGGTCATTTTTATAGGGGGCGAATAGTGATTTCGGATTTTTTCCAATTATAAGTATTTGGAGATTAAGTGTACGTGGGTTATTCATCTTTTCTACACAAAATAGAGAAGTCATCTTCCTAGAGAGAGTGAAAGGTTTCTTGGGAAGAGAAAAGCTTACTTGGGAAGGAGAAGAACAAAGACCAAAGGCCACTACTACCAACCACCACCGGAAGTTGGCCGGAGAAGGGAGAACCACCTGTGATATACTACACCAAAGGATCAGACCTTCATTAGAGGCTAGTGTTTGATATTTGCAATCTAAGTTTTTATATTGTCTATGTTAGAATAGTTATAAAAATAGATGATTTTTCATGTTTGGAAGATAAAGATGGAGTTGTAATGGATTTATGGAAATATGAACATATATAGGAATCAAACTCATGTTGTAGGTAGTTAGTAATCCATAAAATAATCATAAATCTGTTGAAGAAATTCTGAGAATCAATGGTGTGTTCTTGAAGATATCATGTATATAATTTTCTGGAAAAATAGGATGAATATATGCTTTTAATTCAAACTCTTGATGATTCTAGGATGTTTAGAGCATTAAAAATCATTCACATATGTTGAAATATAATGTAGTAAGGATTATTAGTCATTTGGGATGTTAATATGAAGGTTTGAATGATAAAAAATGATGAAACCCGTAGTAGAAGAAATACAGAAAACTGGGCTGGTATCTGGGCGATCGATCGATCGACCCCCTGCCTTCGATCGATCGACCTCCCCAGAATCTTTGAAGTTGTTTCTTTTTAATGTTTGTTCCTATCCCAAACCTTTTGTAGATCTTTGGTGATTATTAATTGGATATTATGGGACTTAGAGAAGATCAGTAAGCCCTAGATAAGAATCGAATTAATATGATTGGGATTTAATTAATTAGAATTTTGATAATTAATTTGGAAGAAATTTCGGTTGATAGATTAATGTGTTGGATTCTAATTTGTATGCATGAGGATAGGTCAAGTAGGGGAGATTTAATATAACACCTGGGTAGCCTTAGGGTTACAATTTGAGCATCAAGGACTGAGTTTAAGCTCAATATTGATTGCACAAGGACTGATTGTAGTACAAGCGCTTAGTGGTATGGCTCATGGATAGAGATGGGAGTTCAGATCACATTTGGTTGAAAGAGGGGAAGGCCAACACATCTTCAAACTAGTTGCTTTAATGACACCATTTAAGATTCTAATGTTCAGACCCCATTTATTGAATGAAAGGAAAGTCCTTTCCAACTAAGCCAATGGTGCTTGAAATTGTCATTAGAAGAGGAGCCCTAAAAGAAATTAGCAAAAACATTGTGTTTATATAACTGTTATATAAACTGTTATATATTACACCTACCTATACCTATTAGTTAATGAACTCATTCACACCGTTGGTTGCTACTATTCATTTCATACTCGAAGAGACGATCTTATTACCGGTGTGGTAAACGAAGACGATCCTAATGGACATTGTGTCGGGTTTTTGCCTTCTAACGCCATATTTTTAAGCTTAAGTCTAGATATACGCAAATTATCATCGTATTCTCAAACAGGCAGTCCCGTGATCGTGCGATCAGTTCCTACGAGTTACATTGGTCCCGTGCGAGGTGTTCGTGCCACTCACGGGGGCCGTTCGGGGGCTGTTTTGGCTTTTCGTCCTCTAACGCCATTTTTTTAGGCTTAAGTCAAGATATTTTCAAATTATCAACGTATTCTCAAATCGGGAGTTCCGTGCTAACGCGGTCAGTTCGTATGAGTTACATTGGTCCCGTGCGAGGTGTCGGTGCCTCTCACGGGGCTGTTTCAGGTTTTCGCACTCTAACGCCAAGTTTTAAGACTAAGTCTACATATATTCAAATTATCACTGTATTCTCAAATCGGGAGTCCCGTGACCATGCAGTCAGTTTCTACGAGTTACATTGGTCATGTGCAAGGTGTTTGTGCCACTCACGAGACCGTTCGGGGGTTGTTTCGGCTTTTTGCCCTCTAATGCCAATTTTTTAAGCTTAAGTCAAGATATTTTCAAATTATCAACGTATTCTCAAATCGGGTCCGTTCCTACGAGTTACATTGGTCCCGTGCGAGATGTAGGTGACTCTCACGGGGCTGTTTTAGGTTTTCGCACTCTGACGTCAAGTTTTAAGCCTAAGTTTACATATATTCAAATTATCATCGTATTCTCAAATCGAGAGCCCCGTGATCACGCGATCAGTTCCTACGAGTTACATTAATCCGGTGCGAGGTGTTGGTGCCTCTCACGGGCCTTTTGGGAGCTATTTCAGGTTTTCTCACTCTAAAGACAAATGATAGAAATAAATAAATGAAAACATATTTATTCTAAACAAAAGAACTGATAAATCACCTACTATTTGCACAAATAGCAGGACATTACACTTAAAAGTAGATGACATTCATACATTAAAGTAAAGAGCTAATACAATGTCAATATCATAATAGGATACAAATAAGATTGATGAGGACAAAATAATATTTTGATACTCAATCTTCCTCTAAATCAACTAAAAGGTCCTTCAAATTAGGGTTGTTATCAAGAGCCGACTGGAACTCTTTTGGAGCCTTTAATGCGTCTACTTTAGTAGTCATACCCTTTAATGCATGCATAATAATAGACCAATTGCCATCGTTTATGCACTTCGAGTAGAATACGTTCTTTACATTTTGAAAGCCACAATAAAAGGCTCGTCGACTATGCGGTCTTTAGTCTTCAACTTTGATAAATCTACCATAATAAGTTTGGAGTCAGGATCAACTTTGCAAGCATTTGTTGTATCCTCCACCTTTACCTAATCACAATAGAATACGATTTCTGTGAAATCCAAGTAATCAAGTTCTAGGATTTATTGAATTATCCCATAATAGGTTAGCACCGTATTCTTTGGATTTTTATCACTTTTGCTAGCGATACAGGTGGTTAAGGCAGAAATTGATATTCCACTATCTTGCGTCAAAAGCTTTTCCTAATATGGATATGAAATGAAATCAAAATCGTTGGCGTAGAATTTCTTAAACTCTTTCGCACAAAAATTAGGACCTTTTGCTAGGCGTGCAAGTCTGGAAGAGACATCACCTCTTTTTAGAAGCTGCATTTACTAATGAATTTGTATTAGGGAATATTTTTACCGCACATGAATAAATAACCGCACACATAAGATGTGAAAAGTACCTCTTTTGACACCCATGCCCTAAAGTTAGTTGTCGTCCAATTTATCCTTTGATTTTGGACAATTTCGTTCTCATACTTCTTACCAAAAAATTGTAGAGTTTAGATCATAAAATAAAAAATACATATAATCAAAGAAGAAGAATTCAATATATACTCACTCTCTCCAGTTTTCGACTTCATCTTGCGATTCGAAGACATGACGAGTTGATTGCTTGTATTGTAGGTTTGTGAGTTTCACCTATTTAGGGTTCCCAAACGACAATTCGTCCTCAAAATCGTCAGGTTCCTCTATCACTCATTCTCCACGAGGATTAAACCTCCTCACCTCTTATTCTGGCATATGTTCCCTAGCGTATAGTGATGATTCCACCGTTACGTATTCTTTAGCAATCGACCCTCTAATATACCGTGTATTCTTTACATAATCTTTGAAGGTTTTCATCAAGCGCTCAAAATTATACATCCAACGATACCTTATGGGACCACATAATAAAGCTTCATCGCATAAATGCACAAGCAGGTGAATACTGATATCGAAGAATGACGAAGGAAAATATTTCTCTAATACACAAACTGCCTCGACTAAAGTTGATTTCGCAGCTTTAATATGCCTTCTGTTTACCACTTTTGCACACACTAGGATAAAACACAAATTGATTTGCATAATTGGCCGACGAAGATCTTTGTGTTCAGATAAGCAATGCCGAAATAACAGCGGGGTTAATTGGATGATTACGTGCCAGTCGTGAGACTTGCACTGTTTCAAGTCATTTGCATGGTAGCTTACTACCTTACGTAAATTACCATAATAACCGGTTGGAGTCTTCAAGTTGAACAACGTGTCTAAGAGGATCTTCTTCGCACTAGTGGTCAAAGTGAAAGCAGTCCGGGGGATAGAAATTCTTCCTATCGTTGGATCATTTTTTAACCACAATCCCTTCTTTATTTTCATATCCTTAAATCTCTATGGGCCCGCTCTCCATCTTTGGAATGAGATCCACCCAAACATGTTCCTATCAAATGTTCTGCAACATTCTTCTCTGTGTGCATCAATTATATGCCATACACGATGATCTTTCCAATACGGCAAATCAAAAAATATTGATCGCATGGACCATGGCTTCGCTTTACTAGGGTCGTTCGGATACCCCCAAGCTTTACGCTTTAGGTTTACAAATTGGGGGTGTTTGCCTACGTACCTATTCCCCGCAGTCACAGCCTTCTCCTCAATTTCCAGACCAAAAAGCCGAACAGGTGCCATTCTGTGCTCGTGACCGACAGGCAAAAAGTTAGACTTATCATTCCTAAAAGGGTGACTGGTCCGCAGAAATCTATGATGACCCATGTAACTCATCTTACCACTATGTTTTAACCAACAGGCTTCAGTTTCCTCCCCACATATAGGACATCCATAATAACCATGAACATTACAACCGAACAAGGTCCCATAAGGAGGAAGATCATGGATCGCCCACATCACCATCACTTTAAGTGTGAACTCTTCACCCTTATGAGAATCAAACGTCGTCACGCCTTTATCCCACAACTCTTTAAGTTCTTCGATTAATGGTGCTAAGAATATAACAATGTCATCACTTGGAACCTTTGGCCCGGGTATCAACAAAGATAACAATGTGAAATCCTTTCTCATGCATAATGTCGGAGGAAGACTTAAAGGTGCCATGAGAACTGGCCAATAACTATGACTAGTACTTAAATTATCGAAAGGATTAAACCCATCGGTTGAGGTTGTAAGACAAACGTTATGCGGTTCCTTTGCAAATTCATGGTGATGTAAATTTGAAATTTTACAGATGAGTGAATCAACCGGATGACGCATCAAATTTCCACCCACCTCGCATCGAGCATGCCATGTCATGGCCTCCGCTATCCACGGTATAGTAAAAAACCATTTTAACCGTGGCCCAAGTGGAAAATACTTCAAAACCTTTTATGGGACTTGCGAGCACTTGCGATTTTTTGCATGTTTGTCATTTCCATTCTCATAAACCACATATCTAGTCTCACTGCATACAGGACATTCATCCTTCTCTTCGTGCTCATTCCGGTACAATATGCAATCATACTTTCAAGCATGAATAGAATTATATTTCAAACCTAAACCCTTCAAACTCTTCTTCATGGTAGGATAATTTTCTGGTAACATGTTCTCTTTAGGGAGAATTTCTTTAACCCACTTAAGAATTTCGGTTACGCTGTTCCCAGACAAACCAAATTGAATCTTTAAATTATGCAAACCAATCATTACATATAATACCGAGTGATCTTCATCGTAATCTTTATACAACGGTCTAGCCGCATCAACTTTCAACCGTATGCATTCCCGATATCCTAGTTGTTCAACATCAATTTGTTCATTTACTTGGTCATAATGCGCATTATTTGTATCCATGGGTTAGTGGTTTTGATGGTTGTGGAGTCCGTAAGCATCATCAATTAAGTTGGTCAATGGACGATGTGTTGGTGAATCATGTACCACTTCTACTCCTTGGGGTTTCGTTACATGGTCGGGTGCCGGTAATTCTTTTGGAACATAAGGTACAACTTTTTCACCATGGTATGTCCAAATTATATAGTCTTGACAGATTCCCCACTTTAGTAAATGCAACTCAACATCTTCCAATGACTTATATTTTCCATTAATACAATGAGTGCATGGACGCGGAATATTCTGACTTTTAAGATTTTTGGAAGCGTATTTAACAAATTCATAAATGCCCTTTACATGATTATTAGATAACCGGTTAGTCTCTACCATCCACTCTTTGTATTGTGGGAAATCCATGTAATAATCTTCAAATTCCAGTCCTGTGGTAATAGGTTAAAAAAGATTATTACAACTGAAACAAAAAGAATATTCTTACGACTGAAATAAAAAAATATCATTACAAATGAAACAAAACCAATATTCTTACAACTGAAACAAAAAAAATATCATTCCAACTGAAGCAAAACCCATATTCTTACAACTAAAACAATAAAAAAATTATTACTACTGAAACGAAAGAAAATATTATTGCATCTTGGCCAACAGATAAACTGGCCAAGTAATAAAAGATTTTGCATAATTCCTCAATTCCATCCATCCCCGTTGTTAAAGTACACAGGTACATCTCTGCAGTCGTTGTATATTTCATCGACCATTATTTTAGCCTCACCCTTATCCAAAGGTCGGCCATGTACCAGAGTTACAGGAACTATGGAGATGAGTATGTACACGCCAACAAACCTCAAATTTCTCATGTCCTTGATATAGTACATTCGCCATAGTCACCGTGAGTTGTTGACGATGATCCAAGTCCTGTGATTGGCGGAGGTGCAGTGGAGGGGAATGTTAGAGGATGAGGCATTTGAGAGGGGAATGTTCGAGGGTAAGGATGTGTGAAACCTTAAGTATGAGTAGGGTAAGGGTAACCTTGAGGAGGCATTGGGGCCTATAATTTTCAAAAAAGTTCACAAGTTTCCCAATTTGATTCGTCAATAATCCCATAGTAGTTTTAATCTCATGGACATCCCCATTGATCTTCAACTGATGCTCCTTTTAGGATGAGATACAATTCTTGACCGAAGAAAGCTCATCCATAAGAGGTGCAGTGTATTGAAGTTTTATTTTTGGCATATGTGAGCCAACACCTCTCTTTCTCCCCCTTTTGTCCTTTCCAAAGGTCTGTGCCAGGGCATTATTTTCAAGGTCAAAGTCATTAGTAGGGCTCGAATCGAATTGACTGCTGATGGCCTCTATCGATTCCAGTGTCTTAGCCAAGTGCGAAGGGAATTTATTATCTTTGTCCCATCGAGCATGAAGGAAAAAGTTGGACCGATTTGGGTTTTTACTGGCATCTGGACCATCCTTTGTCCTACTCTCCTATTCATTCTTCAAATCCTCATATGATTTGGATCCCAGCCAATGGATATCAATTTTTTGTGCCCTATTTTTTTAGTTTTGATCCCTCCGGACCAACTTTTTCTCCTTTGCCTCATTCTCCCAAATATTATTCCACTGCTCCAATGGCAACTCAACATTGGGAGGCACTCTTTCTTTCAAAGCCAAAATATCTTAGCTCGCTGCCTCTTTCGAGAAATGTTTCTTCCGAATGTTTCTCCTGTATGTCCTCAATCCTTCAACAACCCGAGATAGTTACCTATTCTTGGAATGGTTAGGAAATGAGAAATGCTTGCAAAGTTAGTCATGTATGTAATCTTTGATAGCTTGATCAACAAGGTTCTAATTGTCTCGTCCACCGACTCCCATGTTCATTTTTTCCAAGGATAAACACCGGGCTTTAAAGTTCAGAACGTCATTACTATCACCCATCGGGTTATTCTCGAGAAGGGAGAACCTAATAGGCTTCTTTTAATTTGAGCGGGAGGCATCAGGAGTGTTGGATGGGGGCGTTAAAGCAACGGGAGTGCTGGATTGGGGTGTATGAGAACTTGGAGTTGAACTTGGTGAGGAGTGAACCATTGGTGGAGTTGTGAATTTCTTAGCCATTAGTGTTGAGAATTCAGGTACTGCACAAGATGGTGAACCTCGTTGTGGTGTCAGCTCAGCACTTGGTACCCTTGGTTTGTTTCCTCTCGACATTATTTACAAAAAATGAAAAACTATAAGTGACTAAATAATTATAATAATGTGAAATTATAACTAATTAATCAAGCTTATGACTATATATATATAGATAGATAGATAGATAGATAGATAGATAGATAGATAGATAGATAGATAGATAGATAGATAGATAGATAGATAGATAGATAGATAGATACATATCTTTTCAGAGTAAGACTTTATAATAAGATCAATGTGTCTGATCTCCATCCATTCGGTATTGGTTTTTAAGAACCTATGAATTTTTGCACGTGGCCAACTAGGAGGAAGGGTATCTATGATTGGTGTGTAGATATCCGTGACATGAACTCGGAATCCCATATTTCTCAACTTGTTGGTAAGATTCAATTTTACATGCATATGGCGCGAGACATCACAGTCTATGTCAATGCTCTCTGTACGCAGTTGTATCCATAACAGGTGAATTTTTTTTTCGCCTTCTCCAACAACGTAACCAAGGTCAGGGCTATGTCGGGATTATGTGTGTGAAATATATTTTGTATAACGTCATTCCAGTTTTCTGGTAGAGACAATAGAATACGATCGAACAAGTAATCTTGCTGGAGATCAAATCCACGATTTATAAGGTAGTTAAATTGTTCGATATTTTTATTTCCATACCTATAAATAGGAGTACCCTCTATATGACGCACACTAATAAAAGAGTTATGTGTGCGGTCTAATTGCAATCTCTCCCACTCTTGTTGACAGTAATTATCACCGTGTCTCATTTTTCCTGAGAAAAGTATACGAGGGCGTGAATACGAGTCCTACTATTAAGGTTTGGGTTTGAACGTTATGAGAGTTTAAAAGTATATGTGAAATCCCAATAACAACCCGCCGTAATTGTTTATAACATGTTTTGTTAGGGTTTATTATGAGAGAGTTTAAAAGTATATGTGTATTATCTATTCAATAAACATATAAACTGCAGAATCAATAGAAACACACGTTGTACTTACACACATATTATAGTGCAAATAAACAACCAATGCATAAACACTACTGCAGAAGGTAAATGTAAAAAATCACATATTGTAGTACTTACACACATATTGTAGTGCAAAAAATCACGACATGCATATAACCCCCAATATAATATGATGGCACGCATATAACCCTCAATAAAATCACGACAAGGTGGATGTAAATTTTTTTACTCATTAAAAATCCGACTAATTATATTTTATCAAAAAAAATACACACACATACAATCTAGGGTTTATTGGCATAATCTATACATACACACACATACAATCTAGGGTTTATTGACATAATCTATATATACACACACATACTATCTAGGGTTTACTAAACCCTAAATTTTTTTTTTACGTAAATCTATACATACACACACATACAATCTATACATACACACACATACAATATAGGGTTTATTGATAAAAACAATTTATTTGTTCATAGTTACAGACATAAACATACATATACACATGAATCTATACATACACACACATATAAACATAAATCTATACATACACACACATACACGCATACAAACATAAATCTACACATACATACACAGAAATTAGGGTAAATCACGAAATCCACATGAAAACAAAATGAATCAATACATACCAGGGGTTAATCCAAATAAAAACCAACTGAAATCGCACAAATCCAACTTAAATCCACACGAAATCGCACGAGCCCTTGCAAATCCAACTTAAATCCACACGAAATCGCACGAGCCCTTAGACAGCCTTACAAATCGCAGCAATAAAATGACAAGCAACATTTTTTTTAATACCTGAATCTGGTCACGGCTTAGAGTCGTGACCCCCATGCGCGAGACCAATAAATGAAAGCAAAGGTGGTCTGGCTTGCACGTGGTCACGACCTAGAGCCGTGACCCACCATGTGCGACCCTCTTCACATTAACCCTACTGCTTGAATGAGGTATGGTCATGACCCATAGCCGTGACCCACACCAAGAAATGGTCACGGCCCCCATCCGTGACCCTCAATGTGTTTGTTTTCTGCTTCGTCATGTCTTTGGTCACGGCCAAAGTCCGTGACCCATCCGCGACCAGTTTGGAGGGAATTTTGGTGCGAAATTTGGCGTCAAGATGGTCACACCCTGGTCACGGTCTAAGTCCGTGACCCACGGTGGTCAGGGATTTGGTCCGTGACTACTTCCAGAGCATGGACAATTTAGTGTGGTAATCAAAATGGTCACGCCAAATATTGAGTCGGTCACGGCCCAAGTCCGCCACCAGCTGGTTATGGACTTGGGCCGTGACCCACTGGGCGTGACCATTCGCAGGATTTGGTGTAGTGGGTGAACCTCCTTGCAGTGTTCCCTCGGCATTTTATTCCCTTGGGTTGTTTCCTCCCGATATTATTTACAAAAATGAAAAACCATAAGTGACTAAAAAGTTACAATAAGAAATTATAATTAATTAATCAATCTTACAACTATATATATACCTTTTCAAAGTAAGACTTTAGAATATGTTCAATATGCCTAATCTCCATCCATTCGGTATTAGTTTTTAAGAACCTATGAATTTTTGCAGGTGGCTAACTAGGAGGAATAGTATCTATGATTGATGTGTAGATATCCGTGACATAAACTCGGAATCCCATCACTTTCAACTTGTTGGCAAGATTCAATTTAGCATGCATATGGCGCGAGAGATCACAGTCTATGTCAATGCTTTCTATATGCAATTGTATCCATAACGGGTGGATTTTTTCTTCCTTCTCCAACAATGTAACCAAGGTCAGGGCTACATCGGGATTATGCGTGTGAAATATATTTTGTGTAACGTCATCCTAGTTTCTGATAGATTAGATTAAATACGATCGAACAAGTAATCTTGTCAAAAATTAACTCCACGATTTATAAGGTAGTTAAATTGTTCAATCTTTTATTTCCATACCTATAAATATGAGTACTCTCTATATGACGCTCGGTAATAAAAGAGTTATTTTTGCGGTCCAATTGTAACCTCTCCAACTCTTGCTGCCAGTGATTATCATCGTGCCTCATTTTTCCTGAGAAAAATATACGAGGGCATGTATATTAGGGTATATTAGTTTGATTAAGGTTTCGATAATAAAGAAAGGATTTTGAGTATATTAGTTTGATTAGGGTGAAACCTAAAATATTCAATTAATTTCAAACTCTAAATAAATATCAAGCCTTAGATGACAATGACCTTAAATTTTGCAATTGATTTTAATCCCTAAGTAACCACATTCAGTCAATACTAACAATACCCAATAAATACCCTTAAATAATGCATTTAATTTCAATCTCTAAATAATAATTCCCAATCAATGTTAACAATAACCAATAATAAATAATGCAATGAATTTCAACTCCTAAATTTAACATCCATTTTCCTGAAGAAAAAAAGTATAAACACATACAGATATACACACATACATACACATATTCACACACATATATACACACATACATACACATACACATATATACACACACATTCACACAAATATAGAACATATACATACACATATACACATGTACACACATATACACACATATTCACATATATATACATGCTAGGGTTTAAATCAGAAACACAAAAAATAGGGTTTACCTTTGAGATTGAGAGAGATAAGGGCCAAAATTAGGGTTTGAGAGAGATTCAGAATACAAATCGGCGAAATCGCACAGAGAAAGAAAGGGAGAGATTGACGCGGGAAGAAATGAAAACAAGGCAGAATGGTTCTAGTATAAGGGCACCTGTGACGGCTTAGAGCCGTGACCTACTACCATTGTTGATTTAAAAAACTAGATGCAATCTAATTTAATCAATCACAGATAAAAAATAAATAAATAAGACAATGGGTTTTTAAAGTGGTTCGGCTATGAAAATGGCCTACGTACACTGTTGTTGTATTGCTAACTGTTTGCCTTGAATCTCGATGATAGGTTTACAAAGAGATCCAAAAATTCTCTTTTATGACTGGGTTACAATGTATTTATAGCCTTGAGGCTGTACATATGAAAAGGTAATGTGTCGTCCTCTAGTAGACATATACATATGTACAATAATAATGCGCATTAAATCTGACATTCATTGAATGCGTAGTTGCCTTTTGGTTTTCTTGGTTAGATGCTCTGCACGCTAAGTAGCTCGAACCACCTGAGTTGTTCGGTACGCTTGACTAGCTCAGGACTCTTGAGTAGTTCGTGACTCTTGAGTAGCTCGGTGAAAGTATGTATTTTCCACGTAGGTTGACACACGTCTTCAGATAATTGGTCCACGTCCTGTTGACTAATTTTTGTATCAACAGAAGCCCCCAATGTTTCATAGTTGAAGTTAAATAAAAAAGTGTGGAACATTTTGCCAAAAAGATGCCTGAATTACAGATCTCCAACACTTGGGACATTTTTATTGTATTTCTTTCCATTTGAACGCGTAATGACAAACTTGTAAATATTTTGAATTTTTAGCAGCCGCTTCGACATTCGCGCCTTTCTCATGATTTAATCGTCGGAAATGCAAATGTCTTTTCTGATAATCATTTCTTTTCTCTTTTCCCGATGCAAGGTATTTAAGAGCGACAGAAATCCCATCATTTTCTACTTTTCACATCTATATTTTCTGAACTCTTTACTTTCTCTCTCTATTTCGTACTGTCGTTCTTTCATCGTTCGTCATTAGCAGATTTCTTCGTTCTCTGTAAGATTTTCTTCCTTCATCTTTCTTTGCTTTAGTCATCATGGTTTACCTTGTTGAATCTTTAGATAAATTTCGGACTAATTTTTCAATTCCCTATTGGGTTATTTTGGAGGAGCCTTATTGTCCTTCTGATTTATTTTCTCTGGTGGAGGGACATTGGTTTCCCTCCCTTTTTGTGGCGGAGTGTGGCTTTTCTTTCCTGCCACATCCCTTGTGTTTGGAGTTTTGCCAATATTTCGATATTGTACCTGCAAGGGTAGCTCCAAATACATGGAGGATAGTTAATGGCGTATATAGGTTGAATCAAATTCATGGAACTCATTAATGAATTCCTGAAATTATGTATTGTTATAAATGGGTTACCAGTGACACTATTTTTTATTGAAAAACTAGGTTTTCGAATAGAGCTTTAGTTGCCAATCTTCCCGACGCCAACAGGGACTATTTTGATCATGGGGTTGTGATGAAAAATTGGCAACACCCTCCATTAAATGTAAATGATGTGTATGAAGGTCCCAAATGTCCGCTTTATGGCAATGGGATAAGTTGTTTTTAGTTTTTGAATTTAGCTTTCTTCATGTTTGACAAAATACGTCACTGACATTAATTTTGTTTATTACAGTTGACAGTAAAAGAAAGCCCCCAAAAGAGAGTGACGTTAACATAAAATATTTAAAACTTATCTGGAGCTTTCATCAATCAGTTGCTGGGGAGCACATTAGAATTACTTCTTATTTGTTGAGGTACAAAAACACCACCTCGTCTTTCATTGTGCGTCCTATTGCACCTCCTACGGTAATCAATCCTGATCAACCGCCAACGTCTCGAGCAAGTGTGGGAGACTCCTCGTCTGATATGGATACTTCCATTGTCGATTTGATGATGAAGAAAAGGAGGATGCCTGAGTTCTTTATCAAAGATGTCCCTTGTGTTGATGGGGCAAAGAAAAGTTAAGTGGATGTCCCAGCTGAGGGGATGAAGAAAATGGATATTGCTCCATCTAAGGGAACAACTAAAACTGTGAAGGAGGTGGGTAAGAAGCCCCCGGTTGTTCCAAAAGAGGTAGCACCTTTGATTGAAGGTGTTGCTATTACACAAGGAGAGGCAACACCTTTGATTGAAAGTTCTCCTCTAAAGAGACTAAGAAGAGGTCTCGCTGAAAGACCTATAGAAACTGTTGCTCAACCTTCTGATATTGAGGGTCCTTTAAGAGCTAAAGCTCCATTTCTCATTGCTACGAGTTCGGCCAAGGGCTTGATCAAATCTTGGGTCCTTCCTGAACATCGAGCTGTTGAGGATTCCCTTTCACGGGAGAATCTCACTGATTTATCCACCCAACATATTGCGTCAGTAAGTATCTTCATCCTTATTACTTCCTCATCTCTACATATTGCATTCATATTCTGAGTTGAGCTCTTTCCTTTTTCAGTTTATGGCTTGCTTTAATGGCATCTTGAAGAAAGATGAAGCTATCAGGGCTTCCACTTCCTCAGGTGGGGTGGAAGAGGCTTTTACTGGTCTATCCCTCTCTTTCAATGAATCCCATTAGAAGTACGAGGAAGAAAAAGCTGCTTGGGAGAATGAACTTCAATCTGTCAAGACCACTCGAGATCAAGCTATAAGTGATTCTAAAGAGTTGGTGAACAAATTGAAGGCCGTTGATAGCAAGCTTGAAGAAGCTGAAAGACGTAAGAAAGAGCTTGAGGATAAGCTGAAATCTATCGCGGAGGTTAAGGCCAAGCTTAAAGAGGCTGAACGGCGTAAGAAAGAGCTGGAAGAAAAGGTGAAGCTTGCCGAGGAACACGCTTCATTGGATAAAGTGAAGAGGAAAACTGTTGTAAATAACTCTTTTAGCTCTGGCTAGGATAAAGGATGGAACAATACCTTAACTGCCATTACTTGTCAGATGGAATATGCCAGTCTAAAGTACTTTAGAGATGGATGGGTTGCAACCTTGAAAGAATTGAGTGTTAAAAACGATTCTGAATTATTTCAAAAGCACATTCATGGCCCTCCTCCTATCATTGGAGAAGAAGAAGAAGATGAGGCCGAATTTGATGAGTCTTCAGTGATGGTATCAGAATAAGTGCCTGTGACTCCTATTCCTCAACCTTTCAAGCAAGTTCAACAAGCAAGCACTTCTACCGAGCAACCACCACTGCCTTCCAAGCAACCTACTCCTTCCTCCAAACCAATTGAAGATATTATAGGGAATAAGGAGAAGGTGTGAAGTTATTCTATTCTTATGTTATTTTCTTTTTTCCTCGGTTGTAACTTGGAATTGTATTTTCCTTTTGTATGATGAATAAGAATGAACTTTTGTTGTTTATCTCGTGTCTTTCTTTTACCTGTTTTGTATCATTATTGATGCATTTTATTTTCTCCTTGCTAGTTTATGGCCAGGATGGAACTCTTATCAGCTAATGATACAGAGTTGATGAATAAATGTAATGATTATTTCAAAGTTGGCCATGCAGATTTTACTGAGGCCCAAATAATAGACATCCTCGGATCTGATGCCTCTGAACGAGCAATTAATGCTTACCAGTACTTGAAGTGTCTACTTGATCGTGTTGTGTCCAACAATGTGGCTTATTACGAAATGATTGAAGATCTTTAAGGAATGATCGAGGCACTTCAACTTTAGCATAAAGAGACCACTACACTTTTGCATAAAGGTTATGAGAAAAAGTACCAACAATTGAATGCTGACAAAGGTTATGACAAGTATATTTCTGCCCATGAGAAAAATGAAAGTGTGTTAAAACATGAGATTGAAGAGCATAGAAACATTGCCAAGCTGTTAGAGCAAGAGAATATCGCGTTGCCAGAGGAATTGAAATAGCTCAAATCTTCTGCCTCCTCTTCTTCGGAAGCCTTGGTACCAATCAATGATGACGGTTTTTCCTTTTTAGAAACTGAAAATGCTACCTTAAGGGAAGAGATAGAGACTTTGAAATGAGCTGGACTTTCCACACCTGCTCGTGGTAGAGCAAGACCTTCTTCTCGTGGACGAGCAAGGGCTGGTCGGGTTAATATTGATGAGACAAGAACTCAATTGGCCTTAGAAAATAAGTCGTTCAATTGACGGTGAAGAATCAGGCTTTGGCAGAAATGTCTAAAAGAGTTTTACTGACCAACTCTCCAATCAGAGTTCTGTGCTGGAAAGTAAAGAGATTCTGGTGAAGAAGCTCCACGAGCAGCTTGAAAGATTGACTTATTAATTTCACAAACAGCCCAAAGAGGTTTGGATGGAAGGGTACAACAAAGATCTGTATCATCTTGATGCTCGGTTGTAACAGTCAAATAATGAGGGGTACAAGCAGGGATGGTTGAATGCTATGTGTGTACTGAAACTGGAGCAAGGACACTTCTTGTGGGATTATTATGAGACTAGAGTGCTTGATTTTCTTGTGCCTCCCTTTAAACTTGATCTTAGTTGGATTCTACCTCGTGTTATTCCTTGGTGCTTGATTTCCAAATATCTTAGTGATTATAGTCTTCATTCTAATTTTGAGATATCTCGTCCTGGGCATTTGCTTGATCGACCATCCATAGTTAATGTCAGAATGCTGCGAGATATGAATTTTATAAACTCTCCCTATGCATTAGATGATCCTCCAGCTGGGATGGAACATGTATCAAAAGCAAAAGGAAAGAAGCCCATAGAGTAGGATATTTGTATATGATGAATCAAGTTTCATTTCATATGTAATCTGCTTGGTTTTATTAAAGAAACATTTAGTCTTTGTGCAATTTCATTGTTATGTGTAATTAATTTTGTTATTTGCTGATGACTATATGTATATATATATATTTGTAGAAGGACAAAGTATCCTGTTTTGTTTTAAACAATGGAATTTATCCAATTTATTGTCTGATTATAGTGACTTGTCACTCTTTGTGCCTAAGAAATGGAATGATTTTCATCCCATATGCCTGCTTAGTTGTAGTAATCGTGCCAGGATTACCTTGTTGCCTAAACAGTGGATGCCCCGGGAGGTCACCCATCTTCTTATCTAGTTTGGGGTGTCCCTTGAGATCACCCATGATCAAACAGGCTCTTGCCTTGTATGGTTTTTATTTACCAACCAACCGGAGTTGGTGGTTATTGAATTACCGACCAACCGGAGTTGGTGGTTGCTGAATTGCCGACCAATTGCAGACCAACCGGAGTTGGTGGTTGCTGATATGAGGAGTTGGTGTAGTGTGTAACACTAATACTCCGAAAAGGAAGGATGAGCGAAACATCACTTTTATTCATATTGAAAAAATAATATGTTACATATGAATTTTTATTACTGATAATACTTGCGCAGATGCTCTGCGTTCCACGCGTTCTAGAATTCTTCTCCCTCCAAAGTTTCAATTATGTATGTCCCAGGACGAACAACTTCAGTTACTCTGTAAGGTCCATGCCAGTTGGCCTCTAGTTTATTTTCCTTCTGGATCACCTTCTTCAGCATATAATCCCCCTCTTTTAGGTCTCACTTCTTCACCCTTTTGTTGTAGAATAAGGTTGTTCGTTGTTGGTAGGGTGCATTCCTGATCGATGCTTCTTCCCTAAATTCTTCGAGCATATCCAGGTCTAAACGTCCCATCAAGTCCCTTACAGGGGAATTAAAATTAAGCACCCTATGTGTGGGTAGACCCAACTCAGCAGGTATGACGACTTCACTTCCGAAGGCTAACATATAAGAAGACTCCCCAGTTGTTGTTCGTGGTGTAGTGCGATAAGTCCAGAAACACAGAGTGTAGCTCATTAATCCAGTTTCCCTTTGCATCATCCAACCATTTTTTCAAACCATTCAGTAGGGTTTTGTTCATCACTTCAGTTTACCCATTGCTCTGGGGATGGCCTGGCACGGAGTGGATCTTCTGAAGATTGGATTGGTGATAATATGCAGCGAACTCCTCGTTGTCAAATTGGGTTCCAAGGTCAGTAATGAATGCATGTGGGAGACCATATCTGCAAATGATACTCTTCCAAATAAACCGATAGACCCTGTCATACGTCATGTCAATGAGAGGTTCAGATTCCACCCATTTGGTAAAATAATCCACAGCAACTACCAGATACTTGAATCTCCCTCTGGTCGTTGGAAGTGGCCCAACTGAGTCTATACCCCACATGGAAAATGGCTAAGGGGATGTAATGGGCGTTAATAATGCTTGGGGAGTTCTTCGGATGGAAGATAAACGTTGGCATTTATCGCAATTCTTAGCGTAAGTTGCACAATCATCTCTCATCGTTGGCCAGTAATATCCCTGTGTCATTATCCTCTGTAAAAGCATCCGACCTGCTATATGAGCTTCGCAAGAGCCTTCGTGAACTTTTTTAATCAAATCTTTAACTTCAGAGGGATGCACACATCTCTGTAGTACTGCTATAATGCCTATTTTATATAAAATGCCATTGGTCAGTACATAACGAGCAGCTTTAAACTGCAATTTCTTGGCTGCGAGTTTGTTAGTTGGCATAATCCCCTCTTCGATATAGGCTCTGATGGGGTCCATCCAGGATGGACCCAAGTCGAGGGCAATGAAGTTCACCATGAAATTTTTGTCTATGCTCCGATCTTCCAAAATCTCTATTGGGATGGTTCTTCGTAGCTCGGTGCATGTTGCTGAGGCCAGCCGAGCTAGGGCATCAGCTCTTGCATTCTCCAATCTCGGTATTCTTATCAACTGGACTGCGGAAAAAGTTGATACAACCTCCATAGCTTTTGCATGATAATTGAACATTAATTCTCCCTTCGCTGCGTACAACCCGAGAATTTAATTTATAACTAATTGTGAATCATTGAATACGATAACTTGCTCTGCATTCATGATTTTGGCCAAACTAAGACCCACGATCATAGCTTCATATTCAGTTTCATTATTGAAAGCTTTAAATTGAAAATGTAGAGCATACTCAATATCAACTCCATCAGGACTATTTAGGATTATTCCTTCTCCACTACCCGTGGCACACGAAGAGCCATCCACGTACAAATTCCATACAGGTATATCATTATCAAACTCTTGGTCAGATAGAGTTCCTCGGTGGAATATTTAATACTTCCTTTTATCTTCTCCTATCCTTGGGAAATTACTCGACATTTCCCGTTGCTCATTATCTATCTCTTCCTGCCGATCTACTAGTGGAAGTTGGTCGGGGGTTGCCTTCGATGATCCCGTAATATCCATAGGTTGCTCTGTATTACGCTCCTACTTTTTGAGGATGTCAGAGTAAGTAAATTCGGCAATAAAGTCCGCTACCGCCTGCCCTTTAAGAGATGACCTAGGCTCATAAACTATGTTGTATTCACCAAGTTCTACCGCCCAGTACATCAATCTTCCCGATTTCTCCAGTTTGTGCAGGGCCTGTCTTAATGGCATATCAGTATACACTACTATAGTATGGGCTTGGAAGTATGGCCTCATCCTTCTACTTGCTTCGATCAGTGTTAATGCCAGCTTCTCCAACCTTGGATATCTGACCTATGCTCCTCGAAAAGCCTTGCTGGTGTAATACATCGATTTTTGCACTCCGCCCTCCATTCTTATCAACGCCGAGCTGACTGCGCTTTATGACACTGCAAGATACAATTATAGTCTTTCTCCTATCACCAGTCTGGATAACAATGGAGGTGTTGCCATATATTTCTTCAACTCTTGAAAAGCCTCCTCGCATTCCTCATTCCACTTAAAAAAAATTCGAAGTGTTTTGAAGAATGGGAGGCATTTGTCTGTTGCTCATGACACAAATCTATTAAGTGCTAAGACCCGTCATGTAAGACTTTGCACTTTCTTCTTCGTACCTGGAGATCGTAGTTCCAGTAGGGACTTTATCTTTTCAAGGTTCGCCTCAATGCCTCGTTGATTAAAAATATACCCGAGAAATATGCCTTCTCATACTCCAAATATGCATTTGGTGGGATTTAACTTCATTTGATATTTCTCTAGCTGATCAAAAGTCTGGCCCAGGTCAACTAAATGATCAGCAACTTTCTTTCTCTTTGTCAGCATATCATCAACATAAACCTCCATGTTATGACCAATTTACTCTACGAAAACTTTATTCATCAACCGTTGGTATGTTGCACCTGCATTTTTAAGTCCGAAAGTCATAACATTATAGCAATAAGTTTCCCTTGGGGTTATAAAAGAGGTACTTTCCTTGTCCTCTGGTTTCATCTTAATCTGGTTGTAACCAGAATAAGCATCCATAAAGCTTAACAATTCATGCCCCGATGTAGCATCCACCAGCTGATCGATTTGGGGTAAAGGAAAATGATCCTTTGGGCAGGCTTTATTAAGATCAGTGAAGTCCACACACATCCTCCACTTATTGTTTTTCTTCTTTACCATCACAACATTTTCTAGCCAATTAGGATACTTGACGTCCTCAATAAAAGAGGCATTCTTTAGTTTCTCTACTTCTTCCTGTATGGCTTGATTCTTCTCTGGGTTGAACACTATTCTTCGCTGCTTCACTGGCTTGACCCTCTTATCGATATTGAGCTCGTGGCACAGGAAAGTCGGGTCTATCCCTAGCATGTCTTCATGACTCCATGCAAAAGTCTAATTTTTGTGCCTTAGAAATGCTACCAGTTACTGCTTTATTGATGGGTCCAATGACGCGCTAATTTGAGTTATTCGTTCTGGGCGTTCATCGTCCAGAATGATATTCTCCGTAGCTTCCATGACCTGAACTTTCACGAGCTGAGATTGATATCTAGGGTCCAAGGTTTCAATCTCTGTATTTTCTGTCTCATCCACTTGATACGTAGTAGTCTTCTTCTTGGATTCATCCATTTCTTCCTGTTCGGCAGATAAATAGTAGCATTCCCGAGCTGCTTTCTGGTTGCCTTTCACAACTCCCACTCCGAAATTGGTTAGGAACTTTAAACATTGATGTACCATAGATGGAACTGCTTCAAAACCTACCCTCCCCATGATGATGTTGTAGGCTGATTGGACGTTTTTATCCATTACAAAAAAGCATACTTTTTCTGTTCAGTAAGCAGGTCAGGTACCAATAATCATGTTCAACTTGATCGTCCCAAGTGGAAAAACTTTCTCGCCCGTGAAGCCGAGGAGGGGTCTATGATATGGATCCAACTGGGCTAACTTCAGATTTAAGCTGTCGAAGCATGGGTAGAACATGATATCTGCAGAGCTACCATTATCCACCAATACCCGTGAAATCACCACATCCTCCATTCTTATCTTAATCACTAAGGGGTTATCATAAGGATATAGTACACCTGCCAGGTCATTTTTAGAAAAGTCGATGATCAGTTTATCCCTATTCACCTTCCTCGGGTGATCGTCTTCATCCAAATTTATACGTTGTATGTAAAAGCAAGCTTGGGCCTCATTGAGGTAAGCTTTCCTCTCCGCAGTAAGATATCCACCTCCTGTATCTCCACCTGTAATGACATTATATTAAATGATCCAAAATGGATTGAAAATACCTCGCGCTCGGGCTGCCTTGGCCTTTTGGGGAGATCGGGATCATCTTCTGGATCATCTTCGTGATCTCTCTTCTTGTCATCTTTTCCTCGGCGAGGAGATTTAGATCTTTATCTTCCTCTGTCGTTGGTCTTTCCACCATTTTGGCAATCAACGTACTTAGTCAATTTTCCTCGCCTGATGAGTGCTTCGATTTTATTCTGGAGAGCTATGTAATGTTTGATCGTGTGGCCATGGTACTTGTGGAATTTGCAATATTTGGACTTGTCACTTTTGTCAGGATCTGCCTTCTTTTTCTCTGGCCAGGTTAGCTCCTCGCTGTTCTTGATCTCCTCCAGAATGTGATTTATATATACCTTCAAGGGAGTATAATTTCCATACTTCCTCATCTGCTCCAGCGTTTGTTTGCCTTTTGACTTCTTGCTGCCACCATTGTTCTTTTGATCCTTCTTCTCAGTTTTACTACCCTCAACCTTGGTCTCCTTAGTGTCTGTATTCTTCTTCGCATCCATGGTTTCCTCGGCGTTCATGATCTTGGCTGCCTTCTCCATCAATTCTGCCATGGTCCTGGGCGGATCCTTAGCCAAAGTATAATACAACTTGTTCGGTAATAGACCACTCATCAAATCAGTAATTGTTGTCTTTTCCTCGTAATAAATCACCTCAAGTTTCTCGTTATTGAAACGAGTAATATAATCCCTGGTGCTTTCTTTTATTTTCTGTCTAATGCTCAGTAAGTGTGCTACTCTTTTAACTGGCTTCGCTCCAAAGCAGAAATTCCCTATGAAAAGCTCTGCCAGCTGATAGAAAGTCACAATCTTTCCCCAAGGAAGGTTGTTGTATCACATCTGGGCTGACTCGGTGAGAGTTCCTAAAAATGCCCTACATCTTATCTCATCAGGAACTGCATAGATATCAGCAGCAGCTTGGTATTGCTCTATATGGAGGACATGATCAGTTTTTCCATCATATTTAGGTGTCACCATAGGAGCTTTGAATTTTGATGGTGTGGGAAAATCTATAATTGCCTGCACGAAGGGTGTCCCTTGGATAAAAGTTCTTTGTAGAGGATTCTTGGCCTTATCCATTTCCCCTAACCTGTCTTCCAACCTTTGAATAGAACCTTTCCATGCATCGTTTCCCGCCTCGGACATATTTGTCCGAGCAACTGATCGCGCTGAGTTTTCCTCTTGGGACCTTTCATTACGGTCTATCGAGCGTGATTGGGTAGAACCTTCCCTTAGATCGGATGGTCATTGAGAGTTCCTCGATGCAATCCTAGGAGGGTTTCTATTCCTCTTAGGGCCCAGTCGATCAAAAGGAGAGACTCTACTCAACCTTTCTAGAGCGCTAGCCCGTTCTGGAGTTAGAGTGACATTCCGTTGAGAATCCGTAACTCGTACTGAAGAAGTTCGACCAGGTTGATACGAAGGATCATTAGATCGCTCAGTACGATATGAGCCAGTACGCCTAGATTGAGAAACCTGTCGGCACAAAATTTTCGTCTAGTTCTTGAAGATGGCAGATGGGTATTTCTCTGAACGCTTCATTATCCCGACTGGGCAGGCACTCCATCTCGAACAGTTTATATAAGTTGACGCATGGTTTCTTGCATGGTCGTTTGCCCTTGGGCTAAATTAGCCATTATGCTAGCCAGATCTTGCATATTTGGTGGAGTAGAGGGGTTTGAAGGAACCCCAACAGTGTTTCGATTACTGGATTCTGGGATCTCAGACATAGATGATGAGTTTTTTGGTGAAAAACGCTAAGTATAGTCGTTTTCCACAGACGGCACCAATATGTTGATGTAAAAACTAGATGCAATCAAATTTAATCAATCACAGATAAAAAATGAATAAATAAGACAATGGGTTTTTAAAGTGGTTCGGCTATGAAAATGGCCTACGTCCACTGTTGTTGTATTGCTAACTGTTTGCCTTGAATCTCGATGATCAGTTTACAAAGAGATCCAAAAGTTCCCTTTTATGACTGGGTTACAATGTATTTATAGCTTTGAGGCTGTACATATGAAAAGTTAATGTGTCGTCCTCTAGTAAACATATACATCTATATAATAATAATGCGCATTAAATCTGACGTTCATTGAATCCGTAGTTGCCTTTTGGTTTTCTTGGTTAGATACTCTGCACGCTAAGTAGCTCAAACCGCCTGAGTTGCTCGGTACGCTTGAGTAGCTCAGGACTCTTGAGTAGTTCGGGACTCTTGAGTAACTCGATGAAAGTACGTATTTGCCACGTAGGTTGACAGACGTCTTCAGATAATTGGTCCACGTCCTATTGACTAATTTTTGTATCAACAACCATGACCCTTAAATTTTTCTCACGTCAGCACGTAGTCAACCATGTGGTCACGGCCCCAAACTGTGACCCATGCTCGTGAACAGATTGATATGGTCACGGTCCAAATCCATGACCCATATAGTGTGCATTGTGTTATTGGTCATAGCCTATGTCTGTGACCCATCCGTGACGAAACTTGGAGGGAACTTTGGCGCGAATTTGGCGCCATGATGGTCACGACCAGGTCAGGGATTTGAGCCGTGACCATGTCCAAGAGCATCCATAACCACAATTGATCATGGATACGGTCATGCCAAAGTTGATGTGGTCACGACTTCGGGCCGTGACCCCCTATGGGTGACCATTCACATGATTTGGTGTAGTGATCTTCATTACTTTGTATCACTGAATGTAAATAACGAAATTTATTAGTTCAGTTTATCACTTTTTTTTCAATATTTAACATTATGCTTTTATACGCCTCATTATTAAATTTACATTTCATGCCCTCAGTTTTATTTCTACTGATTTTTATTCCCTTAAACTCTAAGGCATTTCTCCAAGTATCTACTCTCATTGCTAAGTCTCCTAAAACTATGACATCCATAAACAAGATACACCATGGAAAATCTTCTTGTGTGTCCTTAGTAATCTTATCCAATATTACGACAAATAAGTAGGACGTAAAGTTGATCCTCGAATAACTTTAATGTAACTCATTAATTTCTTCACAAATAGTTCTTGCTCTAGTTTTTGTGTTATCATGCATATCTTCAATAACTTTAATGTAACCCATATGGATTATTTTCTTCCTCAAAGCCCATCATATTATATCCATGGGCACTCTATCATATGCCTTTTCTAAGTCTATAAATACTATATATAAATTTTTATTCTTACTTTTACATTTCTCCATTAACTGTCTTCATAATTAAATAGCTTCCGTGGTGGATCACCCTGGCTTAAATCTAAAATCGATTGTAAAAAATAGTTGACTCATTTCTTATTCTATGTTCTATAACCTTTTCCCATAATTTCATAGTGTGATTTATCAATTTAATTCCTCTATAATTATCGCAGTTTTGTATATCCCCTTTATTTTTATACAAATGTATTATGGTACTTTTCCTTCACTCATCTGACATGTTTTCTTCTTTTAAAATTTTATTAAATAAACATGTTAACCATTCTATCCCTATACTTCCAATAGCTCTCCATACCTCTATGGGTATTTTATTCAGGCCAACCGCTTTATTCTTTTTCATTTTTCTTATTAATACATCTACCTCTTTTTTAGTAACTTAAATTTTTTTAGTAACTTGAAATACCATTCTTAAATTCGGTTATATGTTCTCGACATCTTTTTTGGGATATTCTTCATTCAACAGTCCTTGAAAATACTCTTCGCATCAATCTAGAATTTCCTTATCATTAATTAATATATTTTGATTTTTGTTTTTACTACACTTAACTGAACCCATATCCCTTGTCTATCTATCTCTATTCTTTGCCAATTTATATATCTCATTTTCACCTTCCTTGGTACCTAGTTTACTATAAAGATTATCTAGTGCGTTTTTTGTCGCATTTCTAATAATATTTATTACTTCACTTTTTAAATTCATATACATATCTAAGTCTTCTTGGTTTTACTCTTTTGTCACTTGTTAAAACTTACTCGTTTCTTTTGTATTATTTGTTGCACTTCCTCATTACACCACAAAGTCTCTCTTTTAATGAATCGTTTTTCTTAGTCTCACCTAAAATTTTCTTACTTATTTTCTTAATATCATTCTTTGTTCTTGACGAAATGCTGTTAGCATTATTGTCTCAATTCCACTTCATGTTTAACAGTAACTTCTGCTTAAATTTTATCTTTGCATCCTTTTAAATCCTTCCATTTTATATTTTTATAATCTATCTTCACTTTTTTGGTACTTTCATCCTTTAAATGGCTAAATCTATTACTAATAGGCGATGTTGATTTGTCAAGCTTTCACCTGGTTCGAGAAATGCCACTATAAATATCACATTGTCACCAAAACATAAAAATTTTGCGAATACATTATTTGGCATGACAAGAATTAATAGTAAATGTGTTTAGTCTTTATCATTTTTAAGTGTAATTTCAAAGAATTAGACCTTATAAACAATTTCACATTTTTTTAATACATTTTTTTGTTTTAGTATTTGAAAGGAATATTTTTTTACTAGTTCAATTTGAATCCAATACACCTTTATTTTACAATGTCATATAAAATTATTTCTACAACTAAAATATAGTTTCAAAGTGATATGATAAAGATAAATACTTTTATAGTGGCACTAAGGTTTGACTAGTGGCATAAACTTTAACAATGATAAAATTTCATCCATGCCAAAATTATTTGAGATGGTAATTTATGTGATATTAAAATAAATATCATTAAAGTTCTTTTTTTTGTAACAATTTTGGTTGTCTTTAATTAACTTGATGTTGCTAAAATAGGTGTAAGAAACTTAATTATGAATTAAAAACAATTTTATAAGGAAAAACATGGTTAATTAAAATTAAGTGGTTAAGAATAATTTCATTTAATGTTTATACATCTTAATTATGTCACGTCAATACCCAATGCAGCACCGATTATGAGTGCTTCTAGAGCGACTCTCTAGAAGCGACTCTCTCTTTTGCCTCACTAAAGAAGGAAAAAAAAAGTGATACTTAATTTTTTTTCTAATAAAAAAAATTGTATTTTCAATAAAAGTATGAAACATTATTTTTTAAACGCTGATGCGAACCCAAATTATCTCGATTGATTAGTGATAATTATTTTTGTATCACTAATCAAATTATTTTTTATAAAAAAAATGCGAACCCAAATTATTTTTTATAAAAAAAATTTGTAAAATGTTAAAAACATTAATAAAAAAGTAAAACTTGTTTTTTTAATAAAAACTAAAAATTTGTATTTTTAATAAAATACAATTTTTTTTTAAAAAATGTTTTTAATAAAGTATGAAAAATAATTTTTAAACGCTGGTGTGGACCATATTATCGCGATTGGTTAGTGCCGCTGGCACGGACCCACGTCATTTAAAACACTTTTTTAAAATGACTTTTATTGAAAATACAAATTTTTAATAAAAGTTATTTTTAAAAAAAATAGTGAAATGTTTTTTTTTTGTTTTTAAAAAACAGTTATAAAAAATTAAAAACAGTTTAAAGAAAACAGTTTTTTAAATTTATTTTTTTATTAAAAATACGAATTTTTAGTTTTTAGTAAAACAAAAAAGAAAAAATGTTGAAGCACTGATTGTCTGCCAAGCAAGTGTGAATTGAGAGTCAGCTCTAGATTTATTTTAACGTGTAATTCTGAGGTCAATAAAAAATATATCATGGTTCAGTCAATCCATTCATTCAACGGTGAGCGTGTTCCAAACTCTAATGTTACAAATCTCTCTATATATATCAACCTTAAGCTCGCCTCTCCTAATTCCTCACCAAATCTCTCTCTCCCTCATTCTCTTGTGCGCACACAGTCTTCATATTATTCTAAATAGAGTGACAATGGCTATCCCACGTACCATGCTCATGCTAAGCCTATCCCTAACCATATTGGCAGCCTCATCCTCCGGTCAAGTTCCAGCATATCCTCCAACATCCACCACCATGCCACCCTCCACCCGCGGGGCACCCACGCCAACCGTAAGCCCTTCTCCGGTGCCAATGAGCCCCAGCCCATCCATGGACTCACCGCTTGCACCGCCGGCCATGAGCCCCGGCCCATCCGTCGACTCACCGCCTGCACCGCCGGCCATGAGCCCCGGCCCATCTATGGGCTCACCGCCTGCACCGCCACCCATGAGCCCCGGCCCATCTATGGGCTCACCGCCTGCACCGCCACCCATGAGCCCCGGCCCATCCATGGACTCACCTCCACCCGCGATGACACAGTCTCCGTCCGTCGGTCAGCCACCAGTAATGTCAACCCCTGGCTCAGGAGCTTTTTCTCTTTACGGGACTAATATTGCCACACTCGCACTGTTTTGTGGGGCACTACTTTCACTCCTTTTCTAGACTTGTTTAATTTTATTACATTATAATTAAGGGTTGGAGATTCATTTATATTCACTAGATGGATATTCAACGTGATGAAATAAAGTAATGAAAAAAGTATTATAATTATAAAATTGTTAATGTAACTGCTTAAACGCATAACAAAGAATGTGACGGAAAAAAAAGTAAAGAAAATAAATGTAATAAAAAAACTATTGAGCAATGCATAATAAATTAAAAAAAACAACATACCTCTTGTATATATTGTTAACTTGCAAACAAAATAGTCGAAAACTTTCATTCTCATGTATCAATAATAAATTTATGTACCAACATTTGGAATGCAATAAGAGTTCATATTGCCTAATGCATATGATTTGTGTCATGTGTTTGCACCGAGCAATCTTACACGTTGAAATTTGGGGAAAAAATGGTGTGGAATATAATGAGGTAAGATAAATAGAAGTGAAGTTACCTATACAACACGCCTTGATACAAACACGATCCATATAAAAAACTAAACCAATTGATAATTTTTACACCCAATCGATCGTAATTGTACATGAAAACACGAATAATATGACTAACGCAAAATATAATTTAATGCCATAGGACTTCATATTAGAAATCCCCAACATGAATACCGCACGAATACAAACATATCATATCAATTTCGAATCTATTTCATGTCTTTTGTTCATTTTGTTCCATGTTATCCGGCCATTCTTAAAGTTAGCCCCCTTTATCATGTATATTTTGGTCTTTGTTACTCTTGAGAGGGATGTATATAACACATAACAAGTATCAGGTCAGCGTTGTGGCCTTAATAGGAAGAATATGCAGGGGATCAACTACAATATAAGACTAAATTGGGGAGTTTTTCGTCCCAAGTTTTATCATTTAAAAAATAAAACCTTTTTATTTTTTTTGCCCCAATTTTTATTTTATTAAAAATACTATTTTTTTCCTATTTTTCCTTTATTTTTTTGAATTACACATTCTCTATTTAATTTTACACCTATCAACTTGGTTGCTTGTGTTAGATTTTGGCAAGGGGCCTATCTTTAGCATTATTTTAGGGAACATCCTTCGTATATGAATATATAATAATGGGCTGCCAAATATCAGAGAATTCCAAAATACTAAGGAACTAAAATGAAATAGAAGAATAGTGAGAAAAAAATAACGATCCCAAATAAACTAAAATAAAAGGAGACTAATAAGAAGAACGCGAATCCCCCCTCCATTAAGGGTAATCTTGATACTTTTATCCGATTAGGGTTCTCCTTTTTAAGGAAACCGTGACCTCCTTTAGAGGGACCGCAAAACTCGATTTGAGTGTAACAACTTTCCTCAAATCCAAAACAAATCATTTTTACTACATTCTCTAAATATTCCCTTACATTACCCATTACCTCACCTTTATCCACCACTCTACCACCACCATATATACTTCTAAATCAATCAAAAAAGGCTCTAAAATCAGAATTCTAAAGAGTTTGGATCTCCAAACTTATCCCCATTCATTAGCTTAATAAATTTCATTACATATATTAATGTGTTTCCCATTTTTGTTTTGAGGTTAGTAATTTCAAACGAGCAATAGTTTATACCATATGTAACTCACTATTTATACAAACTACATTCCTTCAAAACTCTCTCAAGTCTAACTCATATCCTTGTTTTATCCCATCCAAGAAAAAAATGATTCTTCTCTACATGTATTGTGTGCCACTATGCACAAAACCCAACACTTTAACCACCATTTATGATAAGGATTGTGCTTTATAGGCTAAATAATATTTTCACTATTTATGAAGTTGGGTTCTCTAGCAATAGTGTACACACAACATTAATTAAGATGTCAATGACATTTTAGAAAATGGGAATATAGTGAAGAAAAAAACTTTCTAAAAATTGATTTTGTGACACATAATTCATTGGAGGAAAAGAACAAAAGATTTATAGAGTTATATATCATTACTGTATAATGTAATGATAATATAAAATATTGATAAAATTGCAATTAAAAATGAATAAATTGGAGTTAAATCATACCAATTAGTGATTCTAACTCTTTGGATCTCTCTGTGTCGGAATTTCGTCATTTGAAAAAAAATAGATGATGAGAGAAAAAATAAAAATGTTATTCAAAGCAGAAACAATATAATAATATATCAATTATAAAGACCATAAAACAATCTAACAATTATAAACGGATTTATCTCAGTTTTAACTTGTAGCATAATTCAATCATAAAATTTTAAGAGTTTGTAAGAAAATGGAACAAAAAAAAACGTTCGGTGTTCCAGTACAATGAAAGCTTAAAAAAGTATTCAAGACAAAAAGTAAAAATTAAGTCTCAAACTAATCTTCACAATCCAAATAAAATAAAAAACGAAACAATTTTTTAAACCCAGTCAACGATACTTTCTTCTTAAATCCACATCGAAATTCCGTTCAAATATGTATAACTAATCAAAGTCATCAAAGAATTCAAACAATGAGTTAAGAAATTTATCAAAACCTCACTAACGTACTAATAAAATTTTGAAAATTTGGAAACTTTCATCTTACTTAACAACCAGGCCTCCATTATTGTTTGACAAAAAAGTAGAATAACAAGCAAATCAAGTAAACAAATTAAGATATGATCTCACTGTAGTAACTTTATTGTGTAATTTATCTCACACTGAAGAAATGGCATGAGTTAATTCAATCTATTAAAAAATATGGAGAGATGGTTTTACAACTAATAATAGAACTCTTGTTGTCTTTTCTATGTAAAAGAATCGAGACGGAGTTAACTAAATGTACTTCAACAAAAACTTTTACAAATCAATTTATTTGGGTACAACCATTTAACACCGTAAACTAAAATGTAAAACCCTAAAAAGCATTTAACCCCTTTCCTTTCTACGAAAAAAATACTGCAATAAAATTCAACAAAACCAACCAGAGAATAAAGTGATTAAAATAAAAACAATAATAAAATTAAAAATCCTGATTTCCCATGATAAACGAAACATATGTCTTAGAATAAGACCACCAATCAAACAATAAGAACAACCAAAATAATTATTCAATCAACCAAAACCTGGACAATGGTAAGCATAAGAACATTTCAAAAAGTAAAGGAATAAATAAATCGGTGCAAAATAATATTGTTTAACTCATAATCGAAGTTTATGTATTGCATTAAACTATGTTGCAGATTGCCACAAGACCAATGTAGTAAAATAAATAAATAAATTTTATAGTAACTTAATGATATTCTGTTAGGATCCAGAAATGGAGAAACTTGTAGAAGTAATCGAACATGTTCACTGATATACATTTGTGGATGAAAGAGAAGAAGAGGAAACGAAAAGAGGGTAACTAATGACGGGAGGGTGTTAAAAGGTTGGATCCGTACATATGAGTTTTCAAGGGTAGGATTGGGTTTACATATTATTTAAGGAGTTTTTGGTATTTTGAGATTTAGAACAAGACTTCCATCTTTTTAAGTAGTAGAGATAAAGATGACTGTGTGGTTCTTGTTTTCTGTTTTACCACAGTTGTAATATTCTTTAGTTAGGAGTAACAAGTATAAACGCAATAGTGACAAAACATATATAAACGCAATAGTGACAAAACATATATTAGCGTCCAAATGATGGGGTCAGAACTGAATAAAAAAGGACAAAATTATTTATATATATATACATATACAGTGTTCTTCTGCGGAATGTCCCGCATTTCAACAGTGTAGACTGAAGACGTGTCACCTGGCAGTGAGCCCAGAAAAGAGAGAGAGCGCGCCTATAATTTAAGCAATAATTTTTAGACTCACTGCCAGATAATATATGTCCGCTCTGCACTGCTAAAATGCGGGACAATTCCCACAAGAGTATATATATATATATATAGTACTGCTCTTGTGCGGATCCGTCCTCATTTTAAAAATGTGAACCGGACATGTATCACCTGGCGGTGACCCTAGAAATTATCGGCTAAATTCAAGGTTCTAAAAAACGCGGGGCGTGATTGAGGCGTGGAGGCCAAGCCTTAAGCCTTAAGCCTTAGAAGCCTAGGCAGGCCTAGGCGTAAAAAGGCGTGAAAAGGCGTTTAGACCTTCTTAATATATTTTAATATTTTTTAACCATAACAAGGCTATTAAAATACAAAAATTACACATATCATAAAAATATGTCTGAATAGATGCAAATTAAAATACTATTTGATTATTTTGGATGAGATAATGGTCCGATTTGTAAACAAATTCTTTAAAAGGCGACATCGTTTCACTAAATCATTGTTGCTTTTAGAAAAAAGTGCACCTTAAGGGTTTTACCAAGAATAAGGCGTGAAAAGCGTAAGGCGAGGCGTTTCTCCCAAGCCTTAAGCCTAGGCGGGTTTTTTAGAACAGTGGCTAAATTATAGGCTCACCCTCTCTCTTTTCTGGGTTCACTGTCAGGTGACACACATCCGGTCCACAATCTTAAAATACGGACTGGTTCGCACAAGAGCAGTATATATATATATATATATAATTGCTCTTGTGCGATCATCCCGCACAAGAGCAAAAACAATAGTATTTGCTTGAGTTTTTTTATTGGCCAAATATCCTTGATTTAAGGAAGTTGGACTCTCTCTCTCTCTTTTGGAGGTTCATCGTCAGGTGTCAAATGTTTGGTTTGCATTTTTAATTTGCAGGATAGTCCGCACAACTTTTTGGTTATTTTTAAAAAATCGATTAAACTTTCACAGCTTTTAAAGTGCTTTAAAAGCTGTGAAATTTGACTGATTTTTTAAAAATATAAAAAAAAAGTTATTTTGAGAAGATTTTTTATGTGTCCATTGAAATTTTTTAATACCTTATAAAAAAATTCAACTCAAAAATATTTTCTTTATTATTTAAAAAAATCGGTATGTAAACTTGGTATGTATGAGAGTCTCTCTCTCTCTCTATATATATATATATATATGAGAGAGTCTCTCTCTCTATATAAACTTGGTATGTATGCGAACTAGTCTAAATTATAGGGGACTCTCTCTCTCTCTCTCTCTCTCTATATATATATATATATATATATATATATATATATATATATAATAAAGTAGGAAACTTATGTATGTCATATGTTTCAACTATGATATCACCAAATGAATTGTTTTTGCACTTTTTGTTTTACCCTTGAAAATTTTGGATTCCCTCTCTTTTCTTTCTAGATACTTAATTTCACCTCTTCCACTTTAATTCAAACACAAGGGTATATTTGGTAAACACACATAAAACACACTTTAAACCCTACCTCCCATTCTCTCACTTTGTAGTCAGAGCACTTGGCTCAAGGAAATGATTCGTCGACATTAGGTGTCTCTCACTTTTTGTTCTTCATGTGCCATCCCTCTTTTTACTCAACATCATCAAGGAGAGACCTACCAGTCTCTCTCTCCATGTTTCATCTCTCTCAAGATCTCACAATCCCATGGATTTAACCACTATATCCCTCACTCCAATCAAAACCCAGTCCACCTCATCTCCTTTTAGTCCCGGATTACCAATCCTACCTCCTGCCTCAATTAGAAACAAAACGACCCAACAGCTAGAGAATACCCAGCGGGCGGAGTTTCGTCGACCCACTCAGGTACTCAGATGCTTCTCATTTACATAAACTCACGGTATGATATTTTTTTTAAACTCGCGGTATGATGTTCTTACCAGAATACGACCATCTCTCCCAAACTCACGGTACGATGTTTTTTTTAAAAATTATATGATGTTTTTTTTTTTATTTCAGATCTATGTATGCATAATAACCGTTCAGATCTAGGGTCCTGTTTCAAGATGATATGATGTTTTTTTATTTCATATCTTGGCCATCTTAGGCTCCAGTAGGGTGGTTGCGGATGAAGAGAAATCTGAGAGGTACCCATTTACAATCCGAACTATGTTTGTTTAAATCGTTTTAGTTTTATGGTGTTTTGATTTTGATTTTGCGGTGACGAAAAAAACTCTTCGACTCTTCCTTTCCTGATTCTCTTAAATTCGGTTTCTTTAATTGATGATCCCACAAAAAATGATTGAATGGAGCTCTGTTTTCATGCATCAAACAAACCACTTAACTGAGATTAAATAGGGTGGGATGATGAGTGGCGATACATATTATACTAATATGTGGACATGTGGATGAATATTTTGGAAGAGAACTAATCAAAAGTTATAAACAGACATTTATGGGTTCTAGGTTGTCTAAGGGTGTTGTTTTTTATATGTGTGGGTCTGAGATAGAATCACATGCTTTCAGTTTCTCTCTATCTGACTCTCGCTCAGTGAATGAATTTTTCAGAGGTTGACACGGTAGCAGCAATATCTAATGGTATGGTTCTCTTTTTATGCATCATTTTTACATTTTTGTTATCCTATTTTACTACTAGACTTTTCAACTAATGTAGTTTCTTGATTGATCCAACAGTCGACGTCATCTCCCAGTTGTTAGGCATTTTTATTGGCTACTGATTCGGAGTTTGATCTGGGGGTTATTGGCATTAAGTCACCAATATATGGGAAATTAGATTTTTTGCCGATACTTCGATCAGGATGTTGTGCAGAGAAAGGATTCAAGCAGTACATCGAGGATGAACATGTATGCAAAATACCTAGAAACAATACACGAGTGAAGTCCATGGGATGTATGTTTGCGATTTTGGGACAACTAATAAGCATTATAAGAAGTCCTTCATGTTTAATGCTAGGATTATGCCGACGAGTAAAGTCCATGGGATGTATGTATGAGGGTTGAACCACACACGCATGTGAGGCTACCTCGGGAAAAGGCGCTAGGGCAGCTCTGTTATTGAATACAAGTTTG
Organism: Sambucus nigra; assembly: GCA_949130495.1. Classification (NCBI taxonomy): domain Eukaryota; kingdom Viridiplantae; phylum Streptophyta; class Magnoliopsida; order Dipsacales; family Adoxaceae; genus Sambucus; species Sambucus nigra. The sequence continues at coordinate 582,329,490 of OX422211.1, read as the reverse complement.
TTGCAGTTCAGTTATGTCTAGATCTAATTTCTATTTTTAGTTGACTGTGATGGTCATTTCGCTGAGCCCAAAATCCTTATTGATTTTATCGGATCAATGAGCCCAAAATCCATATGTTATCGGTTATACGGATCGGTATCGATTAGTTCATCAAGCAATACAACGAGTGCTCAAGAAGCTATTTAATCGACAAAGATGGTCGTTATTCACTTTTATTCATTTGTTTCGATTTTAGAAATCGGTTTGTTAGATGATTGTAAAACAAGATACTATGTACCATTTTCATAACTGAGTAGAAGTTAATGCATTGCTTTATGTAAGTTCGCTTTGTTGTTATTAAATTGAAACAGTGCAAATGTACACTTTTGAACCGAATGTTATATGCCAAGATCTATTTGTTGCTCATATCACGTGAACTTTTATTTAAATTGTTAGGTTTTGCATCACATGGATATGGAATATTGTTGAATAGGTGACAGTTTATACAAGGTTCATGAGTGATTATTTATTTGGTTGTTGAAGTATTTTTATACCTTAAACAGGTGGATATAGTCCTATAAAGGAAGGAAACTTTGTCCAATTTTTTAAAAAATTGGATTTCTTAGTATTAAAACTAAATCGAGTCGACCGTTATTTTTTTGTGGTTTTGTTAGCTTTCCCGAATATCATCGTGCCTTCAGGCACGGGTATACCCTAGTGTATATATATATATATATATATATATATATATATCAGACTAGTTCGCATTTTAAGAATGCGGACCGAACATGTATCACCTGATGGTGAGGTCAGAAAAGAGAGAAAGCGCCCCTATAATTTAGGCAATAATTTCTAGGCGCACCGATAGGTGACACATGTTCGGTCCGCATTCTTAAAATGAAGACCAGTCCGCACAAAAGCATTATATATATATATTACTGATCTTGTACGGACCGTCCCGCATTTTAACTGTGCGAACTGAACATGTGTTCCCTGACGATGAGCCTAGATCGGCTAAATTATAGGGACGCTCTCTCTCTTTTCTAGGTTCACCGTTCAGTCCGCACTGTTAAAATGCAGACTGATCCACACAAGAGTAGTACTATATATATATATATATATATATATATATATACGGTCCTGACATGTGTCACCTAACGGTGTCCCTAGTAATTATCGCCTAAATTATAGGCACGCTCTCTCTCTCTTTCTTGCGTTCACCGCCAGGTGACACATGTCCTGTCCACACTCTTAAAATGCGGACTAGTCCGCACAAGACCAGGACTGCATATATATATATATAAATATATATATATATATATATATACACACACACACTTTTCCGTCCTTAGGGTACAAAAAGTTATTCATCCCGAGTCAACTTTTGCACACCTCAAAATATTCTTAGCGTCCCGAACAATAATTATATTGAAAAATGCTGCTTTTATTTACATTTTCTCCTAATTTTTCGGGTTAGCAGTTTAGCTTATATGCTTTTGGGTCAAGTACTTGTAATGTTTTTTTTTTCTCTCTTTCAGTGCCAAACGAATTTGTATTGAACAAATAAAAACATTTGCAATTGGATTAACGTGCTCCTTACACATGCATGATTTCTGGGTAACAAACTTTTTTATTCCCTACCCCCGTTCAAAAGTAATAGAAAAAACAACACAAGAAAGCTACATAAAAGGTAGTTTCTCAATGATGTTTTATAAGCGAGTCAGATGGAGTAAGGAACATATGTGCATTGGTGATAGAAGTGAAAAATAGGAAAAGGAGAAGAATAGGTTCGGTGGTAGGTGGGAAGGTAAAATGTGAAAGGTGAGAATTGAGATGCATTGTGCCAAACCTTTTGGAAATTGGAAAGCTGTCGTTTGGACTTTGGGGCCCATTTTTGCCCGTGTTGGAAAGGACTAAGTGAGGGAATTGGCCTTTTAGTGGTGGAAACATTAGTAAAAGACGGGTTGGAAACGACTAAAGGACAGTGATGTGCACATGGCGTGGGGATACCTTAAACCAAGGGGTCAATATATGTATGACAATATAAATATATATTTTTTTAAATAAAAAATTAAGATAAAAGTCATGCTCTTTTTTATATTTGAATTTTTAAAAGAATGCTTTTCAAGTTTAAAAATTCAGTCCCTGTGATACAATATCATTTATTTGTGCGGTCCCTTTAGAGTTAGGAGTTTATTTTTTTGTCCGCACCAGCGTCACCATTTTTCATGGTGTTTTTAGTACATGGTCTAAATTTATAAAATTATTTGAAGTGTCCTATTTTTATACACTTTGACAACTACGAGGACCTTTCTCCCAAACCCCATTTTTTAAAAAATAAAAAAAAAATAGTTTCATGTATGTAGTTCCTCCATATATTTTTTAAATTGTGTATTTTCAAATTTAACCTTCTCATTTTTAGAAGGATTGTTTTTGACTTGGACATCCTAATTTGCGGGAGCCAAAATAGGTGAGTTGTTAAACCTTTCCAAGCTTAGGATCCCCATTCTTACCAAAATTGTTGAAAATGCCATTGAAACATTTATCAATCTAAAAATTCTTATAACATTTGAACCATATTGCGATTCATAATTGTTATTCTTCACATTGCAATTCGTCATTGTTGTACGTCACATTAGAATGTATTTGTTGTTCGCTTGTTAATCTAATCCAAATATCAATTCATATAATTATATGTTTGTATGTTTAATTCATTAATTATATTTTATTTTCGATTCATGTTGAATTTGTGTGATTATGTTTGGTATTTTGAGTTTTATTTTTCCATTTATGTTGTCAATGCATCATATTGTCTATTAAGTTTGATTAGATTATTTATTAAATGATCTATTCTTATGTCTTATAGCAAATTAATCAGTTAGGGCTTCTATTGAGATCATAGTTGTTATGTCTTAATTTTCAATCTATATTTTTTATATTGTGTAATGACATTGTAATATATGTGAATTTATTCATGTATCTTATCTATATATTGTTTATTATGAGAGTTAAAGTTCTTTTGAATCTTTCATGGTTTTATCTATGGTTTTGAACATTATTTGTATGTATATATGTTTGTATATGCTTTGTTTTTTTTTGTTACTCTATTTTTGAAAGTATCATTGTCTTTTTTTATTAGATGTTGCTAGTGTTCTTATTATATATATATGTTTTATATAGTGATTCATCAATTATTCTTATTTTAATTTATTTAGTATTGGACGATTATATTTTTATGAGTTTTTATTATAATATGACGTGTATTATGTATTTTTTTATATCTTTTAGAGTGATGGATCGTAGATCTGTTTGTATGCGTTTTCACGGTTACATGTCGGCTTCTATAAGCATTGAAGCTGAAAGTTCGTATTATTCATTTGTTGATGAAGTGTATATAAAATTTAAGATTTTGCAAAGAGAAAGTGTCAAGTTTTCATATTCATTTGGAAGTATTTCAAGAGTTATTTTGGAATCCGATGGGGAATTTAGATTTATGTTGCTTTGTTGTGAGAAGTAGAAATGTAATTTTCTTGAAATAAAGGTAAAAGATTGTAAATGTGTTAGTAGTGAAGTTTGTGATATTGATGAGGGTTTTATTAATGTCGAACATTCATTAGCTATAAATACATTTGATATTATTGATGAATATTTGGTTGAATATGCATCATATAAATCATCGATTTTTTCGTTCGATTCTTGGGCACATAGAATTGTTGAAGTTGGACAATAATTAAAAGGGGTTGCAAAAGAGTTTCGGACAACATTACGTAAGTATGGAATGGAGAACGGATTTAAGTTCAAGTATATATAGAATAATATTGTTAGATTGACGATTCAGTGTGTTTAAGATGAGGATGTTGAATGTAGTTGGCATGTGCATGCATTAGCGAATCATGCAAATGGTTTTTTCTATATTCGAATGTTGAATAATACGTACAATTGTAAAATCTATATTCGTAAGCATGCAAATGGTTTTTTCTATATTCGAATGTTGAATAATACGCACACTTGTAAAATCTGTATTCGTAAGTCACTAGTGAAATGATGTCGTCTCAAATTATTTCATCGGAGTTTATGGATGAAGTTCGTGAGAAGCCTTCATTTAGGCCCATTGATTAGGCATAAATTCTTCCCAATTTATCCCTTTAATTTAGTTACTTTTAGCACCACGAACAACGTAATTGATTTGACTTTATCTCATAATCTTGCTACTGACTTATCTTAACGAGTACACTGAGTTTCTGGTATTTCGTATTGATTTTACAGGTATTTGATGTCAATTAAAGAAAGAAAGAAATCAGAAGAATCAAGAAAGAAAAGAAGGAAAGTCCAAAGGGAAAAAGTATAATTTCTACCCAGAATTCGGATGAGGCACCTAAAGAGAAGTTGAAGATATCAAGTTCATGAGTACATAGGAAGAAACGACACCTCAATCGGAGTCCCGGTGTGAAAGTTATGAGCAGTCAAAGTCTGAAGGAAAAAGTCAAAGGAAGCCCGGACCGATCCGCATTGCCAATTTCCAGAGAACCCCTGATCGAAGACGAACCGAAGTTGCAAGTAATTAAAAGAACTGATTCTCCTCGGATCGATCCGCCTAAGAATTAAAGGAATCGATCCGGATTCCAGGCAGACCGAACCGTAGGAGGGCCAGACCAATCCGAATGTCGAGTTTTAATTTTTTATCCTTCTCTAATGGAGAGTCCTGGTGCAGATAAAACTCCTAAGTTTTGTAGGGTATTTAAAACCCGTTTTGTTATCATTCTTAGCACGGAGAATTTAGCTAATTTTCCATTCTTTTCAGAAAAACCCTAGTTTGGAGATAGTTTATTATTTTAATTCCAAGATTGAAGATTGTTTAGATTTAAGTGTTTACAAGTAATTTTAATTGCTTCTCTGAGTGCTTTGGTAAGATTAGTGAGTAATTTCTTCTGTTTAATTTCCCGTTTACATCATTCTTCAATTTGTCCTTAGTTTAATCATGATTTCCTGCAAATCCAAAATCGTTTTCATTACTTTCATCATGGTAGGCTAGATTTTCTAAGGTCGGGATACATGAACCCAACCTGATGTGGTAGTTGCATGTGCATAAAATTAATCCTCTAAATTTAATGGTTTGATTATGACCGTATTGCATAGGAACACGACAATTGTATATCTTTAGATCTTGTTTGCTTCCGAGTAATCGGGATGCTTTAGAATACAATTCAAGTGTAACTATTGCAATATCGATTTACTCGTCCTCAGATTAAGTATGATGCGGGCTTGAACCTCATATATGTAATGCTTGGGAGTACTAAATTATGGGTCTAATTAATCATTTAAATTTACGATTAGTTTTATATCATCAATACACTAGGGTTGGGGGATTGTATTCCCATCCTGTTTTTCTCATCATATAGTTTAAAGTTTTAAATCATTCTTCATCAGTATTTTAGGTAATTTAGAATAGTTGCATTTTTTCATAATTTCATAATTGCATCTAGTGTAGTTATTCCACAAATCAAATCATCTTTTCCTTTTTCTTTAGAGTCAGAGTTAGGATTCATTCATCTATCCAACGTCGTTACAATTCCATTGTCCTATTTCCCTGTGGATACGATCCCGACTTACCAGGTTTATTACTAACACGACAGGCTTGCACTTGAACCTAGAGAGAACGCACTTCTGAGATACATTCTTAGTCGTGTCAAGTTTTTGGCGCCGTTACTGGGGACTTAGGTAGACTTAGGATTAGATCGAGTCAATCTAAATCTTTGACCAAAAATTTCAAAAAATCCAAAAACATAAAAAAATTTCAAAAAAAGCACAAAAAGAGTCATCACCATCACTCATAAGCTGTTAATGCAACATTCTGAACTCACTCTAACTCCCCATAAATACTCCAACCCACATTCACGAAAACCCGATTGTTGAGTACGATCCTGATAGCCCTCACACTCCAAACGCTCCACAGTTCTGGGTTCCACCTCCCACACCGTCACACTCAATCTCAAATAACACACCATTTTCCCTCTTAGGACACACTCCAGAGCATGATCCAAGTATACCAAGTGAGGATACTGAATCTCTGAGAGAGAGAGACATGTCACAACACGGTAGTGCAGCTGCCGACTAGGGAGAGGCCCCGTATCGCCCTTTGAGAGACGTCTTATATCCCGAGCGCACTGTCACTCCGGGATGCATTGTACTCTCGTACAATGCTGGGCAATTTCGCTTCAGAAATGGGATGATTCAGATACTTCCCACTTACCATGGACTGGATTCAGAAAAGCCATATGCCCACGTTATGGAATTTGAGGAGGCGTGCGAGACGCTCACTGATCAAACTTGCACAAAAGATGTGCTCCGCCTTAAACTCTTCCCATTCTCGCTAAAGGATAAGGCTAAGACCTGGCTATGGTCTTTACCTCCAAATTAGATTTCATCATGGAACGAGCTACAATCCAAATTTCTCAAGAAGTTCTTTCCTCCACATGGAATGAATTCCATCATGGCTCAAATTCAAACTTTTCGACAATTAAAAAATGAGTCATTCGAACGATGCTACGAGCGTTTCAACGAGTTAATTGCCTCGTGTCCCCACCATGGTTTTGATAAAACGCAAATCATCTCCTTTATCCATAATGGGCTGAACATTAACTCTAAGAAACTCGTTGAGACCATGGGTAGTGGTCCGTTTGTCGACTTAGACGCCCACGATGCTGAGCTTCGCCTGAGGTATGTCGCCGAGACTACCCAATCCTGGGATACATCTGACCCTAATGCTCAAAATCGAAATCCTCAAGCGACCATCACTCCATCGGCGTTCGTCCTATTTCATGTAGAAAGGAATTCTATAGCGGACAGTCGACTCGATATGCTTGAGATAGGACTGTGAGACGTACGTGAGGTATTGGGAAGAGAACCAACTGGATCCATCCCAAACCCTGTTGAGAAGGTGTGTGCGATTTTTGAGGCGGGTCATTCAACTGAGGAATGCCCGACTATACCCGCCTACAAAGTGATGCTTCAAGAGCAAGTCAGTGGCATAAGAGGTTTTAAGGGTAATTTTGGTGCCCCGCACGGGAATTCCTACAACCCTTCATGGAAAAACCACCCTAATTTTAGCTATGGGCAACAACATGCTGCGATGAATCCTAGTTCACATGTTGCCCCTCCTCCACCACCGCACTTTTAACAAGCTCCACACATGCAAGGACATGTGCAAGCACCACCACCTCAAGGAGCATACATCCCTCCACCGCGGAGAAGTCTCGAGGATACGATCAACCACTTTATCAATACCCAGACTGTAACTAATGTTAGGCATGAGCGCATGATGAACGACATGAATGCGAACATTTCACAGTTGCAATCATCATTGAGTATCCAAGAGAAAGGCAAGTTTCCTGCCCAGGGCCAAAGACCACCCCAAGGTCAAACTAGTGTTAGCTCTAGCTCGACAGAACATCTGGAGAAATGTTAAGCTCTGACCACTCTTCGTAGTGGGAGAGTCGTTGATTTATCACCTCCCCCACACGACGCAACCAAAGACAAGTAGATTTCGCCCGGCACGAAAGAGGCCAAAGATGTCCCCTTGAATGAGAGTGATAAAGAAGACACTAGTGAGCCTGAGGTAGTAGTGAAACCACCCACCGCGGCACCATTTCATCAAAGGTTGATTCCTTACCAAAAAGGAAATCCCCGTGATGAAGTGCTAGACGTGCTTAAGCAAGTAAAGTCAAATTTACCTTTCCTCGATGCCATTAAGCAAATTCCAGCTTATGCAAAAGTCCTCAATGACTTGTTAACAGTGAAGAGGAAGATGAAGGTAAAGAAAAATGTCTTTCTAGCACAGAATGTGAGCTCCATCATACTCAATGATCTCCCACCCAAGTTCAAAGATCCCAGTTCACCCACCATTTCCTGCATCATTGGAAAAAATAAAATTAAGAAAGCCTTACTTGGTTTGGGAGCAAGTGTCAATATCCTCCCTTACGCCATCTATAGGAAACTTGATTTGGGAGACCTCAAGCCCACAAAGGTCACTCTCCAATTAGCGGATCAAACAGTGAAGATTCCACGAGGCATAGTGTAGGACGTCATCGTCCAAGTTGACACTTTCTACTTTCCGATAGAGTTCGTCATTTGGGATACGAAGCCCTCCTTCACCTCGAGCAACTATGTTCCCACATTCTTGGGCGCCCGTTCTTAGCTATGGCTAACGCAATCATCAATACGCAGAATGGGCGAATGCAACTCACATTTGGGAACATGACTTTAGAGACTAACATCTTACATATCGCCCAATAGACAAAGGAAGAAGATGATCTTCACGCGGTGAGTCTAATAGACGAGGTCGTAGAGGAGTATTTTGAGCAAAAATTATAGTGGCGATGCCTTAGGGAACTGTTTAGTGTCGAGCCACGAGAGTGAGGGGACGTACACCGCATTTGAGATGGAGGTTGAGGAGTTGAGAGAATTATTTGATGAGGGAGCGTCGGACAAGGACGCGAGAGATGTAAGTTGGGTTTCTAGATTCGAGGAGTTACCACTGAGGGACACACGTATGGTTCCCTCCAATAAAAAATTTCCAACCCTCGAATTGAAGAAACTCCCCTCCCATATTAAATATGCATATCTAGGAGAGGATGAGACATTTCCTGTTGTTGTCTCCTCTAGCCTAGACGAAGAGCAGGAGGGTAAATTGCTAAAGATTCTGAGGAAGCACCAAAGTGCCTTTGGTTGGTGCATTGCTGATTTGAAAGGGATAAGTCCTTTGATTTGCACCCACAAGATTCATCTCTAAGAGGATATCAATCCCTCGAGAGAAATGCAAAGAAGGCTAAACCCTAATATGAAAGAAGTTGTGAGGATCGAAATAATTAAGCTATTGGATGCCGGGATTATCTACCCAATCTCGGATACTAAGTGGGTGAGACCTATTCAAGTTGTCCCGAAGAAGCCGGGTATGACAGTAATTGAGAATACTAAGGGAGAGCTAGTTCCCCAACGTACCACCATCAGGTGGCGCGTTTGCATTGATTACCGAAAACTCAATGCGAGAACTAGGAAAGACCATTTCCCCTTGCTATTTATTGATCAGATGCTTGAGAGAGTAGTGGGCCACCCTTACTATTGCTTCCTTAATGGTTATTCTGGATATAACCAAATTGAGGTAGATGTACTTGACTAGGAGAAAATAACCTTCACTTATCCTTTTGGTACGTTTGCCTACAAACGTATGCCATTCGACTTGTGTAATACACCCGCGACCTTTCAAAGGTGCATGTTGAGCCTATTTAACGACATGGTCGAGAGAGGACTTGAAGTGTTCATGGACGATTTTAGCGTTTTTGGCACCTCTTTGGACCTTTGTCTTGAAAAACTAGAAAAAGTACTTGCCCGGTGTGTGGAAAAGAACTTAGTGCTGAATTGGGAGAAATGCCACTTCATGGTCACTAAGGGAATAGTTCTTGGCCACATAGTTTCATCTAAGGGGATAGAAGTTGATAGAGCTAAGATAGATGTCATAGCCGATCTACCCTCACCAAAATCGCTCAAAGACGTACGCTCCTTCTTGGGCCACGCGGGGTTTTATCGAAGGTTCATTAAGGACTTTAGCGCCATCGCTAGATCCTTAAGCAACCTACTTATGAATGACAACCCATTTGAGTGGACGGAAGCATGCCAAAGCGCTTTTGAAAAATTGAAAATCATGCTTGTGTCCGCTCCCATCATGCAAGTTCCGGATTGGTCTTTACTATTCAAACTTATGTGTGATGCTAGCGATTACGCGATAGGGGCTATTTTGGGCTAAAGAAAAGACAAAAAGGCTCATGTCATTTACTACGCTAGCCGAACTCTTACCGGAACACAACTCAATTAATCCATTATCGAGAAGGAGTTGCTAGCGGTAGTCTTTGCTCTTGACAAATTTCGGTCTTACCTTATCGGTTCTCCCATTACTTGCTTCACCAACCACGCAGAATTGAAATACCTACTTGCAAAGAAAGATGCAAAGCCGCGCCTCATAAGGTGGATCCTACTCCTACAAGAGTTTAATCTCTCCATTAAAGATAAGAAAGAAGTAGAAAACATCGTTGCCGACCACTTATCACGACTTTCGTCCAACGTACCTAGTGATCCCCTACCCATAGACGAATACTTTTCGGATGAGCAACTCTTTGCTACCTCTTCTTTGCCCTAGTTTGCGAATATAGTGAACTACCTTGTCACGGGAGCCGTCCCTCCCGACCGGACACCGCAAGATAAGAAGAGGTTTATTAATTGGCCTGCATGTTTTTCTATGACGATCCCTTCCTGTTTAAATATTACACTGACCAAATCATCCGACGATGCGTACCGGATGACGAGATCCCAAAAGTCATCCAATTTTGTCATTCGAAAGCTTGTGGAAGGCACTTTTCAATGAAAAAGACGGCTGCTAAAATTCTGCAATGCGGCCGCCTATTGGCCCATAATATTCCGGGATGTGAACGATACTTGTAAATCCTGCAATAGGTGCCAACGAATGGGAGCTATTACTCGATGAGACATGATGCCTCTTACCCCCATACTCATTATTGAGATCTTTGTTTGTTAGGGTATTGACTTCATGGGCCCTTTCCCCCCGTCCTTTGGTTTCCTGTACATCCTTGTCGCGATAGACTACGTCTCTATATGGGTGGAATATATAGCTACCAAGACAAATGACAACAAAGTAGTGATTAAGTTCCTACAGGAACACATACTTTCTCGCTTCGGTGCTCCCAAAGCGATAATTAATGATAATGGCATGCACTTCTGCAATAGGCCATTCGCGAAGCTCATGATAAAGTATGGTTTCGTTCACAAGGTTAGAACGACTTATCATGCACAAACGAATGGGCAGGCCGAACTAGCGAATAGGGAAATCAAGAACATTCTCGAAAAGACCGTCAATCCTACCCGAAAATATTGGTCACTTAGGTTGAACGATTTGTTATGGGCCTATCGTACCGCATACAAAAATCCGCTCGGCATGTCCCCTTTTCGCTTTGTATATGGAAAACCTTTCCATCTTCTCGTGGAATTAGAACACAAGGCGTATTGGGCAATTAAGGAGTTAAAATAGGCCATGGATAAGGCCGGTGAAGCTCACAAGCTTATGAAACTCGCTCACGATAACATCATTCGACGCAAAGAGTTTCTTCCCGGACAAAAAGTTCTTCTTTATAACTCTCGGCTTCATCTTTTTCCAGGCAAGTTGTGGTTATGATGGTCTGTCCCGTTCGTTGTGAATAATGTTTTCCCTCACGGAGCTGTTGAGTTAGATGATTTGAAAGGGAAAATACATTCAAAGTAAATGGACAACGCCTAAAGCCATATCTAGAGGCGTGTGTAGAAGAAGTCAACACAGTTTGGTTGTCAGACCCCATTTACGGGGTAGAGTGAGCTGCTACAGTGAGGTCGTCGCACCCCCGACGCGTATGGGGTGAATTCTTATGTATAGTAGATGAGAGTCGTGTGTGTAGTGAGAGTCCATAGGATTATAGTACAATAGAGTGAGAGAATTCACATGTCTCGGGAAATTGAGAGTCGCGTTGACTATGGACATCGAGCGGATTTTGAGTCCAAACTGATAGGGAGCATGATGAGAATTGAAAACCTTCGGAGATGAGAGATCGCAAGTAAGTTAGGGGAAAATCCAGCTCAGTCAGAGAACCGGACAAGTTCGCCCAGGACCGGTTCCTTTATTTTATAGGCGGATCGATCTGGATATTAAAAGGTTCAAAAATTAAAAGACCGGACCGATCCGGTCCCCAGGCGGACCGGTCCGCCCTCTGCATAAATTGATTTCCACTTTCCCTAGGTGCACCCTCCTTCTCCCCAATCCCTTCCCTTCCCTCCCAATTCGTTTCCCCTTAACCAACCCCTCAATTTCCCTCCCACATACCCTCCCCCTTTCCCTCTAGTTCCCAAACCCTACCCACCCCTCCCCTATAAATACCAACCCGTAGCCTCCACTTTTCTTCACACCTTCAACCACCTCACTCTTCTCTTCTCTCTCCCTAATTTACCAGCAACCTCTCCCTGTTATCATGGCCTAACGCCCCGCCCCCGTCAAATACGACTCCACCGACATCATTCCCTCCGGCTATGGTGAATTCCATTCCCGCCAAGAGGAGCGGTGGTGCAATCGGTTCTTCTGTACGGATTACAAACTCTACATCGAGCAAGATGTCCAATGGGATGGTCTGTAAAATTCCGTCACCGCCCTTTTCATGCCTCGGGGTTGGTGCCGATTCCTCAATCAATCGTACAAAGTGATTTGGGCGGCCGAGGTCCGATCTTTCTATGGCTCCCTTGTTCGGATGGGCCAATTCGAATCTCAAGCATATGTTGGCGGCACCGTCATTCCTTTTTCGTTGGCCCTTCTCATGGCCAATTTGGCCGAATACGACGTTCCCGATGTTCAAGATTTCACCTACCCAAGGAATGTCGCACCGGTCGCCAAAGAACTGATTATGGAGCGCATTGGCCCCGAAGTTGCATGGATTGGGCAAACTGTCGTTTTGGCCGTCTTAACGAAAAAGCACGCCTCACCTTCCAAATAGTGTGTGCAAACATTTTACAAACGTCCAACGATTCAGCGATGCGTCCCCGTCAAGCCACATTGACCTACCACCTCTTCGATCCCAACACTCCCATTAACCTGGCTCGTACCCTATATGCCGACATCCTCGTCGCATCCATGGATGAGAAAGGGGTAGCACCACTTCCCTATGCACGTTTGATTACCTCCATCCTCAAGGACGCTGGCATTAAGGCACCGCTTGATCATACTCGACTCCCCGGTCCTTTTGGACAGGGAACCCACACGCGGAGCGCCAAACAGCTAGCCATCCTCCGGACGAGGCGGGGAAGTGATGATGAGGATGATGATGCCTCGACTGAGGAAGATGAAGATGAAGAGGACGAAGAAGAAGCAGGTACTGATGTAGAGATGGGTGACGTTGGAGCGGATGAAGAGTCAGCCGATGAGGAAGACAACCCGAATTTGAATGGGCGGGTAGCGACCTCACTAACCGCATGTCGTCCCTTGAGACGAGATAAACAGCTTTTTGACCGACTATCGTCGCGATACCAGCATGATGTTTCGTTTCCAAGCAGATTTGTACCGACGCTAAGGGGATCCCAACGAGCCATTGCCATCCTACTTCTATGACCCATATAGCCCCGATGCGCCCAGATCTTCCCAACCCCTACCCCAGTGAAGCCTTGGTTGTTTGTAACAGTTTTTAGTTGTTTTCCTGGTCCACATGATGTATGCTCTTTGCTGTTTTTGTACCACAGTCCTGTTTTATAAAAATTTGCATTTTCTCCATTTGTTTGTTTTATTTATCGCACTTCTTATTTTGCCTTGTTCGTATTTTAGTTCTTTTTGCTTGAGCACAATGCAAAAGTCTAAGTTAGGGGGGGTCACAAGTGCGTATTTCTAAAATTTCACAAATTTTCAAAAATGCCCAAAAATCTCAAAAAAACCATAAAATTTTGAAAAAATCCAAAAATATTTTTGTTCAAAATAAATAAAAATTGGAATTCAAATTTTACAAAAATATCATTAAAAGTCGGATTAATGTCTCAAGTTGTAAAATTCAACATACACAAAGTCGAAATTGACCAAAGATGGAAATTGAGCGAAAAATGACGACTTAACGAATAAGTGTGGAGATTAACAACCCCGGTGAGATTCGAGCCTTTCATCTTTGTGAAAATTATAAATCAATCCGAGTTAATTGTTAACTCAAAGTTCTTTTCAGCGCCTAAAAAAGTCGTCGAGGATCTCAATCCTTTCATTTTGATCGGTTATGAAAACTGTGTGTGATATTGCTTTGAAAAAATGCCAAAAATCGATCTCTAAACCTAATTCATCTCGAAACGCATATGGTAACGCAATTAGTAATTTGAACAATGAAGTAGGCCATCGTTTGTTACCCAAAAATATTGGCCAGAAAAATTTATGAAAAATCATCCATTTTGTAACCCAATTGAGCCGAATAATCTATCCCTTCGTTTGGTGACCCGAAAAGCCCAAATAGCCCAGAATTGTGAAAAATAAAAACATTCAGAATTTAAGTCCAAAAAGTGCATAAAAAGGGGAAAGAAAAAATAGATATGCTCAACAAAAATAGTAAGAAAAGAAAAGAAGTGAAAAATAGAAAAATAGAGAAAAAGAAGAAAAAAATGACCAATAGCCCGGAAAAAGCACATATGGACATAATAAATGACTCTTACAATTCCAACCTTCCCTACCATTTTCATTTTACCAATACACCTTAAAACCCGAAAAAGTCCTAACCGAGTACGAATTGCAAAATTGGTTACCGCGTGGAGAGCCAATACACTAAAAGATAATAAAAATAGATTGAATGAGTGAATAAGAGGCAATGTTCCCATTTTGGAAAACCGTATTCCGTTGATGAGATCCTATCACTATAAAATTTCCATCTTTCTACTTGTGTGCGTGACTTTGCGTCCAATATATTTACTCTTTATATCACGCATACCAAGAGAATAGCCATAATCCGAGATATTCGTTTGTGAGAGTATCCCGTGAGAATTTGAAATCAAAACGAATTTTCGGATAAGTAACGTAATGATCAATCGGTGAAAGTTCGCGGTTAAATTTTCGGCCTCGCACACACGCACTAAGATTTGAGACTATTGAGCATGACTTGATGATGACTATTTTCTGAGAAAGTTTGAATTATATAATTTTTGCATATTTTGATTTTTCCTTGAGTCGAATTTTGTGGGTATATTCTCTGCAAACCCTCACGAGGCACAACTCGTCCTACTAGGGTAACCTAGGGGTTTAAAGGCTTGTTGCATACGCTAAATGCAACCGCTTGCCCGCGAAAAAGGTATTATATCCCAATAAAATGATTTTCAAGAGTCGAACCTTGCTAGTATTCTTTTACATTGCTCGAGACGCACAAAGTTCTAAGTTAGGGGGTTTTGATTAGGCATAAATTCTTCCCAATTTATCCCTTCAATTTAGTTACTTTTAGCACCGCGAACAACGTAATCGATTTGACTTTATCTCATAATCTTGCTACTGACTTATCTTAACGAGTACACCGAGTTTCTAGTATTTCGTATTGATTTTACAGGTATTTGATGTCAATTAAAGAAAGAAAGAAATCGGAAGAATCAAGAAAGAAAAGAAGGAAAGTCCAAAGGGCAAAAGTGCAATTTCTACCCGAAATTCGGATGAGACACCCAAAGAGAAGTTGAAGATATCAAGTTCATGAGCACATAGGAAGAAACGACACCTCAATCGGAGTCCCGGTGTGAAAGTTATGAGCAGTCAAAGTCTGAAGGAAAAAGTCAAAGGAAACCCGGACCGGTCATCATTGCCAATTTCCAGAGAACCCCGGACCGAAGACGAACCGAAGCTCCAAGGAATTAAAAGAACCGATCCGCCTCGAATCGATCCGCCCAAGAATTAAAGGAACCGATCCGGATTCCAGGCAGACCGAATTGCAGGAGGCCGAACCGGTCCGACTGTCGAGTTTTAATTTTTTATCCTTCTCTAATGGAGAGTCCTAGTGCAGCTAAAACTCCTGAAGTTTTGTAGGGTATTTAAAACCCATTTTGTTATCATTCTTGGCACGGAGAATTTAGATAATTTTCCATTATTTTCAGAAAAACCCTAGTTTGGAGATAGTTTATTATTTTGATTCCAAGATTGAAGATTGTTCAGATTTGAGTGTTTACAAGTTATTTTAATTGCAACTCTGAGTGCTTTGGTAAGATTAGTGAGTAATTTCTTCTGTTTAATTTCCCATTTACATCATTCTTCAATTTGTCCTTAGTTTAATCATGATTTCCTGCAAATCCAAAATCGTTTTCATTACTTTCATCATGGTCGGCTAGATTTTCTAAGGTCGGGATATATGAACCCAACCTGATGTGGTAGTTACATGTGCATAAAATTAATCCTCTAAATTTAATGGTTTGATTATGACCGTATTGCGTAGGAACACGACAATTGTAGATCTTTAGATCTCGTTTGCTTCCGGGTAACCGGGATACTTTAGAATACAATTCGAGTGTAACTATTACAATACTGATTTACTCGTCCTCAGATTAAGTATGATGCGGTATTAAACCTCATATACGTAATGCATGGGAGTACTAAATTCTGGGTCTAATTAATCATTTAAATTTATGATTGGTTTTATATCATCATTACACTAGGGTTAGGGGATTGTATTCCCGTTCTGTTTTTCTCATCATATAGTTTAAAGTTTTAAATCATTCTTCATCAGTATTTTAGGTAATTTAGAATAGTTGCATTTTTTCATAATTTCATAATTGCATCTAGTGTAGTTATTCCACAAATCAAATCATCTTTTCCTTTTTCTTTAGAGTCAGAGTTAGGATTCATTCATCTGTCCAACGTCGTTACAATTCCGTTGTCCTATTTTCCTATGGATATGATCCCGACTTACCGGGTTTATTACTAACGCGACAGGCTTGCACTTGAGCCTAGAGAGAATGCACTTCTGAGACTCATTCTTAGTCGCGTCACCCATTGATATACTGAGTATCTTTAAGAGAAAATACAGTTTCGATATTTCTTACCATTTAGCTTGGAAAGGAAAGGATATTACAAGTGTTGAGTTACACAGGCATGAGGAATAATCTTACAACCAAAGAATGTTATATTGTGACTGATTAATTAAAATAAATCCAATTTCATTCAGTTTTATTAAGTGTAATGTTGTTGATTTTTTATTTAAGTGATTGTTCATACGCTTTGGGGCATATGTACAAGACTTTCAATAGTATAGACTAATTATATTCTTAGATAGGACATATTTGTATAGTAAATACAAAGGAACGTTGATATCTTCCTCATCAAAAAATGCTGATCAAGGTGTGTGACATCATACTTATTCTTTTATTTATAAGTTTTATTCAATATGTTTTGCAAATCAATGAGTTTTAATATTTTTATGTTGTCTTAAAATTATTTTGAAATTTTTTTATACTGGTAGTGACTTTATATGTTTTGTACATGTTTTAGTGACGTGGAAACATATTGGCATATAGGGATATAGGTTATGTTATTTAGTTTTTATATTGTTGTTATATGTTTTTAAATTTTTGCCGGTATATTTCTACTTGCTTTTACTATTATTGTTGTTGAAAATAAGAGAAATTGGAATTGGTTCATGAAATACCTTGTCAAGGTTTTGAATCTTATGGGCAGAGAGATAACATTTATATTGTATTGCAATCAAGGAATTTTGGATGTTGTTCCCAAACATTTACCAAACTCTCCAAATGGTTATTGTCTTTACCATCTTCAAAATAACATACAGGATAAGGATCGTGAATTTGGTTCAAATTTTAAGACGGAAATGGTGAAGATGTTTAACACGTGTACATTCTTTATAACTATGGAGTCTTGTCTGAAACAATGAAATGAATTGATAAATAAGGGAGGTCGTTTAATGAGAGATTTCTTACAAAATTATCTGTAGAAGCATTGGTGTTATGCTTTTTTCAATTAATGTAGGTACGGGGAGATGTATTCGAATACAACTGAGTCGTTCAATGCTTAGATCAAAGAGGCTTGATCTTTACCAATAACGCAATTGGTTGAGAGTATTCAAATTAAAGTGATGAATCAAATGTCAAAAAGATGTCAAGCGTCAAATAAGTGGTAAATGATATTATGCCCTGAGATCAATAAGAGATTGAATGAGTTATTAACAGTTAGAAAGGGATAGAATGTTACTCAGTCTAGTGAGTTTATTTTTCAGGTTCATAGCAAGACAACTAAGACTATAAATTTATTGGATCGTGTTTGGTCTTCTTACAAATTCAATTAAGTGTATTTCCATGCTCACATGCTTTGGTTGTGTAGGGGATGTTAAACCACGTGAAAAGTAGTAATTAGAGATTAGCCCCTAAAATTTTATGAATGTAGTGGAGGAATAAAAAAGACTTGTTGTATGTGGTTTGGAACGGAGATCTGCTTATATGCACAGGAAAGGGAGGAAGAGGCTGGTTTATTATGCAAGAAGAATAATGGCGATTGGAGTGCTAAGGTTACTAGCTAAGAGTCCAAGTCATCATATGCAGGTTACAATCAATACCCTCATAATGGGTGAGGCCGCCCTTATTTATAATCTTAAGGATCCTACTCATCCAGGTCACTTCATATTCATCTTATTATAGGCCACAAAATCCTATAAGAACAGTTTTCCAACCCCCCAGTGTGATCTTTCAAGATTTGGACTTATCTCCCTTTATATTCATGGTCTTCCAATATCGTATTCATCACATGGTATCCACGTGGCAGTGTTTCAGCCATTATCCCTTTAATTTCCCCCAAGGTTGGGGTGATCGGGCAACATGTTCTTCGGCCTGACCTTATTTTTTTAATTTATTGGCCACGTGTTTTAAAATAGCTATTTGGACGCGTCCTCAAGCTTGTACATGCTTGTTACTTGGGCCATGCGATGGAGTTTTAATCATTTATCTGGGAATTATTTCACACATACCTATACTCTTGGGCCACGCGACCCAGCATCACTTCCTTAGGTAATGATGGTGCGTGAATTCATAATTATTTATCTAAACGATGGGTAGAGGTAATTTGACGGGAGGCAAAAGGTATAATTCCCTCAACGACTTATACCTTATTACTATAGTGTCTAGAAAGGTATTCTTGCCTTAACTTTCTCTCTCAAAAGTTTTAGCTACCAGTAGAAATTTTTCTTGTCTTCTTCTTAATTGTACCATGTATAGGCATGGTAGGAAGTGTGAGGTATTTTCAACTGATAACTTTCGATAATTTCGTAACAAATATGGACCTCTTGATAGTGTCAGCATAAGGATTCCACCAGAGGAAGAGGATATCATGAATGATACCTCTAGTGAGGTAGCTTTTATGACAGTTACTATATTAAAAGGGGGTTCGTTTCCCCCTTCACCCATTACTGGTAAAAGTAATTTGTTATTATGGAATACTCCCAGTTCAAGCAAACGTTAGCTTTCACCAGATTGTGATGGGTATAGTATCCATCAACCAAATTTATGGGATGAATCTAGGTCTTGAGGAGATCAGGTATTGCTATGACTTGAGGTCTTCCCCAAGCTCAGATCTATACCATTTTTAATCTAGGGAATATCTCACAATTTGGTTACATATTTTCCCCGATCACAAAAGGATACCGATAAGAATATTCTTTTTTTCTCTAGGAGATATATGGTGAAAACTACGATGGCCTCGGGGTTCCTTCCCCGAAGGGGGCACCTAGTAGGTCGTCTAATTATTTTAGTTCTCTCTAAGTTCCATAAAGATATTTACTGACTGACTTAGTTTTTGTGCTGATCATTTTATAAATACTAAGAGATCTGAATATCAGGTTAAAATTAAGGATTTGGAGAAAGTTTAGAGGCATCAAAACCCATAGGGTGTTCATTCTTATTGGAGGGCAATCCATATTTTGTCCGACTATAACTTGACCATTCATTCGATCAAAAACTTCACAATCATTCCTAAAGTTTTGGTCGTCGATTATTCTGTGGTCAACGACGACTCCATTCCAACTACCACCCTCATTTATAGCGAGACTTCTAGGCGTATTTTTGGGGGAATCTTTCTTGTATGTCATCTCAATTGAACTCGATTTCGATCGGGTTGAGGATGAGGATAATTACTCATTCTTGGAATATCTCGACCTACTCTTTTTTTATAACGCCAACATCTTTTGTCATATTTAAAGAGGACGTTAGAGCAAAATAAAACCTCTGTGTAAAAGATTTATCATTCCCTGTAGTCCCTACTGACCTAGAAGACATGTCTAGCAGGCAAAATAAGCTGGTTGATCTTGGAGGCACGAGAGACAAGCTTAAAAAACAATTAGCCAGCAATAGCAAGTCCAAACAAAGTGTTGCTGAGAGGAAGAAGAAATGTTTCACTCTCAGATAAAAGGAGGCCCAAGATCTAGAGCACCAACATCAGGAGGCCGAATGAATAAAGAAGGGCAGGACGAATAAAAACCTGACAGGTGCTCTGCCTACCTCAACTATCATTCCCATCCAACCTGTGATAATCAACGAACCTTAAAAGAGACAAGAGTAATGGTCAATGACCCCTCCCACTAAGGGAAGCTAGCTCGCCCTTGGGAGATTTCCTTTCACTAATGAAAAGAGCCAGCAATTGAGGCCGATTCTGCCCACATAGACTTGGAGGCAGCATTCTCCGTTGCTTAGGTGGTGATAATGCCGCCTGACAGGCCTGATCTGAGGGGCTTATCCTTGGAGAGGATGCACAATGAAGGCTTGTGGCACCACGTCCTAACAAATCACATACCTTTTTTTTATTTTAGTATGTGACATGTAAGGGAAAATAAGTTAGCTTAGGCTTTTTATTTATTTATTTGCACTTTAAAATATTTGGCGTATTCCGTTACAAAAAAAACAAGTGCCGACATGATGAACTGAACTCCAACATCTCCAAGATCGAAGACTTCCCTACATCTAAAAAAAGTAAAAAGCTTTTAGGATTTTAATGTTATTCATAATTTTATTTAAAAAGTGTTTTTTATGAAAAATCGAGGCTGGATTTTTTTAAAGCTTTAAGATAAAAATATTATTTTTTAACCTCGTTTAAACGAGATAAGAATCTCATTCGAACGACTCAGCAATATCATTTGATGCCTCATTCGATCGAACATCGAACGAACTACTAATGAACGCTCACTATTTGAATTCATTATAAGTTCGTTAGATACTGGTTCAAACGAGATGGCTATTTCGTTTGAAAGACTCGATTTTTCATTCTATCAAGATGCCAATATCGTTTAAACGACTTGATTTTTGTTTGAATGGCCTGTTGCCTCAAAATTTGTGAGTGTCTATAAATACCTATTTTGAGATAATTTTCATGGAACTTTGGAAAAAAACATAACCAGAATATCTTTTCCAAAGTTTTTCCATATTTTGGATTTCCAAGCACTTTAATTCACAACTTTACATCCCCAAATAGTTTTGTGAATCTTTTTGAAACCTTTTAAAGTTTTTTACCTTGTATACACAGTGTGTGGGAGAGAAATATCTACGGTTGAATTTGTGACTTGGGGGATCACAGCAGAAGAAGGCTGAAGAAGGTTAAAGGTCGATCGGTGGATATCGAGAGTGGACCACCACCTGTGGATGACTCTGGACTGAGCCATTTTATTTAGAGGTTTTGAAGATATTGAGTATTATACTTGAGGGTATATAAAATAGTCTGTAAGTCTATAGTCTCTAAAAAGGGATTTTTCCTTATTTACCGTGGTTAATTACATGCGTAGTTTATTTTCCGTGATTGGAACTTTTATCGTATTCATACCTAATTTAATTAAATATTAAAATTTATTTAAAATTGGATTTGTGTGTTTGGGACTTAAATTGATAAAAATACAAAATAGAATTTTTGTTTGTAACCATCCCTTTCGAGCATATACATACGTGCTAACAAAAAGTTATCAAAGCATTTCACTTTTACAAATTGGTATCAAAGCGGGTTGCACTAATTTATCATGTAGATCCTTATTTAGTGTTGTTTTAGGGTGATTATTTATTCATCTCATGTGCTGGTTTATTTATTTCTCTTCTCGATGGATTCCCATAGTAATGATGACTTAAATCATCTGAATTTGAAATTTACTTAAAGAATTAAAATTCTTGAAAAAGAAAATTCTTGTTTTAAAGATGCTATGGAACTTTTGAAAAATTTTCATATCAAAGAGATTTCTTTCGCGAGAAGCTTGTGGATATGGACCGTGATTTTAAAGTTTAGAATTGTCTAAGAAAGAGAGTGATGATAGATTCCAATTTTTAGAAAAAAAATTAGCAGACTTTAAAATTTCTAGGGTTAGTTTACGTGCCAATGAGGATAATGATAAATTAATTAATGATTTGAGAGCACGTGAGAAGACTCTGAGGGAGAAATTACTTGCAATGAGGGGCAGATAGATAACCTTCTAGGAATCACTGAAAATATAAAGAAGGCATCCCTAAATCTTGAAAAGTCAAATTCTTTGTTTGAGTCTAAAATTTTAAAGTTAAAAGATGATTTAAAAGACTCTAGTAATATTGGTAGTGATAATATTGTCTCCCATATTTCTAATACTTCCAGCATCAAAGACAAAACTATTATTTGTTTTGAAGGGTCAGTCGCATCCAAGGATATTAGAAAAGGTCAACCCACAGGAGACATTCCTCGTGCTTAAACTTACTCACATTGTGGTAGGAAAGGTCACCTTAGGCGTTTTTGCTATGATCCCCTAGGAAGTTTAACTCTAGTATCCCATTAGTTCTCGAATTCTGACGTGACAGGTATACATCTATTTGGGTTAGGAAATCCATTTAGAGATGCTAAATGATAGGTTGGTTTATTCTCATATGCTTGCACATGGTGGTTCACATGCTATATCTTATGTATGATTACTTACATGTTTTTGTTTATCATACTGTAGTTTTGCTTCATCATATATGTTTGCTAGTGTTATGACATGTTTATCTTTTGTATTTCTATGTTTCTTTTACTGAGCCATATTCAAAAAATACAAAAAGATTTAATTTTGATAATTGTTTTTTTGAAAAATACAAAAAGATTTTTGGTTTTATGTATTTTAGTTTTACACATTTGGTATGGCATATTGGTGTGTTTGATTGAATCCAATTCACTCTTTCCATGTGGCTATGATATTTGGTTATGATTATAGATACTTAGATTATTCTTCACCATATTTATGGAGTTATTTCGAACTTGATTTTCTTTATGAATTCGACTTTGATTATGCCTCCGCACACAAATGCACAAGCTTTTTGAATGTTAATTTCACATGTATATTTGAGCTTTGTGAGTTATTCTCCCATCAATTTTGTCATCTACATGTTTATGTGACTATGGGGGAGTCGTGCATATAAGAACCGCTGCTCGTGAGAGATTGTGTTTTGTATTGAAAAAATTACAAGTGTCCACAAAAAGGGCTACGAAAGGAGAAAATATCGTTTACGGTAAAGCCACCATTGAACCTGGCAATTTTTTACACGACTCGAAAACACGACTCGAACTCGACATGATTTTTGCGAGTCAGGTCATGCCTAAGCAGGTCCGGGTCGAAATCGGGTCAGACTCACATAACCCGTTTATTAAATAGATCGTGTTTCGGGTCAACCCGCTAACCCGCAATTGACTCGCAATTAACCCGTTTATTTTTCGAGTTAATTTTGGATCATATTCGTGTCAAAACTTGTTAAACCCGTTTAGACAGGATTAATTTTAAATCGTTCATTTTTTATAAAATATTAAACATATTTTATAAACATGTTATTATTATCGTGTTAACGGGTTGAAAAATAACCTGTTTATTAGTTGGGTTATGCAGGTCGTGTTTGGTTTTCGAGTTAAACACGACCTGTTTATTGAACGGGTTATACGTGTCATGTCAGGTTTTAGAGTTTAACACGACCTATTTATTAAATGGGTTAGTGGGTCGTGTCAGGTTTTCGAGTCGAACACGACCTGTTTATTGAATGGGTTATGCAGGTCGTGTCGTGTAACCCGTTTATTAATCAGGTTGTGTTCGGGTCGTTTAATAAACGGGTCGTGTTCGGGTTGATGGGTTTATCAAAATACAAGGGTCTTGACCCGACCCGAACCCAACCCGCCAACACGAATTGCCAGGCCTAGCCACCATTGGCAAGAGCCCAATAACAGATCAAAGGCAATAAAAAAAGAAAATTTGCCAAAAGGGGGCCAACGTCGTTTAGTTTGTGTGATCTTTCAAAATAAATAGCTTCAATAGAATTGATAAAAGAAAAGGAAACAATAGAATAGAAAATATGAAACATGTTTATTTTTTTAGGGTGTTTAGTTTAAGATCAACGGGTTTGCACAATGAATCCTAGTTATGATTATTTTGTCATAAGGCTATTGATTTATAGAATCATCAATATACTAGACTTGTTTGCATTGTGAAGTTTATTTTATCTTATCACTTGAGGCTAAAGCTTGGTTTGATGAAGTTCTGCGGTCAATTAGAACTTCTTTAACATATTTAAGTGTTTGGGTTATTATTTTTTTTATCTAGTTCATGCACATTCATTCCATCCCACATATTTAGACACATCGATACTATGATAGTGTGTAAAGCTTGTATGTTTTGTGGTCATTTATACCTATTTATGTGTGCCATAATTTCTTTGGTATATTTTGCATATATTATATATGGCATCGTGTTGTATTTGTAAAATTATCACTTTTTATAAAAAATTAAAAATTCTCAAAAATTGTTGGTGGATTTTTGCCTTTGAGATTATCATTATACGTGCGTTGTTTACATATCTGTGTGATGATATGTTACTTTTTTCTTTGTGATGCTCTATTCTTCATGTTAGATTCTATTCCCTTGACTATTTCGGACAAAAAGGGGGAGAACAAATAAAGGGGGAGAATTTGGTGATGAGTTAAATTTATGAGGAAATCTATATATTACGTTTATGAGTTTTGTTTTCTATTTCAAACTCGATGCATCACGGGGTATTTTTTTGGTTTCATGTGTGTATGTATCCAATCGAAGATTTGTATTACACCGTATGAAGACAATTACCCAAAGGAAGAACAAGTGGAGATTGTAGATAGTTTTTTTACGTTATTCCATTTCTAGGGTTTAGGAAGGGTATTAGAATTTTGTCATAGTGGGATTTTTTTTTGGAATTTTGGGTTTCGATTATGTTTTGTACCGGAACACTCAAAGGGGGAGATTTTTAAGGGCAAATATTTTAGCTTAGGCTTTTTATTTGTTTATTTGCACTTTGGCATATTTGGCGTATCTTGTTACAAAACGACATGTGCTAACATCATGAACCGAACTCCAATTTCTCCAGGATTGAATACTTCCCTGCATATAAAAAAGGTATAAATATTTTAGGATTTTAAAATTATTGCTAATTTTCTTTGGGATGTATTTTTTATGAAAAATCGAGGTTGGATTTTTTTGAAGTTTTAAAATAATTTTTTTATTTTTTAACCTCATTCAAACGAGATAAGCATCTCGTTCGAACGACTTGGTGATATTGTTAGATACCTTGTTCGATCCAACATCCCAACATCGAAGAACTACTATTGAAGGCTCATTGTTTTAATTTGTTAGAAGTTTGTCTGATACTGGTTCAAACGAGATGGCTATCTCGTTCGAACAACCTGGGTTATCATTCTAATGATGTGCCAATCACGTTCAAACGACTTGGATTTTTATTTGAAAGCGCTGCTGCCTCGAAATTTGTGCAACATTTATAAATACCTATTTTGAGATCTTTTTTCGTGCGACTTTGGAAAAAACATAAGTAGAATATCTTTACTAAAGTTTTTTCGTCTGTTGGGTTTCCAAACACTTTTTAATTCTTAACTTTCCATCCCCAAATAGTTTTGTGAGTATTTTTGAAACCCTTTAAAATTTTGTGTCTTGTATATACACTATGTGGAGAGAGATCTCTACGACTAAATTTCTGACCTGAGGGATCACGACAGAAGAAGGCTGAAGAAGGCCAAAGGCTGATCGGTGGATATTAAGGGTGGAATGCCACCTATGGACGACTCTGGACTGGGCCATTTTCTTTAGAGGTTTTGAAGACAATGCGAATTATACTTGTGGGTGTATCAAGTAATTTGTAAGTCAATAGTCTTATAAAAGTCTCTATAGTGCTAAAATATAGGTTTTGACCTGAAAAGGGAATTTTCCTTAGTTACCGTGGTTGATTGAATGTGTAGTTTATTTTCTGTGATTGAAACTTTTATTGTATACATACCTAATTTAATCAAAGATTAAAATTTGTTTAAAATTGGATTTGCATTTTTTGGATTTAAATTGATAAAATACAAAAAGAAAAATTTTTATTTGTAACTATCCTTATCGAGCGTGTACGTATACGCTAACAACGTGGTATTTGAGCATTCTAATTTTACATGACAAGATCTACTTTTAACCTTTTTTTTCCTTCTTTTATGTGTAGAGCATATAGGTCGCTCTGGAACTCGCTAGATGAGTTGATCTTTATCGGAAGAACAACGATCTACTGAAGGAGTCGAATACTACCATAAAGGCCAGGGGCGTCACCCAATACAATAATGTGGATGATCTAAACCAAAAGTTGAAGGTAAGAAGGAGGCTAAGACGAAGGCGATTGAGGAAGACGAGGGAACTCAAAATATGTTTAACAGGGTAAACACCGAACTGTCTAATCTGAAGACCTCTTTTCAACACAAGGTCCTTCAAACGATAATCCTTCAGAGGCAAAAATGATCGATGGAGCGAGATCGGTAGGACGATATAGAAAAAATTCTACAATAAAGGATATGAGGCGGTTGTCTAGGAGATCGCATCGTAGTTAGACTACTATGAGTCTGTTGTTTTCAATAATGGATGGGTAGCCGACCTACAGAGAAGGAATGTTTGTGAGGGTGATCTTACCTATGCCAAAAATCCACCATTGGCGAATCCCATGGCACACCCCCTATTGATCCTCCAATAACCCAGATCGTTATCGATAAGTTTGCCTCTCCTACCATTTCTATTCTCGGGGGGACTACCTCCGATCCATCAACTCGAGATGATGGGGTCTCCACTGAGCAATCCATCTTTACTTTCTACATCCGATCAGTTTAACCAAACCTTTAATTTTTTATTTCATGTAATTTCAGTTTTGATTGTTAGTGATCACTTTTGTAGCTCTATGGTTATCTTATTTATTAATTAAAAACTATGTTCTTATTTCATTTGATCTTTTGTAGTGCACTTGCTTAATTTTTGCGACACAGTTATGTCATTTATTTTCCTAATTGTGGTGTTATAATTTTCCTTTAAGAACATATTTGGAGTTTGCCCAATGTTATTTGTGTTACTAGGATTTCCTTTTTCCTTAACAGAAAAACAAATAGTTCATTTGCGATAGTTTAACCTAGACGACCAGTGAGTTTTGTCCTTGGTTGTCTCAAGCTTAGTGTTAGACCTGGGAGACATGTTCAATTTTATGATCATTTGAGTTTGATAAGAAACAATCAACGATATGCTTGATCCCAGACTGACCACAAGTAAATGCCAAGTTTTAGTCCATCGATAAGTAAATGATATGCCTATTTTAGGCCGATCTACTTTATATCGTGGGTTTTTGCACTTTCTATGTCAATCTAAGCTAGATCATACCACTTCACAAGTGGGTTTTTATCTTTTCTAGGTCGATCTAAACTATATCATACCACTTTACAAGTGGGTTTTGGTGCTGAATGTAGGCGACTTACACATCTTAGAGTTGTACCACACATTTCTTACATGGATTTTTGCCTCTTCTAGGCCGATCTACTTTAGATCATACCAATTCTCAAGTGTTTTTTTCCTTTTTGAGGCCGATCTAAGCTAGATCATACCACTTCACAAGTGGGTTTTTATTCCAAACGTAGGCTACCAATAAATTTTTGAGTCGTACCATGCATTTCTTACATTGGGTTTTGCCTCTTCTAGTCGATGGACCTTTCTTATCAGTTGTAGCACTACTTGAGTGGGTTTAAATAAAAGAAGGATTAAGATAAAGATTTCGAATAATATTAACAACTAACTATCAATCATTTTATTATGCCTAAAGAAAGAAGAAAAATGTCTATAAGTTATTATCTAATGATAAAATTTCCTAAGGTTCACAATATTCCATGACCTTGGGACTATTGAGAAATCAGGTTTATATGAATTACTCATATATTAGGCCAAATGCACAAATTCAATTTTTAGAAAATTTTATCTTGATTTAATTTAGAGAACATGCAATAAATATATGAAGCCAAAATTACAAACTAACCAGAAAGAAGAAGAATATGAGGAAAAATCCCATTCGATTAAAACCTTGATTTCTGCATTGTTAAGAGTTTCATAGGCTCGATGACTTACATATTACTTAGAGATCCACTAATTATAATGAACATGTCTTCAAAACTTCAGCAAATATGGCACAGTCTAGCACCGCCCAGAGGAAGTATCTCTTCCTTCAGTATCCACTGATCATCCTAGAGAATTGCAATTATTTTCTTCTTCAGCATAGAGCTTCGAGTCTACAATTTAGCAGCCGATAAATTCTCTACAAGGGTTATTGAACTTGGAATTTGTTCTTCTTGATTTCAAAAAGTGATCCTAAAAAATACAAGGGGTTTGGATGAAAAACTATAACGCTTGATCACAAAAAGAAATCTAAAAAGGCTCAAAAAAAGTGTAATCCCATATATCTATTTATAGGGAAAGTAGTTGAAAAAAGATAGGCATTAGATATTTACAAAGATATGTTTTAAAAAACAAAAACTCGCGTACTTGTTCGGATGAACTGGCACCTCGTTCAAACGATGTACCCTTCCTCGTTCGAATTGTTTCCAACGAAACTTCGCACGACATTCCAGAGCATAGCCAAAAGGTGACGTTCTAGATTTTGTATGAATGTTGGAACCTCATTCTAATGACCATATGCACTCGTTCAAATGAAATATCCATCTCGTTCTAACGAGTTAGCGAAATTTTAAAAAATACTTTAAAAATATTTTGAAAA
Source organism: Sambucus nigra (assembly GCA_949130495.1). Classification (NCBI taxonomy): domain Eukaryota; kingdom Viridiplantae; phylum Streptophyta; class Magnoliopsida; order Dipsacales; family Adoxaceae; genus Sambucus; species Sambucus nigra. The sequence goes on along the minus strand of OX422211.1, from coordinate 582,300,888 downwards.
CTTTTTAATGCAATTTTTTTTAAAATAACCCCTAGACTTAAAGTATTTACAAAACCACCTCATAACTCTTCTGAATGTTGTTGAGATAATGATATTCAATCTTCCAAAAGTCATCAATTTTTTCTCTTCAAATGCGTGGAAGTAGTCATGAAGGTCCAGTGGGGTGTAATGGGATAAGTCAAATAAAACAAAATGAGAAATTATAAAACTTCCTCTTACAAATCTCCCCCTTTATCTATTCCAGTACAAAACACAAACCGAAGCCAAAATTGATACCCCTAAGATTATTACAATTAATTCCCTCCTAAATCCCAAAATGGAAAAGCATAAATGTATAAGTCTTAAACTGAAACATTTTCATCTTGTGTGGTCCATGACATCATCATCAAGGAAGAATGACCTACACACGTGAGACAAAAGAAATACTGTGATGCATACAAATTTAAAAAAAAAAAAAAAACTCCCCCTCAATTTGTTCTCCCCCTTTTTATCCGTAATAGACAAAGAGTAAGAAACTAATCATAAAAGTGTTAGCATCACTCGAAGATAATCATTAAAGCATATGAAATGAAATTTCAAATGGCATAAAAACTAATTTTGAATTTTTCAAAATTTTCGAAGTATAAAAAGTTGGCATATAAAGTACAAATACAACACACCACAGAATATCACTAAAATATCCGAATCGTGAAGATAAAATGTAATTGTATGAACATTCTATATAGGCAAATCAACAAAGGCATTCATGACATAGGTGTACGACATCATGATAAACTTCCAAGGAAAAAATACAATTTCAACCTTAGGTGAAAGAATGTTGAACAAGATAAAATTGAGTCGACTTATTAAACTTGCCATGAATTCAAATCAATAACGCCAAATTATTTAATTTTTTTAAGAGATTACGTTGTCTAAATATATTGATCTTCTACTTTATAACACCCTTAAAATCTCATATATATATAAGAATTCACTCTCAATTTTGAATATATCATAATGCTCATATGTAATGAAGCGTCAATGAAAGAAAATAAAATTGGCTTTGGCAATTCTATTTTCGTGTGTCATTAATCTTCTAGGTTCTTTTTGCAAATGGTGGTCTTTAACCCAAAGAATATTTTGCTTTTTTGTCTCCCCTTTCCATTGCTTAATATATAACAATCTTATTTGGGAAACGAAATCCACACAATGAATCTTACAAGCACAACTTATTTGTAGTATATTTGGTTTGTTATTAAACATGAATGAGATGAGATCACCGTAATCAACATTTGATAAGAAACCACTATGTGCATAAAGTTGGTACATGTGTGCAATAAAGGTGATAAAGAGTCTAACATGAAGAAAATAATCATCAATTATCAACGGAATGTTATCCACACATTATTAAGGACACTAAAGAAACAAATCCATGTTTCAAAACATCATGAAAAAGTCACATAAATGGATGGAATGTAGGGGTGATTCGAATATCATAAATGCACATCCATATATGATGAAAAACAAAAATAAAAACATCTTTTTGTCTTTTTCAAAAATTTATCAAAAAAATTAAATCTTTTTGAAAATTTTCAAACTTTTTCTTAAAAAATAGAAAATGTATTTGAACTTTTCAAAATATGGCAAAAAGAAAAAAATATGTATAAATATAAAAATACAATAGAAATACAATCTAATAATAGGAACAAAGGATATGAACATGATAATTACCCTATACTAGACAAAGTTCCTGAACTCAATCAAAAGAACAAATACCCTAAGATCCTAAGATTCTCGAATCTAAGTGCATCTAAAGGTTTTTGAGAAAATATTAGCTAATTGATGTTCGTTGCTCACCAAGCTTAAGAACACGACCTTCTGCTCAGCGAGATCATGAATGAAATGTTCACGTATCCTAATGTTCTTAGTGGGAGAATATTGGATCGAATTAAGGGATATATGAATTGCACCCATATTATCACACTAAAATAGTCATTGTGCCTTGGAAAATTCCATAATCTTCCAACATTTGCTTCATCCATAAGAGTTGTGTGCAATAACTCCTGGTGGCTATATACCCGACCTCCATCGTGGATAAAGATACAGAGTTTTTCTTATTTATCAACCAAGAGACAAGATCACTCCCAATGTAAAAAACTCGCCCGAGGTGCTCCTACAACCATCAAAATCCCAGGTCAATTCGACATCAGAATAGGTGGATAAAAGGTCATTAGTATCACAGGAATACCAAATACCATAAGAAAGATTGCCACTCAGGTATTTGATGATACTTTTAAGTGAGAGCAAGTGAGACTCTTTTGGGGATGCTTTATACCACGCACAAATTCCAACACAGAAGGAAATGTCGGGACGACTAGCGATCAAGTAGAGATGACTACCTTTCATGCTTATGTAAAGGGTTTGCTCTCTGTCCTTGCTTAAAATGTCTGTAATAAGATGTACTCATAGGGGTGCGTGAGTGCTTAGAGGAGTTGAAATCAAACTTCTTCACTAAGTCCCTACCATATTTGAATTAAGATACGAATATCCCATCCTCAAGTTGATACACCTGGAGAACTTAGAAAAATGTTTGCTCACCAACCATGCTAATCTCAAACACTACACCAAAATGGACAAATTCTCACCTTTCAGCCGACCAGCCTTGTCAAGGTCATTGACCGTGACAAAAAACACGCGTTTTGTGTCACGATCATTGACCTTGACACGACCGTGACAACTAATTGTCACGGTCAATGACCGTGAAAAGACCGTGACAAATTTACTTGTCACGGACTTGTCACGGTCAATGACCGTGACAATTCTTTGAATACTTGTCACGGTCAATGACCTTGACACGACCGTGACAATGTTTACAGCAAAAACCCTTGCCCCCTTCTTTTTTCCCTCCCGCGCCGTTCTCTCCCTCTCTCTCTCGATGCTGCTCTCTCTCTCTCTCTCTCTCTACTTTCAGGTCGATTTTCTCTCTCTCTCTCTCTCTTCCATTTATATATATGTTTGTGTGTATATTTATGTGTGTATGTGTATATATATATGTGTGTATGTGTGTGCGTGTGTGGGGGGTGGGGCAGGGCGGGGCTAGGGGGTGGGGCGGGGTGGGGCAGGGCGGTGTGTGTGTGTGTGTGTATGTATGTGTATGTATGTGTATATGTGTGTCTATGTGTGTGTATATATGTGTGTGGTGGTGTGTGGTGGGGGAGGGGGTGGTGGAGGGGGGTGGGGGTGGGGTGGGGTGGGGTGTGTGTGTGTGTGTGTGTGCGTAGGTGCGTAGGTGTGCGTGTGTGTGTGGCGAGGGGAAGGGGGCAGGGGGTGGGGGTGGGGGTGGGGCACCCATTTAATAAGTTTTAAAATATTTGGAAAAAACATAATATTACAAAATTGAAACGAAATGGTATTGACGGAACTTACACATACGTTATGTACTGTGCTCTTACGTTGAAAATTATTAGATAGAAAAAGAAAAATATAAATTGAGATAACCTTAGAATCTAATTAGGCTAAAAATATAATGGCATCAACTAACATATATACACAACACTAAAAGTAGACATCAATTTTATAAATAATTGATAACAGTTGGATAATAATTGGATAATAAACATCGGGAGGGGGTGGGGGTGGGGGTGGGGGTGGGTGGGGTTTTGAATATTATTTACATTTATATTTTGGATATTATATACATTCAAAATAAATAATTGATAATAGTTGGATAATAATTGGATAATAGTTGATATTTTCATTCAAAATAAATATTTCATTCAAATATATTGGATAATAATTGATATTTTCATTTAAATTGATAATAATTTTATTCATGAAATTAATTCAATTGATAATAATTTATATATATGTTTGTGTGTATATATATGTGTGTATGTGTGTATATATGTGCGTGTGTGTGCATGTGTGGTGAGCCCTTCATATTTTAAAAATGTTGTTTTTATTCCTATAGAACAGCTTAGATAGTGTGTGTGTGTGTGTGTGTGTGTGTGTGTATGTGGTCAATACATGAATTTATTTTTGTATTTGAATTAACCCATGAATTTATTTTTGTATTTGAATTAACCCATTATATGAAACATACTTGAAATTAAATATAGTGCGCATAGATACTAGCATTCTAGTTCTTATGCGTACGCATTCAATAGCCCTTAGACCCGTTCGAGAGTCATTACCCCTGTAATGAGATCTCTCGAATTGTCCCGTTTGGACAGTTTGAGACTGTATAATTTCTGTATAATATTCTTATTGGCTTAAAGTTGTTACTTTTGGAGGGAGTTCTGCAGTCGTATCTTAATGTTCTCTGGGTACATACTAGATTGACAAGTGTGACTGTTATTTTAATGGACCAATTGAAATAACACTCACACCTGCCAATCTACGTCGTGTACTTGGAGAACTAAGGGGATATGCTGTCGAATTTTTTTCAAATCGTAACAATGTGCATGAGCTGTTAAGTATATTACAGAAAAATGCATTCTTGAATGGGATAGGACCACTTACCCTTTAATAGGATAATTAAATGATGGGATAATTAAATAAAACATACTATAAATCTAAGTTTTGTTTACCTTTAATAGGTGTTTAGTTGTGGTAGCTGTGATGGGATATCCGAAATATAAAGAGTGGATGGGTGAGACTAATAGAATGGGGGATGTGTTTCGCAGAGGTGCTAACGAATTTGTGAAATATGCAAAGAGATGTCGTAATGATGAAGAGTTTCCGTGTCCGTATGCTAGGTGTAAGAATGGTAAGGTGTTTGAGTGGAAAACAGTTGAACTACATTTGTTAAGATCGGGTATGCAAGATAGTTATCGATTTTGGAGTTTTCACGGTGAATTGAAAGTTCCTTTTGTCACCGACCAACCTTCACAACAACCTTCAACAAGTAGAATAGATGAAGAAGGGGACGACGTAGATCATAATATGTTAGAGGATTTAGCTGATGATGCGTACGGAGTTTATGAAGCTGAGGAGAATGAGGTTACTGATGATGTAGAAGATTCAAGTGCTCATGAAGATAACACGATAAAACTTGATGATGACTACCAAAGTTTAAAATTTAAGGCGACCCAACCGTTATACTCTGGCTGTGAGAAAGATCAAACAACTTTACATGCCATGGTTGGTTTGCACAATTTGAAGACGTAGTACGGTTTGTCTGGCAATAGCGTGACGGGAATTCTGAAATGGGTGAAGGGCTTATTACCCAAGGTGAATACACTTCCAAATAGCTATCCTGTTATGAAGAACAGTTTGAAAGGTTTGGGAATGAAGTATAAATCGATTCATGCTTGTGTGTATGACTGCATACTATACCGAAAGGAGTATGAAAATCTCGATCGTTGTCCGGTATGCGATGAACCTAGATATGTCCAATCTACTAATAAGGAAGGCACAAGCTCAAAAGTGCCTCAAAAAGTATTGAAATATTTTCCCGTTGGGCCTATATTAAAGCGATTTTTCACAGTACCATGGATTGCAGAGGCAATGACTTGGCATGCTAGGGCAGAAGTAGGGGGTAATATCATGCGTCATCCTATTGATTCTACTGCCTGGCGGAGGATGAATTATGAGTATCCCGATTTTGCTCGAGAACAATGCAAAATTCGTTTGGCTATATCAACAGATGGTTTCAATCCATTTGGAAATCTAAGCACCAATCAGAGTGTATGGCCAGTGATCCTAGCCCCACTCAACCTCCCTCCTTCACAGTGTATGAGACCTGAATTTTCGATGATGGCTTTATTGATACCTGGGCCAAAGGCACCAAGTAAATACATTGATATCTGCCTGGCTCCTTTGGTAGAAGAATTAAATGAGTTGTGGGAAGAGGGTGTGCAATCATTTGACTCTTTTAGAAAAGAAGAGTTTACGCTGAAAGCTATGTTGATGTGGGCAATTCGTGATTTTCCAGCTTATGGGACATTATCCGGATGTGTAGTACATGGTTATTTGGGGTGTCCTATTTGTGGAGAGGAGACTGAATCTCTTTGTCTATCCTCTAGATTAAAAAATGTATACCATTGCCACAGGAGGTTTTTACCCCAGCTCATAGTTTCATATTTGAGAAAGGTTCCAATTTTTTATTGGGCGGAGTTGAACATAGGCTACCGCCGAGACAACTTTCGGGTTCAGAAATTGAAAGTAAATCTTCTGAATGTGGCCCAAATATGCCAGGTAAGAATCCCAAATTTAAGAATGTCAAGCATAAGAAGACCCCAACTGGGAATGAAACTGAGATAAGAAAGGCATGGTCTCGGAGGTCAATTTTATTTGACTTGCCTTATTGGAAGAAAAACCCGGTGCGCCATGTATTGGATGTGATGCATGCAGAGAAGAACTTCGCTGAACATATTGTGGGTACTTGCCTTGGGGGGAGTCATTCGAAGGATGGAGAAAATGCACGAAAAGACCTTAAAACGTTAAAACTTAAACCACAACTATGGTTGAAAGAAGATAGTAGGGGAAGGACAATAATTCCCCCTGGTGCATTTACTTTGACGAGTGAGGAAAGGAAGGTGCTTCTAGACACAATATATAATTTGAAGGGCCCATCTACTTTTTCGTCCAACTTGCAAAGGATTGTGAATTATGTTACTCATGATTTACATAAGTGTAAGTCCCACGATTAGCATGTGATCATGCAATTGGTTCCTCTATTGTTTAAGCACTGTTTCTCCAAGCACAAGGATTTGCGTAGGGCTATTATGCAAATTAGTATTACCTTCTCCCTCTTGTATGAGAAGGTAGTGAATCGAGAACACATAGTGGCCGCAAAATTGGCTGTGAACGAAGCGATTTGTGTATTGGAGAAGTACTTTCCCCTAGCATTCTTTGACATAAGTGTTCACTTGTTAGTACACCTATGCGACGAGGGACTTCTTTGTGGTCCAGTTAGATATCGGTGGATGTATCCGTTTGAAAGATTGATGAAAGTTTTTAAAGATTACGTCAAGAATACGCGATATATTGCAGGATCAATTGCAGAGGAATACATCACCGTGGAGTCATCAATATATACTCGGGAATATATGCCTGACTCGACCAGCGTTGATGACACTGATGAATTCCTCGATGATGGTGGTAATGTGATGGGAAAACGAGTGAAATTAACGAGTTTGCAACATGAACAAGTAGCTCGTTATCTATTTGACACACATGAAGATGTCGAAGAATGGAAAAAGTAAGTTTCGAATATTATAATGTTTAACATTATTTTAGATTAATTTATACATGATTAATTTTGTAATATGCAGTAAATATGAAGCCTGTGAGAACAATAAAAGACGAAAAACAATGGTACAATCAGACAGCGAATTTAGGCTATGGTTGACACAAGAGGTAATTATAATGAAAACAGTCGTTATATAACATTACATTACACTCAAATTTTACCACTAATATAATTAATTTATCTATATTCTCAGCTCCTAAAGATGGGTGATGCGACATCAAGAGTAAAAAAAGTACAAAAAGTATCGATTGAACGGTTACATTTTCGGCGCTAAAGTGTACGAGGAAAGTACAAATGTACAGAACTCGGGAATTTCATACAAGGCTCTTACTTTCTTTCGAGCGAGCGCAAAAGATAAAAACCTCGTTGAAGCTGAAATGACTTACTATGGTGTAATCCAAAATATATTTGAATTGGATTATATAAGCTTCAAAGAGGTTGTATTTTACTGTTAATGGGTAAGAGTTGAGGATAAAAATGCTTGTAAAGTTAATCCTGTCACCAATTTGATCATGGTTGACTTGTCCAAGTTGAAGAGCAACGACCATGTGAGCGATGAGCCATTTGTTTGTGCATTTCAAAAGGTTAAGCAAGTGTTTTACTCGGAGTATATCAATAACGAGCCGTGGTCCATTGTCCAACACGCGCCAAGGCGTATAAATAGTAGTGTGGATGACTTGGCTGCTCCTACCGAATATCAATCCATTTTTTATGATAACCCGAATTTGAAACAATTTTTCAATTTGTAATAAATATTTCAATTTGTACCGAAACATCCATTTTTAATGCTTTTACTTGATCTGCACTTTATCATTTTCACTCTTGTGTAGTGTGCGTGTGTGGAGAGGAGATTAATACATAAATATTCCAACTACATCTAAGTTTTGTTTATACTAATCCATGAATATACGCTTCTTACCTTTAATAGGTGATTAGTACATAGTTATTTGGGGTGTCCTATTTGTGGAGAGGAGACTGAATCTCTTCGTCTATCCGAACACTAAGAAATGCCATAATCCTATGGAACGATGCTCTGCAAATTCCTCCAACCCGTTATGTAGCCAAACATCACCAGTTGAAGTTGTCAATTCCACTTCCCATACCCCACCACTTGGAACTTCTAGCAAAACATGGGAGACCATTGAAAGGTGGAATTGACAACTTCAACTGCTGATTTTTGGCTACACAACAGTTGGAAGGAATTTGCAACGCATAACTCCATAGGATTATGGTACTTCTTAGTGTTTAGATATGAAGAGAATTATAATTTACACGATTTCTCGGGGTACATTAGTTGGAAGGAGGTGCCATATGAGCTCAAGTTAGCTGTTTGAGTGACACTACAGGTAATGTATTTATATTTATATGTCAATTTCGATTTCGATTTCAATTACGATTTATATTTATCTATATTTGAGGGGCGGATAATAATTTTACTTTATTTCAATTCAGGGGACAGGGAGTGGCCCTAAGGGTAGGCCACATATTCTCTATACTTATGTGGCTATTCGGACGAGAAGGGAAGGATAAGGAGGTGTTCCCGAGGGTCGCGGTACAAAATCTCTTTTCCATGCAAATAGTTTGTAGATTTGAGATAAACTGATGGTGATGTTGTTTCTTTTTAAATAGTTTCTTATTTGAATATATATTTGCATTATCTTTAGTTTGTTCGGATATATGATGTTGGGAACAGGTACAACGTTGCTATAACAGGTACAAATATACTGCTGGGCAGTGGCAGTGGCCATACTGCCCAGCAGATTTTTTTAAATTATGCCCAGAATTGTCACGGTCATTGACCGTGACAATTTTTTTACTAAGGGTCACGGCTTTGTCACGGTTATAAATCGTGACAAACGTGTCACGGTCATTGACCTTGACACGACCGTGACACAAAACGCGAGTTTTGTGTCAAGGTCAATGACCGTGACACGACCGTGACAAAAAAAGTTGTCTCGCCTCGAAATGTTACGGTCATTGACCTTGACAAGGTGGATTTGTCAAGGTCAGTGACCTTGACAAATGGGCAGATTTGGTGTAGTGAAACTTGCTCTTTATCTCCTCCTCAAAAGTATGAGAATGTCCGGAGTACATGGATCCAGACACTATGTCGTCCACAAAGACTTAGGCAACCAATATAGTATTATTCTCTATCCTCACAAATAATGTCTTGTCCACTCCCCCCCTCTTGAATCCATGAGCTAAGAGATAGGTACTGAGCCCCTCGTACCAAGCACGAGATACTTGCTTCAAACAATATAGGGCCTTTTTAAGATAAAAGATGTGTCTCAATTGATTTGGGTCTTTGAACCCCTTTGGTTGTTCCACATAAACTTCCTAATGTAGAAATATCATTAAGGAAGGAACTCTTGACATCCATTTAGTATAACTTGAAGCATAGATGACATGCCATAGTGAGTAGTAAGAATACAAACTCAAGCCTAGCAACAGGAGTGAATGTTTCCTCAATGTCTACACCCTCAATCTATGTGTAGCATTGAGAGCCCAGCGTATCCATATTGCGAACTACAATATTATTATCATCCATATTATTATTAATGATTCACTTGGTACAAATTATATCAGTCTCGCTAGGTCAGGGTACTAATTCCTAAACATCGTTCTTGTGAAATCGAAGCATATCATCTTATATAGTGGATATCCAATGCTCGTTCTTCAGTGCTTCTTTCACATTATTGGGGTCAATTAAGGAGCTGTAACAATGGTAGCTAATTGTATTCTCAAGTTGAGTGCAAGCTTGACACCTAGTGTGGTATCACCAAGTATAGCGAAAGGGTCATGACTCTTATGAACCCAAGAGGATGGATCCTCTAAATCAAGCGTGGGGTCTACCGATGTAGTACGAAGAACAAAGGGATTGACACTAGGGGTGCATCATCCTCAAACTCGGGGTTAGGGTCGGTAGATATCAGTGGCTCATCCTCTCTAATCGTGACATTTATTAACTCCATAACCTTAGAGCTTGCAAGGTTAAATACCCTATAAGCCCTTCTCAATGATGAATAACATAGAATTATCAACTCATTGCTTCAAGAGTTGAATTTTCCTAAGTGCTCTTTATCTTTTAAGATGTAACAAGTACTCCCAAACACATGACAATATAATAGGTTGGGTTTCTTCTCTGTCCATAAATTATATGGTGTCTGCAGCATGTGTGGAAGAAGATATACCCTATTCACTGTATGACACACGACATTAATCGCCTCTGCCCAAAAACATCTAGGCATATCTCTCCCAAGAAGTATGGATCTAGCCTCTTATTAAATAATTCAGTTCCTCCTCTCAACTATACTATTTTATGACGGAGTACAAATGACTAAATACTCATGTTTGATGCTAACTCCATCACAATATCTATACACTCCTCTTTTTTAAATTCAATGCCATTATCACTACACATTCGAATAATAGTGATTGTATTGGTTTTATAGGTCACGACACTTGGTTGTTAGGAACATGATTGAATTGGACTTTTCTCTAAGAAACCCTATAATAGAGTATAGCAAAAAGTCTTCGACCATCACGAAAATGTATCTCTTACCTCCTATGCTCTCTGTATGAGTAGGATCCATGAGATCCATATGTATCAACTCTAATATATGATAGGTAGTATCGGTATTCAACTTTCAATGGGTATTCTTGATTTGTGTTCCTCTTTGTAAAGGACCACAAACCTTGGAAGTTAGCTTCCCAAGTGATGATAAGCCACGAACTAGGTTTTTATTTACTAATATATCTAGATCTCTAAAGTTTACATGACCTAGTCATTGATGCCAAAGGTCTACAGAGGAAACCGTTACAATATTGCACACAAAGCAGGATTTAGGAATGATCACGTAGCAATTACTTTTGGTCTTCACTATTTGAAGTAATAATTTACTGGATTGATCATATATATTACACTCAGACTAATCGAATTTTACTTCAAAGTTTGCATCGCAAAGTTGTCTTATGCTAATCAAGTTTGCTTTCAACCCTTCGACGTATGATACATTGTCTAGCTTGGGAAATTTAAGTATCTCAGTGTAATTACATTCTAAAATACTAAACCCAATCTCATCTCTAAAGGTGACTTTGCCTTCCTTGTGATCCGCAAGGTTAGTAAAATACGAATTATCACTAGTCATGTACTTAGAGAACCCACTATCAAAATACCATTAGGATGTATTTTGAGCCTTGAAAGCAATGTGAATGATAATTTCTTTGTCGTCTTGCTTAGGTATTCAAGTGGATGTTAACTTTTGTTTGCCCTTATTAGTGATGGATTTAGTCGTAGCATTGGAAGTGTTCTCAAAAGGTATCGGCATCCTTTGAAATTATTCTATTAAGCTTTAAGAAGTGGCAACTAGGAACTCAACTTGCTCTCTAAGACTAGCAAAGTCTCTATAGTGGTGCGCGAGAGTATGCTAATGTTTTGCTCTCCCTAACTTATAGAAAAATTCCCTAAGGTGACTTATCCTTTTGTAATAAGTACAAAAATGGATTTGTTTGGGTATACCTTAGTTTGCTCGTTTAGGTTGAAATTTCTTTTATGGTTTAGGTTTAGGCCTATAAGGATTTTTCCACAAATTTAGGAATCGGTTTCGGTGTGGCCTGGGAAGTGGATGCACCGTCGTAACCTATTCCTTGTCTCTCCCTAAAACCTAAAGTGCGACTAAGGAACATATTTCCTACCTTCTTCGATGTCTGCTCTATAGTAACCTTGACCTCCTTGGCACGTTCGAGATATTTCTAAAATTGGGATACAAGGGATTCAAGTTTTTCACAAGTCTTTAATGAAGCTTGAAGATATCTTATAAGACTAGCCACTTTGTGGGTGAAGTCACCATTTTCCCTATTCTTTAAAACGACTCCCTCTCCCAAATACACTCTCACCAAGGACTCGCTCTCTCTAGACTCTCTTAACTCATTCTCTAAACCTAAAACCCCATGAGTTCTAAACTTTTTGTTTGCCTTTTCATTTTAAATGACTCACCATAAAACTCAGTCAAATCGCATTAAAGGTCACTATCTCTTTCACTCTCTTCGGAATGACTAAACTCACTATCAAGTTCATCGTGTTTGGAAACTTCCTCATTAATGCGAGATGTACTCTAATTACCAACATAACTAGCCATGAATGAGATGAGGTTACGTCCACGCAATAATTCATCCCCGGAATCCACCGTTTCGACATAGCTATCAGTAAGTGTGGTATTGAAGGCAGTTTTGCCTTTGCCTTGTCTCTTTAACCTCGTAGCACACTCGTGCACTTTGTCATCCTTACCCTCACACTCATAACATCTCTCCTCATCTTTCCTAGGATACTCTCCTCACTCTTTTTCAAAAAAATCATTACCCGATTTAAACCTTTTATCTTTATCAAAACTTTAGTTTTCTTTGGAAGTATTTTCTTTTCTTACTTGAGAGATTTTTAAAATTTTTTTGCAAAAGGGAAAGATTATCTAGATCAAAATCAAACTTGGAGTTATAACAAACCTCCCCTTTACTTTTAGATTGAACTTTAAAAGCAATTCCCTTTTCCTTTGGTTTAACAGTTTTGGGAAACATATCGATTTGATAAGTGGGGTTTAATGACAAACATAGGCGACCAACAAACGTTTGAGTTGTACCATGCATTTCTTATATGGGTTTTTGCCTCTTCTAATCGACCGACCTTTTTTATCAGTTGTACCACTGCTTGAGTGTGTTTAAAAAAAGTAAGGTTTGAGATAAAGATTTCAAATAATTTTAACAACTAACTGTCGATCATTTATTGTGCTTAACGAAAGAAGAAACATGTTAAACTTCTTATCTAATGATAAAATTTCCTAAGGTTCACAACTTTCCATGACCTTGAGATAACTAAGAAAGCAGGTTTACACTGATTACTCGTATATTCGGTCAAACACACAAATTCACTTTTTAGCAAATTTTATCTTGATTTAATTTTAGTTAACATACAACAAAGATATGAAGGCAAAATTCAAAACCAACCAGTAAGATGAAGAATATAAGGAAAATTCCCTTTCGAGTAAAAGTTTAATTTTAGCATTGCAAAGAGTTTGATAGACTCGATGGCTTACACATTACTTAGAGATCCACTAAGTATAATTCACAGATCTTCAAATCTTCAACAGATATGGCACCGTCCAGCACCGTCCACAAGAAGCAGCTCTTCTCTCAATATCCACTAATCACCCTAACGAATCGCGATTCTTTTATTCTTCAACAATAGAGCCTCGACTCTATAATTTAGCAATTGAGAAATTTTCCACAAGGGTTATTGAACTTGGAATTTTTTTTCTTCTATATTTGAAAAAGTGATAAAAAAAATCTAAGGGGTTTGGATGAAAAATATAGAGTTTGATCACAAAATGAACTCTAAAAAGTCTTGGGGAAAATTCTAATTGTAAAATGCCGTGGGCGATACTGATTCAAATGGATTCACAAATTTTCAAATCGAACTTATTTGATTGGATGTCTAAATTTTCTCAAACCAAACACCAATTTTATTCATCCCCAAAACATGCATCTACGTGTTAAATCAAATCAATAAATTGAACCATGCAATGATTAAGATGACAAACACAGATTTCAGGAAAGAACCCCTTTCGGGTAAAAATCTTTTTATTTCAACTATAATTTGTAAAAGACAGTTTACACAGATTATAATAAAAATACAATTGGCATACGAAATACCTGCAGGTGACAGTTCGTTGTCGTCAGTCCAGGAACACCGCAGCACTCCCTATGACACGGAATCGATCAGCCCCGTACCTCCCACAAGTGGCACGTATTATCAGTCCAGTACCTTCCTAAGGCACCTAGTTTAGCGGCATAAAATCCCAGCAAATATGTCATGGGTTCCACAAAACAACTCGCACAAAAGTAATTGGGATTTGTGAATTGTAAAACAAAAGCCTTGAACCCTTTAAATGGTTGGAGAAGAAAACAAACACTCAAAAATGTATTCTGTTATAAATAGTGTTTCTCCACGCTAAAAACCAATAGCTTGACACCCAATATATAGCAAAATTGAGGCGGTGACGCGTCAGTATAAATGACCTGTTGTTCGAACGATATAAGATATCATTTGAGCGAGACAACATGTCGTTCGACTGAGATACATTGTCGTTTGAACGATAGAGGCACTGATCCCAAAATGTCTTCAGACTTTGAAAACAGTTGGAAACCTCATAAAGTAAAACTGTTACGGGATCAAATAACTTTTATATAAAAAATCTTTTATAATAAAATGTTTTTATAAGAACCATTTATAAAAAATTCATAAACTATTTTTCTTAAAAAATATCACAACACTTTTATTGTGAAATGTAAATGGAACTTAAACATAATTTTACCAAATTCATCCTTCTTGGGCTTGAATGTTGAAGTCTTCTTGAAATTCGGATTCGTCTTTTGTAGATGTAAGCTTCTCAATCCTTTGACGACTTGTAGTGGTATACAACATAATTAATTGTGATGGACAATGTCTTTACAAATCTCCCCCTATGCCTATGCCGGTACAAAATAAAAATATACGAATTATCAATCTCAAAAAATGACCTATACAAATCTACTCTCTTAAAATAAAAGTGGAAAGATAAAATGACAAGTCTTTAAATTTTGCTTTAACAATCAATTGTTCAAAACTTCAAGCTTTTCTCATCAGGGTGTGCCATCAAAAAATCTTCAATTGTACCTACACACATGAGACAAAGCAAATACCTCATGATGTATTGAGTTTGAAATGATCTAATCATAAACATGAAAGCATAATCAATTTTCCCCCGTACTTAAACTCCCTCATAAAATCATAATTCGTTCTCCCCCTTTTTATATGTCCGAAATAGACAAGGAAAAGAATAAACTAAATAAATCAAATTGGGGTGTCACGTTAAACCAAGCAGATAAACTATTTTTGATTTTTCATACAAAAATGCAAAAATAATGTTACAAAAATCACACACCATGAATTTACACTAAGATAACCAAATCATGAAAACGGAATGAAAAGGTGTGAATAAATTCGATAGGAAAATCAATGCAATCATGACATGTGTGCAAGATGCATAAGTGTACTCCTAACGAATGAATATCAAAATAGTCCTTAGGTGTAAAATCGTTGAATTTAGATGACATCGTCTTAATCATATCAACGTATCAAATTATAAATGATTTCCACACCAATAACGTCCAAAACTATGTAGTACTATTTCATGACTTTCAAGGACGTGCAAACCGTTGTAAATCCATCCAAACTCCCTCATTAAAAGAAATATATGCCAAAAATGGACCAATAGGTTTTAAACCTCATTGGACCCCGGATAATTTTCAATTCCTCACTTTTTAGGTCCATTTAAACGCTGGTTTCTCGCAAAGGAAAAATTGAGATACCTTTCCCAACCCTTTTTTCGCTTTTCAAAATAAATCACACAACCGCACAAACGGTTTATAACATGCACTATTTTCTTTTCAAGTTTAATTGCATTTGGTTTGTTGTATAGACAAAATTGAGATGGAAAAACTCAACCAACACGTGATAGATAAGCATAAAAGTCAAATAAATCTGTGCATGTTTACAATAATGGACAAATGAGTCAAACATGTAGGTAGTAATACTATATATCATTTCAAAGACTTCAAACTTTGTAAAGCGCATAAATGACACAAAATTTTATCTCAAAACACTATCAAAGAATCACGTGGATATGGAATGAAATTATGACTCGATCATCCTAAGTGTTCATTCATAAACGGTGAAAAAAAAATACAAAATTGTTTTTGAATTTTTCAAAATTTTATCAAAATAAAATCTTTTTGTAATTTTCAAATATGATTCCAAAAAAATATATGAATGGACATACAAAAAGTATTCATGTTATACCGCTAGCAAACTTATATCATGAATCATAACTAGTGTATGATAAATAAGAAAACACAATCTCTATATGATATGGAAAGAGAATAATCATGTGCTAGCAATCGAGAATCAACTAGTCTAATATCGAGTTCCTCCAAAAGTTATTTCCTAACCCAAATAGGTGTGCAACGACGCATGGGGGTTTTGGTAACCAAAGAAACACTAGACTTCAACTTCCTAGGACATTTTTGAAGATTGAAACAAAAACGCTTAAGGTGACCTGTCCTACCCCAATATGAACATGTGTAAATGGGTGGAATGACACCTATGAGTTGAAATTTTCTAACGTCCTTGGAAATGGTTGACCCTTTAAAACAAACTATGGTTTTGGCTATAACACTCGAAGCATGAGAATAAGACGAGCCATTACCATCACTATACAAACTACTCGAGTCTTTCAAATCAGTTTTCAACTTCAAAATTTTAGACTCAAGCAAAGAATTAGACTCTTCTAATTTGAGGAGCTCCTTTTTCAAATCATCAATCAAACCTAAAAGGTTATCTCGCTCACTCTCAAATTTATCCCTATGAGTCTTTTCATCTGTCGTAAAATCATTCATTAAACTATTATCCTCAATGACACAAATAAGAACCCTAGAATTTTTAAAGTCCTACAATTCTTTCTCTAAACTAGGAATTTATCATCACTCTCCTTTTTGGACAATTTTAAATCATTAAATTCAAGGTCCAAAGAAATAAAATTTTCATGATAAAAATCTCTTTGATTTTGAACCGTTTGCAAAAGATCCATCGCGGATTTAAAACGATAATTTTATTTTTCCAAAACTTCAATTCTTTTAGCAAACGTCAAATTTAAACGATTTAAATCATCAAAACTATGACTTGTGTCAACAAGAGGGGACATCCAATTACATAATTTCTCCATTGGAAAAATTGCGATTTTTCACAAAACTGATTTTTTAAAAAAAATCAATATCATCGAAAGTTTTGCAAAAAATAGGAATACACGATAAATTAGCGCAACCTGCTCTGATACCAATTTGACAACGTGAGTAGTCAAAATGTATCAGACAAACAAAAATCAGGATCATGCGATAAATTAGCGTAACCCGCTCTGATACTAATTTGTAAAATGTCCTGTGCGATACTGATTCAAATGGATTCGCAAATTTCCAAATTGAACTTATTTAATTGGATGTCTAAATTTGGTCAAACCAAACTCCAATTTTATTCAGCCCCTAAACTTGCATCTCTGTGTCAAATCAAATCAATAAATTAAACCATGCGATGATTAAGCTGACGAACACAGATTTCAGGAAAAACCCCTTTTCGGGTAAAAACCTTTTTATTTCCACTATAATTTCTAAAAGACGGTTTACATGGATTATAGTGAAAATACAATTGACAAACGAAATACCCGCAGGTATTGGTTCGTTGTCGTCAGTCTAGGAACACCGCAACACTCCTTATGACACGCAGTCGATCATCCCAGTACCTCCCGCAAGTGGCACCTATTGTCAGCCCAGTACCTTCCTAAGGCACCTAGTTCAGTAGCATAAACTCTCAGCAAATATGTATGGTTTCCATAAAACAACTCGAAAAAAAGTAATTGGGATTTGTGAGTTGTAAAACAAAAGCTTTGAACCCTTTAAATGGTTAGAGAAGACAACAAACACTCAAAAACATATTCTATTAAAAACAGTGTTTTTCCACGCCAAAAACAAATAGCCTGACACCCAATATATAGCCAAATTGAGGCGGTGATGTGTCAGCCTAAATGACCTGTCGTTTGAATGACATACGATGTCATTTGAGCGAGAGAGAATCTCGTTCGAACGAGATACGTTGTTGTTTGAACGACAGAGGCACTGGTCCCAAAAAGTCTTCAGACTTTGAAAATAGTGGGAAGCCTCAGAAAGTAAAACTGTTACGGGATCAGATAACTTTTATATAAAAAATCTTTTATAAGAAAATGTTTTTATAAAAAACATTTACAAAAACTTCACAAAATATTTTTCATAAAAAATATCCCAACACTTTTAATGTGAAATGAAAATGCAACTTAAACATAATTTTACCAAATTCATCCTTGTTGGTCTTAAATGTTTAAGTCTTCTTGAAATTCGGATTCGTCTTTTGTAAATGTAAGCTTCTCAATCCTTTGACGACTTGTAGCGTTATATGACATAATTAATTATGACGGATAATGTTCTTACACCAATCCTGCATCTCTATTTATAGGGAAAGTATTTGCAAAGAGACAAGCATTAGAGATTTGCAAAGATATGTTTTAAAAAATAAAAACTCGCCTACTCGTTCGAACAAACTGGCACCACGTTCGAATGATGTATCCTTTCTCATTTGAATGGTTTTCAATGAAACTTCAGACGACATTCTAGATCATAACCAAAAAGTGACATTTCAGAACTCATCTGAATGTAAGAACCTCGTTCTAATGATTTTATGTAACTCGTTCGAATGACATATCCATATAATTCTAATGAGTTAGCAAAATTTCAAAAAATACTTTTAAAAATCATTTTAAATTAGTGTGAAAAACTTTTCATGCAAACTCTTTGAAAATAAACTTTGGATAATTAATGTCTTTACCAAACCACGTCATAACTCTTCTAAATATTGAGAGGAACTATTTTAAATCTTTCAAAAATCATCAATTTCCTATCTTCAAATATGTGGAATTAGTCATGAAGGTGTAGTGGGGTGTATCGGGATAAGTCAAATAAATTAAATGAGCAATTATAAAACTTAATTTTATATCTACTCTTCAATTAAATTCTTCCAAATGATATGATCCTCCGCCCCCATTTGAGACTAATCATCAAAGTCCTTACCAGTTCGGTGCATGTTTCCCATCTGATGGCTTCTTTGTTACAGGTAGAATATTTTTGAGGACCAAGACACTATCCTGTAACTCTGTGACCTTGACCTTCTTCTCATGTTGTTTTGCTAACTCTTGCCGGTAGGCGGCCAAATGTGTCAGAGCTTGATCTTTTATTTCCTCAACCAGATTCAATACGTGATCTATTCGATGATAATTACGGACATCTTCAAAGATCTCTAATTTGAGTATTGGAAGTCTGATCTCCAAAGATATTACAACTTTCATACTATAGGCAACGGAGTGCGGAGTCTCTTTTGTTGGATTTCTTGGTGTTGTCCTGTATGCCCAAAGAACAGATGGAGGCTCGTTCACTTATCGTCCTTTAGGATTCTCTAATCGTCGCTTAATTCTTGAGAGAAGAGTTTTATTAGTTATTTATTCTTGTCTATTACACTAATTCTGACTCTTTGTTCTGTATAAAAATTACGAAAGGATCCATTATCGAATTGCATCCCGTTATCGGTAACTAGCTTAGGTATTCCAAATCATGTAACGATATTCCTCCAAACAAATCTCTTGTCATTTATGTCTCTAATATGGGTGAGTGGTTTAGACTCAACCCACTTCATAAAGTACTCAATCACTGTTATTAGATATCTTCGATTCCATGGTGCGGCGGGTAATAGGCCCACTATATCCATGCCCCACTGAGTAGAAGGCCATGGACTGGTGAAGGGATTCAGATCTCTCGTAGGCTGCTTGATAAATGATAAAAATTGACACTTGGCACACTTTCGGATGAACCTCACAACATCCTTTTACATTAAAGGCCAATAATATCCTTGAGAGATCACCCTTTAGGAGAGTAAAAAGAACATATAAGTGGAGGCATCTGTCCATATGTAGAAAAGTAGAGAGAGGAGTAAGGGAAACAAAACCCACGTGAAATAGAGTTTAGTCCTTTAAAAATTCCCTAGCGAAGTCATCACTATGGACATTCGGGTCCAATTCCTTCTACACGGGCCGACACCGAAATTAGAGGGGAGGGAAAATCGAAAAAATCCCTCTCTATGAGTGTGGGGATTCGAGGATAAGGGAGCCCTCTTTTCACCACTCATGCTGGTTTTCGCGGGCTACCTCAGATATAAATCGGTCTTCATCAAAAAGGGAAGAAAATGTAAAAATGGATCTCCAACCTATTATTCTCAAAATAGGCAAAAGAAATGTATCCATCCCAATAGAACAACATCAAAAGACATATTGATGCATACAAAACTAAATGAATCAAGGGTCCGGGGACTAAGTTATGGAATGGAAAGGTGTTAGGCATCCATTCCACCCTTTCGGCCTCTCATGGGTTATGATAATGTTCTCCTTTTTCTCCAAAATGTGATATGCATGGACGTGTGTGTGGTGTCAATAAAGAGAGAGAATCATCTGACTCACGTCATGGGAAAGACGGAGCGGAATCATTCTAAGGAGTGTGCAAAAGAAATAATGTAAAAATATAATGCGAGTGTTCGTCGAATCATAAATCACTATGAAGAAGTGAGTGTGTATATCGAGCAGGAACACTAATATGTAGGAGTAAACTCAAGAAAACATAAATGAACAAAAGGAAAAATAGGATTCGAATCCTTAGATGGGCTCCAAACGCCTATGCAGCAAAAAAAGCATCAAAGTTCATATAGTTCAATAACAGGGAATGGTGGGGTTTAACCCATAAATACTAAGTTAGAACTTCCTTTAGTTTGTTTTTTTAGAAAATGTGCGCAAGTGTAGAGAGTGTGAAAAATGAGGAAATCATAATTTAGGGTATATAAGAAAACCCTCTTTCTAGCTTTTTTAGATTTTATGAAAATAAGATTTATGTGTAATAAATGATAAAAAGTGTGATTAGTTTTGAGGTGAAGAAATGAAATAAAGGTATATAAAAAATTCGAAGGAAAAATAAACAACTATTACTAATTTAGTGAGCTGTAAATGAATAAGGGTAGACCTTCAAGATAATTTTAATTTTGATTTTATAATAGTAGGAGGACGGTTTTAGTATGGTTAGATGCTGTTAGTGGGCTGAAAAATGAATAAGAGTGATGTAAGAAACCCAAGAGAATGCTTGAAAAAATAGAATTTTCACTCACTGATTTCAAGGGGAATGTTCTAATTTCAGAAAGTGACCCTACGAAATGAGGACATGATCTCCATAAATAGTAAAAAATTAAGGTTGCAGGGGGTATCGATTGGCATTATCCTTGGCTTGCCTGTCGGCATTGCCTTACCTTGTTGGTAAAGAGAAGTATATCCTGCCGATATGTAGGGAGTCTAAAGTGCCTATAGGTAATCCGGATCGAACTTTTTCAAAAAATGGGCATAAAATAGAAATCGTAAGTCCGAATTATGTACGGTCTAGACTGTTGGAAGGGGTATTCATAGAACTATTAGAATCCATTGAGCCCTAACCAAAGTCAAAGGGACCTCAGAAGCACCCGGTGGTCTCTGGATAGGGAGTTTTCAGAGTAAAAAGGCAAGTATGCGCTAATCGTGAGGCCGATTTGCACATGGTATAGACCATAGAAAAGAGGATTCAGAGTCCTATGAGATTTCAATGAGCTTAGTTAAACGAGGTCAAATGGGACTCAGAAGCACCAAGTGGCCTCTCGGAGTAAAAAGGTGAGTATGCACGAACTGTGAGGCTAATTCGCACACGGTATAGACCATTAAAAAGAGGATTCAGAGCCCTATGATGTTTCAATATATTTTGTTCAATTTGGAGAGTTGCCCAATGTCAAACGAGTCCCAAAAGCACCCGGTGGTCTCTAGATTAAGGTTTAAAGTGGGACATAGGGTCTTATGGTGGGAGGAGAAGTGTTAAGGACTTAAGGAGATGTTTTAGTGGTTACTAAGATGGGGTGTCCACAGATTCCCTCGATGGGAGAGCTTAAAAATGGCAGAGGTTATCAAAATATATCAAAATTATCGTTTATTAGTAGATGACCGTATTGAGGATTTAAGGGTGATCGATTTAAATAGTCGAGGTCGATTCTAGGGACCTTAAAAGTTAAGGTGGTTGATTCAGAGGATTGAGGTCGATCTGTGAACTAGGTTAATTCTGCGGTCCTAGGTCATTTTTATGGACCTAAAGAGTTGAGATGACTGATTCAAAGGATCAAGGTTGGTTTTGTGGATCTAAAGATTTGAAATGATAGATTTAGGGGGTTAACGTCGGTTCTGAGGACCTAAGGAGTTGAAATGACCAACTCAGAGGGTCGAGGTCGATTCTGCGGACCTAAGGAGTTAAAATAACCCATTCAAGGGGGTTAAGGTCAATTTTACGGACCTAAGGAGTTGAAATGATCGGTTCAGGGGGGTCTACGTCAATTCTGTGGACCTAAAGAGTTAAAATAACTGATTCAGAGGGTAGAGGTCGACCCTATAGACCTAAGGAGTTGAAATGACTGATTTAGGGGTCGAGGTTGATTCTGTAGACCTAAGGAGTTGAAATGATCATTTTAAGGGATTGAGGTCGATTCTATGAACATAAGGATTTAAGATGAGCAATTCAAGGGTCGAGGTTGATTTTGCGGACCTAAGGAGTTACTAAAAAGGGTGTTTTCAATCTTGATTCTTTTGGGAAATGCTTTAATATTGCGAGTGAAGGCAGACTTGGATTTAGTTTCGCTAAGCTGTTACTTAGGCCATTTAAAACAAGATTAAACTATTGAAGTAACTTCGAGCAGTTTTTTGAAGAAACTCTTTTCTTTAAATCAAAATAGATTAATCACAAGATAATTTTAATAAAACATGCACGAGATTTGTTCAAGATTAGGTAACTAGTTTTGAAAAACAAAACTAAAAGTTTTAAATCAGAACACCAACAAGAATGAGATGAGGAGATGTAGGAAGATTAAGTACACACAGTTTTTAACGTGGTAAAACCTCACCCAACTGAGGAAACATCCACAGTGACTAAGTCACAAACCAAAAATCCACTAAAACGTAATATACAAGTTACCAACTATTTAACATACATGCAAACTAATCAAACTTATACAAGTTAAGAAATGTACCCACTCATTTGATTCTAATTTTTCTGCAGTTCTGAAGTTGATGTGGCTTTCCCAGTTTGCCAACTTCTCCACTTTGTTCCAGTCTTTACATCGACTCTTGTTAATTCAAGAACTTATAGCCAACACTTCTGTGTTGTAGTGTGTCAAGTGTTTGTGAAGTTGCTTCTAACACATGCACGCACACACACACTTATTTTATACAAATAGTCCTATCAAATTACAGAACAGATCTATATGCTGTGATTTTTAGTTTCTCTCTTCTTAGGAAATAAAAGACTCTTTGATGTTTAAAATAAACCCAGAATCCAAGGTTACCTTGCTCGAAAGACGGTTCAAGGTCTTAATCAATTTCATAGGGTTTGAAAATATTTTTGAAATTGAAAACCATCGATTGCAATTCCAACTAGATCGTGAGTCTTGTTTCACAAGAACTAGAAACATAAAATGATTTTGTTGATTCTAGAGTTGTGAAAAACATTTACGAAAAAAATAATCAACAAAGTGATTTCTCAAGATGAGAAACTAAATATGCAGATCTAAGTGTAATTGACATGCAATAATCAGATCTACTATTTGTATGAAAGAGAAATAGAGATCTAACATGAAATGTCTAAGTTGGAAACAAGATCTCAAACTCAGAGGATAAAACTCTTTAAACAACCTTCAAAACCCCACCAACAACACTCTCAAACACACAGGTATAGTGTTTGGTAAAAGATGTTTAGGAGAAATGAGTTTAGGGTTTGAAAACAAAATAGGGTTTGGACGATTTAGGTTTTCTTTCTCTCTCTGGTTTTTCTTTCTTCTCACTCGTCTCTCTTCTCCCTTCTCTCTCTATTTAGACGAACTGCAAAAGTCCCCAAATGCTGAGGTTAAGCCTTCTTATATAGTAGGCTAGGAAGGATCGAGAAGGTTTATGCAAATATAAAGGCTGAGATTTGGTCTTGGCCTTTTGACTTTCATCCAACGATTTAACATCAACGGTGAATTAAATAATTGCTGCTTAGTCTATAGAGGTTCACAGGGATTGAGTTAGGACGCATGCAGAACGTTGATAAAAGATATCCAAGGGCTGATAAGGTGTACGAGTTATGAGTCTACTAACAAACACAAATCAGATCGTTGTGCAAGAGACAAATGTAAGGCCCATATGAACACTCACACGTCTGTTTTAAAAATAATTACACACGCACCCTCAAGTCTCAAGCGCATTTGAATCCTTCCCAACTCAACTTCCAGGTATGAAAACATAAAACCAGTAATTACAAAATGACCCCAAATGTTTTATAAACCAAGTTTTAATTTTAAAAAATCATTTAAAAATTATTAAAAATTCCTAATAAATTATTAAAATCAATTTAAATGGGATTAAACACACACAACTCACACACAATCAAATAATACAATATATGATCAATGTATGCAACCCTAGTGTGTGTGAATGAGGATTATACCTTCAATTTAATCAAGTATGGCATAAAAAGAATATTCTGAGGCTCTTTTGTATCTAGGGAATGGGACTATAATTTTGTCATAATTTCCAAACTAGATGAGAACTTATACAATGCAGACTTAAGTGAGTTAAGAGTATAAGGTGCTTCAATTCCCCCCTTTGGAATTATGAGACAAAATCTCCTTTGAGTCAATTAGGACTCGTTGGGCTACAAAGAAATAAGGAAAAAACTATTCCTATACAAGAATTCTATCTACCCATTTCCTAGAAAAAGAAAATTACATAACTCAACTAATTACAAACCAATACCCTAATAACATCTGTTGAATACAATTGTACAGATTCCTGCAAATAATACTAAGATCAAGCTTATTAGAAATATGTAAAAAAAATGAACTCATAAGACTTAAATTACTCCCCCATTTTGTCTCAAATGGATAAAGGGAATAATACTTAAGTCATAGGAGTTTATTCAACACACACCATTCCTATCGATTTTCACAAAGCAAAAAATCTATTATAATCCAAAGGTTTGGTAATCGTATCTGCGAGTTGCAAATAAGTAGGAAGATAATTAATTTCTAATTCCTTATTCTCAACTAATTTGCGTATAAAATGATGTCTAATTTTTATATGTTTAGTTCGCGAGTGTTGAACATGATTTTTAGAGATATTGATCGTGCTTTTATTATCACAATATAGATGAGTTGATATTCTTTAATACCATAATCATTTAGCATTTGCTTAAGCCAAAGTAATTAAGCACAGCAACTACCAGCAGCTATGTATTCAGATTTAGCTGTAGATAAAGAAGTGCAGTTTTATTTCTTACTACTCCATCCTACCAAATTATTATCGATATAGTAACACTCTCTTGAGCTGCTCTTACTATCATCAGTACACCCTGCCCAATCGGCATCAGTGTATCCTATTATAGTACTAGGAGTGTCATTGGTGTACCAAAGTCCTAAATTTGGAGTGCATTTTATGTATGTAATAATTCTTTTTATACAAACTAAGTGGTTCTCTTTAGGATTGTTTTGATAACGGGCACACATGCAATCTGCGTACATAATATCAGGACGTGAGGCAGTAAGGTATAATAAGCTTCCTATAATACTACGATACAAAGTAGGATCTATGGATTTACCACTCTCATCTTTAGATAGTTTGATCGTATTACTCATGGAAGTTTTAGCTTCTTTGGAACTTTAAAGACCAAATTTTTTTATAATCTCTAAAGCATATTTCGATTGCGACACAAATTAAACATCCGAATTATGCTTGACTTGAAGACCTAGGAAAAATTGTAACTCCCCCATAAGAGACATTTGAAATTCTTTATGCATAATTTCAGAAAAAAGACTCAACTTCTGAAGGGGAAGTGGATACAAAAATGATACATTGACATAAACTTGAGCTATATGGATATCTTTATCAAAATGTTTGACAAAAAGAGTTTGATCATTTCCACCTCTCTTAAAAACTTTATTTAAGAGAAAGTTGGAAAGACGCTCATACCAGGCTCTTGGAGCTTGTTATAGACCATACAAAGCCTTTTTAAAACGATAAACCTGGTTTGGATACCGAGGGTCAATAAACCCTTTGGGTTGTTCAACGTAGGTCTCTTCAGTCAAGATTCCATTAAGAAAGGTTGATTTTACATCCATTTGGTTAAGCGTAAAATGCAAGTAACAGCCTATTGCAAAGAGAAGACGAACAGATTCTAAGCGAGTAACAGGTGCAAAAGTCTTGTTAAAATCTATTCCTTCAATTTGAGAGTATCTTTGAGCTACTAATCTGGCTTTGTTTCTAATGATTATTCCACTTTCATCAGATTTATTTTTAAATATCCAACGTGTGCCAACAACCTTTTTATGATCAGGCCTAGCTACAAGATACCAAACATAATGAATGACAAATTGAATAAGTTCTTCATGCATGGAAGAAATCCAATGAGGGTCATTCAATGCCTCATTTACATTATTTGGTTCCACAAGGGAAACAAAACATGCATAATGAGCATAGTTTCTTAATTGAGATCTTATATGTACAGGCTCACTAGGATTACCAACAACATTATCTATGGGATGATCTTTAGAAACCCAGTTAGGTACTTCAGGTGTCTCAATTGGTAAAGAATCATCTATTTCAGGAGAGTCATTTTCTAAAACATTTTCAGACTTTTCCCCAATAGTTGGTTCTCCAGTCTTACTCTCAATAGTAGTGTCACTCACAATAACGTTTATGGATTCCATTAAGGTCTTGGTGCGAAGATTATAGACACAGTATGCTCTACTATTAGGAGAATATCCTAGAAAGATAGCTTTATCTCCACGAGTCTCAAATTTGGATAAGCGTTCTTTGTCTTTGCAGACATAACACGTACTACCAAAGGTTCTAAGGTATTTAAGATTGGGCTTTTTTCCATACAATAGTTCCTAAGGAGTTTGTTTAGAATTCTTTCTAAGATAGACCCTATTAATAATGTGACAAGTAGTATGAATAGATTCTACCCAAAAATACTTAGGTAAACACTTAGCATGAATCATAACACGTGCCATCTCTTGAAGAGTACGATTCTTTCTCTCAGTAATTCCATTTTGTTAAGGAGTCTTAGGAGCACTAAATTCATGTTTGTAACCATTATAGTCACAATACTCTATAATACCAGTATCTATGAATTCTCCACCTCTATCACTATGAATTCTATTTACTTGAGTGTCCTTATCATTTTCAATCCGAAGTAGAATTTTCAAAAAGGTTTGGAAAGTGTCAGACTTTTATTTTAAGAAGGCCACCCAAGTAAACCTGGTGAAGTCATCAACCATAACAAGAATGTAACTGTGTCCACATAGACTCACAGTACGAGAAGGACCCATTAGGTCCATATGGATGAGCTCCAAGGGTTTAGAGGTAAGGATATCTTTAACTTTCTTATGAGGTGCCTTAATAATTTTTCCTTCCTGACAAGGTCCACAGACAATGTTAGAAATAGTTTTGATCTTTGTAATTCCTCTAACTATTTCTTGTGAAGATAATCTACTCAGGTTATCGTAATTTATGTGACCCATCCTATTATGCCATATTTTACTGTCATCTATTCTGGCAACGTTACAGATTTTAATACTGTTCATGACAGTATAACAAATTGTTAGGGGTTCTGAATCATGTAATTATGCACTCACCTTTTTCATTTAAAATTTTGTAATTATTCTTTGAAAAGGTGACAGTATGATTTGAGTCACAAAATTGCGAGATATTAAGTAGATTAGCCTTAAGACCTTTTAATAGAAGAACATTTTCAAGTATAGGTAATCCTTCTTCTTGGAGTGTTCCTTTACCAATGATTTGAGATGATACACCATCACCGAAAATAACTTTTCCTCCATAAAAGCTGGTTTTGTGTAAAAGTTTTGTTTCATCCCCAGTCATATGTTTTGAACACCCAAAGTCTAAATACCAACTAGAATAGGTGTGTTTAACTTTTAAAGAAGTAATCACAATATTACACTTCATCTGGGGAAATAGCTCATCTTTTCTAACCCAAATAGCTCTTTTTTTTGCGCATACTTGCTCTCATTTGATAAAATTTGCGAGCTTTAGATTTTTGTTGAAAATGTTTTGCGCATGAGTTTGAATTTTATGGAAAATATGAGCATTCGGTTTAGGAAAGTATCTAGGACTCCTTCTTATAAATGATCTTTTAGGTTTGGTCTTTCTCTTTCTATAGTTAGAGTTTTTGTCTGGTTGTCTAGGCAGAACATAATTGTTATGGCTTATCCTAGAGTAGTTAAAGTTCTGGTATAGAGGAGTATTACAGACAGGTTTTACTAAACGTCTAGAGTAGCAACCTTCAAAAGAATGACTGTATATGTCATAGTAAGAGCAATATAGGTTGCTTGAAGAGGGTATCACCTTAGGAAAGTCTCTAAACATAGGTTTCATGGGATTTTTATGTTGAGGCTTATTCCTAGGGAGTACAGTTTGAAAAGCAGAAACACTCTTCCTAATTGGGAGCAGATGTATTTAGCCTTAGATTGACTATCACACTTAGAGTAACTAGATTCCACAATATTAAACTTTTGTTATTTTTCATCAAACTCATCTTTTAGGGAATGAAAATCTGGGCAAGTTTCTATAGGTCTTTTGCCACCTGACACGAACTTGATTGATTCAAAGTTTTTAGATTGTGTATCTAGCTTTGGGCAAAATCATATTCCAGTTCGATCATCAAAATTAATTTTTGAGTTAGCAACAAAATCATTAAAACAATTGGAATGTTTTCAAACTTAGCAAATTTTTTGAAAACAGTTGTTGTCTTTTCTTTAGCTTGTTCCAATTTTAATAATGTCCCTTTTATATTTTTTCTCCAGAGTTTTATTTATTTCAACCAAAATTTTCAATTTCTGATAAAAATTTTTGACTTCATTTTCATGAGTTAGACATTAGGTAGTATACTCTTCAGCGTTAAGTTTGACCATTAGACTAACGTCCTCTAGTTTCTTAGTGAGATCTTTCACTATCTTTTCTAGTCTAGAGCTTTTCTTGAGAGTTTTGGCATAAAGCGTGTGAACATCAGGGAGGTGTTCAGTGCCCGAATCACTAAGTGTAGTGTGTGAAGTGACCCCTAAGAATTCAATTCTTGAACTCACACACACATTGACATCGTCATTATCGCTTTCCCTTTGATTCACACACCCCGCTATAGAACTAGCAATGTTCTCAGAAATTAAAGCATCTAAACCAGTAGCAGCAGGATTCATAACAACAAAAGTAGAGCTATTATCATCATTCTCATACAAAGGCATGGGCATATCATCATTATAGATTATCTTGGCAAAGAAGGACATGCAAGGATCAAAAACATCAGATGACTCAGGTTTCTCATTATCAGAGTCACTTGAATCATCCCATGTCTTGCAAATGTTGGTCATAATATGTTTATTGGTCGTGTTCAGTTTAACTCTATGGTCTATTACTATATGACCCAATTTTTCACATCTAAAACATTCAATATTCATAAAAATCTTTATTAGGTCTCGTATGAATGTCCTTGTGATGTTTGTCTTGACATTTCTCATGAGGTTTATGATTAGACTGAGTTGGATAATTTGGCTTGCCTTGTCTGGTTGCCATTTTATTTCTAAATTTCATAATTTTCTTAAACTATTTTAACATCAAGGCAATTTGATTATCCAAACTATTTATATCACATTCCTCATCAGAATCATTATTGGGAATAGTAATCTTAGGTTTCATCATCTTAGAAGAAAAACTCAAATTGTAACTACTCTATTTCTTATGGGACTGGGTCAATTGTTTCTTAAATTCTAATTCCATTTCCACAGTTCTCATTTTACTACTGAGTAATTCAGGAGTGAGGTTTTGATCACTCATTTCCTCAATAGCATATCTTTTATTATGAAATTTTCGTGGTAATGATCTTAGAATTTTAGAGGCAATTTCACGTCTATCATAAGTTATCCCATTAGCATGCAATTTGGTCACAATGTCAGTCAATTTCATGTAAAAGTCATCAGAAGATTCAGAGTCTGACATAATTAAAGAGTTATACTGCTGGACAAGCATCTGTGTTTTAGCAGCCTTAACTCTAGTGTCACCTTCATGTGTAGTAATCAGTGTATCCCAAGCTTCCTTAGAAGTTGCACAAGATGAGATCCTTTTGAACTCATGTTCATTTATAGACATAAAAATGGCATTCTTTCCTTTGTTATTGTTTCGAGAAACTTGCGTCTCTTCTTGAGTGAATTCACTTAATACTTTCTTAATCCTATCATTACTTCCTTCAGTGGCTGGTTTTGTCGGATAAGTATATCCATTTTCAACAATATCCCAGACATCATCTCCCAAGGTTCCTTGTATGAAAGCAACCATCCTTACTTTCCAGTAAGCAAAGTTGTTTCCATCAAAGAGAGGGGGTCTGGTCAAGTTACCAAATCTTTTATTTTTCTCGTCCATTGTTTGATTTTAAGAAAACAATTTCAGAAACACTAGATCTTTAAAGAAAAATTCCAAAGCTCTGATACGAATTGAAAATGTTTTTACTTAGGCCGTTTAATACAAGATTAAACTATTGAAGTAACTCTGAACAGTTTTTTGAAGAAACTCTTTTCTTTAAATCAAAATAGATTAATCACAAGATGTGTTTAATAAAATATACACGAGATTTGTTCAAGATTAGGTAACTAGTTTTGAAAAACAAAACTAAAAGGTTTAAATTAGAACACCAGCAAGAATGAGATTAGGAGATGTAGAAAGATTAAGTACACACAGTTTTTAACTTGGTAAAACCTCACCCAACTGAGGAAACATCCACGGTGACTTCTAAGTCACAAATAAAAAATACACTAAAATGAAATATACAAGTTGCAAACTATTTAACACACATGCAAACTAATCAAACCTATACAAGTTTAGAAATGTACCCACTGGTTTGATTCTAATTTTTCTGCAGTTCTGAAGTTAATGTGGCTTTCCCAGTTTGCCAACTTCTCCACTTTGTTCCAGTCTTTACGTCGACTCTTGTTAATTCAAGATCTTATAGCCAACACTTCTGAGTTGTAGTGTGTTAAGTGTTTGTGAGGGTACTTCTAACATATTCATGCACACACACACACACACATTTATTTTATACAAACAGTCCTATCAAATTATAGAACAGATCTATATGCTGTGATTTTTATTTTCTCTCTTCTTAAGAAATAAAAGACTCTTTGATCTTTAAAATAAATCCATAATCCAAGGTTACCTTTCTCGAAAGACGGTTCAAGGTCTTAATCAATTTCAGAGGGTTTGAAAATATTTTTGAAATTGAAAACCACCAATTGCAATTCCAACTAGATCGTGAGTCTTGTTTCACAAGAACTAGAAACAGAAAATGATTTTTTTGATTCTATAGTTGTGAAAAACATTTTCAAAAAAAATAATCAACAAAGTGATTTCTCAAGATGAGAAAATAAATATGCAGATCTAAGTGTAATATGACATGCGATAATCAGATCTACTATTTCTATGAAAGAGAAATAGAGATCTAACATGAAATGTCTAAGTTGGAAACAAGATATCGAAATCAGAGGATTAAACTCCTTAAACAACCTTCAAACCCCCACCAACAACACTCTCAAACACACATGTATAGTGTTTGGTAAAAGCTGTTTAGGAGAAATGAGTTTAGGGTTTGAAAATAAAATAGGGTTTGGACGATTTAGGGTTTCTTTCTCTCTCTGGTTTCTCTTTCTTCTCTTTCTTCTCCCTTTTCCCTTTTCTCTCTATTTAGACGAACTGCCAAAGTCCCCAAATGCTGAGGGTAAGCCTCCTTATATAGTAGGCTAGGAAGGATCGAGAAGGTTGATGCAAATCTAAAGGCTGAGATTTGGTGTTGGCCTTTTGACTTTGATCCAACGGTTTAACATCAGATGTGAATTAAACAATTGTTGATTGGTCTAGAGAGGTTCACAGGGATTGAGTCAGGACACATGTAGAACGTTGATAAAATATATCCAAGGGTTGATAAGGTGTACGAGTTATGAGTCTACTAACAAACACAAATCAGACCGTCGTGCAAGAGACAAGTGTAAGGCCCAGATGTTTTCAAAATAATTACACACCCACCTTCAAGTATCAAGCGCATTAGGATCCTACCCAACTCAACTTCCAGGTATGAAAACATAAAATTAATAATTACAAAATGACCCCAAAAGTTTTATAAACTAAGTTTTAATTTAAAAAAATCATTTTAAAATTATTAAAAATTCCCAAAAAATTATTAAAATCAATTTAAATGGGATTAAACACACACAACTCACACACAATCAAATAATACAATATATGATCAATGTATGCAACCCTAGTGTGTGTGAATGAGCATTATACCTTCAATTGAATCAAGTGTGGCATAAAAAGAAGATTCTAAGGCTCTTTGGTATCTAGGGAATGGACTCTAATTTTATCACAATTTCCAAACTAGATGAGCACTTGTACAATCTAGACTCAAGTGAGTCAAGGGTATAAGGTGCTTCATTACCAACCCTCGTGTGTTTGTTAAGTCTCCCTAAATTTTAAAGATAGCTGTTTTGAAATGAATTATTTTATACCATAAGTTTTGAAGAACCTTTAGCATAGTTATTATTGATATTAATGCAAAAGTGACTTAGAATTGGTGGTACGAGTACATCAGGGTTCACTCAAAACCATTGCAGACAACTATAATGCCTTCGAAGCCCTCTTCTTAAGGTAAGGCTTTTGTTACTTATTTGTAATATTATATTTATTTGTATCGTCCTTAACTCATCTATTTCGTGTTCTTATAGAAGCTCCACCTATTGAATGTAATGTTTCTTCTAGTAAGAGGAATTGATCTCCTGAGGAAACAGAGGCTTTAAAGGAGGAATCTTTTAAACAGGAAGAGATGAAGAAGAAGAATCTCCTCTTGTTTGACCAACCAAGTCAAGGTCTTCTTGTGATGCCCAAGTCAATAATTCTTCAGGTACTCCTAAACCTATCGAACCACCCATTTCATAAATGTTAAACATTCCAAAGATGAAAAGGGTGAAAATGAAGTCAATTGATAAGTATATTAATGTCTTATATTTTTTTAAATCCTCCATGTTTTGGTACTATCACACCAATAATCGTAACTTCGTAATGTTTTTCTCTCATCCTAACTTGAGTTAATATACGAACTAACACAAAGGAGTTTACACTAACGAGAGGGCCTATGACACATCTCCCAACATCCCCAATAAATGATCTAATTGATGCTCCTACCATTGTATCCACCCTTACTTTAAATGCATCTCTGAGGAAGAAATATCCCCAAAGACTGTTGATTCTCTTATGTCCATTTTCACCTCCAAAGATAAATCAGCTCAGACCTTATTTTCCTGAGGAAAATCAAATATAAAGGATTCTTATATCACTTTAAATGATCCAAAGTCTCTTATTATTCCACCAGTTCCTAAAGATATTCTAGGGATAGTTAATTCACCATTGAGGGAGGCTTCCCTTGAGGTATTAATCGATCCCCTAGTTAAAGATATTCCTAACATGATGACACTATTTTAGGTCACTATTATCTATGGACAACTCCAAGAAATCATGTCCCATTTTCAATTTTAACTTTAGAAATGATCACCATTAGTGTTGAGCAATAGTTACAGCATCTCATCTAAGTTCAACCAACTCTCCCATATTTGTAATTGGAGGCCCCATGGGCTTTGAAACTACTTTAAACCTTTTCCAAGGTACTATTTCAGACCTTAACTGACTTTACCTTTCTCAGTGGGTTCAAAGTTACCTACTCCTTCATTTACTAACTCGTTGGGTTAGAGGAAAGTGTTACTAAGGCATTAGAGACTGGTGCCATAGCACTCCCATATCAAATAAAAAAATATGAACTAAATAGAGCTCGAGGAGAATGCCTTGTTTGCATAGAGAGCCCATTTCTCTAGTTGAAGAGCTGAGGCATCCAAGGGACAATAAGACCTAGGAGTTGTTCAAAGAAAAAAGACTGGCCTCATATCTTATAAAAAGGAGTTGGAGAAATTATTAGCTAGATTTAATGTTGAATTAGAGTTGGCAATTATGGAGGAAATTAACTTCCAGTAAATAATGAGCCAATTGATAAGTGAGATGCATGTCTCAACCAGTGATGCACCTTAGTTTGAAGATAGAGAGGTTCAAATTAGAACCAAGAGACTTACGTATGAAAAAATTTGGACCAATTTTAGGTCTTTTGCATTCAAACGTTTTTATTAACCTATAAATGTAATTGCCACTATTTATATGGAATTATATATTTTGTTCTTGTCTCCGTTCTTCTTAAATGGATCTTTAGATATCTGGCATTTATTTTTCTTGTGTTAATGTAACCATTAATATCTTTTAAATGGTATGATACACTTTTGAATGCCTTGTAAATTTGGAATGGCCCTTCCCATTTTGGGGACCACTTCTCATAAGGTGGATATTTTGATCCCAAAGGCAAAATGGCTTTCCAAACCAAGTCTTCTTCATTAAAGGTAATTTTCTTCACTTCCATATTATAGTTATGAACTATTTTCTTCATTTGGAACAAGATATTATTCAAGGCTCTGACCCTATCCCTATCGATGTTTTTCAACTCAACATGCGTAGCTTGGTCATAGCCTTATACTATTAATTCATTTTTGTCCACCACTCTCAATGAATTCATAGTGATTTGAACTTGTAAAATAACATTATTCCCATAAGTCAAGGCATATGAATTTACCTCAATACTTGGGCATTTAGAGGACCTATGAGCCTGTAAAATTTCTGACAACAAATTATGTCAATCCCTTATATTTTTCTCAATCACTTTTCTCTAGTTGTTCTTAAATTGCATTATTTGTAGAATTTATCTAATTATTAAATTGATCATAACAATGTTTTTCTTTTTTCAAAGTCAGTCCTAACCTTGAAGGAAATTTCAATAAAATTTCTAATTCCAAGATACTTGAATTGTCTAAGGTTATGTGTTTTAGGATTCCAAGTCTATATATAATGTCTTGTAAGAAATCTACCAATTCATTTTGGGTAATTGATATAAAAGATTTTTATTCTAACAATTTGGTAAAGTAGTCGTTGATACTAACACAAAATTGTGCAATTTAGAGGATGGAGGATAAATTATTCCAATGAAATCTATAGACCATCCTCTAAATGGCCAAGTATTTACTATATACTTTAGATCTATAGCATGAACATGTTTTATAGTACCATACTATTATCTTTTTTAAAATATTTTACCAAACTCAATAAATTCTTTTAAAATAGAAGTCCAATAAAATCCATGTCTCTTAACAACCATCTCATCTTAGGACCAGCTTGATACGCCCAAAAAATTCCCTCATGGACCTTCACAATGGTTATTAAGCATTCATCCTTTCCTTACCACTTTGGGATCATCCCACCAACACCTCTTTTGAATAGTTTCCCCCATATAAAATATAGTTGGCTACCGTTAGTCTAATAGCTCTATCATTTTTAATATTTAGGTCATATAGATACTCAATTCATGATTTTATCCAATCTTATTGAATATCAATAATCTCAATTTCAACCATGGGCCACATATTATGAAGCAGTGGTAACAAACCATCAATGGACCTAAGCTTCAAAGTTGTCATCGAGCTTAAATCCTAATGCTTTGTGAGCCATTTCATTGGCTTCTTCATTTTGAAATATGGGAGAACAATTTAATGTAATTTCATCAATTTAGGACAATAAATTCAAAGCCACTTGTTTTCATAAACTTAAACCATCACCAACATATTGGTATTCACTAATTAACTATCTAATAACTAGTTGGGAGTCACGAAAGATCTCAATTACATAAGCATTACAACTTTGAAGAATTTCAAGATCCATTATATTGGCATAATATTCCACCTGGTTACTAGAACATATGTTTTCTTCTAACTTGTATTTGTGTTTGGTTTTAGTACTCTCAGAGGATTCAATTACTACCCTTATTCCTGGCATCATCTCATTCTTTTAACCATTAAACCATTAATTCCAAGGACTTAAAGATATATATCCTATCTCATATTTCCCTTGGGGCTCACCCTCACATAGATGATTGGCCAAGAAATCAGTCAATGCTTTGACTTTTACTTTACTTTGAGGTACATAATGTAGGAAATATTCAAATAAATTTAATACCCATTTTCCAATCTTATTTCTTAGAATAGGTCTTGTAAACCTATATTTGATTAAATCAAACTTTGAAATGACAAATACGTCTCTAAGAAAAATATAATGTCTTAATTTCATAGTTGAAAAATACGAAGTTAAACATAATTTTTCCATTATAGAATATCTATATTCACAATCATTGAAAACCCTACTAAGGTAATACACTACTTTTTCTTTGTGCCTCTCATAATCTTGCATTAATAGAACTCCAATTGAGGCATCAGAGGCTGAAATGTATAACTCCAGTGGATTATTTTCCTTTTGGAGGTGCCAAAACAAGTGGCCTAACCAAGTATCTCTTGAGTTTCTTGAAAGCCAACCCAGGTCCTTCCTTCTAATTCAGCTCCTCTTGGACTTTTAAGCTTCAAGAAAGGAGAAAATACTTTAGTTTTTCCTGCTACATTAGATATAAATATGAAGGAAATTAACTTGTTCGGACAACATTTATAATTCTTTCTTATTTTTGGAGTTGTGTTTTCAATTATAGCTTTAGCTTTGTTATGATCAACGTGTATCTCTTTTTAGTGATCCAAATATCCAGGAAATTTCTAGCAAAAATATCCAAAGGCATATTTAAAGGATTCATTTTGAGTTGATAAAGCCTCATCCTTTTAAATAACTTTCTTAAATGTGTTATATGATCAGTTACTGCCTATAATTTGACAATTATAACATCAATATAACAATCCAAAAATGTGCTAACCATATCGTGGAAAATAATATTCATCTTCTTTTGGTATGTGGCCCCTGCATTCATTAATCTAAGTGGCATTTTTATCCATTTAAAGGTTCCCAAATACAAGGACTGATAACAAAAAGAACAATATATCTGATGTGTATGTCATTATTGCAACTCCTTTTCCATCCAAATTTCCTTGAACCTACAAATAAACTCAAAATTTGCATAGGGTAAGTAAGGGAGTCAATCCTAACCTAAGGATGAAGCACAAAATATATGAAGAAATGTGTATATTTATTTTCATATTATTATTATTTTTTATGATTTTTCAAGAGATTATTAATTAACTAACTATACTAATTTTTTTAAAGCTAACTAAGATGTAAAAGCTAATAAGAAAAAAAATGAGATAAACAAAATTGTGCTAATAAGTAAACTAACTAATTGGACTCATGAAGGCTTTAAAAATTCATTCCATGAATGGGAGATTAGCCCTCATTAATCATCATCCAAGATATAAAATAAACAAATAAAGTATGTGAGGATTAAATAAAGAGAAATTAAAGAGGAATAAATCAAACCCATTTGTACTTGAATTGGAGCAACTCTTCAATTATACACCAAAAGTCTCTCAATTACAATCCCTCACTAATGTATTTATTTATTCTAAAATAAAAACTATAAAATAAACAAATAAAACCTAATTACAATATATATAATGGATGAATTCATAATGGACACTTAAATAATGAAAGAGATTTGATAAAAATACAAATCCTATCATTATAAAATTGTACATTAGAACTTATTCAAGGAAATAAATTCTACATCATCACTTTATGTTGAGATATTTGCTAAAAATGAAAATATTCACCATTAAGGAATGGAATAGATTTTACTTCCCAAGGGGATGAATTCAACCACATCACTCAATACTGAAATAGTCGTTAAAAATGCAAAAAATTCATTATAGAGGGGTGGAGTGGAATTCATACAAGAGATAAATTCTACCACACCACCCTATATTGAGATATTTGCTAAAAATGCAAATACTTTGTATATAGGGGTGGAGGAGAATTTATCACACAAGGATAAAAACTAAAATGAGGATTAAATTTAGCATCTTTTAAGAGCATTTGCCTCGAAATACAGCCTTTGAAACTGCAAATGCATACAAGCCTACAAAACAAATTAATATCGATATCAGTCCAATTTACTGAGAACTAGCGATCAAAAAGAGACTATTTGGGGTATAAAATACACTTTTGGGTGCTTATTACACCACCCCCACACAGAATATTGCTAGAGAAAGAAAGATAAGAAATCAAAAGTGTACCACTTTTGCGGACACTTGCAATTACACTTATCATATGCAACAAGCCTTTAAACCTATAGGTTGACCTATAGGACGAGTTTTATCTCGTGAGGGTTTGCAGGGAATATATGCACAAAATTCTTTATTTGCAAACGACAGTCAATCTCTTATAAAACGTAGAATAATCGCACAATCCATCACGAGATAAATAATTTGAGAAATACAAGCAAAATGTGTAAAAAAAAGTGTAGCTAAGTGAATACTCAAGGCACATCCTTCCTAGAACTTAACGTACGTAGTGTGAATCAGTCAAAACGGGTCGAGTATCATAAGAGTAATTCTTAGATCGCCTTTCCAAAATCAATGCTTTAACTTCAAAATTTCATGGATAAAACTCTCTCAAACAAACTCACAAGATTTGGGTAAGTGTATCGCTCATGTGTGTAAGGAGGTGAGTAAATGTAAGCAAGGACAAACGTCTCACACGCATATAAGAAAGAACGAACATCTTAGAAAGAAAAATGATCTCGTGAAATAATGCTAATCACTATAGTGAGAACGTCGAGTTATTCACCACGTTGACCTTCATTTTCTTGAACACCTAGGGGGAAATATTGATGCATATGGGTGCGGGGGAAATAAAATGAGAAGGATATGATGAGATAGGTAGGATATGATGGTGATATGATGGATGGATGATGGATGTTTGAGAATAGTGTATTAGACTTGGAACAAATGTCTTTATTTCACAAGAACTGACTGCAACTTTCTCTTTTTCTCTTTTTCCAAATACTCCTCAATGTTTGAGATAAATCTGCTAAAAATACAAATAACCCCAACATAGATTTGTATCTAATTTTTCTCCATCTGAATCAAATTTTGGGAGAGATATTCTCTAAAAATGCAAACACTCTCTAGGAAGAATCTTCTCCTTTTACTTTCTTTTTTTCCTTTTTCCAAATACGCATCAATGTTTGAGATAAATCTCCTAAATATACAAATAACCCCAACATAGATTTGTATCTAATTTTTCTCCATCTCAATTGAACTTTGGGAGATAGATTCGCTAAAAACGCGAACACTCTCTATGACGGATCTTCTCCTTTTTCTTTCTCTTTTTTTCATTTTTTTTCCAAATATGCGTCAATGTTCGAGATCAATCTGCTAAAAATACAAATAACCCCAATATAGATTTGTATCTAAGTTGTTCTCCATCTGAATCGAACTTTGGGAGACATATTTGCTAAAAATGCAAACACTCTCTATAATGTATTTTCTCCTTTTACTTTCAATACTCTTACCTTTTTCAACATGGTGGGTGGAAAATGGATGCTATATGGAAATAGGTGGTATGGTATATGGTAATGATATGAAAAATGGAAGGTGTATGGATGAGGATAAATGTATGATAAAATGGAATTTGGTTAGTGTATGGGGGAAGGTCTGATGATCGGGATAACTTCAAGACATCTGTTTCTTACAACTCGAAAGTGACGTTATTCTCAGTGATCAAGCCAAAAATTTAGTGAAGAATAATGAGATCATACAACGATTAAGTGCGGACCCAAAAGAAGTTGAATCAACTTGTGACTCGGAGATTTCATAAAAATCTCTAAAAGGTGAAAGGCACGAATCTCACAAGTTAAAGTCTCCACTGGTGATCCTTAAGGTTTTCTTGGGAATTAAAGTACTCTTCAACTCTAAACCGCAATGACGTGATAAGTGTACAAATTTTGTTGAGTCTAGAAATTTATGGTGTAAAATGCCTTGGTATGTATCACATAAGCTATTTAGAAAAAAAATTATCTAGCTTGATTCCTAGACTTTAAATAGATGGATGATAGAAAATTCACTTCAATGAGTGAGATGAAAGAAACTGCATGAAAATTTTGAAAATCGGGTTTTAAATATTTTTTTTTCAAAAGAGGTACGATTTTGATAAAATTCCGTACCCACAAATAAAAAGGAAAATCGTCCTCATTGTTAAGTTAAATGATTTTTAAAATTGAGAGCATAAGGTAGGAAAAAGAGTACCATGATCGACCGCTAATGAAATGGACCACATGTATCCAAGAGGATACCTGAATAGGTAATGAGATAAAAAAAACGTACAAGTCTATAAACATGGTAAAGCAGTGGGTGATGTGTTACACAACTCCCAAATAGGATAAGATGCATAGTCAGAAATAGTGGGTTGTCTCCTGGTAGCGCTAAGTTTAACGTCTTCAGCCAAACCGAACCATTCTCACCCTAAAGATAAGAACTATGAAAGCGCGGGTGGCAGAAAAATCGGGTGATGATAATCACCCCGAAACAAGATTGAAGCATCAGCCTTGTTGGATAAAGGCTAAAAGGGTGAGGGCGAAGAAACACCAATCACGACATTATTTTTATTTTTTATTTTTTTACAAGAAGGAAAATATTTTTTAGATTTTTTGTTTTTGAAATGAGGAGAAAATAATTTTTTGGGATTTTTAGAAAAATAAAGGAAGAAAATATTTTTTGATTTTTTTTTGAAGAAAAGACGGGAGAAAAGTATTTGGACTGTAAAATTTGGACGAACTCACGAAAACCGACTACCGAAAAATTGAGTTGGACACACACAAGTCAAGGATAAATCCTAACTAGCACATAGCCAATTTTTATCTTCAAAATTTAGTGAAAGGGTAGTCAAATT
This sequence comes from Sambucus nigra, assembly GCA_949130495.1. Classification (NCBI taxonomy): domain Eukaryota; kingdom Viridiplantae; phylum Streptophyta; class Magnoliopsida; order Dipsacales; family Adoxaceae; genus Sambucus; species Sambucus nigra. The sequence goes on along the minus strand of OX422211.1, from coordinate 582,259,995 downwards.
TTAATTAAGTCCGCGGGGGATAAAAATCACGAAACTTATCTTTCTGATCGCCTTTTAAAAAATGTTCTCCTTTTGGGCTAGCTAGCTAATTGATTTTAAATTTAATGATAGCTAGGATAGCACAAAAAGGGTAAACGAGTGAGTCGGGTGATGAAATTCCTTCTCATTAATGACTGAGTGTAGGTCTGAATTGATTAATTCATCACACACATTTACAAATAAATGCTATAATAAACATCAAATAAAATCACGTAGTCACACACAAAATTTACTCACTTGCAGGGGATTCGCGAGGGTTTGAGAAATGTACCTCCAACAGTTTTTACACCGTGGGGTGATAAAATATTTGAGTCGATCGGGGGGATATCTCACCTATCTCGATCGGTCCCGGGAGTCTTACCGACCCAAAGTAGAGAGGCTTCTAAATCCTCGTCTTTGGACGCCCTATCTCTACCTTGTCTGGTTTCCTTATCACGTTTTCTTCTTTTTATTACAAATTTAAATGAAAAAAAATGGTGTCTCCAAGCACCGTAATACAAGAAAAATAATATAATCCTAATACAAGCCTTCTAATATAATGAAAATGGTAATATAAAGAACATCAAAAATAAAGGACAAATGAACTACACTAAAATCTTCAAAAGTGCTTCAAACTCCAAAGATTGGCAACGGCGCCATTTGATAACTTAGCTTTTTATATCCCCGGCAACGGCGCCACTTGATAAAAAAGAAAAATATATCTAATGTGTATGTCGTTGTTGCAACTCCTTTTCCATCAAAATTTCCTTAAACCTTCAAATAAACTCAAAATTTGCATAGGGTAAGTAAGGGAGCCAATCCTAACCTAAGGATCAAACACAAAATATATGAAGACATGTGTAAATTCATTTGCATATTATCATTTTTTACGATTTTTAAGGGATTATTAATTAACTAACTATACTAAATTTTTTAAAGTACTAACTAAGATGTAAAAGCTAAAAAGATAAAAAAAACAAGATATAATAAATTGTTCTAATAAGTAAACTAACTAGTTGGACTCATGAAGGCTTAAAAATTCATCCTATGAATGGGAGATTAGCCCTCATTAATCATCAACCAAGATATAGAATAAAAAAATAAAGCATGTGAGGATTAAATCAAGAGAAATTAAAAAGGAATAGATTAAATTCATTTGTACTTGAATCGGAGCAACTCTTCAATTACACACCAAAAGTCTCTCAATTACAATCCCTCACTAATGTATTTATTGATTCTAAAATAAAAACTATAAACTAAACAAATAAAACATAATTACAATATATACAATGGATGAATTCATAATAGACACTTAAATAATGAAAGAGATTTGATAAAAATACAAATCCTATCATTATAAAATTGTACATTAGAACACACCCAAGGAAATAAATTCTACATCATCACTTTATGTTGAGATATTTGTTAAAAATGCAAATATTCACCATAAAGGAATGGATTAGAATTTACTTCCCAAGGGGATGAATTCAACCACATCACTCTATATTGAAATAGTTGCTAAAAATGCAAAAATCCACTATAGACGGGTAGAGTGGAATTGATGATACGAGAAATCGTCCACTTGTCATTCTCGTACCAGCAAATCAAGTATAAAGTGCATAACAAGCAAATAGAGAAAGTAAAGAGAGATAAAAGATAAGATATAGAGCGGTTTGGCTATAAAAATTTGGTGCCACACTCTCATTATATATGTTGTTTGGTACACATTGATTAGGCCTAAAGAGTCGTACAAGCATGAGAATAGAAGAGAATACATGTTTATGAGGATTTCGATACACTGGAGAGATGTCTGCGATGCTAAAGAGAAGCCCCCAAGCCGGACTGAGTGGTCTGGAGTGCGTCGTGATCTCTGGTCTATGTATTGGCCCTAGTATTGTACCTGAATATCGGTTGAGGAATCATAAATCTATCCCATATCTCGAGGTGAGGATCTCCATATAGGTGTAGGCACTGTACTGTTGTTGTGATGAGGAGGTGTTGTGGCTAGACGAAAGACAGGCATAATCCGCTGCATACGGTGCCGCAGTATGTACGTTCAAGGGTTGCGATATGTAGTAGGTAAGGGGCCGCAGCCTATATGTTAAGGAATGGGGCATGTGTATAAGGCACATTTAATAGCCAATAAGATATAGGTCTGCGACAGTAAGGCAATATCATTTGTTATAGTTGTCCCTCCGCGGCATGGGTACAATATATGTACTATCACTTGCTGTGGATCAAAGATGCAGTCCCCAGTTCTCCCGAGAAGCCACAACACATTTTTGTTATGCTACTAAAAATAAATTACTGTGACGATGGTGGTGAATTTTCCAGTAATGAATTTATTAATTACTTGGAACAATATTGTTCGTCACATCCCATGTCCTAGAACACCTGAACAAAATGGTGCTGTTATAAGGAAACATCGACATATTATTGAAACTGGAGATGTTATTATTTCATGAAAATATTCCAATGTTTTTATGGGTTGAGGTATTTTTAACCACAATTCATCTCATAAATCTCTTACTTTCTTCCACACTAAAAAATTACACCCCATTTTATAAACTATATAATGCCCATCCAAATTATTATGCCATTCGCGTGTTTGGTTTCCAGTGCTTCTTAGATCTTCAAAATAAAACGGAACACAAATTTCATCCCATAACATACACATGTATTTTCATTGGCTACAGCTCTTTTCATAAAGGGTACTGTTATTACAATCCAAGAATATAACACATTTATATTTCTTGTCATGTTATATTTGTTGAAAATACATTACCATATAAGTCAACTTCATCACCCACCATTTATGCTAATCCTCCTGACTTTATTATCTATCAAGAATTTTTTTTAATTAAATCTCTTTGAAGTCAACTCAGTCGCTCCTAGTTCTGAAAATCTACCTTACACACAAACATCACCCTACTTCCCATCACTTCCCATGACCTCACCAACCATACAACATGACCCATTAAATATCCTATCTCACCCTTCTTCTCCTATATCTGCTACGCTATCATCTATGTTAGCCTCTTTCTCTCATAAACCAGCCCATTCTCCAACACTTTCTACTCTACTTACATCATCCACACCTACCATACCTTCCTCCCATATTCTATATCTACCTCATCCTTGACTCCAAACTCGATGTCTTGACCATTAATATACCCTCGGCCTGACCGAGGGAAGCCTCATATAGGATGAGGGCTCAACTTTGCTTTTACACCCAGGTGGTCATACTGAAGACACGGGTCTGCGAGGCTAACTCCACCATTGGAAATACAAGTATTTTGGATGACCCAAATCATCCCAAGCCCATGCAGATTGAAGCCTCAGCTTGGGAACAATTCGGACGACCATATGACCGGTTGACCCTCTGATTGTAAGCCGACAGTACACTTCATGCGTTCATCAATCAGGGCTCCCATAAGGTCAGTATCGGCCTCGACCTATCACTATAGGCTGAGGGTGACACCATCACGGTACGTGGTTTGGGAGATGCATGGAGCAGTGCACGTGGGGCTCATGTAGCATGTGGAATAAACCATTACAGCAAGAGCATTCCCTCACGCGAGGGGATATTATGGCATCATTACCTATAAGTGGCCCAGCCAGGTGTCAACAGGGGATTAGCTAGATTGTCATTCACATACTCCATGCACGCTTTGGGGGGTACACTACACCCCCAAGACCTATATATACTTTTGATCTTCAACCTTGCAAGGGTATAGATAATTATAACCCTAGCTGAAACTCTATTTGTATACACAATAGAGAGAGAAAGTTTGTGCATTTTATAAAATCCCTTTAGTGCCCATATTTAGTGGATCACACACTCACAATGGATGTAGGCCTAATTGGATGAACCACTATACATCACTGTCTTTATACCTCTTCTACTCACCCAGTTTTATATATATATATATATATATATGCACATATCATTATAGTTGCCATTGTAACTACTGTTTGAGCTCTAACACCTCTTTATCTGGTGGTTCTAATTCTAAGCATCATCAATTTGGCGCCATCTGTGGGAACGAGAAGCTGTCTCTTCCTTTTTACAGCTTGACCTCACCGGAGACTCTGGTGGTGAACCAGTTCTCCCCCTTTGCGTGGAGCTATTTCACATTTGAAAGAGATCCATTAAGGTTCTTAAGCTATTTTGATCATACAACTCATCACAACTTAAGCATATGGTACCGGAGTTACAACCACCTCCTCCACCGGTTAGTGGAACAGGACCTAGTTCTAGCCATGTACCACCTCAGTCTGAGATGGTTGAGGTGGCTGCCGCCTTAAAGTCTTTGGCAGTAAGACATCAGCTTATGCAAGAGTAATTTGTATCTCTTAGCCAAAACATACTGAGACCACCGGGAGTCTCATCGAAAATGATTACTACAGTAGCTGAACCAAGACAACATGAGGCCAGGGGACCACCCTAGGCACCACGTAAACACTTTCCACCTCCATAACGGTGGAGGGATGTTGCTGAACCCAAGCGTTTACGCCTAGGGAGGCCAGGAAACCCTTGCCCGAAGGATAGGTATGATGATGTGGAAGTAGGAGATGATCCAGAAGATTGCTCAGAACCATATGAGATCTCCAACAATACTATATGACCTATCCAGGATAGCCGAGGGAGGTGCATGAGACAGAATCCTGATGATCGCCCCAGAGGATCAGCTTTTGACCGTCTGAGTAGAAGGACGGCCTTTGAGAGGCTGGGCCCGGCTAATGACCTGAGGGGAAAATTATCCAGATCAAGAAGTCTCGTAAGGTCCAGAAGATAGGCAGTAGATGGTTGACCCCATGAGAGCCGACCCCATCATCGACAAGACGACGGTCATGGAGAAGTAAATAACCTGTGAAGGTCAGCTGCAGCAGAGCCCTCAGTTCATCCCAAAAAAGCGATGGGGGATAACATCAGCCAAGCCGACCCTGTGAGGTCGTGGAATGACTCGATTCAGAGGATAGAGGATAAAATTGGTGATATCCTCAAAAGTCGAGATCCTCTTCAGAGAGAATATGCCTAGGGTTCACCCTTTGTGCGAAGATAGTCAACTTCCCAACGCCGTCCAAGTTTAAGCCACTTGTAGTCAGCCCAAGATATAACGGGAGCACCAACCTAATCCATCATATCGAGATGTACCAATCAGTAGCCGATATATACTCTATCTAAGATGAGATGAGGTGTCGAGCCTTTTCGAGCACCTTGACTGGGGCTGCAGATATTTGGTATACCTTTCTTTCGATGAACTCCATTCAAAGCTTTAAGCCGCTGGCAGAACGGTTCATTCACAACTTCTGCTTCAGAGTAAGGCCACAAAAGAAGATCACTCACCTGCTCTATGTTAAGCAAGAGAAAAATGACAGCCTTAGAGACTACATAGTTACATTTAACAAAGAAAAGTTAGAGGTCGAAGACTACGAAGAGAGAATAGCCATCACGGCCCTCATCGGAGGACTCTAAAATGGAAAGTTATTATGGAGGCTTGCCGAAGACCCCCTGAAGTCAATGGCTGACATGCTGGCGATGGCGAGAAAGGTGATGAATACCGAAGAGGCAACGACCTCAAAATACGAGGATGAAAAATAAAGTATTAGTGGGGATAATTACTAGAAAAAGAATTAGGATGGGAAGAAAATACAAGCAGACGACAAGTTTGTAGATTACACCCCTCTGACGGTCAATTATGAACACGTTCTAAATGAGATAAAGAACGATCGATCTTTAAAATGACATGATAAGTTGAGAGCTCCTCCACATAAGAGGAATAAAAACCTGTGGTGAGGAATCCATAAAGACCATGTCCATTTGACCGATAAATGTTTTGCCCTAAAAGATGAAATCGAAAAGATGTTAAAAGAGGGGAAGTTGAGAAAGTATGTGGACAAGGGTGCCTTCAAGAGTGGTCGAGCCGACCTTAAGAAGAAAAGAAGCGATAAATGCAAAGAGGATGCCCCCGACAGGCGTGATGACCCCTCAGAGGATGATGATGATCCTAACCATCCACTGAAGGATGACCATGGACCGGTGAAGAGGCTTAATATGATTTCATTCCGTATCAAAATGATCTCTGAGGGTCTAGTTGGAGGAGGATCAGAAGTGGACGATAAGAAGGCCTATATAGCTGAAGAAAAGGCAGTAACGAAAGTTGAAGCTGTGCACTCAACCTCTATCGAAGCCAAGCCTGAAAAGAGGAAGAAAGTTAGCATGGATACTCTAATAGTGGGTTTCTGGAGGATGGATTTCAAAGGCCTCCTAGCCCCACATGATGACCCTCTCGTCATCACCACCAGGGTACACAGATGTGAGGTGCCGAGGATCTTGGTAGATGGGGGAATTTCTACAGACGTGATGTTTTGGCCATATTTCAAAGCCCTAGGACTTATTCGTGCTAGGCTCATCCCATACCATCATCCCCTGATCCGTTTCAGTGGGGAAAAAGTTCATCCCCTGGGAATGTATGAGGCTGATGTAAGAATGGGAGACGAGTGGCTGAAATGGCTCACCAGGAAGATTAACTTTTTTGTGATGGATGAAAACGTCTTCTCAGCTTACAACCTCATAATGGGATGGGTAGCTCTCAAGGAATTTGAGACTGTGCCTTCGACGGTCCACCAGATGATAAAATTCTTGACTCTTTATGGGGTAGGGGAAGTTCAGGGTGACCCGACGACGGCACGGGAATCCTACTTCAACTCTATCGAGGAAAGAGAGGAACACAAGAAAGAAACCATCACTTACAATATTGATTCCCTTAATTCCAGGGATGAGACTAAGTTGAAGAAGGGAGAAGTCACGGGAGAGGTAAAATCTATCATCCTCAATGAGGGTGAGCCAAAAAAAACAGTTCAGGTCGGTAAAGCCCTAAATCCATATATAAAAGAAGAGCTCATCAAACTACTGAGGAGAAGACAAAATATATTTGCATGGAGTCATGCAGACATGCCCGAGATTGGCTCTAAAATTATGTGTCACAAGCTCAACGTGATGGAAGATGCCGAGCCAATGAAGCAGAGGAGGAGAATTATTCTCGAGAGAAATATGAGGTCATAAGGGACGAGGTCAAGAAACTCGAAGAAGCTAAGTTTATCAGGGAAGTCATCTATCCCGAATGGTTATCTAATGCGGTCATAGACCCTAAAGAAAACAAGAAATGGAGGATGTATGTGGACTTCACTAACCTCAACAAATACTACCCCAAAAATAGTTTCCCTCTTCCTCGCATCGATCAAATGGTCGATGGTACTGTAGGCTATGAGTTAATGAGCTTTATGGATGCATGCTCGGGATATAATCAGATCTTCATGGACCCTGCAGACTCAGAAAAAATAGCTTTCATTACTGACAAGGTAACATACTGTTACATGGTCATGCCCTTTGGCCTGAAGAATGAAGGGGCAACGTATTAGCGCCTCGTGGATAAAATGTTTGAAGACCAAATCAGGAAATCTATGGAGGTATCTTTAGATGACATGCTAACCAAAAGTTTGAAAGCTAAGGATCATGTGGCCGACCTTGACAAGACCTTTAACACGATGGACAAATATCGGATGAAGCTCAACCCAGCCAAGTGCATTTTTAGGGTCGGAGCAGGAAAGTTCTTGTCATTCATCATCAATCAAAGGGGTATTGAGTCTAATCCTGAGAAGATTAAGGCTTTGCTAGAAATGAAGACCCCCAAGACCATTAAAGACATTCAGAGGTTCACAAGGCGATTGGATGCTTTGAATAAATTTGTATCCAGAGCCACAGATAAATGTCTACCATTTTTTAAAGTTCTCAGAAAGGATTTTCAGTGGAACGAAGAGTGTGATAAGGCTTTTAGAGATCTAAAGTACTACTTGGGGTCTCCTCTACTTTTATCACGCTCAGTGCAAGGTGAAAGATTATACGTGTACCTAACCGTCTCAGAGTCATCCATCAGCGCTGCTATTATGAGAGAAGAAGATAGGGTGCAAAAGTCGATGTATTTCAATAGTAAAGTATTTCAAGGAACAGAGAAAAGGCACCCTAGGATGGAGAAGTTAGCCTATTCTTGATTCATGCCTTAAGGAATATGAAGTCGTACTTCCAATCCCATATAATGGTCATCCTTACTCACTCTCCTCTTAGGCAGGTCATACACTAGACAGAGAAATCAAGGAGGCTAATGGATTGGGAAATAGAGATAGGAGAATTTGATATTGTATATCAACCTAGGGTGGCCATCAAAGGGCAAGAACTTGCGGATTTTGTGGATAAATTCACTTGGGAAGAGGCCGAGGCTAAAAATAGGAACCTTGGGAAGACAGATAATCAATAAGGCGAAATTATTGACCTGTCCATAGATAAGGCTGAGACAAGTGCAACTAGAGAAAAAGTTATTGAAAATGAAGAAGGAAGATACCTCTTTAGATAAGGATCCCTACTTGAGGGAAATTTCTCAGAGGAACAGGCTGTGTGGAATCTCTTTGTCGATGGGTCCTCTTGTAAAAATAGAAATGGCACTGGAATGATAGTGTCAGCATCAAACGACATGAACATCGAGTATGCCCTGAGGTTCAACTTCAAAGACTCCAACAAAGAGTCAGAATATGAGGCCCTGATAAAAGGCCTCTCCTTGGCTATGTCTCTTAGTGTTGGCCAACTCTTAGTGCATAGTGATTCAAGGTTTGTAGTGAATCAGATACTAGGAGCATATGAGGCTAAGGATGAGAGAATGGACAAATATCTGGAGAGAGTAAAGTCACTATTGAAAAGCTTCAGAGAAGTAAAGTTAAAGAGGATACCTCGGCTAGATAATGGCCGAGCCGATGCACTTGTAATACTAGCATCATCAACTAAGATAGATATCAGAAGAACAGTGCTAGTGGAAATTCTGCTTCGGCCAGCGATTGAAGATGAAGATAGAACACTTAGCTCCTGCCCAAGTATAAACGATATAAATCCATGGATGGACCCTCCAAATAGATACATTAAAGAGGGGGAGATGCCAGAGGAAAAATTCGAAAGGAAGAAGCTGAGGTACAGAGCTTCAAATTTCACGGTCATTGGAGATACTTTCTATAAGAAAGGGTTCGTGCTCCCTTTGCTCAGGTGTGTCCATCCGTCTAAGGTTTCATACACCTTGCAATATATGCATGAGGGTTATTATTCAAGCCACAATAAGGGAAGATCATTAGCTAAGAGGATAGTTACCCAGGGATACTAGTGGCCAACTTTGGCGAAGGCTTCTATGACATATGTGAATAAGTATGACAAATACCAGAGGTTCACCACCATCCCTCACCAGCCTCATCAAGCTCTTACCTCCATTTCATCCTCGTGGACATTTGCAGTATGGGGAATCGATTTGGTAGGACCCATGCCTAGGGTTGTCAATAACTATCGATACTTGATTGTAGCGATCGAGTATTTTTCAAAATGGGTGGAAGCGGAGCCAATAATCACGATCACCGAACAGAAGACCTTCCCATTCATCTGGAACAACATCATATGCAGGTATGGTCTCCCTAACACCCTCATATTAGATAACGGGACTCAATTTAAGAATGTTTTCTTGGAGAAATACTGCAAAAGAGTTGGGATCAAATAATTCTTCTCTGGCCGACCACAGGCTAATAGGCAGATTGAGGTTACAACCCGAACAATCCTGGACGTTATTAAGAAAAAACTCGAATAGGCAAAAGGAAGATGGGTCAAAAAAGTTTATGTTGTAATATGGGCCTATAGGACAACAATAAAAACTCCTACGGGGGAAACCACTTTTATGTTGGCATATGGCTCAGAAGTCATCATCCCTACTGAAATCGGGTTTCCTACTCACAGAGTCCAAATGTATGATCCTCATAAATATATGGAAGAAAGGAGACTTGATCTAGACTTGATTGAAGAAAGAAGAGAAGATGATAAGATAAGACAAGCAGCTTATCAGCAGAGGACAGCCAGATTTTACAATCAGAGGGTAAAGGAAAGGCCGATAGCTGTGGGAGACCTAGTCCTCAAAAAGCCATGGGAAAAACCTAATAAGATTCACCCAAATTGGGATGACCCATACAGGGTCACAGATGAAGTTATCCCAGGAACTTATAGGCTATAAAACCTTAAAGGGGAACCCTTTTCAAACCCCTGGAATTTGAATCATTTGAAGAAATATTACTAATGATGTTGTAGTTGATGTACTATTTGCTCACAATTGTAATGAATGTATTATTTCAAAGAACACTCGGAATGTAATGAGAATATTCTATTGGCCCCTCATCTTGTTGTTTGTCAATTTAGATATTTGTTAAGAAAATTCATGTTAAACTACAAAACACCATTTGTAGTGAAGTATGCTTAAATGCTCTTCGGTGATACGATAACATGGATGGGGACAACCCCATACATATATTGTCAATAACATTGAGGGGCATTTAGTTATAAAAAAATCATTAATTTGGTGGATAACCTCCCTCGGCTAGGATGAGGGTGAATGGTAGGGATGATTCACTCTCAAGAAAGACGAGGAAGGACTTATGTTTGAAAACATCATTAATTTGGTCGATAACATCCCTCGACTAGGATAAGGGTGAATGGTAGGGACGACCCTCCACTCCCTCCCAAGAAAGACGAGGGAGGACTTAATATTTGGAAACATCATTAACTTGGTGGATTATCTCCCTCGGCTAGGATGAGAGTGAATGGTAGGGGCAACCCTCCACTCACTCCCAAGAAAGACGAGGGAGGATTTAATATTTGAAAACATCATTAACTTGGTGGATTATCTCCCTCGGCTAGGATGAGAGTGAATGGTAGGGATGACCCTCCACTCGCTCCCAAGAAAGACGAGGGAAGCGCATTAGCACAAATTATAAAAATGGTAAAATGAGAGACCAAATGAAAGGGAAGGGAATTTTTATTAAAAAACTGAAGAGTTACAGTACATGTTCAAAAGAAAGTAAAAAACAAAAGCACAAGAAGAGGGTGTAGGCCACAGACAACCACCCTATAGAGAAACATCATAGGGTAGAGTCCTATCATCATCGGGAAGAGTAACGTCGACAACAACAGCAGAAGGCCAAGCCTCAGACGTCCCAGTGCCTTCAACATTCACTTGAGACTCCACTTGGGATAGAGCCTCGACCATCAAGGGGTCGTCTAACTCTATAGCCTCCAGAGAAGGACGAATAGATGACACTACATCAACAAACTTCAAGATGACCCATCGACAGGCCGTCTTGATCCCCCTCTCTAAGTATTCAAGGCTGAAGCCTTAGAATTTATCGGAGAGTTTGTAGGCCTCCACATCATCAGTCTCAGCCCTTCGAACAGTTGTGATTAGTCAAAGCCTCGTCCTTGGCTGTAAGGAGGTCGTCCTTGAGCTTCAGCTGAAAAGTATGCTCTTTTGTAAGCTCACTAATAACCCTCGAATGCTCGTCCTTCACATTCTCCATCTCAGTCTTCATATTTTCTAACTCTGTCTTCAAGTAGGACTCATTTTCAGTAGCTCTCTCGGCCTTGTAAAACTTATATTGGTTCTCAACCATCCATTTGGTGGCAAAGGTGAAGGCACAGACAGACTGCAAAAGATGAGAGTAAAAGTTTATTACGAAGGGATAAGGGTACAGTTGATACAATATTGGTGAATCAAAATTAAAGATATGAAAGAAATACCTGAGCCAGAGTGTAAAGCCCAAAATCATAGACTTTAGCTGGGGGCATCTTGGCCAAGAAGCTATAGTCTGAAGGTGATGGTGCTGAGAACATAAAAACCTTGGCAGCTTTCATGTTGGTGATCAAAGAGGTGGGGTCGACCTTTAGATTGGTCGAACAGAAGGCACCCAAGGATGAGGAAGAACTAGTTCCCTCGATGTTTATTTCTGGGACCTCCACCCTTTCCCTCGTACACCTATCAGGCCGAGTGCCAGTAGGGACTTCTGGCTCCCTCCTTTTACGGGAGGTCTCAGTGGTTGTCTCTATAATGGTTGGCCCATAGCCGTTGTCTTCTTCTGGGTTTGCTGAGGCTGCTTGCCCTTCTTCTTTCGAAGACCATCCAATAAGCTAGGGGCAGTCATTTCCCAAAGTTGGTCGAATACGTTTGAAGGCCGACCTGCAAAAGTAAGATGACATGTCAGATATGAGAAACAATAACGAGGGAACACTTAAGAAGATGTTAAAAAAAAAACTCACATAGTTATGTCAAGGGGGCGACCCTCAGACCAACTTCTTTGAGGAGACAAGGGGTCATTAAATCTTTAAATTTATGAATCGCACCCTCCTTCCCCTACTCCCTACAATAGTCATCAATATATCTCTCGTCTAAGTTGAGTCCAGGGTCTGACCTTGCTCTTATGGAAGGGTTAGACCATGCTCGAGGAACCCTTGGGCTATCTTCTGGAGGATCAACCTCGGCGGGGAATTTCCAATCCCAAAAAATAAAGAAAAATCTCTTCTTTTGGTCATGGTTTAAAGTTTGTGCAATATGGATAAGTTTCTTGTCAGACCTCCTGGTCCCTAGATAGAAGTACCCTGGTTGCTTGGACGAGGAGGTTATGTTATAATAGGCCAGGAACAGACTGGCCAAGGTCTCATCAGTAAATGTATTCTTCTAGAGAGAAATTTAGCTGAGGATGATCCTCCACAAATTGGGAGGAAGTTGGGTAGTAGCAACCCCAAGGGCAGAGAGTATAGAGACAATGGCAAGATGAAGAGGCAACCTGACACCGACCCTAAACATCTGCATGTACATGGCTATTTCTCCCTCTCTTCCCTAGAATACCTTATCATATTCATCTGGGATCCTCATAGTAACATTGGGATTAACACCAAAGGAGTGTCTCCATAATAAGAAATCACGATCCTTAACAGATGAGACATAAGACGAGGTTGTTGAAGTGTCGACCACTTCCTCAACATTTGAACTCTCATCCTTGCCCTCGACCCCACAAACCTCATCCTCACTTCCATCATCCCCATCTCCGTCGGTCTCATAGTTAGCAAAGTGTGGGGGGGCACCTGGAAAATTGGCTTGAAACTCAAGGGGGGATATAGCAGTCACAGGGACAGCTTCAGGATTAATTATTCCCTCAGCCTATTCGCAGGGGTTAAGGCTTAAGAGTCATCTCTTCCAGAGGTCCCGACACCGAAAGAAGATGACGCTCTGGCTCATCTGTCAATGATTTCTTCGTGACTATGGCTCTCCGTTGGATGATAAGATGACCCAAAGGCCTCAGAGGGTGATGGTAAAATTGTATCTAATGGAATTAGGAAAATGGGTCGTACCCAGGCAGGGTCAGCCCTACCTTTAGACTCATTCTCTTCTTCTATCCTCCCAATCTATGTAAAACACTTCTCTCTCAAAGTTGGAAACGCCTAGGCTAAATCGTAAAGCCTTTGGAGCATTAAGAGGAAGACCCTACACTTAAGGATTTTCTCAAGCAACATGCAAATAAATTAAATAGTTGACCAAGTTAACTTTGAGATCGAACTTAGAGAAATGAAGAGTTTTATCTATGAATAGCGAAGAACTGAAAGAGCAAAGTTCACCGGAGAAGAAGATCGGAGGGTCACCGAGAAACCTAAAAAAGCTAAAAATTAGCACTGAACCACCACAAAACGGTGGGAGAAGTACCCAGGAAAGCCTATCAGTCAGTATTTAGCCCTAGAACCACCGCTGAAGGGTGGATACACACGCGAGAAAAATGAAAACCAACAAAGAAAATGCGCAGAAGCTATTCAAAGTAGAAACTAAAGAAAACTTGAAAAAAGAGTGTGAAAATGGGAAGAACAGTGAAGAGATTACCTAGAAAAGAAGACTGAAGGTAGAAGAAACTTAGATCTCTCGCAAAAATGCAAGGATGGAGGCTAACTACTAAATCTAGATAGAGAGAGCACGCGCGAAGAAGAAGGTAGAAGAAAGAGAAATAATTGTTTGAGAAGGTTTAAAGACCTTGTCATCATTGGTCTTAATAACCTAGGCAACGCACAACCCACGAGGAAAATCATCATTAGGGCACAATGTTCAAAGTGTAATATCCATCCGTCATTCTTGGGAAACACAAAATGATGATTGACACCTGACAGATGTCACTCATCAGCCTGACCACTCATCAACTCAACATCCAAAGATAATATTACACCTCAGCCACCTCAACAGCATCGACGGCTAAGGGCTAGGGCTGATTGATATACCAAAATATACCATCATCCTGGCCAAGGGAAGCCTCATCTAGGATGAGGTCTCAGCTCCGCTTTTACCCCCAGGGGGTCATACTGAAGATAGGGATCCAGCAGACTGACCCCACCATTGGCAATACAAGTATCCTCATTGACCCAAATCAGACCAAGCCCATGCAAGTTAAAGCCTCGGTTTGTGAATAATTCAGACAGCCATACGATCGGTCGGCCCTCTGATTGTAAGACAACATTACACTTCCTGCGTTTAGCTTTCAGCATCGACCTCGACTGTCACTATAGGTTGAGGGTGACACCATCATGATGCGTGGTTTGGGATATGCGTGGAGCAGTGCGCGTGAGGCTCGTGTAGCACGTGGACTAAACCATTGTAACAAGATCATTCCCTCACATGAGGGACTATTATGGCATCATTACCTACAAGTGGCCCAGTCAGGTGTCAACAGGGGATTATCTGGATCGTCATTCACATGCTCCATGAACGCTTGGGGGCTACACTACACCCCCCAAGCCCTATATATACTTGTCATCTTCAACCTTGCAAGGGGATAGATAATTGTAACCCTAGATGAAACTTTTTTTGTATACACAATATAGAGAGAAAGTTTGTGCATTGTATCCAAGGCCTTTAGTGCCCATATTTAGTGGATCACACACTCACAGTGGATGTAGTCCTGATTAGCTGTACCACTATACATCATTGTCTTTATACCTCTTTTACTCACCCCGTTCTCTCTCTCTCTCTCTCTCTCTATATATATATATATATATATATATATACACACACATGCATACGCATATATCATTATAACTGCCATTGTAACTACTGTTTGAGCTCTAACACCTCTTTGTCTAGTGGTGCTAATTCTCAGCATCATCAACACCCTCACTCAATTTTAACTCCCATCTCTCCCTCTTATCGAGGAACTTCCCCTTCCACCCCTACCAATACTTCTACCATGATCACTCGCTCAAAAGCTTGCACCACCCCTTTCTCCTTACTACCATTCTATTAATCGAACCCACATGCCTTAAATATGCCTTATCCTAACCACACTAGATTGTTGCAATGAAAGAATAACTTTAAGCTTTTCACACCAACAATACTTGAACTTTGGTTCCCAGCAAACCTCATATGCATGTTATTGGTTCGAAATGGGTTTTTCGTACCAAGCTCAAGTCTGGTGGTACCCTGGACAAATATAAATCTCGACTTGTTGAAAAAGGATTTAATCAAATTGATGGGGTTAATTTTGTTGAAATATTTAGTACATTTATCAAACCGGCTATAATTCGTATTGTTCTATCTTTGGCCATCAGCCGAAATTGGCCTCACAAACAACTGGATATTAAAAATGGATTCCTACATGGTCATTTATCTTAAGAAGTTTGCATTAAGAAGCCACCCGGTTTCTCGACTCCACTTATCATCACTATGTGTGCAAGATCAATAAGTATATTTATGCTTTACGACAAACTCCACATGCAT
This sequence comes from Sambucus nigra, assembly GCA_949130495.1. Taxonomy (NCBI): domain Eukaryota; kingdom Viridiplantae; phylum Streptophyta; class Magnoliopsida; order Dipsacales; family Adoxaceae; genus Sambucus; species Sambucus nigra. Next base: position 582,244,318 of record OX422211.1, on the reverse strand, counting down.
CGTTTGATAGATTAAATCTCTTTCTTCTCTTCGTGGGTTTTAATTGTAGTACGGCAGACTCTTATTTTTTTTCCTTTATTGTTCACAAGGCAGTTTGTTATTACTTCTATATGTTAATGGTTGATAAGCACCCAAAACTGTACAATTTATACCCCGAATAGATGTATTTTAGTTGATAATTCTCGACATTATGGGTCTTATGTGCTTAAATGTTAATTATGCAAGCTTAATTGTTCATTGCGGAGTTCAAATGCTTAAATCAAGGCAATTGTGCGCAATATGGAGCTAAATACTGTTATCCCGTAACCTAGCTTACCCAAACCAAGCCTAAACTGTCCCAAACCCTGTGTGTGTTGAAAATTATCTCTAGGATAAATTTCACCATACCCCTCTATTATGAATTATTGCATTTTTAGCAATTAATTCAAAATAGATTGATATAGTGAAATTTATCCCTCATGGGTGGTAAATTCTAACCCATACCTTTATGTTGAGATTTTGTATTTTTAGCAATTATCTCAATATAAATTAATGATCTAGAATTTATTTCTTTGGGTGAGTTCTAGGGTACAATTTTATAATGTTAGGATTTGCATTTTTACCAAATCTCTTTTATTATTTAATTGTCCATTATGAATTCATCCACTATCCTTTTTTTTTGTAATTTTTAGTTTTTTGAGAGGAGGAGCTTTTAGATATGAAAATTGTAGAGAGAGAATTGTAGAGAGATAAACACCATTTGTAAATAGTATTATTTTATTCTTTTTATTTTTATTTGTGAGAGATCTCAAATTAGTTTTAGCTTGGTGTGATAAAATTCTCCCCACCCCTATATGTTGAGTATTTGCATTTTTAGCAAATACCTTAATATAGAGGTGTGTGATGAAAATTATCTCTAGGATAAATTTCACCCCACCCATCTATTATGAATTTTTTCATTTTTAGAAATTATTCATAATAAATTGATGTACTGAAATTTATCCCTTATGGGAGATAAATTCTAACCCATTCATTTATGTTGAGATTTTGCATTTTGAGCAATTATCTCAATATAAATTAATGATCTAGAATTTATTTCTTTGGGTGAATTCTAATGTACAATTTTATAATTTTAGGATTTGTATTTTTAGCAAATCTCTTTTATTATTTGATTGTCCATTATGAATTCATCCACTATCCTTTTTATTTTTATTTTGTAATTTTTAGTTTAGATCATCAAATAAAAGAGAGCTTTAGATAGGAATTTTAGAGAGAGAATTGTAGAGAAAATTATCCTTTGTAAACAGTTTTTCCTTTTTTTATTTTAGATATTTGTGAGATTAAATATTGTAAGAGAGTTAATTGAGTGAATTTTTTAATTTCAAATCATTTGGATGCTCAATTAAGAGGTGTATGCTTCAATTTCAAGGATTGGAGTTCAACATAATCAAAGAGATTTGGTTTGATTGTTCTCTTCTCTTCTTTTATTATTTTTTGCCTTTGAATATTAGTTTGTCATATTTCATACCATGTTAGGCTAAATCCCCTTTCAAGGGGTGGGGTAAAACCTTTATTTGATGTTATTTTATTTTAATTAGTTTAATTACTTGAAAAATGTCACTTTGAATGTTAATTTTGATCCCTTACCCTTAGATTTACGCCTCGAGAGAGGGTAAATGATTTTCGAGAGAAAATCGAAATTCTAGTGATAATACCCATTTTAGATTCGAACTAGAGATAGGGGTTTCTTAAGTGGGGTATTATCACTTGAATTTCAACTCTAAATTTATTTTATAAGATTGACATAAATTCTAATTGATCGATCCTAGCGGGTGATTAATTAAAAGGAGTGTAGATCTATTTTTCTAGGGTTGTGGGGTGTTAAACTTAACTTTCTAAAAGATTACTATTCTAATTACACTTGCAACGAGAGTTGGTTTGTAATTTTGATATTAATTTGGGAGAATTCAAATAATTAAATGAATTAATTAGAATAACTGAAATTTGTGGTGTAATCCCACTCCTTGATTGTTCTCACAATTATTTACCTCACTTTATCTTTTATTTTAGTGTTAGACTTTGTTTCCATTTTAGTAAATTTCTAGTTAGTTATTTTCATATTACATTTAGTTTAAATCATCACCTCACCCTATTATTTTAAATATTGAAAAAGCTAAAAAAAAATTAGAAAAGTGAAAAAGCACAAAAAGAAAATAAAAAGTGAATTACAATTGAATTTGTTCCATTTGCTTTACTCCCTAGGAAGTGGATTGATACCCTTACTTACCTCTACACTTGAGTTTATTATATTTTGTACGTATTTGAGGATTTTTGACTAACTTGGCTTTCATCAACAACGACATCTACGCAAAGTCAAGTTATCAATGGTATCATTATCACTAGTGGTAACCCTTCTCTTCTGACCTCTCTCACCACCAAATTGGCCTTTGAATTTTCCCTAAAGTACATGGGTAATCTCCACTGTTTCTTGGGGATGGAAGTTTTACCTTTTACTAGAGGATTATTTCTAGCACAACAAAAATATATCCTTAATATTCATGAGAAATCCAATATTCTTAAATATACATCCATCCAGACCCCTTTACCCACCAAACCATTACCTAGTTGCTCTATACCAGCTTATGATCCCATTGTCTTTCGCTCTCTCATCGGTTCCCTTTAATACCTTACCTTAACCTGTCCCGACATTACTCATGCCGTCAACACCATATATAAGTCCATGCACGCTCCTAAAGAGGCCCATTTTTCTCAAGTCAAATGCTTACTTCTCTACTTACATGGCACCTTAACTGTTGTGCTTTGTCTTATTTCTAAGTCACCCCTTAGTTTATATGGCTTCTCCAATGATGACTGGGATGGTTGTCCTCCCACTCGCCACCCCACCTTCGGATACTAGATGTTTATTGGCATTAATTGTATACCATGATCCTCTAAAACTCGGTCTACTATTCCTCGTTCAAGCTCTAATACTGAATATCGTGCTATGGCTACTGTAACTATCGAATTTATGTGGATCATTTTTGTTCTTCATGATATTGGTGTACGATTTTATGCTCCTCTACCACTCTTTTGTGATAATTTTATTGCTCTTTACATGACTTTCAATCCGCTTCTCCATGCTCATACCAAGCACATTGAACTTGATGATCATTTTATTCGGGAAAAGATTGCATAAGTACTTCTCATTACACAGTTTCTTCTTGCAATTTTCCACCTATACGACATTCTTACCAAACCTTTTTGGACTCCTCAGTTTTGATATCTTCGGTCCAAGCTCGGTCCTTTCTCTTCACCCCACTTTCACTCGTGGGGGAGTATTGAGGAACCACAAGAATCGACATATTCAAATGATTAAGTCTCACTCATGGTTTGCATGTGTTCCTATTATTTTGGCCTTAGACTTGGTCACCAGCACCTTCTCAGTTATTTTCATATCATTTTCTGTTACAATAAATTTTAGTCACTTGTATCTAATCATATGAAACAAAACGTTAATGATCAATGAAAACACATACAGTTGCTTTCATTAATATTTCTTTTTTCTCTTTAATACTAACTTCTTTTTTAGGCATTTTTTTCGATTTTCCCCAATGACGAAGAACTTGGTGAACTGGCTAGTATAGTATGGGTCCCAGAGCCTTCGTTGGTCTATATCATGGTAGGATAACTTCCAGTCCATATTATAATTGAGTGACTATCGATACGTGCAGTTGGAGGGCCTTTACTAGAACGCTAGAGTCTTTTCAATCTGTTGGGGAGGCTGGGTTTATATTGGGGGAATAACTAAAGTGGTTGTGGAATGGGTGGTTGAGAAGATTCTAGTGGAGGGTACTACTTTGAGATGGCTTGTAATATTCGAGACTTTGGAATAAGGTGGCGTGGTTTCATCCAAGATTATTAAAGCTTATCTCCACATATAGAGGATTTAAAGTCATAACCAGGAGTGGGATTCTTAAGGTCCTCCAAGGATAGGCAATGGCGACAAAGTAGGTACATCAGGCAATTGAATATAAGTTAGAAAATGATAAGTTTGTGAGAAGGTTGTGTTTGGTTTGGTAAGGTGTTTGGTTTTTTGTGAAGCTATTAATGATGCAATTTTTTAGGGTTTTGATATGTTATGGGGTTTGTAAAGGAGTCGTGTTTTTTTCATTTCCATTGCTGATATGTCATGCAATGGCGGTATTCCTGGTTTTTATAAAAGAATAATTATTTGAACGTATTTTGTATTTGAACTATCTATACCGCTTACTAGGGCATACATAATCTTTTTGTTCATTTAAATGAAAAGGGAGACCATCATTCTCAAAGGGATAAAAGAATAGCTTTTAGTGAAAGTGAAAGGAACGCGCCCATGTGTGTCTTATGGGTTGTCAACGTACCTCAGTGGGGTTTAAAAATTCGTGATCTTCTCTTTTTTGAAAAGTGTTGATTATTGGGAGAGGATCACGTCATATATAGTTCGGAGTAGAGAGGAAGGAAAAGAGTTTTTTAGAATATAAAGTGTGGGTGAGAAGATTCATACTGTGACAAGAGTTCAGACTAGGGGTAAAATTTTTGGAGACGGTACAAGTTAGCTAGATGCACCATTTCCTCTCTGTCGAAATCTGTGAGCATAGCGGCACCACCAGATAGGATTTTCTTTACTGTGTAGGAGCCACTCTAATTGGGATTGAATTTTCCTATTGGATCCCATAAGGGTTCTAAAATTTCCTTTAGGGAAAAATACCATTCTTGGACATTGTTGTCCTTAACCTTTTTGTTGAATGATTGTGTAATACGGTGATTGTACCCTTATATGCGATATAGGGATTTTCACTTCTTTTCATCTAAGAGCTTGAGTTCTTCGTAGCGATTTTGATTTCACTTTCCTCACTGACTTGACTCTTAATCTTAGAGAAAGTATTTCAAGTTCGGTAGGGAGAACTGCCTCGATTTCGTATACTAGAGAGTGGGGAGTAACCCAAGTAGTGTTCTGATGGAGGTGCGGTAGCCCCAGAGGGCGTATGGGATTTGGTCGACCTAGTCTCTGCAACTTTTGGTAATCTTTCTAATGATGGTTTTGAGGCTTGTATTGGCAATTCTCTAGCGCTAATTATTTGTTATCGGTAAGGAGAGGACATATACCTTTGAATTCCATACTCATCAAATAGTTTTGTGACCTTAGTTTTGAAATGGAGTCCATTGTCTGACATCAACGCAAGGGGTACTCTGTAGTGGCATGTGATGTTCTTTCTGATGAATTTTGCTATTTTCTTCTCATTCAGTACCACGCATGACTCAACTTTGACCCATTTTGTGAAGTAATCAATAACAACCAAGATGAATTCATGCTCATTTGAAGCTTTAGGAGTGGCTTATCTGATGATGTTTATGCCCTAGGTGAGGAGATCTAGGGAGAGGTGATGTTACACAACTCTCAAGGAGGCAAGTGCTTAAGGTTGGCAAACTAATGGCATTTATGTAAATTTTGAACATAATCCGCATAGTCTCGAACCATGGTGGTCCACTAGTAACCTTGATGGATGATATTTTTGGTAAGCATATGTCCATTCATGTGGGGCCCACACTCCCCACTGTGGATTTTCTGCATCATGTCCTCGATCTTAGCCTCTGCTATATAATGCAAGTTGGTTCCATTAACTTTCTTATTGAAGAGTGCTTTGTCACAAATAATGTACTAAGCAGCTAGTTTGTGAAAAGTTGCACGATCTTTTTTGTCAGTGTCCCGAGGATACCTATTATGTTTAAGGAGGTGCCAAATATCGTAATACCACAATCCTTCCACATTCGGATCTTCTTCTCTAACTAGCTTAATATGGTAGCAGTGAGTGGGTGTGTCTTATTTTTGGACTTTTCTAGTTCATCGCCCAATATATTCCTTAAGCGAGGAAGGTAATGGAAGGTGACTTCTTCGAATTAGGAGGCAAAATCTTCTAGGAGAGCATGGAAGCGTATGATATTTTCGTCTTTGACTTTATATTTCCTGAGGATTTTTCTCACGATGAGGGTTGTGTCTCCATAAAAATCAATCCATATGATTCCTTTCACAAGGGCAATATTGAGCCCTATAGTACATGCCTCTTATTTTGTCATGTTGTTAGTGCAAGGGAAATCAAATTTGATGGAAATAGGGGTGTGAGAGTCATTGAGGGCAACCGGTAGTATCCCAATACCATACCCTTTCGTGTTTACAGCTCCGTTAAAGAACATTTTCCACCTGAGATCCTCATGAGAGGTGCATAAGATGTGTTCATTTGGGAATTCAGAAATCCAAAGCTCGATTCCCTTTATGGAATGGTCTGCAAGGTAGTCGGAGATATCTCTCCTTTTTAATGCTTTTTTTGTGACAATATATCAAATTTTGCCAGTAACATTAGCCAGCCGGCCATGCGGCTAAACAGAGCGGGCTTCTCTAACAGGTAATCCATTGGATCCATTTAGGACACCAGTTGCATAAGTAAGATAAGCATGTAACTCCAAAGCTTTTGTGTGACCCAGACTAAGGAAACACGCGCTTTCTCTAATGTGGTGTAGTTTACCTCGTACTTGGCTGGCTTTCGACTAATGTAGTATATTTCTCTCTTTTTATGAGATTCCTCAACGTATTGGTCCATCATAGCCCATGTTTCAGTGTCGGTGATAGTAAAGTATATGAGGAAGAGGAGACCCTACTATTAAGGCATAAGAACAGGAGGTCAGGTGAGGTATCATTCAATTTGATCAAAGGCTTCTTGGCACACCTCATTCTAAACTTTAATTAAATCCTTATGTAGAAGCTTGGAAATGGGCTCACAGATAGAGGTCAGTTTACTGGTGAACTCATTGATATATTGTAGCTTACCCATTAATCCACGTACTTCTTTCTCCATTCGGGGTGGTGTCATTTCGAGTATTACTCTTAGTTTGGCAGGGTCTGCCTAAATTTTTTTCATTGACCATGAATCCAATTAGTTTGCCTTTAGTGAAACTGAATATGCGTTTTTGCAGGATGAGGCGCAGCCTTTGGAAGGATTTCCTCAATAGGAATGTGACCTTCCCGAGTCTTAAATTTTATGATTATGTCATCGACATAGGCTTCGACTTCCTTATGAATAAGGTCATGCAAAATTATTGTAGCGGACCTTTAGTAGGTAGCCTCGACATTCTTTAGATTAAGTGGAATGACTGTGTAAAAACATTTTCCCCTTGGATTGATGAAGGCGGTATTTTCCTCATGGTCCAGATGCATCTTAATCTGATTATAAACCGTCGACAAATTATTTGAGGTCATTACTAGCTGTGTTATCTATGATCATGTCGATGTTGGGCAGCGGATAATCATCCTTTGGGGATGCCTTTTTCAGATCTCAATAGTCAATGCACATGCAGACTTTCCCTCCTGATTTCGGTATGGGGACGATGTTTACAATCCACATAGGATATTCAGCCACACGAATAAAGTCTACATTTAATGTTTCACCACCTCACTTTGAGGGACCACTCTGTCTGGAGTTTTTCAATTTTTTCTTGACAAGTTTGCTCTGTGGGAAGGTAGGGATCTCATGTTGTGCTATTTTTGGGTCAATGTCAGGTAGGTCATCGTAGGACCATGCAAATATGTCTATGAACTCCTTTAGGATATCTTTAAATTATGACCGCTCATGCTCGTCGAGGGTGGACTCTATATTAATCTCACGCGGGTGTCTATAGAATCAAGATTAATCACAACCATCTCATCATCATTAGTTTGAACGCAGTTATGTTACTTACTTTTTTCCTTACTTAGATCAGTTAATAATTGTTCGTTTATTAAATCATCTTCATTAAAAGTTTGATTAGAATTAAGACAATTAATGTAAGATAGATCAAAATATTCAAAATCCTTGTTTATTTCATTGAAAGAGTTTTCAGGAAATATAGCAGTGAGGACCTCATCAAAAGATGCCTTGTTCACAACTACATAAGATTTAGGAGAAAAAGAGTAGGTTTAGGTATTTCTTGGAGAGAATGGACGGCAGGGTTCTGGTGGACTTGGGCGGGTTGAATAGAAATCGAATGCCAATTAAGGAGGGATGCATCATCAACAGTGATCTTCTCAGATGGGTCAGACAACAAAGCTTCCTAGTGGATCATCTTGAGGTCCAGCCCCAATGTGTGCAAGTCGTACACTCATCGCCATCACTATCCCCAATATTTTCAGTGCTTTCCATGGCTTTATCTATTAAGGGCTTTACCTCATGTTTCTTCTCTTCATACCAAATAAAGTTATCCTCAAAGAAGATTTCTAGCCTTGGTTTCATCTTTTTCTTAGTAGGGTCACATCACCATTCAGGGAACCCACAGAAGTGTAAATCCTCACCTTTTGATTCATCGTTTGAGCTATCACAATTATCACCCCACCCACTAGCGACAATGTCATCCTTCCTAGAGTAGTGAACACATTTAATAACCTACATCACGTGATCATATAGATCTTCTCACTCACTGGGGAAATGGTGTAATGAATGAACTAGATGCCCTTGAAGCTTTAGGATTGTGAGTAACTCGGAGATGCTACATATCTCTCTCTTCTGGAGGAACATATTTGACATTACCTGCACAATGTTGGCTAGGCTGAATTCTTCTAAGGGAACAACCCATTTATCAGATTCTTGAGCCCACTTTTGGGATTTTATAAACAAATCACTGAACTTCTCACAGTTAATATACATTTCTTAGGAAAAGTCCAGCCCAAACTTCAGAAGTTGGTCAAGAACTATTGGAAATTCCATGCCTCCCCTTCTAAACGGGTACGAAGAACAATCCAAGCTCGAGTGAGGAATGATAAGGCTTGATCGGTAGAGCTTATAGGATGCAGGAGAAAGGAGGGGCAGGCTTTAAGGGGTTTTGGTGAGATTGTAGGAAGGTTGGGAGTTTCAATAAACTTAATTCTTATTGAGGGGTTACATTATGGATCTTCTTCCTAAAGGTGATCAAACTTATCATTAAACTGGGCAAGGATGGTCATAAGATCTGGCTGATTATTCGCATCCTGGTCAATATTTTCCTTGAATAACTTTCGGACGGATACCTCAAACTCGATGGAAGCAACATAGGAGGCAGTAGATCTTTGGGGTGGTTTGATGGAAGAGTGGAGCTAATAGAGAGCTAGGCCAAAATCGGGGTGCGGGATCGCACCTGAGAGGAAAAAATGATTTTGGTGTTTATTTTGAAGGAAAGAGGAATACTTTTGGTATTTTGTTTTTCTTTTTTTAAAAGCGGGTGATATGCCCCAAGTGTAACCTCGGCCCGGAGACACTAACCTCGGCCGAGATCATGGCCGACGTCGAACAAGCCTTGGGTATGCGGCATCAGTACTCGGCCATAGCAAGGTCGGCCCAGGCCGACACCACCATGAGTCCCTCCAAGGGACATCACAAGGATCAGTAGCATTCATGTATACCTTGGAATGGAAACCTCGGCCAGGCACGGGCCGAGGTCGCAGGTCGCAGGTCGCAGGAAGCCTCCAGCTCAACCTCGTCTCAGGCCGACCTTGTCCATTGTCTCGGCTGGGATTAGGCCGAGACCTCCATGGAATACTCGGACTGAACGAGTACCTAGACTTACCAACCTCGGCCTTTCCCAGGCTGAGGTCATACACCAGGCGCGATAGCCGAGCATCTACTGACATTTGGATAAGGGCACGTGGACACAAATCAGTTATAACAAGATTATTCCCCACACGTGGGGAGAATATTGCATCATCATTCTCTACATGTGACAGTGGCATATGGCTTTACCATATTGGTGAGGCTATCACACACATGCACATTGCATGCATGGGGGGTATATTACACCCCCCAGGTACTATATATAGAGGTCATCCTCTACCTTGCAAAGGATCCAGAGATACAACCCTAGCTGAAACTCTGTCTAGATACACAGTAGAGAGAGAAAGCTTGAGAGATTGTATCCATGGCCATTAGTGCCTTATTACAGTGAGGTTATTCACACACACAGTGGACGTAGGTCAATTTAGGCTGAACCACTTATATTCTAGTGCTCTCTCCTCTTCACCTCATCTCATTCTCTTACCTTTTACATAACTATGCTGCCATTATTGTTCTTAGATTGAGCTTGGAAACACCTTATCTGGTGGTGCTAATTCTAGCATCATCGGCGAGAAATATTTTTTATAAGTTATTTTAAAGAGATTTTTATTAGGTTTTTCCCATGATGGAAGAAAGATATCGAACAGGAATTTAGTCTATGGAAAAAATGGGGTATAATATGATAGATACAATTTGACTTATTTCCAGACTCACGGATAAGGTCATATTTTAAACATGGGCGAAGAAGTATGAAAATTTGGGTAATAAGGCAGCCTGAAATTTTGGTATAGTTTCATATTTAAATCAAAACATTAGGTATGAGTGTCCAAGGGTAAATGCTATATGAGGTTGATGCAATTGGTGGGTTAGCGGAAGGGTTCCCCCTTTGGCATGACTATCACGATATACCTCTTGCCTATAATGGCAATCATTCATGGGTACTTGTGGATAAGACATTTGATATACATGAGTGTACGTGAATTTCTTCACGATATACCTCGTGGAAACAGTAAGTGAGAGAGAAAATTCAATATACTCGACGTAAGTGGACGAGCTCCCTGATGTATACCTCCCGTCATGAGTTCGATCAAGCAGTACAATGAGGAACAAACCGTTTGATATACATTAAAGGTACGAGGACAATGGAAGGTGCGAATCATATTGCTTTGGTTAACCGCACCCCGCAGGACCCGAACCCATCACAAAGTGGCCCCTAGTACAACAAAAGTTTGGTCAATATTGTAATCCTCAAGTGATGTAGTGTGCAAGAATGAACAAGTCCTAATTAACATCTTATGGAGTAATTTTTGTATGCGAAGTAAGAAAGATACTATTAATATGAGGAATAATAAGATATACAAGCAGGATGGGATAAAGGGGATAAACACGAAGAGTAAAACTAGCAACTATGTAGATGGTGCATGGGGACTAAACAAACCATGGTGATAGATACAAGGTGTGTGAGAAATATTTGCAAAGTGGGAGAGTAACATGTGAATATGTGTGAGTGACGAAAATATGTGTATATATACAAGTGAAGGAAATGTGGAAGTGTGTGCTAGTGAGACTAAGCATGGATATCTACAAGTGGTGTGTAAGGCATATTAGTAATCATGAAGCTATATTCAAATGACAAGAATGTCAGAATGTGTGCTAGTAGGACTAAACACGGATATCTGCGAGTGATGTGAATCATGTGGAGTGAAGAATGATGAATATATACAAGTTAGTAAAGAGTGAAACAGGTGATAAGAACATGATATAAACATCATTATAAGAACCAGGCATATATACAAGATGTACGCATGAGGGTAATCAGAACATACAAGTGGAGTTATATGTACACATGTAAAAAAACACGAGAGCAAAAGAAATAACACCCATGTGAAGTAGATTCTAGTCCTATACAAATATTCCCCAATATAGTCACCACTATGACCATCTGGGTCGGATTCATTAATCACGGGCTGACCCCAAAATTGGAGGGGAGAGAAAACTAGAGAAATATCTCTCTCCACGCATGCATGGATTCGAGGATATGGGAGTCCTCTTTCTGCCACTCGCGATGATCTTTGCATGCTACCTAGAATATAAATTAGTCGTCGTCAAAAGTGAAAAAAGATGAGGTAATCAAGTTTCCAATCTATTTTGCTCAAAACAAACAAAATAAAATTACTTGTCCTAAGAGAATGATGTCAAAACACATACTGATGTGTAAGAAACAAAATGAATCAAGGGCCCAGTGACTAAGTTATGAAATGTGAAGGTGTTAGGCAACCATCTCTCCCTTTTGGTCTCTCATGGGCTATGATAATATTATCTTTTTCTCCAAAATGTGATGTGTGTGTACATGTGTGCTGTGTGAATAACAAGATAAAACAATCATCCGACTCGCATCATGGGAAAGTTAGAGTGGAATCATCTTAAGGAGTGTATAAAAGAAATAACATAAAAATATAATGTGAATGTCCTTCAAATCACAAATAACTATGAAGAAGTAAATGTGTATATTGAGCAGAAGATGAATATATAGGAGTACATAGACTTTTTATACTAATAAATACAAGAAAAAATAAAATGACGAAAATAGGATTCGAATCCCAAGATTGGCTCAGGACACCTACGTAGCCCAAAGGGAATCAATGTCCACATAATGCAATAACACGCAAGGATGGGGTTTAATCCATAAATCCTAATTTACAACTTCCTTTAGTTTGTTTTTTAGAAACTCTTCGCAAGTGTAGAAAGTGTGAAAAATGACGAAATTCCAATTAATGGTTTATAAGAAAACCCTCTTTTTGTCCTTTTTATATTTTTATGAAAATAAGATTTGTGTGTACCAAATAATAAAAATAAAGATTAGTTTTGATGTTGACAAATGAAAAAAAAATATATCAAATGTGGAAAGAAAGGTAAACAACTACTATTAAATGTGGAGAGTTGACCGAGATGAAATGGTGCTCGAAAACGCATGGTGGCCTCTTGGTTATGTCTAGTATTAGGACCTAGGGTCTTATAATGGGCAGAGGAGTGTTAGGGACCCAAGGAGGTACTTAGGGGGTGATTCTCTTCTGGACGAGACTCGACTTGCATTTATGACCCCCTTATTGCAGCACAGACTCACCCTCATATGGGCCCACTGCACATTGACCCATATGTAATTGTCTCGGTCTTCGAGACACGGTTAAAAGAACATTTATGATTACCCATGAAGGTTGTCACAATACTTATAGCATGGTGTTTTTAAGTCTCGGCCCTAACATGTGCCAGCCTCCTATCATGCCCTCAGGTCGAGACTCATCATAAGCATTTATAGAATGGGTATAACTCTTAGCGACATCCATCAGGAAGACATTTCATCAGTCTCGGTTAGCCGAGACTTACTAGAGCTGACAACCGCATCTCATATAGAGAATGTTACATGTGCATTGCCAAGACACGAGAACGAAACCTTGATAAAAGGTCAACCCCCATATAGGGAGAATATTCTTTCATCATAATATACACATCCAAGAAACATATGACATTCTCTCATTCATCCATTCATCCCACGCACACCAGGTGCATGCTTTGGGGTGACACTACGCACCCCTAACACTATAAAAGTCATCATTGTCTTATTCACAAAGGGGCAAAATTACAAACCCTAATGAAACTCTGTTACTTTATGTACTCAGAGAGAGAGAGAGAGAAAGCATGAGTGTATATTTTCATGGCCATTAGAGCCCTATTATAGTGAAAACACTCATACCTTGCATAGTGGGGTTGGCCAAGGCAGAACCACTTACATGCGTTTATCTTCCTTTATCTCCCATCCCTTCTTTAGTTATATACACATATCTTGGAATATTGTGTTGCTCTCACCAATGTTAGCAGAGCTAGAATTTAAGCTTTTCACTGATTTGAGGTGGTGATATCCCTGGTATCATCATTTTGGCGTCCTTTATGGGAAGAGATTCTATTCCCCTTCTGCTTTACTAGGACACTTCTCTTTGTCTTTTTTGGTGATCTAGATTCGTTATTGCTAGTCCTGGATTTCCATTGAAATAGATTAGGTGGTGTTCTTCAAGATTTTCCTGAACTGGCTCACTTTTAGCATTGTAATTCATCTTTTCTCTCTTCAATTCTGGTCTAAATCCTCCGTAAATGGAAACTGATCCACCATGTAGTGGTGGAGATGGATCTAGCCATCCATCTCCTCAATTAAAAATAGTTAATGTGTCAATGGTACTGGTAGTCGCAGTGTCACTGAGATCCTTGGTGTCTAGCCAATAACAAATGCATCAGCAGTATACAACTGTTAGCCCAAGTGTGATGGGGAGGATCACGGGTGACCATATAACAAATATCATTACTTCAGAAGCAGGGGGTGGATGTAGTGGCGGGGGGACACCCCTATCCCCAAATAAATAAGCCCAACACCACCCTAGGTGGAGATATGTCACCGATCCAAGGTATCTTTGCCTCGAAAAGCAGGTCTAAGGGTGCCCAAGTGACCGGGATAACGATGAGGAAGATTATTGGGAAAGATATGAGATTTATGGCAACACTGTCCAACATATAGAAATGTCATCATAGACCTAACAGGGTAATAGCATTTAGCATACTCTCGAGAGACAATAGAGAGGTTAGGTACTTGATAGGTTGAATAGAATGTCAACCTTTGATTGTCTCGATGGAGGATCAGCCTTTGACCATCTCGGCCCTAAAAATGAAGCAGGATGAGACGGACACTCCCACTCTCGCAGTATAAGTGGTGCAAGGGGAAATTGATGTCGTGAAGACGAGAGTCTGAGACGAGATCATGAAAGGGAGGATCATAGAGAAATCAACATCCGGTAAAGAAATGACAATTGAGAGCCAGCTCCAGAAGCAGTTAAGAAAAAAATAGTGGAGATAATGCAGTGGCGGAAGAAAAGACATGGAACAACTATATTCAAAGGTTAGAAGATAAGATCGACAACTTAATTAAGAGCCGAGACCCCAACCGTTGAGGTTACATGAAGGGGTTACCATTTATATCGAGGATTGTCATCTATCTTACACTGACTAAGTTCAAGATATGATGGGTGCATACATCCCGTGTATCATATTGATATGTATCAATCGGTAATTGATATTTACACAACTCCTAATGAGATGAGATGTTGAGCATTCTCAAGAACTCTTACAGGCACAACGCATGTCTGGTACACCGGCCTGTCGAGAGGCTCAATAGAGAATTTTAAGCAGTTAGCAGAAAAATAAATCTACAACTTATGTTTTGGCATGAAGCCGCCAAAGCACGTGACTCATATCCTATATGTTAAATATGGGAAGAATGAACCTATGAAGTAGTATATCTCTTTTTTCAATAAAGAAAAGTTGGATGTGGAAGATTACGATGAGATCATTACGATAACAGTCCTCATCAGTGGCCTGCAACCACGAAAACTTTTGTGGAACCTCTTTGAAAATCTTCCAAATACCATAAAAGAACTCCTGGTCATGGTGGGAGGATCATGAATGCGAAGGAGTCCATAGAGGGTAAGAGAGGAGACAATAAAGAGTCTGGTAATTGGAAATTAGGCCAAGGTAAAGACAAAGAAGGAAAGAAGAAGTCGAATGATGATAAGTTTGCCAAGTACACCTCGTTGGTTGTAAGCCTTGACTTGATTTTGAATAAAATCAAAGATGATATAGAACTTAATTTGTCAAAAAAGCTTAAATCTCCTCCCCACAAGAGGGATAAAAGCAAGTGTTGTGAGTTTCATCGGGACTATAGCCACGCAACCGAAAAATACTTTTCCTTAAAAGATGAGATAGAAAAGCTGCTAAAATAGGGAAAACTCAAAAAATACATAGATAGGAATGGTGCAAGAGACAATAGAAGAAAAAGACACAGTCAGGGGAGAGATGATAAGACGAGAAGGGAGGTTCGGGCAAATAAATATAGGAATAATTCAGATGACATCGAGGATGATGACTCGAACCTCTCGAAAAAAATCTTAGAGGTAAAAGGATCACTGCATATGATATCTTTTGATGTGAAAATGATCCATGGCAGCCTAACAGATGGAGGCACTAATCCAACAGACAGGAAGGCTCACATTATTGAAGCAAAATAAGAACCGAAGAGAATGGAAGTGGATTAAATAGAGACTGGGGCAAAGCCATGCAAGTTGAAGAAGGTAGATATGGATACTCTGATTGTTGGTTTTTTAAGATTATACTCCAAAGGCATATTGGCTCCGTAGGATGACCCCTGGTCATTAGCACGCGAGTGCACAACTATGACGTGTATTGCATTCTCGTAGATGTGGGAATCTTTGCATACATCATGTTCTAGGAAAATTATTAAAGTTTAAAGTTGAGTAAGGATAGACTTGTACCATACCACCAACCACTAATTAGCTTTAGTGGAGAGAAAGTTCACCCACTAGGTGTCTCGCCAAGAAGGTCAGCTTTTTGTCTGGATGAGCATGTTTTCTCAACCTATAATATTATCTTAGGCAAAGTGGCCCTCAAGGAGTTTGAGGATGTGCCTTCCAGTGTCCACCAAATGATGAAATTCTCGACTCCCTGTGGAGTAAGATAAGTACAGGGTGACCAAGTGGAAGCTCGAGAATGCTACTTTACGTTGATTGAAAGAAAGATATGCCCATAAAAGAAAGAAGACATCATACAACTAACACTCTTGACCTAAGGGATGAGAGGAAGCTTAAAAGGGTGATCCTACTAATGAGGTGGAATCCATCATCCTCATTGAGAACGAGCTAAAAAAGATCATCCGAATCAGGTCGTCTCCAAAAGCTGAAGTGAAGGAAGAGCTGATGAAGTTGTTGAGAAGAAGGCAAGGTGTTTTTCCTAAAGCCATGGAGATATGTTGGGGATTGACCCCAAAATTATCTTCATCGGATGAATATCAATGAAAATGTGAACTTGGTCAAGCAAACACAAAGAACCTTTGCTAGAGAAAGATATGAGGTTATTCAAGATGAAGTGAAGAAACTACAATTAGCAAACTTCATTACAAAGGTAAAGTACCCCAACTGGCTTTCCAATGTCGTCATCGTACCAAAATAAAATGGAAAGTGGAGAATGTGTATAGACTTCACAGATTTGAGCAAAGCTTTATCAAAAGATAACTTCCCCCTACCACACATTGATCATATGGTAGATGCCACGATTGGGAATGAATTTATGAGTTTTGTGGATGCATATTCTAGGAACAATCAGATTGTTATGCATGAAGAAGATGCCGAGAATACTTCCTTTGTCACAGATAAACGAACCTATTATTATAAATTAATTCCCTTTGGCTTGAAGAATATAGGGAAAACCTACCAGAGGTTGGTCAATCTGATATTCAAAGATCAGATTGGGAAGTCTATGGAAGTATGTGTAGATGACATGATGACCAAAATCTTGAAGGCCGAAGCTCATGTGGATAACATTGAACATACCTTTGACACCATGGATATATATAAGATGAAGCTAAATCTGATTGAGTAAATTTTTTAGGTCGGAAAAAGAAACTTTTTGGATTTATTGTGAATCAGAGGGGGATAGAGGAAAATGTCGCAAAGATCAAAGTCTTCATTGATACGCAAACACCTAAAATGATAAAACACATCCAGAGTCTAACTGGACGAGTTGCGACTCTCAAGCATTTGTCTCTCAGGCAATTGACTAGTGTTTATCCTTTTTTAAGATATTGAGGAAATCCTTCGTCTGGGAAGAAGAATGTGAAAAAGCTTCTCAAGAATTGAAAGTGTATTTGGGGTCTCCGATGGTACTATCTCGGCCCATCTAGGGAGAGAATTTGTATTTGTACTTAACCATTTCAGAATCACTTATTAGCATGACCATTTTTTTCAATAACAATGGAGTTAAAAATCTAGTATATTTTAATAGAAAATCCTTGCAAGGGGCCGATCTCAACTACCCCAAGATGGAGAAGTTGTTTATGCATTGATCTTTGCCTTAAGAAAGATGAAGTCTTACTTATAGGAACATACATTGGTCGTGCTCATTGACAGTCCTCTAAGGCAGGTCATTCATAAACACGAGAAATCTAGTAAGTTAATGTCTTGGTCAGTAGAGCTAGGTGAGTTTTACATCTT
The DNA here is from genome assembly GCA_949130495.1 of Sambucus nigra. NCBI lineage: Eukaryota > Viridiplantae > Streptophyta > Magnoliopsida > Dipsacales > Adoxaceae > Sambucus > Sambucus nigra. The sequence continues at coordinate 582,226,644 of OX422211.1, read as the reverse complement.
CTATCATCCTAGAAATGAAATCAAAGGATAGGCATTAACAGATTTTATGGCCAAGTTCACCTGGGCCGAGAATGATGATGAGATTGGAGAAGAAACAGGAACTCCGATAACTGTCCTAGTAGTGCCAACGACCGAGAATGAAAAGGCTAGCCTTTTAGAGAAGAATGTGTTGTTCAAAAATGGTATCTTATGTGAAGGTACCTTCTCAGAAGGGAGCTCTCTCTGGAGTTTATATATAGATGGATCATCTTGTGAGAGTGGTAGTGGTACTTTCCTCCCAAATAGAACATACACTGAATATTCTTTAAGATTTAGCTTCAAGGAATCAAAAGATGAGTCAAAATATGAGGACCTTTAGGAGGGTCGCTCGCTCGCCAAAGCTGTGAACGTTGGCCAAATGATAACTAATAAGAATTCACAGTTAAATATCAAATAGATTTTGGGGATTTACGAGGATAAGGACGAGAAAATGGATAAATACTTGGCCAGAGTTAGAAGAATGTTGATGAACTTTGTTGAAGTCAAAGTTAAGTTCCAAGGTTAAGAAATAGCCGAACTGACGCACCAGCTAGGTTGGCATCAAAAACTAAGATGAAATCAGGTGATTCATACTTGTTAAAATCCTGAATAGGCCAAGTATTGAAGAAGATGAGAATTCCATGAATTTTTACTTGAACTTGAATCTTAGGGAGTCGTGGATGGACCCCATGATTGAATATATCAGGGATGAAAATCTCCCAGAATCAAAGGCAGAAAGGAAGAAAATCAGGTATAGGGCAACAAAGTTCACCATCATCGGTGACGTTCTCTATAAAAAAGGCTTCTTACTCTCACTACTCCGTTGTGTCCACCCCCCAGAGACTACCTATGTCTTGCGAGACATTCACAAAGAATATTGAACAAGTCACATTGGTGGTCGATCTCTTGCAAAGAAGATTGTCACTCAGGGATACTTTTGGCCGACACTTACCAAGGACTCAGTCGAGTATGTCAAGAAGTGCAATAATTGCCAAATGTTTGCAAGTATTCCTCATTAGCCTCTCTCATCCATAACGGTATCTTGGCTATTTGCAATATGGGGAATAGACCTGGTCAGTCCTTTTCCTTAAGAATCGAGAAACTATAGGTATTTGATCATGGCGATTGATAACTTCACGGAAGGGAAGACATTCAAGTTTATTTGGAGAAATATCATTTGCCAATGCAGTCTATCCCATACAATGATATAAGATAATATAAGAATTTTAAAAACAAGTCATTGTAGGCCTATTTCACTAAGGTTGGCATCAAATAATCACCAATAGAACCATACTTGATATAATCAAGAAAAACCTAGAATATGCAAAGGGAGAATGGATATATGTGTTGCATTGAGTCCTATGGGCATATAGAACCACATAAAGAACGCCGACAGGAGAAACCCTTTATGTTAGCCTAGGGGTCTGATGCGGTTATTCCAACAGAGCTCGGACACCCAAGCTACAGAGTCCAAAATTTCTTAAGGCCAACATGGAAGAGAGGAGGTTAGATTTGGATCTGATTGAAGAAAGAAAAGAGGATGTTGTAGTTAGACAGTCGATTTATCATTAAAAAGTTGTAAGCTATTATAACAAGCATGTGAAATATAGGCTAATAGCAGTTGGAGATTTAGTCTTGAAGAAGGTTTGGTAGAAACTCAATAAGTTGCATCCTAACTGGCAAAGGCCATATAGAGTAATAGAGCAGGTTGTGCCAGGGACATTCATACTTGAAATTATGGAGGGTGTACCCTCGTCAAATCAGTGGAATCTTGATCATTTGAAATGATATTATCAATAGTTTATGTTTGTGTCATTTGTATAAAAGGATAATGTTTTGTTTTTATTTATGTAATTTCATCTTAGTTTTATTGATATGTTAAATATTTATGCTACAGTGGAAATGAAAAATTCCAAAGCTTATCCCGTACTTATTCTACTGTATCATCGATAACCTTTGCATGGTTTGTAGGAAACCTAACTAAGGACATCATTTTTATAGAGGATTATTTTATAACTCACTCTTGGTGATAGGAGAGTGTACGATGAGTTTCGTCTCCTTCATACTCTCCTTATAATGCCAGGAGGGGGGATCAACCTTATAACATCACTCATAGTGGTGAAGGTAAAATTGAAAATCATTGAAATATGGTTATAAAACAACATTTTATGGTGAAATAGTTTATAACTCACAATCGACGATACTAGAGTTTATGAGGAGTTTTGTCTCCATCATTCTCTTCCAATTATGCGGAGAGGGGGGATCAACCTTATAACATCACTCATAGTGGTGAAGGAAAAATTGAACATTTAATTATGGTTGTAAAATATCATTTTATGGTGAAGTAGTTTACAACTCACTCTCGACGATACAAGAATGTATGAGGAGTCTCGTCTCCTTCATACTCTCCTCATAATGCCAAGAGAGGGGATCAACCTTATAACATAACTCATAGTGGTGAAGGAAAAAATTAACATCATTTTATGGTGATAAAGTTTATAACTCACTCTCGGCGATATGAGAGTACCTGAGGAGTCTTGTCCCCTTCATACTATCCCAATAACACCTAGATGGGGGATCAACCTTATAACAACACTCATAGTGGTGAAGATGAACTTGAAAATCATTGAATTATGGTTATAAAACATTATTTTATGGTGAAATAATTTATAACTCACTCTCAGCGATACGAGAGTTTTTTAGGAGTCACGTCTCCTTCGTACTCTCCTAATAACACCGAGAGGGGGAATCAAGATTATGACATCACTCAAATGTTAAAATAGTGGTGTGAAGTATAATTTCCCTGCGAAGATATTACTGATTAAAAAATAAATGCCTAAATAAGAGAGTGATTAAATGAATGATGACGTTTTATTCATGATACTTGCACTATTTAGTGTTATTTTTCGGTAGTTTACAACCCTGCAAAAATTACTAAAATAACTAGTTGGAATATTCAAGTTTCACAACGTGTCTAAGAGGATTTTTTTCCCACTAGTATTTAAAATGAAAGAACCCATAGGAATTGAATGCCTTCCTATTATAGGATCAGTTTTTAATCCCAATTGGACAAACATAAAGTTTTATTCACATTAAAAGGGAATTCACATTCTTAAAGTGGAATAAAGTGTTGTATAACACAAGATATAAGTGTTGTGAGACAAAATACAATGTGTTCAGACATTCATTACACGACAGTGTCCTATGAGACCACAAGTGGTCACCCTTAAAAAAAATTAACTTTCAACATCGGCTTTCTCCGCCTAGGTCAGGACCTCAGAAGAAGTGGGAGCAGGAGGAGTCTTTGTGTTTATTTCCTAGTCATCGGTACCATCGGCCCCTATTGCAGCATCCTGAGTTATTGTTGTCATCTTAGTCGCATCTTATTGGTCATAATGGCCTCGGCATCCCCCAAATTAAAACAATTTAAAGCCGCATCGAGTTGAGGGTCGGCTGTGGAAAGATTTGGGCACATATTCAGCATCTAGAGGCAAACGTCTCTAGCGCCCTTATAAAAATACTAAATCACATAGTTTGTAAACTCATCGGATGACATAAAGGATGATATTTCCCTCTCCTCTACAGCCTTAATCTATGCTTTTTTTCTTCTTAATAATATCGTCAATCTCAGCCCTAAAGCCCATTCTCTGCATCAAAAGTGCCTCCGTATGCTACTTTCCCAAGTCAATAATCTCCTTATTCTTAGTTTCCTCAGCGTCCAGAAGCCTCTTTTTCAACTCTTTGTTCTCCTTAATAGAGGCCTTGGCCTACTTGATCTTAGGGTCATTCTCCTTAACCCATGACTACATGTTATAAAGGGCAAGCACAGACTGTAAAATAGTAAGAAGAAGAGTTAATACAAGACGATCTTACACTTAAAAGGAATGATGACACAAAATAGTAAGTGGTAAGAGAACTTACCTAAGTAGCCCTATGGAGTGCAAAGTTAGCAACCCAATAAGGGTCCTGCGAGTTAAAGTATTGTCTATCAGACTCAAGCATCATCGAACCAACAACATCTCCAAACCTTAGCTGGCTACTGAGTAACAAGCCTGTTGTCACACTACTCTGAGACAAATGGGTAGAAGCCACAACGTTATCAGAAATAGGGATGGTCGTGTCCCTAGTTACTTTGGACGGATTTATTTGGTGCATGAGGAGAGTTAATACGAGTGTCCTCAGGCACTTATTTTCTCTTTTTAGATCCCACGATCGCGGTGGGACCCCTAGTGGTGGTCTTCGTATATGGTTGTAAGGGAGAAGTATTTCTACCTACCATCTTTATGAGGAGGTTGCTAGTCATAGGAGCAGACATCTTCCAAATGTCATTTGAAACCCCGGCTGGACAATCTGCAAATAAAGAAAGTGCTAAGGGCCATCTAGAATAAATTAAGTAAAGATGACAATAAAGTTATTTGTAAAAAATAACTTACACAATTATTCATGCAAAGGTGATCAACGATATTTTGTCCATCTATGCTGATACCGGGATTAAGCTTGCAGACATAGACATTTAGCCTAATTTTAGGGACTCTCAGCTCATGAGCGCCAGAAGGGGCGTTGGTTTTAAACCCACAATCTCTTCAGACAAAAAATTACGAAGACTTCCAATAATGATTGGAAGTATAATTGATAGATAAGAGTTTCTAATCAGAACATTGGACCACAAAGCGAAAGTAGCACGACTGAGATTTAGATGTGGAGATAGTAAAACAAACTCTGAAAATGCTTACTGGAAGGATGACTATATATACCAGCTTCTAAAGTTGAATGGAAATGAGAAATAGTATCCATGCATTGGGATATATTTGTGCTGGAGAGAGCCTAATACTGTCAAGGGTGGCCCTAACATTCGAGTGAATTGGCATGTGAAAGCCAACTTTGAACATTTGTTCGCAAACAACAACCTCACTCTCAACCTAGTTATTGAACTCTCTCTCATCCTCGAAAGGAACCCTCATATTGATTAAAGACTTGATGCCGTAGAGGTGTCTCCAGAAAAATAAGCCAGTTTCCCTAATATCACTAGGGATGGTTGAGGCATACGAGGTATCAATATCGTCTTCCTTACTATTCTCATCCTCGTCCTCATCGCATGTTAGAGCTTGGACATGAGGATCTCTATTTTTAAACCCTACCTAGGTCATGGAAGAGATGGGTATGGCTATGGGTGGTTAGATAAATACGAGATCTACTCTCGTCTCATTGTCATTCAAAAGTCAACAACCTCAGGCTCAGTACCCTATGACTAGTTTAATGGAGTAAAGTGGTAACCCCTATTTCATGACTCGGCGGCCCACTCTCATCTAGATGAGATTCAGGACCTTCATGGCTTCCTCAAAGGGGTCAGACCAATCCCTACGCCGATAATTTGGTGGTCTAGGAATGTGTTATCGGCTATAACATGAGGAATAAATGGACTGAGAACCCGCAGAAGAAGCAATCGACATTGAGTTGTTACTAATACTATTGATAACCCTAGGCTCGGTTGGAATAACGTAAGTAAGAAGTAAAGGAGGATGAAGGATAGATAAAGGAACTGGTTTTAGAAGAAGTCTGGATTTAGCTTCGGCTGTACTGTTAGCCTTTACCTCAATCCCTGTAAGAGGGTACTTTAGATAAAATGCAAGCGTAACCCCTTTGAAGTATAGTAATGATAGATTAATTAGCCAAAACCCTGGATTAGTGATAGAACATGCAAACACAAACCTAATGAAGATAGGACTCAGTTTAAACTCACAAATCTCTAGTGTGTAACTCAGAAGGTAGTAATGAACTGAGAAGTAACTTAGCTAGAGGGAGAGAGAAGTAATCACCCTAGATACACCTTGGTAGGCAGGCAAACACACTAAACACTCTCAAGAATCTCTGTCACGTATTAAAAGCTTCGTAATAAATGATAGTGGCGAGTGAATAAGACTTCTGGTTTGTAATAACTCTCTCTGATGTGTATTCTCTCTAGTGATAACTTCTTAAACTCTCAAAATATCATCCTCTCCTCAGGGGTGGTTGGGGTCCTTAAATTTCCCCCCACACTATCCCTGAGGCAATCAGTCATTAAAGACTACGAAAGACATCCCTTATACTTTATGTCACAACATTAAATGCCTGATGCACTAGTTGTCTCCACATCATAAACATTAAATGCCAAGACATGCCTTTTGCCTAACCACTGTGTGTCAGGGGGCTGTTGTCGCAGAGGTGGCTCACCAACTGCCTGACAGCCCCAAATACCACGGTGGTTTACTCAAGTGCAGGTCTGACACTGTTTAGCTGGCTAGTGACATTTAGTAGAGGGTTGTTTGGTTCACAGCTCAACGCCCGATGGAACTCCAAGTTGCTCCGCCCGAGGTTCCTCGGTCAGGGTTCTTCGGTGTTTTACTAGGTGTATCTTATATGGTAAGGACAAGCCCCAACGGTGCCTTACTTCTCAATCCTCCAAACCAAGTCCCACTAAAGTTCCCGCGGTGAGGTCATTCGATAGAGCATGAAAGCTCCCCCAGGCCCTGCCAAGCCTGGTCTCTCGCGAATACTATTTGACCTCACACTAAAACTCCTTATTATTCTCGTTACATCATTACAACCGTTATAAATTACAGTCAATATAAACAAAGATATAATATGATTAACATAATAAGCTAAAGTATGAGTTGCCACGCCAAGCTGGGTTGCCATGCTAAGCTGCCTCGTTGAGTTGCCACGCTGGGTTGCCACGCTAAGTTTCCATGGTAGAGCTGCCTTGGTTTCTTAATCCCAAACATTATTGCTAATTGGGAAATTATCCCTAATCTCGGGATTACATTCAAGCCCCCTCTAAATTTGCCCCTTCGTGGAGAGGTTTGTTGGAGCAAGAAATGTCTGCACGAAACTTTTCAAACTGATGAACCTTCTCTGCGTGAAAAAATTCTGGCCTCCTTTCCTTTGTTAGAACCATAGCGTTATAATCTCCAGGAAAAAGTAAAATTCTCCCCGATGTACCTGAGCTGAAGCACTACGACTTGTTAGGGATTTGACGAAAGGACATCGCCACTTTTTCCTTATTCTGCGCTTCAACCATTCTAGCTTTTTATTATGTGAAATTCTCCCGAAAGGCCGCTAACCTTCTCAAATGCTCGTTTTGATTCCTGGTAAGTGAAATTCTCCCTCGTAATGCCTTGATAGGTTCAAAAAAGAAAAAATTCTCCCCGATGCAGTCGAGTCATCATTTAAACAACATTTGGACTTGTGGCGAGGGGGCATCGTAGATTTTTGGAACCGTTGGGATATATTTTCAGTTGGGAGTTATTGGATATGTCTGACAAAAATTCTGGCACTAAAACTCAAACTTGCTTAGGAAGGCAACCCTTTCTATTCCCCAAGTGTCACTCGTAAATGATGTAGCGCTGTCTTTTCAGCTGTCAAAGCACTTCCCGAAGTGCCACGTGTTCATTTGAAATGATTATAGGCGGCCTTGCACGTGCGATGGTGGGAAACCCAAAATACAGGTTTAAAAGGTTTAAAAGGCTTCAAACGTCTCTTTTATTTCAAACCCTTCTCTTTCCTTCTTCTTCTTCAAGCTCCCGTATTTCTTAGAGAGACAAACTTGTACGAAAACCTCCATTATTGTCTAGTGCTTTACTCATTCTCCTCCCTTTCTCATCTGTTGCGCCACCACCCATGGTTGTGGTTCTCCATTTTCATTACCAACCCTTATTTTATCAATCATTCTTTATAAAACTTTGTTGTTGTCTGTAATGGACTCTTCAAGCAACCTTACCGCACCTGCCACCAGTGCTCCACCTGTCGCCCCTGTTGTCACCGCCTCCTCTGCCGTCGCATTGACTGTTGCTCGTCAAGAACAATTTCGTTTCTACCGCCGGTCCCCCATTTTTGGCAAGGTTGATGACTTCGCTGGGTTTTGTAAGAGTTGTGTTTTTAATGCCATGACGCTTGGTGATGAAGATGAGAATTCTGATGACTGGGGCTTTTTACCTCCCGAGGGGACTCTCCGAATTCATCTTGAGAGAGGGGACTTCCCATGGTCCCACATCGACTTTGAAGTTCCTGGGGCCAAGTGGTTTGGTAAGTTCACCCTGTCCAAGAATAATATTTCTCTTCCCGTTCTGGTATCTCACTGGAATGCTACCACTCATACGTTCATCGCTGCGTGGGGAAAATTTATAATAATGTTGGAGGATGTGTGTGAGCTCCTAGGCCTTGAGGCAACAGGCCATGAGCCCTATTTTTATAAAGCGATGGATGCCCAAGAGACTGCTGACCATTTAGAGTTGGATCGTATATGCCGAAGGTGCAACGGTATTTCAAACAAAGCTATGTTCACTCCTCTTATCAACTATTTCTTCATTGATCCTTCTGAAGGTAGTTCCTCTGAGGCTGCCCCTGGATAAGGTACATCGCTGGAACTTCCTGTATATATCCTTTTCATTCTTTCTCGCTTCTTTTTAACGGGGAAGCCTAACGACCAGCCTCGAAGGGATCTCATTAACTTATCCTTCCATTTAGCCCGGGGTATCAAGCTTCCTCTGGCTGCAATCGCCTTGGTATCCCTCTACACATGGCTCAATAGAACCCTTTTGGACATGGAACGCTCTCTGAGCCGTTATAACTTGGCCAACTTCGCCAACTGTGTACTCCTCATAGGCTTCCTCTATGTACGTTTCTCAATCGTAGCAGCCAAGACCAATCGCCCTCCTTCGGGGGAAATAATCATGCCCCCACGATCCTTTGTTTATCACAAAAGACAAAGTCGAAAGGAGCTTACCTCCTTTATCGATGACTTTTCAAGATTTGTGATGAGGCCCTATGAAAAGGATATTTTTCTCTACACTTATGATTTCTTCAAGCATGAGGCAAGAGTGGTCCATGCAACTACTGTAGACCTCATTATAGAAGACCCCTCACTAGCCGTGGTCCTGCTATTTTCGCCCAAATACCTGCCTCTTACACCGAGTGGGGATACACTAGTGAGCACTACAATCCCAACCGATGCAGCTACCAATTTGGCTTTGATCAAGGGGCTCCTCGCCTGGTGTTTTAATTATCCAACCCCAAGGTCTCCTTTAGTAAGGCGTGCTCTCTATTTTCCTCAAATGTGCGTGGGGAGTGAGTTCTACACTGGCTGGGCGAGTCACCATCCCCAATATCACAAGGCAAGGGGATGTGACCCCTCTGTTTGCGACAAAGTACTGACCGAGGCGGCTGGGCTAAATTTCTGAATTCATTGAGGGGGATCTCGTATATCCTCCAGTTCTTATGTTTTATGCCTTGGAGTTACGGTTGAAGGGTAATTTTGTTCTTGGGATTGAGTTCCCTCTAAGCCAGACCCCCAAAGAACCTCCCACTGAGCTTCCTCCATACTGCCCCATGATCCCTATTGTGATGCCCAAACCCAAGGTTGCTACAACCCCCAAACCAATTGCCCCCTCAACCAAAGCTGCAACGAGATAAGGGCCTTCTGAGCCACCTGCCAAGAAGGCCAAGAAGTCCAAGTCCTCAAAGTCCAAGCCCCAGTTTAAAGCACAAACTCCCTTGGAGGCATTTCCTATTGCCTCTGTTCCCCCTCCCATGTCTCCAGAGATGGCTAAAGAGCTGAGGAGGCAGGTTGAAGCTGAAGTCGCAAGAATAAATGTCGAGTTTCAATAGGGCACTGTCGGCGTTCCTCTTTCGGCTGCTTTTTCCACGATCGTGGTTGATCCCAGTGAGCCACTGGCAAAAAGGATAAGAAGGTTGAGGGTACCTGAAATTGGTGGTGCAACGAGCTCAAGGAAGAAAACACTGGGTACCAAGACCCAGAAGAAATAGGCGCTTGAGAAACCTCCATCCCCAGCTCTTTCTGCTGCTGCCTCTTCGCCACCTTCACTAGTGGTTATACCTTCTCGTTCTCCCTCTGGATCTGAGGTATGTGTGCATTCTTTATTTCTTATTCCCCTTCTATTAAGGTGTGTTACATTTGCTCATTTCTTAATAAGAAAATGTTTTGGTGTAGGGAGTTGGAGAAGAAAGGCCCAATCCTCCCAGTCCCCCTGTAAGCCGCTTTGTGGGGGGCATTGCGGCATCTCTCAAGATGATACCACTCTTCCTCGTTCCCCCATGACAGGACTTACCTACTCATGGAGATTGTCCTCCTAACGGGCCAAAGAAACTGCTATGAGGGCTGCTAATATTGAGTCTACTGAAATGCCTGGTCAACCAGAGGGAACTACTGCAGCCTCCTTTGAGTTACCATCGGATTAAGAGGTCCCTCTGCCCATCGTTGTGGTCGAGGAGAGTGCCCCGCAGGTAAATTTCTTTCCAAGTCTTTCATCTTTTATTTGTCCCATTTTTTTATTTATCCTTTCTAATATGTTGGGCCGTTTTAGGTGGAAGTGGCATCACTGAAAGCTAACAGTCTCCTTCTTCCTGCATTGTCAAGGCCCCTTACTGCAGTTCCTCTTTTTGGTCCCATAACGGGGGTAAGTTAGATGCATTCCTGCCCCTTATTCTTTTTTGTTTACTCCTTGTGTCTAACACTTGGTTTTACATTTGCAACTTTCTCCAAGTCTCTCTCCACCCTTTGCTCTTAGTGGCCTTTTCCCTTCCCAGGCCCAGGTTGGTGCTACTGATCTCGTTGGGCCATCTCTTGAAGGTCCAACGTCTTCTTCCGATGATGCGCCCATGTTGGCTTTAGTACCTTATGTTGGCGAGGGAAGTTTGCCTAGCGTTGAAGCTTCTTCAGCCAAGGGCCCCATTAAAGCTGCTGAGGCAATGACCCAGCCTCCAATAGTTTCTATTATTATGGCCCACATGGTAACTCCCGTTCTCGCTCCTACTGCTGCAGAGGTACTTTGCTAATTTTTCTGTATTTTTTAATTTCTGAAACTTCACCTATATAGGTGACTTAATCAATGAAAACACTTGTTAAGGTTTTTCATAAACTCCACCTATATTGGTGACTTAATAACGAAAACATTTGTTAAGGTTTTCCAAAAAAAAAACTCCACTTATATCGGTGACTTAACAACGAAAATATTTGTTAAGATTTTTCCAAAAACTCCACCTATATCGTTGACTTAACAACGAAAACACTTGTTAAGATTTTTCTAAAAACTCCACCTATATCGGTGACTTAACAACGAAAACACTTGTTAAGATTTTTTCAAAAACTCCACCTATATCGCTGACTTAACAACGAAAACACTTGTTAAGATTTTTCCAAAAACTCCACCTACATCAGTGACTTAATAACGAAAACACTTGTTAAGATTTTTCCAAAAACTCCACCTATATCGGTGACTTAACAAAGAAAACACTTGTTAAGATTTTTCCAAAAAATCCACCTATATCGAGGACTTAACAACGAAAACACTTGTTAAGATTTTTTCCAAAAATCCACCTATATCGGTGACTTAACAACGAAAATACTTGTTAAGATTTTTTCATAATTCCATGTTTCCTCTAACTGTTCTCGGGTTGCTCGAGAGTATTCTCCACCAGCTTCTTCGCCTATTGCCTCGCCGCACTGGGATCCTATCATTTCAAAAGATTCCAACCACGATGACCAAGGTTCCATGACCGGTGCCCCTGTTGAGAGCGAGTCTGGTTGTGAGCTTCCTCTGCCCTACCTTGCTCCTCATGCGTTCTGCATGATGGTACTTCAGCGTTCTCCTCAGATGCCTGCCAACCATCGTCTGGTCATTGAATAGCTTGTAAATCATCATCCTGAGACATTCACGGTGTATTGCCTGTGCTCAAACATCTCCATTATGAGTTACAGGCTTTAAGGCATGGCCACCGTCGTTGCTGAAATTGCTAACACTCCAACTTTAAGAGTTACCCGACCACTCCTTAACCAATTTCTGGGTTATTTGAGGGAGTTGGGTCGTGATGGCTTCCATTTTGGCTAGCTTATCGCACATTTGAAGACCTTAAAGAGCCAATGACTGGACAGCCAGAGGGAACTCTTGCGAAAACATCAAGAGGTTCAGTGGGAGGAGGAGGCTAAAATGGCTGAGCTATCACCTCTTCTTGGAGCTATTGACAAAGAGGTGGAGTACCTCGAAGAAACTCTGCGTCTGGAGAAGCCAAAACGATAAAAGCTCCTTATCAAATGCACACAAGCACATACAAGGTTGGAGGTTTCCATTAATGCCCAACGGTCTTGCTTAGCGGCTTCTTCGGGTCTTCCTGGAGATTTTTTTGCCTCCCTAGATTTGTGGTTCCGCCTAGGCCAATGAGTTTTTTGTATATGTATTTTTTTTTCTACTTCTCATGTAGTTCTTGGGTAATAGCTCCCAATTTTGTAATGCCCCAAAGTTTATGAATGAAAAAAGATATCAATTTTCTCATGCAATTTCTTTGTGTTACCACTGTTTGCATAGATTGTGAAGTGTGAAGTTCTGTAATTCTTTCATCTCTACTTGAGTTATAATAAAAAGAACTATTATACTCATTATAAAAATAACTTGTATATTCATAATCAGCTAGATACATCGGTGGCCCAAACATAATTCTTACACATGATAAACCTTCAACCATTTATTGTTGATTTTGAATGGTTTGTATTCTTCCATCTTAGAAATTAAGTAATAACCTGAGTCATGGGCTTCCATCACAATGAAATTTCCTTCCCAATTTTCTATAAACTTACGTAGAGGAAGCCCCTTGATATGTTTCACTGCTGCTTTCAATATGAGGTCTCCCTCCATGAACTTCCTTGGTCTCACTAAGTTATCATACGAGAGTTGCTTCGTATACATTTAAAAGTGTTGCATCGCATTATCTCTGTGTTTGTCCAATGCTTCTAACTTCCCATGTCTATTCTGGGGGAGCATGCTACTTCGTAAAGCATATCGAGCAGAGGGGGCTTTTAACTCTACTAGGAGAATCACCTCGGCCCCATAGACAAGAAAGAACGGTGTATACACTGTGGGCTTCCTCTTAGTTGTTCGATAGGCCCATAATACGGCTGGTATCTTTTTATCCCACGATCTTAGGAAATCCTCCATTATTTTAGCCAAGATATTAACCAAAGTTTTGTTAGTCGCTTCGACTTGACCGTTTCCCTTTGGGTATGCCACCGTTGAAGTGTAATGGACAATGGAGTATTTGACTATGAGCATCATTACTTCTGAATTGATGAAAGGGGTTCCTTTATCTGAAAGGATAACCTTTGGGATCCTAAAATGACAAATGATTTATTCTCTGATGAAGTTGCTCACCACTCCCGATGTTTCCCTTCTCAGTGGTATCGCCTCAGCCCACTTTGTGAAGCACTCCGTTGCTACTAGTATCCATATATTCCCCCTCGAAGAAGGGTGTATTGCCCCTACCAGGTCGAATGCCCAAGTTTGAAAAGGATAAGGCATTGCCAGGGAGTGTAAGTCCACTGACGGGGCATGGATCATATTTCCATAAAGTTGGCAAGCCTTGCACTTTCGAATGAACTCAGCCGAATCTTTCTCCATCGTTGGCCAATAGTACCCAAAGTCATCAACTGGTCATATAACTTGTCCCCTCCTATATGAGCTGGATCGTGTGCCTGTTTGAGGACCTCCATTGCCTCTTCTCTCGTGATACAACACAAAGGCCTATTGAATTATCCCCTTCGATAAAACTGCCCCTCCTGAACGTAGAATCTCAGGGCCCTTCACTGAAGTCCCATCGCATTAATTTTCTCTGTCGGGATAACTCCATCTTTAATGAAGTCAATATAAGGTAGTCTCCAGTCAGCCTGAGCATCCACAACATGACATTCAGCTGCCTCGAAGAACAATTGGCATTTGTCGCACTTTCGTTGTAGCTCCATCGCGTCCTGTTTCATTCTTGGTCAAAAATATTCTAATTACCTTTTGATCTCTCCCCTCAAGTCTGCGTTCTCTTCCATTGGTAGAATTGTCTGTACCATCGAAGGAGTTATTCTTCGTTGGATCACGATGGTAGTTGTATCATTCCTCATGAGCGTCTTTTGGGCAATGGTGGCATATGCGTCTAAGTGGCAATTCATCGTTTTGGGCTACCTCTTGATCTTGGTCCGATGGAACTGGCCGAGGACCCTCTGAATGATTGTTCTGTATGGTGCCAGGATCATGTGTTTCAATGCGTATTCTCCATTCACTTGCTGAACCACCAAGCTTGAATCCCCTTTGATGCAAAGTGAACGGATCCCCCTTCGGAGAGCCTCTAGAAATCCCAACACCAATGCTTTATATTCTGCCTCGTTGTTGGAATAAGGGAAATCTCATTTGTAGGAAAGGCAGATTTCCTCCATTCCCTTTGAAAGAATAACCCCTACTTATCTTTTCTTTTCTGCCGAGGATCCGTTGAACTGCATTGTCCATTCCTCATATGTTGCGTCTAGGTGGTTGGCCTACAAATCGTCTACTGGAATACTTTCTTTGGGTGGCTTAAACGTTCCTGAGGGGAAAATTTCCAATAAATCGGCGTAGGCCTGGCTTTTGATCGCGCGAGGAACCACACACTTTAAGTCATATTCGAAGAGAATAAGGAACCACCTAGCTGCTCTACCAATCAATATAGTTCTAGATAGCAAATACTTAATAGGATCACATCTAGTTATAATATGAATTGTAAAAGACAACATGTAATGTCTAATTTTTTGCGCTACAAATACCCAGGCTAAACAATGCCTTTCTAAGCTGTTATATCTAACTTCTGGCCAATGGATGATCCTGCTAAGGTAGTAAACTGGTCGTTCTTTCCCGTCAATCTCTTGTGCCAGCAAAGCTCCCACGGACCTCGTGATGGATGTGAGGTACAGTTGCAACGGTATTCCTGCCTTTGGGGGAACCATAATCTATGACAAAACGAGCAGTTTCTTCAGCCCATCGAGAGACTCATCATGAACGTCCTCTAACTTGAACTTCGTGTTTTTTCGCAATAGCTGCATCAACGGATGTGTTATTTCGGCTAATCTAGGCACAAATCTCCTAAGGTAGGAGACTTTACCGAGGAAACTCTTCAGCTCATTTGCCGTTCTTGGGCATGGCATTTCCAAAATCGCCCGCTGTTTATCCTGGTCCATCTGCACCCCTTGTCGATCAACCACAAAGCCTAGGAATTTCCCACTTGTCACTCCAAAAACACACTTCAATGGGTTCATCTTCAATTTATACTTCCTGTAACGGGAAAACACCCTCCTCAAATCGTTCAGATGGGACTCCTCCTTCCTCGATTTGATGACCAAGACATCCACATATAATTCCATAAATTTGTGAAAGAAATCATGAAAAATGGCCATCATTGTTCTTTGGTAAGTCTCCCCAACATTCTTGAGTCCAAACGGCATCACCTTGTACATGAAGTTGCCCAACGGGGTTCTGAACGTTATTTTCTCTACATCCATGAGGTCCATCTTGATCTGTTTATACCCTACATATCCATCCATGAAACTATACATCTCATGACCTACCGTTGCATCTATAAGGCTATCGATGGAGGGCAAAGGGAACTCGTCTTTGGGGCAAGCTCTATTTAAATATCTGAAGTCCACGCAGATCCTTATTTGGTTTTTGTCCTTCTTCCCCACCGGGACAATACTGGATAGCCAGAGTGGGT
Source organism: Sambucus nigra (assembly GCA_949130495.1). Taxonomy (NCBI): domain Eukaryota; kingdom Viridiplantae; phylum Streptophyta; class Magnoliopsida; order Dipsacales; family Adoxaceae; genus Sambucus; species Sambucus nigra. The sequence continues at coordinate 582,211,074 of OX422211.1, read as the reverse complement.
ACTGTATCGGTGTGATGAACCCTGTCGTTAGTAAGCGTTGAACCTCTTCCTTGATCTTCAAATCTAGCTCAGGTTTGTACGTTCTCGTCGCTTATTTCACCGGAATGGCTGAAGGCATTACGTTCAACTTGTGGCAGCTTACTTCCTCGTCTAGCCCCTCTATCTCTGTGTATTTACACGCAAAGACGTCTATAAACTCCTCAATCAACTCAACCAAGGCCTCTAGTTTCTCCTTACAGAGATTCTTCGAGATGAAGATGGGCCTTGTATTTCCCCCTTCTTTGGCCAAATTCAACTATTCTAGTTCTTGTGCCTGCGGTTTCGGTCGATCCGTCATGTACTCTGGTTCTTCAGTAACTTCCTTCACTAATTCCTGTATGCTGGAGTTGTCTATCACCATGTATTATCCTCGTTTATCCACCAGAAAGCATTCATATATCGGGTCAACCTCATCCTTAGTTTCCTCGGCCGCCCACTCATACCGTTATAATCGATACACCACCTTTCCTTCCCTGATAACGACCTTCTTGCATTATCTACTAGTAGTGGTGACTGCCTTCCTCTTATTCTCTCTAAAAATCTCGGCCACTCTTTCTTCTGAGAACCAGCTCAGCACGCTTTATCGTTGGACCTCATGCTCCATCGGATCCACTCTGGGCCTCATTCTGTCTTTGAGCTTCTTCGAGATGCTTTGGGGCCGAGGGACCACCTGGTGAGCTTCTTTGGTTATTTCCCTTGTGCTGCTCGCAACCTCCTTCTTCTGCCCATTCAAGGCCCCCATCCTTTCTCTGATCGAGGGAACCCATGCTCCCTCTATTCTTCAAGTTAGGACCCGGACATCTTCCTTTAACTTTGTGTAAAATGTTGCGTCCACCAAGTGAGCCTCCTCAACAGTGAAGGGCCTCTTCGTAGCCCTAATGGTCACCTCTACTCCCTTGATATTCGCTTTAGCACATTGGTGGTACATTGAGGAAACTATCCCTTGGTTGTGCATCCATACTCTTCCTATCAGCAGATGGTAGGAATTTGCACTCTCTATCACGTGGAACTTGACATGGGAACTCAAATTTCCCATTACAATCCCAACATTAACGTACCCAATGGATTTAGAAGATTGGTTATCATGCCCCAAAATTACCAAGAGCATGGGGACCAACCTTTCTTCTGGAATATTGGTTGCGTGGAAAGAGTTTATTGGCATGACATTGATGGAGGTTCACCCATCCATAAGAGTCCTTACAAATCTAACTCCGTTGACGCTGGCGGTCACATATAATGACCTGTTATGAGGGAAACTTATAGCCATATCTGCATCGCTGAAGGTTACTTCTGGCAGAAGCCTTCTCACCAACCTGGCCATGTGTCCCTTCCATCTTAAAAAAGGGAATACGTTCTTCCTCACCATATCGAGTATTTCCTGGGTTATCTCCAACCTACTCTCCTTCGGTATCCCCACTTGGTCGAAGAACTAGGTGAACTTTGGGGATTTTGAAACTGCACAGTATTCTAGAACTGGGTTTACTTCCTCACCTTCAACATTGTATACATCCTCCACATCATTGGTGCTTGCTTCGTCATAAGCCAACACTACATTAGCCATTGCCCTCGTATAATCTTACAGAGCCTCTTCGTACTCTTCTTGCTTCGTTGTTGACTTTCTTTCTCCTCTCTCAGCCTCTTTATCATAGGCCACCACGAGATTGGTCCCATGTGCTGGCAGTGGGATGTTGTTGACGTTATGTGGAGGGATTTGCAACGTCCCTTCCTTCACGTACTTGTCGATGATTTTTCTCAGTGTGAAATACCTCTCGGTTGGATGCTGGATCCTCCGATAAACCTGGCAGTACTTTGGATCTGCCTTCATTGTCGCATCGGGCTCCCCAATGGGAATTTCCTTTGGATCATAGACCATTCCCCCTTGGGCCATCGTATTGTAACAGTTGACATCTTCTTCCACTGTACAAGGCAATGATGGTGGGTCCTCCCTATCTTTTCCAAACTTCCTCTTATTATCCTTCTTCGGTGCCTTACACCTATCTCCCCCCTCGGTGTACCCTACCCATGGAGCTTGAGACCTTCCCCCCGCGGATTGCTTCGGTTGCCTAAACATCATAGGCACCACCATCGTATTGGGATGTACCACCAAGGAAATATTTCTTGCCGCTTTTAAGAACGCCGCAAAAGTCCCCTCGCGCGTCTCATTGATAAGATGGCAAATGTACTCAGGAAGCATCCCCTCAGCGCAGATCTGTAATAACTTGGATTCTTTGGCCTCCTCCCTCACATCGAGGGATCTTTCCCTAAACCTTCAAACATAGGCCACCACTTCTTCCCCAGGTCGTTGCTTCTCCCTACCCACTTGGGTCAAAGTAAACTCATCTTCTGCCAGAAAGAACTTCTGGACAAACAATACGTGTATATCCTCCCATGTAGAAACGCTGTTAGGAGCCAAATGGGAATACCAGGTATATGCTTTATCGGTTAAGGATTTGGAAAACTCCCTCAACCTAAGTTTCTTATTATTGCAATGTGCCCCCAAGTGTTCAACAAAGTGCTTAATATGCTCCTTCGGGTTCCCACCTTTCCCTGTGTATTTTTCAAAGATGGGAGGAATATAGTCCATTGGATAGGAATCATCATTGTATTCCTGAGGATAAGGTGTTCGAAAGTCATTATAAATCGAAGCTACCTCACCAGTAGATTGCGAGGAAGCCTTCATGAACTTCAGCATCTCTTTTTGCATCTCCTTCCTCATCTCCTCCATGGGTGATGCTACTGGGGCAACAACCAACGGGACCATGGGCTCAGTGCCTGTTGTAGCTGGAGCAGTCGTCATAGTTGGGACCGTTTATACTCCTTAGGTTCCAACTGCTGGATTCATAATAGAGGGTATGCTTGCTGGGACCGTTCCCGCTACACCTGCACCTGGTGGGGCCGTTGGGGCTGCCCTTGGTGTTACGAAGGCATTGGCTTCCAATCCTCCCAGCATCATTGAAGCTACCGGAGTTGGCAAAAACTCATAAAACTTACTCATGAGGAGCGCCACCTAAGTGGGTCCCAACCCTGCGCTCGTGGAAGCTTGTGTCACCCCAGGAATGCCTGTCGTCGCCTGAACCGGATGTACCTCTATTCGAGGAACCCTATCCCCTAGAGCCTCCGGTTCTTTTGCAACTTGTTCTTCATTGTGTTGGATGTCATCAAAGTTAAGACCTCGATTAGCATTATCTTTCACCATACTCCCTACTTAGAAGAATGCCTCCCCAGCAGAGTCGCCAAATGTAAGAGGGTACTTTAGATAAAATGGAGGCGTAACCCCTTTGAAGTATAGTAATGATAAGTTAATTAGCCAAAATCCTGGATTAGTGATAGAACATGCAAACAGAAACCTAATGAAGATATGACTTAGTTTAAACTCACAAATCTCTTGTGTATAACTTAGAAGGTAGTAATGAACTTAGAAGTAACTTAACTAGAGGGAGAGAGAAGTAAGCGCCCCAGATACACCTTGGTAGGCAGGTAAACACACCAAACACTCTCAAGAATCTCTGTCACGTATTAAAAGCTTCGTAATAAATGACAATAGCGAGTGAATAAGACTTATAGTTTGTAATAACTCTCTCTGATGTGTATTCTCTCTAGTGATAACTTCTTAAACTCTCAAAAGATCATCCTCTCCTCAGGGGTGGTTGGGGTCCTTAAATAGCCCCACACACCATCCCCGAGGCAACTCAGTCATTACAGACTATGAAAGACATCCCTCATACTTTATGTCACAACATTAAATGCTTTATGCACTAGTTGTCTCCACGTCATAAACATTAAATGCCAAGACATGCCTTTTACCTAACCACTGTGTGTCAGGGGGATGTTGTCACAGAGGTGGCTCACCAACTGCCTGACAGTCCCAAATACCACGATGGTTTACTCAAGTGTAGGCCAGACATTGTTTAGCTGGCTAGTGACATCACCTAAAGTAGATGTGACATTAAGTAGAGGGTTGTTTGGTTCACAGCTCAACGTCCGATGGAACTCCAAGCTACTCCGCCCGAGGTTCCTCGGTCAGGGTTCTTCGGTGTTTTACCAGGTGTACCTAAGATGGACAGGACAAGCCTCAATGGTGCCTTACTTCTCAATCCTCCAAACCAAGTCCCTCTAAAGTTTCCACGGTGAGGTCATTCGATAGAGCATGGAACTCTTCCAGGCCTTGCCAAGCCTGGTCTCTCGCGAGTACCATTTGACCTTACACTATAACTCCTTATTATTCTCGTTATATCATTACAACCGTTATAGCTTACAGTCAATATAAACAAAGATATATTATGATTAACACAACAAGCTAAAGTATGAGTTGCCATGTCAAGCTGGGTTTCCACGCCAAGCTGCCTCGCTGAGTTGCCACGCTAAGTTGCCATGATAGAGCTGCCTCGATTTCTTATTTCCAAACACTATTGCTAATTGGGGAATTATCTCTAATCTCAGGATTACCTTCGACCCCCTCTACAACCCCAAAGTAAGAGTTCTCTAAGGTGGGGGTACTGCTCTTCTAGCTCGTATAATCTTCGGTACATGAAAAACAGAAATGACGTTAACTTATGTTGACTCTAAGATTTAAAAAGGGAACTTAAACGTTTTCAAAGAAGAACCTGTCAAGAATAAGTTTGAATGTTGATGGAGAAGAAGACCAGAGCACCACCCAAAAATGAACTAATACCTAAAAATTATGCTTTCCTCCTAAACACTAACTTTTTTACCCTTAGTAACCTAGATATCACCCAATAATCCCCAAACAAGGGCTGGAAAATGCAAAGTTTTTCTAGAAGAAAAACAAAGATTGAAAACCACCAACAGAAATGAAAAGGAAAGGTAAAAAAAGGAGAAAGAAGGTTACGTGAGAAGATGTAAAGCTTGGAACAAAGAAAAAAGGAGGATTCACCCCTGGAACTAAAGGATTGGAAGAAATAAAGAGAATGGGAACTTTGTTTGCTATGGAGGCTTAACGAGAAGAAGTGAAGAAGAAAGAGAAAATGTAATTTTTGATGTTTTTAAATCTTTGTGACGATTAAACACGTTTACCAAGGCACAGATAATTAAGGAAAAACTCCCTAAGGTTCACGCTTGCCTCCCCTTCTTGGGCCACTCTCCATACCATCTACATATTGACAAGTGTCCACTTAAGGACACCAAGACGTCACTTTTATCAAGATTCTGAAATGACACTTCTAGCACTAGCACCTCATCATTCCACACACCTGACCAAGGCTCCCTCAAACACCGAGGGGACATCTCATCGCAGGGGGTTGGATAAATTTACACGTTAGTCTCCTATATACATTGAAGACTATGATCTAGGGGTAATTGATATACATAAATGTGACCTCATCTGGATAAGGCCTGCATTTATGAACCCCTCAGTGCAGCTCAAACTCATACTCATATGGTCCCATTTCATATTGTCCCATATAAAAAGATCTTGGCCTATAAAACACGATCAAAAGAACATTTACAACTATTCACGATGGCTGTCATAATACTCATGGGGTGGTGTTTCTATGTCTCGACCCTAATGTGTGTCGACCTCATATGACGCATTCAGGTGGAGACTTATAATAATCATTTGTAGAACGAGTCTCACTCGCCATATCCTCCATTAAGAACCATTTTATCAGTCTCGGACAACCGAGATTTTCCAGATCCAACATCAGCATCTCACATAAAACATGTGGCCTACGCATTGCCAAGACACATGGACAAAACCGTTATAGAAGATCAAGCCCCCACGTGGGATTCTCTCATCCATCCATTTATCCCATGCACACCAGGTGCATGCTCGGGGGTTGGCATTGTGCAACCCCAACACTGTAAAAGCCAACCATGTCTTCTTCACATGGGAGCGGGGGGGATTACAAACTCTATTACTTTATGTGCTGAGAGAGAGAAAGTGTCAATGTATATTTTCATGGCCATTAGAGCCCGACTATAGTGAAAATCACTGATACCTTGCACAGTGGAGTAGGCCTAAGCCGAGCCACTTACATGCTTTTGTATTCCTTTACCTTTCATCCCTTCTTTAGCTATATACATATCTCTCGCATTACTGTGTTGTTCTAAACATTATTAACAGAGCTATAATCTGAAATATCCACTGATTTGAGGTAGTGATATCTCGGGTATCATAAGGGGGTATCAAGATGGAGTTTCTACAGTTATAGTTTGATCACGATTTAAAACTGTGGCCTTCCACATGACAAATTGGTGCTAACTTTACCGCCTAAAGGGTTACCGTTGGAATACGTTCTGGAACTGTGACCAATCCCTTATCTAAATCACCCTTTCCCTTGGTCACAGATTTTTTATGGTGGTCACGAATTTGTATTGTGACCATTCTAGATATATAGCATAGTGCAATAAGATAGAAAAAAGTATATTTTTACTTCTTATAATGTGTGGGTCCCAAATGTATAAGGAAGTATTTAAAGCATGGCTTAAGTTAAAATCACAAATTAGAATGTATATTTGAGATATCGAAAATCAAAAGTCTCTTTGGAACAAAAATATGTGTTCACAGATAAAAGTGAAGTAATTAAACTCAACAAGGCTTTAGATCAAAGTTTGAAAAAAAAACATCTTAAAAATATAAAGAGGGGAATGAAGAAGAAAAGAGAAAAGGATTTTTCTCTTTAGAGTTTTTAGGCTACAAATTTTTTCTCATAAAAATAATCTCATAATTATTTGTGAGATATCAAAAATATAAAGATTCTCAGTAACGAAATATTTGTTAAAGGATTAAAATGAAATAATAAAATTTCAACATAACTATTCGATTAAAGCAAAATAAAAGTATCTAAAATATACTCAAACATGCTTCAAAAAAGCTTATGACTAATGATTTTCAGCATAAGTTTTTCTCTCTCAAAGTATGATCTCAACCTCCCTAAAAATCAAGGTGATACTTTATTAAATAACGCATGTGAGATTGTGTGTACAACCTTCATTACCTTAAAATTAGGGCATGACATGTTGAGAGATCATAGACCTTTAATCAACAAGATTTTGGTCGAAAGTGAATATATACAAATTTTTAGGCTCAAAGTTCAAAAAATTTCTTTAGATTTTCAAATAGATTTTAGTCAAATTCGAATGTTGGAAAATGACAAAATAACTGGGAATGCAAGGGATTTAATTGACTAATTTGTATAATAAATTTCCACACACACAAAACCAATTTTGAAACTAAGCATGCAATCAACACAAATGATGAGGAAAAATCCCTAAAAAGGGCAAAACCTTATATACAACACAATTAACTGTTTTGAACGACAATCGACTTACAAAACTTAGAAAATCTAAGTGCGATGCGCAGAGAATTAAAAACCATTAATAGGATATGACTCGATCCAGAGCTTTACATAGGTAGCGATCTACCCTGAGTATCCAGCGATCAACCTTGACTTCATCAGAAGTGAAAGCCCAGTGTCATAATTCAGCAGTGGAGATTCCTCTCCACAAAATTTATAATGATATAAACCTTCTTTGTGACTTGGTAAATTGATCTTCTTTATTCTAAGGGATTTGGAATGTTTATGGAGCTTTTCAGTCGCCAAAGAGAACTCAAAAGAGGTGTTTTTATTTATGAAAAGAGTTCTTAATAAGTCTAATCTTGTTCAGCCTTTTTTTATAAGAAGGTTGGATAAAAATGATAAACACAAAAGATTTGGATTAGATAAATTTTATAAAATAAGTTTCGCCCGATCATTTGAATGAATTTGGCCTCATTAGAACGAAATAAATGATCTTTTTCGAACGAAGATCAAATGATATCGTCGAACGATATTCCAAAGGATGATGAAAAATTGGTCATTTGAAGTTTAAACAAGCTCGTTCGAATAAAGGGCTAAACTCGTTCAAATGAAGGGTTAACCTCATTCTAACGACACCAAAGCTTTTCTAATTATTTTTTTATACAAATTCAAATGCCCTTTTAAATAAAATTCCTCTTTAATAACTCTTAAACCCCATAAATAACTAATAAATCATTTTACAAGCCAAGATCATGACTTCTTCAAAGCATATTGAGACAAACAAATCTTCTAGATTTAAAATATCTTCAATTTTATCTTCGAGTAACGAGAAGTCATGTAGGTTTCGTGTTTGTGTAACGAAATAAGCCAAACTAAAAAATAAAATATGAGCAATTATAAATTAGTTCTATAATAATAAAGACACACTTTGTTAAAGTGAACCAACTCACGGGGATGACTATAAAATTTATCTTTTTCAATTTGCACACAGTTTTGTGATCAATAAAGCTTCATTTCGCTACAGCGAACTAACATAATTTTTAAAAGTTCTTGAAACTGTAGAGGGGTACCCACTTGTCTACCCAAAAGTAGGACTGATAGGTCGAGGGGGATCAAGGAAGATAGGGTCCACCACGAGGGGCTCCATTCCTATAATAACCCAAAATAGAGAATGGGATGAGAGGTTCAACCACGAGGGGCTCCATCCCCAAAATGGCCTAAGATAGAGACTTGGATGAGAGGGTCCACTATGAAGGGCTCAAGTCCTTAAATGAGCTAAGACATAAATATTGACAAGAAGTCTCACAACGAGCAACCCTAAGTTAAACATCAAAATGCCAAATGAAAATGGCGAGGGGGTGCTCAATGAGCAACCTCAGGACAAAAGATATAATGTGTGAGAAGATAAAAAAATTTGAGGGGATGATCACAAGTCTTATTTAAACAGTTACTAACATTATTATTTGTCTAGCACAGGTAGCCTTGAGCGATTCGAGAAGGCCAGCTGGTATCTCTTGGGAATTTTGGTTTGGTGGCTGAGAGATAAGGATTATTGGGTAAAGCCAAAGCCCAAACACTTGACACTTTAGGATAGAGATAATACTAGTAGAGAGAGCCTAGGGGTCACTCAAGTACGCACACAACCCTAACTTAGAATAAATGAGTGAGTAGCCAAGAGACTGCTCACATAAGTATTTTTTAAATGACCATTGGTTAGTGGCCTTCAAGGCCAATCGTAAGTTTTTACAAAAGTTTGTACAATAAGTTACTGTTTGAAAAGATATTTACCGAATTGCACAATTTAGCACTACTAGCTTACAAATTTTCTTTTTGACTTTAGTATGCACCAGATGTTTCCTCTTAGAGGGGGAAGATGACTAATAGACAGACATAGATAAAAGGTACATTGCAGAGCTCGTCTCTAGGGGTGCCTTGTTTTAGCACCCAAATATCCCTAGTGTCTACCCATAAATAGGACCCTTATGTAAGGTCAAGAAAATAGAGAAAACTCAAGTTAACACTGTTACTCTGTCAAAATCATACCAAAAAAGTATTCGCTCCCTACTACCTCTTAACTGTCAAAGTGCTTGCCTCTTCACTCCCTTTACAACCATCACTTTTAAGAGACCCCTCTCTCTCTTTCAGAAACTTTCATTGTTATAAAAGTTGCTACTCATTATGCTCTTTTCACGAAGAAAGTTATAGGGAAGCTCCATTATTGCCATAATTATAAGGTTTTCTCTCGTAGATGCTCTTGAGACTTTGATGGCCTGAAGACATAATCCATTGAAGTGGGTCATGCCTAACCCGTTCTAGTTCTTCATAGACTCCAGTACAACAACCCTTCTACATTTGGCAACTTCGCTGGGCAGGTATTCTCATTTTTATGGATAAAGAAGGACATAAAGTTTTAAAGAAGCTAGTGTTTGAAGACACTCTCGCATGTAATGGAGTTCAAAGTGACCAGACAACCCTAGAGGAGGTTGTAGTGACTAGAGTGATAGCACTTGCTCCTTACGGGGATAGGCCAATGCTGCATTAGCCATTCCGTTAGAGGGGACAAGCTTAATGAGTATGTTATTTGAGATTTTGATATAGAACAATGTTGACCTAGTAAGTTTGAGCCAAACTTTCATGATGACTGCAGTGGCCCCTGTTGCAGTTTAAACAACGACTATGGAAGTGGCTTAGCCTCGGAAGGATGTAGCATAAGAGATAGCAACGCCAGTGAGTTCACCGGTGATAAAGAAAGTTATCTTCGATGAGTTCCCCTTAAAATTCATTACTATGGAGGAAGTGAAGAAAATGCTCTCCTCTCAAAGAGAGTCTCTTTATATTTATGAGGAACTACAGAATCTCTACCCAGAATGCATCAATGAGAAGCCATATCCAGAGGGATATGTTCCTTTAATTCATCAAATTCAATGGAAATGGTGAGAACCATAGGGATCATTTGAATGAGATAAAGTTGTGGGAGTTCTCCAAGACTCTCACAGGAAAAGCATACACGTGGTATTCCCACCTGGCGCTGAACAAAATTCTAACCTGGGAGGAGATGCACAGCAAGTTCCTGCATAAGTTTTTCTTAGCAGAAGACGAGTTCTCGTTGAGGCACCTCGTGCAAGAGGTACGGAAACCTGGTGAAGAATTGATGCAGTAAATCACACACTTTCGAGAAAGGTATTTGTATGTCCATGAAGATGTGACAGAAGCAAGACCACTATAGATGGGTGTTAAGGGGGTGCTAAAGGATATAAAATCTACTTGGTCAATCAGACCGAAGATGGAACGCTCAGGGAGTTCACACCTAATCACTATAGTGAGAACGTCGAGTTATTCACCACGTTGACTCTCATTTTCCCGAACACCTGGGGGAAATAATGCTGATGGGTGAGTGGAAAATGAAATCAAAAAGATGGTATAAGGTAGGATGGTGTGAGGTAGGATATGATAGAATGGTGATGGATGAGTGATGAATATGCAATGTGAAATGGATGAAAAACAAATGCAATAGAAGAGTGTACACACTTTAGGCACAAATGTCTTTATTACTAACTACAAACTCTCTTTCTTTTCTTTTCTCTCTTTTTTTCTCTTTTTTTTTCGATTTTTCTTTTCTTTTTCTCTATTTTTTTTTCTATTTTTGCTATTTTTCTCTTTTTTCTTTTTTTTTGTTTTTTTTTTGTTTTTCTCTCACTTTTCAACTCAACAATGAAGACATTTAACATTTGGAATCAACACTCTTTTTCTCAAAAAATGATGGATGAAATATACATGGAGATGATAAGTGAGGGTGTGGGGAATGTGTGTGAATAGGGTGGAATATGGTAAAAATGGGTGAAATGAATGGGGGTATGATATGGGGGAAAGTGGTAGGTATGATGAAAACCTAGTGATCGGGTCAAATTTCAAGACACGCGTTTCTTACAACTCGAAAAAAATGTCATTCTCAGTGATCAAGCCAAAATTTTATGAAAAATAATGAGATCATACAGCAATTTAAGTGCGAACCCAAAGGAAGTTGAATCAACTTGTGACTCGAAGATTGCGTAAAATTCTCAAAAAGGTGAAAGGCACGAATCTCACGGGCTAAAGTCTCTACTAGTGATCCATAAGGTTCTCATCAGAATTGTAGTACTCCTCAACTCTAAACCGCAGTGACGTGATAAGTGCGCAAATTTTGTTGAGTCTAGAAATTCATGGTGCAAAATGCCTTGTTATGTATTACATAAGCTATTTATAAAAAGATAAATCCTCTAGCTTGATTCCTAGACTTAAAAAGATGGATGATTGAAAATTCACATCAATGAGTGAGATGAAAGAAACTGCACGAAATTTTAAAAATCAAGTTTAAAGACTCAAAATTTTTCAAAAGAGGCACGATTTTGATAAAATTCCCCACCCCCAAACAAAAAGGAACATCGTCCTCGATGTTAAGTAAAATGAATTTTAAAATTAAGAGCATAAGGGTAGGAAAGAGATTACCAGAATGAACCGCTAATGAAGTCGACAGATATCACCAATGATAAACCTGAATAAAGGAGAAGATAGTAAAATTGTACAAGTCTAAAAACAAGGTAAAGCGTTGGGTGGCGTGACACACCACCCCCAAACAGGATGAGACTAGTACAAGAAACAACGGGCTGCCTCCCGGTAGCGCTAAGTCTAGTGTCTTCAGCTAGACCGAAGGGATCTCACCCTAAAGATAAGATCTATGATGGCACGGGGTGGCAGAAAAATCGGGTGATGAGAATCACCCCCAAATAAGACTGAAGCGTCAGTCTTGTTTGATAATGGCTAAAACTGGTCAATGCACCTGTATGGAAAAATGCATCACACGATGCAAAGCATCGGTGGACCATGGGTGGGTGGGTATTAGGGAAAGGGTGAAAAAGGCATGGGTGATTAAGCATCGATCACGGGCCTTATTAAGCCGAAATATGAGGGAGACTAGGGCCCTATAAGCATAGTGCTCAAGTTGTATGGGAAGGCAAAAGGGTTTGGTAAGTGGAATGGGGTGGGGTTCATAGAAAGGACACGATCGTTATATAAATGGGCGATGATATTGGTCGCGCTGTGACATGCCAGGGAGATGTCTCGGGAAGAAATCAACACCACAAGCAAGTGGTGTGCATAGAGGAACAAGCTCGATGTCACGGAAGTGGAGAGTATCACCACATATACTCTCATGGGTGGGAGATGGTTTTAGGTTAGGATCTAAAAATGTGGTTGGGAATATGCAAGGTATAAGATCTAGATCCAAACTAGGTGATGGGACAAATGATGGTTCGTGTGGGATAAATGGTGGAGGAAGATGATCCAACTCAAGAGTAGGTGACACACACTCCTCATGAGGCGCAAAGTGATCCACAAGGGAACTCGTAGGAGGAAGTGCGGAAATAAATGAGTGAGTGATCAACTTATCCACCATTATGTCACCATCCGAGGTGGTGAAAGGGTCTAACGAGGGATTAAGATCCGAGATAGATGAATCAACATCAATATTCGGATCAAGGGGAGCCAAATATGACGGGGTAGGATCCATATCAAGAGGTGGGAACCATCTCTGATGCTATCTCGGTACAATGGTTAGCACTCGTAGCCGGAGCGAACCTAAAAGATATGGGCATGTCAGAGACATATGCAATTGGGGCATAAGGTAAAAGCTAGGGAATATTTTTGGATTCGACGGGAAAGGGAATGGGAACCTCAAAGTGCGGCTCAGTAGGACATGGTGGAATTGGATCAGGCTCACTATCGAAAGATAAGTCAACATAATTGTTGACTTGGGACCCGAACCATGGAAAGGTCACAACTTCAAGATTCTCGGGTTGGTAGGGTTGGTCACACTCAAAATCCGTGTCACAAGAGGACACATCATCGTCACACTCGAGTGCAACAATGGATGGGTCCATGGGAATATCTGACTCTCTCGCACACTCCAAATCATTTAATCGTTGTTCAAGCCTTTGGAGAGCTTGAGTTTGAATTTTAGTGGCTTTCTCTTGCTCAAGTATGAACTTTTGCAAGAGGCTTTCAAGAGCGGATGTGGATGATGGTGGAGGACTGATGGGTGGTGGCGGTGGTGGAGGTGAACACAACTCACTATAAATAGGACTATACGGATAATACTCAAATGAAGTGTGTGGAGTGAGGCCAAGTTCATCATACACGAAAGGATCGCTTTCGTGATGGACAAATGGTTGATACTCATGGGGTACGTAATGAGGTAACTGATCGTGACTGGGTGCACAAGGTTGACATGACGACTGTAAGAACGTTTGAGGATCCACAACATCGGGTTGGGATTCGTATAGCGTGGAAGGTTGATCAGGCCTCCACGAATAGCTCGGGTACTCACACAACACGTAATTGGATATATCATGACAATGGGACGAGGTGGGTTCCGGAACAGTGTCATATGGATACACATGTTCCATGGTGGGTTCGGATGGATATGGAATGTAAGGGCACTCATGGGACATATGATCAGCATAATAAGAGTGGGTGTACAACAAAGGATGAGACACGTCGATACTTGACACCGAGGGTGATGGAATAGGAGGTGAGTGCATAGATGGGTCAAGAGTATTAAGGGCACACATGAGAGAGGTGAAGCCACTAAGTATCTCATAAAGAGACGGCTCGGGATCACTCTCACACGTGTCGCGTGACAATGAAAAATGACCAAAGTAGTCCCGTAAAGGGCGTTCTTCGGCCATGTGGAGAGAAATATTTTTTTGGGGGGGAATTTTTTCAAAAGGAAAGAAATGGGTTGTGGGTCTTTGCTATGGAGACAAAATGGTTTGGATGAAATGGGTCGGAAAGGAGGTTGGGCAGATGGAGGGGCAGGTTCCGCCGGCGGGATTCGGGTAGAGGGTTCTCGGCCAGAGCAAGGCGGCGGCGGGGGTTGTGACGGTTGGGTCGCCAGAGCTGGTTTGGATCCGATTTGGTTTAGGTAGCATGGGCTGGTGGTGGGGTTGAAGTCTCCGGGCGTGGCCATGGCTAGATCGGCGAGTTGGGTTCTGGGTTTGTAGGTGGAGGTACCGATGGGTTTAGTCGGAGTTGGGTCGTCGCGGCAGCACCCGGCGACGGGTTAGAGAGGTTTGTGGTCATCGGGAGATAGGGACATCGCCAGACTAAGGGTCCACGACTGGTAGTCACGGGTTATGGGCCGACGAAGGTATAATGATGGTTGGGATGCCGGAATGGCAGGTGGTACAAGGAGTAGGCTGGTGCGATCACCGCAGTTGGATTGTGGTGGTGGATCTCCGGCGACTAGCTAAGGGGTGAGGGGAATGGAGTTTGAGAGAGGAGGGTTTTAATGGTGGAAAGAGGTGGGTGTTTTGGTGAGAGGATAGAGAAAGTGTTTGAGGTTGAAGATGACTTAGGTGGGGTTATTATGTAGGTGGGTGTATGGGAATGTGGGTGAGGGTGAGGAAGAGTTTGGGTGTAGGTGAGTGTGTTTGGAAGTAGTGTGTGTGTGTGTGTGTGTGTGTGTAAGTTTGGACACTAATAAAATAAAACTAACTAAAAAAATTAATAAAATTAAAAATCTTAAAATAAAATTCTAATCTAAAAATAAAATAAAGACTTCCAATAAAAAAATAAGATTGAAAAGAAATAAAAATAAAAATCTATTAAACTAAAAACTAAAATCCTAAAAAATGTAAAATGTAAAATGTAAAATCTAATAAATCTAAAAATAAAATGAAATCCTAAAAATTCTAATCCTAATAAAATAAAAACTAATAAAAATCAAAATGAAATAAAATTATACTAATAAAAAATAAAATAGAAAAATAGAAAATAAAACCTAGAAATTCTAAATAAATCTAAAATAAAACTTAAAAAATAAAATGACACAAAATAAAAATCTAAAAAATATTAAAAAGGGACAAACAAAACACACACAGGGTTTGGGGTAGGTTTAGGCTCAGCTTAGGGTAGGCTAGGATACGGGACAAAGTATTTAGCACTATTTTTACACAATTGCCTTGATTTAAGCGTTTGAACTCTATAATGCACAATTTGACCTACAAAATAAACATTTAAGCGCATAAGACCCAAATTGTTGAGACTTAGCAACAAAAGCACGTCTATTCGGGGTATAAAATGTACAATTTTGGGTGCTTATCACAGTACATCACACACTTTCGAGAAAGGTATTTGGATGTTCATGAAGATGTGACAGAAGCAAGACTACTATAGATGGGTGTTAAGGGGGTGCTAAACGATATAAAATCCAGTTGGTCAATGAGACCGAAGATGGAACGCTCAGGGAGTTCACACGAGCAGCTAGCAATATCGTGATGATTATCAAACTCCAATCACAAAGTTGGAGGACACAGGTGCCTCTAAAACCATGAAGATTCCCACTCTCCAAAAGACAAGCCGTCAAATATGTGGATGGAAACTCAAAAGGCAAGGAATGATATCAAGGATTCAAAGGCGACGGATCGATAGGTAAACGGAAGTTTGCAGATGACATTCCACCACCATTATCTTATAGTGTAACATAAGCAATGGATTATTACCACACCTTAGTATGAGAATGGGTAGTAGGTCCCTCTCATTCTAATAGGGAAACACCATCAGAAGTAGAGAAGACGGAGGTAAAATTTTATGAAACCCACCAAAGGTTCCACCATGCGACTAAATATTATTTTTATTTGCAAAGTATCATTGGGAAGCAAGTAGCCAATGACACTTTGTAAATACCTCATGTGGATGTTAATGAGAACCCATTGCCAGCCAATTATTATTGTTAAGTCAACATATTATGGGATAATATGAGGAGGGAACTCAAGATCCTGAGGAGTGGTGGACCAATGAGAAAATGTTTGAAGATTGGTTATCTTTCCTAGATAGAGAAAAGCAAGAGGATGAGTAGGGCAAGCCGGTGAACCCCTTGAAAGGAAGAGAAGGTGTGGTCCTTACCCATACTAGATGAGGGAGGGACATTTGAAGCAGAGTATATGTGCAATGCACAAACATATGAAGTGGAGTTTGACTCAGAATGTGAAGCCATAACAAGAAGTCCAAAATTCAACTTGTTTTTCGATCAGATTGGGGTAAAGAATTGATACTCGCATAGTTATTACGAAGAAAATCTTTGGTTTTGTTCAAAAGTGAGGGGATCCCTCTCTAAATTGGGAGGGACCTATAGGAAGATTGATTAAGAGGTACACCTCTCAGGTGGTCCTCTTAGATGTTGATAAGCAATTGACTTGTTTCCATAACTATCCTTTGTATGTGAGAGTTTTAATAAATGGAATCAGTTTCCCTAAAGAACTCATGGATAGAGGGACATTCATTAATATCATGCCTATTAGCACGTTACATGAAATAAGCATCTCTCAAGAGAAGGCGATGTCGTTCCCGTTGATGATTTCTTATTTTGATAGTACAGGGATGCAATCATTGGGCTATGTGAATGTGGGAATTAAATTGGGATATTTTACACCCCATATAAAATTTCATATCATCAATTCCAACACCAGCTACCAGATCTTGATAGGGAGGGTATGGATGCACACACATAGGATAGTGCTACCAACATTCCAATAAGGGGCAAAAGTAAACATTCGAGGAACAGAGATTGTGATTAAATCCATAAAAAGGTCATTTTTAGTGGAATAATCTCACTTAGTGGATGCATTATTCTACATTGAGATAGATGAAAAGAGAAGAATATTGACCAAGAAGTTAGAGAAACCTCGTGTGGCTAGAGAATCGGATCATCTCTAAAAGTCTATGCATGAAAGATTGGGTCAGTGATTGACCCCTTCAGATCAGAAAATGAAAGGAAAAAGAAAGATTGAAGTTAAAATAAGACCTCCTCGAACCTGCAAGAAAGTTGTGTTACCTGATGGAAAATTTATCTACCATTTATAATAGTCTATACGAGTGGCATTTTGGGATAAAAGTGTTGACCCGACACCGAAATGCTTTATGGTGGATGAGTCCCATATTGTTGAACATATCGAGGAGATTGAAGAGGCACTTGAGGGCATGCAAGATGGTCCAATGGAACAACTCCAAGAATTAGAAGAGATAAACTTGGGAGTAGAAGGGGGGATGAAAGACCTATCTTCATCTCCAAATGCCTTAACCCTAAACAGAGATAGGCAATTGTCAACCAGCTCAAGGAGTTCACATAATTACTTGAATGGAAATATATGTAAATTCATGGGATAGACCCAGAAGTGAGCTCCCACAAGTTAAACGTTCTTCCCAATGCCCTACTAGTGAGACAACCCACTCACACCTACAAACCTGAATTAGACCTCAAAATCAAAGAAAAATTAGATAATCTATTGGTAGCTAGGTTTATCAATCCAAGTCAACACCCCATAAGGCATTCAAGCATTGTACCTGCAACCAAGAAAGATAAGACGTAAATAAAGATCAATGTATTAGAGATTTAAACCAAAATTGTCCAAAAGATGAATTCTCGCTGCCAAACATTAAAAGTTTAGTGGATGCCTTAACGGGACACGAAATGTAATACTTCATGAATGGGTAAGTTGGTTACAACCAAATTAGAACGGATCTAGATGATGTTGGGGAAATTACTTTTAAAAAACCCTTAAGTAACTTCCACTACACGGTCATGCCGTTTAGGCTAAAGAGCGCAGTAACCACCTATCAACGTATAACGATGGCTATATTTCATGACTTATTCGATGGTATACTGGAATTACATGTGGACAATCTGGTAGTGAAATCCAAAATGGAAAGCAATCATATGCAAGATCTAAGGCGGACATTCGAAAGGTGCTGCAAACATAAGATGAAGATAAACCACTCTAAATGTGCCTTTGGGGTAATAGCGGGGAAATTTTTAGGTTTTGTAGTAAACAGAATAGGGGTGCAAGTTTATGAAGAAAATAAGAAAGCCATATTAATGATTCTACCGCCAAAAATCTAGAGACAATTCTAGAGCTTCTTGGGAAAGGTTTCTTACCGGAGAAGATTCATACCAACATTGGTAGACGTGACTCACCTTTTTTCCCCTTTGATGAATGAGATGGCCAAATGGAATTAGAGGAGGATCAAAATAAATATTTTTAGAAGAAAAAGGAGATATTGGCTTTTCCCTCAACGATGGCACCACCAGAAGCAGGTTCACCATTGCTTCTCTACTTGACCTCAAAAGAAATATCTATAGGAGTCTTGCTTTCTCAAGAGAAATCAGGAGTAGAGAGGACTGTGTTGTAACGCCTGATGATACGAGAAATCATCCACTTGTCGTTCTCGTACCAACAAATCAAGTATAAAGTGCATAACAAGCAAATTGATCAAGTAAAGAGAGATAAAAGACAAGATATAGAGTGGTTCGGCTATAAAAATGAGCCTACGTCCACTTCGGTGCCACATTCTATTTATATAAGCTATTTGGTATATAGTGATAAGGCCTAAAGAGGCGTACGAGCATGAGAATAGACGAGAGTACATGTTTATGAGGATTTCAATACGCCAGAGAGATGGCTGCGATGCTAGAGAGAAGCCCCCAAGCCAGACTGAGTGTTCTGGAGTACGTTGTGATCTTTGGTCTATGTATTGGACCTAGTATTGTACTTGGATATCAGATGAGGAATCATGAATTTGTCCCTTAGCTCGAGGTGAGGACCTCTATATATAGGTCTAGGCACTGTACTGTTACTCTAATGAGGAGGTGCTTCAGCTAGCTAAAAGATAGGCATAATCCGTGGCATGTACTTCATAATGTGTCGTAGTATGTACGTTCAAGGGTTGCGGTAGGTTGTAAGGAAACAAATTTCCAATTGAGTCCCTTGTAGTTTTGGCTCAATTCAGGATAAAAAGGTTTGTGTCATAGGATAGTGTTCAATATACCTTTTTCAAGCCTATGACGAGTTTGTTGAAGACGTAGCGGCCAAGTGTATAAAGCTTCATCAAAATGCCGAGTTTAAGTGCCTCATTTCTACGTCATCAACAGTGGTTCCATGCTCCTAAGGTATGAATGCATTACATATATATATATAGGAGCTTGGAACAATTTATAATGGGTGTAGGTTTAATTAAAACTGTTGTTTATTTTCAGAAAGATTTAATTAAAACTTTAAATAAAGTTAATAAAGTTTCTGGGCTAAAACTGAAAATTTCCAACTTTCTAAAAGTTCGTTCGATATGTCGTTCGAACGAGTTTTTCGTTCGAACCAAATGTTGTTCGAACGAGTTTGCCAACGAGTTCCCAGTTTGGCCTCTGTAACTTCGTTCGAAATGTCGTTCGAACGAGATGGATGTTCGAACGAGATTTCTAACGATTTCATTTTTTAAAGACACTGGAACTTCGTTAGAATATCGTTAGAAGTCCGTTTGAACGAGACTTCATTCGAATGAAAAATCTCGTTCGAACGAGATTTGGTACGAACAGTTAAATGGCAGTTTTTGACAGTTTTCACCCACTTTCCCATTATCTTTCACCACTAACTTTTGACTGAATATCTAAGTGCGGGAACCAACTTTAGAAAGAAAACTTTTTCATACACATCTATCTCCAAGAGATATTTTGAGAGCAAAAGAGAAAAAGAAAAAGTTCATGTTTTACAGTGTCTATTTTTCAAAGAAAAATTCATTTACACTTTAGTTTTCACCCATATTGTTTATTCCAAGTATTATTTATATACATATACATTGCTTGGAGTTTGGCACCGATTTTTCATCTCTACCATTTTGAAGAGACGTTTGGGTTTGCTTCTAAATCCCACAAAGAAGAAGATGTTTGCGTTGATTTACCCACTTGGAGAAAGGCTCCTTGTTCGGGTAACGGTGACCATATAAAGTCCGATCAGTGGATTCCGAGATCGCGGTAGAGCTCCGTGGTTATTCTCTAGGCAAAGGTTGACACAAGAAGACGCGTCGGGGCTTGAGAGGGATCGAGTCGAGTGTTGTAAGTCATCTTGCTTGTATTTGTAAATTCCGTACTTAATGGATTTGAGGCTAGGATCGTCCGATGTTTTTTCCCGTTGTAGGTTTTTCCTCGTACATCGTGGCGTAGTGGATTAATTGTTTATTTTATCTTTTGAAAAATCACCTAGAACGCATGCTTAGGTAAAAAGATAAAATTGGTTTAATTTAATCACTACTTGTCTAATTTGGTGCTATTTAATATTGGGTAATGTTTATGTTAATTTAGTTCAAGTCATTTAATTTAATTGATAAAATTGGTTTGGCCTAACTTGATAAAATTGCAAAATATGACTTAGGCAAATTTTCTAGGACATGGATTAGTTAATATAGTTTAATTGAAATTAACATAAGTGTTTTTTAATCATATTTCACTTTGTTTAATTTTAATTTTGATGTAAATTAAAATTTGTTTTTATTGAACCATCATCTAACGCTTCCGCATCTAAAAAGGAAATTGATTTTAAAGTATAAAAAGACTTTTGATTTTAAAATTGGGGACCTTCGGGGCGTTTCAAGTGGTATCAGAGCCATACCGCTAATTTATCGCGTCAAAGATCCATTTTTTGGCTTTTATTATTTTTGTGCTCCTTACATTTTTAGGTGGTTCAATTTTTACTCACTCTCTATTTTTTTTTATCTCTGGATGGGACGCCTTAATGATAATTTGTCCATTTATAATGATAATGAAATTTTTACTATTCGATATGAATTCAATGGGCTTAATAAGTGTAACGAAAAATTAAGAGAATCAAATTTGAGATTTGCAAAAATAATTAAATTTCTTGAAGATGAAAATTCTTGTTTTAAAGCTAAAGTTGAATTTTTGCAAACCTCGTTATCTCAAAAAGATATTTTTCGTGAAAAGCTCATGGACATAAATCACAATTATAGTATTTTAGAAATGTCCAAGAAAGAGAGTGATTGTCGTGAAAAGACTCTTAGGGACAAGTTTGCTCACATTGAGGGGGAGCGTGATAACCTTCTAGTTGTAATTGAAAATTTAAAGAAGGAATCCTGTAAAATTGAGGAGTCTAATTTTTACTTGAGTCCAATATTTTAAAAATGAGGGGGACTTACAAGACTCGAGTAGTTGTGATAAAGGTTCTAGCTCATCTAGTTCAAATACTTTCGTTACTAAGGCTAAAACCATTGTTTGTTTTAGACGGTCTACTTTATCTAAAGACTTTAAAAAAGGTCACACCTTTGGTAACATTTCTCGTGTTTTCACATGCTTGCATTGTGGTAGGAAAGGTCACCTTAGGTCATTTTGTTTTGTTCTACAAAAAAGTCCTAGGAAGTCTATGTCTAGCATTCCATTAGTTTTCAAATCCCATCATTTTAAATATACATCTATATGGATTCGGAAATCATTTTTAGACGCGCTAGATATTAAATTTGTTGATTCTCATTTGCTTTCACATGAAACCTCCCTTGCTAAATTTAAAGGTTGAATGTGTTAGTTTTGATTGCATACCTTAGCTTTTGTACTTCATGCTATATTATCATGCTAAATGTATGCTTGTTTAATCATTTTCTAGTCATTGCTCTATCTCATATCTCATGCTAGAATTATGATTTTTGTTTATCTTTTGTATTTTATTTCTTCATTTTGTTTGCTTTAAATGAAAAATATGTAAAGATTTTTGTTTTTCATTTGAATTTTTATCTCTTGGTAATTTAAGTTTAATGAAAAATTCAAATGATTTTTCTTTGTCTTTTGAGTATATATTTTTATTTTTGGTTCAAAATTTAAAAAACTCAAAAAGATTTTTATTTTGTGTGTATTTTAGTTTGACACACTTTATGTGGCATATATTTGTGTTAGAATCCCATCTTTTTCGCTCCCATGTGGCTAGAACTTTTAGTTTAGATTGTCAATCCTTATAATGTTCTTTACCATGCTTACATGGAGTAGTTGGATTTTGTGTTGATTAAATGGATTCTATTTTTATATGCCTCAATTCACACATGCACGAGCTCATTTGAAATTTTAACTTCATATGTATATTTGAGCTTTATGAGGTGTTCTCCTACCAATCTTTTCATCTACATATTTATAACCTAGGAGGACTAGTGCATGTCAAAATTCATTGCACGTGAGATTTGTGAGAAATAAAAAAAATGATAAATATAAATGTGCACGGGGAAGGGCTCCGAAAGGATTTATTATCCTTTGCGAATAGTAAGCCACCGTTTGTTTGGACCTAAAAGAAATACGTGGTCCAAAGGTTGAAAAGAAAATATGGCATTAAAAAGAAAAATATGTGCCAAGTCCTATGTTTGATTGATATATTAATTCAAAATTAATATAAATGCTTATTGAGGGAGATTGGATGGTATATCAACGGTTTGCACAATGTCCGTTTATCCTAGTTGCGTTTTCAATGTCATGACTCTATTGGTTTGTAGAATCATCAACATGCTAGGCTTGTATGCATTGTGTATGTTTGTTCAATGAGTTCAATCTATGTTGTCACATGAGGTTATATTCAAATGTGATGAAGTTTGCAATCAATTGAGAACTCCGTGAACATGTTTTAAGTGATTGGGTCTAAATTTAATTGTTGCTAGTTCACACCCCAACACTTTTGTTTCCATATGACACATTTTTACCACATGAGTGTGAAAAGCTTATTTTATTTTGTGTAATTTGTGTGTTTATATCTATATATGTGTACTTATGCTTAGCTTATATCTATTGTGTATACATATATATATATATGATATTTTGTTTATGTCTTCGCCATCTTTAAACAGTCCATTTATGCTTTAATTCATAATTGGTATCCATATTATTGCATTCTTTGTTGATATCACATGCTTAATACTTATGTATCATATTGGTATCTGTTTCTTGCATCTCAGTTGGTATCCATTAGTATTTATTGGATTAATTATGACTTGTGTTGCCCATATGCTTTAATGTTCTCATCACTTTTGAACATTTGCATGTTTAGCTTGTTATCCCATATTATTTATCCCTTGTTTAGTTTAAGGGTAATATGATTTATTTGGGGGAGAAAAGTAAATGTTTTTAGTTCTTTAGCCTTTGTCTATTCCTGAACTAAAAAAGGGGGAGAAATGGTATCTAATCCTATTGTTATCGTATCTTAATTGAGGGAGATTTATCTTAGGGGGAGACGTCTTTCTAAGTAGGTCATTTGTTTTGATAAAGGGGAGAATTAAATAAGGGGAGACTTTATTTATTTGCATTTAATATTTTGATATTTCCTATGCGTTTAATGTGTTTTCTTAAGTGTGCAAACATTTTGATCCTTTGGGTTGTTTGAGTGAAGCATCGTATTTTTATTTTGGGTGGGACATTTTTGTTAGTCTAGTAGAGCTTGACGGCCCTTTAGGATTTTTATTTAATTTTTGTCCCGAAATAGCCAAAGGGGGAGATTTGTAAGGACACGAATTTCCAATTGAGTCCCTTGTAGTTTTGGCTCAATTCCGGACAAAAATGTTTGTGTCATAGGATAATGTTTAATGTACCTATTTCAAGCCTATGACGAGTTTGTTGAAGACGTAGCGGCTAAGTGTATAAAGCTTCATCAAAATGCCGAGTTTAAGTGCCTCGTTTCTACGTCATCAACAGTGGTTCCATGCTCCCAAGGTATGAATGCATTACATATATATATATAGGAGCTTGGAACAGTTTATAATGGGTGTAGGTTTAATTAAAACTGTTGTTTATTTTCAGAAAGATTTAATTAAAACTTTAAATAAAGTTTATAAAGTTTCTGGGCTAAAAATGAAAATTTCCAACTTTCTAAAAGTTCGTTCGATATGTCGTTCGAACGAGTTTTTCGTTCGAACCAAATGTCGTTCGAACGAGTTTGCCAACGAGTTCCCAGTTTGGCCTCTGTAACTTTGTTCGAAATGTCGTTCGAACTAGATGGATGTTCGAACGAGATTTCTAACGAGTTCATTTTTTAAAGACACTGGAACTTCGTTAGAATATCTTTAGACGACCGTTTGAACAAGACTTCGTTCGAACGAAAAATCTCGTTCGAACGAGATTTAGCGGGAGCAGTTAAATGGTAGTTTTTGACAGTTTTCACCCACTTTCCCATTATCTTTCACCACTAACTTTTGACTGAATATCTAAGTGCGGGAACCAACTTTGGAAACAAAACTTTTTCATACACATCTATCTCCAAGAGAGATTTTGAGAGCAAAAGAGAAAAAGAAAAAGTTCAAGTTTTACAGTGTCTATTTTTCAAAGAAAAATTCATTTACACTTTATTTTTCACCCATATTGTTTATTTCGAGTATTATTTATATACATATACATTGCTTGGAGTTTGGCACCGATTTTTCATCTCTACGGTTTTGAAGAGACGTTTGGGTTTGCTTCTAAATCCCACAAAGAAGAAGATGTTTGCGTTGATTTACCCACTTGGAGAAAGGCTCCTTGTTCGGGTGACGGTGACCATATAAAGTCCGATCAGTGGATTCCGAGACCGCGGTGGAGCTCCGTGGTTATTCTCTAGGCAAAGGTTGATACAAGAAGACGCATCGGGGCTTGAGAGGGATCGATTCGAGTGTTGTAAATCATCTTGCTTGTATTTGTAAATTCCATACTTAATGGATTTGAGGCTAGGGCCGTCCGACATTTTTTCCCGTTGTGGGTTTTTCCTCGTACATCGTGGCGTAGTGGATTAATTATTTATTTTTTCTTTTGCAAAATCACCTAGAACCCATGCTTAGGTAAAAAGATAAAATTGGTTTAATTTAATCACTACTTGTTTAATTTGATGCTATTTAATATTGGGTAATGTTTAAGTTAATTTAATTCAAGTCATTTAATTTAATTGATATAATTGGTTTGGCCTAACTTGATAAAATTGCAAAATATGACTTAGGCAAATTTTCTAGGACTTGGATTAAATAATATGGTTTAAGTGAAATTAACATTAGTGTGAATTTTAATCATATTTCACCTTGTTTAATTTTAATTTTGAAGTAAATTAAAATTTGTTTTTATTGAACCATCATCTAACGCTTCCGCATCTAAAAAGGAAATTGATTTTAAAGTATAAAAAGACTTTTGATTTTAAAATTGGGGGCCTTCGGGGCATTTCATAGGTAGTGGGTAAGGGGCCACGTCCTATATGTTAAGGACTATGGCATGTGTTTAAGGCGCATTTTATAGGCTATAGGAGATAGTTCCATGACAGTAAGACAATATCATTTTCTGTTGGGGTCCCTCCGCGACATGAATGCAATATATGTACTATCAATAAGCCCTCAAGTCATAGTCCCAAGAGATTGCAATTGGGGCTGTGGCTGAGTTATCAAGTCTTCTCAATATGTCGCGGTAGTTCCAAGGCGACGCTTCGTCTTCTCGCGCCCTCTTATATAAATAGAACCGACCGTGGACTTCATTACGTTTTCTAAATCCTTGAGAGCATATCGAGAGTGAATTTTTGCGTGTTTGTCTCCTTGCATTTTCGGCCGATCTCTGGCAGCTGCGAGTGGTGGTTCTAAGGCGGTTTGAGGCTGAGCAACCGGATTCCACCCATTTCTAGGTAATTTTCAGGCCAAAAACTTTCTGTGGTTCAACTTTTTGTTGTTTTCTTTTGATTACGGCTTGTTAGATGGCATATTCGAACTCATATCTCATAAAATAACTATTGCGATAACATTTAACCCTCATCTAAATCTGTAACTGCTTAGGTTGTAGTGGATGACTGATTTGAAATTGAATCAATCTTGAATTGCTAAAATAGCATTAATTGATAAGATATTCTGCTAACATCCCCGTTAATCCAATGAATGAAGTCTCTTAATCTTTCATTATTGACCTCTAGGATTTTTAAATTCCCAGTTGGTAGAGGCAGACTATAAACAGACCATTGAAATGTACAACTATTCTTGATGTTCTTGAAAAAACCCTTCACATTCTAGGTCTTCAATCTTCGAATTTATCAACACTAAGTACTAACCTATTTGAGTTTATAGCCACGGCATAAGTAATTCATGGCTACGGCGTAATAAGATACCTTTAGCACTTTTAGGGTTATGTTGGGTCAATGTCTGCAGCTTTCAAATAGAGTAGTTTAAGAATTGTTTGCGGCATGTGCATATCTAGTTGCGCTATATACATATATAGCCGTGACCTGTAGCCGCTTGGAAGATTACTTTTTCCTTAGGTTATCAGATTAGCGTCCACGACATTTCACCCACAGTTTAATGACTACGGTATGTAAAAAGATAACATACCTCCATCCCTCAAAATAATATGTCGGGCCGACGTTTAACTTTTAGGGCTTTAGAATCCACCACTTGGTATACTTAGCCAAAGTTGCTGATCATTTCTATTTAGTATTTAATCTACATATCATTATTCCTGCTGCAGCTTATGAGAGGCCTTTTAGGACCATACTAGTTGTGGCACCTAACTACAGACTCTCTACTTTTCAGGAACTGCTGCAGCCATATGAACTTTGACCCAGACGAATTTCTGAGAAGCTTTTGGAACAAACATTTTGGAACCTCTCCTCCTGAACTTACTTTTGTGTGCCCTTTGAAATCCATTAGAACTTTCCAATTGATAAATTTCCCCAACTATGTAGTACTATATTCAGACTCAGACTCTATGGCTATAGAGGAAGAGGCTAATTCTAGCAACCAACCCATGGACATAGATGAGAATGTCGCGGCACGTGGTCCCTATGAGGTTAGGGATATACCTGCTAGCACATTTGGGAGAGCCGAGAGACCTCCATCTGCACTTAGTATTCGTAGCACTATGATCCAAGAGTGGGTTAATCAGGTGGCTGAAGCCTTTGAATTTCCTGAGAACTTGATGTGCTTATCACCTGCTGCGGAATAAAGGCTATGCACAACACTTGTTGACTATGGGGTCTGCTTTCCCCTCCACGCTTTCATTTATGGGTTGCGGTTGTCTGTCCCAGTTCCCATTAGAAGAATTTTCCAAACAATGAGGTTAGCCCCAGCCCAACTAGATCCCAATGGCTGGAGGGACATTCTTATAGCTATTGTACTATGGAAGAAGAAATTTAAGATAGAGATTACTCCTGCGAAGTTTTTCCACTTTTACCACCCAAAGGAAAACTCTGTAAAATTTACGGGATACTACTACTTTTCTATCCACGACAGAGATGAGACCCTCTATAGCGGGAGGCCCACTATCATGAAGAACTGGAAGGGCAAGTATTTTTACATTTCTGGAGAAGGGTGGGAGATCCACCATCAAGAAATTGAGAGGGAGAGAACCTTTAGGTTGTCGTGGCAGTGGGTTTGTCCCTCGAAGCTTGGTAAACCTTATAAAATAATAGCCGTATCCCTTTTCAATTATAGCCTCATCTCCCCATGTTTTGCTTTTTACTAACCTTTGCTTTTTTCTACAGTTCTTGACAATTTACAACTAAGTGAGCGGCGAGAGAAGAGGATAATGAGGGTCGCAGCAGTTCCTGTTGATGAGAAGAAATTCAGCACACTTGTGACTTCTGCCTCCATATTTGAAATAGGCTACTTCCCCAACAAATCTATTCCCCAAGAGATGGGTTCTGAATATGATACTATCATTTGATTTTTTATTCCACGGTAGTTGTTTTTAAACTTCAGATTTGTACGACTGTATTTCTTTCAGGTGAGGAAGTTGATAGGGAGCTTTTGGCTGCCCAACTGGTAGAAATGGATAAGGATTCCACTGTCCTCAACAACACAATGACGCAAAGGAAAAGGAAGAGGACAAAGTCCAAATCTCCTGTTACGCCCACTATGCAGTCTGCGGACCAAAATAATCATGTCGTTCCCTCCAACCATCCTGAGGGTTAAACAACACCTGCCGCACCTATCACTCAGGTTGAGGAAGTAGCTCCTCAAAATAGGCCTGAGGGGAATTTTGATGATGACATTGGAGCTAGCTTGATCGCGGAAGGTCTAATGTCATCTTTCTCTAACTAAGACGGTCGCGAAACTTCACCTGTCCATGAGACATATTCTCCTGTCCCATCAATAATTACAGTCAATGCAAATCTGGCACCTAAATAGAGCAGGCGTCTGTGGCCATATCTGCGTAGGCCAGATCCTCAGTCTTCATGGAACACAATTGTCCATGTTGTACATAGGATAAAGAAGGCGATTTATGGAGACGGCTTAGATAGGTTGGTGGATGAGGACCGCGAGGATATGGAGTCTTATGCCCTCCATAGCCTGCTGAGAGTAAGTAATTCCAGCTTTTTAATATTTCTTTTTTGTAGCCTCAGTTTTATTTCCTAACTTTCAATACATTTATAGGTTATCGAAGCTGTGGTGACCTAGAAACTCAAGTATGAGGGTCTATGCAAGCTTAAGGAGGTCGCGAATGGGGTTCATAATGCTGATTTGGCCAAGGCAAAGGATGAATCTTTTGAAGCTAGAAAGAAATCATCTGTGGCAGACCTAGAAGCATATAAGATGGATGTCGATGCCAAGGTTGGGGCTGCAGAATAGGCCAAAAATAAAGTTGAGCAAAATTTTAACTTGGTCGCAAAAGCTCTCAAGGCTTCCCAAGATCAGACTGCGGCTGCGTAATTTTTCGATAGTAAGCTTGGACTTCTTTAAAAGAAGTACGAGGAGTTGGAGACCAAGACAGCAAACGATGTTGAAACCCATGACGCGGTAATTAACAAAATGGAGGAAGACCATGCCACAGCCATTCAATTGGCCATCGACAGCACTGTGGATTTATTCAAAGGCTCCAAAGACTTCTACCTCATCAACAATAGAGCCTACCTCCGCGGCTACCAAAAACTTCCCCGAATCTAAAGAGACAGTTCTTATCTGGGGCCTTGGTGATGTTAAGCATCAGCAGTTCATGGCTGAGATGAAGGTCATAGCTGAAGAGAGGGTAGAGCTAATAGCAGAGGCAGAGGCTGCGGCAGCTGATGAGGAGACCACGACAACTGAAGAAGAAGAAGAAGGTGAAGAAGATGATGACACTACCTCTTAAAATTTCAAACTCCCTGAACATGGGCTACGTCCCTTAATTTCACTGATTTCATTGACATATATATAGGGTTACGACCTCTTTTAACATTGCACTTCATTATCAAGGCTGCGACCTCTTGTCTGTATAACTTAACTCTTCAATTTTTTTCTAAGGCTTTATACTTTTATCTGTGGGGTTGATGCCCTTTTAAACTTCTGTAACTATTTATTGTTCGGGATGCGGCCTCTTCTGGAAATCAATATTTTCCACATTATATGCATGATTTGTTTCCCTAATGCTTTAATACTTATATAGATGCTTGCTTGCTTGATTTAATAAAATTGTAGGACTAATAGGCTAAATGGTTTCTTCGCATAGGCTGCGGCTTGTTTTCTTAACCTTAGACTTTCTACTTGTATTCTTGTATACTGATGCCATAGAAATGCCTGCAACCTTGAGGATAGGCTGCAGTCTCTTCTTGAACAGGGCTGCGGCACCTTTATTGAATTTAGTAGAATGATCTCTCTTGCACTTTTTAGCAGTACGCTGTGTTTGTATTCTTATGTGTAGTGGGTATTGGGTAACAAGTCCCTTGCCATAGACAATTAAGCCTTTAGACCGCTTACCTTTAAAAAGGGGGTCCTCAGAATAGGTTGCGGCCTGTTACATTTTACCTTTTAATTTTCCCAAAACTTTTTCAAGTCTTGATGCCGCAATACTGAGGTTGCGGCTGGTTTGAAACCCAGTCATGACATTTTAGTAATACACAAATGTCCACTCTTTCTATCTGCTGCATCTTCTAAATGAATCGAGTGGACTTCGTAATGGCTACGGCCACATTGATAGGGTTGCGGTGCCTTTCAGACCCCTGTAAAATTTGATGACAGCATTCTGGGCTGAGGTCATCCCTTTTCTATACTTTGGCGCGCTTCATGATGTCAGCGCCACAACTTCTTTCAGTCACTTTGATTGAATTTCGTAGATTTCCTTTAGTCACTTCGATTGGTGTAAGGACATTTTTGTCCATTATTAATGTGTATTTCATAAGCCGTTACATCATTGAAGATATTCAAAGTTCACATCATCATCAACGGATCCGAATTTCAAAAGAAGAAAGGAATCATTTTTCTGACAATCCGGACCGGTCCGCCCAAATTAAAAGAACTGGTCCGCCTACGGACCGATCCGCTTGCTGAAGATCCAGTAGACCCCGGACTGGTAGCGAACCGAATAGGGGATTTGAGAAAATGAACTGGTCCGACCCCCTAGACCGGTCCGCATCAGAGGCAGACCGGTCCGCCTGGGATAAAGTTAAACAGATCGTGGTCAGATTTTTTAGGCCAAGTTATTCCTTTATAAACCCACTACGGGGATTTGTTTAGCAAGACTTCTTTACACGTTTTTTAGAGTTCATAAACTCAAAGTCTTCACCATTGTGAGTTACCAAACTCATGTTTTTTTATTCACACAAAGTTCCAAATCATTTGTGAATCGTTTTGAAACCCTAGAACACAAACTCTTGTTGTTGTTCATACCCTTGTGGAGAAGATCGACCTTCTTCTTCATTGTTGCCCTCCTAGAAAGGGAAACTTCCAGCCGCCGACTACAGATTTGATGCCTGCGGGTATTTCTGTGTCACCCTTGTATTTCATTGTAATTCGTGTAAATCATACTTTACAAAATTATAGTGAAAGAAATGGTTTTTCCCCTTTGGGGGATTTTTCCTCACTTGTGTGTGTTTGAATGTTTTTGCATGCTTTACATCCTACCCAATCACACCTAGATGCATGTTTAGGATTTAATTGGATTAAAACTGAGCTTAATTATATAATTTCTTAATTTGAACGCAAGCACGACTCTTCAAATTGGTATTAGAGCCGGTTACGCTAATCTATCGCGTATTCCTAGTTTTCGCAAAATTTTCCTAAGATATCAATTTTCTGAAAAATTGATTTTTTGAAAAAGTGCGTGTTCAATGGAGAAATCATATAATAAAATGTCAGTTTTTTACGGTACTAACTATGCATATTGGAAAGCCCGCATGAGGTCTGCTTTAAAGGACATAAATGAACGTGTTTGGATTCTAGTTGAAAGAGGGTGGACACCTCCCTCCATCACTGTTGAAAACGTGACCAATTTGAAACCTGTCACTTCATGGACTGAAGATGAATTTAAATGGTCTTATTTTAATTCTAAGGGTTTGAGTGCTATTTCCGGATCCATCAGTCCTAATGAGTTCCGACGTATCATGACGTGCACCACGTCAAAAGAGGCATGGGATGTTTTGCAACTTACCCATGAAGGAACTAATGCTGTGAAAGAATCTAAATTGCAAAATTTAACAACTCAATTTGAGACCATCACCATGCTTGAAACTGAATGTTTTGATGATTTTTATGCTAGGCTGTCTGACATTGTTAATACTAGCTTTAATCTTGGTGAACATATTCCTAATGCTAGAGTTGTTAAAAAGATTCTTCGTTCTCTGCCTAAGCGTTTTATCCCTAAAGTCACTGTGCTAAATTCTATGGGTAATTTAAATAGGCTAAAATTGGAAGAACTTGTAGGAGATTTGCAAACTTATGAAATTGATATGTTCCCTAAAGCTGCTAGGTCTAAAGATAAGGGAATTGCACTTAATGCCCAATAGAGAAAAAGTGAGGGGACGGCAAGAAACAGAGTAGAGTCATCTAGAAAGAAAGAGAGTGAAACTTCTGATTCTGAGTGTGATTTTGACTTAGATGATTTGGCTCTATTTGCTAAAAACATCAAGAAAATTCTCAAATTTAAGAAAAGTGTAAATTTTGAAGATAAGAAGAATTTTCAGAAAAATAAGTTTGAAAAGAAAAATGAGAAAGATGCTAAAAACCCTCCTAAGAAAGACAGTGAGAGATGCTATGAGTGCGACGGTAGGGTACATAGAGCGTTTGAGTGTGCTACTCGTCTGAATAGAGAAAAGGGCAAGGATGTCCTTAATATTACCCTTAGTGACGACAGTGAGGTCGAGTCGGTGTACTCGGGAGATGAGTCACCGCATGAGTGTAACTTCACCGCATTCA
The DNA here is from genome assembly GCA_949130495.1 of Sambucus nigra. Classification (NCBI taxonomy): domain Eukaryota; kingdom Viridiplantae; phylum Streptophyta; class Magnoliopsida; order Dipsacales; family Adoxaceae; genus Sambucus; species Sambucus nigra. The sequence goes on along the minus strand of OX422211.1, from coordinate 582,178,837 downwards.
TGGCTAGTCATGTGAGTACTCCTAGTGCACCTCACGATGATGAGGATGCTACTTCACAGGAACACCTCGACAGTGAAAGCGATGTGAGTGAGGGGGAGGATGACGCAAGTGAGAGCGAGAGTAATCTTCAACGCGCCTACGCCGAGTTATATAATGAGTCATTTAAAACTAAAAAGCATAACAAAGCGTTAGTTCTTAGGATCACTGCATTAGAAGAAGAGTTAGAAAAGACGAGAGAGAAAGTGTCCTCCACCTGCACCGCACTGAGAGAGAGAGAGTCTGCCTGTGATATGTTAGAAAGTTGTTTTGAGAAAGAAAGAGGGGACTTGACTAAACAAGTGGCTAGTCTTACGAGTGAGCTTCATTCCTCCATGGAGACTCGAAAGAAACTTGAAGCCCATGTTGCCCAGCTTACTCATGATCTGAAGAGAGCACGGGAAGTCAAGGTACAAATCGAGGACAGATCTGGGAAGATGGGAAAGTTGCTCCTTGGCCTCGCTTTAGGTTTTGGTGATCGATAGGGAATTGGTTATGATGGTGCCTCCACATCCCAAATTGCACCTGGATCAGTCCCTGAATTTGCCACTACTCCTTATGGTCATCGCCAAAATCCACGAAGGAGAGTTCGACCAAGAAAAGCAAACCAAGGTCCCCTTAAGAATGTGTTCTTTTGTACATATTGCAAAAGAAAAGGCCACCTGAGGGAGTTTTGCTATAGTTTAGGTCAGACACGACGTACTACTGCTCCACCACGTCATACTGATGAGTTTTTCCAGTCTGAGAGAGCGTGTTGAGTTTTTAGCCGCCACATCACAGAGTTTGATGGAGGAATTCCTACGGATGTCTTTGCCGTCAGTGAATGCTCCTCACGTTTCGGCTAAAACCAACAACAACAAGGGTAAACATAAGGTTACCACTTCTTGGGTGCCTAAGAAAGATAAGAAAGCCTTTGTTGTTCATGTTGCTCTCAAAGCACATAATACCTCACAGTGGTATTTTGATAGTGGATGCTCCAGACACATGACAGGTGATGTCTCTTTTTTTACCCACCTTGAGGATTATAAGGATGGTAGAGTCACCTTTGGAGATGGGAGAAGGTCTAGCATTATGGGACGAGGTATTATGGAGTTACCAAGATTTCCTAAGCTAGAAAATGTTTTATACGTCAAAGGTTTGAAAGCAAACCTTCTCAGCATTAGCCAGCTGTGCGATGCTGACTTTGCAGTAAAGTTTGATCGGGACACGTGTAATGTCTATAATCAAGTCGATAAACTTTTAGTGCAAGGGGTGAGGACCGAGGATAATTGCTATGGGACTGTACCTACTTCCTCACTTGTCTGCAACAGCGCCATGATCACTCCTATGGATCTGTGGCACCAATGTCTAGGTCACGTGAACGTTAGAGATTTGACTCATTTAGTCAAAAAGGACATAGTAAGTGGCTTACCATCTCTTGGAAAGTCAACTTCCACGGTTTGTGGACCCTGTTAGTTGGGAAAGAAAATTCGGAGCCCTCATAGGAAGTTGCATTATATTAGCACCTCCCGAGTTCTTGAGCTAATTCACATGGATCTTATGGGTCCTACTCGTACTGAGAGTTTGGGTGGTAAGAGGTATATCCTTGTGATGGTAGACGATTTCTCCAGATTCTCCAATGTAGGTTTTCTGAGAGAAAAATCCAATGTTGTAGAGTTTTTAACGACCAAGTTCCGTGTCCTGCAAAATCAACACGGAGTCACTATTAACAGGATACGTAGTGACCACGGCACTGAATTTAAGGAAGCAAAGGTAGATTCTTATTGTGAGAGCCTTGGGATCAAACATGAGTTTTCTGCTGTGAAGACTCCTCAGCAAAATGGGATTGTTGAGAGAAAAAATAGAATGATCCAGGAGATGTCTAGATCTATGCTTCTAGGTCGTAAAGTTTCTAGGAGATTTTGGGCAGAGGCAGTGTCTAATGCATTCCACACGGTGAATAGGGTTTACTTGCGTCCACACACACTTAAGACGCCTTATGAATTGTGGACTGGCCAGAAACCCAACCTGGCATATTTTCGTGTTTTTGGGAGTAAATGCTACATCCTACGAGATAGAGAGCAATTAGGAAAGTTTGACTCACGGAGCGATAAGGGAATATTACTAGGATAATCATCGAATAGCAGAGCGTACCAGGTTTTTAACCTGAAGAGCTCGAAGGTTATGGAATCAATAAACGTCATCGTGCAAGATGACGAACCTCCGAGGGCTATTGATTCTAACCCTCAGTGTGAGGATGAGGACTCTTCTGACAGTGATCTACTTGTTCCTCACCCACACTCTGTGGTCCCCACTCCTGTGTTAGGGGACACACCTGCTTGGGTTCGCAAAAGTCATGACCCTTCTGCCATTGTTGGCGATCCCACTCTAGGGGTCAAGACTCGTGCTCAGCTAGAGAACGTTGTTAGCCATCTTTGCTACACGTCCAAAGTCGAGCCCAAGAATCACAAAGAAGAACTCAAAGATGAACACTGGATATCTGCCATGTAGGATGAGTTGCTTCAGTTTAAAAAGAACTATGTCTGGGAACTTGTCTCCCGACCTAGTGAGACAAATGTGATAGGTACCAAATGGATTTTTAAGAATAAAATGGATGAAAATGGTACCATAATCCAAAACAAGGCTAGGTTGGACGCTTAAGGTTACACTCAGATTAAGAGTGTAGACTTTGGAGAGACATTTGCTCCTGTTACGAGGCTTGAGTCCGTTCGCTTACTACTCGCCATCGCATGTCATCTGCTCTTTAAGTTATATCAGATGGATGTCAAGAGTGCCTTCCTAAATGGCATTCTACAGGAGGAGGTTTATGTGGAACAACCAAAAGGGTTTGAAGACCCTAAGCACCCTGAGCACATTTTTTATATGAGTAAAGCCTTGTATGGTTTGAAGCAAGCACCCCGTGCTTGGTACGAAAGGCTTACTTCCTATCTCTTAGCCCGTGGCTTCAAGAGAGGGGGAGTTGATATGACTTTATTCGTCAAGAGAGATGACGGTGCTTTTTTGGTTGCCCAAGTCCATGTGGACGACCTAGTCTTTGGATCCACATGCTCCCAGCATGCTCACCACTTTGAGGAGGAGATGAAAAGTGAGTTTGAGATTAGAATGGTCGGTGAGCTTACTTTCTTCCTTGGTCTCCAGGTTCGTCAGCTAGAGGATGGGATGTTCATCTCCCAATCCAAGTATGCTATAGACCTAGTGAAGAAATATGGTTTAGACTCCGCTAATCATGCACGTAGACCTATGAGTACTTCTATCAAGCTTAGTAAGGACACTTCAGGCAAGGATGTAGAGCAAACCTTGTATCGGAGTATGATAGGTAGTCTTCTCTACTTGACTGCTAGTCGTCCCGACATCGCCTTTAGTGTTGGAGTCTGTGCGCGATATCAGGCATCTCTGAAAGAGTCACACTTACTCGCTCTAAAACTTATCATCAAATACGTGAGTGGGACCCTCTCATACGGTATTTGGTATTCCTTTGATACTGATGACCGTTTGTCTGCCTATTCAAATACCGATTGGGCCGGGGATGTAGATCGGTGCAGGAGCACTTCTGTTGGGTGTTTTTACTTTGGTTATGCTCTTGTCTCCTGGTTGAGCAAGAAATAAAACTCCATCTCTTTATCCACTGCAGAGGCTGAGTACATCGCCGCTGGGAGTTGTTGCACGCAACTCTTGTGGATGAAGCAGAGGCTGGAGGATTATGGGATTTCACAGGACACCATGACCATTTACTGTGATAACACGAGCGCGATACACATATCCCGCAATCCAATCCAGCATTCGCGCACAAAGCACATCAGGATACGTGAGCACTTTATACGTCAGTTAGTTGAGGAGAAAGTCGTATCCCTGAGTTTTGTTCCCACCGACCATCAGTTAGCCGATATTTTCACGAAACCTCTAGATGCCCTTAGATTCGAGAGTCTTAAGAAGTCTTTGGGGATTTGCACATTTGACTGAGGGGTTGGTCTATGTCTAGGATAGGATGCTTTTTCATGTTCATATCATATGCTTCCTATTGCTAGTTTGTTTTATATGTACTATTGCTTTGTTGTACAACTATTTATTTATTCTTTTGAAAAATCCAAAAAGATTTTTTTTATATAAAAAAATTTTAGAAAAGCCCAAAAAGATTTTTGTATTTTTTTTACACCTTTTATGGATGAGAATTTAAGATAGCCGAGTCACAATTTCACTTCATATATCCATGTGACTGTTTGATAGAGATTTGAGACGCTACATCATTTCATCCATGTGTTTTACATTATTTGGAGACTTTGAGATGTAATTAGTGATATTTTCCTACATATTTGACTCCTATATCCTTTATTGCACAGATGCACGGCTATATTTGATTATTGCACTTGTCTATCACATATTGGTTTGAGTGTTTCCATCTCAATTCTGTCTATACAACGAATAATATGCAATAAAACTTGACAAGATTGGACTGCATGTAAAAACCATTTTTGTGAGACTAAGTGATTGTTTAAGAACGGGGAGGGGCTGTGAAAGAAAATTATCTATTCTTTGCGCAAAAGCCACCATTCAAAAGGACCTAAAAAATGGAGGAATTTTATTATCCGAGGTCCAAAGAGGTTAAAAGAGCCCCGAAAAAATTGTAAAGGCAATAAAAAGCAATTCATGCCAATTATGGGCCATTAGGCTTCACCATCAATTCTCCAAAGTTTGAGAATTTAGAATACCTCTATTCAAAATATATATCTGAGGGAGTTTGGTTGGATAATGCTTAAATGGGTTTGCACTTCCTTGAAAGTCCTGAAAAAGCATGAAATCGTTTTGGACGTTATTGGTGTGAAAATCACTATGAGCTTTGATTTGTTGATTTGATTGAGTCAATGTGTCTTATTTCCATTTTGTTTACACCAAAGGAAGCATTTGAGTTCATTCGTTAGGAGTATCCGAAATTCATCGTGCACATATGTTATGTTTATATGCATTGATCTTCCTATCGAATTTGATCACTCCCATTCATTTACGCTATCATCGACTTGGTTGTTTTGTGTTCGTTCATGGTGTGATTTTTGTTTCTTTTGTGAGAAAATTTTGAAAAATCAAAAATAGTATTTTGTTCCTTGTGACACCCTGGCTTTACTTATTTAATTTATTCTTCTCATTTGTCTATTTGAGGACTTCATAAAAAGGGGAGAAAGAATTATCAAAATTTGGGGGAGCTTTGTTTTGAGTTGTGTTTTCATCATTTGATATATATGTTATCTCATTTCAAACTCGATACGTCACTTGGTATTTTTCTTTATCTCATGTGTGTAGGTACTTAGTTGATGATCTCTGAATTGCACACCCTAATGAGAAAAGCGTTGAGATTCCTGAAGATTTGAAGAGCAAATGATGAAGTCTTATTCATATGTATCTTTCCAGTTTTGGGTTCATGGAAGGGTAGATTTTTATAGGCATGTTGTTATTTGATAATTCGGATGTTTGTTTTATGTTTGTACCGGCATAGACATAGGGGGGGATTTGTAAGGACATTTTTATCCATTATTAATGTGTATGTCATAAGCCGTTACATCATTGAAAATATTCAATGTTCACATCATTATCAACGGATCCGAATTTCAAAAGAAGAAAGGAATCATTCTTCTGACAATTCGGACCGATCCGCCCAGATTAAAAGAACCGGTCCACCTACGGATCGATCCTCCATCAACCGGACCGATCCGCTTGCTGAAGATCCAGTAGACCCCGGAATGGTAGCGAACAGAATAGGGGCTTTGAGAAAATGAACTGGTCCGACCCCCCCAGACCGGTCCGCATCAGAGGAAGATCGGTCCGCCTGGGATAAAGTTGAACAGATCGTGTTCAGATTTTTTAGGCCAAGTTATTCCTTTATAAACCCACTACGGGGATTTGTTTAGTAAGACTTCTTTACACGTTTTTCAGAGTTCATAAACTCAAAGTCTTCACTATTGTGAGTTACCAAACTCATGTTTTTTATTCACACAAAGTTCCAAATCATTTGTGAATCGTTTTGAAACCCTAGAACACAAACTCTTGTTGTTGTTCATACCCTTGTGGAGAAGATCGACCTTCTTCTTCATTGCTGCCCTCCTGGAAAGGGAAACTTCCAGCCGCCGACTACAGATCCGACGCCTGCGGGTATTTTTATATCACCCTTGTATTTCATTGTAATTCGTGTAAACCATACTTTACAAAATTATAGTGAAATAAATGGTTTTGCCCCTTTAGGGGATTTTTCCTCACTTGTGTGTGTTTGAATGTTGTTGCATGCTTTACATCCTACTCAATCACACCTAGATGCGTGTTTAGGATTTAATTGGATTAAAACTGAGCTTAATTATATAATTTCTTAATTTGAACGCAAGCGCGACTCTTCAATTGGGTTATTAGCATCTCCTCTCCCCCCCCCCCCCCCCGGGGGGGGGGGGGGCTACGTATTATGAACTTTCCCCAAGCTAACTGAGATCACCAAGTTAATGATGTTTTGTCTTTATCCACCAAGTTAATGATGTTTTAGGGCTGAGATCACCAAATGAATGATGCTTAGTCTCATATCCATCGAGTTAATGATATTTTAGGGCTGAGATCACCAAATGAATGATGTTTAGTCTCATATCCACCAAGTTAATGATGTTTTACGGCTGAGATCACCACATGAATGATGTTTAGTCTCATAGTCCACCAAATTAATGTTGTTTGCCGGGGGAGTAACCTTCATGGGCTAATGACGCATCCCGAAAGCTAAGAATGGGCACTGTAAGCCCTTGAAGCTAATGACGCATCCCGAAAGCTAAGAATGGGCACTGTAAGCCCTTATGAATGATGTTGCAGACTAATTTAGATATCTACTCTCAATAGTTGGTTTCACCATTTTCAATTATCACTTGCTTTCAGACAAATAGGCGTCTTGATGGGCGTTGTGTGCCCATTTAGATATTATCATTCCCGATATAACATATTGTCTTGAATCGAGATCTGTTTAAGACAAAATGATCTTTTATAAGATAACATTTCATGGAAATGAGAATCAAAATATGGCACTATAAGAGTGAACTTGATTTCATATATCTATTCATATATATGACTTTGTAAGGATAATACAAAGTTTAGTTTAAAACAACAAAAGAAGAGTGTCACTATAAAATAGAAATAGATGAAATATAAAAGATAAGCATGAAAAATAGGCATGTGGCCTATCCATCTAGGCTGTACCCCTCAAGCATCCTTCAGGAACCGTTGGAGCAACCCCTTCCTTATGAGCATCTTAATTTCATCTTTCAGGGCATAGCACTGCTCAGTGTCATGTCCGTGCTATAGATGGAATTCGTACCACCTGGCTTTGTTCCTCTTGTGGGGTGGAGCTTTAAGCTTCTCTGGACACTTCAGAAGTTTGTCCTCTTTTATGAACTCGAAGATGTCTTTAACTGGGAAGGATAATGGGGTGTAGGCCTTAAAGCTCCCCTCTACCTTCTCTGATTTCCTTTTTTGGCTCCTGCTGGATGCTTTTGCGACTGGATCTTCCTGTACGACTGCGACCGCAATAGTCCTGGGTGCTACACCCACATTGGATGAGGCTGCGGCCTCTAGCATGAGGACCCTCTGAGTCAAATAGTTGACTTAGGTTTGGAGTGAAGCATGACTGTCGTAGAGATGGTTGAGGTGATTGTACAGTTGCACAATCTCATCTTTGACTTATGTGCTCTGGCTGGATTCTGCTTTCATTTTTTGCTTTGTTAGTCTTTACAAAGTATATATAATCTGAGACAAAACTAACAGAAGTGAGTAATCGCATAAATATTGGATTAACCAAGTAGGAAGTTGGGATACAGCATTTGAACTGCTGCATGATGCTACTGCTAAGGCCGCAGCCAGTGAAGCACATAGGTGTAGTTTCATGGCCTTTGTATGATATTCACCAAGGTTGAGCTGGAGACCACATGAGTCCATTCCCTGACAATTTTAAGCTACTATAATCCATCTGCACCAGTAGAGGCCACGATAAGAAAGGTAGTGGAACCACCAGGCCACATCCATTTCTAGGCAGTGGGGGACAATCCTAAAATTTAAACCTAGAAACTGAGTTTTTCTCCCAAAACACGTGAAGAGCATACCTACTAGGGTCTATTAATGAGAGAATACCCTCATGGTGCATAAAATGGCATAGTTTCAATGATAAACCCTAGATCATAGGTCAAGAACAACAAAAAGGGAGTAAATATAATCATTCCCTAATCACTCATCTCTAAGAAGCTAAAGCCCATCATACTTTTCAACATTATCGAGATGAAATGATATCACAGTGTTATGTAAAATAGATCTAAGGTCATACAATAAAGACCCAAGAGAAGATCTGAATATATAAAATACCCATTCAAGGGCGTAAATATAAAATATATCTCAACAACCAAAAATTACTCATGAGATGATGATTCAAAGGATCCTTATGAATAAAATAAGGTGTTTAAGAACTCACAACATAGAGAAACAAGATTGAAATATCCTGGTTCCCACAGACGGCGCAAATTAATGATACAAGAAATCGTCCACTTGTCGTTCTCGTACAAGCAAATCAAGTATAAAGTGCATAACAAGCAAATAGAGCAAGTAAAGAGAGATAAAAGACAAGATATAGAGTGGTTCGGCTATAAAAATAAGCCTACGTCCACTTTGATGCCACACTCTCATTATATATGTTATTTGGTACATAGTGATTAGACCTAAAGAGGCATACAAGCATGAGAATAGAAGATAATACATGTTTATGAGGATTCCGATACGCCGGAGAGATGGTTGCGATGATAGAGAGAAGCCCCCAAGCCGGACTGAGTGGTCTGGAGTGCATTGTGATCTCTGGTCTATGTATTGACACTAGTATTGTACCTGGATATCGGGTGAGGAATCATGAATCTAACCCTTATCCCGAGGTGAGGACCTCTATATATAGGTGTAGGCACTTTACTGTTGCTATGATGAGGAGGTGATGAGGTTAACTAAAAGATAGGCATAATCCGTGGCATGTACTTCATAAGGTGTCGCAGTATGTACGTTCAAGGGTTGTGGTAAGTAGTGGGTAAGGGGTCGCAGCCTATATGTTAAGGACTGCGGCATGTGTGTAAGGTGCATTTCATAGCCTATAGGAGACAGGTCCGCGGAAGTAAGACAATATCATTTGTTATAGTGGTCCCTCTGCGACATGGGTATAATATTTGTACTATCAACGCCCCGACCCGAATTTATGGGTTACCCGTGAGTCAACCTGACCCGAATCGGATGCTAGGCCTGAAGTGCAATGAAACAACCTAAATAATGTTGCTAGTCCAGTTTTACTTTAATTATCATTTCACTTCTTAGCATGCACACTACACCAAAACTGGCGATTGGTCACGGCCAAAATCCCTGACCAAAGTTGTGGGTCGTGGACTTGGGTCGTGACCATTTCGGGCGTGACCATTTTCGTGGGTCGTGGCCCAAGTTCGTGACAAAAAAATGGTCACGGCCGAGAGGGGTCATGGAAGATGGCCGCGGACTTAGTCCGTGACCCATGTCGTGACGGGTCGCGGCCCTCATTCGTGACAAATTGGTCACGGCCAAAGTTTGCGACCCACGACTGTGACTAAAAAATAAAAATAAAATGGTCGCGGCCCTCATCCGTGACCCACAACCGTGACAAATTGGTCGCGGCCAAAGTTTGCAACCCACGACCGTGATAAAAAATTTTAAAAAAATTGGTTGCGGCCCTCATCCGTGACCCACAACCGTGACAAATTGGTCGCAGCCAAAGTTCGCGACCCACAATCGTGACAAAAAAAATAAAAAAAAATGGTCGCGGCCCAAGTCCGTGACCCACAACCGTGACGAAAAAAATGGTCGTGAACTTTGGCCGCAACCATTTTATACGTGACGAAAAAAATAAAAATGGTCATGGAGAAAGTCCATGACCATATTTAACAATAATTTTAAAAAAAATGTATTTTTTTGGTCCAATCCTAAAATTGGGGGTCCTGTGAGTGCACCGTCGGTTACTACGTGTAACGTTGGATGCGTACGAGGTGTTACAAATATTTATTATTGGCAAAACAATAAAAAAAATCACAAATTGCGAATCGAGAATGTTGTTAATAAACAAATATATATACGAACTTAAAAATATTACACGTCTTAATAATTCACAGACCAAAAAAAAAAATTAGGCAGAGTTTCCTCTATTTTCTTGACATTCCAAAACCTGTAAATATAAAACCTGCTTATTATAAAGGCCACACTGCCATAAAATTCAACAATTAAAATTATAAAAGCCCGCACGGCCATAAAACTAAGCAATAAAAGCCCGTATGACTGTAACACATAAAAAACAAAATCCTGAATGTCCACAACATATAAACAATCTTCATGTTGTAAACCATTGCCTCCTTCATTTGTTCCGCGTGCAAAAATCCTACAAATGATAGGATACATAAAAAAAATATCAGTAACCAAGTAGTTTTACAAAAAACTCAATCAAGCTGAAAAATTTCATAAATGAGTTAAAATTATCAACATATCCATACGAGTCTCGCACCTGCGCGATCAGTTCCTACGAGTTACATTGGTTCCGTGAGAGGTGTTGGTGCCACCCACGGGGCCGTTCGGGGGCTGTTTTTGGTTTTCACCCTCTAACGCCATGTTTTTAAGCCTAAGTATAGATATATGCAAATTACCATCGTATTCTCAAACCGGGAGACCCGCGGCTACGGGGTCAGTTCCTACAAGTTACATTGGTCCCGTGGGAGGTGTTGGTGCCACCCACGGGGACGTTCGGGGGCTGTTTCGAGTTTTCACCCTCTAACGCCATATTTTTAAGCCTAAGTCTATAAATATGTAAATTATCGTCATATTCTCAAATCGGGAGATCGACGGCTGCGGGGTCAGTTCCTACGAGTTACATTGGTCCCGTGGGAGGTGTTGGAGCCACCCACGGGGCCGTTCGGGGGTTGTTTTGAGTTTTCACCCTCTAACGCCATGTTTTGCTTAAGTCTAGATTTATGCAAATTATCATCGTATTCTCAAACCGGGAGTCTCGCGGCTGCGCAGTCAGTTCCTACGAGTTACATTGGTCCCGTGGGAGGTATTGGTGCAATGTGTTGAAGTTTTGTTTTTGGCATATGTGAGTCAACACCTCTCGTCCTCTCCCTTTTGTCCTTTCCAAAGGTCTGTGTCAGGGCATCATTTTCAAGGTCAAAGTCATCAGTAGGGCTCGAATCGAATTGACTACTGATGGGCTCTATTGATTCCAGTGTCTTAGCCAAGTGCGGTGGGAATTTATTATCTTTGTCCTGTCGAGCATGAAGGAATAAGTTGGATCGATTTGGGTTTTTACCTGCATCTGGACCATCTTTTGTCCTACTCTCCCATTCATTCTTCAAATCCTCGATGATTTGGATCCCAGCCTATGGATATCAGTTTTTTATGCCTTATTTTTTTTGTTTTGATCCCTCTGGACCAACTTTTTTTCCTTCGCCTCATTCTCCAAAAACGTATTCCACTTATCCAACGGCATTTCAACATTGGGAGGCACTCTCTCTTTCAAAGCTAAAATATTTGAGCTAACTGCCTCTTTTAAAAAATGTTTCTTTCGAAGGTTTCTCCTGTATGTCCTCAATCCTTCAGCAACCCGAGATAGAACCTTATTCTTGGAACGGTCAGGAAATGAGAAATGCTTGCGAAGTTGGTCATATATGTCATCTTTGACAGCTTGATCAATAAGGTTCCAATTATCTGGTCCACTGACTCCCACGTTCATTTTTACCAATGAAAAATACCGGGCTTTAAAGTTCAGCACGTCATTCCTATCACCCGACGGGTTATTCCCGATAAGGGAGAAGCCAATAGGCTTCTTTTCATTTGAACGGGAGGCATCAGGAGTGATGGATAGGGGCGTTAAAGCAACGGGAGTGCTGGATTGGGGCGTAGGAGCACTTGGAGTTGTACTTGGTGAGGAGTGAACCATTGGTGGAGTTATGAATTGCTCAGCCATTGGTGTTGAGAATCCGGGTTCTGCACGAGATAGTGAACCTCGTTGTGGTGTCACCTCGGCACTTGGTACCCTTGGGTTGTTTCCTCTCGACATTATCTAACAAAATTAAAAAATATAAGTGACTAATTATTATAGTAATATGAAATTATAACTAATTAATCAAGCTTATAGATAGATAGATAGATAGATAGATAGATAGATAGATAGATAGATAGATAGATAGATAGATAGATAGATAGATAGATAGATAGATAGATAGATAGATAGATAGATAGATAGATAGATAGATAGATACCTTTTCAAAGTAAGACTTTAGAATAAGTTCAATGTGTCTGATCTCCATCCATTCGGTATTAGTTTTTAAGAACCTATGAATTTTTTCACATGGCTAACTAGGAGGAAGGGTATCTATGATTGATGTGCAGATGTCTGTGACATGAACTCGGAATCCCCTCTTTCTTAACTTGTTGGTAAGATCCAATTTTACATTCATGTGGAGCGAGACATCACAGTCTATGTCAATGCTCTCTGTACGCAGTTGTATCCATAACGGGTGGATTTTTTTTTCCGCCTTCTCCAACAACGTAACCAAGGTCTGGGCTATGTTGGGATTATGTGTGTGAAATATATTTTGTATAACGTCATCCCGGTTTTCTGGTAGAGAAAATAAAATACGATCGAACAAGTAATCTTGCTGGATATCAAATCCACGATTTACAAGGTAGTTAAATTGTTCGATCTTTTTATTTTCGTACCTATAAATATGAGTACCCTCTATATGACGCACGTTAATAAAAGAGTTATGTGTTCTGTCTAATTACAACCTCTCCCACTATTGTTGACAGTAATTATCACCGTGCCTTATTTTTCCTGAGAAAAGTATACGAGGGCATAAATATGAGTCCTACTATTAAGGTTTGGGTTTGAAAGTTATGAGAGTTTAAAAGTATATGTGAAATCCCAACAACAACCCGCCGTAATTATTTATAACACATATTATAGTACTTACACACATATTGTAGTACTTACACACATATTGTAGTGCAAAAAATCACGACATGCATATAACCCCTAATATAATATGATGGCACGCATATAACCCCCAATAAAATCACGACAAGGTGGATGTAAATTTTTTTACTCATTAAAAATCCATTTAATTATATTTTGTCAAAAAAAAACACACGCGTACAATCTAGGTTTATTGGCATAATCTATACAAACACACACATACAATCTAGGGTTTATTGACATAATATATACATACACACACATACTATTTAGGGTTTACTAAACCCTAATATTTTTTTTGACATAAATCTATACATACACACACATACAATCTATACATACACACACGTACAATATAGGGTTTATTGACATAAACATACATACATATATAAATCTATACACACACACACATATAAACATAAATCTATACATACACACACATACACACATACAAACGTAAATCTACACATGCATACACAGAAATTAGGGCTTTAGATAGAAATCATGAAATCCAAATGAAATCAAAATGAATCAATACATACCAGGGTTAATCCAAATGCAAAATCGCCAAAATCCAACTCAATATCGCCAAAATCGCTTAACCCTTGCAGCGGCCAACTCGAACTCCAAATGAAATAAATGAAATAAGAAAGCAGCGGCGGGACTTTTTTTTTTAAGACCTGTAACTGGTCACGGCCAAGAGTCGTGATCCCATACGCGCGACCCTTAAAACTAACGTAAGGCAGAGTTGGGTTCTCCAGACCTGGTCACGGCCTAGAGTCGTGACCCACCATGCGAGACCCTTTTCCATGCTTGATTGAGGTATGGTCACAGCCCATACCGTGACCCATACCAAGAAATGGTCACGGCCCATAGTCGTGACCCTCAATCTGTGATGTGAGACCCTTCTACATCAACCCTAGTGCTTGAATAAGGGATGGTCATGGCCCATAGTCGTGACCCACACCCAGAAATGGTCACGGCCCTAAGTCATCACCCTGAATGTGTGTACTCTCTTCTTCGTCATGCCATGGGTCACGGACTTGGGCCATGACCAATGCGCGACCAAGCTTGGAGGGAATTTTGGCACAAGTTTGGCACTAATATGGTCACGACCTGGTCACGTCCCAAGTCCGTGACCACTGTGGTCACGGACTTGGGCCGTGACCACTTCTAGAGCATCGATAATTTAGTGTGATGATAAATATGGTCACGCCAAATATTGAGTGGGTCACGGCCCAAGTCCGCGACCAGCTGGTCGCCGACTTGGGCCGTGACCCACTGGGCGTGACCATTCGCAGGATTTGGTGTAATGGCAATTCCAATTTCGAGATAAACTACGTAATGGACTCATGGGGAGCACCCCAAAGTCCAAGTAAATAGAGATACAAATGTAAACAAATATAAAATATACTTACATGTAAAACACCCACAAATTTTGAAATCGCTCCCAACCTACCATAACAAAGTTGGGCCCTGAGCCTATGCCCTGTGGGATGTACACAAACAGTATAGAAACGAACGGCGAAAAGGAATGCTCACACGCTACAACCTCATGCATGCAAAAATATGTATATATCTACATACCCATACCTTTGCAAATACATATTCCAATGCATTAACCAATTATTTCAAAGAAAATCTTACTTACCCAGATTAATTGACCTTAATCTTATTAAACATCTTCCTTACTCATCACTGTCTTACTCATGGTTGGCCGTCTTACAAAGTTTTGTTTCTTCGTATACTCAGTTTTCTGATGTCTTAGATTTGGGGCAAATAACCTGATTGGTTGCCCTAACCGGATTATACGTTGGAGGTACACATCTCTTCCTTATTTTGGTGTGTTATATTCTCTCTCTCATCCTATCGTGTAAAGGGGAGAGGTCTAATATTTACTCAGCATTTGTGTAAAGGGGAGAGGTTTAATATTTCGGTGAATTTGATGTGTTTAATGTTATTTTTTCTATTGTTTTCTTATAGTATTAGATTTTGTATGATTTTTTGTTGCAGGTTTTAGTGTGTTCTGTTGCAAATTTTGTAGGGTTTCGGTGTTGAGTTTTTTTTCCAGATCTGATCTCAAGGTAGAAAACCATTTTGACATTTTTTTGGGTGTTTTTATATAAACCTGTAATACATGTATACAGACCCCAACAAGTCATTTTCAATTCTTAAATTACAAAAGCTGTTAAAAGACTAAAACACCCATTTTAAAAGCCACCAATTGTAAGACTTAACTAGAACAACTCTATGTAAGCAAAGATAGTAACCCAATACAGAGAATAAAAAAAGACAAATTCAAATGGAAATCAGGTTAGCAATCCATTCAACCCATTCAATCCAATCCTAAGATTCCCAATAGCAGAGTATAGGGAAAAAAAGACACCTCAATCCAATTGAAATCAGATTAGCAAACCATTCAATCCAATCATAAGATTCATAAATGGATAAAACACTCAAAATATATTACATTTAACAATTGTTTGAGTTATATACCCTGATATCAATTGTAGTTTCATGGAGATGGGAGTTATATGGATAATACCTGACACAAATGTCTCAACAAAACGACATTATTCACATTCCTGCAAAGGTTTGGTTTAAGAACATGAACCGCGAGGGAAAATAGAAGAGAAGTATTTACAAGGCCTCCTATTTATCCTGCAAGTTTAGCTGGTGGCTTTTATATGGTTGTGAGAAAGGATAAGATGGTAGAGTTTTTTTAAGGAAGATACGATTGGTTGTGTGCAAATGGGTTCTGAAATGTCAAAGGTTTCATTTTCATTCAATAAACCCATTCATTTGGGTGTGATAAATGGGTTTAGTCCCATTAATGTGGGTTTAAAAAAATGGGGGTTGTAAATTAAAAGGTTAGGTTTACATAAAATCACCTTTTTTCGGTGGCACTTTTACTGATCCTCTGTTTTGATTAACTAGGTTTCGGGAGTTCCATCTTTCCCCCATTTGGATTTTGAGCCTCGGTTGAATCTCAGAGATCTAAAAAGTCCTCTCTCTCTCTACACTTACCAATTTATTTTATTTTTATTAACGCTCCTAATCCTCTCTATCTCTCTACACTTGATACTTTGCAGCTGAGATCCGAGATCCCAAATGACGCGGGTCTAGAGTTTGGCTCAGAATATTCGACACTGCTATTGAATCAGCAAAGGTCAACGACAGAGCTGCCTTCAACATGAGACACTAAAACCACCGGTGGCCAAAAATGAAATAGAGGGTTGGAAGTAGAAATTCATGTACGAATGACCATGTATAAAAACAACATATCTATGGGTGTTCATTTTGTAAGAGTGGCAATTTTTTTTTCTCCCCATTTTCCATTATCTCCCCACCCGACATTGGGATTTACACAGCAGAGTGTCATATGACCATGTCAACAAATCATAGAAAATGAGTCGAAATCAAGAGTAGGCATAGAATTACTCTTTTGTTAATTCAGTACGATGTACATAACTAATTTTAACTGTGGACAACAAGTGACACTTTATGATTCTGAAACTTTGGTACCATGTAATTATGTTTTGTTTTGCCACTACTATTTTATGTGGACCAATGAAAAACGTGACAAATATATACTATGTACGGTTATAAAACTTTTGTAACATGTATTTATATTTTTTTGTGTCATTACTATTTTAGGTGTACCAATAGAAAAAGAGACAACTTATTTGAGCATTGGTGTATTGCTACTTCTATTAGTTGATCGTATTATATGTGTTTTCACTTTTAATGTTAAGTATAAGTTATTTGTAAATCTCATATCTTTTGGTTATGTTTTATTGCAGGATCAAGTTAAAGATGATGGATAAATAGTAGAATGAAGAGAAAGGATGAAAAAAGTGATGAAAAATCTGTAACTTGATTTAAAAAGTGAAAACAATATCTGTCTTGATTTAACTATAAACAGAAAGGATGAAAAATCATATTCCAACTGATAGTACATTTTGGCTTTTGCATATTGATTCATTTTCCCCCTATATTTAGAGATTGTTAATATTACGTATTGATGTCATTTTTGTTTGGGTGACACTTAAATTTCAGTAAAAAAGGTGGCGGCTCAACATCATCATACATGTTGTAAGCATGTAATATATTTTCAAAGATTTTAATTGTGCCTTTAAGCACGTTCATTCTAGACTATTATATGCTTCTGCATCATTTACTATTTTATTTATTTATTGATGTAATTTTCATGAATTGAGTTAAATTGGTGATTTTTATACTAGGCTGATGACAATCGATTAGTATTGTTGTTGTAACATTTCTTTTTTCTTAAACAGGGTGGACAGTCCTATAAATAAAGGAAATTTTGCCCAATTTTTCTTAATTGTTTACAATTATTCGTGTTATATGATAGTTTACAATTATTACAAGGTCCAGGATGAATTATTAGTATTGTTATTGAACTATTTTTTTTACTTTAAATAGGGTGAATAGTCCTATAAAGAAATGAAATTATGCCCAAATTTTATAAATTGCTTACACTTCCATAAACTTATAACTCTTAGCTTGGAACTAGTATTTGTTGCCTATGGTGTTGGAGTAATTTTTTTCTCACACGGGATTGATAGTCTTATAACCAAAGGAAATTATGTCCAAATTTTTAAAATTATTTACATTTATTTGTGTTGTAAAAAAAATTTGGTTTAAAATATTAACGATTTAATAATTTGGAAACTTTTCTCCATGCCTTCAAGCACGGGCATTCTGCTAGTATATATATATATATATATAAACAAAGCAAGATAGATAAATACCTGTGCTGGAGAAGAAACATGTGAAACAGGCTCACTCATAGACATACTATAAGCAATCTAGTTGGGAAGAGGCTGAATCAGCGACATGTTGTCCATGGGAAGACTAACTCTAGAAGGGAAAACCTAAGAATAACCACTCCTATAGGCAGGTGTACTGCCCCCACTAGTGGAAAGGCTATCTAAAAGGGAGACATACAATATAAATTTCAAATGTAGCAAAGTTAAAGTGAGAATGGTCACAAGTAGGAGCTAGAACACATGCGAAAGAAAAAAATAAGGATTACCTCTGGAGGTAGGCAAATAGAAGGCCCAGCAATAGAATTTCCCACTGAAGAAAAAGGAGGAGGCTTGGCAGGTGGACTTCGAATTATAGTCACATGTTAGACTGGCCAATGTACAAATAAGTTAACAAGATAAGTCCTGAGCTAATAGGTGAAGAGACTTAAAAAAAGACAAGTATTTGAAAAGTTAGGTGAGTACCTACACAGTGCGAGAGGCAACAGAAGCCCCCCGCAGAAGTGGGGAACACAGTAGAAAGATGTAGAATAAATAAAGATAGGAAATGTCAAAGGCAGTTGACGGATAAAAACAGATGTGAGCCTTAATGTTTTGAAAATAAATCTCTCGATAAAGACTTAAGGAGGAAACTACCATGGAGTTCCTCTAGAGTAGGAAGGGAGACCGATGAATAGAATCAAATAAAGACGAGAAGGTGGTCCTCACCTCTGAGAGTCCACTCATCCCTATAGAAGCACCCTGTTCAAAGGGAGAAATAAAGTTAAAAGTTAGAAAACTTAGCAAAAAATTCAAGCAAGAAAAAATAAAGGAAATGACGAAAGCACTTATGATGGAAGGGTGAGCGGCTTACCCATAAGGAAGCTGCCCAGTGGTGGGGCTGGAAGTAGAAGGAGAGTAGATTATATCATCCTCCAGCTCATTGTCCGAACCCCTCGAAGCTGATAATAAAGTACAAGTGTCAGACTAGTAAATACACTAATGTCATTTGAAGAAAAAATGTTATCATCATAGGAAGGGGTGCTTCTATAATCAACCAGTTCCCCTTCAAGTGATCAAGGAGAGGAATAAGCACTTAAAACTTCACGACTGTCAGTTTCACTAAGTAAAAGGGAATTATCTAGATTACCTTCTGTAAGGGGGGAATATAGGAGGGGTGGTTCCCGAGTCATAATACCCAAGGCCTCATATCCTTGCTCGTGAATGGTCTAATAAGTCTCCTTAATCCCAAGAATATTGGTGTCTGACTCCCTATTTCGAACAAATGAGGGAGCAACAGGGTCATCAGTATTATGCTTCTTCTTGCTAGCCCTAGTCCTCATAGGAGAAGGAGGAGGAGCAGGAGTATCAATGGGCATATAGGAGAAATTTGACACATCAGTGTCTCGATGCTTTCTTAACGAGGAGGTCTTAGACTTTGCCTTCCCCTTCCCTTTTGCCTTGGCTAGTTTGGGCTCAAAGTATTTTTCATAGATAGACTCCTTACGTAAAGGCTTCACGAAAATAGGAGTGACTTGATTAAGAGGGGTCTTTATAACATTACTAAGATACCATAACTTTTTTTGGGTCCTTTTACCTAAGTACTTATCATTAGTGGGTATCTTAGGAGGAATGGTCTCTCGAGGAACATCTACTGTAGTTCTTGATTAAAGAAACCTAGCACTACCACAGACTGAACCATGAGTGGATGATAAGGTGAGATAATCACGATCATGCACAAAAAGTCCTCCAAGACCATCAGTCCCATAAAGCATCCCCTCAAGAATAAAGTTGGCATATACTCCCAAGTATACTCCTGAGGGAGAGGTGCTCGATGGATAAATGGGGGTGTGGACTCCCTGATTAATCCAAGCTCTCTCCTCACTTACTCAGAGTTATAAAACTCCAAACCTTGACCAAGTTCTATCAATGAAGGATGAGTATAAAGAAGAAGCATCGCCACTATAGAAATATGGGGGCATGTGGACACAAACTCTACATCAACAGGGTAGTAAAAAGTACCCCTAGAAGATGAGAAGGATCTCCATGAGAAAACACCCTCAGGGTCCTAATGGATCCTTAGGATATTTCTTATTCCACCTGGTAAATCGAGCAGCATCACTATGGCAGACACGTGCGTCTGGAGTAAAATTTGGGAACCTATTGAAAATAAAAGCCATCAAGATAAAAGAATTAACAAAACTGGTTACATCATAGCGACCACTAGATCTTTCCATATCCATATGATAACGGTCCATCCAAGTATACATTGAGCCTAGAGTAAGGGTTGCGAGGGGCATATCCTTCATTCAAGCAAGTTTAACTGCCAACCATAAAAGTAGCTCATGAGGAGAATCATCTGATTTCCTTGGGAATAAAAACCTACTCAAAATGTAACAAAAAATTGTTGCCAAGTGTGAAGGAGACTTGATTTTGGGTCCATCTTGTCTCTTGGGTGCTCTGCTCTAACTCCCCTCTTTTGGGGTGGGTTCAAAGTCTCTGAACCATTACCTGTGCCACTTAGTAAAATAGTGCTTAGTGGAACCGATCTTGTTGATAGAAACATAATGCGAGCATTCAGACAATGCCATATGAAGGTTCCAGTACGTCTTCTCCCCATCATCATCCTCAAATCCATCAGTAAAGACATGGCACCCCAAGTAGGGGAGGCTAGTTAGCTCGCATATATCCTCTATCGTAATGGTGAATTATCCCCAACCAGTAATGAAGGTATGTGATTCCATTCTCCAGCAAGAAACCAAGAGGTTAAAAGTGGTTGAGTGTTTAGCAATGGTGCAAGTTTTAAAACTTTGAATGGTCCTCGTCTGACCAAGCCCCTCGATGATGACTTTGTGAGAAGGGTAAACAAGCACATGATCTACCAGGACGTCCCACTCATCTAAGGCACCTACACAAACATTGAGATTGATATTGGAATAGTGATAGTTTCCCCTATCCACCCTAACTCCCAAGATGTAATCATCTAGAATGATAGGTGCATTAGTGTACTCACTCAGGCCTAGGTGGGGTTGTTCATTAATATTTTCCATAAATTCTTCCTCAAAGCGCTTGAAGGACTACATAAAGGTATCCTTGGCCATAAAATAGGGGCAAGATGGTAAAGCCCAAATTCCCTCTTTGAACGGTTGTCGAGGAAGTCCCCTTGAGATTTTAAGAGGATGATATCAGAGGAAAAAAAATAGAACCACTATAGAGGTGGTGGTGGAGACAATGACGGTGGTAATTCCAGTGGAAATGCCCATTGCAAGGACGGTTAATATTGTCACTTATATAGGTTGCAAACCAATCAGAAGCTCACTTATGACGGTGGAAACAGCAGTGGAAGAAACCTTAGAAGAGGAATCCATGGAAAAGTAAAAAAAAATTGAAAGGTTGAGTTATGGAAGAATGGAGTTTGGAAGGGATGATGGTTTCTCTCGCTAAAAGGATCTGAGTAAAATTTTAAAATGACAAGGGTAAAATGAAATATTTTGAAAAAATTGTTTTATACAAAGATGGGGGTATACGTTTTGACGGCTAAAAGGGGGTAAAAATGATTACCCAATTGATAGGATGCATGTTCCTAAGAAGACACGTGCCTCCTCGCGACAACAAATGAAGGCTGAAGTGACTAGGACATTTAATACCAAATAGTGTAATGATGTGACTGAATAAATCCCTTTGAATACCAAGACAAGTGATGATTATTTCATGAAAAACCCTTTGGTCTACCCAACACAAATACGTTTGCATAAGGTGGAAAATGTATAGGGGCACCCACTTGGTTGCCCACAAGAAGGCCTAATCGGGCGAGGGGGCTCAAGGATGAGAGGGTCCACCACAAGGGACTCTATCCCCAAAATGACCCAAAATAGGAAGAGAGGGTCCATCACGAGAGTCTCATCCCCACAATGACCCAAAATAGAGATTGGGACGAGGAGCTCCACCACGAGGGGATCCATCCCAAAGTGTTCCAAGACAAAGAGTTGGATAAGAGGGTCCACCACTAGGGGATTAAGGCCTTAAATGAGCCAAGACAGAAATATTAGCAAGAAGGCTTACAGTGAGAATCCCTAAGTTAAACATTTAAAGGCCAAATGAAAATGGTGAAGGGGAGTTCAATGAGCAACCCCAAGACAAAAGATTAAAT
Organism: Sambucus nigra; assembly: GCA_949130495.1. Taxonomy (NCBI): domain Eukaryota; kingdom Viridiplantae; phylum Streptophyta; class Magnoliopsida; order Dipsacales; family Adoxaceae; genus Sambucus; species Sambucus nigra. The sequence goes on along the minus strand of OX422211.1, from coordinate 582,156,858 downwards.
GTGCGAGCAGATCCAAAAGTTTGAGGGGATGCTCACAAGTCTCATTTAAATAGTTACTAACATTATTAATTGTTTCACATAGGTATCCATAAGCGAGAAAGAAGGGCTCGAGCAAGCTAGCTAGGATCTCCAGAGAGTTTTAGTTAAGTGACTGAAAGACAATGATTATTGGGCAAAGCCAAAGCTAGAGCCCAACCACCTAACATTTTAGGATAGAGAGAATACTAGTAGAGAGACTATAGGTGTCACTCAAGAACTCACACAACCCATAATTAGAGTAAATGAGTGAGTATCTAAGAGGTTTCTCATAGAAGTATTTTCTAAATAACCATTAATGAGTGGCCCTCAAGGCAACTCATAAGTTTTTACCAAAGTTTATCCAAGAGGTTACCATTTGAAAAGATATATACCAAATCACACATTTTGGAACTATTAGCCGACATATTTGCTTTTTGACTTTGGAATGCACCAGGTATCTCCTATCAGAAGGGGCAGACAATTAATAGACAGACAGAGACAAAAGGTACATTACAAAGCTTGTCTATAGGGGTTCCTTATTTTGGTGCCTAAATATCCCTAGTATCTATCTAAGACCTTTAAATAAGGTCAAGAAAACAGATAAAACTCAAGTATTCTCTCCCTGCTCTCTCTTATGTTTCGAAGTGCTTATCTCTTCACTCCCTTTACAACCATATCATTTAGGATATCTCTCCCTCTTTCCAACATTATCATTGTTATAAAAGTTGCAACTCAGTGCTCTCTTTTCAGGAAGAAAGTTATAAGGAATCTCCATTATTACCAGAAGTAGAAGTGTTTATCTCCTAACTGCTCTAAAGACTTCGAAGGCCTTGAAGACCCTTGGAGTGGGTCTTCATAGACCCCAGTACAACCACCCATATAAATAAACAAAAATATACAATGTGCAAATTTTAAAATTATGTTTATATATGAATAATATATGGCATATATATATATATATATATATATATATATATATATATATATATATATATATATATATATATATATATATATATATATATGAAAAGTCCTAAAAATAATCTCTATATGATCATATGTAAGCTGCCCTCAGATTTTGTATTGTATCAATTTGTTGCCAAAACTCGCTTTCGATTATTGTCTAAGAGGTCTTTGGAAAGATTCACTTTCACGGTTTCAAGATTGGACTCACCAAATCTTTTTCATGATAGTGTCCCAGGGTAAGCTATTTTTGGGGACTTTTATGGTGAAGGTAAAAGTGAATTAGTGAGCTTATATTTTACTGCAATGGTTACACATTTCTTAAAAAAAAAAATTATTTGCCTTATGGTTATTGAGGTTTCCAAATAAATGATGAATTATTATACTAAGTGGATGTTTGAAAATGAATCTTTTGGATTTATAATTTCCTTGGTCATAGACTGGATAAGGAAATTTTGGGTTTTCTGAAATTTTGTAAAATTCAAAAATTATGGTTCCAGATGCAACCTTGCTCGCTGGCCTTTGCATTAGCAAATTAGGAACTCACACGAGTCCTTGTCTTCGTTGGGCGTGAGTTTTGATAACGTTCGTATGAAAATTTTGTCTTGTATCACGAACTAATGTTTCTAAATCTTCACTTCGGTAATGTAATCGCAAGTAGGCTAAGATTTTTACTTTTTGAGATCTTTCCATAAGTTCTCCTTGGATATTGTTCCACAACTCAATTAAATTTGGGCAACCAAAATAGATTATATCTTGATCATTGATGAGCAACACATATGTTTTATCATCCACTTGCCTCTCAGTCTTGGATATAGAACTTGAAGGTTGTCCACTGCTCATTGAGAGAAAGGAGAAGAAAAGATAAATATAGAGTTAAAATATTTTCATCATTTAAGAGTAAAGATACTATTCCTTCCTCCTTATGTTCTTCAATATTTTTTATTCGTTCCAGAATCTAGAAAGTAAGACTTTCATACTCATGATAATATTAAAAATAGTACTTTCCAAAATATGATGTGAGAATGTATCTGGTGATATCGATTGTTTATGGCATTTCGCAAATTTCCAAATTTTAAACTTATTTAATGAGAGTCAATCTTTGATCCAAATTAATTAAACCCTAAAACATGAATCTAGGTGAATAAATTAATCATGTCATCATAAAACAATTACAAATTGCTGGACACACAAATTTCAGGAAAAATCCGCTGAAATGGCAAAACCTTTATTTCACTATGAATAGTAAATCGCAACTTATTGAAAATCATAATGAATTTACAGCAGCAAACTCACATAGACCGCAACCTTGAAATCATTAATGAACTCCCTCGAGAGCCCACAAGAACTGCAACTCTGTCTCCACCAATGATCACAATCATCAGCCAGCACCTCCCTCAAGAGATACCAAATTAGTAGTAGAGATGTAGTTTCTACAAGAGAAACTTCAAAAAAATTGTGTCTTGGTTTACAAAACGATTCACTAAAGTAATTGGGATGATTAACGAATCGAAAACAAAGTTTTTAAGCCCTAAAAGTGAAGACAAAAATTCTGCAAATTTGCAATTTTCATTCAACTAACGTCTTAAGGAAAAGGGACTCATAAAACAGGTATTTATAAAAAATATGAGTCGGCGGGGTCGTTTGAACGATATGTCGAGGTCGTTTCAATGACAACTGTTGTTGTTCGATCCATGATCGCGCGACCTATTTAAAGACCTTAAAAAACATGAAATAGTAGCATGTCGTTAGATGAAAATATCAAACGAGCTTATGAGGTCCTATTGAGCGACATGCAATTTCATTTGAAGCTCTTGTTTGAACGACTTCTTCTTGTCGTTTGAACGACCGAAGCGAAAAATATTTTCTTTTAAAACTCCACTTATAGTTTTTAGAAAAATTATTTTGACTCAATAAAAAGCCTCAGGTTGATAAAAACATTTTAGACAAAATATCCCAACACTTAAATGAAACATTAATGAACTTTAAACACAACCTTACCAAAATCAGTCTTGCAGAGGCTTGTTGTTGAAGAAACTTGATATTCGGATCCGTCATCTTTAACTTCCTTTCACGGGTATAATAATATATAACATATTCAATATAAAATGGATTATGTAAACTATATCCTTACATGATGTTCTTGAGTATGGATATAAGCTTTAACAATGTTTTTTTTTTGTTCTTGGCTTATATTTGTTTCGATTTACTTAAAAAAATTCATATGTAACTTTAAAAGAAGATTTCATGAAAGGTTTAAACACGAGATTATCAACAAGGGTAACACCCATGACGTGGTGAGCGATCGGAGAGCAATCGATTATATCTCTTGCTACTATAAGATCAAAAAATTATGTTATGTAGATTATAAGTTATTGAGATTAGGAGAGGTTTAAGTTTATAAGGCATTTCTCCCTTCTTACAATACTGTACCTATATTAGTGCAATGTTTTAATTTGGCATAAGTTTTTTTCCTTGTGGATTGATTCTTGTATATATCCTCATCTTCGAGTGTATGATTTTTATTTCTCTACATGTTTGATAAACATATGTTAACTAAAGAATCAATTTCATAAATGACATTTTTATCATTTAGACATTAGGATTATCTTTTACTTGAATTTGGATCGAAGGAAAATATTTGGTTTTGATTAGAAAAAATTTTAATTGGGTATGCATCATTGGGAGCTACACACTCTTAGCCTCAAATACATACGCATGTACAAGTTTTATACTTTTTCCAATTTTAGTTATGTTAAGCGATGGGTGTGTTGGTGTTTGATTCTTAAATTTATATAATTGATATTTTTTAGGAAAGTATTATCTAAATTTATTTTGAGATATGAATCATTTTTATGAGAATGTCTTATATTTATTTTAAATAAATTGTACATACTAGTTAATTGTACTCAGTAGGAATTCTAATGAGTTGGGTTCATTCAGATTACAAAAGATCATAATTCAGGTTCTAATACAACTGAACAATTCATAACTTAGATATAAAGTTGATATCCACTCATTAAAGTTCCGTGTCAAATTTTATTAGCTTATCTTGACTACAGGAATTCATCTGATGGTTCAAGAACTTGTCCAATAGTTCAAAGAGGACTATACCGATACATCGGGAATGTATTGAACATGACCAAGGGTGAGATCCAAATTTAGATGCTGACTAGATTAAACTTGCATAATCTCACAATTTTACATAGGGTGCATATATTCTTAATTTTGAGGATTATGAGAATCAGTAATGTTCACATAATTATTTCTTTGATTGTAATGGATGAGATTCAATTTATTGGGTCAATAATCTCTACAAGTTTAGCAATCATTGTGTAAAAAACTGATATAATATTTTGGAGGAATTCGCATTCAATTTTTAGATTGTGATACCCCGCTGATAAGCTTATAACTTTTTATTATACATGCGGGTGCTAAATCCTACTAGGTGTAATTCGGATCTCTACCTCATGAAGGCGATCTAAACTGAAAGTTCTCAAGGATGACATGCCTTTGGGCAATATGGCAACGTGGGCGATTGAGAAACCGATCTTGATGGTGTGACACACCAAGTCATCGGTATTAAAAGGTTATTATCCTTCATAAATTTAATAGTCTAGGGTGAACCCTAGAGGTTGAGGGTAGTGGTGGTTCCTTCTTTCTTGGTACGATCACCAAAGGTTGGTTATTTTCCCTAGATGGGGTGGAGGCAGGAATTCAGTCTATCCTTCGATTCTTATATATCTCAACTTTTCTCTCCTTCTATATCAATTTCTCTCTCTTTCTCCTAGTTTTCCTTATCTCGTGAAAAGATAATTCTTTTCTAGGTGCCAGTTGCATCTTGGATGACCTAATAAGCCTATCCACCCTTTCCCTTCAAATTACCCTTTGCGGCATTAAGATCAATAGTACGTTTTGGTCATCTTATCATATGTTCTAGGTATTAGCAGACTGGGGGGAAGCCAAAGACTTTTTCTTTTCTTCCACCTCCTTTATCCCTTCTTAGAGATGATCTGAGGTGTCGACCTCTTCATATCAAAAGAGGGGTGTCAAATTATCAAAAGAAAAGGTTTCCCTGATTTTGAACTGATTTGGCTTCCCCAGAATAGGTGGAGATTACATAGGTGGGATAAGATGCTTCACCAATGTATACTCATATTACCTATGCGTTAAGGATGAAGATACCTATTGGGATTTAAGAATTATTGATCCTCGTGTAATCGAATGCTGTTACTTGGAGGACAACTGTGACTGACACAACTATTAGTTCACAGACAATAAGTATTTGGTCAGCCCTATGATGATACCTAACTCCACAATAATTTTTATCGGTCCCAAACTCTCTTGAGGTCAACGAGTCTGACTTTAAAATATCTAGGCTTTCTCCTATAATGAGGATCGATACAAATAAAATAAAGACCGAATGAAGAATAAATATGAAGATGAAGAGGATAGAGGATAGAAATTTTATTTTCTTTGCAACTCAATCAAGAAAGAGCAACTAAAGGGTTTTCGTACCTTTAGCTTTAAGTAAAGAGCCAACTGGGTCTTTTTAAACCCTTGCCTAAGAGCAACTAAATTGATGGCTCTCTCGAAAAGAGAGCCTCACTCCCAAAGGTCACACGCCTCACAAGCAATGATTACTTGGGGGAAACTAACCTACAATGCATGAAATCCTAAACATAGGCATGGGGACCAGAGTTATGATAACATGTGACCTGCACGTGATTGACACAAGCCTCTTAGCTTCTTGTGCACCAAGTTAATGAAGAGTCCAAGTCACGAAAGACAACCACATATCCATCACTTAGAACTATTCAAACTGATAAGCGATAGGTCAGGACTTTTAAGGATGGTTGTTAGCAAATATTATTACTCTCCTAAGATTCCCGATAAATGTAAAACCTTACCTTATTGAGAGCGGCATGTGAATTGTATCATCAAGAAGTACTACAACTCTGTCAACCAGCTCTTTGAGTTAATAACAAATAAACCCCAAACCCCGTGAACATAAACATGATGTCGAACCACGTATATCTTGCATTGTAATTTTTTAGTCTCCTTCTTTTGATATTATCTTATGAGCATTGAATACAAATATTATGAGAAATTACCATTTACAATTGGGGTCGTTTATGGAAAACGATCTGATTTCTTTGCCACTATCTAGATTTTAAGGAGATCTCACTCACCCAACCAAGACCATATGAATGTAAATGATCAGGAGGGCATCAATAACATAGTTATGGAGACCCAGAGGGATATACCCTTAACCATGGAAATAACGACGACCAGGAGGGTCACCAACTAACCCCTACCTCTCAGAGGGTTAGATATGAAATTGGTGAGTATTACTAATCCTTTGATTCTCGTTATCATCCTCAGGAGGATAGAGCGGTGAATAATGATGATCTTAAATGATCCAACCAGATATTAAGAATCATTGACAACTATGAAATGAGCTTTCACAATTGAAGGTCTACCAATAGGCTCCAATAAGAGCAGAATGTCGTGCTCTAGCAACACCTAGAGAAGCTAAAGAAGGAAGATCATATAAAGAAGCACAAGCGTGGCTACCCCCCATGAACTTATAGACCTCATTTGAGTAGATCTCGTAACCAAGGAAATAGTTATCAGTGACATAAGGAATGTTCTCCTCGCCAAAGATCTTTTAAAGGGAGACCATGCCCCGATGATCAACGAGGAGACAGAGAGCTCTATGACTTTATCAGAAGGGAGGTAGAGAGACACCCAACCCATCAAGGGGATCGCATTACTAAGGAGCTTGCTAGAAGAGCAATCATCTGCTAGATGAAATCACCTTTTAGCCGATATATATAAAGAGTTTGAGCCTTTAAAGAAGTTTTCTCGCCTAATATTCAATATCTATGAAGGGAAGACTAATCCTACAAATCACATCAGGTAATATCGACAGGTAATGATGTTGTGGAATATTAATGAAGGATTAATATGTTAAATATTCCCCTACCATATTGGAGACACTTTCCAAAAGTGGTTTGAAAAGATGCCACGCCGATTAATAAGCTCTTTCAAACAACTGGCTGAGTCTTTTATGGACATTCATTACTAGCAACATCCATCCCAAGAAGATGGATTCGCTTCTGATGAAGAATATAAATCCCTAGGAAACACTCCACGAGTAAACCCAAAGGTTGTAGGAGGTGTACATCAAAATAGATCACTGCACTGAGCAAGTTGTAATGGCATCCTTCAAAATTGGTATGTTGAGAAGTTCCATTCTTTATCAATCCTTCATAAACTGGGAGGCCATCACAATCGACAACCTCATGTCAAGGATTAAAAAATATGCCAATGTTGAAGATATAGTGACAAGAGCTGGTCAGGATAGAGAGCGATAAAATTAGTCCAAAATAGGTATAAGGATGGGATAAACAATAAAGTTGGGAGAAAGAAATAAGCGAAGCTAAAAGAGGTCGAGAAGAAGATCCCAAAAATTATTCAAGGCAGTTAACGTGGTGTTCTTTGAACTGATCTATAAAATCTTTTATATGATCAAAGATCGATAATACTTCAAATGGACTGAGATGATGTTGAGTAATTCGAAGAAGAAGAACTAAGCACTTAAATGTGTATGCCATAAAGATCACGGCAACAAGATCGAAAACTACACGGCACTCAAGTCCCACCTTGAGGAACTAGTTCATATTGGGAACCTAAATGACATCTTAAAAAAGAAGGAAGGCACTACGTAACCTGTATGTGACCAGCAACAATATAACATCCTGGACGATGACATAGGAGATGAATTTATAGTAATCCATAGGGGACTAATACCAGATAACATAATGGATGACTGTTTAGGTCATGAATTCATAGTGATTCATGGTGCATTAAACCCAAACCAAATCAAGGGGAACGACCTCAGGATGGAAGTTAAGAAGTTACAATAGTCATGAAATCCTTTCAGATTGACATATCCAAGCCCATTGTGGGCTAACTTCGGTGACCTAAAGACATTGATTATTGAAATCACATCGTTTTCACCGATAATAATTTGGTCGGAGTAAGGATTCCCCATCATGACCCTCTTATCATCACTCTCAGAGTTACTAACTGGGATGTGGAAAAGTTATTGGTGGACCAGGGGAGATCTTTGAAAGTCAAGTACCTCAAGATGTTCATTAGTTGAACCTGCATATAGAAGACCTTGAGGAATCCACAGTTCCTTTGGTTGAATTTGTAGGAAGGATGACCTTTCCTCTAGGAAAGGTAGTTCTCCATGTCCGGGTAGGAAGGATATCTAAGTTTATTAAGTTCCTTGTGGTGGATATAGACTCCCAATATAACGTTATCATTGGCAGAGGTTGGTTACACACCATAATGGTTGTACCGTCTACCAAGCGCTCAAAAATAAAATGCAATCCTGACAAGTGAGTCAAGGAGATACGGGGGAACCAAGCATTGACCAAAAAATGTTTCATAGCTGCCATCCGATCTAAGAAAGAGAATAAGAAAGAAAAATACATACATCTAGAGGAAGGATCCACATCCTCAAAATAGCAGTAAAAGTATGGGCGACCTGGAACTAAATAAAGCTGCCCTTGTCGATCGTGTTATGGAACCCCTACAAGAAATAGCATTTTAAGAAAACCAACCTGAAAAAAAAGCACCTGATCGGTGGTTCACTCACGTAAGAAGAGAAGAAAGAGTTGGTTATTTACCTCAAAAGAAACCAAGTCGTATTTTCTTGGAGTCCATATGACATGCCAGGAATAAATTCGGAAGTGATGTGTCACAAGGTCCACGTGGATCCATTACATCCACCAGTGACTCAAAAGGTGCAATGAACTGCGCACGAAAAGGCCAAGGATGCTATGTTCAAAAAGGCCAAGGATATTGCGTAGGAAGTGGGGAAACTTTTGGAGGCGCAGTCCATAAGGGAAATTTAATTTCCCACATGGATTTCAAACTCAATAGTCGTGAACAAACACAACGGGAAGTGGAGAGTCTGCATGGATTTCACTAACATTAATCGTGCATTCCCAAAGGATAGTTTTCCTTAGCCCAAGATAAATCAGTTGGTTGATTCCACTGCTAACCTTGAACATATGATCTTCCTCGACACATACTTAGGGTACCACAAAATCCTATTGTTCGCCCCCGACTAAGAAAATACTTTCTTCATCACCACGCTGGGACTACATTTTTACAGGGTGATGTCATTCGGATTGAAGAACATCGGGCAACCCACAAGAGACTTGTGGCAAATTTATTTAAGGAGAAATTAGGATACCTGATGGAGTTGTATATAAAAGACATGCTTGTAAAAAGCAGGAGGAAGGGGATCACCTTGAAGACATGGAAAAAACTTTTGAAGTCCTTTGTTATTACATGATGAAACTAAACAAGATGAAGTGGTCCTTTGGAGTACAATCAGAAAAGTTCCTTGGAAACCTACTCAGTTAAAATGGAGGCAAAACCCAACCAGATTGAAGCCATCAGGAAAGTACACCCCCAAGACTGTGCACGATGTACAAAAATTGACTAGCATATTAGATTCCCTCAACTGCTTCATATCTAGATCCTCAAAATAGTGTCGACCTTTCTTTCAAGCACTTAGGAAAGAAAGGAAAGAAGTATGTAATGCCGAATGCACCAAGGCACTTGAAGAAATGAAGAACTACATGAGCAAAACACCATTACTGGCCATTCCAAATAATGGAGGCCTATTGTACTTGTATCTGGCAGCGTCCAAAGGCACTGTAAGTTCAGCCTTGGTTTGTGAGAAGAATAGGGGTTAGGCTCCAATTTATTATGCTAGAAAAACATTTCTCAATGCTAAAAAAAGGATACCGTCCATTAGAAAATCTTACATATGCGTAGGTGATAACTGCTAGGAAGTTAAAACATTACTTTTAGGTGTGCATTATCATTTTTCTAACCTCCATCCCTCTGAAAGCAATGCTCAATAAGGCCAACCTATCTGGACGGATCTTCAAGTGGTTGGTGGAACTCAAAAGGTTTGATATCCACTTTCATCCTAAAACCTCGGTCAAAGGGGAATTCATAGCATACTCCATCACCAAATTTTTCAATAATCAAAACCCGATAGAGACTAGCAATGAAAGTAAAGAATTTGTCCTATAGTCGATCGAAGAAAGTGATAGATGGATATTATACGATGATGAAACCTCAGATTCTAAGGGGTTAGAGTGGGGATAGAATTGGTATCCCTTGAAAAATAGTTCTCAAGCAATTAATTTTCTTGGGATTCTAAGCCTCCGATAATAAAGCTGAGTAAGAAGCCTTGCTCGGCGGATTACAAAAAGCACTCTCCCTGGGAGCCAATTACCTTGATGTCTTATGAGACTCACGGTTGGTATTAAATCATATATCATGAGATTACAGTTAAAGGGATGGTCGCATGCCCGCATACCTTGAAAAAGCCCAAAACTTGGTTACCTAATTCAAGCATATGCAGGTGCAACAATTCCCAAGAGGGAACAATAGTCCTGCAAATGCACTGGCCACACTAGCTTTAGCCATTAAACGGGATATGAAATAGAATATTAAAGTGGAATACCTTGACCAACCTAGTCTCGAAAAAAAAAATCCAATCAAGTTATTATTATCAATAGGACTCTGAGTTTGGACGGATCTAATTATGCACTACCTAAAGGAAGATTCCCTTCCAGTCGATAAAAAGAAAGCACACAAAATACTTGTAAAATTAGCTCATTTCCACATAGTGACAGATCAAAATCTTTATCATCTCTCTTTTAAAGGACTTTACCTCCAATGCGTGCCCCCAAATGACGTCGAGTAAATCCTTTACGAGTTTCATGAGGGGATTTGTAGGAGCCACACAAGGGGTAGGTCACCACATTAGGATTATAAAATATGGATAGTGGTGGCCATATATCCAAAAAGATGTAGTTGCCTATGTTTGAAAATACAATAATTATCATCTCTTCTGACCGTTGGTACATCAACCGACCAACGATCTTAAGTCTTTGTCGTTTGTAGCGTAGGGGCTTGATATCTTTAACATATTACCCCTCGGATCTGGCAATAGGAGGTATATGTTGGTCGACAAAGGCTACTTCTTTAAATTGGTTTAAGGGGAACCGTTGGAAAGCATCTGAGATATCGATATGACCAAGTTCATATGGAAGAACATCATAATGTAATTTGGCATCCCTCAAATTATCATCACAAATAACAAAACTCAGTTCGAGAGCAGCCTCTATCAATGATTTTGCAATGAACGGAGTATTAGGAACTACTACAGTTTAATGGCTACCCCCAAAGCAATGGGAAGGCATAAGCTTCTAAACAATAGTCCTTGATGGAATCAAAAAGTGTTTGGAAAAAGTGAAGAGTTCTTGGGTCGACCAACTCCCCCACGTTCTCTAGGAATTTTGAATAATACCCAAGCAATCAATGGGGGAAACACTATTTGCTTTGGCTTATGGAATAGAGGTAGTCATCCCGCTAGAAGCAGATCTGCCAACCATAAAGTCTGCCTTAGTTGATCAAGATCTCAATAATGAAGAAATCAGATCAGAGCTTGGCTGAGCCAATGAAAAAGAGAATTGGCTTATGTAAAACTTGTCTCCTACCAGCAACAGTTGTCCAAGCAATACAATATGGGTTTTAATGCCATAGGCTTCAAGATTAGGGACTACGTACTTAGAAAGATCATGAATAGAGCCAATAATCCCTTAAAGGCCCTTTCAAAAGTCATTCAAAACAACTTAATGGGAGCCTACCACTTAGAAATGATAAAGGGTAGAGAGCTTCCCAAAGCTTGGAATGCAGGTAATATAAAGAAGTTTTACTTTTAATTTTTTTCATTTATGACTAAGTTTATTTCGTTCATTTTACTTTTAAAGTTTTTTTTAAGATGTTCTTTCAAACTTCTCGCACATATATCTATGGATTGTTCCAAGTTACGGGTAAATAAGTATTCAACAAAGAAGATCAATTAGTTGAATGAGTTCTTTTTAACATACTACTTCTCATTGCGATGATTATTTTCTCTTAAATGTCTTCTTTTAAGACTGACTATTTGAGCCGCCATAAATCAACTATGAATAAAATGTTTGCGTACGAGACTAAGTGGTCGATCACCAACATAAGGAGTTTTTATAGATAAAAAAACTTGAATAATGGATTATAGTAGATGAAAGGCCTACTAGGAAACCCTAGGCACCTATGACCAATTGTATCACAAAAATCCTCGCTAAGGAACGATCTCATAAAAAGGTGCATTTTTTCTTTTCTGGTTCTAAGCCTAAGGTTAGATTTGAAGACATCGCCTAAAAGGTAAGACCAAAAGACCACGTGTATTATAGGGAAGCAAAAATGCAAAAATTTCCATTAACACCTTTAAGTTATTACACGGAAATTAAAAGGCAAACAATTTACAATAAAATGATAAATGCAATTGGATCAATTGCCAAATAAATTATACGAACGTGATGGCTCATTCATTGAACTCTTAACCCCGACGGGTAAAACATCCAACGCACGAAGAGTAACGATCGCAGACATATCTATGATCCTTGAGGGCCCCTCAAAACTCACCCACTCGACCAAGTGTTAAGGTCGAAAGAGTTCATGATCTCCATTAAGGCCATAGTCACTGAGGTATTTCCTTATTAGGCTAACTGGAATGACATCCGTTAGGATCCATGAGATATAAAGATTTCGATGAGGACTTCTCACTGAGGTATTTCCTTTTTAGGCTAACTTTTCGAGCATTATTCAGAGTAGAATCCATACCGAGAAGGCCTCATCATAAACATTCATCCATACTTTGTGAGGTTGTTTATGGAATTAAAATATGAGATGGTCAATATTCTCGAACAAACTTCTAATGGTTGACACCTTATTGAGAAAATTCTTCTTGGTCTTCCCAATCTCTTATGTTAGATCAACTTCCTTATGCCTTTGGGAGGAGTATTGACCCTCAGCATACGTGACTTTTTCATTCAAAGATTTTTGAGCTTTCTCTAGTTCCTCTCTCAACTAGGCATTCTAACCTTCTAAAAAAGAAGCACCCTCTATAGATTATTCATTTGATCTGTATTTATTAAGTATTTAAATCCCAACCCTCACATCGTTGCTCTCCTTCTTAAGAATAGTAACGACCTGCCTAGAACCCACCAGATCAGCGTGCATAATGAAATTCCTTCTAAAATGAGAAGAATCAATGGAAGCCAGCCTCTCATCAAGTCCACTCTCTTTGTTCAGGTTGGTAAGCTTTTGTTCAAAGCTGACTTTCATATTGGCTAATGACTTCTTTGAGCAGTGAAAATCATGTCATGGAGAGCGACATTATCTGCAACCATCCTATGAAAGGGGCACCAAAGGTCTAAGTATGCCTCATTTTCTTGAGTAGACACGTCAAGACCTAAGAGTTAGTTAAGATCATCGGTATCATCATCTTTATCATGACTAGCAGCGAACAGTCTTCCATAAGGGGAACTTCTTAAGTGGCCTTGGATTTCCTAAAGGGAAGCTTCCTAGAAGTCCTCACAACTTCCCAAGTCGAAGAAGCACGGGGAGGTCAAACAAGTAAAATATTGATCTCCCTCCTCGAGCATCTTTTCTAGGGATCACGGGGTTAACAGTATAGTTGACACAAAGGTTCACAACAATAGAGGTTAAAAAATTCTTACACGCAAATGAAAAGTTTGAGGGCTTCTCATGGGTGAAGTGGATGATCATAGGAGTACCTTGATCGTACTTAAACTACATAACCACACGATTAGGGGAGTATGCTGAGTAAAAAGATAACCACTCAGTGTAAGATGGCAGATATAAGGGGATAAGAACCAAAAGAATGTTGCTCGCTGGGAATTTCTTCGCGTATGCTTCCTCGACTAGGGTAACTGGCCTCGATGACTCCTCAAAAAAGGATTTTGTAAAAAACTGATCAATACCCATGTATGAGCGGTAGATAAACTTTTTGACATCATGAATCAAAGATTGGAAAGGCTTATTGGATTGCTTTTGTTTCCAGCAGCATATGCAAGGCTCTTTGATATCATGCACCTAAGGATAACTACTTAAGGGAGCATACTCGGGGAAATGGGCATAAAGAAAAGCTCTTAAGAGGATTTAGTTGTCATAGTTAGAAATGTTAAACCTTTCAATGTTGCGCATATAATCAGCCTGAACGTGATCAAGCCAAGTGTATAATGATCCCGGAGTAATGGAAGCCAGAGGGAGTTTGACGCCATAGGTAATTCGAACCACTATGTTTATGAGGTCCTTCCTAATACAATCATGGGGCTTGCTTAGTTGGAAGATTTTGGAAAGAATAACCCATATATACCCTGAAAGGTCGATGTTCGTGCCATATCCACTACCTATAGGAGGCATCTCAACTGCGTGCTTACCTTTAGGATTCCTTTTTACAGATTCATGAGCCTTCGCGCTCGCCTTATCCTCAATTTAAAAAAAGTAACGAATTGCCTCAGAGTAGGTACACTTGTTGTAAATGATCATGAAATCTCTCACCATGGCCTCTAGCACAGCCTGAGAAGTCTTCTCAGTGTTAAAAAAGGCTTCTTCAAAAAAGTATCGACACCAGCAGCCTTTAACCCTAATAGCTCACAAACATCCTCAAGGGTAATTTTGAACTCTACCCAAGCGGATACGAAGCTATAGGTCCTATGACTACATCTAGAGACAACAGTTTGCAGATTATTTTTGTTTTTGGAAAGGGTAATATCACACAGCCAGTAAGTTGAAGATAAACCCACCAAAGCCAGTTTCACGATATACTTGCCATGAATATAGTCCATCCAGGCTCCTAGACCTTCACATGAGCAACCAGTCGATTCAAATTCCACCTTAGAATATGGGTAATCCCCCCCCCCCCTTTTAATCCTAAAGTGGGTCACTATGCCAATGGGAATCTAAGAGAAGGTGTCAACATTATCACTCTCCTCCATAAGCAAATTCACCTATGTTTTTTGGGTATGTGCTAGCGAAAAATGTTCAGCGGTGGCCCAAAAGTGATCGGATTCACCAAAATAGGGTTCACGGCGGTAGCATGCCCACTGGGTTTGATCGGTGTGAGTCTTAGGAGATGCACTCTTGAAAGAAAGAGTTCTCTTAATAATGAGGGCTATGAGTGTAGAGTAAGAATAAAAGGAAAAGAGGGAGTTGCATAAGAATGAAAGATGAATGGCTATGCTTTCTCTTTCTCTTTAAAAAAACACAAGTTGCAAAGAAACCCAAAGGTGAAGATTTAGGTGGCTAAGTTTTCCCTCTTATAGGGGTAGAAAAGTGTGAAGGACAGATGACTGATGGCATTTCAGAAATGTTGCGACGATTGATGTGCCATGCATGAATTACATTTGTGCGTAGGGGAATAAATCCAAAAGTGGCAATGATGAAAATAAAGCGGCAACGCATGAAGCGCCTTATATAGGAGGCCCACGCTAGCCCCGGGCTACCATGCATAAAATGGGGAAATGTGCATCAATCGCATTAAATACAAAGTGGTCAAGGCAATAATGACGCACACAAAGAAATCCCCAGACGGGGGAGATAAATCATTTGGGGGGAAATTTGAAAAGAAAATTATCCACTCCTCAAGAAAATTATATCACATGCAACCTTAATATGCTGACAATGAATAGTTCCACCTATTGGGGTCACAACCTAGTCAAAGATAAGTTAGCTCGAAGGGAAAACTAATGAAGTCCCTCACTTACATTTCTTTACATTTACTAAATTTCATACCTACTATGATATGTTACTTGTTTGTTGGAAATAGCCCTTCCTTACAGGTGGTTCGAAGGTCATTAAAAATATTTCGTACAGTTGTTTCTTCACGAAGTAAACAAATATCTATACGAAGGGGCAGGAAAATGTAGGGTTGAGTCTACATTCAATATTGATTAGCTGAGATGACTTTATACACAGTGGAAGGCTAACGAAAGAGTGAAGATAGAGGCCGCTTTAGAGACCTATCATAGAGATCAAGCTCATTCAAATGATAGCATTTGTAACAAGAATCGTGATGGACCTTATCTTATGTTGATTCTTACTTGTAAGAGAGCTTACATGCTCTATCGAATGACCTCCTCCTGGGAACCTCGCAGGAGTTTGGTTTGGAGGATTGGGAGCAAGGCAACGTTGGAATAGTAATAATCAACCATCTTGGCACACTTAGGCAAAACCCTGTTTAGTAAGTATAGTTACTCGAGTTACCATGTCTTGTGGAACCTCCTCGAGGGACCTCAATCCTAGACGATTGTCCAAAAATAATCCCTAGTCAACAAGTAGTCCATGAGATGTTCGAGTGACTTCCAGCCGAGCAATCTCGATTCGATGAACTACCTCTTTGATCGATGTGACAAAACATCCTGTGTAGGTCACTATTCACCAACTTTATGATGTCATGGCATCTGACATTTAGGAACTCGAAGTAATTTCACTCAAGTGGGTTTATCCTTAGGATGGCAGACTCATTTAATGAATTCATATCTTCTAGCTATTTTAAGATAAACCTTTGGGCTATCACGTCACATCCTAGTTAATACCACCATGTTTCTGATTGGTGAGGCAGCTTCCCGCCAAAATACCATATCTCATGTATTTAATGTAAAATATTTGGCATTAATGTCACAGTACCCTACCAGTTAATAAGGGTCAATCACATTTAATGCCAGTAAGGTCACTCAAGTGAACTTGCCCTTATATAAATACGATAAAAACACATTTTACAAGGATGGAAATTTGAACCTAAAATTGATGTTGGTTTTCCTCTATACACGAGCGTTGGCTATGAGAACATTATTTATTGAATATTCCTTTTTGCTTCCATAGATACCATTATCATTTATCATTTATTGTGCCTTAAGTTCCTGCCTTTCCTTCATTGTGACAAGAGTTCTTGCTCTTTCTCCCACTGACTAATTTTCTTGTTGCTTCCACTCATTTATTGTATTCCTAGTGCATTTATGGTGTAAAAGGTCCCATTTAATACAATTTTGGTTCTTGAATATTGCTGTCTCTTTCACTCCCATTTTTGCCATTTTCATATTAACCTATGGCATTAATCAAGGTCTTGGTAAAGGATTACGCCTCGCTTGATACTAATCGTATTCCAAGAACCCACATCTTACACACGAAAATCTTTCTGAGCAGCAACCAATGCTACAAGTCTTACGTAAAACCTGTATAAAAAAATGGCCAAACGTATATGCTGATAAAATAAAAGACATGTAAAAATAACAGACAAGAGTTAATGGTTTAATCAAAACTAGGTATTTCATTGAAATAATTACCAACGGGGATAACCCTTACAACTTTTAAAGAAAAAGAAAATATAAAGGTAACTAAACAACTTTGGGGGCATTCTTGTCATCCTTCTCCTTCTCGATAGTTTGAGAAATAATTATTGCCTCTAGTTGATCTGCTACAGTGGCTTCCTCGACTTGCGAATGAATATACTTATTAGTAATCAATTTCCCTCCAACCTCCCCCTCAACGTCCTCCTCCTCCTCCTCCTCCTCAACATGAGAATGGGAACTTACGTAGTGTTCCTTGAATATGTCAGATTCTTTAGCAACAACGACCTTCGCGAGAGCTTGATCCCAACCATTCTTGAAAAAGACCATCCTTAGGTATTCAATATGATATTCAAAATTAACAAAATCTTCTCCCAGCCACACGTGAAAGCATCCTCTTCGGCTTTGGCCTTGGCCCCATCAGCCATTTTCCTGGCATTCTCGATATCAATTTTGGCCTTCTCAGTATCTCTTTTGGCCAAATTAGATGCAGTGACCGAGACATTCGAGTCATCAAGCCTCTTCTAAAGAACGATCTTCTCATCCTCAAAATCTTTAACCTTTACTCCAATTCTTTCTTCTCAATCATTTGTGTCGCATTCACTGATTGATCATCCGATAAGAATTTGCTCAAACATTTGAAGGTCCCCTCCATATTGACAGAATATTTTTTTCAAAAATGTCATTCTTCTCCAACAATTGATTATATTCAATCATAAACTACAAAAACAAATAACGAGCGATATTTAAGAAAAGTTTCTAAAAAAAGAGGATAAAAGCTAAATTATGTGGAAAACTTACAAGGAATAGGTCGTGGTTAGCACATTCGAGAAGCCGACCATGGGTCGGGAAAGAAGTTGTAGCCCTGTCAATAGGAAAAATTACCGACCAAATCTGGTCTCGTTCAAGATTGGGATGAGCAACCACGAATTGGGAAATTCCCTTTTCCTTAACAGAAGATGATTTCCCCAAAACAACTAGTGGGGAAGAAGGAGCGTCGTCTTTTTTGAACCTCTTTAAAATAGGTCCATGATCCTTTAAGGGTCATTCACCTAGATTGTAAGGACATATTTTTATAAGTCCATTATCAATTTGTTATGTCATATACCGCTACACCGTCAAAGAGCATTCAAGAGCCATCTACATCAAGACGGATCCGAATTTATCAAGTTCTTCATCAAAAAGACTTCGCAAAGTTTACTTTGGTAAGGTTATGTTTTAAATACCTTGATTTTCCACTTAGAGCTTTTGGGATATTTCTATAAAATATTTTCTAAGTGTCGGAGCGGACTTTTTCATCAAAATTTAAAAATGAGTATTTTTTCTAAGTATTGAAGCGGACATTAAAATATTGATTTTTTGACGCAACAGTTGTTCAAACAACATATGTACGTCGTTCGAATGACATGGTAGTGTCGCGCGATCTCGTTCGAGCGGCAGCTGTCCTTCGTTCAAGCGAGATTTCTATCTCGTTCGAATCAGCTCGTATTTCGAGGCGGCGCATTTTTATTATAAATACTCACTAAATGGTATCGTTTTGTTTAAGAAGTCCCAGTGTTTTACAGAACAAAAAAACTGCGAAAGCATAATTCTTTTGGCTTCTTCCTTTTTAGGGTTTAATCCCTTTTTGTTTTCAATTCACAAAACTCCCATTTGCTTTAGAGAATTATTTTGGTGTTTGAAAAACACACTTTGCTGTTGTTTACTCTTGTGGGGAGGATAACCTACACCGAGAAGACTGCGTGTCTAGGATTGTGGTCCTTATGATATAGCAGTGTCTGAACCATTGATGTTTTGTTTCTAGTCGTTGCTTTAGAGGTTTATCGAAGACACCGTGCGTTACTCTTGTGGGCGAAAGCAAGATTGTATGTATGTCAATGGTCTTGTAAACTTGTCAGAGTTCTAGAAATAAAAAAAGGATTTTCTCTTCGGGGATTTTTCCTTAAACTTGTGTCGCATGCTTTATTTATTTATGGATTGACACACACACACATGTGGTTGAATAGTTTGGGGCTGATTTAATTTGGTTTATATTGACTCCAATTATATAAGTGTGCCAAATTAGAAACTTGCAAATTTATTTAATCAATTATCACACACCGCATTTATTCGGTATTACAAATTGGTATCAGAGCGGGTTATGCTAATTTATCGTGTGATCCTGATCTTTCAAGGATTTATTTTTTTTATACAATTTTACTTCTCACGTCGTCAAATTGGTATCAGAGCGGGTTGCGCTAATTTACCTCGTATTCTTATTTTTCACAAAATTTATGTGATATTGATTTTTTTTGAAAAATCAGTTTTGTTAAAATTGCAATTTTTCCAATGGAGCACTTATCTAATCGGATGCCCCCATTTGATGACACGAGTCAGAGTTTTGATGATATAAATCATTTGAATTTGACGTTTGCTAATAGAATTGATTTTTTGGAAAAAGAAAATTCTCGTTTTAAATCCGCGTTGGATCTTTTGCAAACGGTTCAAAATCAAAGAGATTTTTATCGTGAAAAATTTGTTTACTTGAACCGTGATTTTTTGCTTTAAAATTGTCCAAGAAGGAGAGTGATGATATGGTCCTATTTTTAGAAAAGAAATTGGAGGAACTAAAAAATTCGATGGTTTTTGTTTGTGCCAAAGATGATAAAAATATTTTAGTCAATGAGTTTATGGCACGTGAAGAGACTCTTAAGGAAAAGTTTGCTTTGATTGAGGGAGAGAGAGATACCCTTTTAGGAATTGTTGAAAATTTTAAAAAGGCATCCCTTAAATTGGAAGAGTCTAATTCTTTGCTTGAGTCAAAAATTTTGAAGTTAAAAATTGATTTGACAGACTCGAGTAGGTTTGATAGTGATGGTAATGGCTCATCTTGTTCTCATGCTTCTAGTACTAAAGCCAAAACCATTATTTGTTTTCGAGGGTCAACCGTTCCCATGGACATTAGAAAATGTCAACCCAGAGGTGTCGTTCCACCCGTTTACACATGTTCATATTGTGGTAGGAAAGGTCACCTTAGGCGTTTTTATTTTGATCTTGGAAAAAGTCCTAGGAAGTCGAAGTCTAGTGTTTTGTTGGTTCCCAAAACCCCGTTTCGACGTGTTACATCTGTTTGGGTTAGGAAATCACTTTTGGATACAATAGATTTTAGACAAGTTGATTATCATTTGCTTGCACATGATTCTTCTCTTGCCATATCATATAGATGATTGTGTTTGCATGTTTGTCATACGCTAGTTATGCTTTTTGATATATTTTTGCTAGCTTTGTGACATGTACTTTTTATATAAATTTTTGCTTTTGAAAAATGTTGAAAATTACAAAAAGATTTTATTTTAATAAATTTTTTGAAAAATCCAAAAATTGTTTTGTATTTTGTTTGCACCTTTTATAGATGAACACTTAGGATGACCAAGTCACAACATCATTCTATTTGTTTCATGTGACTATTTGATAGTGTTTTGAGATAATAGGTTAATTCATCCATGTGCTTTATAATGTTTGGAGTCATTAAGATGTAATTAAGTGTAACTTCCTACATGTTTGACTCATGTTTCCTTTATTGCACATATGCATGAATTTGTTTTATTATTGTGCTTATCTTATCACATGTTGGTTGGGTGTTTTCACTTCAATTCTGTCCTTAAAATGAGCCAAGCGCGATAAAACTTGATAAGAAAGTTGTGCATGTAAGATCCGTTTGTGAGGATTTGTGTGTTTTATTTGAAAACAGTGAAAGGCTAAGAAAGATTATCATTTATCCTTTGCGATTAAGCCGCCGTTTAAATTGGACCTAAAAAATTGAGGAATTTTATTATCCGGGGTCCAAAGAGGTTTAAAAGAGCCCGAAAAAATTTAAAGGCAATAAAAAGAAATTCATGCCAATTATGGGTCGTTTAGGTTTTTGCACCAATTCTCCAAAGTTTGAGAATTTAGTTTATACACCTCTAAATGAAAATATATATGTGGGAGTTTGGTTGGAGATTTTAAAATGGTTTTGCACATCCTTAAAAGTATGGAAAAAGCGCTACATAGTTTTGGACATTATTGGCGTGGAAATCACTTTGACTTTGATTTGTTGATTTGTATAAGACGATGTCATTTAAATTCAACAATTTTTACACCTAAAGATACTTTTGATGTTCATTCGTTAGAGGGTAAATGTATGCATCGTGAACATATGATTAATTGAGTTTATTTACCTATCGAATATGTTCACACCCATTCATTCCATTTTCATGACTTGGTTGTTTGAGATTAAATCCATGGTGTGATTTTTGGTATCTTATTTTTGTACGAAAAATTTTAAAAATCAAAAATAGTTTGTGAAATTTTTTAGACATGCCTTTGCATGCGCGTAGTTTGATCCATGTTTGTTATGCATTTCTATCGTGACACTCCATGTTTTGATTTTTTTCTTCTTATCTGTCTATTTGGGGACATCATAAAAAGGGGGAGAAATAATTATCATGTTATGGGGGAGTTTTATTATTGATTTATTATTATATCATTTCAAACTCGATGCGTCATGAAGGTATTTGCTTTATCTCATGTGTGTAGGTACGCAGATTGATGATTATTGGATTGCACACCCTAATGAAAAAAGCTTTGAGAGTTGACAAAGATTTTTGAAGAACAGTTTGAGAACTTGCAAATTTATTCATGGGAGGGTAGATTTGTATAGGCATTTTAGCTTTTGATAATTCAGATATTTTTATGTATGTACCGGCATAGACATAGGGGGGATTTGTAAGGACATATTTTTATAAGTCCGTTATCAATTTGTTATGCCATATACCGCTACACCATCAAAGAGCATTCAATAGCCATCTACATCAAGACGGATCCGAATTTATCAAGTTCTTAATCAAAAATAATCCGCAAAGTTTACTTTGGTAAGGTTATGTTTTAAATACCTTAACTTTCAACTTAGAGATTTTGGGATATTTTTACAAAATATTTTCTAAGTGTTGGAGCGGACTTTTTCGTCAAAATTTGAAAATGCGTATTTTTTCTAAGTATTGAAGCGGACATTAAAATATTAATTTTTTGACGCAACAGCCGTTCAAACGAGATCTGTACGTCGTTCGAACGACATGGCAGTGTCGCACGATCTCATTCGAGCGACAACTGTCCTTCATTCGCGCGAGCTTACGATCTCGTTTGAACGAGCTCATATTTCGAGGCGGTGCATTTTTATTATAAATACTCATTAAATGGTATCGTTTTGTTTAAGAAGTCCCAGTGTTTTACAGAACAGAAAAACTGCGAAAGCAGAATTCTTTTGGCTTCTTCCTTTTTAGGTTTTAATCCCTTTTTGTTTTCAATTCACAAAACTCCCATTTTCTTTAGTGAATTGTTTTGGTGTTTGAAGAACACACATTGTTGTTGTTTACTCTTGTGGGGAGGATAACCTACACCGAGAAGACTGCGTGTCTAGGATTGCAGTCCTTGTGGTATAGCTGCGTGTGAACCATTGCTGTTTTGCTTCTAGACGTTTCTTTGGAGGTTTATCGAAGACACCGTGCGTTACTCTTGTGGGCGAAAGAAAGATTGCATGTAAGTCAATGGTCTTGTAAACTTGTCAAAGTTCTAGAAATAAAAAAAGGTTTTGCCCTTCGGGGATCTTTCCTTAAACTTGTGTCGCATGCTTTATTTATTTATGGATTGACACACACACACACGCGCGTGGTTGAATGGTTTGGGTATGAATTAATTTGGTTTATATTGACTCCAATTATATAAGTGTGCCAAATTAGAAACTTGCGAATTTATGTAATCAATTATCACACACCGCATTTATTGGTTTCTCATAGATCCAAAGGATTGGTTGGACCCCAACCTAATTTATTTGCTCGTCGCCCAAATAGTTTCCTTATCCTTTCCTGATGAACGAGCAAGGGGCTTGCTGATATTCAGACTTGCATTTATCATATTAACTAATTTCCTTTTGGGGGCCATGATGCCAGAAGAGTCTTTGAAAGGAAGGACAGTTAATACGTCCAAAGGTTCAAAAGATGAAAAGGTTATTTCCTCTCTTGAGCCCATAAAATTGGATCCCTCTTTGGTTAAAGGCTATGGATCAGCCAGTATAATTGGTATGTTCAGAGCTTGTTCCATTGTCTTCGCACCAAAATAGGTAGTAGAGCTTTTATAGCTGACCAAGAAGGATGGAGACCTAGGATTATCGGTAGTTCCAAGCCTTTAATGAATTTCCTAAACCTTTTGAAGGTCAATGAAGGTAACTTCACTGTTATGAAGACCTTTTTTCTTGCTATTATCTCCCATGAAAAGAGAAAAATCAATTAAAATCGATCAAATGAGACAAAAGGTGCAAGAGTCAAAACAACCATTATAACCTAACCTATTCCTTACTCCTCTCGAAACACCTCGGCCCTTGATGCACCTAACCCTCAAGAAGGGGGGCATGTTGCCAATAAAACAAGTTAACCCCACGGTCCTAATAATATTTGTTGGAGTTAGGTAGATTCACAAATAAGGCTCGATTGGCCACCCTCATCTTCAGATAGTAGATACCCTCATGGGTCGTAGCCCACATATAATAATACATGATTTTCGTAATACTAAGATTGGTCCCATGTAATTTTTTAATGCGATTGAGACCATTAAATATCCTCCAAGTTTCGGAGCAACATTGGCAGGGAACACATCAAAATATTAATCAAATTCAAGGCATAACTAGTTTGGGGGGAAATTCACCCAAAACTCAGCTGTGAAAATGGAAGACAAACAATAGCCCTCAGGAAGTGCCAGGAACTCAGATGGGCCATCAACATGATTAATAATAACCTATGAAAGGACATGATGATCAAGTTTAAATTTTTCAACACTGGACTCATTGATGATGCACACCATATTTAGAAAATGGGAACTTAGAAAAAGAATCAAGAATGAAAATTGACAAAACATAATAAAACGAAAAAAAAGGGGACGAGTGTTCTTACAATAAAAGATGAAGTTGAGGATATCCTTCTTCAAAGTTACATGTGTGTTTGAAATTAAAGAGAAAGATGAGGAACATATATTTTGTGGTGTAACATGTCTTTGCGCTTCCCCTATATACGAATTGTGATGCATGTTTGATGCGTATCAAAGCGACAATTGCATTTCCCCCCAGTTAAGGAAAGATGCAAAAATTATCATCTTGCCCCTAGGGCACTCAATGGATTAAGGCTCTCCAAATTATGAGGCATATAAGACATTTCCCTCCCACCTGCAAATAACCTTGTTATCCCTGTAAGATGGAGACGTACTGAAGCATCAACAGTTGACCTAGACACAAAGCCTAGTGACCTCTAAGTGACCCTTAGCTTTATAGGAAATTGTGGAGACCAGAATTACGATAACATGTGACCTGCACATGTTGATCATTATCTTCCATGTAATAAAGCTCTTCCTTTATAGACATTATTATGCTTCCCATGCCCAATCTAATCAACAATAAAATTTCACAAGTCAATATATGATTTTAATAGCTTTTGTAGGCGTGGGTGTTTCTGATTTGGGTTAACCAATATTTGATGGCGGCGGCGGCCATCCTTCAACGATTTTTAAGTAATCCTCTGGAGATGTTCAATGGTCCGGAGAGGATTCAGAGCTTAGAGGTATAATGCGAGGCTATCTCTGGTGGGTATTTTATTCAGAACATAGCCAACGGCCCAGGTGTTGGAGATAGTAATAGCAGAATAAACGAAATAACCCAAATTCGAAATAGATAAAATTAGAAGGACTTATCGATCGAGGTTTGTGTTTGACACAAAGTCCTAAAGGTGAAATTGCTCGCTGATATTTGTAGCTGTCAGCCTCGTGAACATACACCTCCCAGAATTCAACGATCTGATTTACGCACCAGCCTTGTGGTAAATCTTTGAACTCTCAGGATACTCCAGCACTCCCAAAAAATTAAAGAAAAGTAGAAAGTAGCAAAATTATTTTTGCAGAAAAACGTGAGAGAAATTGATTTGTTCTGTGTTGTTTTCGCAAAGCTATAGCCTTTGTTTTACACAGAATTTTGGTAAAAAACGTGGGTTGTCAGCCTCGTGAACATACACCTCCCAGGATTCAACGATCTGATTTACACACTAGCCTTGTGGTAAATCTTTGAACTCTCAGGATACTCCAGCACTCCCAAAAAATTAAAGAAAAGTAGAAAGTAGCAAAATTATTTTTACAGAAAAACGTGAGAGAAATTGATTTGTTCTGTGTTATTTTCTCAAAGGTGTAGCCTTTGTTTTATGCAGAATTTTGGTAAAAAACGTGGGTAGTGGTTTTAGCCAACTAACCCACTAATATCTCCACTAACGGGTAGTTTACTTTGAATAGGAGACTAAGTAAAAAATTAAGAACGAATTAATAAAAGTTAAAAATTCTGGGCACTCAAGAGAAAGTACCCACGTTAGTGGAGATATTAGTGGGTTGGTTGGCTAAAGCCACTACCCATGTTTTTTACCAAAATTCTGCATAAAACAAAGGCTACAGCTTTGAGAAAATAACACAGAACAAATCAATTTCTCTCACGTTTTTCTGCAAAAATAATTTTGCTACTTTCTACTTTTCTTTAATTTTTTGGGAGTGCTGGAGTATCCTGAGAGTTCAAAGATTAACCACAAGGCTGGTGTGTAAATCAAATCGTTGAATCCTGGGAGGTGTATGTTCACGAGGCTGACAACTACAAATAGCAGCGAACAATTTCACCTTTAGGACTTTGTGTCAAACACAAACCTCGATCGATAACTCCTTCTAATTTTATCTACTTCGAATTTGGGTTATTTCGTTTATTCTGCTATTACTATCTCCAACACCAGGTTCCCATTTATTAGTTGAAAAAACAATAGTGCCACTAGATTAGTTGTTTTATATCTTATTAATTAATTTTGCTACTTCGATCAAATGTGGGGCTTAAATTAAACTCATTTTGTACTTTCTTTAGTGATGTAGGCTTTGATTTCAATTTTAAAATTAAGATTTTGATGAAAATTTAGGATTTGAATTTGGGGAAGGAAATGAAAGAGAGATGATATTTTAAAAGTTAAAATAGAAAGGTATTCCGATCAACAAATTATTTAGGGAGGGAAAGTCTAATTTGCAAATACAAGTTTTTTAACAAAGTTGAAACGATGTTAAAAATTTAGGGGTTATGTCAAAGAGATTAGAAATTAAAGGTAAGTCGAATAAGTCATCAAAAGTGGAGTTAAGTAAAAGAAGTCCTTACAAAAATTGTGGTTTTATTTCAACCCACTTATTTTTTCTAACCATCCCAATTTTACTATACTCCTACCGTTGGGTTGACTTTCTATTTGCCTACCCCACCCCATGAGTTGATTTAAATGAAAATCAAAATATACTTTAAACACACATGGACACACTTAGAACATTTTTTTTCTTAGTCTTCGATGATTTTCACTTCTTAAGTAAACTTTCTTTCTTTCTTTTTCCTTTTTTTTACCTTCATTATTAGTTTCTTTCTTCTTTCTTTTGTTCATATTTTTTTGTTCATTTTTTTACCTTTTTATTTTTATAATTTCTTAGTATTTTTTTTATTCTTCCTTTTTTTATTTTGTTTTTACTCCATGCAACACACGTACAATACATAAAAAAAATGGTTTAAAATAAAAAGGGAAAAGTATATTTTAAACTAACATTGTACTGAATAATAACGACATCATAAAAAATATAATCATTCTTAGAAAAAGTACTACCATTTAATAATGGCACTACAAAAGAAATAAAGAAAACACTACAAAAAAAATAAAAATAAAAAAATAAATTGAAGAAAGAGATGTTTACGAAATATTATTTTACCATATTATTACTAGTCAAGTATCAAATTCTTTCCGAAAAGCTCTTTCAATAGGAGGAGGCTTATGTGGCTTTGAGAGAACTCTTAGGTCTTTTAGTTCATTGATCTAATCTAGGGCTGTGTTTTTTTTTCGAACTTTTCGATTTTTACGATTTTCGATCCGATTTTTTCCGAATTTGGAATGAAATTTTAGTTTGCCGATTTCCGATTTTTCCGAAAAAAATCGGATCGGAAATCGGAAATAATTCTGAATTTTCGATTTTCAGATTTTTCCGATCCGATTTTTTCGAAACTATGCCGATCCGATTTTTCCGATGTTTTTCCGAATTATTTCCGATTTTTTGGGAATTATTTTTCGATTTCCGATTTTTTCGATTTCTTTTCCGATTTTTTGAAAGTTTCCCATATCCCACATCGATTGGGAGAGGGAGAGGGCTTCAAAATATGCTCTATAAAAGGAGAGTATCCTCCTAACTTCTACACAAATGAAAAATGAGTCAAATCCTCATGTGTTTACATGTTGGGTTAAGCCATTTTCATTGTTTCTTTAAAATGAGAATTTCGAGTAATCGAAAATCCATAATTTATTTTTTTGAAATTTTGGAATTTTCGAAATTTCTGGATTTTTAATATATTTTGTGAATTTCCGATTTTTTTCGATTTTTGCCGATTTTTCGATTTTTCCAAATTCGGAAATATTTTTAATTTTCCGAAAAAATCGGATCGGAAATCGGAATAGTTATTTTATTTCCGAAAAAATCGGATTTTTTTTCCGAATAGGCATTTTTCGATCCGATCCGATCCGACCGAAATACAACACTAATCTAATCAAAGTAACCTTATCATAGTTGATTGTCATCATTTGTAGCCGTGGAGACAAATAAATTTTTATTCAAAAATATAAAATCGGAGTGGAATAATTGAAGTGTAAGAGTCTCCTAACTCGCCTGGAGACCGCATTTAGGAATATAATCTTGAGTTATTCAAAAAATATAAATTTTTATTCAAAAATGTATAAATTATATTTATACATTCAATATAAATATAATCTTGAGTTATCTTCACCAGGGTAGTTAAACACAAGGGAAACTTTAGATGAACCACCTCCTAACTCGCCTGAGACTGCATTTTCCTTTCTTTTTTTTTTAAGCTTTTTTATTCTTTTGTTCGTATAAAAACAGTTTTTTATATGAAAAAAAAGTTTTTATAATAAAAAAAAAACTGTTTTTATATTAAAAAAAAACTGTTTTCCTATTAATATAAAAAAAATGTTTTTTTTATTAAAATTAAACAACTTTTAATTAAAATTAAAAATATATTTTTTTTATAAAAAAAAGAAAACTATGTTTATTAATAAAAAATTCTGTAAAATGATTTTTTTTTCAATAAAAAATATCACGATTAATTAGTGTAACATTCTCGGACCCAAATCATTTGTTGAATGTGGGTCCGCGCCAGCGGCACTAATTAATCGTGATATTTTTCAATAAAAAAATATCACGATTAATTAGTGCCGGTGACGCGGACCCATATTCAACAAATGATTTGAGTCCGAAAATGTGGTTCCGCGCCAGCGATACTAATTAATATCCTAGTGTCGCTGGT
The DNA here is from genome assembly GCA_949130495.1 of Sambucus nigra. Classification (NCBI taxonomy): domain Eukaryota; kingdom Viridiplantae; phylum Streptophyta; class Magnoliopsida; order Dipsacales; family Adoxaceae; genus Sambucus; species Sambucus nigra. The sequence goes on along the minus strand of OX422211.1, from coordinate 582,128,157 downwards.
GCGGACCCACATTCCCGGACCAAATCATTTGTTGTATGTAGGTCCGCGTCAGCGACACTAATCTCGCGATTAATTACGTGTCGCTGGCGCAGACCTACATTCAACAAATGATGTGGACTCGGAAATATGGTTCTAAGACATCAAATTAAACAGGGTTTTTTTAATTAAAATTTGAAAAATATTTTTTAAATGTTATTTTTAATTAAAAATTTTGTTTTATAGCATTTTTTTTATTAGTAAACATATTTTTTTTAATTGATGAAAAAAAAATATATTTTTAATTTTAATAAAAAGCTGTTTAGTTTTAATAAAAAAACTGTTTTATTATATTAATATGACTTTTTTTTATATATAGAAAACGGTTTAAAACAAAAAATAGAAAACTAACAAAAAAAAAGACAAAAAGCCAAAAAGCGATCGCTGGATGGTTTCTACATGCTATTCATGTAGAAGCTCTATAAACACAATATGAGGTGAAAATAAAGAGTAATGACATACTACCCGGGAGTTAACCCCGGGTTAGTACATGGAGAGAATTTTTTTTTTTTTTTTTTTGGGGGGGGGGGGGGGGGGGGTTTATGTGATTTATTAGCATTATTTGACTTTCTTTTATTTATAAAAAATGTTTTATTAAAAAATAATATTTTTTATAAACTAAAAAAAAATGTATTGTTTAAAAACACTATTTTAATATAAAAAGATTTTTTTTTCTTGAAAAAAAACTGTTTCCAAAAAGAAAAGTTGTTTAATATAAATATTTTTTTTTACACTTTGAAACAGTTTTAAGAAATACAAAAAATATTTTAAATGCTGTAAAATTAATTTTTTTTTTTTAAATAACGAGTGCCACTGGCGCGGACCTTTAAAAAAAGAGAATATTGGGTAAATGGGTGTTTGAGGGACTAAATATGTTGAAAATAATTAAAAACATAATTTTTTATTAGATTAGTTTTTTAATGCAAAAATACAAAAATTATTTAAATGTTGTAAAATTAAAAAAAAAAGTTTAAAAATAACAAGTGCCGCTGGCGCGAACCTTTAAAAATAAGAGAATATTGGGTAAATGGGTGTTTGAGGGACTAAATAAGTTGAAAATAATTAAAAGCATAATTTTTTTATTAGATTAGTTTTTTAATGCAAAAATACAAAAATTATTTTAAATGTTGTAAAATTAAAAAAAAAGTTTAAAAATAACGAGTGACGCTGGCGCGGACATTTAAAAATAAGAGAATATTGGGTAAATGGGTGTTTGAGGGACTAAATGAGTTAAAGAAAATTATTAGATTAGTTTTTTAATGCAGAAATACAAAAATTATTTCAAATGTTGTAAGATAAAAAAAAAGTTTAAAAATAACAGGTGCCGCTAGCGCAGACCTTTAAAAATAAAAGAATATTGAGTAAATGGGTGTTTAAGGGATAAAATGAGTTTAAAAAAAAATAATTGAAAAAAACAAATAAACTATTCTAATAAAAAGTTATTTTTTATAATTGTTTTTAACTCATTTTACATGAAATATCAAAAATAAAATAAAATAAAAAAGGGCATCCCTGTGCTACCCGGGGTTAACACCCGGGGAGCCTAACAATATTCGAAAATAAAACCAATCCTAAAAATCTATCATCTCACACTTTATCTTTAGTATGTCAACAGTGATCGGCTCAACAAGGATAATAACATGATAATGCCAAGTTATTACTTTAGATGACTTTTTCACAGTGGTGAAAGCATGATGGTGTAATTATGGGCATATTTAATTTCTAATTATAATTCTGATTTCTACATTCAAATATAATTTTTAAAAAAATTGCATTTGACACATCTGTTTTTAAACACCGAATTATAATATTTTTGTACTATAATCAAGTTTTTCAGAAAACAGCAAAAGAGTATTTTCTAACTTCTGTTTTTTATTTTTCAACTCAGAATTATTCATTCTTCATATTTTATTGTATTTATACCTTAACGTATAATATACATACATAATATATTAATATGTGTGTAATTTTTATAAACAAAAAATATATATGCACATGTACATAGAATTACATATATTTATATTATTAAATTATATAATATACTAAGATCTATACGTTAAATAATATTATCAATAGATACATAATACTTATATATAATTTTACACATGTATTATTAATGTATGAAATAATATAAAATATACATATAATACATATATATTTAAAATATATTATCAATTCATACATGTATATAATTTTATTATGAATCATACATGCAACATCATTATATATATATATATATATATATATATATATACTACTCACGTAAGGGATTCCCGCACAAATATATAATACGGAATCACAAGTGGCACAACTACGTGTATGCATTATGTCCTTTTGCATCCTCTTTCTCATTGTTTATTTTATCACACATTTTTCTTTCTTCTCTCTTAACTCAAACCTTACCCCTTCTAACAACAAAAAAATTGCCTTCAAAATAGAACAAAATCTCCAAATAACTTAATGTCTTCCAACATTAAAAAACATGCAAAAAAAGCAAGTTTCATTTTTAACAGGAAATAAAATTATTCTGAAAATAATAATAACGGAAACAAAATGCAAATAAAGAAAACAATTATCGAATAAAAAGCATTAAATTTTCAAAACAATTTGAAAGTGATGAAAAAATTCTAAAATAATTAATAGTTTCCCTAAAACTTAGAAATAAAAACATTAATGTAAAATATGGTTTGCAAATTAAAAAGGGTCTTAAAATATGATTTCATGGCGTTTTGCATTTTGATTGGGTCATGTTTTCTTAAATTACAAAACTAACTTATTTATGATTACAAAATGTCAACATTTTATATCCCATTTATCTAAAAATACATAAAATAAATTGGGATACGTGTGATTTATTTTGTATTTTTGGATAAGAATTTTTTTTTTTGATGTATCTAATGACATCAAACTTTGATGTCTTAGGGACGCGGTTCATTAATTCGCCGGTGCGCACACACATCCATTAAATGATGTGGGTACGCGCCAGTGGCATTTACCAATCGCATCTCTAAAGTTCGATGTCTTTAGAGACAATAAAAAATTCCTCTTAAACAATTTACTACATGTTGTGCCGGTATTCGTCTATTCGAATATCCAATAAATATCCTATATGGTTACATGACTAAACATAAGATGAACACGACCTAAGTTAAATGCAACACGTGATATATAATTTATTTTATTTACCTAACACTAAAACGATCTAAATAAAACATGACACGACCTGAAATCATAATTTTTTTTATGTAATATGAACACGACCCATGTAAACCACGATACGACAATACATGAGACAATTTTTTTCCCCTAACATGAATACGAATATGATCTAAGTATAATGTGATACGACACGGCAAGACGCAAAATCTCAATACGAACACAACACAATCAAATGCAAAATGTCATGAAATCATATTTTAAGCCACATCCTAATTTTTTGCAGAACATATTTTACATTAATGCTTTTTATTTCGAAGTTTTAGGGAAATTATTAATTATTTTAGAATTTCTTCAGTCACTTTCAAATTGTTTTGAAAAATTAATGCTTTTTATTTAATAATTGCTTTCTTTATTTGTATTTTGTTTTTGTTGTTAATTGTTTTTGAACAATTTTATTTCTTGTTAAAAATGAAGCTTGTTGTTTTTGCATGTTTTATAATGGTGGAAGAAATTAAGTGTGACACCCCGCCTAACTAAATATCGGGTGATCAGTCCTTTATTAAATTTGGTACAGTCTTAGCATCGCTGTAAAAAAATATTTATTAATTACTAACCACCTAGTAGTTAAAAAGTCCATTGTCACATTTTATCTTTTAAATTAATATGCAACCAAATAAATGATTAACTCGACATTCACCATCTCATAAACAATTTCATAGCAAGTAAAATGACATAAAGAAATAACTGAGTCCGGAGTAAACACATCTAGTCTAAATTACAAATACAAGAGTTTGAAATGAAATAAATCCCAACAACTGAAATATAAATAAATATCTGAAATCTCTATCTCTGAATACAACTGAATAACAATGGGTAACATGCCCGACTAAAGTAAATAATTGGGAAAGAATCAAGGATAGGTGTAGAGGCATCTAGTACCGAGGTCCTGTAACTCCCACAGCAACTACAACACGTCAACTGATAAGAACTCCTATGCTTGGTGTCTCTGTGGCTGGGCACCTAAAAGGTTTTTACAAAAGCAAAATAGATTTGGAAGAAAATAGGTGAGAGTCCGAGTTGAAAATATTTTTTAAATCAGCAAGTGTTTAACATGCATTAAACAGTAAATATTATATAAATGTTAGTTCCACGTGCCCTCACTTGGGATTCTCACCTCTCAACTAAATGTGCACGGCTAACGTATGCTCCTAACCCATCGTAATTATGATATCCCACTTATCTAGTTTAAATCAAGTTCCTTACTATGATGTACGAATAATACATTCTTGCATTCTCAATATTAATTTAATCGAATTCAAGTATCTCATTACTCATTCAAGTTTCCACATTCTTGATTAATATTAGATGTCCTAATCTTTCTCATCTACTAATCAACACAGTAGAATAATTACAAGTGTAAATATATAAATCACTATCATACATATCTATTAATACGGTACCCCCAAAAGGCTAAACCTACGGTGCGTGCATACTCTGCTATCAAATTTCGGTACATCACGTACATAAGGATTACGAGTTTCGAATTGCTCTGAAATCGTATCAATACAAATTACACATATTGGAGTCCAACATAGTTCCTAGACCTATGGGATACGCACATACCTACGCACCCACACGACCGCAAATTTATTAACTCGCTGATAAGTCTTTCCCAGACCTATGCTCTGAGGCACCAATCTAAAATCCCCCCGAAGGCTCATCAAGATAAGATTGTCCCCTTTTCAAAACTCCCGCGATAACAAGTAGCGTAGGTATGTCATACACATAATAAATCATACTATAGATATTCACACAACCTATAAAAATCAGTAGGTATACACATAACCTGAATATTATAATTCATACATAGTATTTATTTTTTTATTTTTTTCACTAATACTATCGATATATTTATTAACTTACGAATATTCTCCCCATTGTATTTTCCCAAGGATGACTCACTACCCAAGAATCTTTTAACTTAATTAAGCCAATTCTCCCACTATTAATTTACCCTAATAATCATCGTGGATTATTCCATTTCCCTCGAATTAACTATGTCGCAAGGTTTTAACTCAAACGAAATAATTTTCTTAATTATCCCAATGTTTATTCATCTCACTTTATGTAAACCTAATCTCCACTTTAGGCCTAATGTCCTTATTATTAACAACAATCATAATTAATCAATTCAGGCAACCTCCAACGGAATAACAACTAAAATAACATTTCTTAAATTCCCCCCCCCCCCCCCCCCCCCCACACACGAATCTGCCCAAATTTTTTAAATACAGTTTTGAGGCATTTGGGAGTCGGTTTTGGAGAAAACGTATCAGAGAAAAAAAAATGCAGAAAATAGGATTTTCTACAAGGAAACGTGGACAGAATAGCTATTTTCTGAACTAAAACGGCTCGAAACAGTTTTTAAAATGACGATTTAATTTACCCACTTTCATAGACTTCTTCAAATTCAAGAAATTGTTCTACAATTCAATCATACCCATCAAAACCCAGAATTCTTCATCAAGATTAAAAAAAAAAGAAGGACTGGATAGGCATAGTTGTGCCACTTGTGAGTCTGTATTATATATTTGTGCATGAATCCCTTATGTGAGCAGTATTGTATATATATAGGCGTAGTTGTGCCACTTGTGAGACTGCATTATTTATTTGCGCGGGAATCCCTTATGTAAGTATATATATATATATATATATATATATATATATATATAGGCCGGCTTTAATGAGGATTTAACTTGCAGACGGATTTTTCCGTATTTTTTAAAAATAGTAAAAAAAAAACGTTTTTCGACTTGATTTTTTTCTGTGGTATTTAAACATTCCAGGGGACCCCTATAAAAAAATCAGCTCAAAATGAATTGTTTTGCCATTTTTAAAAAATCGGTCAAACATATGTGAGTTTTTAAAGTTCTTTAAAACTGACATATGTTTGATCGATTTTTTAAAAATAGTAAAACATTTTATTTTGAGTTGATTTTTTTAAAGGGGTCCCCTGAAATGTTTACATATCACAGAAAAAAAATCAAGTCAAAATTTGATTGTTTGCTATTTTTAAAAAATACACAAAAATCCATTCGCGAGTTAAATTCGCAAGTTGCGTCCGCATTAGAGCCTGGCTGTATATATATATATATATATATATATATATAAACAAACAAGGGGCAATGGTGTTTTTACTATTTATAAGTTTGGAAGACACTTCATGGTCTAGATCGAAGCCAGCAAGGTTTGAAATGGAGGGCTGAGATCGTTTATTCCACTCTTTCTTATACTCATTTGCCAAACCCTAGCCGTCATTCTCATTCTCTTCCTCAACTCACGACTTCACCCCTAAACTCTACACTTCCCCTCATTCTCTCCCTCACTAATCAACCTCCACCTCCTATCCGCCGCCGCCCATCCTCCTATACGCCGCATCCCCTCCTCTTCGCGCCACCCCCACTAAAAACTCATGCCTACGCCCCACCCTCCGAGATCCTATATGCCACATCATCTCAAAGATAGTCTCTAAAAATTGATAAGTTTACGGCTTTTTCATTTTGATTTTGATTTTTTTTCAGTTTGTTATAGCTCTGTTTATATCTATTATGATTTTGTTCACTACCAGGAGCACATTGGTTTATTTGTTCGACGGTACAGGTATTTCCCTCTCTACCTCTCTTTTTTCTGCTCATTTTTTGAATTGCACACACTCATAATCCTTTCTGGTGCCACCGTGTTTATATGTGTATTTTGTGGTGGTTATGTGGCTTATGTCCATAGTGTTCAATACCTTCTGAGATCCATTTTTCAGGTATGAACATCATCTCTCGGTTGTAACACCCCGTATTTTTGATACATTTAAAATTTAATTAATTCGAAAATTCTAAATTACTAGTGTGTTGTAATTTAATGAATTAATTATGATAGAATAATATATAAATATTAATCTGGGATTGAATGGTTAATATTTAGGGAAAATTTATTTACTAAGTGAAAAGTAATAATGTAATGTCGTCGTTTCGAGTATTAATGACGAGGTATGTACTTATCACATCCGGAAGTCGGTATAGACTATATTGGGTGGGGGATAAGTATTTTTAAAAATTAATTCGGATGCAAATTCTGAGTGTACAGTTGAGTCCGGATGGGCCGAGATAGTCGGAAAAGTGTACCCGGGGGTAGTAAACGAGTCACGGGACGTTTTTAGACATAGTCGGGCCCACTCGGAGGCATTTTGGTCACTTGGGCTTGGCCCATTAGTCAAAAAACGGGAATTGAATAATTAACCTAATAAAAAGAAATAAGGGCATGGCTGAGCTTAATTAGAAAAAGGAATTAAAGGGTTAGGAAACCCTAGCAGCAGCCAAAACCATTTTGGGGATATCAAAGAACCAACAAGGTCATCTTCAACCTTGGAATCCATCGCAAATTCAGACACTACGAAACCTAAGGCAAGTGAATAACTTGCAATAGCATTAAATCTGCCTTTAAATTCATATTTACGTGATGTAATGAATTAAAATTCGTTTTGGGGTTTCATGGCATAATCATGGAGTTTTGATAATACAAAAGAAAACATGAATCTGATTTGCCCGAATTTATGAGGAGTTATGTAAAATCTGATATTGGAATATTGATGTGTATCTGTTAGAATGATATCCAGATAAATTAGAACGAATTTGATGAAGAAATTTGGAGAAAAAAAATGTGCTTAAAGAAAAAGATGGATTTCTCCCCAAAATTATAAATCAGTAGTTTATGGACGAATTGATGATTGTTGTGGACTTTCTGGGGAATCCTAATAAGGTTTCTAATATGTACTGGTGTTAAAAAGGCTTAAAATTCATGTTAGAAGAGATTAGGGTTTAAGAAATTCCGTCCATGGCTGCCCTGTCTTCGCGAAGAAGACGAAGACCTGTTCGATCGATCGATCGACGGTCTGGGGTCAATCGATCGACGGTCGCCAGAAATTGGCAGTTCCGCCAGTTGATTATATAAGAAGGGAAAATCATATAAAAATCTTATGTAATTAATTTTTGAGAAATTAAATACATGAGTTTAAATCTAATTAATTGTAGATAAATTAATTAGGGTTTGAGGTTAATAAATTAGAGTCGGAAATTTTGACTCGGGTAAATTTATTTTGGGCTACGAGAGTAAGTCCAAATTTATGGTGGGGGCGACACCAAAAATAACTTAATTAATTAAAGTGTAATTTAATTAATATTTAGAGTTGGACCATAAACTCTTAATAATTTTAATAGGCTTATGTTACGAATTTAGCGAACGGCATAGCTGGGACTTTTATATTTATGTATACGGAGGCGATAGTATATATATATGGTGTGCACAATTAATATCAGTGATTAGATATTTTATACTATAGTGTTATAGGGGGAGGTTGCGCGTAGTGGATGAATCCCCTAGCTTGAGGAGTAGGGTGAGTATATTCCCAAGGTCATAGCGTCCGTTATATGGGTGAGGGACATCTCACTTTCAGGGAAGGAATATGACCGCCTCCAATTATTTATTTTTATCAAGTTGGTGTGAAAATTCTGACTTGGGATAACTAGGCTATGTGATTGTACCTAGTGGGATAGCACTTTATAGAATTTACATTCCGGGAGTATTTTGCTCGGGAGGATGAAAGTTGTTATATATATTACAGTATGATTGTGAATCCTAAAAAATGATTATAAGTATATAATTGGATAATTAATTATATACGGGTTATTAATGAAAAATATGAGTTACTTCACATGTATAACAAGTGTAGAAGTTATATGAATTTAAAAAGGGAAATGATTTAGTTAAGTTGATGTTACTAATAACTTAAAAATCATAATCATTACATACCCAGTTAGAGTCGGGTGGGTATAAAGGAACTTTGTTAATTATCTAGTCATGAGATGAATAACTAGGTAATTTAATTAAAGCGTTAGTAGTGTATAATAGAGGAAGGGTAAGGAAGTCCTCAAGAGAGTGCGATACTAACTAAAAATATGAAGAGCATGCATATTTATTTATTACTGCAAGTTAATCATTTGTTAAATGTTTTTCAAATGTTTTGGGTACTAACCCTTGCTATAAAAACTTTTAAAAACCCTTTTAGGTGTCCAAGCACAGGGACGCCAGCCTTGACTATATTCCAGGGATCCGTTGCTGCAGCATATGTGGATGTTGCGGGGTTTTGATAGACGCCTCATTCTTCATTCTTAATGTAGAAGTTCATGATTAGTATTCGAGCATGTTGCTCACTTTTCATTTATTTGTATTAGACTTGTTGGGAGTTTATTCTTGTCTTTATGGGATTTATTATTTGGACCGTTGGTTTATTCGGTCAATTATATTTTACTTGTGGATGATTAATTCAGTTATATGTAATGGTTATATAGTTTTATTTTTCGCATGGGTTTTTGTTTAAATAATGAAAGATATAAAAATGGCACCAGTCTATTTTCTCACTTAGGTGGTTAGTAATTTAATATGACGACAGTGATGCTAAGAATGGACCAAATGAGAATCCTGTTCTAACTTGATTTAGGACTGATCACCCGGGATTAATTAGGCGGGGTGTCACAGATGGTATCAAAGCATCAGGTTCTAGTGTCCTTAGGATCTGTGCGGCTTTCTACGTTTCAGCGTAGCGTTCGATTGTTATAGAGCCCTATTATTAGGACTGTTGATTATATTTTTCGCTTGTGAGATATCGTATTCCTACTATTAGTTTTTGTATAAATTGTGTACTTATACAATTCAATCTATTTCAGATGCCACCAAAGAGACAGAGAGCGGAGAGGGCTGAGGCTAGAGATGAGGTGAGGGAGGTTCGCTAGGAGCCACAGATACCGCCACCACCACCACCACCCGAGTTGATTTCTAGCACTCAGGTGGCAGTGATAGTGGCCCAAGCGGTCGAGACAGCGATGCGAGCTATGGCAGCTCATTTTCCACAGCCCCAGGCACCGCCTCCATTGGCTCCAGCAGTTCAGGCTCCAGTGGGGCCACCATCTTGGCAGCGAGTGAGGGAGACCTTTCAGAAGGGTCACCCACCTGAGTTTCGAGGTAGCACCAATGTGGTCGAGGCTTGTGACTGGAAGAAGAATATTCAGCGCCATCTGCGTATGTTAGAGGGTACATAGGTGCAGAAACAGATGCTGGCTACCTTTCGTCTGTCAGGGGCAGCCTTACAGTGGTGGGAGTCCGTAACCACCGCTGAGGAGCGGGATTTGATGCCGATTTCTGAATTCTGGGTGCGGTTTGACCGCAAGTACTTCCCTCCAGCAGTAGAGTCTGAGATGAGAAAGAAATTCAGCGAGTTGGTACAGGGTGACAGGTCAGTAGCAGAATATGAGGAGGAGTTCACCCGTTTGGCAAACTTTGTGCCAAATGAGGTGAGCGATGAGGAGCGGAAAAAGTCAAAGTTCATGGATGGCCTAGCCTGGAGAATCAGGCAGCACTTGATTGGAAATCCGGCGTTAGTGACTTATACAGATGTCGTTAATGCCGCACTTGTACATTGCCAGGATCATCGTTTCCATGCTAAGGGGAACAAGAAGGCAGGTGAACCGAGCCAGCAGGGCAAGGCGGTCACTAGTAGTGAGACGAGTGGCACACAACAGCAGGTCATCATTCAGCAAGGGAATCAGGCTAAGAAGTTTAAGCCTGGTGGGTTCCGACCGGGAGGACAGGGGTTCAGGCAGGGGCAACCAGGCCCTAATCAGCAACAGCAGGTTCCTCAGGGCCGTCAGGGCCAAGGGAACAACGGGGGAGGCCAACCGGGCCAGCAACGTCAGGGCCAACGGCAGGGTGACGACCAGAAACGTTGTTTCGCTTGTGGCCAGCCAGGACACTTCAAGAGGGAGTGCCCGCAGAGGGGCAGAGGCCAGCAGCAGGGTGCCCAGCAGGGGCAACAGGGTCAGATGCCGCCAGCAGCACCAGCTCCACCCGCCCCACAGCAGCAGGGGCAGATGCACTACGGACGTGTGTACAACGTTCGGGATGTTCCCAATCCTCCAGCATAGCAGGCGCCGCCAGCGGTTGAGGGTATGTTTCTCATTCATGGGCATGAGGGTAGCATTCTTTTTGACATAGGAGCATCACATTCATTCATTAAATCTAATTTTGCTAAACGGGCAGGGTTATTAGAGACAGCGGGTAGCCTCCGTATGAGTGTAGAGTCGCCAGTAGGCAGCGGGGCTTTGATTCGCTCGATTTGTCGAGGAGTAGACATTTTGATTGGGAGGCTTAGTTTAGCAGCAGACCTCTTAGTGTTAGATATGGAGGGGTATGATGTCATCTTAGGCATGGATTGGTTGGCAGGTTACCGGGCTACGGTGGATTGTTATGAGAGGACAATCGTGTTCTCCATTGCAGGACAGGAGATGTTCCTGATAGCAATGCCTCTTCCTGAGGGAGGGTCGCGCACTCACTTATATTACATTGAGGAGGAAACCTCACAGGAGGTGGTAGTCACTTTAGACTCTATTCCTGTAGTGAAGGACTTTGAGGATGTATTCCAGGAGATACCAGGATTACCACCCAGTAGAGAAATCGAATTTGTTATCGATTTGGCACCGGGGACGAGGCCGATTGCTCGGGCACCTTACCGAATGGCCCCTTCAGAGATGCGGGAATTGAGGGAACAGATTCAGCAACTACTGGGTCAGGGTTTTATTCGGCGGAGTACATCGCCGTGGGGTGCGCCGGTGTTGTTTGTGAAGAAGCGAGATGGTTCACTCCGCTTGTGCATGGATTATAGGGAGCTGAACAAGGTGACGATACGGAATAAATATCCGTTACCTCGGATTGATGATTTATTTGACCAATTGAGAGGGGCGTCTTATTTCTCCAAGGTCGACTTGAGGTCAGGGTATCATCAACTGCGTATCCGAGAGGGGGATGTTCCTAAGACCGCTTTCTTGTCGCGGTATGGATCATATGAGTTCAGGGTGATGCGCTTCGGGCTCACCAATGCACCAGCAGTGTTCATGGATCTAATGAACAGGGTTTTCAGGGAGTACCTAGATCAGTTTGTCATCGTGTTCATTGATGACATCTTAATCTACTCGCGCACCGAAGAGGAGCACGCAGAGCATTTGCGCATGGTTTTACAGACACTGAGGGATCATTAGCTCTACGCCAAATTAGGGAAGTGTGGATTCTAGCTACGGGAGGTACAGTTCCTTGGTCACGTCGTGTCAGATCAGGGTATTGCAGTGGATCCGAATAAGGTGTCGGCGGTGAGGGAGTGGGGACAGGCCACGACACCGACCGAGGTGCGCAGTTTTCTGGGTTTGGCCAGTTACTACAGGCGATTCATTAAGGGATTCTCTAAAATTGTAGGACCTTTGACGAATCTAACTCGGAAAGGGGTACCTTTCAAGTGGGATGATAGTTGTCAATTAGCGTTCGACGAGCTAAAGGACAAGTTGACATCTGCACCCGTGCTTGCATTGCCAAAGGGAGGGCTAGAGTATCGGGTTTACACAGACGCATCCTTACGGGGTCTTGGGGGTGTGCTCCAGCAGGAGGAAAGGGCTATATCTTATGCTTCCAGGAAGCTAAAGCCCCACGAGAGGAATTACCCCACTCACGACCTAGAGTTGGCAGCGGTCGTTTTTGCTTTGAGGATATGGAGGCATTATCTTCTAGGAGAGCAGTTTACTCTATTCAAGGATCACAAGTCACTTCAGTATCTCTTCACACAGAAGGATCTGAATATGAGGCAGAGGCGGTGGCTAGAATTCGTGAAGGACTACCAGTTTGATATTCAGTATCATCCTAGTAAGGCCAATGTGGTAGCAGACGCATTGAGCCGAAGGCCGACTGGGGAGATATCAGAGGTATGGAAAGCGAAGTGGAGAGAGCTTCAATACGAGGATGACGTAGCCAAGGCTTGCATGTCAGTTTTATCCATCACACCCGAGATCATTATGCGAGTTGTGAAGGCTCAGGCAGAGGATCAGATTTGCCGGGATAGGGTGGGCCAGTTGTTAGCTGAGGGAGCAGAGGGTTACTCAATTAGCTCAGAAGGAGGCCTACGCTTTAATGGGAGGTTAATGGTGCCAGAGGATGAGGATTTGAGGCACGCTGTTATGACAGAATCCCATGGTTCGAAATTCGCGGTACATCCCGGTGGGGATAAAATGTACCAAGATATGAGGAGGCAGTATTGGTGGGCAGGGATGAAACGGGACATAGCGGAGTTTGTTTCGAAATGTGCCACGTGTCATCTTGTGAAAGTTGACCACCAGAGACCATCAGGGATGCTACAGCCGTTAGAAATTCCCGTGTGGAAGTGGGAGAGCATCTCCATGGACTTCATCACAGGGTTACCTGTATCACAGAGGGGTCACGACTCCATATGGGTTATTGTGGATCGGTTGACTAAGGTGGCCCACTTTTTGACGGTACGCACAGACTTCAAGATGATGCGTTATGCACAGCTATTCATAACAGAGATTGTAAAGCTGCATGGAGTACCTATAAATATTGTATCCGACCGAGACAAAATCTTTGTCGCCCACTTTTGGCAGAGCTTTCAGGAGGCAATGGGCACGGAGTTGCGCTTGAGTACAGCGTATCACCCACAGACTGACGGACAGACTGAGAGAGTTAACCAGATGCTGGAAGACATGCTCAGAATGTGCATTTTGGACTTCGGGGGAGGATGGGAGAAATATCTCCCTTTGGTAGAGTTTGCGTATAACAACTCTTACCAATTCACGATTGGCATGGCACCGTTTGAGGCACTGTACGGGAGACCTTGTCGTTCGCCCGTTTGTTGGTTAGAGGTGGGGGACAACAAACTCTTGGGGCCGGAGATTGTTCAGGAGACATCTGCCAAGATAGAGTTGATTCGAGGAAGAATTCGGATAGCTCAGGACAGGCAAAAGAGTTATGCTGATGCTTCTCGAAGACATGTGGAGCTAGAAGTTGGGGACCAGGTTTTAGTCTGGGTATCCCCAATGAAAGGGGTGATGAGGTTCGGCAAGAAGGGTAAGTTAGCACCGCGATACGTAGGACCTTTCCCTATTATTGAGAGGGTGGGACCGGTGGCGTATAAGCTTGGGTTACCAGAACATCTTCAGCGGATACACGATGTATTCCATGTGGCATCGCTGAAGAAATATCGAAGGAGCGAGAGAGCCTTTTGGCACATTCCACTCGAGGAGATCGACTTACAGCCAGACATCTCGTATGAGGAGAGGCCGGTAGCAATTCTGGATCATAGTGAGCGGAAATTACGATCCAAGGTTGTTCCATTGGTTAGAGTACAGTGGGGTCATCACAATGTTGACGAGTCTACCTGGGAGCGAGAGGAGGATATGCGGGAACAATATCCAGAGCTTTTCAACGCAGGTACGATCTAATTTCGGGGACGAAATTCCTTTATAAGGGGGGGGGGAGTATGTAACACCCCGTATTTTTGGTACATTTAAAATTTAATTAATTCGAAAATTCTAAATTACTAGTGTGTTGTAATTTAATGAATTAATTATGATAGAATAATATATAAATATTAATCTGGGATTGAATGGTTAATATTTAGGGAAAATTTATTTACTAAGTGAATAGTAATAATGTAATGTCGTCGTTTCGAGTATTAATGACGAGGTATGTACTTATCACATCCGGAAGTCGGTATAGACTATATTGGGTGGGGGATAAGTATTTTTAAAAATTAATTCGGATGCAAATTCTGAGTGTACAGTTGAGTCCGGATGGGCCGAGATAGTCGGAAAAGTGTACCCGGGGGTAGTAAACGGGTCACGGGACGTTTTTAGACATAGTCGGGCCCACTCGGAGGCATTTTGGTCACTTGGGCTTGGCCCATTAGTCAAAAAACGGGAATTGAATAATTAACCTAATAAAAAGAAATAAGGGCATGGCTGAGCTTAATTAGAAAAAGGAATTAAAGGGTTAGGAAACCCTAGCAGCAGCCAAAACCATTTTGGGGATCTCAAAGAACCAACAAGGTCATCTTCAACCTTGGAATCCATCGTAAATTCAGACACTACGAAACCTAAGGCAAGTGAATAACTTGCAATAGCATTAAATCTGTCTTTAAATTCATATTTACGTGATGTAATGAATTAAAATTCGTTTTGGGGTTTCATGGCATAATCATGGGGTTTTGATAATACAAAAGAAAACATGAATCTGATTTGCCCGAATTTATGAGGAGTTATGTAAAATCTGATATTGGAATATTGATGTGTATCTGTTAGAATGATATCCAGATAAATTAGAATGAATTTGATGAAAAAATTTGGAGAAAAAAAATGTGCTTAAAGAAAAAGATGGATTTTTCCCCAAAATTATAAATCAGTAGTTTATGGACGAATTGATGATTGTTGTGGACTTTCTGGGGAATCCTAATAAGGTTTCTAATATGTACTGGTGTTAAAAAGGCTTAAAATTCATGTTAGAAGAGATTAGGGTTTAAGAAATTCCGTCCATGGTTGCCCTGTCTTCGCGAAGAAGACGAAGACATGTTCGATCGATCGATCGACGGTCTGGGGTCGATCGATCGACGGTCGCCAGAAATTGGCAGTTCTGCCAGTTGATTATATAAGAAGGGAAAATCATATAAAAATCTTATGTAATTAATTTTTGAGAAATTAAATACATGAGTTTAAATCTAATTAATTGTAGATAAATTAATTAGGGTTTGAGGTTAATAAATTAGAGTCGAAAATTTTGACTCGGGTAAATTTATTTTGGGCTACGAGAGTAAGTCCAAATTTATGGTGGGGGCGACACCAAAAATAACTTAATTAATTAAAGTGTAATTTAATTAATATTTAGAGTTGGACCATAAACTCTTAATAATTTTAATAGGCTTATGTTACGAATTTAGCGAACGGCATAGCTGGGACTTTTATATTTATGTATTCGGAGGCGATAGTATATATATATGGTGTGCACAATTAATATCAGTGATTAGATATTTTATACTATAGTGCTATAGGGGGAGGTTGCGCGTAGTGGATGAATCCCCTAGCTTGAGGAGTAGGGTGAGTATATTCCGGAGGTCATAGCGTCCGTTATATGGGTGAGGGACATCTCACTTTCAGGGAAGGAATATGACCGCCTCCAATTATTTATTTTTATCAAGTTGGTGTGAAAATTCTGACTTGGGATAACTAGGCTATGTGATTGTACCTAGTGGGATAGCACTTTATAGAATTTACATTCCGGGAGTATTTTGCTCGGGAGGATGCAAGTTGTTATATATATTACAGTATGATTGTGAATGCTGAAAAATGATTGTAAGTATATAATTGGATAATTAATTATATACGGGTTATTAATGAAAAATATGAGTTACTTCACATGTATAACAAGTGTAGAAGTTATATGAATTTAAAAAGGGAAATGATTTAGTTAAGTTGATGTTACTAATAACTTAAAAATCATAATCATTACATACCCAGTTAGAGTCGGGTGGGTATAAAGGAACTTTGTTAATTATCTAGTCATGAGATGAATAACTAGGTAATTTAATTAAAGCGTTAGTAGTGTATAATAGAGGAAGGGTAAGGAAGTCCTCAAGAGAGTGCGATACTAACTAAAAATATGAAGAGCATGCATATTTATTTATTACTGCAAGTTAATCATTTGTTAAATGTTTTTCAAATGTTTTGGGTACTAACCCTTGCTATAAAAACTTTTAAAAACCCTTTTAGGTGTCCAAGCACAGGGACGCCAGCCTTAACTATATTCCAGGGATCCGTTGCTGCAGCATATGTGGATGTTGCGGGGTTTTGATAGACGCCTCATTCTTCATTCTTAATGTAGAAGTTCATGATTAGTATTCGAGCATGTTGCTCACTTTTCATTTATTTGTATTAGACTTGTTGGGAGTTTATTCTTGTCTTTATGGGATTTATTATTTGGACCGTTGGTTTATTCGGTCAATTATATTTTACTTGTGGATGATTAATTCAGTTATCTGTAATGGTTATATAGTTTTATTTTTCGCATGGGTTTTTGTTTAAATAATGAAAGATATAAAAATGGCACCAGTCTATTTTCTCACTTAGGTGGTTAGTAATTTAATATGACGACAGTGATGCTAAGAATGGACCAAATGAGAATCCTGTTCTAACTTGATTTAGGACTGATCACCCGGGATTAATTAGGCGGGGTGTCACAGATGGTATCAGAGCATCAGGTTCTAGTGTCCTTAGGATCTGTGCGGCTTTCTATGTTTCAGCGTAGCGTTCGATTGTTATAGAGCCCTATTATTAGGACTGTTGATTATATTTTTCGCTTGTGAGATATCGTATTCCTACTATTAGTTTTTGTATAAATTGTGTACTTATACAATTCAATCTATTTCAGATGCCACCAAAGAGACAGAGAGCGGAGAGGGCTGAGGCTAGAGATGAGGTGAGGGAGGTTCGCTAGGAGCCACAGATACCGCCACCACCACCACCACCCGAGTTGATTTCTAGCACTCAGGTGGCAGTGATAGTGGCCCAAGCGGTCGAGACAGCGATGCGAGCTATGGCAGCTCATTTTCCACAGCCCCAGGCACCGCCTCCATTGGCTCCAGCAGTTCAGGCTCCAGTGGGGCCACCATCTTGGCAGCGAGTGAGGGAGACCTTTCAGAAGGGTCACCCACCTGAGTTTCGAGGTAGCACCAATGTGGTCGAGGCTTGTGACTGGAAGAAGAACATTCAGCGCCATCTGCGTATGTTAGAGGGTACATAGGTGCAGAAACAGATGCTGGCTACCTTTCGTCTGTCAGGGGCAGCCTTACAGTGGTGGGAGTCCGTAACCACCGCTGAGGAGCGGGATTTGATGCCGATTTCTGAATTCTGGGTGCGGTTTGACCGCAAGTACTTCCCTCCAGCAGTAGAGTCTGAGATGAGAAAGAAATTCAGCGAGTTGGTACAGGGTGACAGGTCAGTAGCAGAATATGAGGAGGAGTTCACCCGTTTGGCAAACTTTGTGCCAAATGAGGTGAGCGATGAGGAGCGGAAAAAGTCAAAGTTCATGGATGGCCTAGCCTGGAGAATCAGGCAGCACTTGATTGGAAATCCGGCGTTAGTGACTTATACAGATGTCGTTAATGCCGCACTTGTACATTGCCAGGATCATCGTTTCCATGCTAAGGGGAACAAGAAGGCAGGTGAGCCGAGCCAGCAGGGCAAGGCGGTCACTAGTAGTGAGACGAGTGGCACACAACAGCAGGTCATCATTCAGCAAGGGAATCAGGCTAAGAAGTTTAAGCCTGGTGGGTTTCGACCGGGAGGACAGGGGTTCAGGCAGGGGCAACCAGGCCCTAATCAGCAACAGCAGGTTCCTCAGGGCCGTCAGGGCCAAGGGAACAACGGGGGAGGCCAACCGGGCCAGCAACGTCAGGGCCAACGGCAGGGTGACGACCAGAAACGTTGTTTCGCCTGTGGCCAGCCAGGACACTTCAAGAGGGAGTGCCCGCAGAGGGGCAGAGGCCAGCAGCAGGGTGCCCAGCAGGGGCAACAGGGTCAGATGCCGCCAGCAGCACCAGCTCCACCCGCCCCACAGCAGCAGGGGCAGATGCACTACGGACGTGTGTACAACGTTCGGGATGTTCCCAATCCTCCAGCATAGTAGGCGCCGCCAGCGGTTGAGGGTATGTTTCTCATTCATGGGCATGAGGGTAGCATTCTTTTTGACACAGGAGCATCACATTCATTCATTAAATCTAATTTTGCTAAACGGGCAGGGTTATTAGAGACAGCGGGTAGCCTCCGTATGAGTGTAGAGTCGCCAGTAGGCAGCGGGGCTTTGATTCGCTCGATTTGTTGAGGAGTAGACATTTTGATTGGGAGGCTTAGTTTAGCAGCAGACCTCTTAGTGTTAGATATGGAGGGGTATGATGTCATCTTAGGCATGGATTGGTTGGCAGGTTACCGGGCTACGGTGGATTGTTATGAGAGGACAATCGTGTTCTCCATTCCAGGACAGGAGATGTTCCTGATAGCAATGCCTCTTCCTGAGGGAGGGTCGCGCACTCACTTATATTACATTGAGGAGGAAACCTCACAGGAGGTGGTAGTCACTTTAGACTCTATTCCTGTAGTGAAGGACTTTGAGGATGTATTCCAGGAGATACTAGGATTACCACCCAGTAGAGAAATCGAATTTGTTATCGATTTGGCACCGGGGACGAGGCCGATTGCTCGGGCACCTTACCGAATGGCCCCTTCAGAGATGCGGGAATTGAGGGAACAGATTCAGCAACTACTGGGTCTGGGTTTTATTCGGCGGAGTACATCGCTGTGGGGTGCGCCGGTGTTGTTTGTGAAGAAGCGAGATGGTTCACTCCGCTTGTGCATGGATTATAGGGAGCTGAACAAGGTGACGATACGGAATAAATATCCGTTACCTCGGATTGATGATTTATTTGACCAATTGAGAGGGGCGTCTTATTTCTCCAAGGTCGACTTGAGGTCAGGGTATCATCAACTGCGTATCCGAGAGGGGGATGTTCCTAAGACCGCTTTCTTGTCGCGGTATGGATCATATGAGTTCAGGGTGATGCGCTTCGGGCTCACCAATGCACCAGCAGTGTTCATGGATCTAATGAACAGGGTTTTCAGGGAGTACCTAGATCAGTTTGTCATCGTGTTCATTGATGACATCTTAATCTACTCGCGCACCGAAGAGGAGCACGCAGAGCATTTGCGCATGGTTTTACAGACACTGAGGGATCATTAGCTCTACGCCAAATTAGGGAAGTGTGGATTCTGGCTACGGGAGGTACAGTTCCTTGGTCACGTCTTGTCAGATCAGGGTATTGCAGTGGATCCGAATAAGGTGTCGGCGGTGAGGGAGTGGGGACAGGCCACGACACCGACCGAGGTGCGCAGTTTTCTGGGTTTGGCCAGTTACTACAGGCGATTCATTAAGGGATTCTCTAAAATTGTAGGACCTTTGACGAATCTAACTCGGAAAGGGGTACCTTTCAAGTGGGATGATAGTTGTCAATTAGCGTTCGACGAGCTAAAGGACAAGTTGACATCTGCACCCGTGCTTGCATTGCCAAAGGGAGGGCTAGAGTATCGGGTTTACACAGACGCATCCTTACGGGGTCTTGGGGGTGTGCTCCAGCAGGAGGAAAGGGCTATATCTTATGCTTCCAGGAAGCTAAAGCCCCACGAGAGGAATTACCCCACTCACGACCTAGAGTTGGCAGCGGTCGTTTTTGCTTTGAGGATATGGAGGCATTATCTTCTAGGAGAGCAGTTTACTCTATTCAAGGATCACAAGTCACTTCAGTATCTCTTCACACAGAAGGATCTGAATATGAGGCAGAGGCGGTGGCTAGAATTCGTGAAGGACTACCAGTTTGATATTCAGTATCATCCTAGTAAGGCCAATGTGGTAGCAGACGCATTGAGCCGAAGGCCGACTGGGGAGATATCAGAGGTATGGAAAGCGAAGTGGAGAGAGCTTCAATACGAGGATGACGTAGCCAAGGCTTGCATGTCAGTTTTATCCATCACACCCGAGATCATTATGCGAGTTGTGAAGGCTCAGGCAGAGGATCAGATTTGTCGGGATAGGGTGGGCCAGTTGTTAGCTGAGGGAGCAGAGGGTTACTCAATTAGCTCAGAAGGAGGCCTACGCTTTAATGGGAGGTTAATGGTGCCAGAGGATGAGGATTTGAGGCACGTTGTTATGACAGAATCCCATGGTTCGAAATTCGCGGTACATCCCGGTGGGGATAAAATGTACCAAGATATGAGGAGGCAGTATTGGTGGGCAGGGATGAAACGGGACATAGCGGAGTTTGTTTCAAAATGTGCCATGTGTCATCTTGTGAAAGTTGACCACCAGAGACCATCAGGGATGATACAGCCGTTAGAAATTCCCGTGTGGAAGTGGGAGAGCATCTCCATGGACTTCATCACAGGGTTACCTGTATCACAGAGGGGTCACGACTCCATATGGGTTATTATGGATCGGTTGACTAAGGTGGCCCACTTTTTGACGGTACGCACAGACTTCGAGATGATGCGTTATGCACAGCTATTCATAACAGAGATTGTAAAGCTGCATGGAGTACCTATAAATATTGTATCCGACCGAGACAAAATCTTTGTCGCCCACTTTTGGCAGAGCTTTCAGGAGGCAATGGGCACGGAGTTGCGCTTGAGTACAGCGTATCACCCACAGACTGACGGACAGACTGAGAGAGTTAACCAGATGCTGGAAGACATGCTCAGAATGTGCATTTTGGACTTCGGGGGAGGATGGGAGAAATATCTCCCTTTGGTAGAGTTTGCGTATAACAACTCTTACCAATTCACGATTGGCATGGCACCGTTTGAGGCACTGTACGGGAGACCTTGTCGTTCGCCCGTTTGTTGGTTAGAGGTGGGGGACAACAAACTCTTGGGGCCGGAGATTGTTCAGGAGACATCTGCCAAGATAGAGTTGATTCGAGGAAGAATTCGGATAGCTCAGGACAGGCAAAAGAGTTATGCTGATGCTTCTCGAAGACATGTGGAGCTAGAAGTTGGGGACCAGGTTTTAGTCCGGGTATCCCCAATGAAAGGGGTGATGAGGTTCGGCAAGAAGGGTAAGTTAGCACCGCGATACGTAGGACCTTTCCCTATTATTGAGAGGGTGGGACCGGTGGCGTATAAGCTTGGGTTACCAGAACATCTTCAGCGGATACACGATGTATTCCATGTGGCATCGCTGAAGAAATATCGAAGGAGCGAGAGAGCCTTTTGGCACATTCCACTCGAGGAGATCGACTTACAGCCAGACATCTCGTATGAGGAGAGCCCGGTAGCAATTCTGGATCATAGTGAGCGGAAATTACGATCCAAGGTTGTTCCATTGGTTAGAGTACAGTGGGGTCATCACAATGTTGACGAGTCTACCTGGGAGCGAGAGGAGGATATGCGGGAACAATATCCAGAGCTTTTCAACGCAGGTACGATCTAATTTCGGGGACGAAATTCCTTTATAAGGGGGGGGAGTATGTAACACCCCGTATTTTTGGTACATTTAAAATTTAATTAATTCGAAAATTCTAAATTACTAGTGTGTTGTAATTTAATGAATTAATTATGATAGAATAATATATAAATATTAATCTGGGATTGAATGGTTAATATTTAGGGAAAATTTATTTACTAAGTGAATAGTAATAATGTAATGTCGTCGTTTCGAGTATTAATGACGAGGTATGTACTTATCACATCCGGAAGTCGGTATAGACTATATTGGGTGGGGGATAAGTATTTTTAAAAATTAATTCGGATGCAAATTCTGAGTGTACAGTTGAGTCCGGATGGGCCGAGATAGTCGGAAAAGTGTACCCGGGGGTAGTAAACGGGTCACGGGACGTTTTTAGACATAGTCGGGCCCACTCGGGGGCATTTTGGTCACTTGGGCTTGGCCCATTAGTCAAAAAACGGGAATTGAATAATTAACCTAATAAAAAGAAATAAGGGCATGGCTGAGCTTAATTAGAAAAAGGAATTAAAGGGTTAGGAAACCCTAGCAGCAGCCAAAACCATTTTGGGGATCTCAAAGAACCAACAAGGTCATCTTCAACCTTGGAATCCATCGTAAATTCAGACACTACGAAACCTAAGGCAAGTGAATAACTTGCAATAGCATTAAATCTGTCTTTAAATTCATATTTACGTGATGTAATGAATTAAAATTCGTTTTGGGGTTTCATGGCATAATCATGGGATTTTGATAATACAAAAGAAAACATGAATCTGATTTGCCCGAATTTATGAGGAGTTATGTAAAATCTGATATTGGAATATTGATGTGTATCTGTTAGAATGATATCCAGATAAATTAGAACGAATTTGATGAAAAAATTTGGAGAAAAAAAATGTGCTTAAAGAAAAAGATGGATTTTTCCCCAAAATTATAAATCAGTAGTTTATGGACGAATTGATGATTGTTGTGGACTTTCTGGGGAATCCTAATAAGGTTTCTAATATGTACTGGTGTTAAAAAGGCTTAAAATTCATGTTAGAAGAGATTAGGGTTTAAGAAATTCCGTCCATGGTTGCCCTGTCTTCGCGAAGAAGACGAAGACCTGTTCGATCGATCGATCGACGGTCTGGGGTCGATCGATCGACGGTCGCCAGAAATTGGCAGTTCCGCCAGTTGATTATATAAGAAGGGAAAATCATATAAAAATCTTATGTAATTAATTTTTGAGAAATTAAATACATGAGTTTAAATCTAATTAATTGTAGATAAATTAATTAGGGTTTGAGGCTAATAAATTAGAGTCGAAAATTTTGACTCGGGTAAATTTATTTTGGGCTACGAGAGTAAGTCCAAATTTATGGTGGGGGCGACACCAAAAATAACTTAATTAATTAAAGTGTAATTTAATTAATATTTAGAGTTGGACCATAAACTCTTAATAATTTTAATAGGCTTATGTTACGGATTTAGCGAACGGCATAGCCGGGACTTTTATATTTATGTATACGGAGGCGATAGTATATATATATGGTGTGCACAATTAATATCAGTGATTAGATATTTTATACTATAGTGCTATAGGGGGAGGTTGCGCGTAGTGGATGAATCCCCTAGCTTGAGGAGTAGGGTGAGTATATTCCCGAGGTCATAGCGTCCGTTATATCGGTGAGGGACATCTCACTTTCAGGGAAGGAATATGACCGCCTCCAATTATTTATTTTTATCAAGTTGGTGTGAAAATTCTGACTTGGGATAACTAGGCTATGTGATTGTACCTAGTGGGATAACACTTTATAGAATTTACATTCCGAGAGTATTTTGCTCGGGAGGATGCAAGTTGTTATATATATTACAGTATGATTGTGAATGCTGAAAAATGATTATAAGTATATAATTGGATAATTAATTATATACGGGTTATTAATGAAAAATATGAGTTACTTCACATGTATAACAAGTGTAGAAGTTATATGAATTTAAAAAGGGAAATGATTTAGTTAAGTTGATGTTACTAATAACTTAAAAATCATAATCATTACATACCCAGTTAGAGTCGGGTGGGTATAAAGGAACTTTGTTAATTATCTAGTCATGAGATGAATAACTAGGTAATTTAATTAAAGCGTTAGTAGTGTATAATAGAGGAAGGGTAAGGAAGTCCTCAAGAGAGTGCGATACTAACTAAAAATATGAAGAGCATGCATATTTATTTATTACTGCAAGTTAATCATTTGTTAAATGTTTTTCAAATGTTTTGGGTACTAACCCTTGCTATAAAAACTTTTAAAAACCCTTTTAGGTGTCCAAGCACAGGGACGCCAGCCTTGACTATATTCCAGGGATCCGTTGCTGCAGCATATGTGGATGTTGCGGGGTTTTGATAGACGCCTCATTCTTCATTCTTAATGTAGAAGTTCATGATTAGTATTCGAGCATGTTGCTCACTTTCCATTTATTTGTATTAGACTTGTTGGGAGTTTATTCTTGTCTTTATGGGATTTATTATTTGGACCGTTGGTTTATTCGGTCAATTATATTTTACTTGTGGATGATTAATTCAGTTATCTGTAATGGTTATATAGTTTTATTTTCCGCATGGGTTTTTGTTTAAATAATGAAAGATATAAAAATGGCACAAGTCTATTTTCTCACTTAGGTGGTTAGTAATTTAATATGACGACAGTGATGCTAAGAATGGACCAAATGAGAATCCTGTTCTAACTTGATTTAGGACTGATCACCCGGGATTAATTAGGCGGGGTGTCACATCGGTTTGTATGACATGTTTGACTTTGAGTGATTTTGAGTTTAATAGTTTTTCTACACATGTATGTAAATGGATCTAGAAGTAGGGTAATGTATAGGTTTGTGAAATTAAAGAATGGGTGTTTGTGATATTTAGCCTAAATTACAGTATATATTTTACATTGCAATACGTGGTGAAAGTACCACACTTTGAGAGAATCATCCTACCATGTTAGCTTACCATGTTTAGATTCAGTGTTTTTTAGACCTGATAATTTTGTTTTGGGTTGCATTTTTATGCTCCTTTATGCATTTTTTTTAATGCTTTTTGAGTTTAAAATATTGTTGATTTTTAGGGCTTATTGAAATTTTGATTTGGGTTCTTTCTTTGGGGTTGCATTTTTATGTTTGTTTGTGATTTTTTTAGTTATAAACATAGTTGATTTTTAATTTTTTTTTTTAATTTTTATCTGGGTTTATTCAATTATAAACGTAACTACTCACAATGTATTTTTTATGAACTTGCAACAGGTATACTTGAAATTAAAGGATGTATACATTCTGGGAACTTGCAACAGGTTTGTTAATTGCACTATAATTTTTTCATTATTTTGTTGTAGTTTGTTATGTTTTTTCAACAATTTCCTTTTTTATGTCTATGATTCTTTTTTTTATATTGCTACCAAAGAACTTCAAGTCTCCGTGTAGGTGAAAATCCATTCTTACTTGAATACTTTCACTAATTTTTGTGGTTTTATTAACACATTAATTTGAATTAATTCTATGTTATTTGATTTCAGTTTGGGGTTATTTATGAAATTTCTTTCGTTAGGTTCAAATTCTTAGGGATTTTTAATGTTTATTTAACGAATATTGTATGATGTTCTAAATATGGAATACAATTTGATATTTAGTTTTTTTGTTTGTCCTAAATACAATATGAATTCTATATTTTCAATCTTAATATCCACCGAGTTATAAATTTTCTACGATCGTGCTCTATATGGAGTTTGTTTGGGCTTGATTTTTTTTTTCTTATTTTGATTTTGGATTCAAAAAATTGGGTTTTGAATATTGTGTCTTTTATTTCAGTTAAATGTATTTATATCGAGTTTCATTGTGTTTGTTTGCCATTATATTTGATATTTGTACTCTATTATTTTGCAGGGCTATAAAAGGGTTACACATCAGGCATCTTTGGGTAAGATCGGTCTTAAGAGACTTAATGATCCGTCTTTATTTTCTTTAAGGCTTTTAGTGGTGTGATCCATTAATTTAAGGTTTGTGTTGTTTCATTTTTAAAAGAAAAAAATGGTTTATGATGCTTTTTTCTGCCTAAATTTGAACTTTTTATTTTTTTTTATTGCAGTATATAATGTATAAGTTAATCTTTTTGCAGATCTACCCCAAGTTTGTTATTCAATAAATATCACCAATAGTTATTAGTTTTTACACTTATTATAATTCATTTTTTATCATGCCTCTTGGTTTTGGTTCTTATTTTTGTATTGCAGATATGGTTCTTTCATTTCTTATAGGTCTTAGTTCTTACTTTTGTATTCTAGGTAAGGTTATGATCAGGAATGAGGTATGTGGCCATCCCCGATCCTCGTCGCGCGGGCGGGCGCGCAAAGGGAAAGGATCCTTCGAGTCCCACGCATCCCTCTCGGGAGCGCTTCGGCCGTCGTCATTTGAGATGAGGTGTAAAAAATGTAGAGAGATTCAGAGTTGCCAGTCTATTTTACTCAAAACAAACAAAAGAAAAAGGGGAAACCATCCCGAAGGATGGCATCCAAAGACATACTGGTGCATACAAAACCAAAATGATTCGAGAAGGGTTCGGAGGCTAAGTTACGAAATGGGAAGGTGTTAGGCACCCATTCCGCCCTTTCGATCTCTCATGGATATTTGCTATTTTCCTTTATATTTCCCCCCGTGATATGTGTGCATGTGTATATATATAATGGAGGTAGTAATCCTCGACTTGTATCATGGAAAAGATAAAGCGATTCATCCGCAGGAAGATATAAGAATAGTATTAGAAAAATAAAATTTACGCGATTACCCCTACGTTGGTCGTTATAATGGAACGATAACACATATGGAGTAATACATTATAAGTATATAGAATATAAGAAAATTAGCTTTAGAGAAGATAGAAAATGAGAGAGAAAGTGGGAATAGGACTCGAGTCTCGGGTTTTACCCCGAGACGCCTACGTAGCCTATAAAGGCATAAAAGTCCACGTAGTTCGCATACAAAACGAGGGGTGGGGTTTGTCCCATAAATCCAAATGGGGGATCTCTTATTTGTGAGTGTGTGTGTGTGTGTAGAAAAAGTGTTTTAGTGGTGAGAAAAGTGTGAGAATCCCTATTTGGAATTTATAAGCAAACCCTCTTTTTCTTATTTTTTTTTTTGGGTTTTATTTATATGAAAATAAGAGATGTGCTATAATACTAAATAAAAAGTATATTAGAATGTGCGAGATGAGATAATAAAAGTGCTAAGTAAGAAAACAAGTTATTAGGAATTTAAGAGAATTTAAGAGAGAGTTTGAGAAAGTTGGACCTTCTTGAAGATCTTGAGCTTGATCTTGAATGTTGGAGAGCAGCCCTTGCACTTGGATGATGATGGAGAGTGGCTAATTCACCAAGTTTGATGAAAAGGATGATGAAAAGTGGAAGTAAAAAAGGGATTTAGGTGTTGAAATCACGTTGCCTTCGAGAGAGGTTTCTGGGATTCGTTGAGAGTGAATTTTATCAGATCTGGGCTCCCCTTGCAAATGAGGTGAAGGCCTCCTTTTATAGGCTCGGGTCACTGCCAATCGGCATAGACCTCATCCTGCCTATCGGCACCTGTCGATAGGCAGGGTCTGGAACCTGCCATTTGGTAGTGTGTTTTAGGCCTTTTCGGGAAATTGGCTGCCGAGGGCAAACTGTTGGTCAGAATCACGCACAGGGTAGACCGTTGGAAAGGTAATTCAGATACCTTTAAAAGTCCTTGGGACTTCTCTCGGGTTTGGGAGTTGACTTTGGGTCAAATATGGCTCGAAAGCGTTTGTTGGTCCATTGGACGGGGAATCGTTCGGACGCAAATGGATCGTTCGTCCGCATGGTAAGTCCAAATCATGCATGGGGTAGACCATTGGAAAGGTTAGGAGATTTAATTAGACATTCCAAAGAGTTTGACCCAGTTTGGGGAGTTGACTTTGGTCAATCGGGCCCTGGAAGCATTTGGTGACCTCTTGGAGTTAAACGGATCGTTCGTCCGCATGGTAAGTCAGAATAGCGCACGGGATGGACCGTTGGAAAGGTCATTTAGTGCCCTTCGAGGATTCATTAATCCTTAGTTGAGATGAAGAGTTGACTTAGGTCAAACAGAGCCCGGGAGCGCCCGATGGCCTCTAGGTCAAGTTTCGGACGCAAACGGATCGTTCGTCCGCATGGTAAGTCGGAATCGCGCACGGGATGGACCGTTGGAAAGGGTATTCAGTGCCTTTCGAAGATTCATTCAGTCTCAATCGAGATGAAGAGTTTTACTTTTTTGTCAAACTGATCCGGGGAGTGCCCGATAGCTTCTAGATCAGTACTCGGGATATGACCTGGGTTTATAGTGATGAAGGGAGGTACTAGAGACCTAAGGAGAGTTGGGGGTAATGGAATGAGGTATCTACAGAGCCCCTCGATGGGTGATTTTGGAATAAATAATGACCATCGAACAGACACCACATGATGCTTTTGAGGGAGTATGACCGATTCAGAGGGTCGAGGCCAATTCTGGGGACCTAAGGAGTGTGCTGGGGATGGAATGATGATCCAACGTTTAGGTCGATTATGAGGAACTGGAGTGGTGTTGGGGGATGACCAATTCTGCAGGTCAAAGCCGAATTTGCGGGCTTATGGTGAAGATCTAATAACTGAGGTCAATTCTGACCTAAGAGTGGTGACGACCGAGGACCAGGGTCAATTTTGACCCAACTCAGGTGACGATCCAAGACCGAGGTCAATTCTAACCTAAGAGTGGTGATGACCGAGGACCGGGGTCAATTCTGACCCAACTCAGGTGATGATCCAAGATCGAGGTTAATTTTGACCTAAGAGTGGTGATGACCGAGGACCGGGGTCAATTCTGACCCAACTCGGGTGACGATCCAAGACCGAGGTCAATTCTGGCCTAAGAGTGGTGACGGCCGAGGACCGGGGTCAATTCTGACCCAACTCAGGTGATGATCCAAGACTGAGGTCAATTCTTACCTAAGAGCGGTGACAACCGAGGACCGGGGTCAATTCTGACCCAACTCAGGTGACGATCCAAGACCGAGATCAATTCTGACCTAAGAGTGGTGACGACCGAGGACCGGGGTCAATTTTAACTCAACGCAGGTGACGATCCAAGACCGAGGTCAATTTTGACCTAAGAGTGGTGACGACCGAGGACTGGGGTCAATTTTGACCCAACTCCGGTGACGATCTAAGACCGAGGTTAATTCTGACCTAAGAGTGGTGATGATCGAGGATCGGGGTCAATTTTGACCCAACTCAGGCGACGATCCAAGATCGAGGTCAATTCTGACCTAAGAGTGGTGATGACCGAGGATCAGGGTCAATTCTGACCCAACTCAGGTGATGATCCAAGACCGAGGTCAATTCTGACCTAAGAGTGGTGACGACCGAGGACCGGGGTCAATTTTGACCCAACTCAGGTGACGATCCAAGACCGAGGTCAATTCTAACCTAAGAGTGGTGACAACCGAGGACCGGGGTCAATTCTGACCCAACTCAGGTGACGATCCAAGACCGAGGTCAATTCTGACCTAAAGAGTTGATGAAGATTGGATTTTGATTCTGCTGGAGAAAGTGATTTTTGATTTGATCTGGGGAGCTGATAGCTGGGGAAGCTTTTGTTTCTTTAGGAGACCTCATGTGGGGGAAGAACCTTTTTTGGTGTTGTAAAGACTCCACTGGGGAAGTGATTAGGCGATCGTTAGAGATCCTCCGGTGCTTTACCGGGAGGAGATTCACTTGGTTTTTGAGGATTTCGCTGGGAAAGAAGGGTTCTGCTTGAGGGAATGCAAAATTTTCTTAGTGAAAATGTTCTAAATCCCTCCTGGGATTTTTAGGAATTTTTCGAGGATTTTTCGAGGCTTTCTGGTATTTTCTGGGAATTTCTGTACAAAATTTAAGGGGGGTGCCGGTCGGCATGGTATGAGGGTGCCATTCGGTAGTGGCACAGACTTTTGGGCTACCTCGGGAAGGTAAGGAGTCAGTGCCGATCGATATGGTGGGGGGAAGTGCCGATCGGCATGGCACATAGCCTCCTATATAAAGGGGGCGAATCCATTCATTTTTTTCACAGCTTCTTTGCCTTCTCTCTTTCTGTGATTTCTCTGCAAATCGTTTTAGCATTCGATCTTCAAGAAATGGCCTCTTTTGTGAGTACTGCAGTCCATCGGGAGTGGTTGACCGTTGATGATTGGGCGAATGTGGAGTGGAGGTCCAGGGCGCCTCTTGCTTTGGGGAGTGAGAACTCCTTTGATGCGTTTGAGCCTGTTGTGGATGATCGGACCTTACTGCGGGATCCATCGCATCATCACTCTTCGAGAGTGAGTCCCGGCGATTATGTAAGTAACCTGAACTTTGGAATTCTTCTCTTTTTGGTGATTTTTCTTTCTTTCTTGACTTTTAATGAGACTTTTCCTTTTTGCCAGTCTGATATTTTATTGAAGAACATGCGCGCCCGCGGGACGATGGGGCTCAGGGATGTCTCGGAGCATCTCCCACCTGTGGTGTGTTGGGTGGTGTCATCAGCGGGTTTCGGTAGGTTGGCATCGGTGCTGGATGAGACGCCTCGTTCAATAGCGGTCCTGTGCGCTTTGGGAGAGAGGTGGTGGGATACTACCCACACCTTCCATTTCGGATTCGGGGAGATGACTGTGACTCCCATAGATGTGCAGCAGCTGTTGGGGATGGATTATGATGGAGAACAGATAGAGGTGGATCGCTCTTTATGGGTGAGACCGGAGGCAGTGCGTGCGGCACTTGGTGATGTAGGGAGGATAGTTTCTGGGGATTCTATCCGGCTGTCCCTGCTGAAGGATGTTCTACTGAGCAGGGTGATTCATGTGAAGGACGGGCTGCAAGTGAGGCAGATGGCTCGGTTATTCATTTTACTGGTGCTGGGAGGTTTCATGGTGGCGTCGAGCGGCGACGTCGTCCATTTGTGGTTTTTTCTGTACCTGAGGATGTTTTTGAACATCCCTTTCTATAATTGGGGGAGTCTGACTTAAGAGACCCTTTACTCTTCTCTGGATGCATTCAGTCGGTGCTGCCGGCAGACCTTTACTGGGGCCACGTACCTTCTTGAGGTATTCTTTGGTTTGCGCATTTTTTTTCATGCATCTGCATTTTCCTTTCATGCATTCGCATTTTCCTTATGCGTCTCTTTTTATTTTATGAATTCAGACGTGGTTCTATGAGGTGATTGGGTGCAATACCCCGCTGATCGGTTTGAAGGACGACAATGTTGGGTATTTCTGTCGATTGTATCGATGGCGTAAGGACAATCGGCAGTCGAAGGGATCTCTCTCTCTGGAGGCGGTGCGTCAGGTCTTGAATGACCTGACCAGTGGTAGGGTAAGACTCTTTCCATTTCAGTCTTGGCTTGTACCTTCTGATCTTGTATTGATTTATGCTTGCTTGGAGATTTTTAGGTGACCTTTTATCCCTGGGGGACAGCCATTCAGGATGCGGGGGCGACTGGAGTGAATGCGCGGATGAGGCGTTTGCTGGCGCATGAGTTCGGCCATTCCTGGTACCTCGGGGAGTGGGCAATTCGTCAGATTGCCGAGGAGGAGGTGGTGGTGCCACCTGCGCAGCCTCCTACGTCTATGAGGTAGGAACGACTGCTGTCGGAGGATGAGAGGATCGCGGTGATGATCGGCGAGTCCTACTTGTTGTACACCGATACGGCTGCGCCGTATGACTATATGGACTTTGTGACGAGCTGGTTGATGGCGCCCAGCATATATGATGCCCTGCCTTTCCCTCCTGCGGGTTCGAGTCGGGCGGTGGGATCTTCCCATAGCGGCAGTGGTCCGTCGGCGTCTGCGGTGACGGAGACTTCAGAGGCTCCTTTTGTGCGGTTGCATACCCCCTCGTACAACATTCGGCGGGCTGATGGAGGGATGGAGCCTATATTGCGCCGTCCTCATGCGATAGATCCGGAGGAGTTGGGTTCGGCAGAGGAGGTCCTATGACCTGCGGTATAGCTT
Organism: Sambucus nigra; assembly: GCA_949130495.1. Lineage (NCBI taxonomy): Eukaryota > Viridiplantae > Streptophyta > Magnoliopsida > Dipsacales > Adoxaceae > Sambucus > Sambucus nigra. Next base: position 582,095,969 of record OX422211.1, on the reverse strand, counting down.
TATGTTCCTCTCTTTCTTTCTTTTCTATTTTGCTCATCTCTGTTTTGATACTGATTTCGCCTTTCCTTGCAGTAAGTCCGGGTGTCGACTACTTGGCTAAGGGACATCAGAGACTGGATATCTTCGGGGACTGCCCATATTCGGGATGCTATTCCTGTTCCTTCTTGCTTGGTGCCATCTGCGTCGTTTGGAGAGGACTCAGGCTTGGGTAGTGGTGGTGCGTCGTCTCGCCGTAGAGGAAAGAGAGCACGTCGCGGGGGTGGAAGCTCTTAGAGAGAGAGAGAGAGAGAGAGAGAGAGAACGTGGGTTCGTGCTGAGTCCCGTTGTTTTTGCCTTTTCTTTTTATTTCCTGTAAAAATGATGTAACACAGAAAATAGATATATGCAATGCAATGGATTTTTTTTATTATCCTTTATTAATGATGAATGAATGCATTCACATGCGCTTTTTACTTTGTTGCTAAGACCGTAAAAAGGAATATTTTTGGAATTTTTTGAAGGAAAGTTTTTTTTTTATTAAAAAATGGGAAATTAAAGGGATTTTGAAATTCTGTTGAGAATATCAATTTATTTTTATTAAGTTTCTGATTTGACAAAAGAGGAAAAGAGGAAATTTCTAAAATGGGGGGTTGCCGATCGGCAAGCACTCTGTCCTGCCTATCGATAGTTCAGTCCAGTCCCATCAATTCAAAGCTTTTATTGGTACCCTCTTCAGCCTTTGGTACCTTGTGGGGTAGGATTCCCTCCGATTTCTGCAGGGATTATGTCTCTTGTGAGGGTTTTTTAAGTATAAAAAGGGGTAAGGGTGGAGTGTTTCTATCACACCTTTGCATTTTCACCTACTTGCCCATTATTTCTTAGCCTTGCAAGATGGATCTCCCTGGTAGCATTGAGTTTGCTAATTACCTCTAAGCCTTGGAAGCAATCTTCTCTTATAATGTCGACTATGATGCTTTTAACATGCGTCGAGTTTCCTTGTGGCGCAATCGGCCTCTTGAGTGGAACGTGTTGATGGCGGCGGTACAATTCTGGTACGCCGAACCGCTTTGGATTGGATGAAGTTTGTCCTACCTACGAGGAATTTTCTGCCATGCTGGGTGTAAATCCTAGTGTTTCTACGGCTTTTTCCGAATTTTCCCGCTCTCCCAGGGATTTGTTGGTCGGGCTTCTTTGTGTTTCGCCTTCGGCAGCCAGATCATTAGTTATTGGAGGAATGATCTCCCTCCCGGTGGTGCTGCAGTCTGTGCATTTGCGGGAAGTAGGTGATGGTGGCTATACTGGAGCCGTTGTTCTGGGTCTGGTTTCAAAATTGTTGCTGGTGACTAGAGAACTGCAGGTGGACCCACAACTTACATCCATTACTTCATGGATGTCTTACCGTTGCAATCCTGCGGCGGTGATATTGGCGGAGACCCTGAATGGCCTGGACGCCTGGAGAGAAGGTCGTTTTGACTTTTTGAGGGGTAGCCCTGTGATGCTGTTCATGTGGTTGTCTGAAAGATTCCGCTTGGCGGCTCCTCCATAATATCCCTTGTCGGCCGTACCCAACTTCTTTTCACGCTACTTCATCAGTGTTGGTCTGTATGTTGAGAACTGGGAGCATTGGCTTGTGGAGCATGGGGCTAGTGGTCTATATTGGTCAGTGCCTTGGTGGGGGCAGTTGCAGCCTGTTACGGAGCTAGAAGAGTATTCATATGTGCGGTTGGTTGGTCTCAGGCAGACCTCCATTTATTTCCCTTGGCGGCTTCTGCGCCAATTTGGCTGGGCCCAAGTCGTGCCACCTCCGATCTCAAATTTCTTTTCGGTAGAAGATTTGACTGAGCACCTGTGTCTGTTGCTTGGATCTCTGTGGGAAAATCGGCATCCGTCGACCTGTCACTCCCAGTCTATCGGGAAAGTTTGGCATACCCCCAGAGATTATATGAAGTGGTTGTAGAGGAAAGTAGTCAGTAAGATGTTGGCAGTGGAGACTGGACAAAGATGGTTTGTTTTATCTAACACCATGGAAGGGGGTGTTGTGGTCTTTTCGAATATGGTTCGGGCTCATCGGTCCATGGAGTGTTTACGGCACTCTATTCGGGCAGGGGAAACTTGGGGACCTCAGGATGTAGATGATGAGGGTGCAGGCTTCTCTGGTAGCTGTGGGTAGGACTCTTTGAGAGTTTATTTATGTAATAGATGTGGGGATTATATTTGACTTTTTATGGTAGTAGGGGGAAGGGAGTTATCCGTTCCTTTTCTTATGTAATCCGTGCTGTAATTTCTTATTAATGAAATAAACAAGTTTTTTGATCATCCAGCTGTGCCTTTTGATGAGTTTTGTATTTTGAATTATCTATACTGATCGCTAAGGCATACATAATCCTTTTGTTCAAGTATTCTTTAGAATGAACCGTCGTTCTCGGAGGTAAGAAAAGAATGGTATTTTGTGAAAAAGAAAGGGTCGCACTCATGTGAGGTGTATGAGCTGTCTACGTACCTCTGGGGTTTTTGAAAAAGTTTTTTTATCTGTTTGAAAATAGTTTTGTAGAGGATCAGGCCCACGTAGTTCTGGGTACAGGGAAATGAAGAGTTTTTTTTTTAAGAATAGAAGGGGGATAAGAAGAGTCGTAGCAAGCCGAGATTTCGAACTAGGAGTAGAATTTCTTGAGACGGTCTAGGTTGATTGGACGAGCCATCTCTTCCCCATCTAGGTCAGTGAGCATGGCGGCACTGTCGGATAAGATTTTCTTCACAATGTAGGAGCCATTCCAATTGGGCTTGAATTTCCCTCTGGGGTCCCAGATGGGTTCTATTATCTCCCTGAGGGCTAAGTCCCCCTCCCAGACACCGCGGTCCTTGACTCTCTTATTGAATGATCGTGCTATTCGGTGATGGTACCCCTGTATGTAGTAAAGAGCTTTTAAGCTTCTTTCATCTACGAGGGCTAGTTCATCAAGACGGCTTTGGCACCAGTCTTCTTCACTAACTTTATTTTCGAGCATGACGCGTAGCGAGGGTATTTCCAGCTCCTACAGGTAGGACTGCTTCCATGCCGTAGACCAGGGAGTAAGGGGTAGCCCTAGTAGAGGTTCGGATTGAGGTTCGATATCCCCATAGGGCAAACGGGATTCGTTCGGCCCAATCCCTACAACTTTCGGTCATCTTACTGATGATAGCTTTGAGGTTCTTATTGGTGGCTTCAACTGCACCATTGGTCTGAGGTCGGTAGGGAGAAGATTTGTGTCTCTGAATCCCGTACTCGTTGACTACTTCTGTGACTTCTTCTTTGAAATGCAACCCGTTATGTGACACTAGCTCGTGCGGGACCCCATATTGGCAGATGATATTCTTCTTGAGGAATTTGGCCACTTTCTTGGCATTCAACACTGCGTGTGACTCAGCTTCGACCCATTTGGTGAAGTAATCAATGTCGACTGGGATGAACTCATGTCTGTTTGAAGCCTTTGGTGTAACCTTCCCTATGATGTCGACACCCCAGGTGGAGAACGACCAGGGAGAGGTCATGTTATATAATTCTCGCGGAGGTAGGTGCTGAAGATTGGAGAATTATTAGCATTTGAGGCATCTCCGGACATAAGTGGTGCAGTCTTGGGTCATGGTGGTCCAGTAGTATCCCTGTCGGATGATCTTCTTGGCAAGCATGTGACCATTCATGTGGGGCTCGTACTCCCCGCTGTGGATTTTTTGCATTATCTTCTCAATCTCATCCCCTGCGATACAGTGTAGATGAGTTCCATCAAAAATTCCTCTTGAGTAGAGCTTTATTACAGATGATGTACTGGGCGGCCAATCTTCGGAGGGTCGTTCGATCTTTCTTTTTGGAACCCTCTGGATACCTACCATGTTTGAGGAGGCACCAAATATCATAGTACCAACAATCGGCTAGTTCAGGATCTTCGGTGGAGACAAGCTCAATATGGTAGAAATGGGTCAGTTTGTCTTTCTTTTGAACTAGGAAGGGGGTCATTGTTATTCCCTCGGGCATGTTGACCATAGAGGCCAAGGTAGTGAGAGCATCGCCTAGGTTATTCTTTTCTCGAGGTAGGTAATGGAAGGTGATATCTCGGAATTGGGAGGCTAACTCCTCTAAGTGGGCATGGAAGGGTTGGAGCTTTTCGTCCTTAACTTTCCACTTTCTGAGCACTTGACCGATGATCAGGACAGAATCCCCGTAGACATCAAGGTATTGAATACCTTTCTTGAGAGCAACCTTGAGGCCTACTGTGAATGCCTCGTATTTCGTCATGTTGTTGGTCCGAGGGAAGTCCAACTTAATGGCGATGGGAATGTGGGAGTCATCAGGGGCGATCAGATTATCCCAATGCCATATCCCTTTTTATTGGCAGCACCGTTGAAAAACATTTGCCATCGAAGGTTGTCTTGAGCGATGCAGAGGATATTTTCATCTGGGAATTCGGAGATCCAGGCATCTACTTCTTCTACAGGGTAATCGGCAAGGTAGTCAAAAATGGATCTTCCTTTAACAACTTTCTGTGTGACGTACATGATATCGAAATCGGTTAGGATCATCAACCATCGGGCCATTCGACTAGATAAGGCGGGTTTCTCAAGCAGGTATTTGATGGGATCCATTCGGGATACAAGTTTGATGGGTAAGGCGAGCATGTAGTGTCGCAACTTTTGGGTTGACCTCGTACTCGGCCAATTTCTAACTGGCATAATAGATGGCTCTTTCTTTACGAGAGTCCTCACGGTATTGGGATAGCAAAGCCCCAGCGGAAGTGTCGGTTATGGTTAGGTATAGGAGAAAAGGGAGACCAGGTTGTGGTGGCATGAGCACTGGAGGTTGGGTCAGATATTGTTTGATTTGATCAAAAGCTTCTTGGCATGCCTTCTTCCAAACCTTGGTTGAATCCTTTTGGAGGAGCTTGAAGATCGGTTCACAGATGGAGGTTAGCTGGCTGATGAACCGGCTGATATATTATAATTTCCCAAGAAAACCTCGTACTTCTTTCTCTGTTCGGGGTGGTGGCATCTCAAATATGGCCTTCAGCTTTGCAGGATCTGCTTCTATCCCCTTTTCACTGACCATGAATCCCAAGAGTTTTCCCTTTGTAACGTCGAAGACACACTTCTGTGGATTGAGTCGCATCTGATACCGTTGCAGTCGTTAGAAAAACTTTCGGAGAGCGGGAACATGACCTTCTTTAGTTTTGGATTTGATAATCATATCAACCACATAAACCTCAACTTCTATATGAATCAGATCGTGCAGGATGGTTGTGGCAGCCCTTTGGTAGGTAGCCCCAGCATTCTTGAGACCAAATGGCATAACGGTGTTGCGAAAGGTTCCCCATAGGATGATGAATGCAGTTTTTTCTTGGTGGTCGGGGTGCATCTTGATTTGGTTGTATCCGGCAAGCCCGTCGACGAATGACTTGAGAGCATGACTGGATGTGTTATCCACGATCATGTCGATATTGGGTAGAGTATAATCATCCTTTCGAGAAGATTTGTTTAAATCTCGGTAGTCTACACACATTCGAACCTTCCCCCTGATTTTGGTACAGGTACTATGTTGGCTAGCCATGTGGGATATTCGATCACCCGAATGAAGCCCACGTTTAACTCTTTGACCACCTCTTCTTTGACCTTAAGCGACCATTCGGTGCAGAGTTTTCTCAATTTTTATTTAACCGTCTTGTAATCTGGGAGAGTGGGAATCTTGTGATGAGCTATTTCATGATCAATGCCGGGCATATCGTCATAGGACCATGCGAAGACATCCACGAACTCCTTCAGTAATTCTTCGAGTTATGCATGCTCGTGCTCGTCAAGGGTGGCCCCTATCCTAATCTCGCGCAGTTGGCTACTAGAAACGAGATTAATAACAACAGTCTCTTTTTCATTAACTTGAACGCAGTTATGTTATTTATTATTAACCTTATTTAGATCAGTTAAGAATTGTTCATTCGCAAAATCATCATCATCAGAAGTTTGATTAGAATCCAAGCAGTTAATGTAAGGCACAGCAAGATACTCAAAATCTTCATTTATTTCATTGATAGGAAAAACAGCATTGAGAACCTCGTCAAAAGAGGTCTTAATTACATTTGAACAAGGATAGACAATAGAAGAGGAAATAGGGTAAACATTGGGGTTATGGGATATTTCAAGAGGTAGAACTGGTGTAGAATGCCAGTTGAGGAGGGGTGTATCAGTAACTTTAATCAAATGGGATGGATCCATTGATGTAGTGCCTGAATGAACTATGCAGATTACCAGCCCCAGTGTCTGTAAGTTGAAGGAATCTTCAGAATCAATTTCCTCAGTCTCTTCGGTATCTTTGATGAGCGGTTGTACTGGGTGTTGGAAACTTTCAGCCCATGGATAGCTATCTTGGAAAAAGATCTCCATCCCAGGCTTCATCTTCTTATCTGTGTGGTCATACCATGGTTCTGGAAAGCTGCAAAAGGGGAAATCTTCGCCTTCTTTGATGAATCGTCCATTCAAGGAGTCCCCTGAGATAGTTGGGATGTAGTCTAATCTTCTCTTTGGTCGAGACTGGTGGATCATTCTGAGCTCTCGTTATGATGGTTGATACCCCAATCCATAAGGAGTGAAAGCTTTCTTCAGTTTGATGGGCTCAAGTATCCCTTGCTGCCTTTGACTTAGCCCCAGTCCGGGCATGAAGTGCATGTTTTTGAACATCTGAATCACATTGACATTGACAGGAGGGTCATATTCTGGACAAACCCTTTATTTAAAACCGTCCCCTACCGGGAGTAGGGATGGCTCAACTCAGAATCCTGATAGGAGCATATCATTTGACCCGTGCTGTATCTCAAGGATTGGACTGTTGGTGCTTGCACCCTCGACATTTTCGTCATTGCCTATAAAGGTGATGACTCGCCCATCGGCGAAGAACTTCAATTTCTGATGGAGTGAGGAAGACACACCCTTGATATTGTGGATCCAGGGTCGTCCGATCAACAGGTTGAAACAAGCTAGGATGTTTATGACTTGGAATTCAATGACAGGGTTTATAGGGCCAACCCCTATTACAAGTTTTATGGATCCCATCACCTCACGACGGGTATTATCGTAGGCACGTACAACGGCGGAGGTTGGAGCGAGGTAGCTTTCTTTCAGGCCTAAACACTTGAAGGTTCTCAGAGGGCAAACATTCAAGGTGGATCCGTTATCGACAAGGGAGAGTGGCACGGCCTTCCCCATAACTTCGACGGAGATGTTGAGTGCATGATTATGATTTGGCCCAATTCTGGGGATTTCTTCTTCAGAAAATGATAGCATTCGGGTAGAGGTCAAGGATCCAACCAGATTTACCGCTTCTTCTGGTGAGGTAGAGGGAGGAACTGTGGGTCTAGTGAGCAATTCGATTAAAGCATTTATGTGTAGCTGGGAAGACATGAAAAGTCCCCATAGAGTGATGTTAAATTGAGATTTCTTCAGTTAATCTAGCATCTTGCTCTCCTCAATGGTCATCTCTGGCATAGGAAGGTTTTCAACGCCCTTCCCTTTGTCATTTTCTGGTAGTGAGCTTGGAACCTGGTAATGTCTCCCTGATCTGGTCATGTGATTTACTGAAGAAGGGAAGAACATGAATCCCATTTTCTCATCAATCTCAGGTTGTTCTGTCACCCTGTTTATTTCTCAGAGGAGTTCTTCAAATGATATCATCCCACACATGTCGGCCACTTGGCCAGTTCTTCCTGAAGCTTGTTCTTCACTCGAATCTTTGAATTCTTCCCCCCATCCGGTGGCAATAATTCTATCTTTCCATGTAAAGTCAATGCATTCCACAACTTCAACGGCTTCTTCATACAGGTCTTCCCATTCTACGGGGATATGTATGGTTGAAGGGACCAAGTGCCCTTGCAGCTTTAAAGTGTCAAGTAACCCGGTGATACTAAAAATGCTGTTGATTTGCTTGAGTAATTCTTTCATAATCTAGACAACATCATCTAGGCTGACATTGTCGGTTGTTACCACCCACCTGTCTGAATTTCGGGCCCACTTTCGTGCTTCCAAGAACAGTGTGCTGAACCTCTGGCAATCGATGACCATCTGTGAGGGCAATTTCAGCCCGAACTCTAGGAGTTGATTTAACACCTCTGATAATTCCATATTTCTATTTTCAGTACGGGTACGAACAACGATGCATGCTCTGGTAAGGAGTAACAATGCCTGATCAGTGAGGCTAGTAGGGTGTAGGAGGAAATATGGGCAAATTTAAAGAGGTTTAGGAGAGTATATGGGTGTGATTTGAGTTGATGGATCTAAATCTAGGTTTTCTTCTAAGAAGAGGGCATTGGCATGATTTGGAAGTGGATTGTTAGTAGTGTTTGTCTTAGGATTGGCTGGTGGGGCGATGGTACCCCGGTCAATGAGATATTGGATTATGTTTCGAAGGTGAAAGCATTGGTCGGTGGTATGGCCGGCAGTTTGGTAAAAAGTGCAATGAGCATTGACCTTGAAGTTTCTTGGGAGTGGATTTGGCAATGGATGGGGATCCAAGGGTTTGATGAGGTTTCGGCTTAACAGGGCTTGGTAAACTTTGGATAGGGGAGCATGGAGCTCGGTGTATTCCCTTCGGACGGGGGCAGGGCGGCTTTCTGGTGCCCATGATGTGGTTGGTTGAGAGATATTATTGATGGTTGAGACTGCAGCACTGGCAGGCTTATCATACTTTCTAGGGGTGAACTGTCCGGACACCTTATTCGATTCAACTTCTGTTTTAACAAGGCTTTCCTCGATTTCTACTCCTGCCTCTCTGAGATGTCGGAAGTGGGGATAGTATTGTCCTCCCATCGTCGATCGAACATGGGGCAAGAAGTTCTTCTTCACTATGTTGACCTGTTCTTCCTCGGATGGCCGATTGGTCATGGTAGCTGCTTGCTCCCTCCACGGGGTTATGAAGTTACTGACTGATTCTCCTGGATTCTGCTTGGGCAGCTCTAAATCACGACGGGTGACCTCAAGCTCTTCGTTGTATTTGTACTGCGATATGAATTCTCGGGCTACATCCTCCCAGCTACAGATTATGGATTCCTCGAGAGATAAAAACCATCGGAGGGTACTATCCTTCAAAGTTTGCTGAAACAATTGGGCCATCACTTCATCAGAATCCCCTAGTAGAGTCATGGAACGATGATAACTGCGAAGATGAACAATCGGGGGTCTACTCCCTCCAAACTTCTCGATATTTGGCATTTTGAACTTCTCGGGTAACCTCGCTTTAGGATAAGGAGACATGTGGGTGTAGTCCATGTAATTCCCAGATATTCTGACTTGGTCAAACTTCTTGGTGAGCATCTTGAGATCTTCTTTGACTTTGTTTAACTTCTCCTCTTTTGGATCAATGGCCATAGGCAGGTTAGCCACAGGCTGGGCAATGTTTGGCATAGGAAGCTGGGCAGGTGGCGGCCCATTAATAGGAGGGGCATGTGGAGCATGTTGATATTTTTCGGGAACCCAGATAGGCTCGGGTGAACCCATAGCATGAGGTAATAGGGCCTCGGGCTCTTAAGGAATTGGAACCTGATTTCGTTGCATCTCTCGGACCTCGGTTTGGAGGTTGTCAATTTTGGACACGAGCTGAGCCAAGACTATCGTTAGATACGGCTATATAACTGGTGCTTGATCTGTATTCTCCATGGAAAGTGAATGGATTTTGGACTCGAAAGAATTAGTAGAGGAACGGAAGAAACTCCGGGGTGATTTCACTGAAGACCGAAGCTAATAGGGAGCCAGGGCAAGGGCTTGCAATCGACCCTGAGAAGGCGTAGGATGAGATTTATTTTTGAGAAAAAGGGAAGAAACTATTTTTGGATTTTTGATAAAGAAGGGAGAAATGTTTTTGGATTTTTTATAAAGAAGGGAGAAACGTTTTTGGATTTTGATAAAGAAGGGAGAAACGTTTTTGGAGATGGAACTCAGCATGATTATTATGTTCTCACTTGTATTTAATTCTCCTAAATGCAATGCCGGACGGGACCCGAGCCTGAAAAAGTGGGTTTTTAATATATGCAAAGCTACGTTTGGACTTGTAACCAGGCTCACGAACAGGGTCCCATTTTAAAAATGCACAAAAATTCGGGTGACAGATCGACCCGAAATTTCGACAGAGTTTTGGGTTGAAACCAGCAATCTAAAGTGCGTGTCCTAGGTTTGACACCTATATGCGGGTATGCAGTTGGTTGGGTCAATCATCATGGGTTCCCTCCTTTGGCGTGACTTCCACGATATACGTCTTGCTCTTGTGGGCAATCAGTACGTGTGGACAAGCCATTTGATATACCTGAGTGTACGTGAATTGCTTCACTATATACCTCATGGGGACGGTACGTGTGAGAGAAAATTTGATGTACTCGGCCTACGTGAACGAATTCCCTGCGATATACCTCCCGTCATGACTTCGATCAAGCGGTACGATGCGGGGGAACCGTTCGATATACGTCGAAGGTACTTGGCCAATGGAAGGTGAGAGTCATATTACTTAGGCTAACTGCGACCTGCCGGACCAGCGCCCATCACGAAGTGACCCTCCAGTTACTGGGTAAAACTTGGTCAATAACAATGCTCTTTGGTGATGTCGTGTGAATCAATGCATGATTCTCTTATCAGTATCTTATGATGAGAATGCCTTTCTTGATTATGCCAAATAGGGAGCAAAGTACAAATACCAAAGGTACACCAAGTATGGATGGGTGATGCGTGCAACATGCGAATATATGTGGTCCTAGGTGCACGTGGTGTGAAGTGTACATGGAGAATTTTCTACAAGTGTGTGAACATAATCATAAGCATGGGATACACATGGAAAAGGGGGAACATGCAGATATGGGAGAAAATATAAACAAATATAGCATCCATGCAAATAGAGTCAAGCCCTCAAAATACACAAATCCCCAGCGGAGTCGCCACTATGGCCATCCCCGATCCTCGTCGCGATTTGACCGGCGTCATTTGAGATGAGGTGTAAAAAATGTAGAGAGATTCAGAGTCGCCAGTTTATTTTACTCAAAATAGACAAAAGAAAAAAGGAAAACCATCCCGAAGGATGGCATCCAAAGACACACTGGTGTATGCGAAACCAAAATAATTCGAGAAGGGTTCGGAGGCTAAGTTACGAAATGGGAAGGTGTTAGGCCCCCATTCCGCCCTTTCGGTCTCTCATGGATATTTGCTATTTTCCTTTATATTTCCCCCGTGATATGTGTGCATGTGTATATATATAATGGAGGTAGGAATCCTCGACTTGTATCATGGAAAATATAACGCGAGTCATCCACAGGAAGATATAAGAATAGTATTAGAAAAATAAGATTTACGCAATTACCCCTACGTTGGTCGTTATAATGGAACGATAACGCATATGGAGTAATACGTTACAAGTATATAGAATATAAGAAAATTAGCTTTAGAGAAGATAGAAAATGAGAGAGAAAGTGGGAATAGGACTCGAGTCTCAGGTTTTACCCCGAGACGCCTACGTAGCCTATAAAGGCATCAAAGTCCACGTAGTTCGCATACAAAACGAGGGGTGGGGTTTATCCCATAAATCCAAATGGGGGATCTCTTACTTTTGAGTGTGTGTGTGTGTGTGTGTGTGTAGAAAAAGTGTTTTAGTGGTGAGAAAAGTGTGAGAAAAGTATGATAATCCCTATTTGAAATTTATAAGCAAACCCTCTTTTTCTTGTTTTTTTTTTGGTTTTATTTATATGAAAATAAGAGATGTGCAATAATACTAAATAAAAAGTATATTAGGATGTGCGAGATGAGATAATAAAAGTGCTAAGTAAAAAAACAAGTTATTGAGAATTTAAGAGAGAGTTTGAGAAAGTTGGACCTTCTTGAAGATCTTGAGCTTGATTTTGAATGTTAGAGAGCATCCCTTGCACTTGGATGATGATGGAGAGTGGATAATTCACCAAGTTTGATGAAAAGGATGATGAAAAGTGGAAGTAAAAAAGGGATTTGGGGGTTTAAATCACGCTGCCTTCGAGAGAGGTTTCTGGGATTCGTTGAGAGTGAATTTTATCAGATCTGGCATCCCCTTGCAAATGAGGTGAAGGCCTCCTTTTATAGGTTCAGGTCACTACCGATCGGCACCTGCCGATAGGCAGGGTCTGGAACCTGCCATTTGGTAGTGTGTTTTAGGACTTTTTTGGAAATTGGTTGCCGAAGGCAAATCATTAGTTAGAATCGTACACAGGGTAGACCGTTGGAAAGATAATTCAGAGACCTTCGAAAGTCCTTTGGACCGCTCCCGAGTTCGGGAGTTGACTTTGGGTCAAAAATAGCTCAGAAGCGTTTGTCGGTCCATTGGATGGGGAATCGTTCGGACGCAAACGGAACGTTCGGACGCATGGTAAGTCCAAATCGCATATGTGGCGGACCTTTGGAAAGGTTAGGAGATGTAATTAGACATTACAAAGAGTTTGACCTAGTTTAAAGAGTTGACTTTGGTCAACCGGGCCCTAGAAGCATTTGGTGACCTCTTGGAGTTAAACGGATCGTTCGTCCGCATGGTAAGTCGGAATCGTGCACGGGACGGACAGTTGGAAATGGTATTCAGTTCCCTTCAAGGATTCATTCATCCTAGGTTGAGTTGAAGAGTTGACTTAGGTCAAACAGAGCCCGGGAGCGCCCGGTGGCCTCTAGGTCAAGTTTCGGACGCAAACGGATCGTTTGTCCGCATGGGAAGTCGGAATCGCGCACGGGATGGACCGTTGGAAAGGGTATTTAGTTCCTTTCTAAGATTCATTCAGTCTCAGTCGGGATGAAGAGGTTGACTTTTTGGTCAAACTGAGCCGGGGAGTGCCCGATGGCTTCTAGGTCAATACTCGGGATATGACCTGGGTTTGTAGTGATGAAGGGAGGTATTAGTGACCTAAGGAGAGTTGGGGGTAATGTAATGGGGTGTCTATAAGGTCTATAAGAAGCAATAATAGCTCTACTTACAGTGGGGTGTAGTATATTTCTTGCATGTTTTCATCATACTTTTTAGGATGAGTTCACTGTCATTCCTTTCCTCTTACAATTTTTTAATATTTTCTTTCAATTAAAATGTGATTTTGATCTTTGTAGATATTTATGTTTTATACATGGTCATTTGACCATTGCGAATTTGACGAGAAAAAAAAGGAACTCAATTTTTTTTATATAACTGGACACATTCTCTATAGTCCAAATTTCTCTATAATGGTGATTAATTATTAATTTACGACTTTGCCTACAAACGAGCTTGCTTATTATTTAGTAATAACTATGGAACAAAAGAAGTTTGTTGATTTCCTTCATTGTTCCCATTTCAGTTCCAAGCATTACGTTCGAGGGTGAAGATCTGTTACATTGGAGTTGGATATGTTGGGGGCCCCACCATGGAAGTTATTACCCTACAGTGCCCCTCAATCAAAGTAGTCGTTATTGATATATGTGTTCCTCGGATCACTGCCTGGAATAGTGAGCATCTCCCCATATACGAGCCCGGTCTCGAAGAAGTGGTGAAGCAATGCAGAGGGAAAAACCTCTTCTTCAGCACTAATGTTGAAAAACACGTGTTAAAAGCCGACATAATCTTTTTTCCGTTAACACTCCAACAAAAACTCGAGGCCTAGGAGCTGTCAAAGCTGCTGACCCACAACAGCAAGGGGATCACCGGTGTGAAAATAGCCGAGGCAATCTATAAAATATTGACCCACAATAGTAAGGGGATTAAGTATCAAATTCTTTCGAACCCGGAATTTTTAGCTGAGGGGATTGTGATTAAAGACCTATTTAACCCTGACCGCATTCTCATCGATGGGAGGGAGACCCTTGATGGCCAAAGGGCCATTAAGGCACTAAGGCACTAAGGAGAGAATCAGCTGCACCAATTTGTGGTCAACAGAGTTGTCTAAGCTGGTTACCAATTTGTGGTCGTGAGCTGACTAATCTGGTCAGCAAATCTGTCTAAGTTGGCTGCCAATGGGGTTACGGTTCTATTGTTTTGGTGGTAGTTTGGTTCTCTGTGGTGGTTAATCTAGATGGACTGCTCCGATGGGGACGAGTTTGTGATGATGAATTCCCTTATATGTGTGTTGCCCCATACATCCCTCCCCTTCCCCCTCTTTAGGATAATGGTGAAGAACTGTAGCCAAATCTTTAGGTGTGATATATATTATTCTTCCATTTAGAGTGCTTGGAGTTTTCATTAAATGTGATCGAATCATATTTTTTTTTAATGTATGTGTTCAGATCATGCTTCCATTTTCTACAAGATCCCCCCCCCCCCTTCTCTGTATTTATTTTTATTTTGTAAATCTGCATGTTTTACGATCTTTGTTTTGCATTTAATGTGTTGAAATCATATTTTCATAATCCAAATTTAGTTGTATGTAGTTGTTTAAAATTGTATAGTACTTAGTTTTTATGCTTAGTTATTATGTATTTATATTTTTAACACAAGTTCATTGTGTTACTAAGTATCATTTATGACTCGAGTGCATTGTGTTGCTATGCTTAGTTATAATTTATTTCCTTGCCTTGCTTACTATTTTAGATCTAACAAAGCTAACTAGTGCTATTTATGGTAAGTATATCTTTTTTAAAAGTTATGTAATAGCCATCAGAGGGAATATTTGATATCCATCCATTCTAAAGTAAACTGTTAAGCATTCAATATTGTGTGGTTTGATATGTATTTTATTTTAGCCCTATATCATAATCTTAGATTTGTTAAGGTGAATAATTAGATTTCATCAAAAATTGGTGCACAGTGAATTTGGGATAAGACAACTACTCATACATCTGTTATATAATATGCGGTTATATTACACAATATGCAGTTTGAAATGCAACTGTTTTCCCTCTTCATCTTTTGTTCGCTATTTTTTTAAAGAAATAGGATGTTTTTAGTTCTTAGTAACTTTTCTGATAATTGTGGCTATGATCTATATGGATGTGTTGAACAGATGAATACAATGGGGCATATACTAAGTTGACAAAGATTGAACTCCTGTACCAAATTGAGGAGTGTATCTCTTTATCATCGTTTGATTTATAATGGGTGTAAATTCTGGTGTTTTTATCATCTACTTACAGTTTCTACTGAGACAATAAAAATGCAGTGATGATCCAACTTTTATCTTCTGTATATGATTATAAATGCAGTGGCGATTCAATTTGTAATATTATATTCTCACACTAATGTTTTGGTACAGGCATTAGTAGATAAAAAAACATATCCAAGTGAAGTTCACACGTTAGCTGTTCTATTCGGCTCTGTTATGTTTTCTTATTCTGTTCTGTTTGGATTCGGATATAACTACCATGGCTAGGAATCTACCTTTCTGTTTGCGTCTATCAGAAGATAAAATTCATAAAGAGTTGAGTTTTTTCATGACGGAACTCGGGTATGAGCCCCAATACCCGGCCTCTCACCCCAAGTTTTTAGCATATAGCTTGGAGAAGAGGGTGGTGCCCCGCTACAATGTTTTCAAAGAAAATATCCAGCGTATTGTGCGCAGCTCTGGTTGTCTTATGATATAGTTAAGAGGTGCTGTGGAATATGACTTCATCAATGTTTAGGATTGTATGGATGATTTTTTTCGTTTATAACGTTTGATTGTTTTATGAATCAACCATATTTAAGTGTTTTCTTTCTAGACATTTAGTGTTTAATAATAGATTATATCCATATGTTATTTATTTTGTGTTTTCAAAATGAGAGTTAATTCATTTTTTTGAGTAAAAATAGTTGCAAGATTTTATTATCACTTCTATAGATGGTGCTAATTTTAGTGCCATGCAATGTGTTGGAGGAGTAAGCATCTCACACTTTAATGCAAGTCTTAGAGATCATGCAAGACAATGCACAATAAGGCTATTGAAAGAATACTGACTTGGATATCTACTCCTAAGGCCAAAATTTATTGTATTATTTTTATTCTTTATTGTTATTTATATATTTAATTTTCCTTAAAAATATTACCCAAATCATGTTGTTAAATGATTTTTACCTTTAACATAGAAAGAATGATAAAGAATAGCGTGTGAAAATGTAAATGTTATTTGTCATTTTTAAGCCTATGGCTGACTTGAAATATTTTAAGAATAATCTTGAAAGTGTGAAAATGTAAATGTTTTAAAAATATATGGTAGTTTAATTCATTTAAGTATCGTATTTGTATCCGTTGCTTACTAAATTTTTTGATTTTTTCTATTCAACTGTTGAAATTGAATATGTAGAACTTATATCTAATAGTCCACAAATTAACTTACTAAGGGTCTTCATATTATATTACAATTTCCTGTTAGTGTGTATCATGTAAATGGTGATTGAGGTTGCCAAGATTGAGACTGAAAAAGACATGACTAACATGGTAATAACACTATTGATACCCAATTTAACATGAAACTACATAACAATTTTTACACCCAATTTTGACGTGGTTAACAATTTTGACAGACAATTTAGTACGAGTAAAACACGACTAAAATGATAATACATGATAACACTACTTATGAACACGACGTCACACAACATCATTTAACTTTAAAAAATTATTTATCTGTTGTGAGTTTATTTAATGAATTTAGACTATTTGAATGTTGTTGGACAATTTGTTATTTGTTAAGAAGTGTGGATAATCCTATAAATAAAGGAGATTATGGCTACATTTTTTAAAATAACATTTTGTTTTGTTGGGGAATGAAATTTTTGCCATTTTTGCAATTATATACTTTGAAAAGTTTTGCCGTTTTACGATTATCAGCGTGCCTTCAGGCACGGGCATACCCTAGTATATATATATATATATATATATATAGGGTGGACATAGGTGGTCCCGAGGGTGGGCGACCACCCACCTAGGCTTTTCGAAAACATTTCCCGGGTATAGGCTATTTTTTTTACCTGTGTAATGTTTCATAATAGAAGGTATTAAGTTTGTGGGGCACAAATACAAATAAATCTTATTCTAATTTCTACACACGCTATCTGATAAACAATACACACACGCGTTTTATAACTTTTAGCCTAACCTACTCTCTCTCTCCTTCCTCATGCACGATTCCTTTCTCGCTCTCAATCTATTTCCTCCCCTCTCACCATCGCACAAATCCAGCAGCAACAGGAGCTCCCTCCAGCTCCGAGCAGCGCCATCCACCTCTCCGTCTCCGCTCTGTCCTCCTCTCCGTCGGCATCTCAGTCGCCTGCACACCAAGTTCCCCAACCGCATCTGAGTAGGAGCAGTGCAACAATTCATTCAACTTCGTTCCATGTTCCAAGCTCCAAGCAAATAGCAGAGCATTTGAGTCTTCTGAGAGAAAGATTAAGCCGTTAGCAGGTAATTTTTTTTATAATTTTTGAATAAGTTAAACATCTATTCTATATGGTTAAAATTAGTTTATTGTAAAAACTAATTTTTGACACTGTTAGTTTATTGTAAAAATATTGTTAGTTTATTGTAAAACATTGAAAAAAAATAGTTTATGGTAAAAACATATTAAAATTAGTTTGTTGTATTTTATGAAATATAGGGCAATATGTTAAAATATTTTAAAGAGACGCGGAGGAGGCATGACAAGTCAAAGTCAAATAACACCAACACCAACACCTCTACCCTAACCATCGGCCCGACCTAATATTGAAGCAAAGTTAGAAGAGTGTCCTGCTGATTCGGGATTAAGATAAAGTATTTCAGAGTATGACGTGAATGAAAGGAATGCGGTTCGATTTTATTACTTGACAAAAGGCTCTTACTAGCCTAAATCATCACAAATTCGTTGTGCAATCAAATGGGAGATACCACTACTCTTACTCGTTGGCACTACTTCGTTGCGCAAAACTTCATGAATGCAAAATTGACACTACTCTTACCCGTTGCAACTGCAACTACAGAAAGCGTATTTTCTGCAATGAAAATCATCAAAACTTCGTTGCGCAATCAAATGGGAGATGATATGATGAATGGCTGTTTGGTGATATATATTGAAAGGGAAAAAGTGGTTGTCATTGACAATGAAGATATCATTCGACATTTTCAGAATATGAAGACACAAAAAGTTTTGTTGTAAACAATCTTATGTAATTTGATGTTTGATGTCTAGTGTTTGTAATGAAAGATAATTTGACTATTTATATATGGTATTCTCGATAATACGCAGTATCTATAAATTGCAATTTTTTTATTTTTTTAATATTATTTAATTTAATTAAATATTATTTTATTAAGTTATTTTATTTTTCGCCCACCCTTTACTAAATATCTGAGTCCGCCACTATATATATATATATATATATATATATATATATATATATATATATATATATATATAAGGGATTCCTGCACAAATATATAATGCAGACTCACAAGTGGCACAACTACGCCTATGCAGTTCTTCCTTCTTTTGTGTCCACTTTCTCTTTGCTTATTCTCACACATTTTGTCTTTATTCTCTCTTAACTCAAGTCCTACCCCTTCTAACAACAAAAACATTGCCTTCAAAATAGAACAAAATCTCCAAATAACTTAATTTCTTCCACCATTAATAAACATGCAAAAACAGCAAGCTTCATTTTTAACAAGAAATAAAATTATTCCAAAATAATTAATGACGAAAACAAAATACAAATAAAGAAAACTATGATCAAATAAAAAGCATTAATTTTTCAAAACAATTTGAAAGTGACTGAAAAAATTCTAAAATAATTAATAATTTCCCTAATACTTTTAAATAAAAAGAATTAATGTAAAATATGGTTTGCAAAAAAAATTAGGAAGTGGCTTAAAATATGATTTTATGACATTTTGCATTTGATTAGATCGTGTTCGTGTTGGGATTCCGTGTCGTGTCACATTATACTTGTAAAATGGAATGGGTTCGGTGTGTGATAATTGATTAAATTAAATTCGCAAGTTTTCAAGTAAACCTTATTTAATTAGAATCTACTTTAAAACCAAATAAAGTCAGCTCCTAATCATGCATCTAGAGTGCGTGTGTTAAACCATAAATAAATAAATCATGTGACACAAATATTCAGAAAAAATACCCGAAGGGCAAAACCTTTTATTTCTAGAACTTTGAAAAGTTTACAAGACCATTGACTTACATACAACCTGATAATCGCCCACAAGTGTAACGCATGGTGTCTTTGTCAAACCTCCATAGCAACGGCTAGAAGTATCGTCGATTGGAATCTCCCGCAGGAACTCCAGGTGATCAGCAATGAAGAAGAGAACGACTTCTCCACAGGGGTTAAACAAAAGCAGAGCTGTGTTCTTGGGTTACAAAAGGATTCACAAAGGTTTGGCAAGGATGTGTGAATCAAAACAAGAGTCTTGGGACTCAAAAATATGAAGACTTGAGCTAATAGAACTCTCAAAAACGTCTCTCCAAGTCTTATGAAATAACTCCCCCGAAGTTGGCTTTTATAAGGAAACCAAAAAGAGTTTTAAAATTCAGGAACTCTACTAGCGTACAGGTACCCCGAGTCGGTTCGGGTGTACTGCGAACCGGTTCACCCCCGAACCGGTTTGGCCTTTGGTTCGCAAAAATTCGCTGGAACTTGGGGCTTAAACATTTAGCATTTTTCCAAGGGTTTTTTCTCAAAATTTTCTCCATTTTCAAAGGGCCATAACTTATTCACCGTAGCTCTAATTGAGGTGCCGTTTCTTCCAGTATCTTCATTGCATAGAGATCTTCAACTTTCCAGTTGACCGGACCTCCGGATGGTGGCTATAAAATTATAAATATGCCCTTAAACTTTCCTATCTTGCCTTCTTTCATTGTTTTGACTTTTCTTGCGTACCACTTGCATAAAGTCCCTAAAATCGTGGAACGTGAAGTCATTATGGCAGATGTGGGACACATGATGGAGATATTGAATACTTGATTCCCAAAATTCGGATTGAGGCCGTCATGTGAGATCGTGTAGTGACGTGGAAAATATAGCTGCGTACGACATACAAAAATTTAACATGTTGGACATGAGAAAAATGTCCTTACAAATCTCTCCCTATGTCTATGCCAGTACATACATAAAAAAATCCGAATTATCAAATTACAAAACTGCCTATACAAATCTTCGCTCCCATGAACCCAAAACTGGAAAGATACAAATTAATAAGTCTTCATCGTTTGTTCTTCAAACATTCAGGAATCTAAAATCTTTTCTCATCAGGGTGTGTAACATATGATCATCAATGTAGTACCTACACACATGAGATAAAGAAAAATACCGAGTGATGTATCGAGTTTGAAATGAGATAAACATAGATACCAATTTATGAGAAAAACTCAAAACTTCAAAACTCCCCCATAATACGATAATTCTTTCTCCCCCTTTTTATTATGTCCCCCAAATAGACAAATGAGAAGAATAAATCAAACAACTAAAATCGAGGTGTCATGGTATTCAAAACAAGGGATCAAACAAATGGCAAACGTGCTCATGCAAAGAGATGCTCAAAAGATCTTCACAAACTATTTTTGAGTTTTCAAATTTTTCGCACAAAAATAAGATACAAAAGTCACACCATGGATTTAAACTAAAACAATCAAGTCATGGAAATGGAATGAATGGGTGTGAACACATTCGATAGGTAAATCAACTCAATCAATCATATGTGCACGATGCATATGTGTACCCCTAACGAATGAACATCAAAAGTATCCTTAGGTGTAAAGATTGTTGAATTTAGATAACATTGTCTTATGCAAATCAACAAATCAAAGTCAAAATGATTTCCACCCCAATAACGTCCAAAACACTTTAGCGCATTTTCAAGAATTTCAAGGACGTGCAAAACCGTTTTAATTCTCCATCCAAACTCCGTCATAGATATTTTCTTTTAGAGGTAATCTAAATTCTCAAACATTGGAGAATTGGTGCAAAAAAAAACCTAAATGGCCCATAATTTGGCATGAATTTCTTTTTATTGCCTATAAATTTTTTCGAGCTCTTTTAAACCTCTTTGGACCCCGGATAATAAAATCCCTCCATTTTTTAGGTCCAATTTAAACGGTGACTTAGAATTCGCAAAGGCCAAATGAACCTTTCGCAGCCCTTCCCCGTTTTCAAATAAATCACACAAAACTCACAAAACGGTTCTTATATGCACAATTTCCTTATAAAAAATTATCGCACTTGGTTCGTTTTAAGAGACAGGATTGAAGTGAAAACACCTAACCAACATGTGATAAGACAAGCACAATAATCAAACAAATGCGTGCACGTGTGCAATAAAGGAAATCATGAGTCAAACATGTAGGAAGTAACACTTAATTACATCTTAATGACTCCAAACATTATAAAGCACAAGGATGAATTGACCTATTGTCTCAAAACACTATCAAATAGTCACATGATAAAATGGAATGATGTTGTGACTTGTTCATCATAAGTGTTCATCTATAAAAGGTGCAAACAAAATGAAAAAATCTTTTTGGTGTTTTTAAAATTTTATCAAAATAAAATCTTTTTGTATTTTTCAAAAAGAAAAAAAAACATACAAAAATGATACATACTAGCAATAGGCAAATAATGTCATCATGAAAAAAATCCTATGCTAGTAAACAAGTCAAACCTCAATCATTAGGTGCGGAGGGGTTTTCCAAAGGTGGTGACAACTTATGAAAAAACTTCATAAATTCTTGTGAAGTTTTGACTAAAAACTTAACTTGCTCACCTAAATGTGCAAACTCTCTCATGTAGTCTTCGGGAGCATGTAAAGTATCATGTGTGGGTGCATGTGTGCCAGAAACACATATAGATGCAAAATGTGACACATAACCCAACTTAAAACAAAATTCCCTAAGGTGACCTCTCCTCTTGCAATGAGAACAAACATAAATAGGCCTAGGAACCCCTTTTTCAAACACTCTAGGACGCGCTCTCCTAATAGGAATGGGACGCCTAGGTGGGTTAGGGTGAGACTTACGTGAATCTATCACTAAAGTGGGAACCGGCTCGGGTGCGGATTTAGAAGTAGAAGCACCGTCATGACTTATTCCAAACTTCTCACCTTTACCCTTAAGAACCGCCTTTTCAACCTTCTTAGGTGTGTTCTCAAAATTGACTTTGACCTCCCTGGCACATTCGAGATCACTCTCGAGTTGGGATACACATGTCGTCAGACTAGACAACGTGTTGGTCAAATCACACTTCTCCTTTCTCAAAACCTCCTTCTCTCTCTCCAAATCTAAAACTCGACGACCTAAATCTCAATTACACTTGTTTGTTTTCAAGGTCTCGGTGTACAAATCTCTAAATGATTTTTGAAGCTCACTTTCATCTCCACTCTCCTCCTCGCTTTCTTCCTCACTCGAAGAACACAAATCACTATCATCGCTCTCGTGTGCACTCTTGTGAGACAAAATGGGTGTGCTCACACGACTAGAAAAACTGACAACCATTCCATGGGCTAAATCTTTATTGGACTCATCTCTCTCCTTACCCTCATTACCCTCACTATCACTAAGTGTGGCGGGCATAGCAGTCTCTTTGCCGTTTCTCCTTATCCTAGTAGGACACTCTTTAGCTATGTGACCTTTGCCCTCACACTCAAAGCACCTGATCTCATCCTCCTTGTCACTATCTTTGGCCTCCACTTTCTTTTTATTTGACTCAAAAGATCTCTTTTTATTGGAAGAATTTTCTTTATTCATTTTGAGAAACTTTTTAAGATTTTTCGTAAACAACGTCATATCTTTAAAATCAAAATCTTCCTCAGAATCGGACTCGCAAACGTTTTCTTTCTTTTTCTTAAAATGAGTCTTTAAAGCAATCCCATTATCCTTAGCCTTAATGGTTTTAGGAAACATGTCAATCTCATAGGTTTGAAGATCTCCTACAAGTTCTTCCAACTTAAGTGATTTCAAATTTCCCAAAGAGTTCAAAACAATGACTTTAGGAAAAAAGCGTTTTGGAAGAGATCTCAAAATCTTTTTAACGACACGCGTGTTATCAATCACCTCACCGAAATTAAAACATGTGTTAACAATGTCCGACAAACGTGCATAAAAATCATCAAAGCATTCAGACTCAGACATGATAATAGCCTCAAATTGGGTGGCCAGATTTTGTAATTTTGAGTCTTTGACCGTGTTCGTACCCTCATGTGTCAATTTCAAAACATCCCATGCCTCTTTAGACGTGGTGCACGTCATAATTCGGCGAAACTCTTCAGGAGTGACAGCTCCAGAAATAGCACTCAGACCACGGGAATTAAAATTAGACATTTTATAATCATCTTCAGTCCAGGCTGACACGGGTTTTAAAGAAGTGATATTATCAACGGTGATAGTGGGAGGATTCCAACCATTTTCGCAAAGTAACTAAACACGCTCGTCAATAGATTTTAAAATAGATTTCATACGAGCTTTCCAGTAGGCATAATTAGACCCGTCAAAAATAGGCATCTTATTATATAAGTGCTCCAGAAGAAAAATTGCGAATTTTTCACAAAATTGATTTAAAAAAATCAATATCACACAATTTTGCAGAAAATAGGAATACACGATAAATTAGCGCAACCCGGTCTGATACCAATTTGTAAAATTGAATGGGCTCGGTGTGTGATAATTGATTAAATTAAATTCACAAGTTTTCAAGTAAACCTTATTTAATTAGAGTCTACTTTTAAACTAAATAAAGTCAGCCCCTAATCATGCATCTAAAGTGCGTGTGTCAAACCATAAATAAATAAAGCATGTGACACAAATATTCAGGAAAAATCCCCGAAGGGAAAAACCTTTTATTTCTAGAACTTTGAAAAGTTTACAAGACCATTGACTTACATACAACCTGATAATCGCCCACAAGTGTAACGCACGGTGTCTTTTGTCAAACCTCCAAAGAAACGGCTAGAAGTATCATCGGTTGGAATCTCCCGCATGAACTCCAGGTGATCAGCAATGAAGAAGAGAACGACTTCTCCACACGGGTTGAACAAAAGCAGAGCTGTGTTCTTGGGTTACAAAAGTATTCACAAAGGTTTGGCAAGGATGTGTGAATCAAAACATGAGTCTTGGGACTCAAAAATATGAAGACTTGATCTAATAGAACTCTCAAAAACGTCTCTCCAACTCTTATGAAATAACTCCCCCGAAATTGACTTTTATAAGGAAACCAAAAAGATATTTAAAATTCTGGAACTCTGCCAGCGTACAGGTACCCCGAACCGGTTCGGGTATATCGCGAACTGGTTCGGGTGTACCGCAAATCGATTCACCCCCCGAACCGGTTTGGCCTTCGGTTCGCAAAAATTCGCTAGAACTTGGGGCTTAAACACTTAGCATTTTTCCAAGGGTTTTTTCTCTTAATTTTCTCCATTTTCAAAGGGCCATAACTTCTTCACCGTAGCTCGGATTGAGGTGTCGTTTCTTCCAGTATCTTCGTTGCGTTGAGTTTTTAAACTTTCCAGTTGACTGGACCTCCGTACGATGGCTGTAAAATTACAAATATTCCCTTGAACTTTCCTATCTTGCCTTCTTTCATTGTTTTGACTTCTCTTGCGTACCACTTGCATAAAGTCCCTAAAATCGTGGAACGTGAAGTTGTTGAGGTAGATGTGGGACACGTGATGGAGATGTTGAATGCTTCATTCCCAGAATTCGGATTTAGGCCATCATGTGAGATCGTGTAGTGATATGGCAAATGTAGCGGCGTACGACATACAAAAATGTAACATGTTGGACTTGAGAAAAATGTCCTTACAATACTTAGGTCATATTCGTTTTCATATTAGGGGGGAAATTTGTCTCTTGTATTGTCATATCATGGTTTACATGGGTCGTGTTTATATTACATGAAAAATTATGATTTCAGGTCATGCCATATTATATTTGGGTCGTTTTCGTGTTAGGTAAATAAAATAAATTATGTATCGCGTGTTGCATTTAATTTAGGTCGTGTTAGTCTTATGTTTAGTCCTGTAACCATATAGGATATTTATTGGATATTCGAATAGACGAATACCGACACAACATGTAGTAAAGTGTTTAAGAGGATGAATTTTTTATGTCTCTAAAGACATCAAATTTTAGACACGTGATTAGTAATATGCCACTGGCACGGACCCACGTCATTTAATGTATGTGTGCGCGCACCAACGAATTTATCAAACGCGTCTATATATCTATATCCATTTACACATTTTGGGGTACCTTATATGGAAATGTGCCCCTTTTAGTCTAAAGTGTAGACAATGTTTAATGATAATAAGGTTGGGCTAATAAAATGATGTGGATAATTAATGATGAAGATGAGTCCTAACGAATAATGGGGTAGCCAATTATAAATGAGAATAATCATTTGGTAATCTAAGATAATGAAACTTATAGCCTAACGGGATATATGATAAGGAATATGCATTAAATTATTAAATGGTCTGAAGAGACAAGCAAGAGTTATAGAATATTATGACGTAAGAATATGCACCGAGTTTATGTAAATTGTGAAATTTATATTATGAAATCTAATCGGGGATTTGGTGTGTTAGACATGGGTACCCACTTTTAGTTATTACATAACTAAATGGATTATTCTTTACATAACTGATTAAATAATGAGAGTTACAATTGGCATTTTTTTTTATTGAGGATACGAGTAGAACTGCTTCTAGATGAGAGGTGATGTACTCAATACAAGTGAGCGTCGGTGGGGAGACGTGAAGTATAAGTTAGTAATAAATTGCATATTTACTGATGAAGAATCCTTGCATACCTCGGGCGCTGACCCAAATTATAAATGTTTCCCATCCCCCCTCCCCCTAAGTATTCTTATTAACAGTGATAGCAGAACTGATGATGGATCAGACTTGCAGTTACATTAGACGTAGCGAATTTCGCTCCATTGATTCTAGTATAGGTTGTACTTGATCTTTTTTTCATTTTACTTCATACTGGGATTTGTACGAGCATAACCCAAGGTTTTATTTATATCAGTTGTACTTAGCTTTACATTATGGACATTGTATGATGATTTAGTTTTTATTATTCATGAGTTGAATCGATTTTATTCAAATGTATTATTCATTGTGGATTTTGATATAAATAAAGAAAATTTTCATTTCTTCAGTGCTAAGAATGGTATAAATTATTGATAAGCCCCATCTTCGGAGCATTGAGCATGGCCAGCCATTACGTGAGAAGTTTGATGTCTTTAAAGACATAAAAAAAATTCTTATCCAAAAATTCAAATTAAATCACACGTATCCCAAATTATTTTTTGTATTTTTAGATAATTGGGATATACAATGTTGACATTTTGTAATCATCAATAAGTTAGTTTTGCAATTTAAGAAAACATGACCCAATCAAAATGCAAAACATCATGAAATTATGTTTTAAGTCGCTTCCTAATTTTTTTTTGCAAACCATATTTTACATTAATACTTTTTATTTCTAAGTTTTAGGTAAACTATTAATTATTATAGAATTTTTTCAATCACTTTAAAATTGTTTTGGAAAATTAATGCTTTTTATTTGATAATTGTTTTCTTTATTTGTATTTTGTTTTCGTTATTAATTATTTTGAATAATTATATTTCTTGTTAAAAATGAAGCTTGTTGTTTTTGCATGTTTTTTAGTGTGGGAAGAAATTAGGTTATTTGGAGATTTTGTTTTATTTTGAAGGCAATTTTTTTGTTGGCAGAAGGAGTAAGGCTTGAGTTAAGAGAGAAGAAAGAGAAAATGTGTAATAAAATAAATAGGGAGAAAGAGGATGAAAAGAAGGAAGGACTGCATCCACTTGTTATTCCGCATTATATATTTGTGCGAGAATCCCTTATCTGAGCATATATATATATATATATATATATATATATATATATATAGAGAGAGAGAGAGAGAGAGAGAGAGAGAGAGAGAGAGAGAGAGTGGCCCTCTCCTGTAAAGACTCCTTATGGTGCAGATCCTAGTATATACCATTTTTTTAAAATAGTAAAAAAATGAATTTTTTGATAAAACTTCATGAATATGATCTCCAGGATGAGAAGATCATCTCCAATTTTTTTCATCAAAAAATTCAATAAAAAAAACCGTTGAGATGAGGTGATATGTAAAAAATGGTATAAATATACATTTTCGACCGTTGAAATGTAGGCGATCATCTCACCCACTTTTTGATTAAATTTTTTTATGAAACTTTATGGATATGATCTCGGTAGTGAGAAGATCATATCCATGAAGTTTCATCAAAAAAATTTAATCAATAAAGTGGCTGACGCTGATCCAACATTTCAACGGTTGAAAATAAATATTTATACCATTTTTTTACATATCACCTCATCTCAACGGTTTTTTTATTGAATTTTTTGATTAAAAAAAATTGGAGATGGTCATCTAACCATGGACATCATATACACGAAGTTTTATCAAAAATTTCATTTTTTTACTATTTTAAAAAAATGGTATGTACCGATGTCTGCACCATAAGGAGTACTTACAGGAGACATCTATATATATATATAGTCAGCCTCTCCAATATATATCCTAGCAACATACCTATGAACATATCCATTTTTAAAATAGGTAAAAAAAATTGAGATGATATTTGTTATATGGGTTCATGATATTTCAATGTGTCCTTATAAAAAAATCAACTGAAAATAATATTTTTTGTTAATTTTAAAAAAAAAAGGTCAAAACCTGACAGTTTTTACCCTTTAAAACTATCAGTTTTTTATCTATTCTTTAAAAACAACAAAACACATTATTTTGAATTGAATATTTTTACAGGGGCACATTAAAATATCATCAACCCATATAAAAAATGTCAACTCAAAATTATTGTTTTTACCATTTAAAAAAAATAGGTATGTTCATAAGTATGCGTAATGAGGGATGTTGGAGACCCTGACTAATTATATATATATATATACAGTATTGTTCTTGTGAAGACTACTCCACATTTTAAGAGTACGGACTGGACATCTGTCACTGGCGGTGAGTGCAGAAAAGAGAGAGAGTGTGCCTATGATTTAACCGATAATTTCAAGGCTCACCGCCAGGTGACATATGTTAGCTCCGCACTTTTAAAATGCGAACTGGTCCGCACAAGAGTAGTTCTAATATATATATATATACACACACACACACACACACACACACACACACACACACACACATGTATAATATAAAAACACATGTTTGTCAATTTCGTCAAATTTTCAAAAATTATATTTAAAAATAAGTTTAACAAACGCGTATCAATATTTATAAATACAAAAAATGGAATTCTAAAATTGTATTTAAAAACAATATTTAAATCGAGTTTTGTGAATACAGAAACAAAAAAAGTTATGTTTCTTAAGTATGTACACCTAAACTGTCATCAAAATGACTAAAAATTAGATTATAATAAAAATATTTTATTGAAAATTAATTTTAAAAATTCGATGTAATTTTTGTTAAACTCCCCCTTGAAAACTAAACTTATTCTTTGATCCAATTTATGTACCCATCAGTATCACACATTGGAAACGGAATATCATAACGTTTCTATGGCATATTGGAAACGGCATACAAGGTGCCAGATGGTGCAATTTAAAAGCACAATAGGAGATAACGTGGGAACTGGCGCTAGTTAATGGATGACAGCTGGTGCAATTTAAAAGCACAATAGGAGACAACGTGGGAACTTGCGCTAGTTAATTGATGATGTTAAATTCCCCTAGAAATATCGTAGAACACGTAAAAAAGATAAAAAGAGAATTTTAGGCAGCAAAGAAAATAACGAGGCAGTGTTGAATTTGGAATTTTTAGTCAAAATAATTAAAATGTACGTTGTCAGAATGACACAAACACGTTTAATTTAACATGGCTTGTGTTAGAGTCCGGAAGCAGTCACTCCCTCCTGTCTCTACGCAATAAATTAACATTTTGGATGAACGTGGAGATGGTATTATTCTTTGGTAATACTTGGATTCTTAAAAATAGACCACTTAGACAGTTCAATGAAAATTTATATCTTTTGCATTGTGTAGTCCCTAGAAGTATTGATAGTGACGGCCCCCAAAGATACTTGGTGTATATTAGCATGAGTACCACTATACATACACACTTTCATATCCGTTTGACAAGGTTGTAAGGGGTTGTACTATGTGTTCTAGCGAGATCCACAACAATAAGATATAGCATTTTAATAAATCCGGTATGAAAAACGTGTACAAAAATATGTCTGTGTATGTTTATCCTATTAGCATTGATGTTTATATTTTATGGCACAAAGATATCGTAATAGGAACAACACACTTTAGGATTTCGAATAGTACACCAATTAACGTATGGGTTTATTGCTCTCCATTCTCCATAAGAGATATTTCACCAAAAATTAACATTTGTTGACATATTAAAATGTGTTTGATATCAAAGTGGGCAAAAGGGTTGGGTGACAATTTTGTCTTAATTTTGTTTTCATAGCAAATGAGAAGAATTTTATATGTATCTAAAGATATCAAACTTTGACTAGCATGTAACCCGCACGATGCGCGGACGTATTATAATATTTTATAAAAATATATAAATAAATAAATTTAAAAAATATTGTATAGTAAGACAATTTATTAGGAAAAATAAATTAAAATTTTAACTAAATAATGGTGTAGATAAATTTGTAATAATAGAACAAATAACAACAAACCTCCATTGCCTAATAGAAATTTTGGATTTTCCTTCTTGTGAACCTTAGCCTTCGTTGCAAGGAATATTTACATTAACATATAATAATGAGATAATGTAATAAGTGTAAGTGTAGAGTTTATTAGAGGTACCTTTGGCAGGAGTCATGGATGAAATTAGCTAAAAGAAAATACGACCTGATCGAATGAATCAAAACACGATCATAAAGTGAACAACTTCAAGTAAATTACATATTTCTTATCACAATTAGCTCAGTTGTCAATTGTTATTTTTTCTAAATCAAAGATCCAATTAAAATAGTTACTTATTATTTCCATCAACTGAAACAAATATCGCATGTCAATGTTAAAAAAAAGGTTAATCTCCAAACTCCACAACAAAAGAAATTCTCGTCTGAACGCCACAACTGACTCCCCTTTTCTTGCAAAATCAGTTCCCCTTCGAGCTTTCCAATGCCTCTTTCGTTGACTACGCGTGCAAAGCCCTAGCGAAACACGGATAAAAGATCTGAACCAAACCCATAAAAATAAGACTGTTGATTAGACTCCATTTTATAACTGTAAATTAAATGTTGATAAGATTGCAGAATAGAGAGAGAAACACGCAGTGAAATAAATACACATCTTGATACTAATGAGTGGGAAAAATAATTTGGGGAAATAAAGCGTTGGTTAAGGGAACATGGTGTTTCAAAGGACATGAAAAAAACTTAACTTTCATTCACAACTGGACATGGGGATGATGTACCTAACCTTATTACCGTATTCCAAGGCTCCAAAACATCTTTAGGGTCCATAATTTGTCCTGCACATTAATAATAAAACAAAAGAAATAGAATAATATAGTGAAAAAATCAAAGAACATAGACTTGAACAATATTTGGCCATCACAAAGACATAAATAAACTAAAACCCGGTAATTCGGTAAATTCTAATTGCAGTTTCTTCATTCCTTGCATCATATATGTTAGAGAGAGGGAAATGGGTGATGTTGGCTTATAGAGATTACTTATGCATACAATTATTCATCATTACCATATTTTCACAAATTTTAGCTTCGGGAGGGAATAGTTCATTAAATAAATAAAAAGTGAATAATCAAAAATTGGTTTTTAACTAAAACAATTGATGGCCAGGACAAATATATCGTATGGGGATATGGTTTCAAATTTAAAAGGTAAAAATAATTACACTAAAGAATCCAAGTTCATAATGTTTTAAAAATCAAACAAAAGGTTACCCCAAAAATTTTATTCAAAAATCAAACAAAAATTACATCCCGACTTCTTCTTGTTTTATTTTGCCACCACGCATTTGACCTCTCACCTTATCGATGCGTGCCAACGATCCGTGAACTTTTGCAGTCTCTTCATTCCATGCACTTAGACATGCTGGAGAGAGGGAAATGGGGGATGTGGGTTTATAGACGTTTTCTTTTTTAATAGCTTAAAAGTAAAAAATGAATTGGTTGAAGGAGTTTGGGAAGGCTAAAAAATCAAAAGAAAAATGAATGGTTTGAAGGAATTAGTGAGGGAGTGGTTTGGGAACATAATTTTTTTTTAGCATAGAACGAACCATTTACAAAAATGTTAATGCATTTATTTATTTAGTTCTCTTATCAACTCTAGTGTATTAATTGCTATTACTATCATATTATAAGTTTCGATACATAAATGTGGCAAATATGAGAAACCACATATTTTCAAATATATATGAAAACTTAAATTGATATATGAATTCAACTATCAGTATACATTTTAGAATAATCAAATTTCACTTTTTACCACGCTTAAATAATGAACCTTTTACGTAAATGACGTGGGTCCGCGCCGATGACATTAAAAAAAATCTTTTTTACGAAACAAAATATTCTTTTTTATGAAAAAAATATTTTTTTTATTTTTATGAAACACAGTAGCTTATATTAACGTTAATTTTTTTCTCTTTCTTACATGGATGTTTCCCTTTTTCACGTGAATCGTACCATATAGACGGATTTGAAAACTGAATTTATTTAATGGGTCTCTCTATCATTACTCATATGTAAAACTGTGATAAACCAGATATAATAAGGGACATGGATAATGTGTATTAATATATAATACTAGGTTATTATGTTTAGTCTAATCCTACCCTCATAAATAATGAAATATCAAATTAGTTACAAACATAAAATTTTAAAGTTTTCGGTAGGAATGCTCGTGTTGGAGACTAGTTTTGACCCTTATAATATAATAATTGACTTGAGGTGAAAACTACATAGTTGTAGATATACGAGATAAGTTTGTAACACAACAAATGGTGTGTAAAACAGAGGTTTGAGTAAAGAGTTATGTTGAAATTATGAAACAGGGGAAAATCAGTCCATCCGTTTAAATGATATTTTGTCTTATATGGCGCCACTTGTCATACTTTGATTGGACCAAGGGGAGGTGACTTATGCCGACTTTAAAACCTTGAAATGACCTCCTCCTTCAGCCCAAATCAGGCATGAGAGAGTTTGGCTTTATGAGAGAGAATCGGGAAGCTCGGGAAGTAGAAAGTGAGGAGAAAAATTGAGAAAATCCATAGGAAATTACGAAAAATGAGAAAATCCATAGGAAAATACGAAAAAGTCCCTAAGGTAATTCTACGCATAAATCTTGTTATTATTTTGATATTATTGATTGAAATGATAGAAATCATTGATTGTTTATTGAAATTTCATGCCTTGGTGTATGTGATATGTATAGATAGATGCAAGTTTAAGCAAAGTTGAAAGTGTAAATCATGTATATTGCTTCGATTGGAAACCTTGTGTATTCAAACTTCTATAACTTTTTGTATATTTATTAGAATTGAATAATTCCAGTTGTAGATGAAAATAGACTCGTATATGTATAACATATCCGAATACAATGTGAAAATACCAAGAAATGAAACTTTGGTGATAGTTTGAAGTTTAGGTATAAAATCTGCCCCAAAAGAGTAAGTATGCACACCACGTGTTCGATGTTTGGTCTGACATAGTAAATGAACTCTAAAAATTATAAAACTTTAATTTAGTATTAATCAATAAGTTTATTGAGATTGGGTGTAATATCATAAAAAGTTATGATGTAGAGAAATTATAAAAATTCCTGGAAGTTGATTGAACGATGGATGAGCCTATGGGGCAGATTTGTTATGTATTGAAGAAATGGGCATAACTTGCTCTAGGAACCTGAAATGATGTTTTGTCTGTTGTATTGGAAACCTAATATGATAAGAATTGGATTACCGAGAAGAAATTAAAGTACGTTTGGACTATGAATTGGATATGTTAAATATATTAACATGAATTTGGATGGAACTTCATTTATGATAAATGATTTGAATAGAATCATATGATGCTTATGAATTGAGTTACGTTTGAGATATTACTTGGATTGTTGATATTATTATGATGATACTAATATTGTAAAAATGATAGAAAGGGAAGAAGAACTGGTTGAATAAGTTCCAGACAAAGGCAAAGGAAAAAGCCTATTAAGTTGCCAAGGTGAGTGTACTCAGTGGTAAGATGCATTTATACATGATTATAGATATGATATGTAGTACTTACTAAGTTGAATATGGATATGGTTACTGAGTTGTTTATAGATATGATATGTGGTACCTGAGTTGAATATGGATATGATATGTGTAGTTACTGAGCTGAATATGGATATGGTTACTGAGATAATTATAGATATGATATGTGGTAGTTACTGAGTTGAATATTAATAGGGTATAGATATGATATCCTTATTAAGTTGAATATGGATATTATATGAGGGGTTACTGAGTTGAATATGATTATGATATGTGTGGTTACTGAGGTGAAAATGAATATGATATGTGTGGTTACTGAGTTGGATATGGATGTGGTTACTGAGTTGATTATAGATATGATATGTGGTACTTACTGAGTTGAATATGAATATGATATGTGTAGTTACTGAGATGAATATGGATATGGTTAATGAGATAATTATAGATATGATATGTGGTACTTACTGGGTTGAATATAGATAGGGAATAGATATGATATACTTACTGAGTTGAATATGGATACGATATGAGTGGTTACTGAGTTGAATATAGATATGATATGTGTGGTTACTGAGTTGAATATGAATATGATATGTGTGGTTACTAAGTTAGATATGGATATAGTTACTGAGTTGATTATAGATACGATATGTTGTACCTACTGAGTTGAATATGGATATGATATGGGTGGTTATTGAGTTGAATATAGATAGAATATGTGTGGTTACTGAGTTGAATATAAATATGATATGTATGGTTATTGAGTTGGATATGGATATAGTTACTGAATTGATTATAGATCTGATATGTTGTAGCTACTGAGTTGAATATGGATATGATATGGGTGATTATTGAGTTGAATATAAATATAATATGTGTGGTTACCAAGTTGAATATGGACATCATATGTATGGTTACTAAGTTGGATATGAATATAGTTACTGAGTTGATAATAGATATGATATGTGGGTATTCTGTAGTGATGTTATGGCTTATTTATAGCCAAGAGATGTTATGGCTTATTTATAGCCAAGAGATGTTATGGCTTATCAACAGCCAAGAGATGTTATGGCTTATTTATAGCCAAGAGATGTTATGGCTTATTTATAGCCAAGATATCTTATGGTTTGTTTTATAGCCAAGAGATGTTATGGCTTATTTATAGCCAAGAGATGTTATGGCTTATCAACAACTAAGAGATTTTATGGATTATTAACAACCAGGAGATGTTAATTTAATTTAGATGTTAATATTATACGTTTACTATATAGAAATGTAGTACATTCACTGAGTTTTTTTAACTCATGATTTTATATGTTTACATTTTCAGGTTTGTATACTGCCAGCTTGGACACCCTATGATCGGTAATTTGGAGAGTTGCACCGTTACAGAGAGGTGGGGTTTAAATATGGGAATTTGAGATTAATTATGCTATGATACAGAAAAAAAATTATGTTCATTGTATACATCATACAAGAAAATCTCGAAATGAATTATATTTTTATTTGTTCAAGATTACGATTTAATTATCAAGAAATAAATTATTAGTATAGATACGGGTTTGGGGTGTGACAATTAGTGGTATCAGAGCAACCAGGTTATATATTCTGGACGTGTGTGATGGTTGGATGGCAGTTATTAGTTAGATGTGATATTTTTCAATTGTTTATGTACTAACCAATGATTTAGTATTATAAGTTGTTTGTGTTGGTTTTTATAACTCTTTTATGAAAAGTGGAACCTCGGGCATGGGACAAGCCAATGCTTCCAAGCTAGGTGGATGACTTTTTTTTATGTAAGATGCTCAAGTTACCCTAAGTGTGGTGACAAGTCAACAAGTGAAAGTGGAACACCGAAACCTGGGGAGAAGGCATTCCATGTGAGAAGAGTGCGACTGTGTGATAATTGATTAATTTCGCAAGTTTCCAATTTGGCTCACTTATTTAATTAGAGTCTATTAATTCAGCCCCTAATCATGCATCTATGGTGCGTGTGTCAAACCATAAATAAATAACGCATGCGACACTACAAATATGCTGAGACACAGATTTTAGGAAAAAACCCCTTTCGGGTAAAACCTTTATTTCACTATGAATCTATAAATCGCAACTTACAATTACATAGAGAAATCTGTAATGGATCAACGCGCAGCCAACCCACAAAGACTCGCAGTCTTGAACTCAGCAAGAGAATACCCGCTGCACCCTCCAAGGACTCCCAGTCCTATCTTCAGCAAAGAATCTTCACGCAGCAAGATCCTTAATGACACGCAGCCATACGGTGCAGAGATGCACTCCACAAAAGATGAACAAAGGCAAAGATGTGTTCTTGAACACCAAAACAATTCACTAAAGCAAGATGGGAGTTTTGTGAATTATAAATCAAAAAGGGATTAAAACCCTTAAAGAAGAAGCCTAAAGATTACTGCTTTGGCAGTGTTTCTGTTCTGGAAAACGTATGGACTTCTTAATGAAAGTGTTACCATTTAATGAGTATTTATACAAAAAATGCACCACCTCGAAATTCGAGCTCGTTCGAACGAGAAGCATATGTCGCTCGAACAAAGTACGCATATCGTTTAAACGACATCGCGCGACTTCCAATCTCGTTCGAACGAGACGCTGATCTCGCGTGAACGACCTGGGCGTCAAAATCGAGGTCCGCTTCAAAACTAGGAAAAATACTCATTCTCAATATTTGACGAAAAAGTCCACTCCAACACTTAGAAAATATTTTGTAAAAGTCTCCCAAAAGCTCTAAGTGAAAAGTAAAGGTATTTAAAACATAACCTTACCAAAGTAAACTTCGCGGAGCCTTAAATGATGAAAAACTTGAATAATTCGGATCCGTCTTTGATGTAGATTGCTCTTGAATGCTCTTCGACGGTGTATCGGTATATGACATAAAAAATTGATAACAGACCTTTGAAAATATGTCCTTACAAATCTCCCCCTATGTCTGTGCCGGTACATACATAAAAAAAACGAATTATCACAAACCAAAATGCCTATACAAATCTACCCTCCCATGAATAAATTTGCAAGAACTCAAAACTGTTCTTCAATCATCTTCGTCAAATCTAAAAGCTTTTCTCATCAGGGTGTGCAACATCATGATCTTCAATCTTTGTACCTACACACATGAGATAAAGCAAAAACCTTCGTGACGCATCGAGTTTGAAATGATATAAGAATAAAGCATTAATAATCAAATCTCCCTCATAATGCAAAAACTCCCCCATAACATGATAATTCTTTGTCCCCCTTTTTATGATGTCCCAAAATAGACAGATAAGAAGAAAAAAATCAAAAACTTGGAGTGTCACGATAAAATGCATAGCAAATAAAGATCAAGCTACGCGCATGCAAAGGGATATCTCAAAAAATCTCACAAACTATTTTTGGATTTTTCAATTTTTCATACAAAAATAAGATACCACTTTGAAAAATATGATACAAAAATCACACCATGGATTTAAACTCAAACAACCCAGTCATGGAATTGAAATGAATGGGTGTGAACACATTGGATAGGTAAATCAACTCAATCAATCATATGTGCACGATGAATACGTGTACCCCTAACGAATGAACATCAAAGAATCCTTAGGTATAAAAATTTATTGAATTTAGATGACATCGTCTTATGCAAATCAACAAATCAAAGTCAAATGATTTCCACACCAATAACGTCCAAAAAAAAATTGCACATTTTCAAGAATTTCAAGGACGTGCAAACCCGTTTTAATTCTCCAACCAAACTCCCTCATATATATATTTTCTTTTAGAGGTGAATAAACTAAATTCTCAAACTCTGGAGAATTGGTGCAAAAACCTAAATGGCCCATAAGTGGCATCAATTTTTTTTTATTGCCTTTAAATTTTTTCGGGCTCTTTTAAACCTCTTTGGAGCCCGGATAATAAAATTCCTCCATTTTTTAGGTCCAATTTAACGGTGACTTAGTATTCGCAAAGGCAAAATGAACATTTCGCAGCCCTTCCCCGTTTTCAAACAAAGCGCACAAACTCACAAAACGATTCTTATATGCACAATTTCCTTATCAAAATTTTATCGCGCTCGGTACGTTTTAAGGACAGGATTGAAGTGAAAACACCCAACCAACATGTGATAAGACAAGCACAATAATCAAACAAATTCGTGCATGTGTGCAATAAAGGAAACATGAGTCAAATATGTAGGAAGTAACACTTAATTACATCTTAATGACTCCAAATATTATAAAGCACAAGGATGAATTGACCTATTGTCTCAAAACACTATCAAATAGTCACATGAAAAAATGGAATGATGTTGTGACCCGGTCATACTAAGTGTCCATCCATAAACGGTGCAAACAAAAAAAAAATCTTTTTGGATTTTTCTAAAAACTTTATGAAAATAAAATCTTTTTGTATTTTTCAAAATATTTCCCCAAAAAAATATACAAAAATGATACATACTAGCAATAAGCAAACAATATCATCATGAAAATCATCCTATGCTAGTAAACAAGTCAAACCTCAATCATTAGGTGCGGAGGGGTTTTCCAAAGGTGGTGACAACTTATGAAAAACCTCCATCAATTCTTGTGAAGTTTTGACTAAAAACTTAACTTGCTCACCTAAATGTGCAAACTCTCTCATGTAGTCTCCGGGAGCATGTAAAGAATCATGTGTGGGTGTATGTGTATCAGAAATACGTGTAGAAGCAAAACGTGACACATACCCCAAATTAAAGCAAAATTCCCTAAGGTGTCCTCTCCTTTTGCAATGTGAGCAAACATAAATAGGTCTCGGAACACCTCTCTCAAAAACTCTAGGACGCACTTTCCTAATAGGAATGGGACGCCTAGGTGGGTGAGGGTGAGACTCATGTGAATCTATCACTAAAGTGGGAACCGGCTCGGGTGCTAATTGAGAAATAGAAGCACCGCCATGACTTATTCCTAACTTCTCACCTTTACCCTTAAGAACCACCTTTTCAACCTTCTTGGGTGCATTCTCAAAAATGACTTTGACCTCCCTGGCACGTTCGAGATCACTCTCGAGTTGGGATACACGTGTCATCAGACTAGACAACGTGTCGGTCAAATCACACTTCTCCTTTCTCAAAACCTCCTTCTCTCTATCTAAATCTAAAACCCGACGACCTAAATCACGATTATACTTCTTTGTTTTCAAGGTCTCGGTGTACAAATCTCTAAAAGTTTTTTGGAGCTCACTTTCATCTCCACTTTCTTCCTCGCTCTCATCCTCACTAGAAGAACACAAATCACTATCACCGCTCTCGTGTGCACTCTCATGAGACAAAGTGGGTGTGCTCACACGACTAGAAAAAGTGACAACCATCCCATGAGCTAAACCTTTATCGGACTCATCTCCCTCATCACCCTCACTATCACTAAGTGTGGCAGGCATGGCTACCTTCTTCCCTTTCTTTCTAAGCCATGTTGGACACTCAAACGACTTATGTCACACACACCCACATTCAAAACAAGCCACGTTCTCAAGATCTTCCTCACACTCCTCATCTTAGTCATTCTCTTTTTCTCTCTCATCGCTTTCTTTGGCCTTTCCTTTCTTTTTATTTTTCTCAAAAAATTTCTTTTTATTGGAAGAATTATTTTTGTTCTTGTTGAGAAATTTTTTAAAACTTTTCGTAAACAAGGCCATATCATTAAAATCAAAGTCTCCCTCAGAATCAGACTCACAAACTTTTTCTTTCTTTTTCTTACAATGAGTCTTTAAAGCAATGCCATTATCCTTAGCCTTAATGGTTTTGGGAAACATGTCAATCTCATAGGTTTGAAGATCTCCTACAAGTTCTTCCAACTTAAGTGATTTCAAATTTCCCAAAGAGTTTAAAACAGTGACTTTAGGAATAAAGCGTTTTGGGAGAGATCTCAAAATCTTTTTAACGACACGCGTGTTATCAATCACCTCACCCAAATTAAAACTGGTTTTAATAATGTTCGACAAACGTGCATAAAAATCATCAAAGCATTCAGATTCAGACACGGTGATAGTCTCAAATTGGGTGGCCAAATTTTGTAACTTAGATTCTTTAAGCGCGTTCGTACCCTTATGTGTCAATTTCAAAACATCCCATGCCTCTTTAGACATGGTGCACGTTATAATTCGGCGAAACTCATCAGGAGTGATAGCTCCATAAATAGCACTCAAATCACGTGAATTATATTTAGACATGTTATGATCATCTTCAGTCCAGGCTGACATGGGTTTTAAAGAGGTGATATTATCAACAGTGACCGTGGGAGGAGTCCACCCATGTTCGCAAAGGTACCAAACACGCTCGTCAATGGCTTTTAAACCAGATTTCATGCGAGCTTTCTAATAGGCATAATTAGACCCATCAAAAATAGGCATCTTATTATAGAAGTGCTCCATAGAAAAAATGCGATTTTTCACAAAATTGATTTTTTTTTAAAAATTAATATCACACGATTTTGCGGAAAATAAGAATATGGGATAAATTAGCGTAACCCGATCTGATACCAATTTAAGAAGAGTGCGACTGTGTGATAATTGATTAATTTCGCAAGTTTCCAATTTGGCTCACTTATTTAATTAGAGTCTATTAATTCAGCCCCTAATCATGCATCTATGGTGCGTGTGTCAAACCATAAACAAATAACGCATGCGACACAACAAATATGCTGAGACACGGATTTTAGGAAAAAACCCGTTTCGGGTAAAATCTTTATTTCACTGTGAATCTATAAATCGCAACTTACAATTACATAGAGAAATCTGCAATGGATAAATACGCAGCCAACCCACAAAGACTCGCAGTCTTGAACTCAGTAAGAGAATACCCGCAGCACCCTCCAAGGACTCTCAGTCCTATCTTCAGCAAAGAATCTTCACACAGCAAGATCCTTAATGACACGCAGCCATACGGTATAGAGACGCACTCCACAAAAGATGAACAAAGGCAAAGATGTATTCTTGAACACCAAAACAATTCACTAAAGAAAGATGGGAGTTTTGTGAATTGTAAATCAAAAAGGGATTAAAACCCTAAAAGAAGAAGCCTAAAGATTACTGCTTTGGCAGTGTTTCTGTTCTGGAAAACGTATGGACTTCTTAATGAAAATGTTACCATTTAATGAGTATTTATACAAAAAACGCACCGCCTCGAAATTCGAGCTCGCTCGAATGAGAAGCATATGTCGCTCGAACGAAGTACGCATGTCGTTCAAACGACATCGCGCGACTTCCAATCTCGTTCGAATGAGATGCTAATCTCGCGCGAACGACCTAGGCATCAAAATCGAGGTCCGCTTCAAAACTAGGAAAAATACTCATTCTCAATATTTGACGAAAAAGTCCGCTCCAACACTTAGAAAATATTTTGTAAAAGTCTCCCAAAAGTTCTAAGTGAAAAGTAAAGGTATTTAAAACATAACCTTACCAAAGTAAACTTCGCGGAGCCTTGAATGATGAAGAACTTGAATAATTCGGATCCATCTTTGATGTAGATTACTCTTAAATGCTCTTCGACGGTGTATCGGTATATGACATAACAAATTGATAACGGACCTTTGAAAATATGTCCTTACACGATGGAAGAAGCTACATGATAAAGTGAGGATAGAATGATAATGCATTATCCGTAATTGTTTGATTCGAACGACCAAGGTATGTCAATTTCGGGGATGAAATTTTCTAACGGGGGGAGAGTTGTGACAACCCAGATATAATTGGGGACATGGATAATGTGTATTAATATATAATACTAGGTTATTATGTTTAGTCTAATCCTACCCTCATAAATCATGAAATATCAAATTAGTTACAAACACAAAATTTTGAAATTTTTGGTAGGAATGCTCGTGTTGCAGACTAGTTTTGACCCTTATAATATAATAATTGACTTGAGGTGAAAACTACATAGTTGTAGATATATGAGATAAGTTTGTAACACAATAAATAGTGTGTAAAACAGGGGTTTGAGTAAAGAGCTATATTGAAATTACGAAACAGGGGCAAATCAATCCATCCGTTTAAATGATATTTTATCTTATATGGCGCAACTTGTCATATTTTGATTGGACCAAGGGAAGGTGACTTATGACGACTTTAAAACCTTGAAATGACCTCCTCCTTCAGCCCAAATCAGGCATGAGAGAGTTTGGCTTTATGAGAGAGAATTGGGAAGCTCGGGAAGTAAAAAGTGAGGAGAAAAATTGAGAAAAATCAGTAGAAAATTATGAGAAAGTCCTTAAGGTAATTCTACGCATAAATCTTGTAATTATTTTGGTATTATTGATTGAAATGATAGAAATCATTGATTGTTTATTGAAATTTTATGCCTTGGTGTATATGTACGGATAAATGCAAGTTTAAGCAAAGTTGAACGTGTAAATCATGTATATTGCTTCGATTAGAAACCTTGTGCATTCAAACTTCTATGACTTTTTGTATATTTATTAGAATTGAATAATTCCAGTTTTAGATGAAAGTAGACTCATATATGTATAACATAACCAAATATAATGTGAAAATACCAAGAAATAAAACTTTGGTGATAGTTTGAAGTTCATGTATAAAAACTGCCCCAAAAGAGTAAGTATGCACACCATGTGTTTGATGTTTGGTCTGACATAGCAAATGAATTCTAAAAATTATGAAACTTTAATTTTGTATTAATAAATATGTTTATTGAGATTGGGTGTAATATCATAGAAAGTTATAATTTAGAGAAATTATAAAAATTCCTGGAAGTTGACTGAACGATGGATGAGCCTATGGGGCAGATTTGTTATGTATTAAAGAAATGGGCATAACTTGCTCTAGGAACCTGAAATGATGTTTTGTCTGTTGTATTGGAAACCTAATATGATAAGAATTGGATTACAAAGAAGAAATTAAAGTATGTTTAGACTATGAATTGGATATGTTAAATATATTAACATGAATTTGGATGGAACTTCATTTATGATAAATGATTTGAATAGAATCATATGATGCTTATGAATTGAGTTACGTTTGAGATATTCCTTGGATTGTTGATATTCTTATGATGATACTAATATTGTAAGAATGATAGAAAGGGAAGAAAATTTGGTTGAACAAGTTCTAGACAATGGCAAAGGAAAAAGCCTATTAAGTTGCCAAGGTGAGTGTACTCACTGGTAAGATGCATTTATACATGATTATAGATATGATATGTGGTACTTACTGAGTTGAATATGGATATAGTTACTGAGTTGATTATAGATATGATATGTGGTACTTGAGTTGAATATGAAAATGATATGTGTAGTTACTGAGGTGAATATGGATATGGTTACTGAGATAATTATAGATATGATATGTGGTACTTACTGAGTTGAATATTAATAGGGTATAGATATGATATCCTTATTGAGTTGAATATGGATATGATATGAGTGGTTACTGAGTTGAATAGGAATATTATATGTGTGGTTACTGAGGTGAAAATGAATATGATATGTGTGGTTATTGAGTTGGATATGGATGTGGTTACTGAGTTGATTATAGATATGATATGTGGTACTTACTGAGTTGAATATGGATATGATATGTGTAGTTACTGAGCTGAATATGGATATGGTTACTGAGATAATTATAGATATGATATGTGGTACTTACTGGGTTGAATATAGATAGGAAATAGATATGATATACTTACTGAGTTGAATATGGATACGATATGAGTGGTTACTGAGTTGAATATAGATATGATATGTGTGGTTACTAAGTTGAATATGAATATGATATGTGTGGTTACTGAGTTAGATATGGATATAGTTACTGAGTTGATTATAGATACGATATGTTGTACCTACTGAGTTGAATATGAATATGATATGGGTGGTTATTGAGTTGAATATAGATAGAATATGTGTGGTTACTGAGTTGAATATGAATATGATATGTATGGTTACTGAGTTGGATATGGATATAGTTACTGAGTTGATTATCGATCTGATATGTTGTACCTACTGAGTTGTATATGGATATGATATGGGTGGTTATTGAGTTGAATATAAATATAATATGTGTGGTTACCAAGTTGAATATGGACATGATATGTGTGGTTACTAAGTTGGATATGGATATAGTTACTGAGTTGATTATAGATATGATATATATGTATTGTGTAGTGATGTTATGGCTTATTTATAGCCAAGAGACGTTATGACTTATTTATAGCCAAAAGATGTTATGGCTTATCAACAGCCAAGAGATGTTATGGCTTATTTATAGCCAAGAGATGTTATGGCTTATTTATAGCCAAGAGATGTTATGGTTTGTTTTATAGCCAAGAGATGTTATGGCTTATCAACAGCCAAGAGATGTTATGGCTTATCAACAGCCAAGAGATGTTATGGATTATCAACAAACAGGAGATGTTAATTTAATTTAGATGTTAATATTGTACTTTTAATATATAGATATGTAGTATATTCACTGAGTTTTTTTAACTCATGGTTTTATATGTTTACATTTTCAGGTTTGTATACTGCCAGCTTGGACACCCTATGATCGGTAATTTGGAGAGT
Source organism: Sambucus nigra (assembly GCA_949130495.1). NCBI lineage: Eukaryota > Viridiplantae > Streptophyta > Magnoliopsida > Dipsacales > Adoxaceae > Sambucus > Sambucus nigra. The sequence continues at coordinate 582,052,248 of OX422211.1, read as the reverse complement.
TGCACCATTAGGGAGAGGTGGGATTTAAATATGGGAATTTTGTTATCGTCACACTGATGATTTTACTCAATCATACATTGGATATACTGAGATAGAGTGGTTTAATTTGATAATGGTACTAGTTAATCGTAGTAGGGTAGGTTTGCTTAATTATGACTTTGAGATTAATTATGTTATGATACAAAAAAAAATTACGTTCTTTGTATACATCATACAAGAAAATCTCGAAATGAATTATATTTTTATTTGTTCAAGATTACGATTTAATTATCAAGAAATAAATGATTAGTACGGATACGGGTTTGGGGTGTGACAAAAACACTCTTTGTTTTGTTTATCCAAATTTGTCATGAGGCTCATGTCATTCAACACCACAGCCACCTTAGTGTATTGCTCCAAAAGAAAACATAATCATGAAAGTGTCATGCAAGCATAATAAATAGACGACAACTTGATAAGCAACCACAATCAACATCGGGGGGAAATAATAGGTGTAAGAGTAACTATCATATTTTTACATCTGAAGAGTGAATACGATATAAGACCAAAACACCAGTAATTGAGTTCCATGTATCACAACTCTGTATCTTGAGGGTAAATAATATATATGATAGAAATCAGAAAACCAAATTAAATACAACAAATATTGATTAATACCTTTAAATCCAGGTCAAGATTAACTTAGGTAATTATGGAGAGAGTAAGATCACCAAATGCAGTACACTATTTCCAATCCGAATTCGTGGCAACGGCAAGGGTGAGATTCATTAGGGAAAAAACTATAAAAATCAAGAGGACCATTTTACCCCAAAAAAATGACATTTCAACTTGCAAAATTACTTAATATATGAGAAATTTACTTCCTAGATGTACAAAGTGTAGACTCTTTGATACGGGTATATGTCCAATAGTTTTTTAAATAATTTAAACATAAAATATTTTTTTTATAAACGAATCCTTTTTTATTATTATATATAACAATATTTTTTTTCTATTTTTTTCAAAAACAGTTCTTTTGTAACATTTAAAAAAATTATAAGCAATGTCCGTTTATTTACCTAAAGCCATAATTACAGTTGAAAAGAGAGAATTCAGGTATTAATTTGTATTTATTTTTATTAAAAATGTATAATATTTGATAATAATATAGTGAAAAAAATAACTAAAATAAAGAACTAATTATAAAAAAAAATCCAAAGATGAGTAAAATTTTATATTTAACTATATAACACAACTGTTGAATTTATAACTAAATATTACAAATGAAAACCATCGTAAGTGTCTTATAAATCCAATAACAATGTCTAAGTTATAATGATATCACAACTAAGTTATACAAAAAATAGAATTTAACATAAATTAATTGTCGAAACTATCAATTCAATAAAATATTACCTCGAGATTAACAAAAGTATATAACATCCAAATGATTCAAGGTGTCCCATTCCGGGTATTCGCTAAAAAAACCATAGCGAGGTCTGTAAAATATACGCACAACATAAAATAGCAGGAAACTACGTAAGTAAAAAAAATTGTTCTTAGAAAGTTTGACAGTTAAGAAAAAGAACCCCACTTCATATATTTCATAATATAATGGACTAAGATGCCAACACATACAACTATAAGAAACAAAAAGATTATTTGAAATACCTACTAAGCCCACCACATCCCATATTATTTTGGGGAAAGTACTCTTAGGTCCCTCTCAAATAAATTTTAAACACTAAAGGAATTTTAACAAATTTTAAACACTTAGGTCCACTAATTCTCTTATTGTAGAAGTCTACGCTAGTGACATAACAAGTGGACCTAATTGTAAATTGCCCTTAAATATTTAAAAATTGTTACCAAGGGATCTAACTGCAAATTGCCCTATTATTTTTGTGTACTTGTTCAATGAAAACTCTTATATGTAATGGAATGAGCTCTCCAAATAATGTTATACTTTGAGGGAAAAATATTCTTATAAGTAAATTTTTTATAAAGAATGATATCATATAGCAAAGTCCAACACACAGAAATACCAATGATCTTTTAGTAAGAAATCCATTATCTAGTTTTCTTAATTTTACCAACCCATGTGACTATGTCATGTGGACTATTTAAAATACAATTATCAGTCATCATATCATCGTGTCCAATTTTATATCTAATTTCCAAAATTATAGCTTAAAATATATAATGAATAGAAAATTAAAAAAAATATATATAAATGTACACATTTATAGTTATTTGAGGACTATGTGTATTTCAAAACTCAATTGAACAATCCAAACACTAACAAAAATAGTTATTGATAAATATAACAAAAAATATTATGAAAGTTTGAATAATTGTTTACTTAAATACTTTTACAGACATACGAAGTAAAACTAATCAAATACATACATGCGAAGAAAAACCAAACAAACATTATGGCGTTATACAATATGGGTTAAATCCTTGATCGGCATTGCCTCGAAAAGAACCCGTGCCTCCATCTCACCAGCCTTAACATACCCAAAAATAATGCTAGTCTAAGAAATAATATTCATATTGTGCCTCCTGAAAAACAAAAAAAGAGAAAAAGAGATTATAGAAGCTAAAGATCCTACATAGTAAAATCAACACGAAAAAATGAATGTTGTACATAATTTTGGTACTACTCAATGTTTGAAATTCCCAGAAGTAAATAATTCAGTGACAAAATTCATGTTTCTATGAGCCATGTCAACCCAAGAAGTGTAGAATATGCCCTATAACTGCATCATTCATAACAATCACAACACCTGAGAACAACCTATCCAACACACGAATTGAAATGGGGAACCCTCAAACCCATTTCTCAAAACCTAAAAATTTTCCCATCTACAAACAACTCCAAGATCCCCAAAACATCTAAATTAGAGGAAAACACTAGTCACGTACACTGCACATGATTACATTTGAGTGTATTTTAGTCAAAATCAACATAAAAGTTTAAATAAATAAAAATTGATTAATAATTCTTTTAAAAATATTTTAAAACATTGAAAATTAAAGAAAAATATTTCCAATTTAAAAAAACATATTTCCAATAAAAAAAGGTTTCTAATTGATAAAAAAACAAATTTGCAACAAAAAAAGATATTCAATTAAAAAAAGATTTCCAATTAAAATTAGGAAAATACTAAAAAAATCTTCTTAAAATAATTTTAAAAAGTCTGCAAAAAATGAATAAATATTTTAAAGAGTTTGAAAAAATTTTGCAAAAAAAAAACGATTTCCAATAAAGAAAAAGTAGATTTCCAATTAAAAACAAATTTCTAATAAAATGTAGAAAAAATATTCCCAAAATATGCTATTTATTAAAAAAAATATATTTGGATTAATTCAGAGAATGTAATTGTACATTTGTATTTTTTTTATTTTCCATTGAATAAAAATTTACCTGTTATATTCAGTTTCCAAACGAATGATGATTAAAAAATTAAAACCCAAAGACATTGTTGATATATCATTTATTCAGTGACCCAAGAAGTAACTGTCGTCAGCTTACTACTAATGATGACATTGTAATGGCACTAAATGGGCCATATGGCTGCAGCTGTTTACACAGCGTTTACAAAAGACACGAGACATGTACTACACAATTCTGAATACCAATGAACACGGAGAAGTTAAGAAAGACATATAAAAATATCTTCTATAAAAATTGTATTCAAGCAAACAGTTCTGAGACCTTTGTAGTGTATTTCAACTCGTTGTCTCATATCTTGAAATGCGCACAATGTTTTTGCATCAAGTCCCCCCTGAAAACTATTGATCCCAATCCGCAAATTGCATACACTGTGTATTCTGTTTGTGAATATCTGATGGACTCGAGCTCAAATGTCTTCATACATATTAGTAATCATTTTTGAAGCGTGCTTTATCTTTGTTACAATTCTTCAGTCAAGCATCCAGCCGGTATGAATTTTATACTCCCGTTAACATCGCATAGCCGAGCTTCTGAGCGTCATCAGCTTTGTATACTCCGCTTAGACTTGTATAATAAAGCAATCATTTTGTTCCAGTCAGCAGCGCAAGGAATGTCGACATCGTCCTAAGAGGAAGAAACTTCCCTTTATAGATTTTCAAAACTTCGGAATTCGAGTCCTGAGTGAACCACGACATTCACTGCAGCATATCTTTTGTTGTCCTTTCCTCCCGTTGTTCGTGCTGCTGTTGGTCCCTCTTTGTTCTGCTAGTCACATTTGATGCCCACATTTTCAGCAGTTGGTTTCATGTTTGTAGCCTGCAAGATTATTGATGTATCCTGTGAGTAACCACTTAGAATTTTTCACATCCAATAAAATTTATAAAACACAACAGGTGACAGATAAATTGATAAAAAAACATGAATAACATACTTCATAATTGAGCAAAATCAACACAAATTAGTTACAAACATTCAAACCGAGCAGATTGTATTATTGTAAACGCTGATATGAAAACACAAATGTAAAAGTTGGATTCTTGAAACCTAATTTTCCGTTTGGGTTTGGTTTAGAAACAGAGGATTTCTCATTTGAATTTGAAGCAGACTCTGAAAATTTTACTTAATTTCTTGTAAGTACACATTTCCAGTAAAAGTAGCGCGCACAAACACAGTTAAGTAATTTGTATGTTTAGGATATGGAGGAATAAAACATAGTTGCAATTTTGAACGGTGCAATCGATGTAATCGATCAACTGAATAACAGATCGTTTACGGACTATTCCATTTTTAACTCGATCAGTGATGTGATTAGCGAACATTGCGTGCTGAGTTGCCAAATTGTCGGAGATTGAAAAATGGTACTGTTCCTGAGTGTTGCCGATGATCTTGATGTCCAGTAACCAGCGGTCTCGATTTTTCTATCTTTCCCCTATAAAGAAGTAGTTTTGAAACATAACTTTATCCAGACAAATAAATTAGCAACACTTAATCATCGACAATGCTATGACAGATGATTATCCAAATAAATATTTCCAAACCAAAACTCATGATAAGGAAGAAAAGTAGGAAGTTGACAGTAACAATAATCTGCATAACGTTAACACAACATTCCTCCAACAATGAATCGAAGGCTTTCAATCAAGATTGAGCATAAATTGTCTGCTTTCAAGCTGACTTACCACATTGCATTTGCAGTTTTAACCATTGCAAATTCCAACATTATATAATGTACGATTGTAATTTAAAAACTCAAATTTCCAATATTTATATGGACGCTATATGTGCAGCCATGTGGGAGAAACAAAAAATCAATTATTGAACCTGTTATGGTTTTAAAAGATGCTAAAATTTTAAAAATTATGTATATAATCGACTTACCTGAGCATCAATCATGTTACTGTAGTTAATATTAGTCCCCGAGTCAAGTGTTCCAATGTTGTGCTGAAATATGCAAAACGACAGAAAACGATATGTTAAACATATATTTAAGATCATGAAATTCGAATGACATATTGACACGTATCAGTTTGTAAGTATGTGTTCAATTAATGAAAGGATATAAACACATTTCCAGTAAAAGTAACACGCGCAAACACAGATAAGTAATTTGTATGTTTAGGATATGGAGGAATAAAACGTACTTGCAATTATGAAAAACGCTATCGATGTAATCGATCAACTGAATAACAGACTGTTTATGGACTATTCCATTTTTAACTTGATCGGTGATCTGATTAGCGAACATTGTGTGCTGAGTGGCCAAACTGTCGGAGACTGAAAAATGGTACTGTTCCTGAGTGTTGCCGATGATCTTGATGTCCAATACTTGAACCAACGGTCTCGATTTTACCATATTGCCCCTATAAAGAATTAGTTCTGATTAGCGAACATTGTGTGCTGAGTGGCCAAACTGTCGGAGACTGAAAAATGCTACTGTTCCTGAGTGTTGCCGATGATCTTGATGTCCAATACTTGAACCAACGGTCTCGATTTTACCATATTGCCCCTGTAAAGAATTAGTTTTGAAACATAAATTTATCCAGACAAATGAATTAGCAACACTTAATCATCGTCAATGCTGTGACAGACGATTATCCAAATAAATACTTCCAAACTAAAACTCGTGATAAGGAAGAAAAGTAGGAAGTTGATGTTACCTCAGGGAAATCAATTATTGAATCTCAAACAAAATATTTCCAAATAAATCTATCCGACAATAAGTATCTGAGACTGCAATGCTTCTTTTTTCCATTTTGTTTACATATAAGATTCATGACCAAGCATTTAGCGCCAATGACATGACATTTTCAAGTCAATGGTAAAGAAGAATTGGTATATACAATTTCTTGGATAGGGCCAGTTATAAGTTTGAGGTCAATCAAGAATACCATGGTTTTGGGATGAAACAAACTGTTGCACATAAGCGTGGTAAACACACAGATATGAAGCAGTTACCATACGATTTATTATCTGTTCTGTATCAATTTAAAAGTTTACTATCGGTATTCCCATACGTATCCATATCCACATGGATAGTCCATCCAACTATCCTCATCAGTACCCTTACGGATTGAAGGATTAGGATAATATCATTAATTGTCAGTATTATTTATATTAGCATATATCAAACTCATTTAAATCTACTTACCTTTATCATAACCCCGCCATATCAGATTAATGTCAAATCACACACAAAAATAAACATAACCCGCATATTAATAAACTGAATTTATAAAAATGTCAGTGGATATTAAAATACCAAAGTTACCGTAGAAATATATAAATGAATGATCAGAATCAAATTTTCTGATTTGTTATCTGAAATTAAGGTTGTATGTTATTGTTGAAAATGTATGCTCTGATGAATGAACTATAAAACTATATAAGATATGATCTGAAGTCATTCAAGTAGTTTATCTATCTTTTTTATTTCGACGAAAAGACTTTTGATTTATCTATTTTTTTTATTTCAAAAAACACTATATTTCAAGGTATGCATTACCATGAAGAAAAAAGATATTTCAAAGGGCAAATTTGGACAATCAAAAACACCAAAAGTTGTAAAATATAAAATCTTTTTTATTTTCCATGAAAATTACCAATCAATCAAAATCGAATTTACATAAATAAGTGAGAAAACTCGTTATATTACCTGTAGTGTTCCACCCCCTCTAGTACTTCCACAATCATCAGACACAATCTCAATTGTCTAGGGATCAGTTGCATCCCACTGGAAGCCAACTACCTTGTCCCTGCATTCATACAAAATAAGAATTCAATTCATATGTAGGAATCTAATGAAAGGAAATTTTTTAAGATAAACGATCCAAAGTCGTGCCTATAATTAAACTTTAATATTCACATAAGATAAATATTTAATTAAAAAGTATCCCATATTCTTTTTTGCCTCTTTATTTCGTCACTTCTACTTATTCTGTTTATTGTTTGTTCAGGTGAACTGCTGGTCCATAATCCATATTTCCTGTGTACGTGTTTCTCATATTCTAATTAATAATACTCACCTTTTTTTCTGACAAATATATGAATAATATTAAACCATCGGAACAAAGATCAATTGAAAACATTTGAAAGAAATTAAACACCCAAATTTAATAACCACAAACAACAAAAGGTCACCCAAATAACGTTGATGAGGGGTAAATCTTCACCTGCTTCCACTTTCAGACCATCTCGAAGCCCTTCTGAAGTGCGTTTGCCCAGCCCTGAAACAACAAAATCAGAGACGAAGAGGTTAGTGCAGGGTTCAGCAGGAGGGGGCTTATTTGCTTGATTTGTAGGCTGCCAAAGAAAAGAAAAACTTGAATATAGAGTTGAGGATTGAGCTCCCAACCCTCGTTGTCGCTCTGACGCCACTACTCTCACCCCCCCCCCCCCCCCCGAATAAGGTTTCCTTATTTCAATCAATTGCAATGGATAAAAGTCAGTTTTGATCATAGTTATAAAGAACTTATGATTTTGTGATTATATGAAGATTCTGGATTCATGATAAAACTGTTTTTAACGTGATGTAACATTATTGTTGATATCAAATTTAATCTGCTGACATGGACCAATCATATGAAGACACGTGGCTATCTACATGGCAACAACCAACACCTCCGAGAAATCCTCGCGCTCCGAGGAACAAGACTACAACGAGGAAGACTAGTTCCCCGAGGAACCCACAAGCTCCGAGGAACAATGCCTCTCCGAGGAACTCTTGAGTACCGAGAAGCTTAGGCGGTCCGAGCAACTCAAGCGGTCCGAGCTGCATCTCGAACAAAGCATTAATAGCTGGATAATCAACAGTTCAACTGATTCATTAAATGCTTATCATTCAGACGCACACGCAAAGAGGGCATTAAATATATTACCCTTTCATATGTATATCATTTAATGTATTACCCTTTCACATTACAGCTCCAGCGCTATAAATACGTTGTACAATTCTCATTGTAGTGGAGAACCTGAATCCATAGTGGAATTTCTTGATAGAAATTATAATCGAGAATTCCCAAACACTCAGCAATAAAGCGACAGTGGACGTAGGCCATTCTTATAAGGCTGAACCACTTTAAAATTCTTTGTCTCATTTATTTATCTGTGATTGAATTATTAGAGTGATCTAATCTTTTACATCAACAGATTGGCGTCGTCTGTGGGAAACGACTGATAATATCGTTTTTCATAAAAAACAATCAATTACCAATGGCTGATATTCCTGAATCCAGCAATCGAAACGCTTGAACCCCTCCAAATCCATCTGATTCACCAATTATTCCAGATCTGACTGGAATAATGGCAAATCTGGCTCAGGGCCAGACCGTCATGCAAGAAACAATGCGACAACTCATCCAAACCCTCCACGGCGGTGCATCAGCCCATTCCGGACCACGAAGCATTCAAAGAAATACCCGTGCGCCTTCTTTGCGTACTAGGCGTACTAATTCATATCGCAATGAGGAATCTGAAGATTTTTCTTATCAACCTGGACGAACTTCGTAAGTGCGAGCCACAGATACTGAACAACGTGTCACCCTCTCCCCAGAAAGGACCAGCGCATTGGAAAGATTAAGTAGGGTTTCTCCTTTCGATCGATTAGGCCCTAGGAGGAACAAAAGTCCTCTTAATGCAGCATCGAGGAGCTTTCGACGACCATCAGATTTAAGGGAAGGATCTGCTCAGTCGCGACCAGCTGCTCGTCAAGATAAATCCTATGACCGACCAGCTGCTCGTCAAGATAAATCCCAGGAAGCCACTTCAACGCGATCAGTTACTCGAACCAATAGGCCCGAGGAAGGAAATGATGCATGGAAAGGATCTATTCAGAGGCTGGAGGATAGATCAGGGGAAATGGCTAGGGCCAAGAACCCTCTACAACGAACCTTTGTTCGAGGAACACCTTTTGTCCAGGATATTGTTGATTTTCCAACACCATCAAAGTTCAAAGCACCTGTTGTGACTCCCAAGTATGATGGGAAGACTGACCCTGTCCTTCATATAGAACAATACCAAGCTGCAGCCGACATCTATACTATCCCAGATGAGATGAGATGCATAGCATTCTCGGGAACACTTACCGGATCTGCTCAAATATGGTATAATAATCTTCCTCGAGGTAAGATTTCAACTTTTCTTCAACTGACCGAGTTATTCATTGGAATTTTTTGCTTTGGAGCAAAGCCAGTTAAACGAGTAGCACATTTGTTAAGTGTTAGACAAAAAGCTGGTGAGAGTACCAGAGATTATATAACTCGTTTTAATAACGAGAAACTCGAAGTCATTGATTATGAAGAGAAGACAACGATTACTGCTTTGATGAGTGGACTACTGCCAAACAAGTTGTACTACACTTTGGCCAAAGATCCACCTCGAACCATGGCAGACCTGATGGGAAAAGCGTCCAAGATTATGAATGCCGAGGAGGCTATGTCTGCGAAGAAGAATATGGACGCCAAAGAAACCAAGGTGGAAGGTGATAAAGCTAAGAAGAAAGAACATAAGAACAATGGTGGTGACAAACAATCCAAAAATAGGTCGTCATGGGAGGTCTTGAGGAAATTTGATAATTACACACCCTTGAAGGTAAATATCAACCACGTCCTGGAAGAAATTAAGAACAGCGAGGAGTTAAACTGGCCAAAGAAAATGAAGGCAGACCCTGACACGAGGAATAGGGAAAAATATTGCGAGTTCCACATGGATCATGGCCATATGACCAAAAATTGCATAGCTCTTCAGAATGAGATTGAAACACTCATCCGACGAGGAAAGCTAACAAAGTATGTTGATCGGGGAGGCGAAAGAAGAAACAACGACCGAACTAGAGAGAGGTCTAGATCTCCTCGGCGAGCAGATGAGAACAAGAAGAGAAACCATGAAGTTGATCCAGAAGATGACCCCGATCTTCCCAAGAAACCAAGGCAGCCAGAACGAGAGGTATTTTCAATACGCTTTGGGTCATTTGATTGTAATGTTATTACAGGAGGAGATGCAGGAGGAGGAGACCTTACTGCAGAAAGAAAAGCTTACCTCGGTAAGGCCCAAGCTTGCTCGTACATTCAGCGAATAAATCTAGCTGAGGAAGATCGCCCGAGAAAGGTGAACAAGGAGAAATTAGTTATCGGTTTTTCAAAAAATGACCTTGTAGGTGTTTTATATCCTCATGATGACCCGCTGGTGATCAAAATGAGAATGAAGGAGGTCATGATTTCAAGAGTGCTGGTTGACAATGGTAGCTCGGCAGACATCATGTTCTACTCGTGTTTCGATAGTTTAAATCTAAAGCTATCTCAACTGGAGCCTTACCACAGACCCCTCATCGGTTTTGCTGGCGAGAAAGTATTTCCACTTGGGACGATCAAGTTGGATATAATCATTGGTATGTGGCCTGCTTGTCTGACAGAAAGAATACGTTTCTTCGTGATAGACAAGAATGTCCAATCATCGTACAATATCATCATGGGAAGAGTAGGATTGAAGAAGTTCGAGGATGTGCCATCTACAGTGCATCAGTGTATAAAATTTCCAACAAACTTTGGAGTAGGAGTTGTGAAAGGTGATCAGAAAGTAGCTCGGGAATGCTATTATTCATCCGCCGAGCAAGAAGAACTGGAAGAATCAAAGAAAAAGACCACTACTTATCAAGTGGATGAAGGTGAAGAAATTGAAACATTGGATCCTCGAGATGAGTCGCAACTCGTGAAGGGTCAAGTGGTGGAAGCTACTGAAAACATCATTCTGGACGACGAGCACCCTGAGCGAACTACTCAAATAGGTTTATCGTTGGAAGCCTCATTAAAACAGGAATTGATAACTTTCCTTAGAAGTAGAAGACAAACTTTTGCGTGGAGTCATGAAGATATGCCTGGGATAGACCCAAAATTCTTATGCCACGAGCTCAATGTGAATAAGGAGATCAATCCTGTGAAGCAGAGAAGAAGAGTATTCAGTCCCGAGAAGAATCAAGCTATACAGGAGGAAGTCGAGAAGCTCCAGAAAGCTTGTTTCATTGAAGATGTTAAATATCCAGATTGGTTAGCTAATGTGGTGATGGTAAAGAAGAAAAACAACAAGTGGAGGATGTGTGTAGACTTCACCGACCTCAACAAAGCATGCCCAAAGGATCACTTTCCACTGCCCCGAATTGATCAACTGGTGGATGCTACCTCGGGACACGAGTTGCTGAGCTTCATGGATGCTTATTCTGGCTACAATCAAATTAAAATGAAACCTGAAGACAGGGAGAGTACTTCTTTCATTACCCCTAGGGGAACTTATTGTTATAATGTTATGCCTTTTGGTTTGAAAAATGCAGGTGCGACATATCAGAGGCTGATGAACAAAGTCTTTGCTGAACAAATCAGTGACAATATGGAAGTCTATGTTGACGATATGCTGACGAAAAGCAAGAAAGCTGTCGATCATCTAGTTGACTTAAGTCAGACTTTTGATCAACTAGATAAATATCAAATGAAGCTGAACCCGACGAAGTGCATATTTGGAGTACGAGAAGGCATGTTCCTCGGGTACATTGTCAATCAACGAGGCATTGAAGCAAATCCTGAAAAGATCAAAGCTCTATTAGGGCTGCGATCTCCAACGACGAAGAAGGAAGTACAGAGTCTCACAGGACGAGTAGCGGCACTCAACAGATTTGTGTCACGAGCAACTGATAGATGTCTCCCATTCTTCAAGACACTCAGAAAGACTTTTGAGTGGAATGATGAATGCGAGAAGGATTTTCAAGACTTGAAGAGATACTTGGGAGCACCTCCACTGTTGTCCAGGCCAGTGATGGGAGAAAAATTGTACTTGTACCTTGCAGTGTCCGAGAATGCAGTTAGCTCGACGTTGATCAGAGTGGAGAATGGAGTACAAAAGCCAATTTACTACACAAGTAAGGCCTTCCGAGGAGCAGAAATCAGATATCCAAGGCTGGAGAAATTGGCACTAGCGCTGATTGAGGCGAGCAGGAGAATGAGGCCATACTTCCAGGCTCATACTATAGTAGTATATACTGATATGCCATTGAGGCAAGCCCTGCATAAGCCAGAAAAATCAAGAAGATTGATGTACTGGGCAATAGAGCTCGGTGAATATGATATAGTCTATGAACCCAGATCATCGCTTAAAGGACAGGCTGTAGCAGATTTTATAGCGGAGTTCACCTATCCTGATAGCTCCGAGGAACAAAAGTTACTCGATGATCAACCTGTGGATGTTACAGGATCAACAAACACAGGCTCAGACCAATTCCGGTTGGTAAAAGGGCGTGTGGATGTTACAGGATGTGACGCAGAGATAGTTGTGAGGACTCCGGACGAGAAACAAGAGTTGCTCGCTGATCAACCTGTGGATGTTACAGGATCAACAAACACTAGCTCAGACCAACTCCGGTTGGTAAAAGGGCAAGTGGATGTTACAAGATCATTGACTTCGGGCTCAGACCAACTCCGGTTGGTAAAAGGGCAAGAAGAAATGATCGACGAAGAGCAAGAAAAATCCGAGGAGGAAAGGAAGCAACAAATATTTCACCGAGGAACTCTGACTGATCATAAATTCGAAGACGAGTTACCTATATGGAGGCTATATGTAGATGGCTCATCTTGCACTGCAGGATGCGGCGCGGGGATTATTTTGAGCACTCCGGATGAGGTCGATATGGAATACGCCTTGCGTTTCCAATTCAAAGCTTCCAACAATGAGGCTGAGTATGAGGCCATGATTGCAGGACTTAGTTTGGCAAAAATTATGGAGGCGCAACAGGTCATTGTTTTCAGTGATTCTCAATTGATCATAAACCAAATGATGGGAGTATATGCAGTTAGAGGAGAATTAATGATCAGATATCATGCAAAGGCAAAGGAGCTGGTGTCAGAATTTGCTGCTATTCTGCTGGTCAGAATACCAAGAATGGAGAATGCGAGAGCAGACGCCCTAGCTCGACTAGCATCAGCTACTCGCACCGAGCTACGACGAACAATCCCAATTGAAGTGTTAGCTGGTCGGAGCATAGATGAAGATCTGACGATGAACTTTATCACCCTTGATTTAGGACCATCTTGGATGGATTCCATCAGGGCGTATATCGAGGAGGGAGAATTGCCAATTGACAAGCTCGCTGCCAAAAAATTGAAGTTTAAAGCTGCTCGGTATGTATTAACTAATGGTGTTTTATATAGACGAGGAATTATGGCAGGTTTGCAGAGATGTGTACACCCCTCCGAGGTGAAAGAATTAATTGAAGAGATCCACGAAGGGTCTTGTGGAGCACATGTAGCAGGTCGGACGCTTTTACAAAGGGTGATGACGCAAGGATACTACTGGCCGACGATGAGGGCTGATTGCATAGCCTACGCCAAGAAGTGTGACAAGTGCTAGCGCTTTTCCTCCATCCGAAGAACTCCATAAGCATTGTTGACACCCATAACTTTCCCTTGGCCATTTGCTATGTGGGGAATAGACTTGGTTGGGCCACTGCCAACGACTCGAGGAAGGTTCAAGTACCTCGTCGTCGCAGTGGATTATTTTACTAAATGGGTAGAAGTTGAGCCACTCATTGATATGACGTATGAGAAGGTGTATCAATTTGTTTGGAAGAACATCATTTGTCGATATGGTCTACCTCATGCCTTCATCACAGACCATGGAACACAATTTGATAACGAGGAGTTTGCCGCCTATTGTCATCAATCAAATATTTTGAAGGTCCACTAAGCACTAGGCCATCCTCAAAGCAATGGACAAACTGAGGTGACAAACAGAACGTTGCTAAATGGCTTGAAGAAAAGATTGGATGATGCAAAAGAAAACTGGATCAACGAGTTACAATCAGTACTTTTGTCTTACCGAACTACTCCCCGAGTAGCAACTGGAGAATCACCATACATGCTGGCGTTTGGAAGTGAAGCCGTTATACCTGCTGAGTTGGGCCTTCCAACACACAGGGTACTGAATTTCAATTCCCCTATCAGCGACTTAATGAGAAGACTAGATTTAGACATGCTCGAGGAAGTTAGAGAAGAAGTAGCCATTAGAAATGCTGCTTACCAGCAGCGAACAGCTTTGTTCTACAACAAAAGGGTGAAGAAGTGCGACTTGAAAGAAGGAGACTATGTGCTGAAGAAAGTAATTCAAAAGCACAATAAGCTGGAAGAAAACTGGCATGGACCATACCGAGTTACAGAAGTTGTTCGACCAGGAACTTATCGAATAGCAACTCTAGAGGGGGAGGAGTTCAAGAATGCATGGAACGCAGAGCACCTACGCAAGTATTATCAGTGATGTATATGTAACACAGTTCCATCAGTATGAATAAAATGAAGATATTCTGCTAAAGTCTCTCCTTTTATTGAGAATTTTTTGGGGAATACTAGTGCTACACATTACTCGGCAAAACTTGGCAAAACTCAGACTGCTCAGCAGCAAAATATTCCTAAAAATGCCAACCTCGGTTGGTTAGGAAACAAAATATTCCTAAAAATGCCAACTTCGGTTGGTTAGGAAACAAAATATTCTTAAAAATGCCAACCTGTTTGGCTAGGAAACGAAATATTCCTAAAAATGCCAACCTGTTTGGCTAGGAAACAAAATATTCCTAAAAATGCCAACCTGTTTGGCTAGGAAACAAAATATTCTCGCAAATGCCAACTTATGTTGGTCGGGAGGTAAGATTATTCCAGAAAGTGCAAAAGTTGCTAACTATGGCTGGTCGGGGATAAAAACCCACCAACTATAGTTGGTCGACAAAGAAAATTTACCGACCTTGGTTGGTCGGAAAAATTTAAGAGAAAAGTCTACTAACTATGGTTGGTCGGAGATAAAAACCCACCATCTGTAGTTAATCGACAAGCAAAATTTATCGATCTTGGTTGGTCGAAAACATTTTATGGGTAAAATGTTTTCAAAAAGACTAACTATAGCTGGTCGGGGATAAAAACCCACTAACTGTAGTTGGTCGACATGGAGAGTCTAACAACCTTGCTTGGTTGGAAACATTTTAAACAACATTTTTATACTCATTACTTTATTATTAAGTGATCGAGAAACAGTATTGATACTTATAACTTTTTAATTGTTACTGAGTTGGTCGACAAACAACACAATATTATTATCTTTTTAACAGATATGCATGAATATAAAGTGTTTGATAATTACAAGACACTAGCAATCAAGATTTGCAAACAAAAATGAAAGTCTTTCATTGAATTCAAAATAAATTACATTGATAATGAAATTACAGTTACATTGACATGTATACTAACTATTACATCAAAAATTCCTATTTTACTGGTCTCTTCCCCTCTGCTTTTGACACAGGTTCCTCGCCAGCAGGCGGATCATTTAAAGACAGAGGAGAATTGATGAAGTTGAGATCCTTCAACATCCTGATATTCATCAAGGATGGTCGATCTAAGAGATGCTCGGGACGAGATACCTCGATTTGAGAATGTAAATTGTAGTCACCGAGATACTTTGAAATTAAGCTCTGAGGAATGGCCCGAGCAGGGATCCAATCCATGTCCAAATTGTATGGTGGCACAGGCAAGTCGAGCAACCCGGGATTATGGTAGTCCCACAGATAATGACCTTGTTCGAGCTTCAACACACCTAAGGCATTCAGCCAGCCTTGCTTGTAGCCCTCATTGTTGGCATTCTGGATACGATCGTCCAAGTGGAATAGTGATTTGTTGTATCCAGCCATCCAGAACTCCCTGGGCTGTTTGTGGAATTGATATGTTAGCCTTTCTAGCTGCTCGTGGAGATTCTTGATGAAAAGCTCCTTATTCTCCAAGATTGACTTCTGCGCAGAGAGCTGTTTTTCCATGTCCCTAATCTTCTTTGACATATCAGACAACGCCTGGTTCTTCGACATTAATTGGAAAGCCTGGTTCTCTAAGGCAGACTGAGTCCTCTGTTCCTCGACAAGAACCCGAGCTGCTCTTGCTCGTCCCCGAGGAGCTCTTGCTCGACCACGAGAAGATGAAGAGGTGCCAGAGCTCCTCAAAGTCTCAAACTCTTCCCTCAACTTGGCGTTCTCAACCTCTAAGAACGAAAATCCCTCATCGGTCACTGGGATCAAGGCACTAGAAGTGGAAGCTGTAGACTGCAATTGTGACAGCTCCTTCTGCAGGTTGTTATTTTCCTTTTCCAGCAACTCAGCAATCTGTCTGCATTCTTTGACCTCACCTCTCAAGGTTCTCTCCCTTACATCGTACCCAACAAAGAGCTTCTCGTATCCCTTATCGGCAATGATCTGCTGGTACTTCTTCTCGTACCCCTCGTGCAATAAAGCAGTGGATTCTTTGTATTGAAGCTGAAGGTCTTCGAGGGTGCCTTGAAGATCCTCAATCATTTCATAATAGGCAACGTTATCGGCTACAGCCCTATCAAGCAGACACTTCAGATATTGATATGCTTCCACTGCCTGTTCTGAAGCTTCCTGACCAAGTATGTCGACAACTTGTGCAGCACTCAGGTCTGTGTGACCAGCCTTAAAGTACTCATTACATTGTCGCAGCAACTTTGTATCATGGGCAGATAGCAATTCCATCCTGGTCAGAAACTAACAGAGAAAGAAGAGCAATCATCAATAAGAAGAATAAGCAGAGTATGAATGAAAGATAGACAACAATATGCAAAAAAGTTCAAGTTTTATTAGATCATAGTTCAGAGTTACATCTTCTGGGTTACATTTGATAAAGAGAAACAAAATAAAGAGAAACCCGAACAACACTACACCTTTTCCTTATCTCCCAAAACCTTCTCGGGAGGTTGGGATGAAGAGGTAGGTTGCTCGGGGAGAATAGGCAGTTGCTCGGAGGAAGAAACGATTTATTGATTTTCCTCGGCAGCAGGCTAGATGGCTAGGGCATGATCTCCCATCACTATCGAAGACTTTTCAGAGGTAGCTTCGTCCTCTTCTAACTCTTCTGGAGTTGGAGGGGGACCAGGGATATGTCTCTGGAAGAGCTCGGAAGACTCGTCGACCTTCATTTCCTGAAGGGCAGCAACCCATCCATCCCTAGAATATTTGAGACCGCCATAGTCCACTTGCGACACCATGGCAGCCAACCCCTTGTTCCACCCCTTGTCCCAGCCAGAGCTGAAGGACTTCTTCACAGCCATCTTCCTCTTGGTCTTCTCCAAGGCAAGCTTTTCGGACAGCAAGTCATCAGCAGCTTTCATTTTTTTGTCAGCTTCCTCCTTCTGCCGACCTACTTCCCGAAGTTGAGCCAACTCCTCCTCGACAGCCTTAAGTTTATCTTCAAACTCTCCTGCAGTTTTGAGCTTCTCTTCAAGCTCCTTATTTGCCTTCTCCGAGGCATTTATTCTCTTCTCCAACTCCTTGGAGGCATCAACAGCCCGATCTTTTTCTTGCTCGGAGGAGGCAAGCTTCTTCTCCTAGACATCTTTATCATCAGCATATTTCTGGCGAGAATCTGCCAGAGACTTGGTAGCTTCTTCCAGAGCTCTCTCCACACTGGACGAGGAGCAAGAAGCTTTAATCGCTTCATCCTTCTTCAGGATTATATTGAAGCATCTCGTCAACTGTGAACAGAAAAAGAAAGCAAGTTAGAAACAGAAATGACAAAGGAAATATGAAAAATTCAAAGTAAAGAGACTTACAGAAGCAAGGTGACGAGCAGCTAGTGAGGTGACCATGTCCCGAGTAAGGTTTTCTTCAGTACCTTGGACCTCAGGAATGATCGAGGACTTCACCGAGCTCATGGCAGAGCTCGGGGGAATAAAAGTTGGAACCCCAGTTCCAGTAACTGGGGGCTGAGTAATGGTATCAGCCAAATTGACCGAGGAGCTCTTCTTCAGCCTCCTCGAGGGAACAGTTACAGATTCAACCAAGGAAGAAACCTTGGTCGGTGATATCACAATCACCTCTCCAGGAGCAGCAGACCTGCTAGGAGCCACTGCGGGCTTTCCGGCAACTTTAACAGGAGCAGCTGGAGGAGCTGCATCAGTCTTCTTTGTCCCCTCCCTTGAGACATCAATCCTACTCCTTTTTACCTCCCCAGAACCGGAGGCAGTTTTCTCAAATAGGGTAGGAGGTCTTCTCTTCTTCATCCTTTCACTTAAAGGAATATGGGATTCAGGCGATGAGCTTGTGGAAGCTGGTACCGGCTCTGATTCACTTATCACTGGACGAGCAGTGAAAGAAGTGGTGTAGCTCTTGTACTGCAACAGATACGAAGCTGATCTAATGTGCTCGTCGACAACACTTTGATGCAGACTCCAGATAAGTTTCAAATGCCTTATATTGACATCTGCATCTTTTGGGCACTTTCTCTTACTATCAACTGCAAATAAATAAACATTGTTATCAGTAGCACATTTTATCAAACACAAAAGAAACATGATTTTAAAATAAATAAAATAAAATAAAAATAACCTATCCCATTGCCATAAGGAGGGCATCTGGGACCCTGGTAAACCTCATCTCCAGCTAATGGAGGGTGTTGCCAATTTTTTATGACAACCCCGTGTTCAAAATAATCCCTATTGGAATCAGGGAGATTGACTACTAAGGCTCTATTTTAAAATCTAGTTTTTAAATAAAAAATATTATCATTAACTGCCCATCTATAGCAGTACATGATTTCTGGAATTCCTATTCGAGTTCCATGAATTTTATTTAACCTATACACCCCATTAACTATTCTCCATGTGTTGGGGGCTATTCGTGCAGGAACAACGTCAAAGTACTGACAGAATTCCAGACACAAGGAATTTGGTGGAAAAGAAAATCCACACTCAGCAAAAAAGAGACTAGGAAATCAATGTCCCTCAGCCAAATGGAAGTAATTAGAAGGCTCAGAAATCTCTTCCAAAACAAGCCATAAAGGAATGGAGAAATCAGAACGAAACTTCTCAAGAGACTCAACAGGGTAAACCATGGTGAATAAAGAAATGAAGAAGAAGGAAGAAGATCTTACAGGAAAAGAATGGATCTGCTGACAACGAACGACGAAAAAGATGAACGCACAAGAGAGTAGGAAGAGACGACGTAAAACTCAAAGATAAAAATTTGAAAGGTAGAAGACGATGGGAGCGTATGTGAAGTTTAAATACCTTGCCTTGGGAAATGGTGAAATAATGATTACAAAAAAGGATTATTACGTTACCGACGGCTAAAAAGATGAAAAGTGGCGCGGTAATCAAAGCGGACAACAGCGGCTAAAAAGATGAAAAGTGGCGCGGGAATCAAAGCGGACAACAGCGGCTAAAAGGACGAAAAGTGACGCGGGAATCGAAGCACGCAGAAAAGTCCAAAAAAGCATGATTCTACGAATTGGGAAGGAGAAATAAATACAAGGGAAACGCTCTTAAAAATCAGGAAGACTATTTAAAGCTACCATATTCAGAGAAAGAATGTTCCATACTCCTCAAATTTCGAACTATGAAACATTGGGGGCTTCTGTTGATACCAAATTTAATCTGCTGACATGGACCAATCATATGAAGACACGTGACTATCTACGTGGCAACAACCAACACTTCCGAGGAATTCTCGCGCTCCGAGGAATAAGACTACAACGAGGAAGACTAGTTCCCCGAGGAACCCACGCGCTCCAAGGAACAAGACTACAACGAGGAAGACTAGTTCCCCGAGGAACTCACAAGCTCCGAGGAACTCTTGAGTACCGAGAAGCTTAGGCTGTCCGAGCAACTCAGGCGGTTCGAGCTGCATCTCGAACAAAGCATTAATAGCTGGATAATCAACAGTTCAACTGATTCATTAAATGCTTATCATTCAGACGCACACGCAAAGAGGGAATTAAATGTATTACCCTTTCATATGTATATCATTTAATGTATTACCCTTTCACATTACAGCCTCAGGGCTATAAATACGTTGTACAATCCTCATTGTAGAGGAGGACCTGAATCCATAGTGGAATTTCTTGATAGAAATTATAATCGAGAATTCCCAAACACTTAGCAATAAAGCAACAGTGGACGTAAGCCATTCTTATAAGGCTGAACCACTTTAAAATTCTTTGTCTCATTTATTTATCTGTGATTGAATTATTAGAGTGATCTAATCTTTTACATCAACAATTATGATTTATATCCGATTTTTATGATTGACAAAACATTATTGATTAACATGTAGTATTAGATCTTTCGGTTTATAATCTCATGTTTTTCGTTAATGAAAATTTCTTTATAACAATTCTGATTTATGAATCTGAAAATCTTGAATTTTTGATGAATCTGAAAATCTGGAAATCCGGAATTTTTTTATGAATATGAAAATCTGGAATTTTTAAGTAATCTGATAATCATACATATGGTAATTCGAATTTGTGTTATGTATAATATTAAGAACGAAATTACTGCATATAGTCCTTATCTTATGATAACTGTCCCATTATGATAACTGTCCCATTATCGTATGATAACTGCATACAGTCATGTTATTAGAACCCTAATATGCCGTTAGCATTATTTTATTGTTTCAAGTTGTGTAAGCAATCTGGTAAACAGTTTTATTAATCATGATAAGAAAACGAATCAGAGTCCGTTAAAGCCCTCAAAACCCCTTTTTTGCCATTTTAGGAAATAATCTCGGGGCTTATAAATCTTTACAGAAAATTAATATTAATGTTCCGCAAAAAATTTTGGTTTTCTGGCATGTTTTACTTCAATTCTATGGTGAAAACTCATTTTTGCCATTTCTGGCAAAATTCATGAATTATGCATTTTTTTACTATACCCGGGCAATTCTGTTTTGAGGCATTTAAGCTACTATTGGTATCTTTGTAATTACTGATAGATTACGTATTATAGTTAATATTTAATGCATAATTAACTATATTTAAATTAATACATGTAAGCAATTATTTATTTGAGTTAAGTCAAAGGCCAAACACAGGCTGAGACTGCATGTACGAATAATACACTTACATTCATTAAAGGTTTATTCTAATGTTAGTTATAAAATTGGATTGAGGCGCAACACATGCTAATTTCTGAATTGAACAACATTAGAACTGGTTTTGTGAAAACAGAATAGTTGACATTAAGTCCATTAATCATGGTATTAAATGTTTAGGCAACAAACACAGATGCCAAAATTATGGGATCATGATAAATGAATCATAGGGTAATATGTCTTTACAATCTGAACATTATGTGATGATTAACACGGATTCCGTGATATTCAGATTGTAAATGAAATATGCCAAAATTTTTAGTCAACAATTCAATATTCGACCCTTGCAATTTTTGTTGATTGTGAAAATTTTATTTGTGAATATTGTTATTAATTACAGTTCCCCTTAGCCTGTATTCGCAGGCTCAGTCCTATTCCAAATTTGATGGAACTAATTTTTCTGAATGTAATGAGCAAATTGAGTTCAGTCTAGGGGTTCTCGACCTCGACATAGCAATTATGTGTGATGAACCCGCTGCTATTACTGATGCTAGTAGCAAGGATGAAATTGTTGTCCATGAAGCATGGTCTCGATCCAATAGGATGGCCCTTATGTTTATGCGAATGTGCGTTACTGCTAACATTAAGACCTCCCTACCTGAAACTACGAAAGCGAAAGAGTATTTGAACAACATTAAGGAACGCTTTCGCACTGCTGATAAATCCCTTGTTGGGAAACTAATGGCTGACCTGACCACTATGAGGTTCGATGGTACTCGAACCATGAATGAGCACATTATAGAGATGACCAATCTGGCTGCTAGACTTAGAGTTTTGGGCATGACAGTGGATGAGTCTTTTCTCGTCCAATTCGTCCTAAACTCCTTACCTCCTGAGTATGGGCCTTTCCAAATCAATTACAACACTATAAGAGATAAGTGGAATGTAAATGATTTGCAAAGCATGTTGGTACAAGATGAAGGAAGGCTTAAGAAACAGAATGGCCACGTGACTAAGGGACAGGTGGAAAATCTGACAATCAAAGGAGATGGTTTGAATAAGTTCAGCAAGGGCATTCAGAAAGGTCCTGGGACGTATCATCAAGTTGAACCATCAACTACAACTGTAAAGAAGGAAAAGAACGACAAGTGTCACATCTGTAAAAAGAAGGGCCATTTCCAGAGGGATTGTCATAAACGAAAGGCCTGATTTGAGAAAAAGGGTAAGCCCTTTATTTATGTTTGTTTCAAATCAAACCTTATTAACGCTCCTTCTAACACTTGGTGGATTGATTCTGGTTCTATGTGCTATGTTTCTAATTCGATGCAGGGCTTCACTTCGATCCGCAAAACAAATCCAAATGAGCATTTTCTCTACATGGGCAATAAAGCGAAGGTGAAAATAGAAGCTATTGGAGTCTTTCGCCTGATTTTAAGCACTGAATTTATTTTAGATTTGCACGAAACTTTTTATGTTCCCACTGTTTCTAGGAATTTAATTTATGTTTCCAAACTTGCTTTAGACGGTTTTGCAATTGAATTTAAGTACAATGGTTTTGATTTGATTAAAAATTCTAATAATGCTGGTTTTGGATTTTTATCAAATGGTTTATATCAATTGAATCTTGAAAAGAATTTTTCTGAAACCCTTGTGACCCTGCATCCTAATGTTGGTACGAAACGTACACTTAATGATGAAAAATCTGCTTATTTGTGGCATAAAAGATTAGGGCACATATTCAGGTCGAGAATTGAAAGGCTCATTAAAGATGGAATACTCCATAACCTGGATTGGGCCAATTATGATATATGTGTGGACTGTATTAAAGGAAAACAGACCAAACATACAAAGAAAGAACCCACAAGAAGCAGCCAACTACTTGAAATAATACATACAGACATATGTGGACCTTTTGATATTTCATCCATTGGTGGAGAAAAATACTTCATCACCTTTATAGATGATTTTTCATGTTATTGCATTTTGTACATGTTGCATGATAAATCTCAGTTTGTGAACGTCGTTGAAATATACATTAATGAGGTTGAGAGGCAACTAGGCAAAAAGGTGAAAATTATTAGGTCTGATAGATGTGAATATTATGGTAGATATGATGAGTCAGGGCAACGCCCTGGCCTATTTGCTAAACTCCTTGAAAAATTAGGTATTTGAGCCTAATACACAATGCTAGGATCACATTGGCAGAATGGTGTAGCTGAAAGGCGTAATCGTACCCTTATAGAAATGGTTATAAGTATGATAAGTAGGACCCAATTGCCTACATTTTTGTGGACACATACATTAAAGACCGCTGTACACATCTTAAATAGGGTTCCTAGTAAGTCAGTTTCAAAAACCCCTTTTGAACTTTGGAAAGGATGAAAACCCGATTTAAGGTATTTACGTGTGTAGGGTTGCCCAGCGGAAGATAGAATCTATAACCCTCATGAAAAGAAATTGGATTCTAGGACATTATCTTGTCATTTCATTGGGCATCCAGAAAAGTCGAAGGGATATAGATTCTACTGTCCAAATCATATAACTAGAATCATAGAAACTGGAAATGCTAAATTCATTGAAGAAGGTGAAGTGGGAGTATAAAAGAAAAGGAGGTAATCATTCGAGAAGTCAGGGTACAAATTCCTAAACCCAGAGTTCATAACATACCTGTTGTTCCTAATGTAGTTGTTGAACCGGTCATTGACCAAATCAATAACAATGAACAACAAGTGAATGATCGACCAACTGAATAACCATATAATGAGACTATAACCGATGAAACTTTTGAAGCACCACAGGAAATGCCATTAAGAAGATCTCAAAGAGAAAGGAGATCGGAAATTCCGGATGATTATGTGGTATACCTTCAAGAGATCGAATTTAACATAGATAACATTAATGATCCAGTTTCTTATGAAAAAGCTGTAAATAGTGATGATTCCGATAAATGGATTAATGCCATGAATGAAGAAATAAAATCTATGAATGACAAAAAATAAAGTTTGGGAGTTGGTCGAATTGCCAGAAGGAGAAAAACAAGTTGGGTGCAAATGGATATTTAAGACCAAACTTGACTCAAAAGGCAATATCGAACGACATAAAGCTAGACTTGTTACCAGAGGTTTTAATTAATGAGAAGGCATTGATTATAATGAGACCTTCTCTCCAGTTTCAAAGAAGGACTCATTAAGAATCATATTAGCATTGGTGGCTCATTATGATTTGGAGTTGCACCAAATGGATGTAAAAATAGCTTTTCTAAATGGGAGTTTAGAAGAAGAAGTCTACATGGCACAGCCACAAGGCTTCGTAAATGAAGGAAAGGAAAACATGGTATGTATGTTAAAGAAGTCAATATATGATCTAAAGAAAGCTTCTCGTCAATGGTACATTAAGTTCCACGATACCATTACACCCTTTGGGTTTAAGGAAAACACTGTTGATCGGTGAATATACCTGAAGATCAGTGGGAGTAAGTTTGTGTTTTTAGTACTATATGTTGATGACTTACATATCGCCAGCAGTGATCTTGGTTTATTAAGTGAAACCAAGAAGTACATTTCTAAAAACTTTGAAATGAAAGATTTAGGTGAGGCATCCTTCGTGATTAGGATAGAAATATCTCGGGATAAATCACGAGGAATGCTAGGATTATCTCAGAAAGCTTACATTAACAAAGTTTTAGAAAGATTTAGCATGCAAAGTTGCAATCCAATTAATATTCCACTTCAGAAAGGGGATAAGTTCAGCTTAAGTTAATGCCCCAGAAGTGATTTAAAAATGGATCACATGAAAGGCATGCTTTATGCTTCTCTCATAAGGAGCCTGTTTTTTGCACAAGTTTGCACTAGACCGAATATCAATTTTGCCATTGGGATGCTAGGCAGATATCAAAGCAATCTGGGGATTTACCATTGGAAAGCTGCAAAGAAAGTGCTGAGGTACCTGCAAGGGACCAAGGATTACATGCTCACATATCAGAAGACTGATCACCTTGAGGTGATTGGTTATTCAGACTCAGATTTTGGGGGATGCCTTGACAGTAGGAAGAGCACTTTGGGTTATGTCTTCCTTATGTCTAGAGGAGCCGTTTTATGGAAAAGTTCTAAGCAAAGTGTCATTGCATCATCTACTATGGAGGTTGAATACGTAGCTTGCTTTGAAGCTAAAAATCATGGATTATGACTGTGAAACTTTATTTCAGGACTTAGAATTATGGGGTCAATATCTAAGCCGCAGAAAATTTATTGTGATAATGTTGCAGTAGTCTTCTTCTCGAAGAACGATAGGTATACTAAGGCTGCTAAACATATTTAGATGAAATACCTATCAATTAAAGAAGAAGTTCAGAAACAAAGAGTGTCAATTGATCACATTAGTACGCGTGATAACATAGCAGATCCTCTTACGAAAGGACTATCTCCAAAGACCTTTATGGAACATGTCAAAGAGATGGATCTCGATTAGTTAGATTATTATTGCTATTTTGGCTTAGTTGTTTAACATTATTACTTGAATTCAATAAAAGTGTTTCTGATTTCTATTATTTCTGTCTTTTGTGAATGCATGCATATAATTCTGAATTATTGTTGACATAAATAGTCCTTATTCAAAAGGACATTATGAGGCCATTATGATACCCAATATTAAAGGCTCAATTGAATGAAACATTGGTGTTGTGGTACATGGAAGGAATCATGCTCTTGAATAGAATGGAACCGCCATGACTCGTATCCATGAATAATTTGATTTAGCAAACTAAATTTATCAATGATTGTGCACCTTATGATACCTAATTTAATTATATGAATTATTACGACCAAGTGGGAGACTGTTGGAAATTAATGTTAAGGGACGAAATTAATTATTTAATTTCAATTGTATTAAATTCCGAATTTCCTATTTATCTGGTCTTGATATATGTTAGATAATTAATTAGCAATATGATAAATACAAATTTTAAAAGATTGGGCAAACCTTATCCGTTAGTCACATGATGGTTAGTGACATTAGTTGGAGACTTGAAAATAGTCCCACCTCCACTAGGATTCGGGCCCTCTTCCCTTTATAAATAGAGACTTCTACACCATCTAGAGTCATCTCAATACACACTGTTTCTAAGGAAGGAGAAAAATTCCGAAATTCTTATTATTCCTATTTCTCACAAATATTCTGGGCACATAAGAGAGTAATTCTGGGGTATTCAAGAAGGGATTCAAAGGAAGCTTTGACAGGAGCATTCAAGTAACCTTATTCCAATCAATTGCAATGGATAAAGGTCAGTTTTGATCCTAGTTATAAAGAACTTATGATTTTGTGATTACATGAAGATTAAACATCCTGGATTCATGACAAAACTGTTTTTAACGTGATGCAACATTATGGTTTATATCCGATTTTTATGATTGACAAAACAGTATTGAGTAACATTTATGCCTTTCTTCTCTCTCACCAATACAGGGCTTTATGCCTGATTTATGGGGTAACCGAAAGATGAGGGGATAAAGATGAAAGAGAAAATGAGGTTGATTTGGTTTCCAAGAAAACTTTTCGGTTCTTATCGTTTCTTAATGGTTATTGGTATAAGTTTAATAATTTAAAAAACATTAAATGCTATTAAAACCTCTAATACTATCGTATTAGAGTTATAATATAGATGTCTTTGAGGCGCAATTGGTGAATGTTGATGGCACGAGCCAACATCATTGAATGGATGTGGGTTCGTACCAGCGAATTAACCAATCGGGTCTCTAAGACATCAAAAAAAAATTCCAGCAAATGCTATAATTTTTCAAGTGGGATTGTTTGATAACATTCATTTTTGAGGTGACAAATTAGAGTTTCTAACAAAATAAAATCAGTTTATAACGAAAAAAACAGTTTATAACGAAACAAAAAAAATATTAATAAAATAGTTTTTAACAAAAAGAAAATAATTTTTAACAAAAAGAAAACATTTTTTAACAAAATAAAAAAATAAGAAAACTTTTTAACAGCAAAATAGTTTAAAAAAAATAGTTGTTGACAAAACAAAACAGTTTTAACAAAAAACACAGATTTAACAAAAAAAAAATATAGTTTTAACAAAATAAAAAAGTATAATGAAAAAAAACAGTTTATAACCAAAAAATAGTTTTTTAAGAAAAATAGTTTTGAACAAAAAGAAAATAGTTTTTAACAAACAAAAAAAATAGTTTTTAACAAAATAAAAACAATCTAATAAAGTAAAAAACAGTTTTTAACAAAAGAAATGAAATTTTAAAAAGGATAGCATATTTTGTGGGGAAATATTGCTTCACTATATACCAAAGCAAATTTTACCAACAAAAGTGGGGAAATAATGGCAAATTGCATGTGAACATGGGTAGTACCCATGGAAAAAATTTCATGACAAATAAGGTCAATCAAACACACCAAACAGTAAATAAATCCTTCAATTGTCACCATTTACCATATTTGTCATGGCTATCATATACACCCTTAGTATTGTCCCTAAAATGAATATATTAATGCCGTGAAAATATTGTAATAGGGACCACAAAATTTATGATTCATAAAAGGGTTAATTATTAGTGAGTCTCATTTGTTACCTTGTAATGCACCAAATCCTTTCCTAATTTTTTATCGCTAAAAGGCTTGTTTTAAAAAATAGCTCATTGTGTTTGACAAAAACACTTATAATTAAAATTCACTACTAACCCATCTCATAAAACCTATTTTCACTTTTCCTCTCTTCTCCTCTTCCTCTCAACTCTCACTCCCCTTTCTCTTCATCACTACTAGCGCCACCTCGGTCACCAACAACCCTCCCCCCCCCCCCCCCCACAACGTCGCACCAACTCACCCCATTGCCCCACCCCCACCTCTTCGATTTCTCGAATGTCGGAGCGACGACTGAAAGAGAGAAAAAGGAGAAGAGAGAGGGAGAGAGAGAGAGACTCTCGTGCAGAGAGGTCTGCTCCAGCGGTAGTTGGAAGTTGTTGGTGGCTCCATTGTCGAAGAATGTGCATCGCAGAGAAATTCAGAATTTTACAGAAACTATTAATTTATTTGTTTTATTTTTTCATAAAAAAATAGCGAATATGGGTATTGTTTGATAGATCTTCATGACTAGATTCTAAATATATAAATTTTATGGATTTTGGATTTGTACATTTAAAGTTACAGACTTTTAAAATTTTGATGAATTTTTTTTGCAAAAAAAAAAAACTAGGTAGTTGCAAAAAAGTGATATTTCTGGGATATTTTAGTCATTTTAATCTATTTAATTGGAAAATAGAATCTTTGATAATATTTATCAAGTCGAGTGGTCAACTAAATCATTGACCATGTCAATGGGATTTGTTATTAATAACCTTTTCATACAACTACATTAATCAAATTATGGGTTTATTTGTTTTTAAAATCTGTACGAAGATATTCTACTGAAAATTTATATATCTTCCATTTTAGTGTAGTTTGGTTTTAAAAAACGGCCATTACGTAACGGTATCTGGAGGAAACGTTTCGGATACATACCGATATATCGGATAGAACCAAATTCACACTCGTATCCCCTTACGAATCCGATACGTAACGGTAATGCTGTTACTATCCGATACCAACCGTTATAGTTCCATTTTTTACATGGAAAGTGAAAAAGAGAAACATGAAAAAAAAAGGACATTTGTAAGTTTCTTCAGCAGTGCTGCACCTTTATGAGTTTGAGTAACTAAGGGTGTGTTTGATTGCAAACATGAAAAATGTGTGGCAAACAGTTCATTTGAATGAGAAGTTTGAAAATGAGCGAAAAAAAGAGTTTTTGGTCTTACTTTTTCTATTTTCCATGGAAACCAATTCTTTGTTGTTATGTGAACGATTGTTGTTCATATGTAATGGGAAAAAACACACCCTAAATTACAAACGAAAACGAAAAAGAAAAAGGAGACAAAGAAAGAAAAGAAGACAAACCTGTTAAGCTTTGTAAGTTTGTTTTGAAAGAATATTCCCATCACTTTTAACTATTTATTTGTCAGCAACTCACTCTATAATATGCATATGCACCTTCACTTTTTCTTCCTTCAAGTTCCAAGTTCCATTCTCCATTCAAAGAACAATAAACTAAGCCCGAAGTTACCAAAGTTCCAAACGATTAGCAGCACTGCTTCTGCTTCAAATTTCTATCAGGTCCCTTCCTTGACAGAGGACGAGGAGATCACAGTGGCCGTTAGAGAGAAGCGGGTGTGGGTCGACATTTCTCAGATTTTCAATGTGAGATTTGGTATGTGGGTTTTTGTTGTTGAGGTTGAGAGAAAGAACAGATCTGCCGTGAGAGAGAGAGAGAGAGTTTTTGTTTTGTTTTGTAAAATTGTATTATGTAAAGTAAACCTTATCTCATTTTGTGGTTGAGATGAGAGGAAAAACAGTTCCCTTTAGTTTTTGTTTTAAATGTCGTAAGAGGAGAGAGTAATTTTTGTTCAATTTTTATTGTGCAATTTTTGTTTAATTATTATTTAATATAAATGTATTATTATTTAGTATGATATTATGTGTCCAAAAATATGGGGCAAAAAAACACTAATAAAAATACCAAAAATTATATAAAATTCTATCAAACTATTTAGAATTTTTTGTTAAAATTTAGTAATTATTATTATGTTTTAAAATTAATTATTATTCAATTTAATATTAAGTTAACTTATTATTTTTTTTCTTTATATAAATGCATAAAAATAATGAACTTTTTTATTTATTTGTTTTGTAGGATATTTTAAATAAAGAAAATGCCTCGTGAAAGAGTCGAGGAAGATGAGACGGATATCACCCCAAGTGGGGATATTGGGTGGAGGTTTGCTACTCCAGTTTTAAATAATACGCTGAAATTAAATTGCAAACTGTGCGGAAGAGAAATAAATTGTGGTATAACTAGACTCAAACAACATTTAGCTCATCTAAAGGGACAAGTAAAAGAGTGTCCTAACGTCACAATGAAAATTAGAGAGAAAATGATGAAACATCTTCAAGGGTCAAAAGCGAAAAAAAAAGGATAAAGCAACCCGAAAGGAAGGAGTCATTGATTATATTCGAAATAAGTATGTGGATGATGGCTTTGAGGGGATTGTTGTTTCAAGTGATTATTTTGATCATGAGATGACCATGGCAAGAAATATGAGTAGAAATGAATATTGGGAATGAGAGCAGACACAGAGGTTCAAATCAAAGGGTGGATACGAGGCTGGAAGTTCTAGTAGAACGGGTTTATCTAAAGCTCCTCAATAATCTTCTAGTATGTCTGGAATGCGGCATAAGGAATGGATGGATATAGATTCACTTGAATATAGATTAGCTGCAGTGAATGTGGACCTCCAACGAAGTAAGGGTCCTAAGCAACCTAAAATATCAACAAAACTTTTGAAGGGCTTGCGAAAGAAGTTAGGATGAGCAGTTAGTCAGTTTGTATTGTTTGGAAAATATTATGCAAATATTGTTGTAAGTCCATGGTTTTGACTAGATGCTTGATGTTGCTAGAGAAGTTGGATACGGGGTAAAGCCTCCAACTTCGTATGAGGTCAATGAACTTTTTTTGCCAATAAAGTTTCCTAGTTTGAAAAAATAAATTGAATCTCAAAAGATAATTTGGAAGGAGAGGGGTGTTACTATTATGTGTGATAGTTGGAAAGGACCTACGAGGAAACATTTAAATAATTTTTTAGTTTATATCAATAATGGAACAGTTTTTCACAAGTCAATCAATGTAACAGACGTGGTGAGTAGGACAACAGGCTACTACTTTAGCATCATGGATAAGGTGGTTGATAAAATTGGAGAGCAATATGTTGTCGAAAAAGTAACTGATAATAAAGCGGCTATGAAATCTGGTGGTAAGTTACTTATTCAAAGGAGACCGAATTTATATTTGACATCATGTTTAGCTCATTGTATTAACCTTATTCTTGAAGATATTGGTAAAAAGAAGAATATGGCGAAACTGTTGGATGAAGAAAAATCATCACCAACTTCATTTATAATTACAATTGGGTTGTTAATTACATGAAGCAATTCACTAATGGTTAAGAGTTACTGCGTACAACCATAACTCGTTTCACTACAAATTTTGTCACATTGGAGAGTATTGTGAGGCACAAGAAGGGTTTAGAGGAAATGTTTCGATCTGATGAGTGGAAACAATACAAGTGGTCAAAGTTTCCAACAGGCAAGGAGGCGAAGAAGGTAATATTTAATAAGGACTTTTAGTCTAAAGAAAGTGATATTTTGAAGGTACAAGATCATTGGATGAAGGTTCTTCTATTGGTGGATGGAGATTTAAAACCTGCCATGGGTTTTATTTATGAAGCTATGGATAGGGCAAAGAAAGAGATTCAAAGAGATTATCGCTGTTACATAGATTTTCATAAAATCATTGACAAACGATGGCAGTTCCAATTACATCAAGACTTGCATGCAACTGGTGAGTATAAAAGTAAAAAAATTAATTGTGTTTTATTTGTTCAATTACTAGGGTATTACTTGAATCCAACTTTTAATATATTATTCTTATGTCAATATATTAAGGTATTACTTGAATCCTCAGTTTCAATATGGCGATAATTTTATAAGCATTTCCGACTCAATGGAAGGGCTTAAAAAAGTGATTCAGAGGTTGGAACATGATATTAACAATTAGATAAAGGCAATTAACTAAGTAAGTCGTGAATGTATTTATATTTTGTTAAGGTTATGCACTAATATATTTGATATTTCGTGAAATGTTACAGATTTTGATATTTTGTGATAAACACGATTCTTTTGAAACCGAATTAGCTCAAAGAGTAGTGTCATGATCAAATCCAGGTAATAATATGTGAATTTATTTACTATTAATTTCACTTTATACCTCAGAATTGAATATAAATAAATCACTGTGTAGGTGAATGGTGGATTCATTATGGCACATCGACTCCAGAACTTCAACGAATTGTTGTGAGAGTATTGTGTCAAACATGCTCGTCTTCCAACTGTGAATGGAATTGGAGTATATTTAGCCACATACATACAAAGACAAGAAATTGTTTAAAATCCCAAAAGTTAAATAAACTTATTTTTGTATATTACAATATGAGGTTAAAGATCAGAAATGCAACAAGAAGATGCCAATAAGACATTGAGGAATATTTTAATCCTATTATCTCGGATTATATATTTGACGAATATGACCCATTGTATCCGTGGTTGGAAGAGATGGAAGAAGCTATTTTAGATGGTCAAGACAATTCTGAATGGTTGGATGTTGATGAAAATGACCAAAATGATCATGCCACTTTAGTTCCTTCTGGTAGTGGAACTAGTACCAGTGGTAGTGGTGGTGGTGGCTTGAGTCAACCAAGTAGTGGTAGTTATGGAGGTGGTGCTAATTGTAGTTATGGAGGTGGTTTTGCTGGTCGAGATGTGCAATATGAAGGTAAATAAATATTTAAGCCTAAATTTTATTTGTAGTATTATATTATTCTTATATTAAACTTCTAACAAAAATATATCATTTACTGGAGCAGGCGATAGTTACTAACCGTATCAAGGAGAAGTTGGAAGTTATGAAATTCGGGACGATGATGAAAATTTGGAGGATAGACAAAATCTACAACCTTAGGGTGGGACACGAAGCTGTGCACATCGTCCAATGGGAGATAATTTGGAGAAACGTTTCGTTGATCTGGATCTTAGAGTTCGTGGAAACGAAATAAGAAACCCACAAGCATAACCCATATATCCCCGTCCCCCTGAATTCTCATATTATGCCCCGCCACCATAATACTATTATCCACCCACCGAGTCATATTACTATCCTCATCATCCACACGAACCTTCATATAATGCCATTTCATCTATCGAGAATTATCCACATGGGTATATGGTTCTGCCAGTGCTTGAAGGTTATTTTCCACAACAAGGGGCATCAAATGAAAGTAGCAATTTTGGAATGGTTGCATCTAATTCTAGTACTTCATATTATAATTACTTTGGATATGAATCACATGAATGGGCTACTAATGATGACGACATGGAGATTCTTAGAGACCCCTCATGACATTCTTTTTGGTGGTGGAATCATGGAATATATGTAATTTAGTTTATTATCATATTTGTTTAGTGGTATGGTGGTAGTGATTCAAAATTGGGCAATGACTTTAAGTATGCTATTAGTTCTTAAATTTAAGCATATTACAAGTTGTTATTCAGTGATGTGTTTTTAGTATGAATGGTGCTATGCGTACAAAACAACTCCACAATGTCTCCCCCCAAAGTCATAATTTTTTGTGTCTTGGCGAGACCCATGCCACAAGGCAACACTTGATAGGGACATGAGAGAATATGTGGAATCCACGTCAGATTTGGTGAAGGTTTGGGAGGAGATTTTTGTACTCATCATTATTCTTTTAGTATTTGATTAAGTAATAGAATGCTTTTATGTGCTTTAATACTATGTAATGAATCCACATATTAGTTAAATTCAATATTATATAGTCAAAATAAAATTATTATTTTTTATGATATTTGTGAATGTTAAAAAAATTATGCTTGAAGTAACCGATTCCCGTTACATTACGTCCGATACTCCCGATACCGTTACACCAATACTGCAACCATTACGTTACCCAATATCATTATTTAAAACCATGAGTCTCTATCTCTATGCTGCTCTAAAATGATATACAAACATTTAAGGGCCTCACATTCTAAGCCATCCACGAAAGCATCCAACATGGTAACGCTATATCATTAACTATCCTCTGGGCTTATAAAATTCAATCGGTTCTAACTCCAACTGGCTAAAGTCATCCTTTCAAATTCTGTCTCTTCTCATTCTCACCAGAATTATGTTCGATGGGCAAACATAATATATTAGTTCACACCCCACTCTTTTCCTACCCCGCGCCACTTTCTTTCATTGCTTCCTTCTGACCATCAGCACAAGAAGCACATCGGAACTTCTTTAAGGTCACAAAGCCCTCACTACCTCCCTACAATCATTTGGGAGTTTATGCTTTAGGTGTTTTTGTCCCAAGAACATATCGTCCGAATGTGTAACAGGTATAATTTTTATTTTTCATATATTTGTTATTTGAATGCAACATCTGATATACTTTATTCAAATTTAGTTTTTGGCTTTTAGAGTTTTAGAGTAAATTCATACATACGAAGAAAAAATTGTGCGGTGCAGTGCAGTGCAATGAGATCTTAAATTTTTTTTCTCATCAACTGTGCTAGAAAGATCTCAACGTTGATGGTAAGTATCTCTTAGTTTTCCTGTTGTTCCAAATCAGTTATTAGTCACTATTTGATTTCTTCTTATTTGCATGGAGAAAATTTTTGTGGTTTCTATATAGTATGCACTTTACAACTTTTTTGCCTCTTGACTTTTGCTATGTTTGATTACAATTTTTGTAATAGGTTATTGAAGAAAATGGGAAGAGTTTACATGATTTGCTGAAAAAAAAGATTTGTGTTTTGATATAAAATGGACAGTTCTCTGAAGAAGTTGATAGGTTTGGTCTTTGATTTTGACTGATTTCTATCAATTTGTGTATTTGGCAGGCTGGGTTCCTCTGTTCATTTTTCATTGGTTGTGGAGGAGGTGTTGACGTGTCTTGGCTTAGATGGTTGTGGTGGTATGGTGTTTGAGATGCTTGCACGTGTTTCTCGATTTGATGGATGGGTTTGTTGTTTGGGCTTTCAAGTGGGTATGGTTTGATTTAGGATGGGTTGGGATGTATTTAGAGTTTTGGGTTTGAAGGTTGGAAGGGTTGGTTTGGAATTACACTTTAAGCCCAGAGCAATGGGGGTTGAGTCCGGGTTGGCGATGGAATGGAGCTGCCATGGTGGATTCGGGTTTCAGCAAGTGGGTCGCGATCTGGCATGGAAGTGGGTCATCGAATTATTGCAGGGGGCTACCTTGTTGGGTTGTAGGTGGAGATGGTTTTAGGTGAGGTAAGTAGTTTAATGGTGGTATGAGTTATGGAGGTAGAAGAGAGAAGAAAGTAGGTGTTTTTTTTCAATGGAGGAGAGAGAAAGAGAATATGGGAGGTTGAAGATGATGAGGTGAGAGGGGAGAGAGGGGATAAATTTTATTTGTTTAGGGGTAATGGCACTCCTTGGATTCTTTAAACACTCCAAATTATTTTTAAAATACAAAATTATCCTTTACCCAAACTCAAATAAATTCCAAACATTTTCAACAATTTTTTTAATTAAATAATTACAATAACTGTTTTATTACAAAGTTAAAAAAATATTTTTGATATATTATAGATTAATGATTGGTTAGTGTCGCTGGTGCGGACCCATATCTATTAAATGATGTGGGACCACGCCAGCGATACTAATCAATCATTAATCTAAGATATATAAAAAATATTTTTTAACCAAAAAAAATCTTATCACAAAATAGTTATTAAAAAAATAATTTCTAAAAATATAATTTGGAAAGAATTGTAACCCTGATTAATTGTTGAACCCACAACACTAATTAATAAATATAACTTCTATTTTTTAAATAACGAAATTATTATTTTAAATAAGTTATATCCAACTCTTTTATTAAAATACGTCTATTTAAAAAAAATAATGATTTAAAAAAAATGTTTTACAATTTGTTTTTTAAAAAATGTCCAATTTCATTCAATAAAAAATTGTCTATTTTTTTAACTTTATAATAAAATAGTTTTTGTAATTATTTAATTAAAAAAGTTGTTGAGAATGTTTGGAATTTATTTGATGTTATGGTTAAGGATAATTTTGTCTTTTAAATTTTTTTGGGAGTGTAAAAAGAATCCAAGGAGTGCCATTAGCCGTACCCTTTGTTTAGTTTGGATTTTAGTTACGAGAAGTTATTGGGTAAGTAGGGTGTATGAGAAAAGGGTGTAGGTGAGGGTGTGTGCTAGGTGTATAGATGTGTAGGTACTTTATTATATATAAGGAAATAGAAAAACATATACATTTATATTTAAAACACACACCCAATAAAAAAAATATAAAAATTCAAACACACGCATAAAATATAAAAAGACTCACAATAAAATTAAAATTAAAAACCAAAAATAAAAATATATAAAACAAAGAACACTAAAAATAAAGAGAATATTAAAAATACGCACACCTAAATATATAAAGACACGAACATAACGACACCCATGTATTATATAATATTTATATAAAATACTCTAAAAATAAAGACCATAAAATAAAATAAATAAAAATAAAAATGACACAACTTGTATATATATATATATATATATATATATATATATATATTTATTAAAAATATAACAATAATACCACATACTCACTGAGCAATTGTAGGACAAGCTAGGGAAGTCTGGGTTTGTTTATGGGACATGTTTAGGCTTTATTAACGCACATTTGCGTTGAATTGAAGTGTTTGAAACCACAAATGACATATGATCTACAAGAAAGACATATACGAGCATAGTTATTGAAGACTATCACCGCTGAAATGTTAAAAGTTATATGAACATGGGTTATCATCTACATGCACACTATATGTTTGATAACATATTTTTTTCATATAGTGTACAAAATACAAAATAGTTTAATTATGATTTGGACTAGAATCTGGAATTATTTTTATTAGTAAGAGAAACATTTATTGTGCACATATCGTGCTATGTATTGGTTGGTATAGGTGGAGACGTTACTTTCGATTCACACAGATTATTTGATACACTCTCAACACTTTGTCCCCGGGTTATTGGATTTATACGTTGAATGGAAATCCTCGAGTAGTAACAACATTCAAGGCTTCAACAAAAAGTTAATTTGAGGGTTCTATGATATGCCGATATAAGGTACACCAGTTGCCATCTTTCCTTAAAAAAATATAAAGTTTCATGTTTAGCTATCTCCATTCTGCAATAGCAATAATCCTTAGGTATTCTTTTGGCTTTGAGTAGGATGGTGGAAGTACAATTATGTTGAAACTTTAGAACCAATATTACATTGTTTTCTCTGTTTATACATGATCCCTTAAAAAATAATTTGTTTGATATAAAATATTTTAGTAACATGTGATCAATGATTTAAAATGTAATGAATTTTCCAAAGACATAGGTTGCGTTCAGTACTATTTTAATGCATGAAATAGGTCGGCATGTTTTGAATTAGCAATAACGGATAGAATATTTTGAACAAGATATATAAACAAAAAAGGTCTTTGTTTTCCATAATGTATTTTATTTTTTTTCTCATGTTCTTTTCGTATCCTATTCAATATCCTTTGGTTTTTGTACTGGACACACCAACAGTCATCTCTAAATTATCAATCATTTTAAATATGCATCTCTAAAAAACCCCAAAACAAAAAAATTCCCTTATGTCTTTTTCTTTTGATATTCAGTAATATATTATCCACGTATTATTATGGTGGTAAAAAACTATCTAATTGATCTAAATTTTTTATCTGTATTTTATTCTCATTACATATGTTCCGCACATTGCATCTTACCCGCGCATGGCGCGGGTTTACAACTAGTTACTTATATTTTACAACACATAAATTTATTATAAGAGCATGTTGGGTTTGGGGTTCACTGTAACAACCCCTATTTTTCACGTAAAGGCTGGTTAGGCACGATACGCAAAAGATAGGGCTTGCTTGTCAATTAATACCATCCTTAGCACAATTTCGAATATAAGTAATTATTAATTAAGGCCAAGTTTGAAAAGTCTCAAATACATCCACAATAAATAAATAGATCCAACCCACTAACAATAAAATAAATATCCAACCAGAGTAATATAAGTCTCAACCAACATAAGTAAAAGTCTAAGGCTTATGCCCTTACAAATGTTCCAATATAAATAGAATAAGAATAGCCGAATAAGCATCTATACTAGAATTGAGAAATTCGAAAGCTGAAACACAAGTGAGATTACAGGACGAATATAGCACGATCCAGCTATCCCTGTCTAGGAGCACCTGGGGAGAAAATATTTAAATTTGGGCCAGAGCCTGAGGTGTGAAATAATTAACTTAATTAATTTATGATGAAAAAATATAGTCAATGCACAATAAATATTCCCCCTTCGTCACTAACATGCGTATAAAACATCACCCCTCATCTAAGTGTAATATTATTTGCACCCGATACATCCCAAATAATGAGTTGTGACACCATCTCAAATTTATAGAAGGATTATATCAATAATTAATTATTTAAATAAAATCCTTACATTTAATTGTTAACTTACATTTATTCCAATCTCATAAGTGTCATGTATAAGGCTTAACATTTATTATGCATTATAGGGTCGGGAATAATGTTTATTGTCCACATTCTTAGACAATTAAATTTATTTCAATAAGGTCCGGGTAATTATTAATATATGTCC
The DNA here is from genome assembly GCA_949130495.1 of Sambucus nigra. Lineage (NCBI taxonomy): Eukaryota > Viridiplantae > Streptophyta > Magnoliopsida > Dipsacales > Adoxaceae > Sambucus > Sambucus nigra. Next base: position 582,013,534 of record OX422211.1, on the reverse strand, counting down.
TTCCATATATATGACACACAAGGGCATCTACCGTTGGTGTCTAGTTAGGAGGAATTCCTTATCCTAAGCGGACAACACAAACACATATAAATTAGGGGCGGTCCCTACGCATTACCAGCAGTGACGCATGAACGGTCAGCACCAACATCTACCTCTTATAGGTGGCGCCTCCACGTAGTACCTATATGGCCTACACATCGTCAAGCCCACTTGTGCCGACGTGTGGTACACAGTTCGACCGCGCGAACCCCCAAGCCGATAGGACGGTCCATTGATATGTCCACACAAATACATAATAATACATATTATTATCCCATATAATAGGTACAGGTAATGACCATAAAATTCCATGTAATATTCACAATATTTCCATTTATTAATAATTTATCATCTAATAAATTACTAATTTCATTCCATAAAGTAATCACTTAACCAACAGTTATTTGTAATTATTTTCAGTCCAATGTGTATATACATCAGTGATAAGATGCCCCTTTTAAATTCCCTCTTTAAACCCCAATATAATATATAAATTCCATTTTAGTAGTTTGACCCCTTTCTATAATTAAAATTAAATCTCAGGTTCAAGGGAAAAGATAGGAACGAAAAAGTCAAAATCCTCGGCTCGTCGCTCGAACGACACGGGGGCTCGTTTGCGCGACAGAACATATCACTCGAACGACCTGCCACGTCGTTTGAGCGACCCCTCGTCTTCTTCTTTTCTTCGCTTCTCTTTTACAGTTCTCCCAATTTCAATTGTTTGCAACCCAAAAAATTATACGAATTCAATAGCAATTATGGTAAAGTCTATCAACAAATTCCAATGTTTATGTATTCAAATATAGTGGGTTTCATTTGTTATGGATTTCTAAATTTGGACATTCTTCGAGTTTCCAACGTTGTTTAATTTCAGCAACAAAGGGGTATTCATTTAGGGATTTATAATAAGATTTCAGTCCACTAATCAACATAACAATTTCTACATTAGTTATTCACTTTTACCCTAAATAGCTATCAAAACTTAAGGAAATCTAACATCAATAATCACATTTTCGATACGTAATTTCTAGGACCATTTCTACATATAAATCATTCCTCTACATGTGTGGTTCATCATCTACTCAAACATATTTAAACCTAAATCCCACAATTTTAAAGGGAATAATTATATACATCAAGAAATAAATTGTAAAGCATAAATTAGGCAAGAGAATTCTTTCCTTAAAATCTGTAGAAGAGATCCGCTTGATTTCTTCCTTGTGTTCCCCCTTTGTTCTTTCCCTTTTCTCCTTTCTTTGGTGTATCTCCATTTTCCTTCCCGTATGTACGATTTTTAGGTTTGTGGAATGACAGTGGGGGAGTAGTTGACCCTTACTTAACCTCTAATTAGCTGTTAAATCCCGAGTTGGGCCCTATGCCCAACCATTAGACCCCCAAATGGACCCGAATCCATAATTCAATTGGTCCAAAACTTCCCCAACCTATATAGTATTGAAATAGGACTATTTTTAAAGACCTAATTCATTTATAAACTTTTCCATATGTGTCCCAAAATGTGTTTCGAATTATTTATGTCAATAATAGGTACTTTTAATTTGTGTCGCACATAAATTATGTATTTTTCTTCATTATATACAAATGTCATATTCATGCACATAAAAATTAATCACACACAAATATAACTAAATAAAAAATTTCCACTTGACATTTTCGAATAAAAATTTAATTAGGTCTAATTTCCAAAATAAGTTGTTTATTTCAAAAAGATTATTTCATTATTTATTTATCAGAAAATACGGGGTATTACATTCTCCCCCTAATTATGGGATTCCGACCTCGAAATCAAGGAAAGTACGTACCTGGTCTAGAAGAGTTCGGTATACTTTGTGCACATGTCGTCCTCCCTCTCCCAAGTCGACTCGTCCTCCCGATGGTGTCCCCAGTACACTCGAACTAAAGGAACAACCTTGGATCGCAGTCGGCGCTCACGTCTATCCAAAATGGCTATCGGTCTCTCCTCATAAGTAGCGTATGGCTGGAGCTCAATCTCATCGATATCAATGTGCTGATACACCACCTCATCTCTAAGGAATCTCTGCAGTAAAGATATGTGAAAGACATCATGCATCCGCTGCAAGTGATCCAGTAATCCCAACCGGTACGGTACGGGGCCAATCCTCTCCAAAATAGGGAATGGTCCCACATATCGAGGAGCCAACTTCCCTTTCTTCCCAAATCTAATCACCCCCTTCATGGGAGACACTTTAATCAACACCTAGTCTCCAACATTGAAGTCTAAGTATCTTCGATCGGCATCCACATAGCTCTTTTATCTGTCCTGGGCAATCCGTATTCTGACTCGAATCATCTCCACCTTTTCTGAGGTGTCCTGAATGAAGTCTGGTCCAAGTAACTTGTTCTCCCCCACCTCTAACCAGCATGAGGGTGAAAGACATGGTCTCCTGTAGAGTGCCTCAAACGGTGCCATCCCTATCGTGAATTGGTAGCTGTTGTTGTAAGCAAACTCCACTAGATGCAAATACTGCTCCCAAATCCCCTTAAAATCCAAAATACACATCCGTAGCAGCTCCTCCAGCATCAGGTTCACCCTCTTCGTCTACCCATCGGTCTGAGGATGATATGACGTGCTCAGTCTCAAATCTGCCTCCAAAGCCTACTGGAAGTTCCTCCAAAAGTTAAACACAAATGTCATGTCCCTATCTGACACTATGTTGAGCAGTACCCCAAGTAGCTTAACAATCTCTACAAGGGATAGTCTGGCGTACTACTCGTAGCTATAATCTGTCCTGACTGGTAAAAAATGAGCCACCTTTATCAATCTTTCGACAATCACCCATATCAAATCATGCCCCCTCTCCAAAGTAGGTAGCCGAGAAATAAAGTCCATAGATATGCTTTCCTATTTCCACACCAGAATCTCCAAAGGTTGCAGAGTACCTATAGGACGCTGATGATCCACCTTCACCAGCTGATACGTATCACACCTGGACATGAGCTCGGCTATATCTCTTTTCATACCGACCCACCAATACTGATGCCTCATGTTATAGTACATCTTATCCCCTCTAGGATGTACCGTAAAAAGTGAACAGTGAGCCTTCGACACGACTACTCACCTCAACTCCTCGTCATCCAGAACAACTAGTCTCCCTTGAAATCTCAAACCAACATCGGATTCAATAGAAAATTTCTCCACGTCCTCGGTTAGCAACTGTCTCACCCGCTCCTGACAAAGCTGATCCTCCACCCATGCCTTTACCACCCGAATAATGATCTCGGGGGTGATGGTGAGAACTGACATAAATGCTCGACTCAAGTCGTCGTCCCCACGAAGCGATCTCCACTTTATCTTCCACACTGCCACCAACTCCAAAAATGACTTAAGGCTCAACGCATCCACTATAACATTCGCCTTCCCCGGGTAGTACTGGGTGTCGAACTGATAATCTTTTAAAAACTCTATATGTCGCATATTCAGATCCCGCTGTGTGAACAAATACTGCAGGCTTTTGTGGTCTATGAAAAGCTGAAATTACTCCCCAGGAGATAATATCTCCACACTGGTAAGGAAAAAACCATAGTTGCTAACTCCAAGTCGTGGATGGGGTAATGTCCCTCATGAGGCTTAAGCTTTCGGGAAGCATATGCCATCGGCCTCTATTCCTGCATCAAAACCCCATTAAGCCCCCTTAGGGACGTATTTTTGTAAACTCTGTAATTAACCCCTGCCTGAGGCAATGCTTAAACTAGTGTTGTAGTCAATCTAGTCTTCAGCTACTCAAATTCCTGCGGGCACATCTCATCCCAAACAAAAGGTACCCCCTTCCTCAATAAATTCGTTAAGGCCCTGACTATCTTGGAGAACCCTTGAATGAATCGATGGTAGTACCCACAAAATCCCAAGAAGTTGCGCACCTCGGTAGGTATAGTGGGCTGTCCCCACTCTACCATGGTAGAAACTTTCCCTGGGTCCACGGATATCCCCCGCTCGGACACGATGTGGCCCAAGAATTATACCTCTCTCAGCCAAAATCTGCACTTCTTAAACTTTGCATACAACTAATGATCCCGACGCGTCTGTAAGACCACCCGTAGATGATCTGCGTGCTCCTCTATAGTTCGAGAATAAATTAAAATGTCATCTATGAATACAATCACAAACCGGTGTAAAAAGTCCCTGAACACTCGGTTCATCAAATCCATGAATATAGTCAGTGCATTTGTTAGCCCGAATGGCATCACCAAAAACTCGTATGACCCATATTGAGTAAGGAAGGCTCTTTTGAGACGTACTTCTCCTTAACTCTCAACTGGTGATACCTCGACCTTAAATCAATCTTCTAAAAATAGGAAGCACCCCTCAGTTGGTCAAATAAATCATTTATACGTGGCAACGAGTATTTTTTTTGGATAGTGACTTTGTTCAACCCCCAGTATTCGACACAAAGCTGTAAAGATCCATCCCTCTTCTTGACGAATAACATTTGAGAACCCCAGGGAGAAGTTCTCCTCCTGATAAACCCATGCCCTAATAACTGTTCAATCTTCTCTCGTAGCTCCCTCATCTCCAATGGATCCATCCGATACGGAGTAAGGGCAATAGGTCTTGCGCTTGGAATTAAGTTGATTATAAATTCGATCTCCCGACTGAGTTCTAACCCCAGAATCTCCTCAAAGACATCAGAAAAGTTGTTCACCACCGGGTTGGAATCTAGTGTCACCAAAACCTCCGAAGAAGTATCCTCCTCGATGTAATACAAATGCGTGCTCGACCCTCCCCCAGGTGCGGCATCGTAACTAGCTACATCTCCTGCCCCAAAATGGAAAAGACGATGAACCTCCCATAGAAATACACATATTACCTATAAGTGGCTAGCCAGTCCTTCCCCAAAATGATGTCGTACTCGTGCATGTCAAGCACTAGTAAATAACCAAAACGGTAATTCGACCTATCTCGATACCAATACCCCGACACACTGACTGTATAGGTTCCCCTCTACCCACTAGTGAGTCTATGTGTAAAAAAATATCTGAAGAAAAATCTACCATACACGTCTCCCGTGCAAACCCCGTGCTAAAAAAATAATGACATGAACCCGTGTATCAAATAGAATGCGACCAACATGACCAAAAATGGAAAACATAGCCTCGACTGCCTGTGGAGGTGCTGGCACATCCGCTGTTGTAACATGGTAGACTCGCCCATACTGCAATGGTTGTTCTCCCTGAGGTGGGGCGACGGGGGCTGGAGCGGATGGTGCAGTGGCTCCCTGAGCCGGAATAGGTGGGCGCTGTCTTTGAGGCACCTGCTGTCCTTTAAAACCTCCATGTCCTTGGGTTGCTTGGTCCCCTCGCATGCAATACCTTGAAGTGTGGTCCCTCTCACCACAAGTGTAGAAATTTCTCGAAAATGGACATCGCTCAATTCGTCGACCCTACTGGCTTCTACCCTGCTACCTTTGGCAGTGATGGCCTTTGTACTGTTGGCCCTGCAGGCCCTATCCTACCTGACCCTGGCTCTGCTAACCCTACCTTTGACGGTCATCTGTACCCTTGAACTTCTTATTCCGGTCAGTGGATGGTGTGCCCCTATGATTCTAGGCACCAGATCCACCACCTCCACTCGCCTTGCCCTGCTGGCTAGACAACTCACCTCCATGACATTTCTCCCACTTGCTTTAAAAAAATCCCTGTGATTCTGGCAATGGAGAAATGCAGCTTTAATCAACTGGTTATAAGTAATGAAGGCTGGATTCCCAAGAAGATCCTTCCTGATATGCCATGTTGACTATGTAATATATCTATCCATCCTCATTTATTCAAATGAACATCCTTAGTGACGAAGTACGAGAGGGCAATGAACTCCTCCTCATACTCGAAGACAATATGCCCCTCTTAGTTAAGCTCTGTGAATCTGATCCTTATCTCGGACTGCATGGCTAGGGGAAAGTATTTTCCCTTAAACCTCTCCCAAAACTGACTAATAGCGAGGTTGTCCTGATATGACCAAAGTACACTCTCATACTCCGAGAAGCAACGTCGTTTGATCACACCGTTGAGTCACTTGAAGAATCCTACCAGCCAAAAGAGGGGTCGTCCTGATAAGAGTCGACCTAATCATCAGTCGATGGCAATAACAATTCTATGGGCTCATAAGGACTAGTCTCATATACGGAGGTAGCTGACAGCAAGAGTGACCGCAGTTACCTAACCTCAGCTAACCTTTTTAGCCGAGGTTTTACTTATGATTACAAGCTCAATAGTCATGTCGGAGTCAATGAATTTGTACTCGGTTAGGTAGAGGTACAATTGGATGATGTCAAGCAGTCCGAGCATATGTAAGTACAAAAGAGACCAGGAGATCGTGGGCAAAACTGTTATAATAAGATTATCCCCTCACGCGAGGGAATATTTGGTCATCATGATCTACATATGGCATAGCCAGGTGTCCATGCTGGATTGGCTAAGAGCTACACACCCATGCAAACAACGTGCTTAGGGGGTACATTACGTCCCCTATGCATTATATATATGATTCATCTTCTACATTGTGGAAGGAGAATTCTAAAACCCTACTGTTACTCTATCAAATTACACATAAGAGAGAGAAACCTTGAGTGGTTGTATCTATGGCCGTTAGAGCCCATATTTAGTGCAATTGACACACACACACACACAGTGGACGTATGCCATTTTAGGCTGAACCACTTATATCTGGTGTTATCTTCTTCTTTGCCTCATCTCTTTCTATACCTTTATACCTGTTTATACTCCATTATTGTGCTGGTTTGAGCTTACTTATCATACTGACTTGGTGGTACCAATTTTGGTATCATCAATCTGGCACCGTCTGTGGGAATGAGTAGCATAATCTCCTCCATTGATTTTCTTGCCCTTCGTCGGAGTCTCTGGTGGTGAAATAGTCCTCCCCTTTTGTGGAGTTATTTCACCATTGAAAGAGGTCCTGTAGAGCTGCAAGGCTTTCTACTCTTTAAACATAAGCTCATCTTCTAGGTTTAAACATGGCATCTGAATTTCCACCACCACAACCACCACCAGTTGGTGGTCCTAGATCCAGTCATGCCTCTCCATAGTCAGAAATGGCTAAGTTGGCAGCAACGTTGAAATCCTTGGCGACGAGCTAGCAAGTAATACAGGAGCAGTTGGCTGCTTTTAGCCGAATTGTAATGGACAAGCGAGGAGGAGCCTTACAGGAGATGATTACTCCAGTTGCTGTGGAGCATCACCACGAGTCTAAGGGGCCACCCCATGCACCTCACAAGGATCTACCCCCTCTTTAACGGTAGAGGGACATAGCTGACCCTAGGCGTCTACGCCTAGGGAGGAAAGTACGGCTCTGCTCGGAGGACCAATACGACGATTGTGATGCCGAAGACGCTCTGGCAAAGTCTTGGGGAGCCCTATGAGATATCAAGAGACACCGTGCGACCTACATGAGCAAGCCATGAATGTCGGCTAAGAGGCTCGACCTTTGATATATTGAGTAGAAGGTCGGCCTTTGAAAGGCTCGAACAAGGGGGTGACTTAAGGGATATACTATCTCTATCAAGAAGTATCGTCGGTTTTGGCAGAGACGGTCGACCACCACTTGGCCGAGATGATGGTCAGAGAGAAGCAGCGATGTAAGCCAGCAACGAGGGAACCCTCAGTAAGGCCTGCGAAAGTGGTCGGTGTTGCTACTGCAACTAATAGACCTTAGAATGATTCCATCCAAAGGTTAGAGGATAAAATAGGAGATATCCTCAAAAGTCGAGACCCCTTGCGGAGGGGCTACTCTAAAGGCTCTCCTTTCACAGCTAAGATAGTTAGCTTTCCAACTTCTGCGAAGTTCAAACCCCCGGTAGTAACTCCCAAATATGATGGGAGTACAAACCCTGTATATTATGTGATGATGTATCAATCGGCTGCAGATATTTATTCAGTCTCAGATGAGATGAGGTGTCGTGCCTTCTCTAGCACTTTGACAGGAGCAGCTCATGTATGGTTTCCCTCGCTCCCAAAAAGCTCAATTTACAACTTCAAACAGCTCGTAGACAGATTCATCCACAACTTCTATTTTGGGGTAAGACCTCAGAAGAAGACCACTCGCCTTCTATATGTCAAGCAGCGAAAGATTGAGAGCTTAAGAGACTACATCGCGAGATTCAACAAAGAGAAGTTAAAGGTAGAGGATTACGAGGAGAACATAGCTATGACAGCCTTGATCGGAGGTTTATAGAAGGGAAAACTACTTTGGAAGTTGACTGAAGACCCTTTGCAGTCAATGATCGAGCTTTTAACAACAGATGGAAAGGTCATGAATGCTAAAGAAGAAATAACGAAAAAATACAAGGACAAGAAAGGGGGGAGTAGTGGAAGTAAGTCCCAGAAGAAAGGTAAAGATGGGAAGAAGAAGTCGGTGGATGACAAGTTCGCAGACTACACTCCTCTGACCGTAAGCTGCGAGCACATCCTAAATGAAATAAAAAAGATCGGTCTTGAGGTGGCCCAAGAAGTTGAGGGCTCCTCCTCACAATAGGAATAAAGATTTATGGTGCGAATTTTACCAGGATCACGACCATTTAATCGATAAGTGTTTCGCCTTGAAAGACGATATTAAGAAGATGTTGAAGGAAGGGAAGTTAAGAAAGTATGTAGATAAGAACACTTCCAGGGGAGGCCGAGCTGACCCCAGGAAGAGGAGGAATGATAATTGCAGAGAAGATGCTCCGACCAAGCGAGATGACTCACCGGGCGATGATGATGACCCTGATATCCCACCAAAGTATGATAATGCCCCAGTAAAGAGGCTTAACATGATCTCCTTGGCTGTTTACATGATTTATGGTAAAATGGAAGGAGGAAATTCGAATATAGCCGACCGAAAGGCATATATTGCCGAGGCTAAAGCAATAACGAGGGCCGAGGTGGTAAATTCAACCTCCATTGATGTCAAGCAGGGGAAGAGGAAGAAGGTGGATAAGGAAACCCTCGTAGTCGGATTTTCAAGACTAGACTTCAAGGGTATCCTAGCACCCCATGAAGACCCGCTTGTCATTACCACTAGAGTGCATGGTTACTAAGTGCCAAGAATTTTAGTAGATGGAGGAAGCTCTACAGATGTTATGTTCTCTCCACGTTTCAAAGTCTTGGGTCTTAGTCGAGCTAGACTTGTCCCATATCATCATCCCTTAATAGGGTTCAGTGGGGAGAAAGTTCATCACTTGGGAATGTACGAGATGGATGTCAGATTGGGGGATATATGGCTAATGAGGCCGACTCTTATCAGGACGACCCCTCTTTTAGTTGACCCTTATCAGGACGACCCCTCTTTTGGCTAGAAGGATTCTTCAAGCAACTCAGCGGTATGATCAGATGGCGTTACTTCTCAGAGTATGAGGGTGTACTTTGGTCATATCAATCACCCCTATCCCTTAGCCTTATGTCTGAATAGGAGGTTGAGGGGTACGTGTACTTGGCTATGATAGGACATTTCTGATGAATTAGTTGTATATGGACTAGCATAAGGACACATGTCACCCTTGTAATTGGTTAGCGTTTGCCCCAAGCCAAGTTAGGCAGTTGTACGCTTAGGGTTTCGTGATGTGATGATGAGGTGTCTTGGGAAATGTGCGCAATCATTGTTTGGGTATTTAAAAGCCCAAAAATTTCCTTAGATCCAAAATAACTTTTCAGTAAAGAAATGTCTATGACATTTATGGCACACGGTGAAAGCACATAATGTCTATGACATCTATGGCAGACGGTGAAAGCGCATAAACATAAATGAGATTGGTGATCTCTGAAATAAACTTAATAAAATTTGTAATGAGCTTGGTGCTCATAAAATGATGATTAAAAGGGAGTAATTAGTTTCATTAATAAAAGTGATAGGAAATGGTTTAAGAAAATAAATCAAGGTAAAGTATGGGACTCAGGTAGAGTCGGGTTAAAAAGCATAAGTGTGAGTTGGAATATCGATTTGGATTATATTTCATGCTTTGCAGTTCCATTTAAAATATGCTTAAATCAAGGAGACATATTCAAAAATAATAAAATGCATCGTATATGTATGTTTATTTCCTTATACTATTATAGCCTTCTAGTACTCCCCCTACTAGGCAATTTCTCTGCATAGTCATAGGATTTAGACTTATGACCCTGAAGGAATGATGAGGGGAGAAGGCTTGATTTGTACCTTTTAGAAGAAAAGAGATAAGAGGCTGAGGTTAGGCAAGATGCCTACCAGTAGAGAACGACAAAATTTTACAACAAAAGGGTCAAAGCAAGACCACTGAAGGTACGGGACTTGGTACTAAAAAAGACATGGCAGAAGCCTAACAACTTCACCCGAATTGGCACGACCCATACAAAGTGATTGAAGAGGTTGTTCCAGGAACATATAGGTTGGAGAATATGGAAAGGGAACCATTCTCGAACCCATGGAACGTTGATGACCTCAAAAAATACTACCAGTGTGCCTTTATTTTTATCAATTTCTTTCTGTTTGTACCTATGTATATGATAAACTCGGATGATAAAAGAAGTTTAATAAAACAAGTGTTATCTCATATGTTATCTATTTGTGTGCATAAATGTTTCTTGTATGTATTAATTTTCTTCAAGGCTGTAAAACATCATTCTTGGTGAAGTAGCATTAGGCTGTTTTCGGTGATATGATAGTTAGGATTGGAACAAACTCGTCTATGGGCTATCAGGAACATCAAAATCATTAAATTAAAAATAATTATGCTAGTATCAGAGACCTCTTTCGCTCGAGACGATAGTATATGGACGAGACGACCCTCATCCATACACTCTCAAAACGATGAAAGGGGGCCTATGAGATGAAACATCATTTATTTGGTGATCTCAAACCTTAAACATCATTAATTTGGTGACTAATGAGATGAAACATCATTTATTTGGTGATCTCAGACCTTAAACATTGGTGGCTAATGAGATGAAACATCATATATTTGGTGATCTCAGACCTTAAACATCATTAATTTGGTGACTAATGAGATGAAACATCATTTATTTGGTGATCTCAGATTAATTTGGTGACTAATGAGATGAAAAATGATTTATTTGGTGATCTCAGACCTTAAACATCATTAATTTGGTGGCTAATGAGATGAAACATCATTTATTTGGTGATCTCAGACCTTAAACATACTAATTTAGTGGCTAATGAGATGAAACATATTTTAGTTGTGGCCTTAGACCTTAAACATCAGATGATGAGAAAAAATATCATGGTGATAAGATAGTAGTAAACACGAGATATAATTTAACAAGAGTTTCATTAAGAATAAAAGCTACAAAGAGTTTCGTAGCAGTTCATGACAAGAAACGGGTTGTAAAATCTTCACAAGCGAGTACAAAAATAGAGAGAAGCCCTCAGAGCTAAACTTGTCCCTCGGCTGCGACTGACCCATCACCAGGAAGAGCTATTTTGTCAAGTCCAGCATTGGTGACTTCAACCTCATCCTCGAGGTTAGTAACTTCCTCATTCTCAGTAAACTCAAGAGGGATCGTCTTTGTAGGAGCAACACCAGCACTCTCAACCTCTCTCAAAGCCTGTGTAAGACGAGCATCACCATAGCCGAGGTATACAAAGTCTTCTGGGTCAAGCTCCCAGATTCAGCATGCTTAAGGGTATCCCATTGGCCAGCAGCTCTGATGCCTCTATCAAGATATTCATAACCAAAATCTACAAACTCGTCAGAAGTTTTATAATTGGCAATGATTTTTTCCTCAACCTCGGCCAATGCAGTTTTAACATCCTCGTCAATGTTAGCCTAGATGCTTTCATCTTTAGATTTCAGAGCCTTGGTGTGATCATCCTTCAGCCGGGTAATCTGGTCGTCCTTCTGCTTTAAATCTTCCTTGGCCTTCAACCTAGCTTCCATCTTCTCGGCATACAGACCCTTTTGGATCAGAGGCATCATCTTCAGGGCCCAGTTGGCTAGGCGATGAAGAGAAACCACTCCCTATAAAAAAAGATCAGATATATAAATAATGATGTTTTAAGAAATGCTGAGACAACACTTGAAAAAGAACTGGTTCATTAAAGTACCTGGAACGACCGATGTAGAGTAAACCCCACCAGTAGAGGAACATCCAAAGATTGGAGAAAATGATTGTCCTCCATGGTAAGGATACCGCCGATGGCATCAGTGGTTCTCAAACTATGACCAATCACACTGCCACTGATCTTCAGGTGTGATAGACAAGTAGCCAAGGCGTCATCCGTAGAGATTGGGATGGCACGATCAGAGTGTTGAGTCTTATTTGGCCGAGAGGAAATGGGGTCAATGAGGGCTGTCCTCTTCTTGGCTGCAGTATCAGCCTTAGTAATGCCAACATTCTCCCTAGTCTGAGATGGGGGAGGTGCAGTCTTGCTACCTTGTCTATCAAGGAGCTTACCGAGACTCGGAGCAGATATTTCCCAAAAGTCATTCGATAAACCTTCTGGTCGATCTGCAAAAAGATAAGTCTCGGAGTTAGTACGTCAGGTATATACAGATACAAGACATAATAATGAATTTTTGAAACTTACGAAGCTGGGCCAAAGGGCCACCCCCTAAATTTGTCTGGGAGAGGTAATAAGGGACCATCAAATGTTCATACTTGACGAGACGACCATTCTGGACCTAACTACGAAGTTCTTTGACATCCTTATAGTTATCTAGACATAATCCAGGGTCGGCTTTAGCCAAAATAGAGGCTTTCACCCACCTCAGAGGGGTTCTCGGCTTAAATGTTCTATAGGTCTGGTTTGGGCCAAATTCTCAGGAACCCGAGATAAAGAAGTATCGGGGCTTCCATTTGTGATTTGAAGTCTGAGTGACCAAAAGCAGTTTCTGCTCGAACTTTCTGGCCACGAAGTGGTAATATCCCGGATGGTTCTTAGCAGACGAAGGGGTATAACAATCTAGAAATACTCTAACTAAAAGGTCGGCATGATGAACAACTTTCCAGAGGATAATGGATCCAATCATAACCCTCCATGGGTTAGGAGATAATTGGGAGGGAGCAAGGTTTATGTAGGAGAGAATGGATTAGATCGTAGGATGGATGGCTAAAAAAAATCCCAACTTGAACATCATCTCATAAATGTAGATCTCGCCATCTCGACCATCAAAGGCCCTCTCATTTTTGAGTGCTTTCCTTAGGGATATTGAAGGACCTATTCCATACGGGTGTCTGAATGCTAAGAGGTGAAACTCAGTGACGGATCTCTCATACCCAGTAGCTATAGAGGTATCCATATCACTCTCTTCCTCGTCGTTATCTTTAGCAACCTCAACCTAAGTGCTGGTAGGGATACCAGTGGGAAATCTTTTAGCAAACTCAGACCTAATGGCAACTGATAATGGAATGGCATCCATCGGGGGAGGAAAGGCGACGCTAGGCTCTATTATTTCTATGGAGGCAGAATCGTGTGAAGGCCCAACACCTTTAGAAGATGAGACACGGGAAGAAACCTCCTCATCACCACACACCCCATTTCATTTAGGGGAACAATCCATAGCCTCCTCGTAAGAGTCCACACTCTCGGCTGCAGAGGTGGACATAGGGTCTGCGGTAGATGACTCATACATTGGGTCATAAGACTCGGCAGGCTCAGGGTATATAACAGCTAAGGGAGGTGGAAAAATTAGACGAAGGGGGAAAGACTCGGCCTTTCATCTCTCAGCTTGAGCTAACTCTACCTGTCTGATTTTGTCGAAGCACGTCTCTCTCAGAGTTGGAAACTCTTCTGCTAGATTATATAGAGGTCTTATCGTTCGAGAAATGAGGCTACACTTTGAGCAAACTAAATTGAGGAAAGACAAATAACTTTTAACAGCCAAGGTATAGGATCAAATCCTTAGAATTTGAAAGGTTCCTAGATGAACACCAAGAACAGTGGTGATTAACTTAATCGGAGATGGTGATCGAAGGATCACCTGAGAACTTAAAAATGGCCACTAAGGCCAACCAGCCCTTCAGATTAACTAGAGGATACCTAAAAACCACCAAATAACTAGGCTCTCAGTCTTAAAAGCCCTAACAGTGGAAGTGATCGTCAGAAAATATGGAGATCATCAAAAAAATAAACAAAAGGTTGGAAAGCCAAAAATGGCAAAATCAAAGGGCAAGGAACAATACCTGAGCAAGATTAGATGATTGTGGCGGAGGGAGAAATGCAGGAAACAATCTGAATTCGTAAGTGATGAAGATAGTAAGCGATAGAGGTTTTTGAGTTGTTCCCAAGAAATTGCAAAAGCAAAAAAAAGTGAAAGGAAATGAAACGAAGGAAATTTTTGGGCTTTCACATACCCAAATAATGATTGCACGCGTTTCTCAAGACACCTCATCATCACACCACGAAACCCTAAGCGTGCATCCGCCTAACTTGGCTTGGGGCAGATGCTAACCAATTACAAGGGTGACATGTGTCCTTACGCTAGTCCATATACAACTAATTCATTAAAAATGTCCTATCATATCAAAGTACACGTACCCCTCAACCTCCTATTCACACAGAAATCTAAGGTCTAGGGGGTGATTGATATGACCAAAGTACACCCTCATACTCTAAGAAGCAACATCATATGATCACACTGTTGAGTCGCTTGAAGAATCCTTCCAGCTAAAAGAAGGGTCGTCCTGATAAGGGTCAGTCAAAAGAGGGGCCATCCTGATAAGAGTTGGCCTCATCATCAGCTGATGGCAACAAAAGTTCTATAGGCTCATAAGGACCAGTCTCATATACGGAGGTAGCCGACAGTAAGAGTGACCGCAGTTAGTTAACCTCGGCTAACCTTTTTAGCTGAGGTTTTACTTATGATTGCAAGCTCAGTTGTCATGTCAGAGTTAACAACTTCGTACTCAGTCAGGCCGAGGTTCCATTGGATGATGTCAAGCAGTCCGAGCATATGAAAGTACAAAATAGACCAGGAGCTCATGAGCAAAACCATTATAACAAGATTATCCACTCACGATAGGGAATATTTGGTCATCATGATCTACATGTGGCATAGCCTGGTGTCCACACTGGATTGGCTAAGAGCTACACACCCATGCAAACAACGTGCTTAGGGGGTACATTACGTCCCCTAAGCATTATATATATGATTCATCTTATACATTGTGGAAGGAGAATTCTAAAACCCTACCGTTAAACACAAACGAAAGATAAACCTTGAGTGGTTGTATCTATGGTCGATAGAGCCCATATTTAGTGCTATTAACACACACACACACACACACACACACACACACACAAAGTGGACGTAGGCCATTTTAGCCTGAACCACTTATATCTGGTGTTATCTTCTTCTTTGCCTCATCTCTTTCTACAACTTTATACCTGTTTGTACTCTATTATTGTGCTGGTTTAAGCTTACTTATCATACTGAATTGGTGATACTAATTCTGATATCATCATATCCCTCTCCTTAATAGTCGTGACTGCCTCCCACCACTGAAGAACGACCCCCACAAGCCTGAATGAAGCTAGCATCTACTTCTGAACCGATGTTCACTCAACCATCCGCAAGTGCCTCTCGTTATCCTTCTTCTATCGACTCATAATCAAAATATCGGATCCCCCTGCAAACTCTGGAGGTTGGCCCTTAACAAAGGCCTCCCTCGTTTGGTCCCACATGTAGCCTGATGTCTGTGCTGGTATAACCACTTACTGTGGTGGTGGTTATTGAGGTGCCCGTGGTCATGGGAAATGCTTAAGCATGGCTGCCATTGCTATAGATACCGCCTAAGACACAGTAGTGGCTATCTCAGAATGGGTGATCAACTGTGGGGCCCGTGGGGCTCGTGGTGGCACCGAATAAGACTCATCCTCCTCAACCGGTGGAACTGCTCACCTTAATCGACCCCTACGTCTATTTTCCATATGAAAGCAAACAAGGATCGAATTAGTATCAATCGTAGTCCTAAGTATAGGGTCTACGTATCAAAAAACGCAACACAAAACGTAATAAGAGCAAACTCAGATCCTAAGGACACTAGAACCGTTATTTGATACCAACTGTAACAACCCATATTTTCTCACGTAATGGTTGGCCAGGCACAATACGCCGAAGATAGGGCTTGCTTGCAAATTAATACCATCCTTGGCACAATTTTGAATATAAATAATTATTAATTAAGGCCCAAGTTTGAAAAGTCTCAAATACATCCACAATAAATGAATAAATCCAACCCCCCAATAATAAAATAAATATCCAACCAGAGTAATATAAGTCTCAACTAACATAAGTAAAAGTCTAGGGCGCCCTTACAAATGTTCCAAAATAAATAGAATAAGAATAGCAGAATAAACACTTATACTAGAATTGAGAGATCCAAAAGCTGAAACACAAGTGAGACTATAGGACTGATACAACACAACCCAGCTATCCCTATCTAGGAGCACCAGTGGGGGAAACATTTAAATTTGGGTCAGAGCATGAGGTGTGAAAGAATTAACTTAATTAATTTAGGATGCAAAAATACAGTCAATGCACAATAAATATTCCCCTTTCGTCACTCACATGCATATAACACTTCACCTCTCATCTAAGTGTGATATTATTCGCACCCCGATACATCCCAAATAAATAATTGTGAGATCATCTCAAATTTATAGATGGATTATATCAATAATTAATTATTTAAATAAAATCCCTACATTTAATTGTCAGCTTACATTTATTCCAATCTCCTAAGTGTCATGTATAAGGCATAAACATCTATTATGCATTACAGGGTTAGGAATAATATTTATTGTCCACATTCTTAGACAATTAAATTTATTTTAATAAGGTCCGGGTAATTATTAATATATGTCCTTCCATATATATGACCATAAGGGCATCTACCGTTGGTGTCTAGTTCGTGCTCTATCAGCAAGTCCGGAGGAATTCCTTATCCTAAGCAGACATCACAAACACATATAAATTGGGTGTGGTCCCTACGCAGGACACCTGCACATGACCCATACCCAGTAGTGACACATGAATGGTCAGCGCAAACATCTACCTCTCATAGGTGACGCATCCACGCAGTACCTATATGAACTATACATCGTCATGCCCACCTGAGCTGACGTATGGTACACGGTCCAAAAGCGCGAACTCTACGAGCCGATATGATGGTCCACTGGTATGTCTACACAAATACATAATAATACATATTATTATCACATATAATATGTAAAGGTAGTTACTCTATAATTACCATAAAAGTCCATCTAATATTCACAATATTTCCATTTATTAATAATTTATCATCTAATAAATTACTAATTTCATTCCATAAAATAATCACTTAACCAACAGTTATTTGTAATTATTTTCAGTCCAATGTGTGTACACATCACGATAAGTTTCCCCTTTTAAATTCCCTCTTTAAACCCCATATAATATATAAATTCCATTTCAGTAGCTTGACCCCTTTTCTGTAATCAAAGTTCAATCTCAGGTTCAAGGGAAAAGATAGGAGCGAAAAAGTCAAAATCCCCTGCCCCTCGCTCGAACGACTTGGGGGCTCATTCGCACGACAGGACATGTCGCTCGAACGACCTTCCACTTCGTTTGAGCAAACCCTCGTCCTCTTCTTTTCACCACTTCTCTTTTATAGTTCTCCCAGTTTCAATTGTTTGCAACCCAAAAATTTATACGAATTCAATAGCAGTTATGGTAAAGTCTAGTAATAAATTCCAACATTTATGTATTCAAATCCAGTGGGTTTCATCTGTTAAGGGTTTTTAATTTGGACATTCTACCAGTTTCCAGTGTTGTTTAATTTCAGCAATAGAGGGGTATTCATTTAGGGATTTACAACAAGATTTCAGTCCATTAATCAACATAAAAATCTCTAAATTAGTTATTCACTTCCCCCAAATAGCAATCAAAACTTAAGGAAATTTAACATCAATAATCAAATTTTCGATACCTAATTTTTGGGACCATTTCTACATATAAATCATTTCTGTTTTTTTTTTGTTTTTTTAGGAAGAGGGATAGAGACCCCCTAAGATTTATTAGTTAGGAGAAAAAGCCTCTCCTAGATGGCATAAATAACTTGGAGGAATATAAAGAAAGATGATCTCTCAAAAACCCAAAGACTAAATCTAGAGAAATTATAAATAAGGGAATTTATAAGAATTCCTCTTACAAATATTGAAGAAGAAGACGTAAATTATGAAATAAATCTAATTGAGGGAAGGCCAAATTTATCAATCTTCTTGCAACCCTTTGTGATACTTGGAAGATGATGAAAAGAAGAAAAAAATGCAGATTATGAGGAAGAGGATGCCACATTTGCAAGAGAATCAGCTACAAAATTTCTCTCTAAAAACATGTTGAATCTTGAATTGATTTGAAGAAATGATCCTTGAGCAATAATCAATAATCTTTTTCAGCTTCCAAGGAGAGATCTAAGAGTTGGTCACCATATGAAAAAGAGTTTTTGAATTTGTTTCAATCAAAAGGTCTTTGATAATCATTTGAAAATATAGATCAAGGCTTATTCTAAGATCTTTAGATACATCATATAAACATGACTGATTTCCTACAAACGGAGATAAAGATGAAATAAAATCCCATTTGTCATCTCTAAGAATACCACCACAACCACTAGCCCCTGGGTTGCCTCGAGAAGAACCATTAACATTTAGCTTGAAAATATTTTGAGGAGGCTTGATCCAGGAAATAACTAAGAAAGAGGGTTGCTTAAAATGAGTTTTCAAGCCAAATAGAGAGACAAGAAAAACATCCTCCTTCTTAGGAATAATGTTGTAAACATTACCTGCATTCAAAAATCTCAATTATGAAATAACATTTGTAATAATGTTTTGATGGTCCATGGTAGTTCCATAAAAAAAACTTTTATTTCTTGCATTCAAGATTTCCCAGAAGATAATGATGGGAAGATGATGAGTAAGGGACTGAATATGGATAGGTAACTTCTTAATCCACCAAGATACAAACATGGAGTGGCAAGACATGAAATTTAGCTTAAGCCCCAGAAGATTGCCAAAATAACACCACACCTGATGAGAAATAGGACCAAAAAGGAAAGTATGAGAAATTGATTCTACATGAGCATAGCAACATTGACATCTAGACTCCATTGGGATGTTAAGATTTTGAATCAGAGTGTCTACAGGAACGACTTGATGCATAAGCTTCCAGGAGAAAATAGATAATTTAAGAAGTCAATTAGAGGACAAAAGATATTTCCATACAAAAGAGAGAGGATTGGGAGGAATGATGTAATCATAAGTAGATTTAAAGGAAAATATTCCATCATTTGTAATATACCAAATAAAATAATCTCCATCTTGAACAATGATATCCTCTAAACTGCTATAGACAAATCTAATCCTTTTAAGAACATGATATCCTTGGTAACTAGAGAACAAAGAAGATTTATATTTCTACTTCATGATAGTAACCCATAGACTTTGAGACGAATATAAGGACCACGCCAATTTCAAACTAACAACTTTGACAATACCAGAAATGCTTCTAATATTAAGGCCTCCCTGAGCAAAAGGTTGACTGATTTCTTTCCAATTAGTCCAATGGAACTTAGCTTTATCATCTTTGGAACAACCCTAAAAGAAATTGGCAAAAAGAGCTTCAATTCTTCTAATAATGATTTTGGGAAGATGAATAGTAGACACTGTATGCATAGGGATAGATGAGAGAATATGATTCATAAGAATAAGTCTACCTCCAGTAGATAGAAATTTTATCTTCCAACCTGCCATTTTAGCCCTTATTTTATCAATCAAATTAGAGAAGTAACAAATCTTCAGTCTCCCTTTATAAAGAGGGCACCCGAGATACTTTAACGACAGAGGCTTATAAGGAAACCCAAGATTATAAGATATAACATTTCTTCTATCTATATAAATTTTACTACCAGTTGTGAATGAGCTTTTAAGCATATTGATCTTCAGCATATGACAAATTGGAAATTATATTAGAACCAAAAGGATACTTGTAAGGCTTGATTTTATTGTCAAAGATGAGCTTATCTAAGCCTCTAGAAAGAACTTTTACAGTAACAATAAAGAGAGGGGGGGGGGGGGGGGGGGAGAGAGGGTCTCCTTGCTTGAGACCCCTAGTAGATTTGAAAAATCCAGCAGGGTGACCATTAACTATTACTGAAAACCAGTTTTTAGACAGCATCCTCCATATCATGTCAATGAAGCATTCATTGAAACCAAACTTTCTCAAAACTGAAAGTAAGAACATCCATGAGACACGGTCATAAGCCTTTTCCATATCAAGCTTGAGGATAAGATTGGAACCATGAGACTTATTTTCAAGGTCACCTATGAGCTCTCGAGCCAAAAGAATGTTTTCAGTTATACTTCTACCTTTGATGAAACCACATTGGTTGGGAGAAATAGTGACAGGAAGTATTTTTAAAAGTCTGGTGTTGAGAATTTTCGAAATGATTTTGAAAGAAAAATTAGATAGGCTAATAGGTCTGAAGTTTAAGCAAGAGGACACTTGGCTAGATTTTGGGATAAGAGCAATAAAATTAGAAGACCAATTCGAAGGAATTTGAGAACCAGCAAAGAAGGATTTAATGGCTTTGATAAGATTGATTTTTATAGAATCCCAATAAGAAATATGAAAGTTTCCATCAACCCCATCAGGGCCTCGGGCAACTTTGGAGTTTTAACTTTTAATAGCATTAAAAATTTCTACATCTGAAGGATAGGAAAAAAAAGATTCATTAAAATCAGGAGATATAAGATTAGGAATACCATCAAGAAGATCAGGCATGTCAGAAGTAGGCTCATAAGAAAGAAGAGTTTGAAAATGATTGACAAAATCCTGCTCAATATCTTATTGAGTTGACAATCATTGATGGTCTGTACTAAGAATTTTATGGAAACTTAACCTTTTCCTCCTAGCATTAACTGTAGAGTGGAAAAACTTAGTATTGAGATCACCTTCATTCAACCATTTAATCTTGGATTTCTGCTTCCAATAGATCTCTTCAACTTTGAGATCCTGATTAAGTTTAGTTTTTGTGTCATGCATAACCATTCTAAGATCAGATGTTGGACTTTGTTCAAAAGTAAATTCCGCAGCAACAAGGGAATCTTCCAAATCTTTCACATTTTAGAAGATGTCCTTAAATGTATCTTTATTCCATAATTGAAAAGAATCTTTGAGCCTTTTAAGTTTAAGGGAGAACAACTACATTGGAGCATCTTGCAAAGGAATATTCCAAGAATGAAAAACCACATCCTTGAAATTAGAATGGGAGCACCACATCTTCTAAAATTTGAAAGGCCTAGGAAATGAATCCAAATCAGATCTGATAGATAAAAGAATTAGAGAATGGTCTGAGCAATTTTTATTAAGATGTTGAGCAAAAGTTGAAGGGAAAACTTCTTGTCGCTTGAGACTAACCAAAGCTCTATCCAGCCTAGTAAAAATCACACCATCCTCTTCTCTATTACTACACCAAGTGAACTTCGAACCAATAAAACCAAGATAAGTCATACCACAAGTAGATATACTATCTTTAAAGTCTTGACAAGAATGAAAATTAATGAAATTACCCCTTACTTTTTCATCTTGAGAAGTCACCACATTAAAATCCCCAATAATCAGATGAGGATAATTTTGTAATTGAGAAGAAATACCATCCAACTTGGTCCATAAATCCAATCTTTCTGTTCTGGAGCATTTAGCATAGACAATAGTAACAAAACTAGGGGAAACAAAAGAATTATCCCCAATTTTCAAGGTAAGGGACTGTTCTTCATTAGAAACTATGTCAATAGATAAACCATACTTCCAGAAAAACCATATTTTTTATGAGATGCTTGAAATGCACCCTTCAAAATTTAATCTGAACTTAAAAGTTTCAATATTAGTAGCAGCTTGTTTAGGCTCAATTAAAGCAATAGGAGGAATATTATGCATTCTGATTAGCTTTTTCACTCTTCTGATAGAGGGTTTATTAGACACGCCTATAATATTCCGACAAATAAAATTAATCATTTAGAAGTTGAAAGTAAAATAAATACGTTTTGCTTAGGTCTCTTAAACATAGGATCTTGCACGTGCTTTGTCTTTGAAGAGATGGGAACACCTGAAGAAATAGTTTTTGGAAGATGGTCGTCCATATTAACAATAACTTTCTTTTTTCTTCTAGCTTTGACCTATACATACTTATTCCATTTTTTTATCTAATTGGTTTGTAAACAAGGACAGTTCTTCTTGTAAAGGGACCTCAATCTTTGATCTTGATTCAGAATCAGAAGCATACTCTTTATCATGAGCGGGATAATTCTCTTTAAGGCACATATCAGTACCTGTTGTAGATTTTCTATTAATGGTAAAAACTTCTTCACAATTTTGAGCTTGGACAACCTGAGTTACAATCTCTTGAATATGGATCTGCGATTCCTTAGGATGAGTGTTAGATTCAAGTGACTTAACTGATACCATAGGGGCTTGCAATAAGGCTTCTTGGGAATATTCTGGATGGACATGATTCACATATGGAGTTCCCTTGTTATTTTTTATGATCCAAGTGGCAGGATGTTTAGATTGGCAAGGCTCTTTGTTGATTTTCTTTTTGGAAGGATTCTTGAAAATGCAATCTTCTATGCAACGTCCTTTTTTTTTAATAATAAGAACAGTAACATAGGAAATCTTCATATGTAACATCCTGCCAAAAACCATTATCACATGTGCCAATCCATATTCGATCAATCATCTCTTTTGTAAGATCCAATTCCACACAAACATGTACAAGACTAGGTTTTGACATAGACATTGTTAAATCATCCAGTTTAAGAGGTTTTCCAATAAGCTGGGAGATGGATTATAAAGGAGATTTGGCAAAAAAGTGTATAGGAAGATTTGGAAAATTAATCCAAATAGGTGTGATAGGGCTTTCAACATCAGGTTTGAAGGAGGGAGTCCATTTAAAAGTTCTCATAGGAAACTTGCCTATATACCATTGATCTTTTACCGATAATCGAATGAAATCCTCCTCACTATTTAGATGGATAAGAATATGTTTAGAGTCTAGAAGTCCCATAGTGTATGCAGTTTTCAATGAGAAAGAGAGAAAAGTTTTATGAATAAATTCCATCGACGATCTGCCATGAGAGAACTTGCCCACAATTGCATGTTTGAATGGTGCCCCCAATGTAGATATTTCTTGTTGAGAGAATATGACAGCAGGAGCTCCTTTAAACATGGAAGGAGGTTTCAGGTGTATATCAGAGGGAGAAGATGAAGAAAGGACGCTAGCAAAGGATCGTTTCCATATGTTAATAGGATCAAGAGGTATTGGAGAGGGGGAAAGATTTGCAGGAATGTCTTCCATGCAAACCCTAGGATCACCAAGAGGAAGCTCCGAAAAATTTGAAGAGGTTTTCAAAAACCCAGGCCCACACGAGGTTCATTATTCGGCTCATTAAAAATCATTCCTCTACATGTGTGGTTCATCATCAACTGAAATATATTTAAACCTAAATTCCAGAAATTTATAGGGGATAATTATATGCATCAAGAAGTAAATTGTAGAGCATAAATTAAGCAAGGTAATTCTTTCCTTAAAATCTGTAGAAGAGATCCCCTTGATTTCTTCCTTGTGCTCCCACTTTGTTCTTGCCCTTTTCTCCTTTCTTTGGTGTATTTCCCTTTTCCTTCCCGTAGATGCGATTTTTAGGTTTGTGGAATGATAGTGGGGGAGTGGTTTACCCCTACTTAACCTCTAATTAGGTGTTAAATCTCGAGTTAGGCCATAAGCCCAACTTTTGGACCTCCAAATGGATTCGAATCCATAATTCAATTGGCCCAAAACTTCCCCCACCTATATATTATTGACCCATGACTAGTTTTAAAGGCCTAATTCATCTAAACTAGTCCATATGTGTCTCGAAAAGTGTTCCGAATTATCTATGTCAATAATAGGTACTTTTAATTTGTGTCCTACATAATTATATATTTTTCTTCATTATATACAAATGTCATATTCATGCACATAAAAATTAATAGCACACAAATATAACTAAATAACAAATTTCCACTTGACATTTTCGAATAAAAATTCAATTAGGTTCAATTTCGAAAATAAATTATTTATTCCAAAGATATTATTTCATTATTTATTTATAAAAAATACGGGGTATTACATTCACTAATTCTTATGATTTGGGCATTGTAGTTCATTACTGTTTGTACTAGTTGGTTAAGTTCCAAAACTATTGAAAATCATTTGTTGAACGCTTTAACTGTCAATTGACAAATTTTCAGCCAAAGAGACTGTTTTGCTCATGAATATATTAATTTACATCATTATGTTTATATGTTATACATAAATATAAAATTATGTGTACGATAATATTCATATATTTTTTAATACGTTCAAATATTTATATATTAATATGTATTTATTAAGGCAACTACATATTCAATGCACATCTGTTATATCAATGTATATATGTTAACGTATATGATAGAGGATTATAAATATACATTAGTTGATATTTATAATATATATTTATAGATTAATGTCCACGTCTCTCTCTCTCTCTCTCTCTCTCTCTCTATATATATATATATATATATATATACACACACACACACACACACACATTAGCGAAATGCTCGTGCCTGAAGGCACGGAGAAAATTTCCAATGTACATAATTGCAAAATGGAAAAAGTATCGTTCCCCAACAAAACAAAGTGTAATTTTAAAAAAAAAATATTGGCTATAATCTCATTTGTGTATAGGACTATCCATCCTGCTTAACAAATAATAAATAGTCCAACAACATTCTTTCAAATAGTTTAAATTCATCAAATTTGGACAAAAATCCCTTTTGGTTATAGGACTATCCACCACCCTCCTTAAGAAATAAAAAAATTATACAACAACATTATTCAAACATACCTGATTTATCAATCAAAATAAAATATTATTCCATTCTCTAAAAGGGAAAATAAAAAATTGACAAAATATTATTTCAACAACTGATTATAATAATGGGTACCTTCTTCGTCTTTTAGGCCCAAGAAAGTAGTCGGACAAAGCCCAATTAAAAATAAGAGGTGTTCGACCCAAATTATGGGATGCTCTAAATGACAGTTAGAATTGAGGATTTGACCCAGTCTATCCCCAAATATCTCAGAGGAGATATTCAGGGGATAATGGGCTAACAGGGTGGTTATCAGTGCCCCTCTCTCTTTTACGGAATATATATTGTACCCCTAGCATGGGGCAAAGGGCATATAGAAAAATTTCTCTTGAGAGATACTTAATACAATGGTAGACCTCTCCGCGTACGTAGGCAGTCTGCTAAACCACGTACATCTTTATGTTGTATGATTGTGATCTTTGTTGTTATTCTTTTCTTGGTGATTTTCTTTCATTATTATTTGTGTTAAGATTTTTGTCACCACAATTGGCGCCGTCTGTAGGAAACGATTGTTTTTCCTTTAAGAAAGCCTTCACCAGCAAGGACCTGCAATTTTCGATCACAACAGCAATGCCCCTCAAGTGAGGGATATTCAAGAGAAGCCTATCCCTCCTAGGGTAAGGTCCAAAATCCGTCATTCAAACCTGAGGCTCCACCGAGAGAGGCAGCTCTTCGAAGAAAGCCAGGGGTCAGTTAAGTCCACACAGATTTCCAGGCTGGTAGACGCCTATGAGGCAGGATCTAAGAACATGAGGAGGATACTCTAAAATTGGAAGCTGAAAATGCTCGCCCCAAAAGGTGACTAGAAAAGATGGAAAGGGATCTCCATCGTAACATGAGGCAACGCCATAATCGGACTCCCAGACCTCAAGTGAGAAAAGCTCACAGCCGATGAAGGAGCCTAGGGCATGGGTCGTAAAGATCTGAAAGACACGAGTCGAATGATGACCAGTCAGAGCAGTAACAACTAGCTCGCCACTACAGGAGCCCTAGTCGAAGGAACGATGATATATGAAGTTTGGTCCAGAGAGAAATAAACCAACACCCAGCTCATCGAAGTGCCAGATCAACAAGAGAGCTGGCTAGACGAGCTCTTTGAACTCAGATGAAGTCCCCTTTTTCGAGTGCAATTGAGGAAGAGGAAGCCCCGAAGAAGTTCGCGGTGCCCTAATTCAAGATTTACGATGGCAAGACTAATCCCATCGATCATGTCAAATAATATGCGCAGATCATGACCCTATGGAACCATAACGATACACTCATGTGCCAAAGTTTCCCATCAAGCCTGCATGATGTCACCCAAAAAGGGTTATAGAAGATCCCTCATAGATCCATTAGGAACTTCAAGTCTCTAGCCAAGCTATTCATAGCTCACTTCATTACAAGCAGCTCTCATCCGAAGAGGATGGACGCTTTGCTGACAATGAAGAAAAAGCCTCAAGAGAACCTTAGAGACGAAGCAAAGAGATACTGGGAGGTGTTAAATGAAGTTGAGGATTGCTTAGAGCAGGTCATTGTAGCATCCTTCAAGATCATCTTGACCCACTCCTGCTCTTACACCAGTCCCTCACTAAGAAGGAGGCCACGACCGTCGACGACTTAATTGCTCGTATTGAGAAATACCCCAAAGTCGAAGATGTAACCCATCCTAGTTCGAGAGAAAATGGTTCACCAAGGTTATCGACAAAGTAGGCGAGAAGCGTGAAACTCAAAGGAAAGGGAATAAGAATAGGGGCAAAAGTGGCCCCAAAAATA
The DNA here is from genome assembly GCA_949130495.1 of Sambucus nigra. Lineage (NCBI taxonomy): Eukaryota > Viridiplantae > Streptophyta > Magnoliopsida > Dipsacales > Adoxaceae > Sambucus > Sambucus nigra. Next base: position 581,986,787 of record OX422211.1, on the reverse strand, counting down.
GGAACAAAGGAGACGTCTCGAAGGCGTTCCAAGTCTTGAATACAGTCTTCAGAGAACCGATCTATAAGATCCTTGTAAAAATTAAAGACGAACCATTCATTAAGTGGCCCAAGAAGATGGGTGGGGACGCCTTCAAGAGGAATTACGCATTGAGATGTTCCTTTCACAAGGAAGGCGGGCACAAAATTGAGCACTGCAAAGCCCCCAAGTCCCACCTCGAAAATCTAGCTTAAGCTGGACACTTAAATGAATTCGTAGAGAACAAAAGCAGAAAAGGTAGATAAAACAGAAATCAGAAGCTCGATAATGTTCTCAAAGAGGATATCGGCCACGAGTTCATGGTAATTCATGGGGCGTCCTACCTCAAGCAGATTCAAGGGAACATAGCTCGAATGGAAGTGAAGAAACTTATAGCAGGGATGCAAGCTTTTCAGATTAATCCAACCAAAACCCAAGCAGGGAAGCATCGACGTTCGGAGGAAGTCAACTACAATACGCATATTGTGTTCACAGATGAGGATTTGGTGGGAGTGAGAAATCCACATCATGACACATTAGTCATTACACTCAGTATAACTAACTACGACATCGACAGGTTGCTCATCGACCAAGGCAGCTCATCCGAAGTAATGTACCTCTAGTTGTTCAAAAAGCTGAAGTTAAGCACTACCGACCTAAGTAAGGCCACTGTTACTTTGGTTGGCTTCGCTGAAAAGATAACCACCCCCTTGGGAAAGATCGTCATGTCGGTGAGGGCAGGAAATATCTCTAAGATGATTTAATTTCTTGTGGTTGATATTGATTCACCGTACCAAGCCATCCTCAGCAAAGAATAGCTACACGTGATGAAGTTCGTTTCATCGACCTATCATCAAAAGTTAAAATGTGTGATAGAATAAGGAGTAGTTATCATTCGTGGAGATCAAGCAATGGCAAGGAAGTTCCTCATAGCGGCTATACGCCCCAAATAGGAGTGTAAAATGAAGGAAGCGTGAAATAAAGATGAAGAACAGCAGAGGTTGATGCCCTCCAAATAGCAGTTACGATATGGAAGACTATGAGTGGAGGAGACTAGGCTCCTCCCCTCTGATAGGGTCATCGAAGACCTAGAAGAAGTCACAACCGGGAGTGGTTAGACCGAGAGAACATTTTTTATTGGAACCTCCCTTACTGATCGCGAGAAGAAGGCGTTGGTTACTTCCTTAGGAGTAATTTGGATGTTTTCGTATGGGAGCCCTACGAGCTGATCGGAATCGATCCCAGCATTACCTGCCACCAATTACAGGTGGATCCAACCTTCAATCCAGTTATGCAGAAAGCTCGCCAAACAGCTCCAGAGAAGGCCAAAGCAGTAGATAAGTAAGTGGAGAAGTTACTGGATGCAAGATCCATACAGGAAGTTCAGTTCCCTAAATGGCTATCCAACCTAGTGGTAGTCCCTAAGAACAATGGAAAGTGGCGAGTCTGTATCGACTTCATCGATCTCAATAGGGCCTTCCCTAAGGACAACTTCCCCCTTCCAAAAATTGACCAGCTGGTGGATGCCATAGCAGATCATGAGAGAATGAGCTTCTTAGACGCATATTTTGGATATCACCAGATCCCTCTGCATTATCCAGATCAAGATAAGACTGCCTTCATCACCAATATTGGTTTATTTTGTTACATAGTTATGCCCTTTGGACTTAAGAATGCAAGAGCAACTTATCAGCAGTTGGTTGCCAAGATGTTTAAAGACCAAATGGGAGATACCATGGAAGTGTATATCGATGATATTCTTGTCAAGAGCAAGCTCAAAGACGAACACCTCTCCAACCTAGAAAGGACCATTAAAATCCTCAAGAAGTACCGAATGAATCTTAACGCAAGTAAATGTTCTTTCGGTGTCCAATCAACAAAATTCCTTGGATACTTGGTCAGCGAGAGAGGTATAGAATCTAATCCTGACCAAATCGATCCTATCAGTAGGGTGTAGTCACCTCAAACTATGAGAGACGTATAGAAGCTCACAGGAATGCTCGCTGCCCTAAACCGGTTCATCTCTAAATATTTAAAAAAATGCCAGCCGTTCTTCCAGTTGCTGAAAAAGACTAAGAGCGTGGTGTGGAACTAGGGTTGCTCGAGAGCCTTAGAGGAGCTTAAGGCCTACATCAGTAAGCCCCATTTGCTTATAACCCCTAGAGGAAATAATCCCCCATTCCTCTACCTTGCAGTATCAGATCATGCTATGAGCTCCGCCTTGGTATGTGAGAAGGAGGGGAGCCAACATCCGGTCTATTATGTAAGAAAAACTCTTTTAAATATCGAGCAATTGGTACCTGCCACTGGAAAAGCTTGCCTTTGCACTAGGGGTAACCTCGAGAAAACTGAAACACTACTTTGAGGCCTACTTCGTCTTTGTAGTTACTTCGGACCCCCTTAAAGATGTACTGAGGAAGGCAGACCTCTCAGGCCGAATATAGAAATGGTCGATCGAGCTCGAAAGATTTTACATTCATTTTCAACCAAGGACTGCTATCAAGGTGCAGGTCCTCGCTGATTTTATTGCTGAGTTCACAGGAGAACAAGCTTGTGATCATCTTGAGACCAGTCATCCAGGAGAAGTCCCATAAGAAATAGGCATCTGGAAGTTGTATGTTGATGGAGCCTCCAATTCCAAGGGGTAGGGGTAGGCATCGTGCTAGTTACCCCCCAAAAACACAGTGCTCGATCAAGGAATCAAGCTTGGATTTAAAGTCTCCAATAACGAGGTAGAGTATGAGGCATTGATCGATGGTTTATGGAAGGAACAATTGCTTAGAGCAAGGAATCTTCAAATTTTCGACGATTTACAACTGGTATCCAATCAAATAATTAGCGATTTCAATGAAAAAGATAAAAGGATGGCGGCATACCTCTCCACTGTGAATGGATTAATGGTCAACTTTGATCGCGTTAGCGTACAATAATTCCTCGGGGGACAAAACAGCCATGACAATGCCCTAGTAGCTCTAAGCTCAGCAATTGACTCTGACTTGAGGAGAACAATTCAAATCGATTTCCTTGCACATCCAAGCATCAATCAGAGGACCAAATCACCAAATCTCGAGCATGTTCTCCATATTGAGAAAGCTCCCAGCTGGATGGACCCCATAGTAGATTACTTGTAAAGTAACGTACTACTAAGCGATAAGAAGACCGCCCATCAGATAAGAGTCAAAGCTGCCCACTTTCACTTATCTCCTGAGGGAAAATTATACAAAAGATCCTTTACGGGCCTATACTTCTAGTGTGTTCATCCATAGGACATCGAGCAAGCCCTACACGAGCTACATGAGGGAATTTATAGAAGTTACGCGGAAGGAAGGTATCTTGCTTTTCGAGCGATTAAGGAAGGATACTGGTGGTCGTACATGAAGAAAGACGCTGGAGTATATGTCCGAAAGTGTGAAAAGTGCCAAATGCACTCACCCATGATCCACCAATCAGAAAACGATCCAAAATCTCTTACCAGCCCGTAGCCTTTTTCCCAGTGGAGTCTAGACATCGTAGGCCTTCTACCCACTGTAGTCGGCAATCGAAAATATCTGTTGGTTGCCATAGATTACTTCACCAAATAGATAGAGGCAGAACCACTGGCGAACATTCGAGATACAGATATGACGAGGTTCATATAAAGAAATATCATTATTCGCCTCGGGATACCCAGGATAATCATCACTGATAACGGAACCCAGTTCAAGAGTGGCATTTTCCAAAGCTTTTGCAGCGACTATGGAATCATGCATTACTTCAACTATGTGGCATACTCTCAGAGCAACGGTCAAGCTGAGGTTTCTAACAAAATAGTGATCGATGGACTAAAGAAGCGCCTAGAGCGATCCAAGGGTGCATGGCTAAACGAACAACCCCACATCCTCTGGGCCTATCGCACCACCCCGAGGCGAGCAACTTTAGAGACACCATTTTCACTCACGTATGGAATGGAAGCAGTTATTCCATTGGAAGTTGGTCTCCCTACCATGAGGTCCAGACTGATCGAAAAAGTCCAGAATGATGGAGCGTTGCTTGCTGAACTTGACTTTGTCGACGAGCGGAGAGAATGGATCTGGTAAAATTGGTTTCATATCAGCAATAGCTAGCCAAACAATATAATCGAAATGCCAATCCAAGGACATTCCAAGTTGGAGAATATGTCCTAAGGAAAGTCCTTGGCAGCGCTGTGAAGCCATCAAACGAGAAGTTAGGGCCAAACTGGGAGGGACCATTTAAGGTGATAAGGGAGGACCTACAAGGAGCCTATCACTTGGAAACGGTGGAGGGAAGGGAGATACCAAGATCTTGGAATGCGGCTAACATGAATAAATTCTACTTCTAGATCTCTCTATTTATGTGTTGCAGTGAAGTCCGAGAGTCTATTGAAAACGCGTATAGATTGAATCATAAAAAAATTACACATGGTGTATCTACATAGGATATTCAAGATCTCATACCTTTGTGGTTCCTTCTGACTTGAACCGTAGAGACTCGATCTCTTTCATATTACACTGACACGGGTCGCAAATTTAACGGTGTGTCAACCATAAAAACGAAATGGATTTTTCCAAAAATCATAACATCCTTGAAAAAAGATATTTCACTATTTTTTATGTATTTCGACCTTTAGAACCAGTAGAAAATATTTCAGCCCCACCCGATCAACGTTTTTCAAGTTATGGCTCTAACAAGTAGATACCATGGCGTGTCGCGCATCTGTCTGGATAACTGAAATTTCATAAAGATGTGTGAGGCAGGGGGATCAAACGATCTCTAAATGACTTGAAATTTCTTGTGCCTCTTCCTCTGTATGTCACGAACCCATGATTCTACTTTAAGAATTTTTGGAATCTCCGATTTCCCATAAATGATTTTATAATATAAGAGCTTTGAAAGAGACCTCGAGATCTTCCTTGCTATTCCTTTAAGCCAATACATGTTATTGGTGTGTGGTCACCAATGATCACGACTCTACTACTCCTTTTAGGTGTTTTTTATGATCTATATGAATCCCTCACTTATCAGAAGACAAGGGGTTGCTTATATAGGCTAGCACGGGGACCCCAGGAGAAATAGAAGACCAGCTTCCTACAGAATTTAGGAATTCTAATTAAACTCTATAATTAATTCCATAATTCTATAAATTATTATTCATTCCACTAAAGAATAATAATTTCACTCTAGTCTACTATCTCAAAATTATAATTTCGAGCTCCACGTTATTAAATGCTTAATAATCTCCCCACGTTAAGATTGCAGATACCCGTCAATTAAATTAAATTTCTGACAATTATATTTAATCGACCTCTTATAAATTCCTTGAGACCGTTCGCTTAACTTATTTGATATGTCGGATAATTAAATCCGTCGGGTGGGTTTGACATAATTAAAACTTATAAGCTACATCAAAAGGGTATCATCAATCTCTTTACTGAGACATGGAATCCATTCATAGTTAACTTTCACCATACACTAATCGACATTACCCAATCTACCAATATTATTGCTTCATAAATGAATCTCATCCAATAGGTCAAAGTAACGAACAATTGATGCACATGTCCATCAATTATGTTTGGATCAAGAGCTTGAGCACTCATAACAACCATGAGAGGTTCATTATCTTATATAGTCAGTATAAAGATAATTATCTCTAATTGTTCCCGTTCAATACACACAAAGTGTATTAGCACAATAAGTTGAAACTATACCGTTTTTCGTAATCAAGATAGACTTACTAAAATAGTGTTCTATAATTCTACCGATGGTGTGTCCATCTCCATCTAAGATTATGAATCAGACTTATATTCTACAAGGACCGATGATCTGATCTTCCGTGTATAAGCCGAACTCTACACACCAAATCATCTACTGTGTAGAATAAAAGACAGATATGCATAAATATATAAAATAATATTATGCAAACATTACTTGTGAATATTCTCATTAAATAAACATACTAAAGTTCACTAGTGAACTATGACTTTAATTATACAACCCCAACAATCTCTCACTTATACTCAAAGACATAGAGTAATGCATCTATTAACCAAACCTCACACCTAAAGTAAAAGGCTTACCAGTTTTCAACCAATACAATCACAACCACTAGAAACTCCCTTATGTATAATTTCTTATACAAGGGGTACTATACACTTTCTGAAATCTTAAATCTGACTGAATACATAAGTTAGCAACCTACAAGTTACTTATTGGTTTACTTGGCAACCAAATATATATTCATTAATCCTTTTCAGGTACTTGAATATTTATTCTACCAAGACCAATGTTATATTCTCAAGTAATATAAATTTCCAAATATGAAAGACCGAATGTCTTTCTTGGAATGTTGCATAACAAAGCCTCAAAAGAACAATATCAATATGATAACTTAGATAAGTAAAAGTACATTTTTTCTAGTTATCAAATGTTAATTTGATCCCAAAAATGTAATAAAATTTTCTAATGTTTTCATATTGAACTTATTGGACTATCAAAGTATAAATGTATGACATATCCCTACATCGCATGCGATGATAAATATATCTATACATCTAGTAGCTAAAAATACCACCATGCTTCCATCACTCCTTTTGTACATGCTGAACACATTTAACAATTTATCAAAATCATGAATTTGATTACCTCTCTTACTTGATTCACTTACAACTGATGGGTATGACCCCATCTTGATGAATGTATATGATACCAAATATCATAACTTTTTCAAGAATGTTATGCATCCTTGTGAAGGAATACCTTATTATAGTTACAGGGTTTGTTATGTTCTTCTCCAGGGGTCAAGAAGGGTGACAATCCTAGGAATAAAAAACTCTCCCACTATGATAAAGTTATCCCTTTATAGGTGTACAAATCGTGATGCGTTTATATGATTTTTACCATTATGAGAATTGACAATCCTCCCACTATGATAAGGTAGAAAAATGTCATACTCATTTTTTGTGATGTTTTCACCTATACTGGTGGTATGAAAGAAATTGTTATAAGCCTATTAAAACTTCTTTGTTTCAAACAATGCTTTTTGGAATGTGATCTAGAATATAGATTTAAACATGTATCCTTATTCTAACTTGTTAGGTTTTTTCTCAACACAAGTGTTGCACTACCCATTATATAAAATACTGGAGTTGAGTTGAAAACAATCCATTATTTTTAATGGGAGTAAAGAAAACTGATTTGGAAAACAATCTTGACATATGCGTATCTATATCTTATAAATAACCATAATGAATTTTATCACGTGTGAAAGAAACCAAATTCTTATTTTTATGACACACAGTTACTGAAAGTAACTTGTGGAATAATCTTCATGGATATAATTTGAACTAATGATCTGTAATTCTTAAATTCATGAATAAGTAGTTCTAGAATTACACGAATCATAATAAACCAATTCTAATATTTCTGTAGCTATAATACCTCCTGATCATTTTTTATCTAAACCATATTGATTAACTAAAAGTGCCTCCACTTTCGATGAATGTAAGAATCCACCTTCCACTAGTTTAGAATTCATTTAGACAAAATGACCTGAGTATTTGGAGCTATAGATATATTATGGTTTGTAGAGAATAATCTTATCCATTTAATGATAAATCATGAATATTATTCAAAAACTACAATGTACAAAATATGAGATTTATTTTATAATGATTATCTGCTTTAGTACTAAAGATGAATATATTGCTTATTACCATCAACAACACATATGTGTTAACAATTATCCTTTCATAAAAGAGTAGAAGATGAACTATAGTTCCTTCTATTCTTACATACTTATAAGCAATCATGTAAAATTAATCTCTAATTATCAAAACTGAGACTCAAGTCTCCCACTGTAATTATAAATTCCCAATAGTAGATAAATTCACCCCTCACTAGTTGACTAGTTTCCTGGAACCAATGATTAATGGCTCATGTTTCTACAATCGAGGTTACTGTAGAACAAACCATTAAACATTATTCAACTTTTTTGCAAATAAAATGTATCTACCTCGTTCTTTTAAAAGAAGATAAGCTTATTAACTCCTATTAGTATTCTGACTGCTCTTAGTGAATTCACTTTCAATTACGCAATTTGCTAACTGTCTTTAAAACCTAGCCACTACCTGAATTCCGACTTAATAGTTTCTTATTTAACTTTAGCTTCAATCAACCTTTCGGCTAAGAAGTGAAGTTATTCAGTAACTTGAATACTTATATGATATCATGATAAAACCTTTGTTGAGGAGGATATCGACATGAGTTTCCTAGTCTATTTCACCTCTTTAGATTTCTAGTTCCTTCAGATGAGAAATCACCATCAAAACATAATCTTATAACTATGGTTATATCAATCATACTAATATTCCTTTAAAGTCATTCATAGCAACCTGCCTAACTATATGCCCTAATTATCAAACATTAGATGTGAGATAATCATCATATTATAGGCACTGAACACTAATTAATATTAATGTCACAATATATCTAACTTAATGAACAAGTCATATTGTGTCATGCCATTAATCTTTTCCACTTATATTCCATATTTCCTTATAGAATTCTTATAATGTGACTATTTCAGACAACACTAAGAAAATACACATATGCATTACTTTATTGTCAATACTATGTCCAATTTAAATTCAGTCTTTTTAATTATTACCAGAAGGTATATAAAACTGAGTATGAAATACGTGAATATTGGAGTTACCATTCAAAACTAGAGAATCACATAATAAAGAGATATTATGACAAGCAATTGACTTTGAATTCAATTTAAATTTGGTTCCCTCTACCATTTTAAAAGAATTCGCCAGAATCCCAATTACTGTTTGAATAGCATTCCTCTTTGGAGAACCTACAACACATAATCACATTAGGCAGGCCAATTCCTTTAATTTTACCATCCAAGCAAAGACTATGCCATATGAAATTAATAGCTGACACTTCGGTCCCACAAAATAATAGCATTCCTCTTTAGAGAACCTACTATAATTTTGTATCTAAGTGTATACCACCAACTAATTTTAGACTATCCCATATCACATAGACTCCACCTTTGGGGGCCGCCTATATGAATATGAGCCTAAAATTACCCTAAGGAAATTTGCACTGGTTACCCCAATAATTAGTATTCCTCTTTGGAGGACCTACTCGTTATTGAAAACCTACAAACCGTTCCTCGAGACCGTGGGATTGGTTTGTGACCAAATCCCTCTCCCACTTAGTAATTTAAAATTTTTGTGAGGGTTATGAAAAGAGAACTTTAATTTAAATATTTTTAAAAAATACAAGGGAACTGACGCATGTCAAAATTTACGGTTGCCTAAATTTTTGCGCTTCCAAAACAAGTGTAATAAATATAAAATCTAAATTCCCTTATATTCAAAAAAAAAATTCGGAAATTTAATTTATATTTTCTAATTACACATTATAAAACCCATAATTTAAAAAATTAAATTAAACATATAACCATAGAGACTCTCAATTTTAAATTGTCCAATTAAAATAATGGGATTTTCCAATTTATTTATTCAAATTAAAATAATTAATGTTCTTATTTTAATTATCCAAAAATAATAAAATTATTTTAAATTAATATAATTCTAGAAATTAAATTTAATTTGAGTAATAAATAAAACCCATTAAATTTAATGAATTTAAAATGAACCACCGAAAAATTTATTTTCTAAGAAAATAATGATCTAAGGCTGGGTCAGTATTCCATGTTGTCTATAATTCTAAGGGTCGTTAACACATATTAATAACCCAACAATTAAAACATGAATAATATAGGCATAAATCAACATGAATAAAAAAATTGAGATAAATAAGGATTCCCGACTATTATGGTCAACATGAAATTATGTTGAGAACTCAACAGTCATTCTTGAACTCCAAGAGTCTTGAACCTAAGAGTCATCCTTGAACTCAACAGTCATTCTTGAACCCAAGAGTTATCCTTGAACTCAACCGTCATCCTTAAACCCCAAGAGTCTTGAAACCAAGAGTCATTTTTGAACTCAAGAGTCACGATCAAAATAGTAACAAATTACATATGTCCGATGCCTCCATTAAGGAGTTAACATTCTACATCAATATTACATTAATCCAGAATAAAAAAAATAACCACGAATAAACCATCGTGGGATCCAATCACATAAAATAAAAACATAAATATGTGACCAAAATAATGAGATTAGATCACTGCAAAACAGAAGTTAATTCATATCTAAATTCTACCCAACATTCTAGCACATATTCGATTATTTTATTTTATTTTATCTTTATTGAACAACACGGCTGAATTCAACCTATACGCGGTATAAACATGGCTCTGATACCATTTGTTGTAGCGGAAGTCCAAGAGTCTATTGAAAACGCGTATAGATCGAATCATAAAAAAATTACACATAGTGTATCTACATAGGATATTCAAGATCTCATACCTTTACAATTCCTTCTAGCTTGAACTGTAGAGATTTGATCTCTTTCATGTTACACCGACCCGTGTCGCAAATTTAACGTGTGCCAGCCACAAAAATAAAATGATTTCTTTCAAAAATCATAATAGCCTAAAAAAAATCTTTCGCAAATATTTATGTCTTTCTTCCTCTGGAACCAGTAGAAAACTTTTCATCCCCAACCGATCAACGGTTTTCAAGTTATGACTCTAACAAGTAGATACCATGACGTGTCGCGCATCTGTCTAGATAGCTGAAATTTCCTAAAGATGTGTGAGGCAGGGGGATCAAACGATCTATAAACGACTTGAAATTTCTTGTGCCTCTTCCTCTATATGCCAGGTGCCCATGATTCTACTTTCAGAATTTTTGGACTCTCTGATTGCCCGTAACAGATTTTATAATATAAGATCTTTGAAAGAGACCTCAATATCTTCCATGCTATTCCTTTAAGCCAATACATGTCATTGGTGTGTGGGCACCAATGATCTCAACCCTACTGCTCGTTTTATGTGTTTTTTATGATATATATTGATCCCTCACTTATTAGGATACAAGGGGTTGCTTATATAGGCTAGCACAGAGACCCCCAGGAGAAATAGAAGACTAGCTTCCAACAGAATTTAGGAATTCTAATTAAGCTCTATACTTAATTCCATAATTCCATAAATTATTATTCAATCCACTAAAGAATAATAATTTCACTCTAGTCTACTATCTCAAAATTATAATTTTCAGCTCTCCCTATTATTAAATGCTTAATAATCTCCCCACGTTAAGATTGCAGATACCCATCGATTAAATTAAATTACTGACAATTATTTTTAATCAACCTCTTATAAATTCCTTGAGACCGTTCGCTTAACTTATTTGATATGTCGGATAGTTAAATCCACCGGTCGGGTTTGACATAATAAAAAATTATAAGCTACATCAAGAGGGTATCATCAATCTCTTTACTGAGACGTGGATTTCATTCATAATTAACCTTCACCATACAATAATCGACATTACCCAATCAACCAAGCTTATTGATCCATAAATGAATCTCATCCAATAGGTCAAAGTAACGAACAATTGATGCACATGTCCATCAATTTTGTTTGGATTAAGAGCTTAAGAACTCATAACAACCATGAGATGTTCATTATCTTATATAGTCTGTATAAAGACAATTATCTCTAATTGGTCCCGTTCAATACACACAAAGTGTATTAGCACAATAAGTCAAAACTACACCGTTTCCCGTAGTCAAGATAGACCTACTAAAATAGTGTGCTACAATCCTACTAATGGTGTGTCCATATCCATCTAAGATTGTGAACCAGACTTATATTCTACAAGGACCGATGATCTGATCTTCCGTGTGTAAGCCGAACTCTACACACCAAATCATCTACTATGTAGAATAAAAGACACATATGCATAAATATATAAAATAATATGATGCAAACATTACTTGTGAAGATTCTCATTAAATGTACACTAAAATTCACTAGCGAACCATGAATTTTAGTATACAACCCCAACATTATGCACAATTAAAAATTTTATTTTACAACTTAATGTTGCTCTATGTTCCTGACTCTTATTAATAAAACGTGATTCGCATTGGCATTCTAAGAGTATTGATTTTCTTATATATATCTTAGTATATGCATCCTTTCCAAAGTTACATGCTTCACTCCTAATATGCGTAATAAATATCATAGGCTTTTGTTACTAACACAATTGATCTCTTAATTTGTCGCCGATAATAAATAAAGCCCTACAGTGGATCCTTAGGTAATTTGGCCAATCCAGGTTGGTCGCCAACACAGTTTGGCTCAAAAATCCTGCTCGGATGGATTGTCCGGTTACCAGGTGTATCCTTGCCATTGCCCTACTTAGGCCTAAGGCAGTGTGACGACACGGCCTAAAAGGTAAAGTGAGGCAGAACGGTATGACGAAAGTGTACTGGACTGGGCGGATATTCATTTGATAATTAGATCTTTCTAAGTCACACTTAGTCAGTTAAAAGATAACTAGAGATGAGGCCAGTAAAGTCAAAAATGAAACAACACATGTTTAGTCGACAATTTCCCAAAACATAAGTATTTCATTACACCAATGTACAAACAGTTACATGTACAAAAATAAATCCAACCCTAAAGATGACTAGGTCACTAGGCAAGGTAATCAGCTACCCACACTCTTCGACCATCATCTGGGTGAGGGATAAATTCCTCCTTGACCTCATCCGAGCTTGGCTCTAACAGCTGCCTTGGAATTGCATCTATTGGGATCCAACATTCATCTCTTCTGAATGGATTTGGGATAAAGGATGTGTGCGTGGCCCTTGTAATTCCCCGAGGGCACTTAGCCACCCTCTTATGAAATTTAGCTTATCGACCTCCTTCAATCTCGTGGGAGCATCTTTCCAACCTTGGTTGTAACCATCTTCCCACACCTGTCAAGAACCATTTTTGAATAAATGCCTCAGTCTGGTGACATCCCTCTGGAGCACGACAATAATCACATAAGCCAGGCGCACATCTCCTTTGAGTTTGGCGATCTCCCTCTGAGAATTACCAACGCCAGCACCAACTCACTACCTCATTGACGATGAAGAGCCTCGAATAATTGACAGGGCAATACTCGGAGCATTCTCCCTTAAGTGCGTAATCTCCCTCTTCAAGGCATCGTTCTCCCGCTGAAGCATCTCGCCGACCAAGTCCAAGAGCTTCGTCTTAAGAGCATTCACCTCTTATTAAACAGAGGTGCCAATCTCTCTCATCTCCTTAAGTATATATTTCAACTTGGAAACTAGCTCGGACTAGTCTTTGTAGTCCTAGTTCCTTGATCTGAGAGACTTACGAATTTTTACAAAGGCACTATGAACTTGATCGCTCATGTTGGTACCAAAAATTTGGCCTAGGCGAGAGGAAGCGGGAATATACTCGTCAAGGTTAACGAACTACAAATCATAAAGGCACGAAGAATAGACATATCAACCGGTGAAAAAATCCAAAATTTCTTCATTTCATTAAGATCGACACGAGTCGGGTATAAGTACATTGATTAGAAAGAAGAAAAAATCAGGAGACAAATATACAAGGGAAATCTTAGGAGACTATTCGGCAACCTCGACTTGCTCAGAAGAGGCCATCTCTTTTCCTTTATCAGCAGCGGTCTCACTCATCCCAGTTCCACTTATACCTCCCTCAACCGAAGCAAGGCCCACTATTTAATCAACAGAAGCATTAGCAGCAATGACGCCCTCGCTAATTGAGCACCTAGAACCCCTTCATCAGCAATAGGAGTAGGCACATCTTCTATAACTGGCTTGGGACCTGGGTTATGCTTGTCGAAGATAGGGGAATCAGTAGCCACCCCGAAAGCAAGCAGAGCCCTGTCCCAAACCTTCTTAAAGTGGGATCGGCTAATGTAACCAATTTAAACTTTAGCTTCCTCGTACATCGCCGCCCATCCATTATTGTAAGCGCTCTCCTTGATGGAGGAGGCTTCGGACTTTAGCTTTCCCACCTCCTCGATGAGCACCTTGTTCTCTTCGGTAATTGCCAGTTTGCTCATCACAACCAGACCATAAGACTCCCGCAACTACCGAAGATCCTTGGCTGTTGCTTCCCTCTCCTTAATAAAAGATCCCCTAGCCTCTATAAGGGCACGCTCAGAAGACTTCTGAGCCTCAATGGCCGCTTTTAAACTCGCCTCAAGCTCAGAATTCTTCTTCGTTAGCCCGTCGCAGGTGAGGTCGAAAATGGTGTAGTTGGACAAAAACTGCTGAGAGATATAGAATATGAGTAAATAGAATATGAGAGGAACTACAAAAAATAGAGGAAATAAATGAGTAGGCTTACCAACTCAAGCCCCCGACTAGCCTTCAGGGCTAACTGGTCAAGTCCTATTTTTTTTACCACTCGCGGTTCATTGCCAAAACTGCTCTCTTGAGCATCGCAGGACTAAGATGAGGGGTTAAAGCTACTGATGCCCCCTCAGTTAGGATAGACACAGGGACCAGAATAGCCTGTGCCTTTTTCGTCCTCACCTCTTTTCTTTTCCTCTCTTCCTCTCTCTCCTTCTTCTCAGCCTCCTTTTTCTTTCTCGCTTCTTCTCTTTTTCTCTTATTCTCTCTCCTGAACTCGTCATCTTTATTCTTCCTCTCTTTTTCGTATGATACGATTTTGGAACCACTAGCAGTATCCACAAACCTAGTCTTCTGTATATTTAGCCACGCGATAACAAAACATCATCATCATCATCATCATCATCATCATCATCATCATCATCATCATCATCAATGATTAGATCTTTCCTCCTTGGGGGAGCCATGTCCTCCCTGCTTGAGCTCTCTCAACGTGATTTCGAGTTGGAGGTTCCCTCGTCTGACCTTCCACCACCTAAACGCTCCTCGTTGGACTCCCCCTCACTAAATTCTACCTCACCACCACCTCTAGTAGAACTAGACTCCAAACTGCTCTCCTCCTCTCCATCTAGGTCGATAGGTTGAAGAAAACTGTTTTCCTCATCTTCTTTCTTTGAGATGTCAAGATAAGGAATAGAGTCAACTAGGTGGGCAATAAAGCTGGAGGTAGTGTTCTTATATTCCAGTAAGAAGGCAACCGTTCTCGGATATTCGCCTTCTGTAATGGAGTCTCGTATATTCCAAGCCTTAAGTAACTTAGCATCACATATGTCTTGGAGAGCAGGCTCTTAATTCTTGGACTTTGCTGTAAAGAAAAAAGGAAAGCATTAAAGAAAAAACACATTGTAGCAGTAATAAAAATACAAAGAGATTGAACATCAACCTATATATTCCTCCCCATAGGTAGGAATTCGAGGTTTCGTGTACCTCGCACCTCCTACCTGAGGAGGGAACTGCCAATTAATAGCTATGAATCCTTCAGTCCAATAATCTTTATGGGAATCAGGTAGATTAACTACCAACACCCTATCCGGACTCCTCACTTTCAAATAAAGAAAACCAGAACTGGTAAAAGAAAAGGATTAACAAGAACAAATTTCAACCAAGCCTAACCTAGTGCCATATATTTGATTTATTCTATGAACACCATTGACAATCTTCCAAATGTTTTGAGAGCATTGGGTTGGGACTATATTGAAACATTGAAAGAAATGTAAGAAGAGATGTTTTTGGGAAAAAGTTAAACCCCCCAGGACAACAAAAGAACATGAATCCAGTGACCATTCTCAACGTCTCAAATATTATGAGGAATGGGGGCACACTCAATATCCACCCAGTTGGGGATATAGTAAAATTTACTGAATTGAGCTAGAGACTTGTTGTCTATCTTTTCCATAGAAAAACCCTAATCACGGTAGAAAAGAAAGAAAGGCAGAAAAAGAAGATGATTGGAAACTTAAACAACAAAGTTCAGCCTGAGAGGATGCGAAGTCATAGGTAAATGAAGATGAGGGACGAAAATTAGCTTGAAGACGATGAAGAACAAGCTTAAGGACTAGAAGAAGCTTGGATAGCAAGAGACGATTTGAGAAGGAAGAGTTTGAAGAGATGTTGATGATCGTCCAACCCAACAATCTAAACCTTCCAATGACAGTGCACTTTGATCGAAGAAGATTTGCCGCCTGAATCTTCTATAAAGAGACGTTTCGCACCCTAAATTTTTTATAATTCACAACAATGCCATCTGTAAGGAACCAAAGTTAATGTTTATAAATTTTTTTAGCCCAATTTGTGACCCTAAAATTTTAGGGGCAATTGTGGGTACCTTCTTCGTATTTTAGGCCCATGAAAGTAGTCGAACAAAGCCCAATTAAAAATAAGAGGTGTCTGGCCTAAATTATGGGATGCTCTAAATGATAGTTATAATTGAGGATTTGACCTAGTCTATCCCCAAAAATCTCAGAGGAGATATTCAGGGGATAGTGGGATAACGGGGTGCTTATCATCGACCCTCTCTCTTTTACGGAATATATATTGTACCCCTGGCCCGGGGCAAAGGGAATATAGAAAAACTTCTCTTGAGAGATACTTAATACAATGGTAGACCTCTCCATGGACGTAGGAGGTTTGCCGCACCACATACATCTTTGTGTTGTGTGATTATGATCATTGTTGTTCTTCTTTTCCTGGTGATTAATCTTTCATTATTATTTGTGTTGAGATTTTTGCCACCATAATAATCTATAAACAAATAATTAAATCTAGATCGATATAACTAATTCCGCAGTCATTGCATTGAATCGTTCGAACGTCAATATCACTACCCGTGTCAAAGTACCTACACATTGTATTGAATCGTCGGTATAACTACTCAGTGATAATAAAAATAAAAAAAATGGTTAATATACAACATCCAAATTTCAAAAATACGGAATCATACGTTATTGAGAAGCATACCTAGTCTTAGACAAATTAACAATATATCTAGAATATGAATATCAAAGGTAGATATTTATGGGCATGACTGGAATATCAAAGGATGAAAAAAAATCCTAACATTTACATTAGAAGTGTTGTAGTCATGACTAAATCACAAATGAATTTTTCTGTGAGTTAATTTGTTTTTGAAACAACTGTTGTATTGGACATTCAAATCCCCTTAAATCTACTTATTAACAAAATAACATGAAAATATACAAGAGCTAAAAGAAACCTAAAAAAATAATTTCCAAAAAATTGTCTACTTCAAGTATACATAAGGTACAATAGAATATATCTAAAATAGACGAACATTCGAAAGATAGAACACTCTTTATTTCATAGAACATAAAATTAGCTTTATTTCATAGAACATTTGAAAGATAGATTTACTTCTCTCTTCTCCAAACTCATAGCTGAACCCCAAGACGACTTTGAGTCTTTGGATTTCATCTTCTTCCTCCAGATCATGATCGATGCCTCAATCCTATTCTGCAGGTCAAGGGTGTTATACTCTGATGGTAGGTCCAGAGTCGAAATAAAATTAGTTGGATCAAAGTATTCATCTGTGATACTCTGCAGCATTTAAAAAAATGCAACTCAATTAAGAAAAGTAACTCCATTAAGAAAATTAGCCAGATCAAAATTAGCCAAATAATTTGCAGCATTTAAAAGCAACTCAATTAAGAAAAGTAACTCAATTAAAATAAAATGTAAAAAGACTCGAGAATAGTTTATATCCAACATTTAAAAATTAACAATTTATAGAAATTGTATGCCAAGACAACTCAATCGTTTCTCCGATGAATATCAGTCGTTGTTCCAACGATCAAACTTTTTTGTCCTTGAGCTTGCCTTTGACATTCATAATCGAAAACACTACTGCGATAGCCTGCAAAAAGAAATCAACCTTTTTTTCCCATTTTTATTGAAGACATTTCAATTGCCCAGAGGCTCGTTCTTGTAAAATGAAGAAAATCCTAATATCAAACATGTAGTACAATCAAATTTACAAAAAAAAATCCTAATATCAAACAAATCCTAATTTTTATGGCTGTGTATGTCACACTAATAAACTACTGCTTACTTGATAGCAGACTTGATTTGACCAAATAACACATCTCGATCCAATATACATTTGATTCACCATAAGAAAATTAGTTAATATATTATATAAGGCATTAATTTTTTATACTTGTTTAAGTACTATTTAACCCATATTTTATCAACAAAAACAAAAACAAACACAAATTGAATCTCATTTTTTTTTTTGTGTTTAGGAAAAAAATCGTGCTCTTAATTTTTAGCATATATAAGAATCTTAGACATTTCAATTCATGTGTCTTTGTTAAACACATGCATATTGTCTGCTTATCATAACTCTAGTGTATGTATGGAGTATTATCATGTTTTCTTGCAATGAGAAATAAACAATACAAATCAACCCACATTACAATAATCCTTCACCAAGTGATTAGATTTGAGACATGAACCGATGTTAGTAAACTTTTCAACATGACCCTATGCCTTCAAGATAACCTTAGGTTGTAGCACAGACAATCAACTTCTAACATGTTTTTCTCCTGAATAAAGTGCTACAATTTCATTTTCAATAAAAATAGAGTAGATATAAATATCACAATGAATAAACTTTAATAATTATACTAAAGCATAGGTTACCAAGTTTAAAATAAGATCATGTAAATATGTATAATCCCTCATATCATATCCTTAAATAAAGTAGTATCGAGGTATTTTATAAGTAGATTTTTATTATAAATCTATGTCCACTGAAATGAGATGTTCACACTTATAATTTGATGCTACGCTACTTTTATCTTACCGTTAACATAACCAAAATACTCTAAAATTTCATTTATAAATATCCTTTATATGCATCTTAAATTCAGCTAAAGTCTAATAAGAGAGGACCCGAGCCCTGCAGGATGATTCCAAACACAAAACAAACTGCAAAACGAACCGTTGCTGTAATGACCCCACTTTTATATGTTCATATTTAGTTTTAAATGTTGTATTATTTCATATGTGATATGGATAATGTTAATTTATTATTTTTAATCTAATCCTCCCTTCATAAATCACGAAATATCAAATGAGTTACAAACTTAAAATTTTAAAATTTTCGGTAGGAATGTTCATATTAGAGACTAGTTTTGACCAGTATAATGTAACAATTGAGTTAAGGTAAAAACTAAAAAGTTGTAGATATATGAATATGGTTTGTAACACAACAAACGGTGTAATAAACGGAGGTCCGAGCAAGAAGTTATACCGAAATTACAAAATAAGGGCAAATCTGTCCATCTTTTAGGTCGTATTTTGTCTTATTATCACACCATGTGTTATATTTTGATTGTTTGGAAGGGGGGATAGTTTGGCCGACTTAAACACTTTGCAATAAACTCCTTCTTAATCAAAATGGATTAAATCAAAGTCCTATAGCATATCGTAAGCTAAATGATAAGTTTCGGGGTAGAAAATATAATTTTATAAAACTTTAGGGATTTGATTTTAAATAAAGAAAGTTTTAGGGACTAACATGAAAATATAAAAGGACCATTTTGTAAATAAAATATTTTCAAGGACCACTAAGAAATATTGAAAATGTATGGTGTAAAATTACTAAAATATCCTTTATGTGTAAAAAAACCCTTATACCCTTAATAACTTTACACCTCGTGATTAACACCTCCACATCACATGTGTCGCCTTTATAGGAAGAGATAAAACACATGTCATGAATTTAGAAAAATTTAAAACACATGTCGCTATCTGATGAATTAAGACTGCAATACAACTCCGTTACGCGAGACACTAAAGCCGACTCACCAAAATAAACTCTTAGTCATCGGGACACAAGTCAACACCCTAATAACTTTAGAAACTATAAATAAGGCCTTTATGATCAGTTATTACACGAAATTCATTTAAAAGATCAGAGAGAAATGGTGAGAGAAAATACGGGAAAGTTTAAGAAGACGTTTCATCTTAAGAATTAACGAGTAATCCAAGACTTGGTATCTGTAGCTTCGGACTTCTGTTTTAGGTGAGAAATCTATGACATTCCTTGTGTATTTTGATTATATGATATTATAAATCTACATATATTTTGAGAAACGATTTTATTCTCAAATTCATCTGATACCGATGATTCCCTCGCTTGTTATATGTGTATATCGCTCGATATAAACATCTGATTTGAATTCTGAAATTATTGATTTAGCCTATGGAAACTCTTTTACTATGTTGGCCTTGACTACCAGGTGGAAATATTTTGGTGGTACCTTCTCGGCTGGTTTATCGCTGGTGTGCCCTAAATAAGGCGTTGTTTCAGAGATCATGACTTTCTATCTGTATTGTTACTGGGTGGAAACATTTGGTAACACTATCTATTTATCTGGGTATTAGAGCATACATGGCCATAATTTTTTTTTGAATAATTGACATATTGCTCAATTGTTTTATTTTTTATGTTCTGAATTGTTTATTCTAAAAATATTTACTTTCAATTACTTTATATATATATATTACTGCAAATTTCTGTCTCTATATACACGCCTTCTGTTCTAAATTGAATTTGCATCAATTTTTTGAAAAACCCTGGAATGCCTGGAGATTGAATCTCACTCGGCTTTTAGTTGATGTTGTATAAATCATTGTTCAGGAAATAAGTAGACTCGTGGAGATAACATACAAGGACTATATTGAAGATTTAGATTTTAGAGCTCTTTTTGTTATTATGTTTATTTTATCATTTAGAGCATGTCTGGCTCTCTTGTAATAAGTTTTTAAATTTTGTCTTAAGTTGTAATTCATCGTTACTTTTAATATAAATGAAGTTTCCTTTAGAATGCTCTGATGACGTAATTCCTTTACTTTTAGTATTTTACGATTCATAGATTGTATTTTCGGTGCACTTATTTAAGGAAACAGTTTAAGTCACAATATATGTTGCCTTGGTGGCATGTCAAGACACTCGTTCCCTACTACTAATTTGGGTCGGGGTCATGACAGTGGCACCTCAAACAAGGTAATTATTTGAACAATTTAAGACCATTAATTCAGCATGACCTCATATGACATCAGTATAGCATGAATAAGCCTTATTTACAATCGTGGGATAAAGTTTAGAGTTCAAAAAATAAATAAATAAACCTTTTTATCCATGGAAAGGACCCTAGAGAGAGAGAGAGAGAGAGAGAGAGAGAGAGAGAGAGAGAGAGAGAGAGAGAGAGAGAGAGAACTCTCACATTTTTTGGTAGGCCATTATAACACCACCTATAAAAATACATTGGAAAGTGTTAAAAGTGCACACTGAATGAAAAGTATCAAACATTATAGGAAATTTGTTGCCCTGTATCTTGAACTTCCATATCTATCTTGAAATACAACCAAATTAACTTGCAAGACAAAAAGACTTTTATAAAAAAAATACCATAACTTGGCTAGGTAGTGGAAGTCAAAATTGAGAGAGATTTAGGAGAAATAAATTCAGAATTTCCCTAAATATTATACCTCGTAGTTCAAGACAACTGCCTGAACCTCCATATATGGTTAAAGTATAAGCCCCTGGTACTGTAAGGTTGAAAATAAAAATCAAGGACTATTGAAAAAATAAATTAGAAAAACATTTAGAAATAGCAGTATGGAGATAACTATCTGGACTACATCGTGTATTAAGCTCCAACCAGTGTATTAAACATAGGTGCCTTCGAGAATAATATCCGTATATTAAGAACCGACATCCAATACCACAACACCTAATGTTCAACATCTGATATCACATCAATGTCAAAGTAGTCCTCTCCATTTGGAGTTAGAATGCTTAAAAATGACATCATTTTCAGTTATGTAGCACCAAAGCCACTGGGAGCGACGTTTTTTTTTACATTTATTTCGATTCATTTAATGTTTTAATTGTTATATATAGGTTAGTAACATTGCTTTATACCTCTAGGATTCCATATATTTTTATGTTCCTTTGAGTTTAAATCACCGGGTTCATCTATATTTATTGTAGCTTATTTCTTGGTGCTCTATTATCAATAAAAATATTCTTGCAAACACCAGTCACTTTAACGCAGATTTGTGATGGGTTTGGAAGAGTTTTAGTAGAGGTTTGAGTGATGAGTAATTTTAATGGAGGTTTAAGGTTAGGATTAGGGTGGTGGTGGTGAAGTTGAAGTTAGGGTTTAAAATATTATGGGTTAAAACTTAAATTTAGATTCTTTTAAGGTTTAAAAGTTCATTTATACAAAATAATTGCGTATTTGACTTTTATTTTTAAAATTTTAAAAAAATGGTCAAATTTGTGGGTATCATAATCTCTATGTTTTTTAAGTGGTGCCGTTGAAAAAACTTAAGAGTGCCTTTAGCTACCACCCTTAGTAAAAATATAAGATTATATGTCGTCTCACGTTTTGATTGGGTCATTTTTATGTTTATAAAAAAGGATTTTACATCGGGTCTCCTTTGTTTCAGTCATGTTTGTGTTAGGTAAAAAAAAGTTTTTTATCAATTCGTCTCATTTACTAACCATGTAGTTCAATAGGTCCTAAGGTAGTTTTTTGTGCCAATAGGTTCCATGAAAAAAGATTTTTTCTACAATAGGTCATCTTTGTAAATATGCAGTGAATGTTCACTATATGTATAAATATAACCTATAAAGAAAAAAATATTTTGATAAGACCTATTAGAAAATGTCTTATGTAAATAGGATATATTTGTCAAGCTCCCGCTAAACTTAGGGACAAAAAAACAAAGATTTTATTAAGGTCAAGTGTATTAAAAGTGATAATTCCAGAGTCCTAGTCAAGATGATGAGTTTATGGAAAGACGGAAAAACTACTTTGAGAGGTTATTAAATGGAGATAACGGGAGTAGATTAGATATAGAGAAACTTAGGGAGACTCAAGAAAATATATTTTTTAATAGAATTAGGACAACAGAGGTTACGATCGCTCTAAAAAAGATGAAAAAAATGAGGGCTTTAGAACAAAATGGTATCCTTATGGAGGTTTGGAAGTACTTAGGGGAGGAAGGGATATCTTGGGTTAAAAAATTATCTAATAGAATTACAATGACTAATAAGATGCCCAATGAATTGAGAAAGAGAATTTTAGTACCTATTTATAAAAATAAAGTGGACATACAAAGTTGTTGAAATTATCATGGTATTAAGTTAATAAGTCATACAATGAAACTTTGGGACATGGTGATCGAATATAAATTGAAATTGGAAACAACAGTATCTGAGAATCAATTTGGGTTTATGTCTGGGAGGTCAATAATGGAATCAATCTATTTATTGAGGAGATTAATGGAGAGGTATAGGGACAAAAGAAGGATCTTTATATGATTTTTATTGATTTAGAGAAGGCGTATGGTAGGAAACCTAAAGATATAATATGGTAGGTTCTACATAAAAAATGAGTGACTCGTAGATATATTGATGTGGTAAAGGATATGTATGATGTGGCCATAGCTACAGTATGAACATCAACTAGAGAAAATAGTGAATTTTTTAATTACTGTAGATATAGACCAAAGTTTAGCAGTAAGTTCTTATCTCTTTGCTCTTGTTATGGATAAGTTAATTGGACAAATAAAAGATGAGGTGTCGTGGTGTATGCTATTTGCAGATGATATTGTTTTAGTAGATGAGACTAAGACGAGAATTAATGCTAAGTTGGAATTGTGAAGAAAAACTCTAGAAATAAGAGGATTTAAAATAAGCAGGACTAAAATAGAAAATTTGAAGTGCAATTTTAGTAGTAATAGGAGGAGAAATGGAGATGTGGTAAAATTGAAGGTTCAAGAGATACCAAAAAATGATAATTTTCGTTATTTAGGCTCGATTCTCCAAAAAGATGGAGATATTAATGATGATGTTACTCATAGGATTATAGCAGGTTGGGTTAAGTGGAGAAGTGCTACCGACGTATACATTTGAAGTTAAAAGAGATATTTTATAGGATGGCCATTAGACCCTCCATGCTATATGGGACAGAGGTTTGGGCAACCATGAAATAAAATGTCCGGAAAATAATACGGCGAAGGTACTAGGCCAATGGAAGGTGAGAGTTATATTTCTAAGGCTAACTGCGACCTGCCAGACCAGCGCCCATCACAAAGTGACTCCATAGTACGGGATAAAATTTTGGTCAATAATCATGCTTTTGGCGATGTAGTGTGCAAAAATGCATGATTCTTGATTAGTATATTATGGAGAGAGTTTTTCATTTGGCATGATGAGTAGACGAAGCACAATACTAATGGGTAAGAATATATAAATATCATAAAAAGTAAATCTAGCATGGACCATGAAGACTATACCAATCATGGATACATGTGAGTGAGTGATATGTTAATATCTATAAGTGAGTGTGTGGTAGTGAGCCTATGCATGGATCAACTGCAAGTGGCGTGTGATATGTGCAAGTGAGCATGGATATGTGCAAGTGTGATAAGTGAAGGTGTGTGCTAGTGAAGACTAAGCATGGATATTCTAAGTGGTATGTGAAGCATGTGGGTATAAATGATCCTATATACAACTGTAAGTAGTGTGAAGTGTACATTGAGGGTATTTACAAGTGCGTGAAGTGAAAAGTGTGTGAGAAGTGATATATACATAAGGTAGATATATACATGAAGTAATAGAGGAAAAAGGGAACATACAGGTGGGTGTATACACATACATGCAGAAAATAATAACACCCATGTAAGAATATAGTCTATCCCTCTTATGCCAAACAAAGTCCCCAGCGGAGTCACTACTGTGGCCATCCCATACCGGTCGGCACACACGCTTGCGAGGGTCTCGTGCCCTTCCTCGGGGTGCTTTTGCCATCGTCAATTGGGGTGATATATAATGATAGCATCACTAGCCTATTTTGCACAAAATGGATAAAATAAATGTTTCCGCCTCGAGAGAATAGCATAAAGGACATAATGATGGTTGCGAAACCCATTAGTTCAAGCATTCGGGGGCTAAGTTACAAAATGGGAAGTTGTTAGGCACACATCCCGACCTTCAGTCTCTAATGGGCGCGTGTTATTCTTCTCCTTAATCACTTCGTGAAATGTGTGCATGTATATATAAATGGAGAGTGGAATTACTCAACTCGCATTATGGATTGAGGAGGAGTGAAGTCATCCTTAGGAGTGTTCCCAAAATAGTAATTAAAAATATAATGTGTGTTTTTATCGGGTCACCGGTCACTTATAGAAAGACGATGGTATAGGTTGGACAAAACACAAGCATGGATCACAAATATAAGATATGAAAATATTATACGCACAAAAACAAGAGAGGATGACTCGAATCTCAAACTTTACCCGAGATACCTATGTAGACTAAAAAGGCATCAAAGTTCACGTTCGCATGCAACACGGGGGTGGAGCTTATTCGATAAATCTAATCGGGGACTTTATTATGTGTGTGTGTGTGTAGAAAATGGATGTTTTAGTGTGAGAAAATGTAATGACAAATCCCTATTTGGAATTTATAAGCAAACCCTATTTTTCTTGTTTTGTGTTTTCTTTATAGAAAATATAGTATGTGCAATACTACTTATAAAAAGTTGTATATTAATATATATGATCTAATAAAGATGAAATGATAAAGTAAGAATTAAATTATTAATGCGAAAATAAGAGAATTCAAAGAGAGAGTGAAAGGTTTGGACCTTCTTCGATAACTTAAAGGTTGATCTTGATTGTTGTAAGGCTGCTCTTGCAAGTTGATGAAGATGTTAGGAGGAAAGAGAAGGGAATTTGCTAAATTGGTTAAAGGAATTATGGAAGTGGAGTACGGAGGAGAGGTTTCAATATGTAAACCACGCCGAATTCAAGAGAATGAGCTGAGATCATTGAGAGGGACGTTTGTGAGTTACCTTTTGAAATGAGATCATGCTCCCCTTATATAGGAACAAAGGGATGCCGATCGATATTGTCCTTGACTTTCCTAGCAAGTAACCCCAGACACACTGCCGATAGTCAGAGAAATGGGTTTTCCATTCTGCAGTCTCATGCATATTTTTCAAAAAAATGGTCGTAAAACACATTTATAAGTCCGAATCGTGCACCGGATGAACCATTGGAAATGGTATTCAGATATCTTTAAGAATCCATTAGGCTGCTCCTAGGTTCGAGAATTGACTGTGGTTAAACAGGGCTTAGAAGTGCCCGATAATCTTTTGGATAAGAGGAAAACAAATCATCCGACCGAACCATAAGGTCGATTCATGCACGAGGTGGACCATTAGAAAGGTTATACAGGGATCTTCGATGTTATAAAGAGATTCATTCAGTTCGAATATTTAACCTGGTCAAACGGGGTTCGAAAGTGCCTGGTGACCCATCAGAGTAAAATGGGTCATTCGTCCGTACCGTAAGGCCGATTCATTCACGGGGCAGATCATTGGAAAGGTTATTCAAAGCCCTTATAAGATTCATTTGGTTTCATTCGAGTTGAAGAGTTGAGGGGAGTCAAATGAAGCCCGAGAGTGCCCGGTGATCTCTAGATCATTTTTTAGGGGAAAATGGTCTGTTCTTCTTAACCATAAGGCCGATTTATGCATGGGGCAGATTGTTAGTAATGGGATTTGGGGCCCTTTGAAGATTCATTGATCTTCTACTCAGTCAAAGAAGTTAATTGGGGTCAAAAGAGGGCCCAAGATCTCCCGATGACCTCTAGATCAATTTTCGATAGTAAAATAGATCGTTCGTTCAAACTGTAAGGCCGATTTATGTGTAGGGTAGAGCATCAGAAAGGGAATTCAGAACCCTTCGGAGATCCAAGTGCAGTGACAACATCAATCATGAATTTATCCGATAAATCAGACCCAAAATTTAGGACTCCCAAGCATTATGTATACGAGGTTCAAGCCCGCGTCATACCTAATCTGAGGATGAGTAAATCGGTATCGCGATAATTGCACTCAAATTGTACTCTAAATCATCACGAGTACCCAGAGGAAAACGAGATATAAAGATCCATAATTATTATGTAATTATGCGATACGATCAAAATCAATCATTAAATTCATCGGATTCACGTTGTACACATACACTAACACATCAGGTTGGGTTCATGCATCCCAACCTTTAAAACCTAGCCGGACATGTTAAATGGACTAATGCATGAAATAGTAACGTTGCATGTGGAAGAATTCATGATGAAACTAGCTAGAAGCATGTAAATACGTATTATGAATGCGAAAACAAGTTGAATCGACTACGAAAACTAAGCATGCAAGAACAACGACAAAAATCTTGAATCTTGAATTAAAACTTGAAAAAAAAACCCGAAACAATGAAATCTTGAAGCAATATAATCCCTTGATGTTCCTAGATGTTCCTCTCCTTTTTCTCTCTCAAAAACTGATTAAAACTATCCCTAATGGCTGCTCCTTTGTTGTTGCCTCCGTTTCCCACAATTTTGGAGTGTTAAAAACCTAATAGGAGTCTTGGGAACCAATCAGCATAAAAGACAAAATTCGCGCATCAGGTACCCTGAACCGGTTCGGGTGTACCTGCGAACCGGTTCGCCCCCCCAAACCGGTTCGACCTGGAGTTCAACACTTAGGATTTTTTTTGGCTTTTCTCTTCTTTTCTTGGATTTTTCTTCAACTTCAACTGATCATAACTTTTCAACCGTAGCTCGGATTTGGGTGCCGTTTCTTCCAGTGTTCTCGTTGTTCTGAGATCTTCAACTTTCCAGTTGACTTCTCTTTCCGGATCGGGCTGCAAAATTACCGAATTGCCCTTAAACTTGCCTTCTTAGCTTTTCTTGCACTGTCTTGCTTCCTCTTTTGCACTGCTAGCACAATTAACCTGTAAAACCAATAAGAGAAGCACGAAACACGAAATAATCGCCAACGAAGGTTAGTAGCATAAATGTGAATCAAATCCATAACTGTTACATCACTCGGGTTCACAAAAGTACTGAAATTAGGGGGATAAATATACAATATTTATGCCCAATCAAACCCCCCTAACTTAGAACTTTGCGCGTCCCGAGCAATGTAAAAGAATGAGAGTATGAGTTAAGGACCCTTCAAGGACTTTATTGGGATAGAATACCTTTTTCGCGGGCAAGCGATTGCATTTAGCGTATGCAACAAGCCTTTAAACCCCTAGGTTACCCTAGTAGGACGAGTGATGTCTCGTGAGGGTTTGTAGTGAATATACCCACAAAATTCGACTCAAAGAAAATTCAAAATACGCAAAAATTGAGCAATTCAAACTTTTCCAAAAAAAATAGTCATCATTAAGTCATATTTACGAGTCTCAAACCGTAGTGTGTGTGTACGAAGCCGGAAATATAACCGCCAATTTTCACTGATTGATCATTACGTTACTTATCCGAAAATTCGTTTTGATTTCAATTTCTCACGGAACGCTCTCACAAACGAATCTCTCGGATTATGGCTATTCTCTCGGTATGCGTGATATAAAGAGTAAATGTAAGGGAAACAAATTCACGCATACAATAGAAAGACGGAAATTTCATGGTGATAGGATCTCATCAATGGATTACGGTTTTAAAAACGGGAACATTGCCTTTATTTCGCGCATTTAGCCTCTTATATTATTTTTTTGTGTCTTAACTCTCTACGCGGTAATCAATTTTCGCAATTTGGACTCGGTTAGGACTTTTTCGGGTTGAAGGTTGCATTGGGTAAAATGAAGGAGGTATGGAAGGTTGGAATTGGAAAAGTCATTCGTGATGTCCATTTGTGCTTTTCCCGGGCTATTGCTCATTTTTTTCTTCCTTTTTTTTTATTTTTGTTTTTGTTGAGCATACTATTTTGTTTCTTGCCCCTTTATATGCACCTTTTGGACTTGAAATTTGAATATTTCATTTTTCACAATTCCGGCTATTTTGGGTTTTTCGGGCTGTCAAGCAAAAGGGAAAATTATTCGGCTCAATTTGGGTTACAAAGGGTGATTTTTCGCTACTTTTTCTGGCCAATATTTTTGGGGTGACAAACGATGGCCTACATCATTGTCCAAAATGCCAATTGCGTTACCATATGCGTTTCGAGGTGAATTTAAGTTTAGAGACTAATTTGGCACGTTTTTTAAGGCAATATTGCACACATTTTTTCAAAACCGATCAAAATGAAAGGATTGAGATCCTTGACAACTTATTAAGCGCTAAAAAGAACTTTGAGTTAACAATTAACTCGAATTGATTTAAAATCTCGCAAAACGTGATAGGCTCGAATCTCACCGGGTTTGTTAATCTCCACATTTATTCGTTAAGTCGTCAATTTTCGCTCAATTTCCATCTTTGGTCAATTTCGGCTTTGTCTTTGTTGGATGTTTACAATTTGAGGCTCCAATTTGACTTTTAATGATATTTTTGAAAAATTTGAATTCCAATTTTTATTTATTTTGAACAAAAATATTTTTGGATTTTTCAAAATTTTATGATTTTTTTGGAAATTTTTGGGCATTTTGAAAATTTTGTGAAGTTTTAGAAATACGCACTTGTGACCCCCCCTAACTTAGACTTTTACATTGTCCTCAAGCAAAAAGGACGAAAATATAACTCAAGGCGAATGAAAGTGCAGAAAAATAAAACAAACAAATATTAAAATGCAACAAGACACTATATGACACTCATGCATGACTAAAAAATACAACAACAATCACCCCATACGCGTCGGGGGTGCAACGACCTCTCATCTTTCTACAGACTCACCCGACCCCACTTACGGGGGTCAATGCTCTCCTTATCACTCCCGTCCTAGGATTATATTCCAGCAATCGGAACAAGTTGGGACCTCACCCATAGATAAAGGATAGACCGGGAGACTCGTCGTGACTAACTGGGAAGGGATCCTCGTGATGCTGGCTCAAAGTGTGATCTGCGTGCACTGACTCGGAGGGAACACCTAGGTTTCGTTCAATTTTTAAGATGCATGGGTCGGGCTCTAAGTCAGATGAACCACAACTTTTCTCCTCACTTGCCTTCGGGGCCTCTAGTGTTGTGGGTGGATTGTCACAACGAAGGAATTCATCAATTTTTGCTTTCAATTCACTTTCGTCTAAGTGACTACATGAATCCAATAGGGATTGGCCTTCAATAGTAATACTTTCATCCACCTGCCCGAATTCTCTTTCAAAATCTTCCATGCTCATGTCTCCTAGTTCTCTCTCTCGAGTAGTGCCTGCGTCCTCTCTTACTTGCTCGATTTCCAACTCCACTAGTTTTCTCTCTTCTAACCCCTCTCTCTCTCTTTCAATTGCGGTCACTACACACCTCTCCCTCACTTTTCTCTCATTGTCACAACTACCACTATTACTTGATGAAATAGGTCATACCCCTAACGGCTCTCTCTTGTGGGACCCCTCATTCTCATGGCTCGACACTAAGCAGGACCCTAGGGCCTCTCCACAATCATTTTCCTCAAAGTACTCCCCTACGATCTCGTCAACGAAGCTCACCACGTGAAGGTCATCTTCTTCCCCCGTATGTTGGGCGACATGGAAGATGTTTGTCTCTAAGGTCATGTTCCCAAAGGTGAGTTGTATTCGCCCATTCCGAGTATTGATGATTGCGTTAGCCGTAGCTAAGAAAGGGTGTCCAAGGATGATGGGAACATGGTTGCTCGAGTTAAAGGAGGGCTCCGTGTCCCAAATGACAAAGTCTACCGGGAAGTAGAAAGTGTCAATTTGGACGATCACGTCCTCGACTATGCCTCTTGGGATCTTCACGGTTCGATCCGCTAATTGGAGAGTGACCTTTGTGGGCTTGAGGTCGCCCAAGTCAAGTTGCCTATAGACGGAATAAGGGAGGATATTAACACTTGCTCCCAAATCAAGTAAGGCTTTTTCGATTCTGTTTTCTCCAATGATGCAAGAAATGGTGGGTGCACCGGGATCTTTTAATTTAGGTGGGAGATCATTGAGTAGAATGGATCTCACATTCTGTGATAGAAAGACATTCTTTTTTACCTTCATCTTCCTTTTTACCGTCAACAAATCTTTGATAACTTTTCCATAAGCTGGAATTTGCTTGATGGCATCAAGAAAGGGTAAATTCAGCTTTACTTGCTTAAGTACTTCTAGCACTTCATCACGTGGATTCCCTTTTTGAGCGGGAATTAGCCTTTAAGGATTTGGTGCCGCGGAGGGTGGTTTCACTACTACCTCGGCCTCACTAGCGTCTTATTTGTTGCTCTCATTTAACGACACATCTTCGGCCTCTTTCGTGCCGGGCGAAATCTCCTTGTCTTTAAGTACGTCTCGTGGGGGAGGTGACAAGTCAACTACCCTCCCACTACGTAGAGTGGTAATTGCGCTACATTGCTCAAGATGGTCATGGGGTGTCGAGTTAACACTAGTTTGACCTTGGAGAGGTCTTTGGCCCTAGGAAGGAAACTTGCCCTTCTCTTGGACACTCAACGAGGATTGTATTTTAGACAGATTCGGATTTATGTCACCAATCAGACGATCATATTTGGCATTGGTTGCGGTCTGGCTTGCGATGAATTGATTCATGGTATCCTCGAGAGTTCTCCGCTGTGGCGGGATATAATTTCCTTGAGGTGGTGGTGCTTGCATATGTCCTTGCATGTGTGGAACTTGTTGAAATTGTTGTGGAGGAGGAGGGGCAACATGCGAAGGAGGGTTCATTGTGGCATGTTGTTGCCCGTAGTTAAAACCGGGATGATTTTTCCACGAAGGGTTGTATGAATTCCCGTGCGGGGCATCGAAATTACCCTTAAAGCCTCCTATACCACTAACTTGCTCCTGCAACATCACTTTGTAGGCGGGTATCGTCGGACATTCCTCAGTTGAATGTCCCACCTCACAAATCGCACACACCTTCACGATAGGATTTTGGATAGATCCAACTACCTCACATAAGTCTCGCAATCCTTTCTCAATGGTGTCTAACCGACTGTCAGTCATAGAATTCTTATCTACGTGGAATAGGTCGGATGTCGACGGAGCGGTGGTAGATTGTCGATTTCGATTTTGAGCTTTCAGATCGAATGTATCCCAGGATTGGGTAGTCTCGGCCACATACCTCATGTGAAGATCAGCATCATGGGCATCGAAATCGACAAATGGACCACTTCCCATGGTTTCAACAAGCTGTTTAGAATTAAGATTCAACCCATTATAGATAAAGGAGATGAGTTGCGATGGATCAAATCCATGATGGGGGCATGAAGCCACTAACTCGTTGAAACGTTCATAACATCGATGGAATGGCTCATTTTCATGTTGCCTGAACGCTTGAATTTGAGCTTTTATAAAGATTGTTCGATGTGTTGGGAAGAATTTCTTGAGAAATTTCGACTGGAGCTCATTCCAGGATGGAATCGAGCTTGGAGGTAAAGACCATAGCCAGTCTTTAGCTTTATCTTTAAGCGAGAAGGGGAAGAGTTTGAGGCGGATTACCTCTTGTGTGCAGGTTTGATCATTGAGAGTATCACACACGTCCTCAAATTCCCTAATATGGAGGTATGGCTTTTCAGAATCCATACCGTGGTAATGCGGTAGCATCTGGATCATCCCATTTTTGAAACGGAACTGCCCGGCATTATACGGGAGTATAATGCATCCCGGAGTGACAGTGCGCTCGGGATATAAGAATTCTCTCAAAGGGCGGTACAGAGGCACTTCCTCACCGGTAGGTGCATTACTATGCTGCGACATCTCTCTCTCACTTGACGACTCGGCGCTCTCACTGGGTGTGCTCGAAGTGTGTCCTACGAAGGAAAAGGGAGTGTTGCTAGAGATTGAGTGTGACGGTGTGGGAGGTGGGATCCAGAATTGTGGGGCGTTTGGAGTGTGGGGACTATCTGGGTTATACTCCACTATAGGATTTTCGTGAATATTGGTTGGAGTATTATGAGGTGTGGAAGTGGTTTCAGAATTTTGCATTAAGCTTGTGAGAGATGGTGGTGAATCTTTTTGTGCTTTTTATATTTTTTTATTTTTTTGGATTTTTGAATTTTTGGTCAAAGCTTTGGATTGACTCGATCTAATCCTAAGTCTACCTAATTCCCCGGCAACGGCGCCAAAAACTTGACACGACTCAGAATGTGTCTCTAAAGTGTGTACTCTCTAGGCTCAAGTGCAAGCCTGTCGTTCAAGTAATAATCCGACAAGTCGGGTATCGATCCTCAGGGAAAAAGGACAACGAAGTTGTGACGACGGGATAAGACGGAGGAATCCTAACGATGACTCTAAAAATGAAGGAAAAGATTTGGTTTTGGTTTTTGGGATTGATTAAACTAAATGCAATTATGAAATTATGATGAAATATGCAACTAACTAAATTATCTAAATGAGGAATGAAGAATTAAATTGAAACTGTTAAACTTAAATGATGAGAAAACAGGATGGGCATACAATCCCCCAACCCTAGTGTAGTGCAGTGACAACATCAATCATGAATTTATCCGATAAATCAGACCCAGAATTTAGGACTCCCAAGCATTATGTATACGAGGTTCAAGCCCGCGTCATACCTAATCTGAGGATGAGTAAATCGGTATCGCGGTAATTGCACTCAAATTGTACTCTAAATCATCACGAGTACCCAGAGGTAAACGAGATATAAAGATCCACAATTATTATGTAATTATGCAATACGATCAAAATCAATCATTAAATTCATCGGATTCACGTTGTACACATACACTAACACATCAGGTTGGGTTCATGCATCCCAACCGTTAAAACCTAACCGGACATGTTAAATGGACTAATCCATGAAATAGTAACGTTGCATGTGGAAGAATTCATGATGAAACTAGCTAGAAGCATGTAAATACGTATTATGAATGCGAAAACAAGTTGAATCGACTACGAAAACTAAGCATGCAAGAACAACGACAAAAATCTTGAATCTTGAATTAAAACTTGAAAAACAAACCCGAAACAATGAAATCTTGAAGCAATATAATCCCTTGATGTTCTTAGATGTTCCTCTCCTTTTTCTGTCTCAAAAACTGATTAAAACTATCCCTAATGGTTGCTCCTTTGTTGTTGCCTCTGTTTCCCACAATTTTGGAGTGTTAAAAACCTAATAGGAGTCTTGGGAACCAATCAGCATAAAAGACAAAATTTGCGCATCAGGTACCCCGAACCGGTTCGGGTGTACCTGCGAACCGGTTCTCCCCCACAAACCGGTTCGGCCTGGGGTTCACGAATGTATGCTGGCCTGGAGTTCAACACTTAGGATTTTTTTTGGCTTTTCTCTTCTTTTCTTGGATTTTTCTTCAACTTCAAATGAGCATAACTTTTCAACCGTAGCTCGGATTTGGGTGTCGTTTCTTCCAGTGTTCTCGTTGTTCCGAGCTCTTCAACTCTCCAGTTGACTTCTCTTTCTGGATCGGGCTAAAAAATTACCGAATTGCCCTTAAACTTGCCTTCTTAGCTTTTCTTGCACTGTCTTGCTTCCTCTTTTGCACTGCTAGCACAATTAACCTGTAAAACCAATAAGAGAAGCACGAAACACGAAATACTCGCCAACGAAGGTTAGTAGCATAAATGTGAATCAAATCCATATCTGTTACATCACTCGGGTTCACAAAAGTACTGAAATTAGGGGGATAAATATACAATATTTATGCCCAATCAGTCACTATCCCCTCCGATAAATCTATTGATGGAAGTTGATCGGAGACAGTCTTTGATGGTGCTCTAACATCCATGGGTGGTTCTTCATTAGATCCCTATTGGTCAAAGGTATCTGGGTAAGTGAACTACGTAATGAAATTTTCCACTGCCTACCCTTTGAGCGAGGACCTTGGCTCGTAAACAATATCATACCCACCTAGTTACTCTGCCCAATACATCAATCTTTCGGATTTTTTCGATTTGTGCAAATCCTGTCTGAGTGGCATATCGGTGTATACCACTATAGTATGGGCCTGGACAGCAATGGAAGTGTCCCCAAGTATCTTTTCAACTCTTGGAATACCTTCTCACACTCATCATTCCACTTGAAAGTTTTTCTGAGTGTCTTAAAGAATGGAAGACATCTGTCATTTGCTCGCGAGATGAATCTATTGAGAGCTGCAACATGCCCCGTGAGGCTTTGCACTTCCTTCTTCGTAGTTGGAGATTGTAGTTCTAGCAAAGCTTTAATCTTGTCAGGATTCGCTTCAATGCCCCGCTGATTCACAATATACCCGAGGAACATGCCTTCTTGTACGCTAAATACGCACTTGGTCGGGTTCAGCTTCATCTGATATTTCTCCAGCTGGTCAAAGGTTTGGCCTAGGTCAGCTATGTGGTCAGCATATTTCTTGCTCTTAGTCAGCATGTCATCAACGTAATCATCCATGTTTTTACCGATTTGCTCTGCGAACACCTTGTTTATTAGCCGCTGGTATGTAGCACCGGCATTTTTAAGACCAAAAGGCATAATAATGTAGCAGTATGTTCCCCTTGGGGTAATAAAAGAGGTACTCTGCCTGTATTCTGGTTTCATCTTAATCTGGTTGTAGCCAGAATAAGCATCCATGAAGCTAAATAATTGATGCCCCGAGGTGGCATCTACCAACTTGTCTATTCGGGGCAGTGGGAAATGATCTTTTAGGCAGGCTTTGTTTAGATCTGTAAAATCAATGCACATCCTCCATTTATTATTATTCTTTTTAACCATCACCACATTGGCTAACCACTCGGCATATTTGACGTCCTCAATAAAAGAGGCCTTTTTCCGTTACTTAACTTCCTCTTTAATAGCTTGGTTCTTTTATGGGCTAAAGACCCTTCTTCGCTGCTTCACCGGTTTGATGTCATTATTAACATTAAGCTCATGACATAAGAAGGCTAGGTCTATCCCCGAAATATCTTCATGACTCCACGCGAAATATTTCTTTCTATGCCTCAAAAATGCTACCAACTCTTGCTTTATTGTTGGATTAAGTGAAGCGCCAATTTGGGTTGTTCTTTCTGGTCGTTCGTCATCCAGAATAATGTTCTCCGTAGCTTCCATGACCTGACCCTTCACGAGCTCTGATTCATCTCTGGGGTCCAATGTCTCAATCTCTGAATCTTCAGACTCATCCACTTGGTAAGTGGTGGTCTTCTTCCTGGAATCCTCTAACTCTTCTTATTCGGTAGACGAATAGTAGCATTCCCGAGCTACTTTTTTATCGCCCTTCACAGGTCCCACACCAAAATTTGGTCAGGAATTTTAAGCATTGATGTACCGTAGATGACACTGCTTCGAACTTTTTCAAACCTACTCTTCCCATGATTATATTGTAATATGATTGGACGCTTTTATCCATTATGAAAAAGAATACTTTTTATGTTCTGCAGGCAGGCCAGGTACCAATAACCATATCCAACTTGATCATCCCAAGTGGAAAGATTTTTTCGCCAGAGAAACCGAGGAGGGGCCTGTGATATGGCTCCAACTAGGCCAGTTTTAAGTTTAAACTGTCAAAGCAAGGGTAGAACAAGATGTCTACCGAGCTACCATTATCTACCAATACTCTTGAAATGATTACATCCTTCATCCTCATCTTGATCACCAAGGGGTCGTCGTGAGGATACAAGACACCTTTCAGATCACTTTTGGAAAAACCAATGACTAGTTTATCCTTATTGACCTTCCTCGGGCGATCTTCTTTCGCCATATTTATTCGTTGTATATAGTAACAGGCTTGGGCCTCATTGAGGTAGGCTTTCCTTTCAGCAGTATGATCCCCTCCTCCTACATCGCCACCTGTAATCATATTACAATCGAATGAAGCAAAATGGATTGAAAATACCTCGCGCTCTAGTTGCCTTGGCTTTTTGGGGAGGTCGGGGTCATCCTCCGAATCATCTTCATGGTCCCTTTTCTTGTCATCTCTTATTCGACAATGAGATTTGGACCTTTGCCGTGATCTGCCATTGGTATTCTCATCGTTCTAACGATCAACAAATTTGTTCAATTTCCCTGTTCTAATGAGTGCCTCAATCTCATTCTAGAGATCTATGCACCGCTTAGTCGTGTGACCATGGTCTTTGTGGAACTTGCAATATTTGGACTTATCCCTCCTTTCAGGGGTTGTCCTCAACTTATCCGGTCAATTTAGTTCTTCGTTGTTTTTTATCTCCTCCAGAACATGGTTTATGCCTACCTTTAAGGGGGTATAATTAGCATACTTCCTCAAGTGATCTATAGTTTCCTTCACTTTCGATTGCTTACTGCCCCCATTATGCTTTTGATATTTCCTCTCTGACATGCCCTCAGCTTTAGTCTCCGCTTTGGTCTCACCATTTTTCTTGGCATCCATAGCTTCTTCGGCGTTCTTAATTTTGGCTGCCTTAGCCATTAATTCTGCCATGGATTTGTGGGGATTTTTGGCCAAGGTATAATACAGTTTGTTTGGTAAAATACTACTCATCACGGCTGTAATGGTTGTCTTCTCTTCGTAATCGATTACCTCCAGTTTCCCGTTGTTAAAACGAGTGATGTAATCCCTGGTGCTTTCTCCTATTTTCTTCCTTACACTCAACACGTGTGCTACCCTCTTGACTAGCTTCGCACCAAAATAGAAATTTCCTATAAAGAGCTCTACTAGTTGATGAAAAGTAGCAATCTATCCCCGAGGAAGGTTAGTGTACCATATTTGAGCTGACCCAGTGATAGTTCCTGATAATTCCCTGCACCTCATCTCATCGGGAACTGCATAGATATCGGCAGCACCTTGGTACTTCTCTATATGAAGGATAGGATCAGTCTTGCCATCGTATTTCGGTGTAACTACGGGAGCTTTAAACTTCGATGGTGTGGAAAAATCCACAATTGCTTGTACGGAGGGTGATCATTTGATAAAGGTTCTTTGGAGAGGATTTCTGGCCTTAGCCATTTCCCCTAATTTATCTTCCAACCTCTGAATGGATCCCTTCCAGGCATCATTTCCAGCATCTGATCTATTTGCCCGAGCAACAAATCGCACTGAATTCTCCTCTTGGGATCTTTCTGTACGAGCTGCAGGGAGTGATTGGGTAGAACCTTCCCTTAGATCATTTGGCCATTGAGAATTTCTCGACGCAATACTAGGAGGATTTCTATTCCTCCTAGGGCCCAAACGGTCAAAGAGGGAGACTCTACTCAACCTCTCCAAAGCACTTATTCATTCTGGTGTTATAGTAACATTTTCTTGAGAGTCCATGACTCTTATGGGAGATGTCTGACCACGCTGATAGGATGGATCGCTAGACCTCTCAGTGTGATGTGATTCAGTATGCCTGGACAAGGAAACATGAGGGAACAGAGTACGTCTGGATCTCGAAGACAGCAGGTGAATGTTTCTATGAACGCTTCGCTGGCCTGACTGGGCAGGTGTTGCATTTTGAATAGTTTGAATGAGTTGTCGCATGGTATCCTGCATAGCTATTTGTCCCCTAGCTAAGCTGGTCACTATTCCAATGAGTTCATTAATAGTTGGAGGAACAAACGGGTTGGGAGGAACTCCGTCATTATTCCTATTGCTAGATTCTGGGAGCTCAGCCATGTATAATGAATTTGTTAGTGAAAAATGCTACGTATAGTCATTTCCCACAGACGACGCCAATCTGTTGTTGTAAAAAACTAGATTTGATTTAATTAATTAATCATAGATAAATATGAATAAAGAAATAAGACAAAATATTTTTAAAGTGGTTCAGCCTTAATGAAAATGGCCTACGTCCACTGACTTGTATTGCTGGGTGTTTTACCCTGATCTTAATTATGATCGCCAGTGATCAATTGCCCCATTATGGAGGGGGTTACAATGTATTTATAGACCTTGGGTTGTCTATGTGAATAGTCAATACGTCATTATTTAGTAAACATATACATCTGTACATAATAAGAATGTTCATTGAATCCAATGTTCATTGAATCTGTAATTTTCGTTTGATCTTCTTGACTAGATGCTCTGTACGTTAAGTAGTTCGTCAAGTTAAGTAGCACGGTACGCTGAGTAGCTCGGTACGCTCAGTTGTTCGATACGCTGAGTAGCTCGGTACGCTCAATTGTTCGGTGAATATATATTTTTGCCACGTAAGATGACATGTGTCTTCATATAATTGGTCCACGTCAACTGATTAATTTTTGTATCAACAATAGTCTTAAGGAAATCTGACACCCATATTCAGATTGGTCGATACTTAATATCTGAAATATATTCTATACATAAAACAACCCTCTACATGAGTTATTCATCATTAAATCCACTAGGTAAAGCCCTAAATTCAAGAAATCTAAAGGGAATAAACATTATGCATTGAGAAATAAATTGAGACATAAATTATGCAAGAAAATTCGTGCATTTAATTATGTAGAGGAGAAACCCTTTTGAAATCCCTTGATTCCTTCCTTGCTCTCTCTTTTTTCTTCTCTTGGTATTTCTCTATTTTCTCTCATATGGCTTATAATCTAGGTTTCTCTTAATGGTAGTGGGGGAGTGGTTTACCCCCACTTAACCACTTAATTAGTGCTAATCCTGAGTTGGGTCTAAAGCCCAACTTTTGGACCCCCAAACGGACCCAAATCCTGTAAGGACATAATTTTATAAATGTTCGGGGTAGATTCTAGGATTTTTCTGTTTTATCCTAGATCACAGTTTATATGTCTGATACCGCTACATTCGGCACGTCAACACGATCATCCTCGACGGCCTCTATCCGAATTCAATGCATCCACTTTCTTCACATGCATCATGCTACATGCAACGTGTTGTTTAGCTCATTCCCACTACTCCACTACGCTCTATCAGTAATTTTTTTTATTAGAGCTTTAAATATTTGCATAAATATTTGGGAAATATTTTTTAAAATTATTTTTGAAGTCTGGATTTATTTTTTATCAAAAGCAGAATTTTTCTAAGTGTAGAAGCGAATTGCCTCGATCGACAAGATCACTCAAACGACTTTGGAAGTCGTTCGCGCGAGATAGGCATGTCGCGCGATATCGTTCGAACGACTTTTGTCCTTCGTTTGAGCGACATGGCTATCTCGTTCGAACGAGACACCGCCACAATTTTTGTTTAAATATCTGATCTCCTTCTACACGTTTTTCAAGTCTTTCTGCAATCTCAAAATTTTGCGAAAACTGCCCAAAATAAGACTTCACTTTTTAAGGTTTTCTAAACCTTTTTGATTCACAAAACCATTCCCATATATGTGTGTGAATATTTAAACCTTCAAGAAGATCATTTACCCATCTGGAGTAATTTGTGAGGAAGCCGCTATCTTCCTTACTGCTGCCCTACTGGAAAGGGATTATTCCAGCCGCCGACAACAGAAGCGACACCCGAGGGTATTTCTGTGTCATATATTTTCATTGTAATCCGTGTAATCCGTACTCTTACAAAATTATTGTGAAAAAATAAGGTTTTGCCCCTTTGGGGGATTTTTCCTCATATATGTGTTCTTGCATGTTTCTTGATCGTATTTAATCACATATAGATGCATGTTTAGGACTTAAGAGGTAAAAACTGTGTTTAATTAAATAACTTCCTTATTTGAACGCAAGTGCACTCTTCTCAAATTGGTATCAGAGCCAGTTACACAAATTTACCATGTAATTTTCCGCAAAATTTTTCTAAGATATCAATTTTCTAAAAAATTGATTTTTGAAAACGAGTGTGTTCATTATGGAAAAGTTATATAATAAAATGCCAGTTTTTGACGGGACAAACTATGCTTATTGGAAAGCCCGCATGAGATCTGCATTAAAAGCCATTGATGAACGTGTCTGGATTTTTGCTGAAAGCGGGTGGACACCTCCCTCTATCACTGTTGATAATGTGATCAATTTAAAACCTGTCACTGCTTGGACTGAAGAAGAATTTAAATGGTCATCATTCAATTCTAAGGGTCTAAGTGTTATTTCTGGGTCTGTCACACTTGATGAGTTTAAACGCATAATGACGTGCACCACATCAAAAGAGGCATGGGATGTTTTACAACTCACCCATGAAGGAACTAATGCTATGAAAGAGTCTAAATTGCAAAATTTGACAACTCAATTTGAAACCATCACCATGCATGAGACTGAATGCTTTGATGAGTTTTATGCTAGGCTTTCTGACATTGTTAATACTAGCTTTAATCTGGGCGAACATATTCCTAATGCTAGAGTTGTTAAAAAGATTCTCCGTTCTCTGCCTAAGCGTTTTATCCCTAAAGTCATTGTGCTAAATTCTATGGGTAATTTAAATACGCAAAAATTGGAAGAACTTATAGGAGACTTGCAAACATATGAAATTGATATGTTCCCTAAAACTGCTAGGTCTAAAGATAAGGGAATTGAACTTAATGCCCAAGAGAGAAAGAGTGAGGGGTCGGCTAGAAAGAGGGTAGAGTTATCTAGAAAGAGAGAAACTGACACGTCAGATTCTGATTGTGATTTTGACTTAGATGATTTGGCTCTTTTTGCAAAAAATTTCAAGAGGATTCTCAAATTTAAGAAAAATGGTAATTTTAAAGATAAAAAGAAATTTGAGAAAAATAAGTTTGAAAAGAAAAATGAAAAAGATTTTAAAGATCCTCCTAAGAAAAAAAGTGAGAGATGCTTTGAGTGCGACGGTAGGAGTCATAGAGCCTTTGAGTGTGCCACACTGCTGAACAGAGAGAAAGGGAAAGCTGTCCTTAATGCTACCTTTAGCGACGACAGTGAGGTCGATTCGGTGGATTCTGGAGTCGAGTCACCACATGAGTGTAACTTCACCGCATTCATGGCTAGTCATGTGAGCACCTCTAGTTATTCTCACATCGATGAGGATGATGCTTCACAGGGACACCTCGACAGTGAGAGCGATGTGAGTGAGGGGGAGGATGGCACAAGTGAGAGCGAGAGTGATATTCAACGCGCCTACACTGAGTTATATTCTGAGTCATTTAAAACAAAAAAGTGTAACGAAGCGTTAGTTCTTAAGATCACCGACTTAGAGGAAGATTTAAGAAAAGCGAGAGAGAGTCCTCCACCTGCACCGCCCTGAGAGAAAGAATCTGCCTGTGTTGAGAAAGAGAGTTTGTTTAGAGAGAGAGAGAGTAATTTTGAGAAAGAGAGAGGGGACTTGACTAAATAAGTGGCTAGTCTTACGAGTGAGCTCCATTCCTCCCTAGAGACTCGGAAGAAACTTGAAGCCCTTGTTTCCCAGCTGACTCATGATCTTAAGAAAGCACGGGAAGTCAAGGTACAAATCGAGGACATATCTGGGAAGATGGGAAAGATGCTCCTCGGCCCCGCTTTAGGTTTTGGTGATAGGCAGGGAATAGGTTATGATGGTGCCTCCACGTCCCAAATTGCACCTGGACCAGTTCCTGAGTTTACTACGACTCCTTATGGCCATGATAAAAAACCTCGAAG
Organism: Sambucus nigra; assembly: GCA_949130495.1. Classification (NCBI taxonomy): domain Eukaryota; kingdom Viridiplantae; phylum Streptophyta; class Magnoliopsida; order Dipsacales; family Adoxaceae; genus Sambucus; species Sambucus nigra. Next base: position 581,944,537 of record OX422211.1, on the reverse strand, counting down.
GAGAGTTCGACCAATAAAAGCAAACCAAGATCCGCCTGTGACTGTGTTCTTTTGTACTTATTGCAAAAGAAAAGGCCACCTCAAGGATTTTTGCTATAGCATGGGTCGGACACGACGTACTACTGCCCCACCTCAGCATACTGATGATTTTACCAGTCTGAGAGAGTGAGTTAAGTTCTTAGCTGCCACATCTCAGAGTTTGATGGAGGAACTCCAACGAATGTCTTTGCCGTCAGTGAATGCTTCTCACATTCCAGCTAAAACCAACAATAACAAAGGCAAACAAAAGGTCACCACTTCTTGGGTACCTAATAAGAATAAAAAGGCCTTTGTTGTTCATGTCGCTCTCAAAGCACATAATACCTCACAGTGGTATTTTGACAGTGGGTGCTCCAGACACATGACAGGTGATGCCTCATTTTTTACATCTCTTGAGGATTATCAGGATGGCAGAGTCACCTTTGGAGATGGGAGAAAGTCTAGCATTGTAGGACGTGGTACTGTCGAGTTACCTGGATTCCCTAAGCTAGAAAATGTTTTGTACGTCAAAGGTTTGAAAGCAAACATTCTCAGCATTAGCCAGTTGTGCGACGCTGACTTTGTCGTAAAGTTTGACCAGGATGCTTGTAAGGTCTATAATCAAGCCGATAAACTTTTAGTGCAAGGGGTGAGGACAAAAGATAATTGCTATGGGACTGAGCCCACATCCTCACTTATCTGCAACAGCGCCACGATCACTTCTATGGATCTGTGGCACCAACGTCTATGTCAAGTAAATATTAGAGATCTCACTCGCTTAGCTAAAAAGGACCTAGTACGGGGCTTACCATCTCTTGGAAGGCCAACTTCGACGGTTTGTGGACCCTGTCAGTTGGTAAAACAAATTCGTAGTCCCTTTAGGAAGTTGCATTCCATTACCACCTCTCGTATTCTTGAGCTTATACACATGGATATAATGGGTCCCACTCGTATCGAGAGTCTAGATGGTAAGAGGTATATCCTCGTGATGGTGGATGATTTCTCCAGATACACCATTGTAGGTTTTCTGAGAGAGAAATCCGATGATGTAGAGTTTTTAACGACCAAGTGTCGTGTCCTGCAAAATCAACACGGAGTCACTATTAACAGGATTCGAAGTGACAATGGCACTGAATTTAAGGAATCAAAGGTCGATTTGTATTGTGATAGACTTAGGATCAAACATGAGTTTTCTGCTATGAAGACTCCTCAGCAAAATGGGATTGTTGAGAGAAAGAATAGAACGATCCAGGAGATGGCTAGATCTATGCTTCTAGATCGTAATGTCTCCAGGAGATTTTGGGCAGAGGCAGTGTCTACTGCATGCCACACGGTGAATAGGGTTTATCTGCATCCACACACACTTCAAACACCTTATGAGTTGTGGACTGGAAAGAAGCCCAACCTTGCATCTTTTCGTATTTTTGGGAGTAAATGCTACATCCTATGGGATAAAGAGCAATTAGGAAAGTTTAACTCCCGAAGCAACGAGGGAATACTGTTGGGATATTCATCGAATAGTAGAGCATATCGGGTTTTTAACCAAAAGAGCTCTAAGGTTATGGAATCAATAAACGTCACCGTGCAAGATGATGAACCTTCGGCGTTTATTGACTCTAAACTTCAGTGTGAGGTTGAGGATATTTCTAGCAGTGATTTACTTGTAACTCACCCACACTCTGTGGACCCTACTCTTGTGTTAAGGGACACACCCTCTTGGGTTCGCAAGAGTCATGACCCTTCTGCCATTCTTGGTGATCCCATTCTAGGGGTCAAGACTCGTGCTCAACTAGAGAACGTTGTCAGCCATTTTTGCTACACGTCCAAAGTCGAGCCCAAGAATCATAAAGAAGCACTCAAGGATGAACACTGGATATCTTCCATGCAGGATGAGTTGCTTCAGTTTAAAAAGAATAATGTCTGGGAACTTGTCCCCCGACCTAGTGACACAAATGTGATAGGTACCAGATGGATTTTCAAGAATAAAATTGATGAAAATGGTACCATAATCAGAAATAAGGCTAGGTTGGTCGCTCAAGTCTACACACAAATAGAAGGTGTAGACTTTGGGGAGACATTTTCTCCTGTTACGAGGCTTGAATCCGTCCGTCTACTACTCGCCATCGCATGTCATCTGTGCTTCAAGTTATATCAGATGGATGTCAAGAGTGCCTTTCTGAATGGCATTCTACAGGAGGAGGTTTACATGGAACAACCAAAAGGGTTTGAAGACCCTCGGCACCCGGAGCACGTCTATTATCTGAGGAAAGCCTTGTATGGTTTGAAGCAAGAACCCCATGCTTGGTACGAGAGGATTACTTCCTATCTCTTAGCCCGTGGCTTCAAGAGAGGGGGAGTTGATATAACGTTGTTCGTCAGGAGAGATGACGGTGTAATTTTGGTTGCCCAGGTCTATGTGGACGACATAGTCTTTGGATCCACGTGCTCTCAACATGCTCATCACTTTGAAGAGGAGATGAAAAGTGAGTTTGAGATGAGCATGGTTGGTGAGCTTACTTTCTTCCTTGGTCTCCAGGTTCGTCAGCTAGAGGATGGGATGTTTAGCTCCCAATCCAAGTATGCTAGATACCTAGTGAAGAAATTTGGTTTAAACTTCGCTAAGCATGCACGTACACCTATGAGTAGCACTACCAAGCTTAGTAAGGACACTTCAGGCAAGTACGTAGAGCAAACCTTATATCGGAGTATGATAGGTAGCCTTCTCTACTTGACTGCCAGTCGTCTCGACATAGCCTTTAGTGTTGGATTCTGTGCGCGATATCAGGCATCCCCGAAAGAGTCACATTTACTTGCTCTAAAACGTATTATTAAATACGTGAGTGGGACTCTCTCATACGGTATTTGGTATTTCTTTGATACCTATGACCGTCTCTCTGCCTATTCAGATGCCGATTGGGTCGTGGATTTAGATGGTTGTAGGAGCACTTTTGGTGGGTGTTTCTATTTTGGGTCTGCTCTTGTCTCTTGGCTGAGCAAGAAGCAAAATTCCATCTCTTTGTCCACTGCGGAGGCTGAGTACATAGCCGCCGGGAGTTGTTGCACGCAACTCTTGTGGATGAAGAAAATGCTGGAGGATTATGGGATTTCACAGGACACCATGACCATTTTCTATGATAACACGAGCGCGATACACATATCCCGTAATCCAATCCATCATTCGCACACAAAGCACATCAGGATACGTGAGCACTTTATACGATAGTTAGTTGAGTAGAAAGTCGTATCCCTGAGTTTTGTTCCCACCGATCGTCAGTTAGCCGATATTTTCACGAAACCTTTAGATGCCCTTAGATTTGAGACTCTTAGGAAGTCTTTGGGGATTTTCACAGTTGACTGAGGGGTTGGTCTATGTCTAGAATATGATGCTTTTTCATGTTCATATCATATGCTTCCTATTGCTAGTTTGTTTTATATGTATTATTTCTTTGTTGTATAGCTATTTATTTATTCTTTTGAAAAATCCAAAAAGATTTTCTTTTATAAAAATTTTAGAAAAGCCCAAAAAGATTTTTGTATTTTTTATGCACCTTTTATGGATGAACATTTAAGATAGCTATGTCACAATTTCATTCCTTTTATTCCTGTGACTGTTTGATAGAGATTTGAGACGCTACATCATTTCATTCATGTGCTTTACACTGATTAGAGTCTTTGAGATGTGATTCGTGATATCTTCTCTACATGTTTGACTCCTATCTCCTTTATTGCACACATGCACGGCTTTATTTGATTATTGCACTTGTCTATCACATGTTGGCTTGAGTGTTTCCATCTCAATTCTGTCTATACAACTAATAATATGCGATAAAACTTGACAAGATTTGAATGCATGTAAAAATCATTTTGGTGAGTCTGAATGTTTGTTTAAGAATGGGGAGGGGCTGCGAAAGGTAATTATCTCTTCTTTGTGCAAAAGCCACCGTTCAAAAGGACCTAAAAAATGGAGGAATTTTAGTATCCGAGGTCCAAAGAGGATAAAAGAGCCCCGAAAAAAATGTAAAGGCAATAAAAAGCACTTCATGCCAAATATGGGCCATTAGGTTTCACCATCAATTCTCCAAAGTTTGAGAATTTAGAAAGCCTCTATTCAAAATAAAAAATCTGACGGAGTTTGGTTGGAGAATATAAACGGGTTTGCACTTCCTTGAAAGTCCTGAAAAAGCATGAAATAGTTTTGGACGTTATTGGTGTGAAAATCACTTTGACTTTGATTTGTTGATTTGATTGAGTCAATGTCTCATATTACCACCTTTTTACACAAAGGAAGACTTTGAGTTCATTCGTTAGGAGTAACCGATATTCATCATGCACATATGTCATGTTTGTATGCATTGATTTTCCTATCGAAATTGATCACATCCCTTCATTTTCACTATCACTGACTTGGTTATTTTTGTGTTCTTTCATGGTGTGATTCTTTGTTGTATACTATGTATGAAAAATTTTGAAAAAAATACAAAAATAGCATTTTATTCCGGTGTGTCATTCTCCATGTGCATTCATTTTTGCTTCTCATATCTGTCTATTTGGGGACATCATAAAAAGGGGGAGAAGAATTATTATGAGGGAGAATTGTTTTGGTATTTGGTTGCTGCATAAATGATAAATGATTTGCTTGAGCTTAATTGATCATCAATTTTTGCATATCATTATATTTTCAATATGTTGCTTTTTCACGGGGTATTTGCTTTTTCTCATGTGTGTAGGTACAACATTGCTCATTATTTGATTACAAACCCTGATGAGAAAAGCTTTGGAAGGTACTGGAGCGCTGAAGATTTGGAAGACATGTCATTTAGTATTCTCAGTTTGAGGGTTTAATGGGGATATTATCTTGTATGTCATTTGATTGCATAATTCGGATTTTTTATGTATGTACCGGCATAGACATAGGGGGAGATTTGTAAGGACATAATTTTATAAATGTCCGGGGTAGATTCTAGGATTTTACTGTTTTATCCTAGATCACAGTTCATATGTCTGATACCGCTACATTCGGCACGTCAACACGATCATCCTCGACGAACTCTTTCCGAATTCAATGCATCCACTTTCTTCACGTGCATCATGGTACATGCAATGTGTTGTTCAGCTCATTCCAACTACTCCACTACACTCTATCAGTAATTTGTTTTATTGGAGCTTTAAATATTTGCATAAATATTTGGGAAATATTTTTGAAAATTATTTTTGAAGTCTGGATTTATTTTTTATCAAAAGAAGAATTTTTGTAAGTGTAGAAGCGAATTGCCTCGATCGACGAGATCGCTCAAACGACTTTGGAAGTCGTTTACGCGAGATAGGCATGTCGTGCGATATCGTTCGAACGACTTATGTCCTTCGTTTGAGCGACATGGCTATCTCGTTCGAACGAGCCACCGCCTCGATTTTTGTATAAATATCTGATCTCCTTCTACACGTTTTTCAAGTCTTTCTGCAATCTCAAAATTCTGCGAAAACTGCCCAGAATAAGACTTCACTTTTTAAGATTTTCTAAACATTTTTTATTCACAAAACCATTCCCATATATGTGTGTGAATATTTAAACCTTGAAGAAGATCATTTACTCATCTGGAGTAATTTGTGAGGAAGCCGCTAACTTCCTTACTGCTGCCCTACTGGAAAGGGATTGTTTCAGCCGCCGACAACAGAACCGACACCCGAGGGTATTTCTGTGTCATATATTTTCATTGTAATCCGTGTAAGCCGTACTCTTACAAAATTATTGTGAAAAAACAAGGTTTTGCCCCTTTGGGGGATTTTTCCTCATATATGTGTTCTTGCATGTTTCTTCATCGTATTTAATTACATATAGATGCATGTTTAGGACTTAAGAGGTAAAAACTGTGTTTAATTAAATAACTTCCTTATTTGAACGCAAGCGCACTCTTCTCAAATCCATAACCGAATAAGCCCAAAAGGTACCCAATCTATATACTATTAACCCGAGACCATTTTTAAAGGCTTAAATCATCTAAACGAATCCATACGAGTCCCGAAATATGTTTCAAATTATTTAAGTCAATAATATGTATTTTTAATCTATGTCTCACATAAATTTGTATTTATTCTACATTTCATTTAAATTAGTCACACACAATTATAATTAAATAGCAAATTCGATTGTGCAATTATTAAATGACAATATTAAATTATTTATTTCAAAAGAAAATACGGGGTATTACAGTAGCCTGGTCAATATTTTCCAAAAATAACTTTCAAAGGGATACCTCGAATTCGATAAAAGCATAAAAAGAAGTAATAGAGCTTCAGGGTGGTTTGACAGAAGACTGGAGCAAATAGGGAGCCAAGTCAAAATAGGGGTATGCGATCGCACCTGAGAGGAAAAAATAATTATATTTTTTATTTTGAAGGAAAAATGAATATTTTTTATATTTTGTTTCTCATTTTGAAAAAAGGTGGAAATATTTTTTGTATTTTTTTAAAAGAGGAAAAAAGGGAAATCTTCAACATGGTTATTATTATTAAGTTCCACTTATATTATGTTTTCCTAGGATGCAAGAAAAATGTTGGACGTGACCCGATTCTGAGGAAAATATAGGGTACATGGTGCTACACACGGTTTAGCATAGTTTCTTATAGGAATCGACAAACTAGGTATGAGTGTCCTAGGGTAAAAACCTATATGAGGTTGATGCAATTGGTCGATTAATGGAAGGATTCCCCCTTTGGCATGACTTCCATGATATACTTTTTTCTATAAGGGCAATCATTCATCGGTACATGTGGACAAGCATTTGATATACCGAGTGTACGTGAATTTACTCACGATATAACTCGTGAAGACGGTATGTGTGAGAGAATTCGATATAATCGATGTACATGAATGTATTACCTGCTATATACCTCCCGTCGTGAGTTCGGTCAAGTAGTATGATGTGGGGGGAAACCTTTCTATATGTGCAAAGTAGGAGAGTGACATGCGAATAACTGTGAGTGAAGAAAATATGTGGGTATATACAAGTGAAAAAATATGGAAGTGTGTGCTAGTGAGATTAAGCATGGATGTCTACAAGTGGTGTATGAGACATGTAAGTAAGCGTGAAGATATATACAAGCGGCAAGAATGCGAGAGTGTGTTACTGAGACTAAACATGGATAACTACGACTGATGTGAATTATATGCAAGTGAGAGTAAGTGGGTGAAGAATGATTAATATACACAAGTAAGTGAAAAGTGAAACATGTGATAGGAAGATGATATAAACATCATGATAAGAACAAGGCATATATACACATATAGGAAATTAGGAGAGTAGAAGAAATAACACCCATGTGAAATAGAGTCTAGTCCTTTAAAAATTGTCCTGAGCGGAGTATCCATTATCTCCATTCGGGTCAGATTCCTTCAGTATAGGCTGGACCCGAAATTGGAGGTGAGAGAAAACTGAAGAATCTCTCTCTACGCGTGTGGGGATTCAAGGATATGGGAGTCCCTTTTCCGCCACTCTGCTGATCTTTGCGGGCTACCTCGAATATTAAAAGGGGAAAAACATGAAGTAACGGAGTTGCCAACCTATTTTTCTCAAAACAGGCAAAAAAAATGTAGTCATCCCGAGAGAACAACATCAAAAGACATACAGATATGTAGGAAACCAAATAAATGAAGGATTCGGGGACTAAGTTACAAAATGAGAAGGTGTTAGGCACTCATCGCTCCCTTTCAGTCTCTCATGGGCTATGATAATATTCTCATTTTCTCCAAAATTTAATATGTGTGTACATGTGTGCAGTGTGAATAATAAGAGAAAAGAATCATCTGACTCGCATCATGGGAAAGATTGAGTGGAATAATCCTAAGGAGTGTAAAAAAGAAATAACATAGAAATATAATGTGAATATCCGTAAAATAACTATGAAGAAGTGAATGTGTATATCGAGTGGAACACGAATATATAGGAGTATGCAGACTCACAATATTACTAAATACAAGAAAACATAAAATGAATAAAATAGGACTCGAATCCCAAGATTGGCTCGGGACATCAACGTAGCCCAAAGGGAATCAAAGTCCACATAATTCGATAACATGCAGGGGTGGGGTTTAATCCATAAATCCTAATTTACAACTTCCTTTAGTTTGTTTTGTAGAAAATGTGAGCAAGTGTAGAAAGTATGCAAAACTAGGAAAATCAAATTTAAGGTTTATAAGAAAATCGTGTTTTTGGCTTTTTTATATTATTATGAAAATAAATTTTGTGTGTACTACATAATAAAAAGTAATATAAATTTTTATGTGGAGAAATGAAATAAAGATATATCAAAAGTGGAAAGAAAAGTAAACAACTACTATTAAATGAGTGAGTTGTGGATAAATAAGGGTAGACCATCTAGAGAACTGTAATTCATATTTTGCAATGGTAGGAGCAGGATTTTAGTATGTTTTGATGGTGGTGAGGTAAGGATGAAAAGTAGGGTAGAAAATGGAGGAGAATTATGTAAGGAAATGGAGAGAATGTTTGCAAAAAAAGAATTTTAGCACATTGATTTCGAGGGGATCATTCTGACTTCAGAAAGGGGCCCTAAGAGTGAGGTCATGGTCTCTTTAAATAGGAAAAAATTAGAGTTTCAGGTGGGTGCCATTTGGCATGGCCCCTGGCCTGCCTATCATCATAACCTTGCCTTAAAGGCAAATAAATGTACACCATGTCTATAGGTAGGGGTCAAGGGTGCCTATAGATAGTTCAGAATGAATTTTTTAGAATAATCGGATTAAAATGCAAATCGTAAGTTGAAATCATTCATGTATGGGACCATTGGAAAGGGTATTTATATCCCTAGAAGAATCTATTGAGACACTCTGAGGTTTAAGAGTTGACTAGGGTCAAATAGGGCTCAAAGCACCTGATGGCCTCAAGACGGGGGTTCTCAGACTAAAAAGGCAAGCATATGCGAATCGTGAGGCCAATTCGCGGACGGTATGGATTGTTGGAAAGGACATTGAGATCCCTATGAGGTTTCAATGAGATTTTCTCAGGTTAGAGATTTGATCGAGAACAAACAGGGCTCGAAAGCACCTTGTGGAAAAACAAGATTTAGAGTAAAAAGGTGAGTACACGTGAACCATGAGGCCAATTTTCACTTGGTATGGACTATTAGAAAAATGTATTTAGAGCCTTATTAGGTTTCAATGAGCTTTACTCAGGTTGGAGAGTTGACCGAGGTCAAACCGGGATTAAAAGCACTAGGTGGCCTCTAGATTAGTGCTTAGACTAAAAAGGTGAGTATGCGTGAATCGTGAGGCCTATTCGCTCATGGTATGGACTGTTGGGAAGAATATTTAGAGTCCTATGAGATTTCAATGAGATTTACTTAGGTTAATGAGTTTATTAAGGTCAAACGGGGATCAGGAGCACCCGATGGCCTCTAGATTATGTCTCAGATTAGGACCTGTGGATAGTGAGAGGAGGAGTGTTAGGAACCTAAGAAGGTACTTAAAGGGTACGGGGATAGGGTGTGTACTGAGACCCTCAACGGGTGAGATTAGAACGAGCGGAGGTCATCGAAGGATAGATACCACTTTGATGCTATTTTTTTGGAGGGGGGATTTGAAATGATTGATTCAAAGGGTTCACTACACCAAAATGGTCAAATTGGCACCCTTCAACCAGTCGGACTTGTCACGGTCATTGACCGTGACAAAAAAACACGCATTTTTTTTATCACGATCATTGACTGTGACAAGGCCGTGACAAGTACAGTTGTCACGGTCATTGACCGTGCCAATCCTATAAAGTTGTCATGGTCGAAGACCATGACATGTCCGTGACGATTATGTCAGTAAAAAAACCCTCCCTCTTCTTTTTTTCCACCGATTCTAATTCCCTCAATTTCTCTCTCTCTCTCTCTCTAGCGACTGCACACTCTCTCTCTCTACAACTTTAGTATGTTTTATATCTCTATTTCTCCTCCATTTATGTATAGGTATATGTATATGTATATGTATATGTATATGTATATGTATATGTATATGTGCATGTGTGTGTAAATATGCGCGCGTGTGTGTGTGGTGTATATATGCGTTTGTGTGTGTATATATGCGTGTGTGTATATGTGCATGTGTGTGTATATGTGCGTGTGTATATGTGTGTGTGTGTGTGCGCGTGGTGGACAACGACAGTGGGGGGAGGGCACAGGGCTGGGGGTGGGCGGGGGGGAAGGGGGTGTGTGGCTGTGTGTGTGTGTATATGTGCGTGTGTGTGTTTTTTTTAATTAAATTTTTATTGGTTTATTAGATATTTCCCTCATATTGTAGTGCACCTTGTAAAAGAATTGATTGATTTAATATTGATTGGTTGTTAATTTTTTTTGTAAATTAATAATTAGTGCCCCTTTAATATGCAAGTAGGATTGCCCCTCATTGTAAATTAGTAAATTAATAATTGTATACTTTAATTTTTAGTTTAATTGATGAAAAGAATTAATTGAGTAGATGAATTAGAAGGAGTACGGGATACACATTTGTTGTTGCCATTGCGATTGGATTATAGTAGATCGATGTTGGGTTGGTTAATTTTAAAAGTGGCATGACCACTGGATTATTGTCCATATGAGGGTGGGATTTTTGAACTTTTTTTTAAAATTACTTTGTATAACGAACAATATATATATATATAGTATGATAATTAAATGAAACATACTTGAAATTACATATAATGCGCATAGATAGTAGCCTTATAGTTCTTATGTGTACGCATTCAATATCCCTTAGACCCATTCGAAAGTCATTACCCCTATAATGAGATCTCTCGAATTGTCCCGTTTGGACAGTTTGGGACAACATATTTTTTGTATAATTATATTCTTAGTGGCTTAAAGTTATTACTTTTCGAGGAAGTTCTGCAATCGTATCCTAATGTTCTATGGGTACATACTAGATTGACAAGTGTGACTGTTATTTCAATTGATCAATTGAAATAACACTCACACTTGCCAATCTACGTCGTGTACTTGGAGAACTATGGGGATATGCTGCCGAATTTGTCTCAAATCGTAACAATGTGCATGAGTTGTTAAGTATATTATAGAAATATGCGGTCTTGAATGGGATAGGACCACTCACCCTTTATAGGAGATGGAGGAAATAAGAATTTCTATTATAAATTGAATTTGAATTTGAAATTTAAAAATAGAATATAAATAAGATATAATTAAATGAAACATACAATAAATCTAAGTTTTGTTTATACTAATCCATGAATATACGCTTCTTACCTTTAATAGGTTATTAGTTGTGATAGCTGTGATGGGATATCCGAAATACAAAGAGTGGATGGGTGAGACAAATAGAATGGGGGATGTGTTTCACAAAGGTGCTAATGAATTTGTGAAATATGCAAAGAGATGTCATAAGGATGAAGAATTTTCGTGCCCGTGTGCTAGGTGTAAGAATGGTAAGGTGTTTGAGCGAAAAACAGTTGAACTACATTTGTGAAGATGGCGTATGCAAGATATTTATCGATTTTGGAGTTTTCACGGTGAATTGAAAGTTCTTTTTGTCCCCGAATAACCTTCACAACAACCTTCAACAAGTAGGATAGATGTAGAAGAGGACGACGTAGATCATAATATGTTAGAGGATTTAGTTGATGATGCATACGGAGTTTATGAAGAAGAGGAGAATGAGGTTACTGACGATGTACAAGGTTCAAGTGCTCGGTACTTTGGGAAGACTTGAGAGTCCGTTATCCAAATGCATGAATCCGTCCCGCTGAAGGAGCCGATCTCATTGGCACAATCGTAAAAGTTCATTGACAATGAGATCGGGGAGCGACAATTGGAATCTCACCAATCGGGGAGGGAAAATCGAGCAAAAAAGACGAACGTGCACTACTTCGACCGGACGTCTTACACCGAGGTGGGGCATAGGATGATGGTAAGATTTAATTTTTCTATAACTACATAAATATATTATTCTACATTATTTAACTTTGCGGGGCAGATACTAATTTTGCATTATTTTATTTCAGGGGACAGGGAGTGGCCCTGGGGGTAGGCCACATAGGCTCGATACTTATGTGGTTATTCAGACGAAGAAGGGGAAGGATAAGGAGGTGTCCCCGAGCGTCGTGGCCATGATTGTAAGTAATCCGACATTTTACTTTTTGTTAATTACGTTATAATTTTTTTATTTACTTATTTTACTAATCATGTGCTTTTTGTCGTTTCAGGCAAAGCTTAAGGAAGTGCATGAGTCGCAGTCTGATGCCGACAAGGCATCTTTGTCCATAGACGCACTCAACCAAGTTCTTGGAGCTGATCGCAAGGGGAGAACAAGGGGCGTGATCTCGCGGGTGGCCAAATCTAGGATCATCAGATTGGAGACGAGCGACACCGGGTTGGCTCGAATGGTGGACTCGCATGACGTGAAGTTGTCCCATTTGGAGGTGACGGTCCAAGATATGTTCTCATTCATGAAGCATTCATTGGGCAGAAACCGTAATGGGAAAGGGAAGGAGAAGGTGGTGGAGGAAGAGGTGCAGGAGGACGAGGATGTGGACCTCGCTGCTTCATCACCGACACATGCGGACTTTGATGATCCAATCCCCTATTTGGCTCCCTTCGACTTACCGATATCGACACTTGGTTGGCCAAGCGTGTTTATACTGGACATATTTGATGGCCAACGGATAGGGAGGGAGTTGATGGACCCGAATACTGTCTAGGGTATGCCAGTTCATAGACGTTTGCTTCAAGACATCGAGTCCAAGGTGCTCGTCACGCATGTGATACCCGGTAAGGAGAATTTCCCATTGTGGTTGCGCGAATAATGCGACACGATGTATATTACTGGGTGTATCAATTCGTATATCGTGTGGCCCACTCACCTCCTCAGAGCTACCCCTACCCCAGACATGTAGTGACATTACTATTTGAATTGAATTGTTTTAAGTTGTTACATTGGAATTGTATTTGGATTATATCGTGATGCATATTATTTTGAATGTATATTTCCATTATCTCTATTTTATTTGGATATATAATGTTTGAACAGGTACAACATTGCTATAATAGGTACAAATATACTATTGGGCAGTGGCAGTGGCAGTGGCTATACTACCCAGTATATTTTTTTTAATTATGCCCAGAATTGTCACGGTCATTGACCGTGACAAGTCCGTGACAAAGAAAACTTGTCACGAATGTGTCCCAGTCATTAACCCTGATAATTTTTTTATTAAATATCACAAGTTTGTCCCGATCCTTAACCGTGAAAAAACTTATCAAGGTCAAGGACCGTGACAAATCTAATGAACTTGTCATAGTCAATGACCGTGAGAAGTTCGTGACAAAAAATGTTGTCACCCCCAGAATTGTCATGGTCGTTGACCTTGACAAGTCCAACTTATCAAGGTCAATGACCGTGACAATCTGACAGATGTGGTGTAGTGGTTAAAGGTCGAATTTGAGGACCTAGGTTTATTCTACGGACCTAAAGGGTTGAGATGACTGATTCAGGGGGTTATGGTCAATTTCAGTAGACCTAGGGAGTTAAAATGACCGATTTCGGGGGTCAAGGTCAATTCTATGGACCTAGTGAGTTTAAATGACCGATTCAGGGGGTCGAGGTCGATTTTACGGACCTAGGGAGTTTAAATAACTGATTCGGGGGAGAGGTCAAATCCACGTACTTAGGGAATTCAAACGATCAATTCATTGGGTCAACATCTATCCTGCATACCTAAAGAGTTGAGATGACCAACTCAAGGGGTCGAGATCAATTCTGAAGACCTAAAGAATTTAGATGACTGATTCAGGGGATCGAGGTCGTTTACATGTACCTAGGGAGTTAAAATGATTGATTCAGGGGGTCGAGGTTGATTCTATAGACCTAGAGAGTTAAAATGATTTATTTATGGTCTCGAGTTTGATACTACGAACCTAGATTAATTTTATGGAACTAAAGAGTTGAGACGAGTGATTCAGGGGGTCGAGGTCGATTCTGCGGACCTAGGGAGTTGAGCAATCGATTCAGTGGGTCAAAGTCTATTCTGCAGAGCTGAGGAGTTGAGATAACCAATTCAGTGGGTCAAGGTTTACTTCTTCGGACCTAGGGAGTTTAAACGACCGATTCAGTGGGTCAAGGTCTATTCTATAGACCTAGGCATTTGAGATAACCAATATAGGGGGTCGAGATCGGTTTATTAGACCTAGGTTAATTATGCAAACCTAAATAGAGGGAGTGTTTTTCAATTCGGTCTCTAGTTAGGAAGGCTGGTATTGCAAGTGTAGGCTTGTTTAGATTTTGGTTCCGATGGGTAAAGATTAGGTATCGTGAGTGTAGGCGCACTTGGATTTTGTTTCGATGAGGATTGATGAGAAATTTGTAACTAGTTCGATTCTTTTCAATGAATTTTCTCAGAGTTGTGATGTACTTGACCTTGTGGGGACTTTTCAGGAATTTTTATGTATTTTTTGGGTAATTTTTTTTATTTTTTTTGGGACTTTTATAACATATTTTTAGGGTGATTCCAATAAGCATAGTCGGGGAGCTTCTTAGGGGAGATGAAGGGTCACTTCTGATAGGCAGGTCCGAGGACTACTAATCGGCATACCCCTTAGTCCCTTATAAAAAAGGGGCGACCCTCCTCATTTTTTCACACCTTCATTTGATTAAGTCTCTTTCTATCTCTCTCTAAAAATCAATTTTGAGTCTATTTTCTTTAAAATAACTCATGGAGGGTACCTCAAATAATAACAACTAGATGGTCGATGATAACTAAGAGGATTTGGAATGGTGCGTTGTTGTGCTACTAGTGTTAGGGAATGAGAATTTGTATGATTACTTTGAGCCTGTGCTGGATGAGAGGGTTATGCCGAGGGATCCAGCACATCATCTTTCCGTGAAGGTGAATAACCCTAATGGCTATGTAAGTATTTATCTATTGTTTTTTCATTTCTTTTTCTTTTCCTTTTTATCCTTGGGATGCTGAGGATTTTTTCTTAGTTTTTTTACGAGTCGACATAGCTTCGTCAAGCATTCGCTCCCTGGGATCGACTCGAATGAAGGAGTTGTGGGAACAAATTCCAGTTATTATTCAATTGGTGGTGGAGGCTACTAAATTTGGCCAGTTGGCAAGGGATTTGGATGAGACACAGCATTCAACGGAGGTACTATGTGCCTTGGGTGAGAGATGGTGGGATACAATCGACACATTCCATTTAGGCATTGGGGAGATGATGGTCACTCCCCTCGATGTTCATTAGCTGACAGGGCTAGAGTGCGAAGGCCATCAGATTATGGTGGATCACGCCCTTCACATTTTGGAGGTGGTAGTGCGGGCTGCCTTGGGTGATATAGAGATCATTGTGTTAGGGGATTTTTGTTCACATATTCTCACTGAAGGAGATTTTGTTATCCAGTGGTATTGATGATAGCGATGGGAGAAAAGTGAGGCAAGCATTTTGTTTATTTATTCTGCTTCTGTTGGTAGGGTTCGTGGTGGCGATGAGGGGCGATGTCATCCATATGTGGTTTTTTCCATTTCTGGGGATCATTTTGAAGATCCATTTGTATGAATTAGGGAGCTTTACGCTGGCATCCCTATATTCTTCTTTGGATTCTTTCATTCGGTGCTGCCTAAAGACTTTCACGGGACCCACGTATCTTTTAGAGGTAATATTTAGTTTAATTTCCTATTATTTTCTTATTTTTTTCTATTTTCCTCCTTTTTACATTTGTATTGCCTTATGTAGACGTGGTTTTACAAGGTGATAAGGCAAAACATTGGGTTGATATCCCTGAAGGTGAGCGAGCCGAGGAAATTCTCCCGAATGTACAGGTTGAGGAAGTCGAACAGGCGTTCGAAAAAATCCCTATCTTTAAAGAATGTGCGGGTAGAGCTGAACGCTTTGACAAGTAATCATGTTAGGCTTTTGTCCTTGTCTTTTCTGTGGCTTCAAAAATTCTCTTTGCACTTTAGTATACTCTTGCCTCTTGCTAGGGAAATAGGTGACCTTCCACTCCTACTATTTATCTTCGAGGGTCGCGGGGGTTACGGACATGCACGCCCAGATGAGGAGGTTGTTAGCGCACGAGTTTTGGTACGTCTAGTACTAGGGAGAGAGAGTGATGTGATAGGTTATGGAAGGTAAGGTAGAGGTACCATTATCAGCGCCCCCAGACTATATGAGGCGGGTGAAGGATATGTCTTATGAGGTTTAGGTAGAGGCGATGGAGGGTGAGCTCTATATACACTACACTGATATGATGATGGGGTACGAGTACCCGGACTTTGCAACCAATTGGTTTATGCCATCATGCATTTATGATGTGGAGCTACCTTTAGCGGGATCAGGGAGGGTATCAGCGTTTCGACAGCATCGGCCCATAGCACGGGAGAAGGCACGATAGCGACAACGGAGGAGGATCCTTCCCCCCACATTTCCACCCATTTTTATCCTATTCGAGTGTGTAGGGGGAGATAGTATAGTGCCTCACCGCTCTCATGCGGAGATAGACGGCTTCACAGGTCTTCCTAAGGAGGCTCTTCGGAGAGATGTATGACCATTTTCTTCTTTTTTATTTTTTCTATTTTTTTCTTATGATTATTGATTCTCTTGCCTTTTTTATTCTTTTGAAAACTATCCGCGTGTCGATGACCAGGCTACGGGATATTCGGGACTGGATGGCATCAATGTCTTATTACGGGAGAAAGTCAGCCAATTCCTGCCTTGTGCCACTGGTTACATCCGAGGAGAGCTCCGATTCTGAGAGTAGGGGGTCGACCGCACATTACTAAGGGAAGTGTGTTCACTAAGGTGCTTGATGTGAGGGGGTATATTTAGATTCTATAGGGTTTTTGGTAGGTTCAGGCTGCGTCTCGATTTATCTTTTCTTTTTTCTTTCTTTTTGATTTTCTACACCTGTAGAAACAATGTAATTTTTTTTGATAAGTTAATATAAAATGCATTTTTTTTGTTTGATTATCTTGGTCTAGTGTCTTACTCTACATGCACTTTAATTTTCTGTTGAGATTTATTTATTGCAAAGATAGGATAAGATGGAATTTAAAGAGTAAAACTAGAAGGTTGATTTTTCAAGAACAAAAGTAGTCTTTATTTTGGAAGTTTATGTACAATATATGAAAGTAAAGGATTTGTGAAAAATGGGGTTATCGATCGTCATGATCCTTGGCCTTCCTATCGGCATAAGGGTCAAGTCAAAATCACTTCCTTAGGTTTGATTGCACTTCCTCCATACTTATGGGTACTTACGATCAAAAGGTCTGGCAGTATCTCGAATGGCTTGTCCTTTATAGAAGCTTGTAGTATAAAAAAGGGACTTTGGTAGTGGTTTTCATCACCACAACTCAATTTATTTTCTTTGAAACGTTTTTTTTTCTCTGATGTCCAAAACTTTCTCAACTTACCTCAAAGTCTTATATGCCATGTACCTCTATAACGTTAATTATAAAGCTTTCATCTTGTGCCATATCTCCTTATAGCCTAACTGCCCTATAGACTGGAATCTTCTACAATTCTGGAACCCTAAAGACTATGTGTTACAGTTTGTCCTGGATGAGGTTTATCCCACTTAAGAAGAGTTTTTTGTTATGTTGAGTGGCATCCCAAGTGTGGTGACATCCATGCGGTACTTGTCCCATTCTCCTCGGATGTTATTAACAGAGTTATTCCCTGTCTCTCCTTCAGCTGCCCAACCATTGGTGTATGAAGGGAATATCATCCCTCCCTGATAATGAACTCTATGTGCTAGAGTGATTTCACTGATAATGGCTTTGCTGGTTCCGTAGCCCTGGGATTGACTGCTAGGCTTCTCTTGGTGATAGGTGATACGATGGTTAACCCTCGTGTGGATACAATAGTGGGTTGGATATCTTACCATTGTAATATAGTTGTTGTGATACTCTCTGAGACTCTGAATGGCCTGGAAGCCTGGAAGAAGGGTCGAGCTAATTTCTTACAGGGTAACCCCAATCATGCTATTCTTAGGGTTGTCTAAGAGACTACGTCGGGTGGACCCTGCTGAGTACCCTCTGTTGGGAAATCCCTATTAAGGAACCACAAGAATCGACATGTTCTAATGATTAAGTCTCATGCATTATTTGCACGTGTTCCTATTATTTTGGCCTTAGACTTGGTCATTAGCACCTGCTCAATTATTTTCAAATCCTTTTCTGTTACAACAAACTCTAGTCATCATATGAAACCAGTCGTTAATGATCAATGAAAACAAATACAGTTTCCTTCATCCATATTTATTTTTTCTCTTTATGGTATTAGAGCTAAGGCTCATGGAATTCGAATAACTAAACTCTTTTTCACTCAACCTACAACCTTTGTCCCACATAATTACTCTATGTCCAGTTAAGTTGAAACTATCGAACTACCTTATTTGGAAGTCTCAAATTCTTCTATTAATAAAGGCAATGAAGGTGACTTACCTGATTGAGGGACAACCACCAAACAATAAGATGATGAAGGAAAGACTACAAAGGAATATCAAGAGTGGGAAGAAAAAAACATGATCACGAAAAGTTGGATAAACCATGGCATAACTGAAGAATGCCAATTTCTTATAATTGAGTGTGATTTTGCAAAAGCAATACGGGAGTGCCATGAAGAAAATTATCTTCAATCATCCAAAGAAAAATAGTTTCAACTAAAAGAGCAGGTACATGATCTACAACTTAATAGGAAAACTGTTGATGGATACAGAAAATGGTTTAAAAACCTATGTGATGAGTTGGCTGTAATTCAAAAGCATTTAGATGAAGATATAGAGGTAATTAATTTTTCCAATGGCGTCGAATAAAAATACAAAACCTTGAGAACTGTCATATCGGTTAAACCACCATACCCAACATTATCTCAACTCAGAAACTCTTTAAATGGTTTTGACATCCAAGAACAAAACCCTATGATAGTTACTCAAATGTCGATCTCAATATGGCATTTGTAGAAACTAGAGCACCAATGCAATTTTTAAACATAGGTCACGGAAGAAATAATAGAGGACATGGATTTAATGGACCACAAAATTATGGTGGTGGTTTTAACTCAAGGGGAAGGGGGTTTCGTGCAGCAGGCTATTCAATGCATTCACTAGGGGGACGAACTCACCGGCCATCCTACTCTATCCAACCTAGTAGCAGCTTTCCCCAATCCGATAAAGGATAAAATCTGTCCAAAAATAGATCGAAACATATCCATCCCACTGAAGCAACAAGCAGCAGCTTCTCATTTCAAAGGAATGTAAATACCAACTCTACTCTTGTGACCTATCAAATCTGTGGTCGATCAAACCACATTACATTAAATTGCTAGTATAGATGGTATTACTCATATGGAGCCAATGGACAAAACCCAACATCTATGACAATTATTAACTATCAAACAGTCACATACAACTCTCTATATGTTGACTCAGGCTCAACATCCCATATGACCAAATCAACAGGTAATTTTTCAAAACTTTTACCATATGATGGACATAATAAAGTTGTAGATGATGATGGTTTCAAATTAAAAATCACACATATTGGTGAAAAATCACTCAACTCAGAATTGTCACTCCAAGATGTTCTTACTATTCTAAAAGAATTTAGTTTTTGTTAGTCAATTATTAAAAGATAATGAATGCATTTTGAAATTTACAATTAGTGGATTTATTATTAAGGACAAAATGACTCACTGAATATTGATTATGGGATCTAGAAGAGGCTCAGTTTACACATTTAAATATGATCATCAAGAAGCTTTGAGTGCAATTCAAGAAGGAAAAAATGATGAACTATGGCATCAACGAGTAGGGCATTGTCAATAAAAATCTCTAAAAAAAATTAGGCAAAATCTTGTGTTGAATGTTGAGTATTGGAATAAAAATCGCACAGTTTGTGCAAGTTGTCAAATGAGAAAAAGTTGTAAACTTCCATTCAGTAGAAATGAAAAGTTGTATCAAGTTCCATTTGTGAAGATTCATTGTGATTTATGGGGTCTAACCCCAATTTCATCATCTCAAAATTTTAAATATTAGGTAATATTTGTGGATGATTGTAATCATTACACGTGGTTGTATCTTTTAAAGCAAAAATTGGACTTTCATCACATTTTCATAAATTGGTCGAGACTAAGTCTGAACGCTGCAATTTCTTAACTGCCACAGTTTCTAGTCCTGCTAATAGTCTAGAAAAATTTTTGTTGTTACTATGGGGTCCTGAAGCACAAGTAGATTTTACTTATTGGTGTAAATTAGGCAGTCTGTGGACTTTGGTTTCTTCTCATGGTGCTTTCAGATACCAAGGCACCCAGAGATAAGGAAGGGCGTAGTAAGCGACGAAATGCTTCGAGGAGTTAAAAAAAGCATAGATTCGGAGATTCTCGAATAGGTTAACCTTTCAAACTGCTACTGATCCATGGGTAGGAAAGATACAAGCATGGCTAAGCGATCCGACTCACATTGGGCCGAGTGCCCAAGTGGTTTGGCCATTAGTGGGCCAAGAAATATTTAATGGTGATGTAGGCGGGGGATTTTGAGGAATACAAGTAACCTCTAGGTTTTTTAAGCTTTGGCGAGCATTTATAATAACTAGTGAATTACAACTTTATTATCTTGCAATTGTACATAAACCCTTGTTAGGGTTTCACACAGTTTCAACAGTTCTTTCGCTTCCAAGATAAATTCTCCCATTTGTGCCTCATAAAAAGAACTCGCAGGTTAATGGATCGTTACCCTGATGATATAACGTAATAAAAGGTTCCTCTATTTCTAATCTAATATGTATTAGTACTTTCTCATGATACGAGAAATCATCCATTTGTCATTCTCGTACCAGCAAATCAAGTATAGAGTGCATAATAAGCAAATAGAGCAAGTAAAGAGAGATAAAAAATAAGATATAGAGTGGTTCCGTTATAAAAATGAGCTAATGTCCACTTTGGTGCCACACTCTCATTAAATATGTTGTTTGGTACATAGTGATTAGGCCTAAAGAGGCGTACAAGCATGAGAATAGAAGAGAATACATGTTTATGAGGATTCCGATACGCCGGAGAGATGGCTGCGATGCTAGAGAGAAGCCCCCAAGCCGGACTGAGTGGTCTGGAGTGCATCATGATATCTGGTATATGTATTGGCACTAGTATTTTACCCAGATATCGGGTGTGGAATCATGAATCTGTCCCTTATCTCGAGCTGAGGACCTCTATATATAAGTGTAGGCACTGTATTGTTGCTGTCATGAGGAGGTGCTGTGGCTAGCTGAAAGATAGGCATAATCTGCGGCATGTATTGCATAAGGTATCGCAGTATGTACATTCAAGGGATACGGTAGGTAGTAGGTAAGGGGCCGCAACCTATATGTTAAGGACTGCGGCATATGTGTAAGGCGCATTTCATAGCCTATAGGATATAGGTCCGCGACAGTAAGACAATATCATTTGCTACAGTGGTCCCTTCGCGACATGGGTACAATATCTGTACTATTAATAAGATCCCAAGTCTTAGTGCCAAGAGATTGTGATTAGGGTTGCGGCTGAGTAATCAAGTCTTCTCAAGATGTCGCTGTATTTCTTAGGCGACGCTTCTTCTTCCCGCGCCCTCTTATATCAATAAAACCGAATGTGGACTTCATTAAATTTTCCAAATCTTTGAGAGCATATCGAGAGATAATTTCTATGTGTTTGTCTCCTTGTATTTTTGGGCGATCTCTAGCAGCTGCGAGTGGTGGTTCTAAGGCGGTTTGCGGCTGAGCAACCAGATTCCAACCATTTCCAGGTAATTTTTAGGCCAAAAACTTCCTGTGGTTCAACTTTTTGTTGTTTGCTTTTGATTACTGCTTGTTAGATGGCCTATTCGAACTCATATCTAATAAAATAACTATTGCGATCACATTTAACCCTCATCTGAATCCGTCACTGCTTGGGTTGTAGTGGATGACTGATTTGAAATTTAATCAATCTTGAATTTCTAAAATAACCCTTAATTGATAAGATATGTTGCTAACATCCCCATTAAGCCAATGAATGAAGTCTCTTAATCTTCCATTGTTGATCTCTAGGATTTTCAAATTCCCAGTTGGTATAGGTAGACTATGAACATGCCATTGAAATGTATAACTGTTCTTGATGTTCTTGAACAAACCCTTAACATTCTAGGTCTTTAATCTTCAAATTTATCAACATTAAATACTAACATGTTTGAATATATATCCGCGGTATAAGGAATTCATAGCTACGGAATAATAAGATCCCTTTAGCACTTTTAGGGTTGTGTTGGGTCAACGTCTGCAACTTTCAAATAGAGTAGTTTAAGAATTGTCTACGGCATGTGCATATCTGGCTGCGCTTTGTAGATCTTTGGCCGCGGCCTGTAGCATCTTTGAATATTCCTTTTTACTTAGGTTCTCAGATTAGATTCCGCGTCATTTATCCCATAGTTTAATGACTACGGCATGTAAAAAGATAACATACATCCTTCCCCATAAAATAATATGTCGCGACGATAATTAACTTCTAGGGCATTAGAACCCAACACTTGGTATACTTAGCCAATTTGGCCTAACATTTCTTGTTCATCCTCAACTTGATATATCATTACACCTGTCGCGACCTATAAGAGGCCTTAGGACCATATTGGATGCGTCACCTAACTGCGGACTCTCTGCTTTTCAGGTACTGCTGCAGCTATATGAACTTTGACCCAGATGAATTTCTGAGAGGCTTTTGGAATAAACATTTTGGAGCCTCTCCTCCCGAAATTCCTTTAGTGCGTCCTTTGAGGACAATAGGGACGTGCCAGTTAAGAGATTGCCCTAATTGTGTAGTGCCAGACTCAGACTCAGATTCCGCGGTCATGGAGGAAGAGGCTAATTTAAGCAATCAACCAATGGACATAGATGAGAATGCCGTGGCAGGGGGTCCCTCTAAGGTTAGGGATATACCTGGTAGAACATCTGGGAGAGTTGAGAGACCTCTTGCTGCACTTGGTGTCCGCAGCATTATGACCCTAGAATGGGTTGATCAGGTAGCTGAGGCCTTCAAGTTTCCTGAGGGTTTAATATGCTCAGCACCTTCTGCGAAACAAAGACCATGCACGGCACTTACTGACGATGGTGTCTGCGTTATGGCTACCTGTCCCAGTCCCAATTAGAAGGATTTTCCAGACTATGAAGCTAGCCCCAGTCCAATTGTATCCCAATGGCTGGAGGGAAATTCTTATAGCTATTGTGCTGTGGCAGAAAAAATTTGGGAGAGACATTACTCCCACGGAGTTTTTCTACTTCTACCGCCCAAAGCAAAACTCTGTAAAATTCGCGGGGTACTATTACTTTTTAGTCCACTACAGAGATGAGACCCTTTATTCTAGGAGGCCTACCAGTGTAAAGAAATGGAAGGGCAAATATTTTTACATTTCTGGAGAAGGGTGGGAGATCCACCCTCGAGAGACTGAGAGGGATAAAACTTTTAGGATGTCGCGATAATGGGGATGTCCCTATAAGCTTGGGAATTTTTTGAATTATGGTCGCGTCCCTACTTTATATTTCATATTTTTCTTCTATACTAACCTTTGCATTTTTTTGCAGCCTTTGACAACTTACATTTGAGTGAGCGGCAAGAAAAGAGAGTTGGTTGGGCCACGGCAGTTCCTGCTGAGCAAAAGAACTTCAGCACACTTGTCAACTCGGCTTCTATTTTTGAAGCAGGCTATTTCACAAATAAATCTATTCCCAAAGATATGGCCGCAGAAGGTAATAATCCAATCTCTAAATAATACCACTGCATCTATTTCAAAACTCTAATGTTTATTGCTACATTTCTTCTTTCTGGTGAGGAAATTGATAGGGAGCTTTTGGCTGCCCAACTGGCAGAAATAGATGAGGACACAACTGTCCTCAACAACACTGCTAGGCAAAGGAAGAGGAAGAGAATAAAGTCCAAGGCCCTTACCACGATCACTTCAAGTGACCGAGTTCTTCCTGTCGTGCCCACGATAAAGTCTGCAGAATATGATCCTGTCGTTCCCTCTAACCAGGCCGTGGATCAAACTAATGTTATCGTGCCCTCATTACAAGTTGAGTAGGAGGCCCCTCACGAGAGGCTTGAGGGAACTTTCAATGATCTTATTAGGGCTAATCTGGGAGCGACTGGTCTAATGACAACATTTGAGCAGATTGAATGATGCGACAGTTCTCCATTCCATTCAAATTCACCTCCTTAAATAATTATAATTGTTAATGCCAACTTGACACCTCCTCAATGTCATGCCAGCATTGGTCTTGATGGCCGTCCACAACCTCATCTTAGGAAGCCCAACCCTAACTCTTCTTGGGACACAACTGTGAGGGTTATTCGCAGAATGAAGAGGGTCCTAGATGCCACGGACCTTAATCACCTGGTGGATGAAGACCACGATGACTTAGAGGATTGTGGTCTCCACAGTCTGTTGAGGGTAAGTGCAAGTACCTTCTCAACATCATTTTCACATTTTATACTTACTTCTAACATTAAATCTCTTTGCACACCACGAACGTTGTGATGTCCAGAAGAGGAAGTATGAAGCCCTCTATAAGCTGAAAGAGGCCACAGAGAGGGTACATGTCGCTGACCTGGAGAATGCAAGGAATTTTTCATTTGAAGATGGCAAAAATTCTACTGCCACGGCACTCCAGGCAGCTCAGATGAACCTTGAAGTTGTTGTCAAAGCCAAGGAGGAAGTTGAGGAGAATTTTAAGCAGGTTGCGAATTCCCTCAAGGTTTTCCAATCTCAGACTGAGGAAGCTTCCAAGGTCGCAGAGTTTGCAAATAGTAAGCTTGAACTTCTTAAGAAGAAGTACGAGGAGTTGGAGACCAAGGATGTTAATGATGTCGAGGGTCATACCGTGGCACTAAAAAAGATAGAGGAAAATTATGCCATGGTAATTAAGAAGATGGAGGATGACCACGCTGCGGTCATCAAGAACAAATATGAAGATCATGCCTCGACCCTCTAATTGGCCATTGACCGCATTGTGGAGTCATTCAAAGCTTCCAAAGACTTCTACTTGATCAATAATATAGCATACCTTCGCGGCTATCAAGATCTAAGGCAGAGAGTTATAAAAACTTCCCTGACTTCAAAGAGGCAGTTCTTGCCTGGGGCCTCGGTGATGGTGAGCACCAGTAGTGTGTGGTGGAGATGAAGGCCGCAATTGAAGATAAGTCAAGCCCAAGGGCTGAGGCAGAGGCTACGTTAGCTGGTGAAGAGACCATGACTGTCGCGAAAGGCGAAGATGGTGAAGAAGATGATGACGCTACCTCTTAGAATTCAAAATTCTTTGAACATGGGTTGCGTCCCTTTAAGCATTGTGAACTTCATTATTAAGGTTCCGGCCTCTTGTCTCTATAACTTGACATTTTAATCATTTTCCAATGCTTTAGCCCTTGATCTGTATATTTGTCTTAACTGCTACTTTACTCTCTTTTATTATCTGTTTTGATACTTGTAATGCTTTTTATACTCCATCTTGTTTGTATAGATGTTTGATTTCTTGAGTGAACTTGTAGGACTAATAGAATAAGGACACGTCATCATAGTATAAATGGTTTCTTTACGTAGGTTGTGGCCTGCTTTCTTCACCATTTTATTTTTTAACAGGGTCGCGGTGCCTTTATTGAATTTTGTAGATTGATGATAACTCTTGCACCTTTTAGCAGTAGGCTGTGTTTGTATTCTTATTTGTAGTGGATATTGGGGAACAAGTACCTTGTTGCGGATAATTCAGTCTTTGGACAACTTCACTTCCCTTTAAAAAGGGTTCCTTAGAATAGGTTGCGGCCTGTTACATTTTTGCATCTTGACTTCTTTAATTTTTTCAGCATTTTTCTAAATCTTGATGTCGCAATACTGAGGTTGTGACTGGTTTGCAACCCAGTCGTGGCATTTTAGCAATACACAAATGTCCACTCTTTCTATCTATAGCTGCTTCTAAACCTTGATGGTCACGGCCACATTGATAGGGTTGCGGTGCCTTTGAGACATATTGATAACAACATGTTGGGCTGAAGCCATTCCCTTTCTGTAGCTTTGGCATGCTTCATGATGATGTCAACACAGTATCCTTTAGTCGCTTCAATTTCCTTTCAGGACTTTCCTTTAGTCGCTTCGATTGGGTTATTATCAGGCCCCCTAGGACTGGGTATTATAAAGCTTCCCCAAGATATGTTTAGATATATATAAAGCCTTCCCAGACTACAATAGGATTATTCGCAGGCAATTAAGTGTTCGGCCACTATGGGTTATTTTCAGGCCTTCCCGGGTAAGGTATTATGAAGCTTCCCCAAGCTAACGTGAGATCACTAAGTTAGTGATATTTTGTCTCTATCCACAAAGTTATTGATGTTTTAGGGCTGAGATCACCAAATGAATTATGTTTAGTCTCATATCCACCAAGTTAATGATGTTTTAGAGTTGAGATCACCAAATGAATGATGTTTAGTCTCATATCCACCAAGTTAATGATGTTTTCCGGGGGAGTCACCTCCCTGGGCTAATGACACACCCCGAAACCTAAGAATGGTCATTATAAGCCCTTATAGCTAATGACGCATCTCGAAAGCTAGGAACGGGTATT
The DNA here is from genome assembly GCA_949130495.1 of Sambucus nigra. Lineage (NCBI taxonomy): Eukaryota > Viridiplantae > Streptophyta > Magnoliopsida > Dipsacales > Adoxaceae > Sambucus > Sambucus nigra. Next base: position 581,917,907 of record OX422211.1, on the reverse strand, counting down.
GTAAGCCCTTGCAGCTAATGACGCATCCCGAAAACTATGAACGATCATTGTAAGCCCTTGCGGCTAATGATACCTCCTAACAGATGCTTTCAAGAATTTAATCATTGTATGTTGAGATATATGTGGTATTATAAGCTAATTTTTTTGCCACTCTCAATAGTTTCTTTTGCCATTTTTAATTATCACTTGCTTTCAGACAATTAGGCGCCATGACGGGCGTTGTTGGCCCGTTTAGATATTATCATTCTCGATATAAAATATTGTCTTGATTCGGAATCTGTTTAAGACAAAGAGTCTTTCATAAGATACCATTTAATGGAATTGAGAAATCAAAATATGGCACTATAAAGTGAACTTGATTTCATATATCTATTTATATATATAAGCTTTGCTATTTCAATACAAAGTTAAAATGGAACTATTCAAAAGAGTTCACTAAGAATAGAAATAGATCAAATATAAATATGGGCATAAAAAGAGGAATGTGACCTGTCAGACTAGGCTTCATCCCCTAAGTATCCTTTAGGAAGCACTGCAGCATACCCTGCCTTATGAGCCTCTCAATTTCATCTTTCAGAGCATAGCACTGCTCGGTGTCTTGCCCGTGATCCTGGTGGAATTTGCACCACCAGGCTTTGTTCCTTTTGTGGGGTGGAGCCCTCGGCTTCTCTCGCCATCTGAGCAGCTTATCTTCCTTTATGCATTCAAGAATATCCTCAATTTGGAAGGCCAATGGGGTGTAGGCCTTAGAGCTCCCCTCTGCCTTATTTGATTTCCTTTTCTGGCTCCTGTTGGTTTCTTCCGCGGCTGGAACTTCTAGGGCTGCAATAGCAATGATCCTGGGTGTTGCACCCACATTGAATGAGGTTGTGGCCTCAAGCATGAGGACCATTTGAGTCAAATAGTTTACTTAGGTCTGGAGTGAAGCATGACTGTCATATATATGGTTGAGGTGATTGTACAATTGCACAATCTCATCTTTGATTTCTCTACTCTGGCTAGATTCTCTTTCCATTTTCTGCTTTATTGGTCTTTAAAAATATATATAATCTGAAACAAAACTAACAAAAATGAGTGATAATAGAAATATAGGATGAATAGAGTATAGAGTCGGGATGCAACACTTGCACTGCTGCATGGCATTACTGCTGAGGCTGCGACCAGTGAAGCACATAGGTGTACTGTCATAGCCTTTGAATGATTTTCACCAAGGTTGAGCTGGAGACCACCTAAGTCCATTCCCCAATGATTTGCAGTTGTTGTCATGCAACCGCACTAGTAGAGGCTGCGGCTAGAAAGGTAGTTGAACTGCCAGGCCGCATCCCTAACTAGGCAGTGAGGGGAACAATCCCAAAATTGAAATTCAGAAACTGAGTTTTTCTCCCGAAACACGCGAAAAGAATACCTACTAGGGTCTATCAATGAGATAATACCCTCTAGGTGAACAAACAACACAATTCTAATGATAAACCCTAGACTATAAGCAAAGAACAGGAAAAATGGAGTAAATATAATTTTTCCCTAATCACTCACCTTTACGGGGCTAAAGCCCATCATGCTTTTCAACATTATCTAGATGAAATGATATCATGGGGGTATGTAAAATAGATCTAAGGTCATAAAATAAAGACCCAAGAGCATATCTAAATATATGAAATACCCATTTATGGGTGTAAATATAAAATAGAGCTCAGTAACCAAAACTTACTCATGAGATGATGATCCAAAGGATCCCCATGAACAAAATAAGGTGTTTAAGAACTCAAAACATAAAGAAACATGATTAAAATATCTCGTTTCCCAAAAATGGCGCCAAATTGATGATACGAGAAATCATCCACTTGTCCTTCTCGTACCAACAAATCAAGTATAAAGTGCATAACAAGCAAATAGAGCAAGTAAAGAGAGATAAAAGATAAGATATAGAGTGGCTTGGCTATAAAAATGAGTCTACATCCACTTTGGTGCCACACTCTCATTATATATGTTGTTTGGTACATAGTGATTAGGCCTAAAGAGGCATACAAGCATGAGAATATAAGAGAATACATGTTTATGAGGATTCCGATACGCCGGAGAGATGGCTGTGATGCTAGAGAGAAGCCCCCAAGCCAGAGTGAGTGGTCTGGAGTGTGTCGTGATCTCTGGTCTATGTATTGGCACTAGTATTGTACCCGAATATCGGGTGAGGAATCATGAATCTTTCCTTTATCTCGAGGTGAGGACCTCTATATATAGGTGTAGGCATTGTACTATTACTATGATGAAGAGGTGCTGCAGCTAGCTAAAAGACAGGCATAATCCATGGCATGAACTGCATATGGTTTCACAGTATGTACGTTCAAGGACCGCGGCATGTGTGTAAGGCACATTTCATAGCCTATAGGAGATAGGTCCGCGACAGTCAGACAATATCATTTGCTATAGTGGTCCCTCCACGGCATGGGTACAATATCTGTACTATCAGGAATTCATCCAAGATATCAATTCTATCACACCATGCTATATTGAGATATTTACTAAGAATGAAAATACTCTCTGTAGAAGGGTGGAGGAGAATTTATCACACAAGGTTAAAAACTAAAATAAGGGTTAGGTTCAGCGTCTTTTAACGCGAATCTGCCTCGAAATACAACTTTTGAAACTGCGAATGCGTACAAGCCTACAAAATAAATAAATATCAATATATGACCAATGTTATTGAGAACTAGCGATCAAAAAGAGATTATTTGGGGTATAAAATATACACTTTTGGGCGCTTATCAAGGACACCTAAAAGCAGTCTTATGCATGTCTTCTTCATTTATGCATATTTGGTTATAACCAAAATGAACATCCATCATGGATATGATAACATGACTAGTTAATCTGTCAACTAATAAATTTTCCACTGGAATTGGATATTCATATTTTCGAGTGGTTGAATTTAAATTATTAAAATCAATGCACACTCCTAATTGCCACATTTCTTAAGTACTGGCACTATATTAGAGAGATATTTAACATTACTGATAATTCAAATAAACCTAACCTTCATTAGCCTCTATATTTCTTCTTTTATCTTGATTGTGAATTCTGGAGTCATTTAACTTAGCAACTATTTGATGGGTTTGTAGTTGTCTTTGATTATCATTCTGTGTTTCATTAATTTCCTATCCAAACCTATAAATTCATCATATTCCTAAGCAAAGCAACCCTTGTATTTAAGTAAAAGGTATACAATCATTATTGGTATTCTTTGCTTAGGTTATCACTAATGTATATGACTCTATTCTTTTGTTCAGCTTCCAAGTTGATTTCTATCAAGGGAATAGATTTGCCTCTACCTCTTCCACAATCCCATCCTCTTTCATCAAAAGCAGTTTATGATGCATTGAAGAAGTAATACATTATTAATCTTGGTTTGCCTTCAATTATGAGGAAATAAGTTTTAGATTTTCTATTGGCTATTTCAATGGCAACTAGTACTACACATTTGGTCGACTTTTCATCCTGAGCAAAACTCGAGATAATAATTTGAGTCTCAATAAATTTAGTATTTTTTTTGTTTATTTCAAAAATCATGGAGTATGTAATTATATTAATAGTTATGTTGTTACTACTAATATCTTATTAAGTAAAACCCTATTAATCCATGATTTTATAAACAAAGATTTGATATGATTTATCATATTATTAGTAGGCCCTTCAAACCCATATATTACATCTAGAGTGAATTTAACTAATTCAAAGTTATTTACGTCTGACTTTTAATCCGTATCAGATTCTATTTCTAGGACCTCATATCCTTCTTCAGCTTCAAACCTCTTTGAAAGGATGGCAACCATATTAATTGGCACTTGTTGAGGTTGAGACTCAAACTGGATGAACTGTTGTTGCTCAACTTCTTGATCAGGCACTATCGCATCCACTACCACAATCTCTTCCTTCTCTTCTTCACCAGAAAAGTTATCCCCATATGAACTGTCCCTATCCACACTCATGTCTTTCTCCAGTTCTTTTAGTCTTCTAATTAAAAAGTATGAAGAGTATTGGATCCCTTTTGGCTTTCGATGAAACTATGTATTAGCTTTAATGATGAAGAAACAAACCCCTCCAACCCACTTAAGCACATAATTTCTGAGGCCTCTTACCAAGACATGTAATTTTTTGTAGTATCATTAGTTGGGTGCAATAAATAACAACCTTTGGTACCCTTATCTTTGATTTTGGTGGTTGCACTAAGTGCCACATACTCGGGGCCACATGATGAGGCTTCACAGCCTTTGGAATTTTTGTAATTTCATTAAATTGTTGTTCCACCTTTGGATCTTGAATCACAAACCAATCAGGAATCCCATTCACAATTGCAATTGATTTTAGAATTTTTATAGGCCCTGAGTTCCTCAAGTACTGGCTATATTTGGTTTCATTGAACCTAGGCCTAGTGTATTGATGGTTTCTTGGTACTTTAGTATTCCCTTAGGGGAAGTAAAACCAAATAATGGTCTCACCTTTCTAAAGACAATTCCTTGGAATTCCTCTTGACCTTAGATCACTTAGGCCCTAGCATAATACCGTTATTCACATTCTTATTAATTTTTTTATTATTGTCTCCCCTTTGAAGTCACACATTGGCACGTTTTTAGATATTATTCCCCATACCTAATGCGAAGGTGTTTCGTGACCTTTTGGTCTAGGACTTCAATTATTTTCGGATTATAAGCCTTTGATTCAGCCTTAGTCTTCATTTAAATTTAACATGCCTTTTATTTTGAGGTAGTTGAATAGTTTGCATATTTGTCCCCGTTTCTTTAACATTGGGAAATGGGTTTCCATCCACATGATGTTTTCCTACTTTTAAGGGAATTTAAGTTTTCCTCTCTTAAACCCTGTCGTAATATGCATAACAAACATTAGTTTAATAGGAGAAAATGTTATGACATTTGTAATAGTTTTTCCTTTAATTTCATTTGGTTCTTAGCATCAACATCTTATCATTTATGAGATATTCAAATATCTCATCATCTTTAGAAATATCAGATGAATACTTTTTTATCATCCCCTTTGATTTAGGGGCAAACGACTCTATTGTTAAGTGCTTTTGAACCAACGGTCCACACATTATAGTTTCAGTTCCTATAATATTAGTAGCATCTATTTTGAAGTTAGCATCCTTATAATATGTCTTGAAAGAAGAGGTATTTCTTTTATGACATTCCTCTAGAAGGGCACCAAATCTAGATACCTTGGCAGTCAATTCTACTAAATTTCTGAACTGAGTGGCATCAAATTTCTTTCGAAGTCTAAATTATATATGTGTGTTTTTCACTTGGCTTAGTTAATAGGTGTAAATTTAAGTGCGAGCTTTTGAGCAATGTTATGGTCTTTCCAAAAAAAAGATCTTAGCCATGTGATAATATAAGATGATTGTGTACCATTCGAGGCTTGAAATAAGAAGATGTGTGCTTCCTTTAGATGATTCTCCATGCCTTTTCCCGCCCCTCTCTATGGATACTCCTCAAATATCATGCTCTTTAAAATATTCTCTGAGATATGTTGATTCTTCAAAACTTCGAAGACATTCCTTCAATCACTAAAGCTCATATCTCTTTGTTTCCTCAAACTTTATCTATCTTCTTATAAATGATTGTTGCATTATGAAGACGACTTCTAAAATTATGATAAGAGCATGGCTATTTTTGTGATATTTTTACCAAGGCTAGTCGCATTACATAGGATTGGAAGATTTTATTTAACTTACATTCAAGAGCAGGGTGACCCTGAGTAGGCCTGTCAAAGTCAATGGATCGAATTTATCCGAATCCTAATCGTAATCCTAATTCGATCCATTTAAGTGTATATGGATCATGCCTAGAATCCGATTATCTGATTACCCGATTTCCCGTTTATTAAATGGAGCGAATTTGGATTCGTATACTCCGATTCGTTAATAATCTGATCCAATTAATATTTTTAATATATATATATATATATATATATATATATATAAATTATATATAATATATTTTTAATTAATATATATTGTATTTAATAATATTTTACATATTTATTATAATAGTTCTTTATTTCATTATTTGTTTTTTTGGAACATTTGCAAAATAAATTTTTGAAATAAGAGTTGAAAATAAAAATGTTGCAAATCAAGTTTAACATAAACGGATAATCGTATCCGATCCGAATCCATTTAATATAAACGGATATGAATTTTTATTTGCCTGATTCGCTCCGAATCCGATCCGTTTACAGGCCTAACCCTGAGGACTATGGCTTTGATGGTTTCTCTCCTAAAGAAAATTTCTCTCGAATCATAATATTTGCATAAGGAAGCTAGTACAATGGCTCAACTTCTTCAACATTATGAACCTTTCAGTTGAAGATGGCTCAAGACCTTACTTACTTGGAATCATAACAAAATAATATTGTCTCATTATAGAATACCTTCCATAAGTTTGTTCCCTGTGAATTTTCTCATTATTATTCAGTCTAAAGAGGGTGATATGTATTTCCTTTCATGTTTGCAATTTGTGAGCTTTGGAATATCAATGAAAGGGTATTATCTTATTTTGAATGTTTTGTTGATGGTCTGCAATGAAACCAATATGTTGATGATATTTCATGAATTACATCTTTGGATGATAATTAAATTTTTAATTAAACTAATTTTTTGACCATGGTAAAATATATATTTAACCACTTAGATTATATCATATTATTTAACCAAATTTGGCATGTTGCAGTACTTATAACAGTTTTTGTACTACTAGACTAAGTGAAATTTTAAGTCTGGCCCATTTTTTCATGCAAGTTTAGTAATTGGTAGTTGTGCTATCAAATATTCACCTAAATAGGAGTGCCCAACCATCACGATGAGTGTAGAAAAATAAATAAGAGAGAGAATAATATTTATGTAGTTAGACCATTGATGGCTTACGCTCAACAGTGTTCAACTATAAACTTCAGATAATTTACATGAGTGTTTCTCTAGCCTCTGAGCCCCCTTTCACAATAGGGGGTCTTCCCTTTATATAGAGTTAAGGGTTAAAATTGGAAAAGTCCTATCCTCATAGAGTTTGAGTTACGATAAAATAATATTTCTTAGTGTAGTTAGTCTAAGGCATCAAATTATAAGAAAATTACTCAAGAAAGTAGTAATAACAATCGACTATGTTAAAAGTAATAAGAATTTAGCAGATCCTCTGACTAAAGGTCTTGTTAGGGAAATGATATATATCACCTCAAAAGGAATGGGACTAAGGTCTATTAAATAACACAACTATATTTAATGGTAACCCAACTCATATCTTGAAAATATAGATAGAGTTGAATGTGGTACAAACAAGTTAAATTATAGTTATGGAACACTAGGAACTTTATACAAAAGTTCCATTCCTGTATGCCTAGTGTTGATTTTCTGCATGTTAGAGGATGAAGGTTACTTCTTACTAAATCATATGAGTGTGACTCGCAGAATCACTAAAGTTGATTTACCTATACGAGTGTCAAAAGTGTGGCCTCTTTATATGGAATAAAGACCGATCCTAAAGCGCTCGTGAAATCAGGATTAGCATAAGGCCATAAAAGTGCATGCTAGAAGAACACTCATAAACTCAGAAATTGGTATGTGTGATAGTTCTGGCTAGTCTTAAAAGGTCCTTGGTTCAAGATATGTTCACCACAGCACCTTGATGAATCTTTGAAGTATTTATACTATATGGAAGTTCAAGTCCGAAAGACACTTCTCATTTATGTACTAGATTTTAGCGATAATGCCAAAAGTTATTTATTGTCTTTTTTGCTTAGCTCTCTCGTGTATATTGAAATTGGTGGGGGAATGTTGGATAAATTTCAACATAATATAATATTTTAATTATATTATTGATGTTTTATTAATAATTTGCACAACATGAGGTATAATTTTGTTAGAATGTGTTTAAGTTTCGTAAAGTGTTTATATTTATATTAGGATACTTTTTGAAGCTGTTTTAAAACAATATGACGCATTTTTTCTAAGTCAAAAATAATTTTTAATACCTGTAGGCGAGCTTTATAAAATAAAATTTTCTCACTCCTATCCATCAAAAGACAAGGAAATGTCGTCCAAACAATATGTTAATGTCGTTCAAATGACTACTTCTAATGATAGGCAATGTCGTTTAAAGGGTCGCTCAAATGGTCGTTTCTTTACTGCTTCAAATGAACCCATATTGTGTTTTTAACTGTCATTTGTAAGGTTGCTTCTAATGACATGAGATGTCGTTCAAACGACATGAAGATGTCGTTTGAAGTCATTGGAACGACCTGCGCCGCCTCAAAATTTTTGTTCAACTATAAATACCTGTTGTGAAAACCTTTTTCATTAAGACTTTTGATACACGAAAACTGCAATTCTGCAGAACTTTTAAATCTTCACTTCTAGGGTTTTTTATGTGTTTGATTCACACCAAATCATCCTAATCCTTTGTGAATATTTTGTGGAACCCAAATCACTTATATTGAAGGTTGTTCTTATAAAGTGTCATCTCTACTACTGGATTGGTATCTCTAGAGGGAGTTGCTTGCTGATGACTGCGGTCACTTACAGACTCGAGGGTGTTCCTTACTGTGAAGAGATGCGATTCTTGTGGGTTCTTGTGGGAGTCCATTACCGGTTACTAGGTTGCGGTCTATGTAGGATTGTTGCGATAAATTCATTGCCGATTTTTGTAAGCATATTGTAAGTTGCGATTTGAAAATATTTATTGAAATAAAGGTTTTTCCCTTTCGGGGGATTTTTCTTGAAATTTGTTTGTCCAGCATTTTGTGATTTTTTGTGATGGCATGATTATTCACATAGATGCATGATTAGGGTTTGAGTAAAATTGGATTTAATTTGGATAAAAAATTAGCATCTATTAAATAAGTTTTAAATTAGAAATTTGCGAATCCCAAAGGAAATCGGTATCACCACATTCTCAAATTAGTATGAGAGCAGGTTTCACCAAATTACTGTGAGATCCTTTTTTTGCAAAATTTTTGTGATATCGATTTTTTTTAAATCTGATTTTGAAAAATCTTGCAATTTTTTCGATGGATAACTTATGTAATCGGTTGCCCGTCTTTGATGTCACAAATTATGCGTATTGGAAAGCCGACATAAAATCTGGTTTAAAAGAAATTGATGAATGTGTCTGGATTGTTTGGGAAAGAGGCTGGACTCCTCCCACTGTCACGTCGATAATGTCACTTCTCCCAAACCTATGTTAGACTCGACTGAGGATAATTTTAAATTGAGTCATTTTAATTCCTGTGGCCTTATCTCTATTTCTGGAGCCTTCACCCTTGACGAGTTCCATTGTATTATGACGTGCACCTAATCGAAAAAAGCATCAGATATTTTCCAATTGACACATGAGGGTACCAACGTGGTTAAGGTGTCTAAGTTACAAAATTTGACCACCCAATTTGAGACAATCATGATATCTAAGACTGAGTGTTTTGACAAGTTTTATGCTAAGTTGTCTGACATAGTCAACACGAGTTTTAATTTGGGTGAGAAAATTGATGAGACGAGGGTTGTTAAAAAAATTTAGGTCACTTCCATCCCATTTTATCCCTAAGGTCACGATTTTAAATTCCTTGGGGATATTAGATACGCTTAAGTTAGAAGAACTTATAGGAGATCTTCAAACTTATGAGATCGACATGTTTCCCAAAACTATTAAGCCTAAGGATAAAGGGATTTCACTTAAGGCACAATCGAGAAAGAGTGAGGAAGTATATAGGAAGAAAGAGAGATTTGTGATTCTAAGTCTGAGTCTGAGGGAGAGTTAACTATTGATGATGTGGCCATGTTTGCTAAAAATTTTAAAAAGTTTTTCAAATTTTCAAAAGACAATTCTTCCAATAGAAAGATTTTTGAGAAAAAAAAAATAACGAAGATGACAATGAGAGCGATTAAAAATAAAAAGAGGAAAAGGAAAATGAGAGATGTTTTGAGTGCAAGGGTAAAAGGACAAAGCATCTGAATGTCCCACTATGCTAAAGAGAAAGGGCGAGAAAGTTGTTATGCCAGACACTTTTAGCGATAGTGACGAGGAAGTGAATGATTTCGGGGATGAGTTATCACATGGTATGCCTTTATGTCAAGTCCCATGAGAATACCTAATTTTTCCCACGATGAAGATACTTGTGCAAGAGAGAGCTCCGATGATGATTTGAGTGTTACTAGTGAGTGTGAGAGTGAGGGTGAGACTGAGGGTGAAAGTGAACTTCAAAAAGCATTTAGAGATTTATATGCCCAGACCTTCAAGACGAACAAGTTGAATAAGTAATTAGTCCTAAAGGTGTTATATTTGGAGAGAGAGAGAGAGAGATAAAATTTATAAGGGAATTTGAGACATGGAAGAGTTAACTCGAGAAGGTGAAGGTTTATTTGAGTGAGCAGTTGATCGTTGTAGGTCGAGAAAAGTGTGAACTTGAAGCCCGTGTGTTACAACTAGAGAGAGATATCGAACGTGCTCGAAAGATCAAGGTCACTATACAAGACACATCTAAGAAGGTTGGAAAGATGTTCCTTGATCACGCCTTGGTTAATGTTGAGAAACTAAGAATAGGTTATGATGGCGTTGCACCTGAGCCAACTCTTGAGTTTGTGATAGATATATACGTCTCTCAACCCAACCCATCGATCATCTATTACGTGATAGAAGAGTGCGTCCTAGACATTTTAGGAGAGGTTTTCTTAGGCCCGTGTATGTTTTCACCCATTATATGAAGAGAGGACACCTTAGGGAATTCTATTTTAAGTTGGGTAGTGTGTCATATAGAGTTTTGCCATGTATTCCCACACATGCATCCACACATGATACTTTCCCTGGTTTGGGAGATTACATGAGAGAGTTTGCACATATTCGAAAGCAAGTTAAGTTTTTAGTCAAAACTTCACATGATTTGATGGATGTTTTTCATAGGATGTCACCACCTTTGAAAAACTCCTCTGCACCTAACGATTGAGGTTTAGACTTGTTTGCGAGCATAGGATGATTTTCAGGATGATATTTTATGCATATTACAAGTGTGTACCACTTTTGTATTTATATTTTCCAATTTTTGATATATTTTTTGAAAAATCAAAAATATTTTTGTTTTTGAAAATTTTGGAAAAATACAAAAATATTTTCTATTTTTTTGAGAAAATTTGAAAAAGCCAAAGAGATATTATTTTGATAATTTTTTTGGGAAAAGACAAAAAAAATAGCATTTTGTTTTACACCATTTATGGATGGACATTTGGGATGACCAAGTCACAATATCATTCCATATCCATGTGACTATTTGATAGTGATTTGAGACGAATCATCATTTCATTTTGTTCTTTACAATATTTGGAGTCATTGAGATGTGACTAGTTGTTACTTCCTAGATGTTCGACTCATGATTTCCTTTAATGCACACGTGCATTATTTGATTATTGTGCTTCTCTATCACATGTTGGTCGAAGTGTTTTTATCTCAAACCTGTCTTTAAAACCAACCATATGCGATAAATCTTGACAATGAAAGTAATGCATGCAAGAACCGTTACCCGTGAGGATTTGTTTAAAATGATGAGTGAATGGGGAAGGGATAGGAAAGGAACACATATCCTTTGCGATTAAGTAACCATTTAAATCGGACCTAAAAAGTGTGGAATTGTAAAAAGTAGCCAAGGTCCAAAGAGGCTGAAGAAAGATCGAGAAAAATTCAGGCAATAAAAAGATATATATGCCAAAAAAGGGCCATTAGGATTTAGATCACCTCAGAAGAAAAATAAATGCACTATCATTTATGAGGGTGTTTGGTTGGACATATGTTAACTTTTTTGCACATCCTGACTAAGTCTTGAAAAATCATTAGATAGTTTCAGATGTTGTTGGTGTGGAAATCATATTTGACTTTGATGTGTCAATTAGATTAGGTCAATTTCATATAAATTCACATTTTGACACCTAAGGACGATTATGAGTTCATTCATTAGGAGTATCCATATTCATCTTGCACATATATTATGTTTGATTGCATTAAATTTCCTGTCGAATTTTTTTACACCCAATGATTTCGTTTTCATGATTTGGTTATCTTGGTGTAAATTCATTGTCTCTCATATTTTTGTAAATTTGATTTGTTGAAAAAATTGAAAAATAAAAAAGAGTTTGAGAATGCTTTCGAGTTTATCCTTACATGAGCGTAGTTGATTTATTCGTGATGATTTGCTATGCTTTTCGTGACACTCGGTGCTTATTTTTTGGTTTATATTTTTATCTATCTATTTCTAACAAATAAAAAGGGGGAGAACGAATTATGAATTATAGGTGAGTAATAGTTTGGATTATGGGGGATATTTGAGATTTGTTTTTTAATTTGATTTATGTTTATCTCATTTCAAACTCGATATGTCACGAAGGCATTTGTTTCTTGTCTCGTGTGTGTAGGTGCAAATTTTGAGGATAATTATTTTGCACATCTTGATGATGACAAAGGAACGTTGGAGATTTGAAGATGTCAAAGTTGAAGATTTTCGAATATTTATAAGACTTGCATTTTTAATACCTTTTCGCTTTTGGGTTGCATGGGAGGATATTATATTTGTATAGAATTTTTTGTTTTGATAATTCGGATATATTTATTTTGTACCGGGATGGACATAGGGGGAGAATTGTAAGGACATTATTTCCATTGTCCGTACTTTATATAGAGTATGTCGTATACCGCTACAACCGCCGAGGGAAGCTCAAGTTTTTACATTCATGAAGACGAATCTGAATTACAAGCACACTTCAATATTTGCACAACATGAGGTACAATTTCGTTAAAATGTGTTTAATTTTCTCAAATGGTTTACATTTATATCGGGATACTTTTCGAAGATTTTTTAAAATAAAATGAGGCATTTTTTCTAAGTTAAAAATAATTTTTAAGACCTATAGGCGAGTTTATTATAATAAATTTTCTCGCTTCTGTCATTCAAATGACAAGGCAATGTCATTCAAACGATATGATAACGTCGTTCAAATGATTGCTTCTAACGACAGGCAATGTCTTTCAAAGGGTCGCTCAAAGGGTCGTTTCTTTACTACTTCAAACAAACCCATATTGTTTTGTGTTTTTAACAGTTATTTGTAAGGTCTCTTACAATGACATGAGATGTTGTTCAAATGACATGAAGATGTCGTTCGAACGACCTGGGCCACCTCAAAATTTTTGTTCAGCTATAAATACCTGTTGTAGAGACCTTTTTTATTACGACTTTTGATACACGAAAACTACAACTTTGTAGAACTTTTAAGTCATCACTTTTAGGGTCTTTTATGTTTTTGATTCACACCAAAACATCCCAATTCTTAGTGAATATTTTATGGAACCCTAATCACTTCTATTGAAGGTTGTTCTTGTAGAGTGTCGTCTCTATTGCTGGATTGGGAGCTATTGACGGAGTTGCTTGCTATCGACTACTGTCACTTCGGGAGACTCAAGGGTGTTCCTTGTTGGGAAGAGCTCGGTTCGTGTGGGTTCTTGCAGGAGTCCATTATTGGTTACTAGGCTGTGATCTATGTGGATTTTCTACTCTAAATTCATTACAGATTTCTGTAATTGTATTATAAGTTGCGATTTGCAAACATTTATTTAAATAAAGGTTTTGCCCTTTTAGTGTATTTTTCCTCTGTTTGTCGAGCATTTTGTGGTAGTTTGTGATGGCATGATTATTCACATAGATGCATGATTAGGGTTTAAGTAAAATTAAAATTAATTTGGATATACAATTGGCATCTATTAAATTATGTCTTTAGCTTTGTTAATATCAACTTGAATTCTCTTTTGGTGTCCCAAATGCCCTTGGAAATTTCCTGCATAAACCTTAAAGGCAAATATCAAAGGATTCATTTTAAGATAATAAAGCCTCATCCCTTTAAAATATTTATTAAGGTGTGTTATATGATCAGCTACTAATTTTTACTTAACAATTATATCATCAATATAACACTCCAAAAAAGTGTCAACCATGTCATGAAAAATGGTATTCATTCCCCTTTGGTATGTGGCTCCTGCATTCATCAAACCAAATGGTAGTTTTATCCATTTGAATATTCCCAAATTACCAGGGCACCTAAAAGCAATCTTATATATATTTTCTTCATCAATGCATATTTAGTTATAACCAGAGTGACTATCCATCATAGGTATGATAGCATGACTGGCTGATTTTTTAACCAATAAATCTATCCCTATCATTGGATATGCATCCTTCATAGTCGCTTCATTTAAATTTCTTAAATCAATGCATACTTTAAATTTTCCATTTTTCTTAATTAATAGCACTATATTAGAGCGTCGTTCAAGATACCTTGTTGTTCCAATAAATACACCTTCAATAATCTTATATTTTTTCTTTTAACTTTGTTGTGATTTCTGCAGTCATATGAGCTGGCCATTACTTGACGAGTTTATGACCTTCTTTGACTGGTAGCTTGTGTTCCACCAAATTCCTATCTAAGCCAAGTAACTCATCATATTCCCAAGAAAATATTCCCTATACTAATGTAAAAGGTGTAGAATCATATGATGGTCTTCTTTTCTTAGGTTGGCATTGATGTAGATGACTCTCTTATTTTTTTCGGTTCCTAAGTTGATCTCTACCAAGGGATCCGGTTGGTTCACCATTAACTGTTCATATCCTATTGGTGAGCTAATTCATAACTATATTGAGGATTTTCATCTTCCTTATCTTCTTTGAAGAAATAATCAACCCAATTAATAGTTTTTTATTCCCCAAATTTAATTCTTAATTCCAAATATCTAAACTAGTATAAAACCATGGCCAAACTTTCATCGGCATGCTCAATATCAATGGGCGCAGTACCCATTACGATTTTATTTTTTTCTTTAGGCGGTCCCATCAGACCAAAAACTATCTCATCCCAAGACTCATCTAAGAATTCTCCTCTAATGCTTCTGGAACCAAATCCCTTGCCTTTACTGGTCCCAAATTCTTTTGATAAAGCACTGCCTGCACATAGTTAGAGCTAGTGTGAAAAGACAATGGATCAACCTCCACCTCTTCTACAATCCCATTATCTTTCATCAAAAGTAATTTAAGATGTATAAAAGAAGGAATACGTTTATCATAATGAATCCAGTTATTGATGTCTAAATGGGGATTATTTATCCTAGCCTTAATTATACAAATATATAACTACGGATAATAATAATAATAATTATTATTATTATTATATTATTATTATTGATGTAAAAAACTGGACTTGATCCAATTTTATAATCAAAGATAAAATATATATAATTGCAATGGTAAAGAAGGAGAGGGGGAGAGTTTTTAAAGTGGTCCGTCTATTTAAGAAAGCCTACGTTCATTGTTATTGTATAGATTTCAGTGGTTACAGAAACTTAGGTAATCTCATAAATAAGAATATCCCATAATGCATTCTACCTTTCCCTTGATGAAAGGGATACAATGTATTTATAGTGACCCGGAGGTCAAGGGTTGGAATTTTAAGAGATGGAATAATTTTATACATTCAAGCATTTACATCCATACATAATGAATCTGATGATCGGATGTATAAACCACGTGTAGTGTAACCCTTAATATGTTGACGTTTCATTAATCGTGACGATCAGCCTTCCATATGTTGGTCGGTATTCTTCAGGTTAGTTGGTATGATTGTTGAGCTACTATCTGCTTACTAGGATTTTGGCCACTTAAAAAGACAAGTTTTTACTTCTGATTGGTCCACGTACGCGGATAATTTTTTGTATCAACAGGAGCCCCTAATGTTCCATGCTTAATGCTTACATGAAGGTATTGAGCATTTGATTCTGGAAGTAGCTCAGAGTATTTTCATGATTCTTGGTCGGCATCCGACCTCCCATACTTGTAAAATTTCACTAATACTATTTCAAGATAGAATTTTTGTAAATAATTCGAATTTTAGCGAACTGCCAAAGGGTAAATGGGTATTTTTCACCTACTGCATCGCGAAGCCGCAGGAATATCAATCGTTGGTTCGTTTAATCATTACTTGCATTATTTTTTAGACAAGTTACAAAGGTGGGAGGCTTTTCCAGGTTTTTCCTTACCCCAAATCTTCGAACTGTAGCAGCCATCTCTAAGATTTTATGCGATCGTTTGCCATTGTTCTTCTTTTATTTTGACAGTTCTTACTGAATCCTTAATCTTCGGTAAGAAATATTTCTTTTTCTCTATTTTTCTTCATTTCCATCATTTTGAACCATGGTTTACATAGTTGATGCTGATTCTCTACAGGAATTTAGGGAATAATAAAAAATTCCTTCTTGGGTTGATTTAGAAATACCCCTATCCTTATAGATGTATATTCTTTAGCTGAGGGTTAATGGATACCAACCTTATTTATAGCTGAATGTGGTTTTATCTTTCCACCAAACCTTTTTCTTCTTCATTTCTTATAATATTTTGACATTGTTCCAATGAGAGTAGCCCCCAATACTTGGAGGGTTGTCAATGGTGTGAATAAGTTGAATAAAATATATGGAACCCATATTGGGATTCCAGAGATCATGTTTTGCTATAAATGGTCTATTGCTGGAGAGAACACCTAATATTTAAAAACTAGACAGGTAATAAGGATTTAGTATTGAATTTTCCTGATTTCAATAAAGATTATTGGGTTCATGCTTTAATAGTCCAGAATTGGCAACACGCTCCACTTGATAATGGAGTAGCCTACTATGATCACAGGTTCCCTCAGTCGGGGAATGGGATATATTGTTATTTCAATGCTTCGCCTTGCTTTATTGATTTCTTTTCTGACATGTACTAACTCTTACTACATATTACTTTTTTACGTAAGATCGTAAGAGAAAGTGCCCTATGCTAGGTAAGGTGAATTTGGAAGAAATAAAATTCTTGTTGGGGTAAACCAAAGGATAAGAGAAGAGCATCCTCGGTCATCTTTTGTATTGTTGGAATATAAAACTTCCATCACTTCTTTCGTAGCTCGGACAATAACTGTTGTGCCTTCAATTGTTATTAATTTAGAGAGGGATCCAGTGTATACTTCCTCGACCACTGAATCTGCTGGTATTGGTGCTGAAGTTGGCATATCTTCTTCCTTTGATTCCAACTTTCCCCTTTCTGTCAGCGTGGGAAAGGGAAAATTCCTAACCTTTTGAAGGATGATTTTGATGCTGGTATTAAGAAACAAGTTGATACCAATGCCACAAAGAAGAAGTTTGAGTCTAGTAAGAAGCCCCCAGTAATGAATCCCCTCTCAAAAGACTAAGGAAAGGTCCTGCTGATAAGCAGGTTAAGAAGGTTGTTGATGCCGACTAATAGGGATTGGTCGGCATGGTCCCATCTGTTGTTGGCTCATCTGTAGCCTTTAGTCCTAGCTTTGTTAGGAAATTAATTAAGTCTAGCACCCTCCCAGACCATAGAGCAGTTGCTTCCACCATGTCCCAGTCAAAGCTATCAGAGAGAGCTATAAAAAGTTTAGCCTTAGTAAGTTTTCATATTCAAAGTTATTTAGTTATTTTTCATATCTTCCTTAATTTATACTGACTTGGCTTTTTCCTTGCAGTTCCTGTTTGATTATAACCAGATCCTGGAGAAGCATGATCAGCTATGTTCTTCTTCAGGAGAAGTAGAAGAGGCTTTTGAGGGTCTTCAAAAATCTTTGGAGGAGTTCAGGTAGGCCTTGGAGACAAATCAGAAGGCTGGGGAAAATAAGATCAAGTATACCGAAGAAGCACGATAGAGAGATAATACTGCTTTGTCATGTATCTAACTCGACCGCTGCTCAAGCTGAGTGTAGGGCAAATCCTACTGAAGGAAAGGTAACCAAACTGGAGAGTGACCTTTCTGCTGAGAAGGCTAAGAGAAAGAAAGCCAGAGAAGAATCCTTCAATAAGGGTTGGATAAATCCATCTCTTCTACTTCTGCACAAATTGGGTATGCAAAGAAGAAATTCTTTAAGGAAGGTTGGTCGCTATCTTTGAAGGAGGTCAGCACTGCTAAGGATTCAGAGCTTTTTCTCAGACATGACCCAGGTTCTCCCCCCAACCTTAATGATGAAATTGAGGATAATACTGGTTCGGGGGAATCCTCTTTAGCGATTGAGACTACTGCCCCTTCTTTTAACCAAGATAATACTAATGTTGACTCAGCTATCCCCCCTGCCAACCAAGATATACATAATTTAGAGAAGGATGAGAAGAAGGTGTAGACTTGTTCAGCTTCTAGTCTTTGTATTTTGCACCTTTCTTTGATCTTCTTTTTGTCTTGTTCTGATGTATTTATATTATTGCCATCCATTAATAAAAGAACTCTTTCTTCAATTACCTTGTCACTTTTTGATGTTTAAGTATTATTATATCTCCCTTGGTGGTTGATCAATTATTTCTTTATCTTTCTAGTTCATGGCGAAGATAGAACAAATTTCTTCCACTGAATTTGACCTACTTAAAAATTGCAACAGTTTATTTAAGGCTGGTCATTTGGACATGACAGACGAAGACTTAGCAAACTTTCTCGGTACATGTAAGGACACAAGTCTCCGATTGAGTCTTAATGTAGTGTTGGCTCAATTCCGGATAAAAACATTTGAGTCATAGGATAGTATTCATGTGTATCCATCCAAGCCTATGACGTGTTAGTTGAAGACGTAGCGGCCAAGAGTATAAAGCTTCATCATATGTCGGGTTTAGTGTGTCTCGTTTCTACGTCAACAACATTGTTCCAATGCTCCTAAGGTATGAATGTATTTTATATATATATAGGAGCTTGGAAATTTATTGGGTATATTTTATAATCTTTTTTATAAATGGTTTCAACGACTTTGTTTTACTCAGAAAATATTTTTTAGAACTTTTCATAAAAAGTTTTGGACTTAAAATGAATATTGGTTTTTTCTGACAAGTCGTTCGAACGAACAGGAATCTCGTTCGAACGAGATTCCCATGTCGTTCGAATGAACTGGCATCTCGTTCAAAGGAGATTGCCAAGTCATTCGAACGAGACTTCTAACGAGATTGCTTTTTTCGCACTGGAACCTCGT
Organism: Sambucus nigra; assembly: GCA_949130495.1. Taxonomy (NCBI): domain Eukaryota; kingdom Viridiplantae; phylum Streptophyta; class Magnoliopsida; order Dipsacales; family Adoxaceae; genus Sambucus; species Sambucus nigra. The sequence goes on along the minus strand of OX422211.1, from coordinate 581,898,838 downwards.
TAGTAAAATCGTTCGAAGGAAAAGTCATTCGAATGAAAAAGTCGTTCGAACGACTTTGGCAGGAATATTTTTTTGTAGTTTTCTCCATGTTCTCACTACCTTTTCCCCACTACTTTTAGACAGATTTTTTAAGTGCGGGAACCAACCTTTTCTAAGTAACTTTTTCATATTCCTCCATCTCCTAGAGAGAGTTTTTGAGAGTTTAATTTTTCAATGAAAAGGTTCGTGTTTTTAGTGTTTTATTTTTCAAGAAAATCATCCAAAAACACTTTTAGTTTACACCCATATTGTTTACTCCAAGTTTCAATATATATATCCTTGCATGGAGTGTTTTTCATCGGATTTTACTCTACACCTCAAAGAAGAGAAGTTTGGGTTTGCTTCTACATCCCACAAAGAAGGAGATTGTTTGCTGTGACATACCCACTTGGAGAAAGGCTCCTTGTTCGGGTGGTGGTGACCGAAAAAGTCCGATCAGTGGATTTTGAGACCACGGTGGACCCCCGTGATTATTCTCTAGGTAGAGGTGTGTACAATAAGGAGCGTCGGGGATTGGACGGAGTCAAGTCGAGTGTTGTAAGTCTTAATGTCTTGTATTTGTAAAACCCTACTTATTGAATTTGAGGCTAGGAACATTCGACGTTTTTTCCTGTTATGGGTTTTTCCTCGTACATCGCGGCGTAGTGGTTTATTTATTTTATCTTTTGCCAATTCTATTAGATGCATGCTTAGGTAAAAGATAAAATTGGAATAATTAATTTGGTGATAAATTAATTTGGGTAATGTTTAATTAATTTAATTCAAGTCATTAATTTTATTGGATAAAATTTGGTGTGACCTAATTTGCAAAAATGAACTAGGACTTGGGTTGAGTTAAGATGTTTAAGTGAAAAATGTATCTCTTGTTTAATTTAATTTCACTTTGAGTTTAGTTTACTTTTAATTTGAGAAGAAATTAAAATTTGGTTTATGTACTTGTTTAGTTGTATCATCTCTATTCCGTATCTGTATATCAACACCGTATTCCGAAAAAAAATTGAAAAAATTAAAGGAACGAAAATCAACATTTTATTGAAACTCAAATAAAAGCAAAAGAAATACAATAATGGCAATCCTTTGAATTGCTGCTAATACTTTCGGAGGTGCTCGACATTCCAAGGATTTTTTAATTCCTCACCATCCAAAGTTTCTATTCGATAGGTCCCTGGTTGGACGATAGCTATTATGCGATATGGGCCGGGCCATTTGCTTCAACCTTTTTATTCTTTTGGCTAACTTTCTTTTAAGACATAATCGCCTTCTGTCAGGTAGGTCGGCTAAACCCTTTCATTATAAAAGTGAACAGTTCTATGTTGGTATGCAACATTTCTCAGAGTTGCATCTACTCGTACTTCCTCCAACATGTGGAGATATAATCGCCTCATCAAATCACTAACTAGAGAATCAAAATTTAGCACCCTGTGTTCGTAGGCCGAGCTCAGCTGGTACCATAGCTTCAGTTCCAAGCATAAGCATGTATGGTGTCTCTTCAGTTATTTTTCTCAACATTGTTCTGTAAGCCCAAAGAACAAAATGCAACTCATTAATCCAGTTGCCCTTATCAGCATCAAGCCTTTTCTTCAATCCATTCAGGAAAGCTCTATTTGTTACATCTATTTGACCATTACTTTGAGGATGGCCTGGTGCAGAATACAGTTTGTGGATTTTGGATTGGGGACCGTATGCTTCAAACTCTTCGTTGTCTAACTAGGTGTCATGATCCATAATGAAAGCATATGGTAAACCATATCGACATATTATATTCTTCTAGATGAACTGATGCAGTTTCTCATAAGGCATTTCAACTAATAGCTCTGCCTCCACCTATTTGGTGAAATAATCAATAGCAACGACTAAATATTTGAACCTGCCTTTGGTGGTCAACAATGGTCCGACCAAGTCAATTCCTCATATAGCGAACAGTCAAGGTGAAGTCATTGGCATTAAGGTGGCATCGGGTGTTTTATGAATGGCAGAGAAATTTTGGCACTTGTCACATTTTCTTACAAAGGTGATACAATCATCCCTCATAATCGACCAGGAGTATCCCTGAGTGGTGATTCGTTGGAGTAACGTCCGACCAGCAGAATGAGCCTCCCACGACCCTTCATTCACTTCTCTGATCAAATATTTCACCTCCACTTGATGAATACAACGTTGTAAAGATATCGACAATCCCCTTCTCTATAAACTCTTTTATCTAACACATACCTCGCTGCTTTATATCGACATTTTTTAGCCTCTTTAGGATCAGTTGGTAGGGTTTTATCTTCAATGTAAGCTTTGATGAGGTCCATCCAAGAAGGTCCCAGATCTACAGTAATGAAACTTACCATCAGGTCATTATCAATACTCCTATTAGCCAATATTTTTATTGGGATTGTCCTTCTAAGGTCAAAGCTTAATATTGACGTAGCCGAGTGAGGGCATCAGCTCGGGCATTTGCTATTCTTGGAATCTTGTTCATCTGAAATAGCAAAAACTTAGTAATAACTTTCATGGACTTAGCAAGATACCTGGTCATCAATTATCCTTTGAATCCATATAAATGAAGTACTTGGTTAACGAACAATTGTGAATCATTATGCGCCACGACTTGCTCGGTGCTTAATGAATGAGATAAATTCAGTCCAACTATTAAGGCTTCGTATTCTGCCTTGTTGTTTAATTCTTTGAACTAAAACCTGAGAACGTACCCAATATCAATATCATCAGGAGTATTAAGCATTATACCTGCTCCACCGCCCTTAGCATAGGAAGATCCATCCACGTACAAATTCCATAATGGGATATCACTGTTGAAACTTTTTGTTGTTAATGATCCATACTTGAATATCTTACGTATATTTCCATATCCTGAATTTTGGATGACTCAGGTTGATCGGTAGCAATTTTAGCTTGCTTTTGAGCTGAACTCTATTCTTTTGAAATCTTCTCGACAGGCAACTTTTGTTGATCAGGAACCTTCGGATAAGTAAATTCTGTAATAAAATCTACCAAAGCTTGGCCTTTTAATGAATATTTGGATTCGTAGACAATGTCATACTCTCCCAATTCTACCACCCAGTACATCAATCTTCTAGACTTCTTAGGCTTATGGAGTGCTTACCGAAGAGACAGATCAGTATACACGACTATAGTATGTGCTTGGAAATAAGGTTTCATACATCTCAAAGCCTCAATAGTGCTAGGGATAATTTTTCCAAATGTGGGTACCTGATTTGAACTCCTTGAATGCTTTACCTTTATATTAGACCGGTCTTTGGATTCCATTCTCATGTCTGACCAAGGCCGAGCTTACTGCTGACTCAGAAACAACTAAATATAAGTACAATTTTTCTCCCAAAACTAGTCAGAATAACAAAGGAGGTGATCCCAAATACTTTTTCAACTCCTAGAATGCTTCTTCACATTCTGCATTCCACTAAAAAGTCTTTCTCAACACCTTAAAAAATGGTAAGCACCTATTTGTTGCTCGGGAAACAAATCTATTTAAAGTCGCCACTCTTCCAGTGAGCCTTTGTATATCTTTCTTGCAGGTCAGCGACTGCATTTCGATTAAAGATTTTATTTTTACTGGATTAGCCTCAATTCCCCTTTGATTAACTATGAAGCCTAGGAACATCCCTTCATGTACTCCAAACACACACTTGGTCGGATTTAGCTTCATCTGATGCTTTTTCAACTGATCAAAAGTTTATTGAGGTCGACGATATGATCTGGAGCTTTTTTACTCCTAGTTAACATATCATCCACATAAACCTCCATGTTCTTGAATATGTTCTCTTCAAAGACCTTGTTCACCAACCTTTGATATGTCGCTCTTGCACTTTTTAGCCCAAAGGTAATTACATTGTAGTAATAAGTTCCTCAGTTGGTGATGAAGTTATGCTTTCCTTGTCTTCAAGTTTCATTTTTACTTGGTTATAACCAGAATAGGCATCCATAAAGCTTAAAAACTCATGTACCGACATAGCATCCATCAGTTAATCAATTTTAGGCAATGGAAAGTGGTCTTTCAGGCAAGCTTTATTTAAATCAGTGAAATCCACACACATCGTCCATTTATCATTCTTTTTCTTGACCATTACTATGTTGGCCAACTAGGCTGGATATTTCACATCTTCAATAAATCGGGCCTTTTGAAGTTTCTTGACTTCTTCTTACATAGCTTGATTATTTTTAGGATTGAAAACCCTATATCTCTACTTAATCATCTTGGCATCCTTGTTGATGTTGAGCTCATAGCAGAGGAAATTGGGATCAATCTCTGGTATATCCTCATGGCTCCAGGAAAATACATTTCTCCACTGCCTTAGAAACATAATCAATTCCTGTTTTAGGATTTGACTAAATATTGAGATGATCTACATGGTACTCTCTGGTTTGTCATCCTCCAGGATAACGCTTTTAGTATATTCCACAATCTATCCCTTAACTAACTCTATTTCAGCTCGTGGATCTAAAGTTTTAACCTCTGATTCACTGTTAGGCTCAGTGGTACCCACCTGGTAAGTGGTAGTATTATTCTTTAATTCAATCAAGTCCTCGTGCCCGGTTGTGGAGTAGTAACATTCTCTGGCTACCTTATGGTCACCTTTCACAACACCTACTCCAAAATAAGTTGGTAACTACAAGCATTGATGGACTGTTGATGGTACAACTTTAAACTTCTTCAACTCGAACCTGTCAAGGATCACATTATAGGCTGATTAAACATTTTTGTCCATCACGAAGAAGTGTATTTTCTCTATAAGACTTGTTGGACAAGTGCCGAACAACACTTCTAGCTTGATTGTTCCTAAAAGGTAAACCTTTTCACCCGAAAAACCTATCAATGGCTTGTGGTAGCGTTCTAGTTGATTGAGCTTCAAATTCAAGCTCTTAAAGCAACGATAAAACATAATATTTTTTGAGCTCCCATTGTCAATCAAAACTTTGGTGATGACAATATCTTGAATTCTGAATTTGACAACCAGTGGATCGTCATGGGGATAAAGTACCCCAGAGAGGTCATTTTCAGAGAAACTAATCACTAGTTTGTCTTTGTTGACCTTCCTCGTCCAACCATCTTCGTTAAGATTAATTCTCTGATTATAAGAGTAAGCATGGGCCTCATTCAGGTAAGCTTTCCTTTCGAAAGTATAATCGTCTCCGCCTGTATTACCACCTGTAATAACTAGATAGTCAAGTGAATAAAATTGATCATAAGTACCTCACGTTCTGGCTGTTTGGGATTCTTCAATAGGTCAAGATCATCCTCATAGTCATCTGTGTGATTTCTCTTCTTATCATCTCTAGGCTTGTATAGAGAATTCGCCCTTTTTTCTAGCTTCTCTATTGTCATGTCAATTAACAAATTTATTAAGTTTTTCTCGGAGGATGAGATAATATATCTCATTTTGCAAAGCAACGCAGTTATCTATTGTTTGACCATAATCCTTATGGAATTCAAAATATTTGGATCTATCCTTCTTGTTAGGAGGTTCCCTCAACTTCTCAGGCCATCACAAATCCTTATTGTGCTTGATTTCTTCCAGGATATGGTGAATGTTAACACTCAATGGAGTTTATGTTCCATATTTTTTGAGCTTATATTCTTTCCTCGACTTCTTCTCCTTCTACTCCTTTTGCTCCTTCTTCTTAGGCTTCATATCAGGCTTCGTGGTTGGACTCTATTTTGAGGTCATCGCTTCCTCGGCGTTCAATATTTTTCCTGCTTTCGCGATGAGTTCAGCTATAGTTTTAGGAGGATCTTTGGCCAGAGTATAGTATAGTTTCTCGAAAAGAAAGCCACTCATAAGAGATGTGATGGCTATTTTTTCCTCATAATCAATCACCTCTAATTTCTCATTGTTAAAATGCGTAATGTACTCCCTGGTACTTTCCCCCGCTTGCTGCCTCACACTCTAAAGATGAGCTACTCTTTTTACTGGCTTAGCTCAAAAATAGATGTTTCTAATGAATAGCTTGTCAAGATGACTAAAGTTTGTAATTTGTCCTCTAGGCAAATTATTGTACCATATTTGGGTTGAACCCGTGAAGGTAGTTGAAAATGCAATGCACCTCATTTCATCGGGGACTGAATAAATATCAGTTGTTGCTTGATATTGCCCGATATAGAGAACTGGATCAATTTTCCCATCATATTCGGGGGTGACCACAGGAGCTTTAAACTTGGATGGGGTAGGAAAATCCATAATTGCCTGAATAAAAGGAGATCCTTTAACAAAACTCCATTGTAAAGGATTCTTTGCTTTCGTCATTTTACCCAATCGATCTTTCAACCTCTGGATTGACTCTTTCCACGAAGGATTGCCTGTATCAAATCTATGTGAAGCAGCTCGGCTATTTTAGACATGTGTCTATGCTAAACTCACCTCATGAGAGGTTTGCTCGGTGCATACAGATCTTCTAACACTTGATCTTAATCTGACTGAGGCTTCATGGTGGTTGGTCGTATATCGAGTGTTCCTGGATAACGCCCTAGGAAGGTTTTTATTTGCTCAGGGTCCCAGTCTAGGCAAATTATTGTACCATATTTGGGTTGAACCCGTGAAGGTAGTTGAAAATGAAATGCACCTCATTCCATCGGGGACTGAATAAATATCATTTGTTGATTGATATTTCCCGATATAGAGAACTGGATCAGTTTTACCATCATATTCGGGGGTGACCACAGGAGCTTTAAACTTGGATGGGGTAGGAAAATCTATAATTGCCTGAATAAAAGCAGATCCTTTAATAAAACTCCGTTGTAAAGGATTCTTTGCTTTCGTCATTTTGCCCAATCGATCTTTCAACCTCTGGATTGAGTCTTTCCACGAAGGATTTCCTGTATCAAATCTATGTGAAGCAGCTCGGCTATTCTAGACATGTGTCTATGCTAAACTCACCTCATGAGAGGTTTGATCGGTGCATACAGATCTTCCAACACTTGATCTTAATCTGACTGAGGCTTCATGGTGGTTGGTCGTATGTCGAGTGTTCCTGGATAATGCCCTAGGAAGGTATTTATTTGCTTAGGGTCCCAGTCTAGGCAAATTATTGTACCATATTTAGGTTGAACCCGTGAAGGTAGTTGAAAATTCAATGCACCTCATTTCATCGGGGACTGAATAAATATCAGTTGTTGCTTGATATTGCCCGATATAGAGAACTGGATCAGTTTTCCCATCATATTCGGGGGTGACCACAGGAGCTTTAAACTTGGATGGGGTAGGAAAATCCACAATTGCCTGAATAAAAGGAGATCCTTTAACAAAACTCCATTATAAAGGATTCTTTGCTTTTGTCATTTTGCCCAATCGATCTTTCAACCTCTGGATTGACTCTTTCCACGAAGGATTGCCTATATCAAATCTATGTGAAGCAGCTCGGCTATTCTAGACACGTGTCTATGCTAAACTCACCTCATGAGAGGTTTGGTCGGTGCATAAAGATCTTCCAACACTTGATCTTAATCTGACTAAGGCTTGATGGTGGTTGGTCGTATGTCGAGTGTTCCTGGATAATGCCCTAGGAAGGTTTTTATTTGCTTAGGGTACCAGTCTAGGCAAATTATTGTACCATATTTGGGTTGAACCCGTGAAGGTAGTTGAAAATGCAATGCACCTCATTTCATCGGGGACTGAATAAATATCAGTTGTTGCTTGATATTACCCGATATAGAGAACTGGATCAGTTTTCCCATCATATTCGGGGGTGACCACAGGAGCTTTAAACTTGGATGGGGTAGGAAAATCCACAATTGCCTGAATAAAAGGAGATCCTTTAACAAAACTCTATTGTAAAGGATTCTTTTCTTTCGTCATTTTGCCCAATCGATCTTTCAACCTCTGGATTGAGTCTTTCCACGAAGGATTGCCTCTATCAAATCTATGTGAAGCAGCTCGGCTATTCTAGACATGTGTCTATGCTAAACTCACCTCATGAGAGGTTTGCTCGGTGCATACAGATCTCCCAACACTTGATCTTAATCTGACTGAGGCTTCATGGTGGTTGGTCGTATGTCGAGTGTTCCTGGATAACGCCCTAGGAAGGTTTTTATTTGCTCAGGGTCCCAGACAGTTAAAGGGGGAAGCTATACTTAGCCTTTCCAAGACACTTGGACTTTCAAGAGAAAGAGAATGGATGCCATAGGGTTCTGTGGACCTGAGTGATGAACTTGCCCCGGGATGATAAAACATATCTTGTGAAGATTTAGAACAACTATGCCTAATGGATCTCGAAGGAGGAGGAAATAATTTTCCTCTGTTCAAGGGATCCATTTGTTTTCAGGAAAGGAATGGAGATCTATCTTTAAGTGACTAAGCCAATTGCCTCACCGTTTCCTGTGTATCTTGTCCTCTGGCAATAATAGCAAGGATTCCAGTTAGGTCTGTCTCCATAGGCTGAGCAGATGGAATAAGCTGGTTGCCTTCATTTTCGGCACTGGACTTAGGGTAATTCATTTTTCCTTGAACAAGGGTCTACGAGAGTGAGAATGATAATTAGAAACACATTCTCACACACGACGCCAATTTGTTGCTGTAAAAAACTGGACTTGATCCAATTTTATAATAACAGATAAAATATATATAATTGCAATGGTAAAGAAAGAGGGGGAGAGTGTAAGGACCTAAAATGTGATTAGCAATGTTAATTATATGATTAAGTATAAGTTATAAGTTATAAGTTGGTGAGGGGTGTTAAACATGTTAATTATCATATTTGGGGCATGCATACTCATTTGATATATGTGTTAGTTGCATTAGATGTTAATCGAGCTTATGATCGGGGATAACTTTTTTTTATCAAATGACTATTTATGTGATTAAATACATCATGAAAATATTTTTTTCATGCATCATTATGATTATAAAATTAAACCAAGGTGATGGTCCGAAATTGGTGATGTTAGGTCGCCAAATGTGTAAGTTTTGAGATTTTCGGGAAATTGCTACTCTTCTGTTCGGGACCAAATTAGGCGTACTAGTTTTATTATTTAGGGAAAACACAAAATATCAAAGTTGTATATATATGAGTTGAGTTTATAACACAACAAATGGTTCATCAAACGGACATTCGAGTGAGAAGATATTGTCTTTTTACGAACCTGGGGTAAAGTGGTCATTTAGCTTTAAATGATATATTATCTTATATGGTGCCACGTGTTATATTGTGATTGGTTGAATGGAAGGCTTGTTAGGACGACCTAAAACCCTTAAAATGACCCCCTTCTTCATCAAATTCATCCATGAAAAATATTTTTCCCAAGGAGAGAGAAAAAAAGGAAGTTAAGGAAGGAATCCTTCGAAAAATTACCATAAATCGAGGAATTCTCGTAAGGTAATTATATCTTTATTAAAGTTGGTCACATGGATGAGTTATACCCTTGGTATATTTTTGTTTATGATTTGGATGAAGATTTAAATGATATCCATTTTTCCAAATTGAGTTAAACTAAGGATGGCTTAAGATCATATATGAGGACTTGTGCTAGGATCGTAAATGTTAACTTCAAAGTACCATTTTTAAATTTCCTTCTCGTGAAGCTTTTTGATGTAGTAAATTAATATAAATGATGTGTGTATATACTAAAACATGTTTAGTATATATTTCCATGATTGATAGCCGAGGTAGAGGTGATATGTGCTTAAAAAGGTTAAGTAATGCTTTAATGTTCTCTTCCCACCTAGTTGTGTTAAAAGTGTCATAAATCGTGGAATACTTATTGAAATTAAATGATTCTAATTGGAGATTATAATAGACGCATATATGTACACTATATCGAAAAATGAGATAAAATTACCAAAAAATGAATCATGGGTGATAGTTTGAGTTTCAGGTATAAAATATGCCCCAAAAGTGTAAGTGCATACACCAGGTGTTCGACGTTTTTCTTGACTTAGTAAATGAACTATAAAAATTTTTCAACTTTAATTTTAAATTATTCAATACGTTTAATATATGTTCCCGTGATTTATAACCGATTTGGAGGTTATATATGCTTGAAAATGGTTAATTTATGCTTTGATGGTCTACTCAGGCTTAGATGTGTTAAAAGTGGCCTAAATCATTGAATTCTTGTTGAAACCAAGAAATTCCAAATGAAAATGTTAGAGAACATATATGAGTATGATATACTTGAAGTGGAGAATAAAATATCTTCTGGTTTGTCTTGGGGGTTGTGTTGAAGTAGAAGTTTTGTTGTTGTTTTTCTCCAAAAATGATTTGGAAAAGGTTATAATAAAACGGGCATAGCTTTATCTACAGAATTCGTAATTTAATTCTGTAAATTGTGTTACAACTCTAATGAATAAGGTGTTATAGAAATGTGAAGTATCATATCCAATTAATTTCTAGTTGTTTCATATTTACCAACTGATGTGACGTGTTACTGAGTTTAATGTGATTTGGTGTATTCAAATACTAATGATGTTGAATTGTCAGGTGGGAAAGCGGTTAACACTGCCATACCAAGAAAATAGTTTTGGTATTAATCTTAGTACAAAATTCAAGGTGAGTGACCTGTCCTATGAAATATAGATGCTTATATTTTCATATAGAGCTGTGTAGTTAAATATATGTGGGGTGATGCTTATGGAGTGATGTGGTGTTATGAAACATATGTGTATGATTAAAAATGTTAAATGATGTTATTAAATGTTATGGACTGAGGTGATACCTCTATCTAATGTTAAGAACTGTGGATTAAAATGTTAAATGATGTTATCTAATGTTATGGAGTGAGGTGGGACCTCTATATAATATTAAGGACTGTGGTGGGTCCTATGGGATGCAACGGTCCCGTTAATCCAACTCAAAGGTTTGTTATACTCGGTCCTAATTATGGAATTCGGTGTTCCCCGTTAAATAGGAGTTAATTGGCCCGACGGATCCAGGATTGCGAGAGTTACACAATTCTTGTTGGGTTATAACATTCAAAAATAAAAAATGGTTATTTAAATTGGTTATATGTGTGGTATATGGCCATTCACTAAGCTTGTGTTTCTTACACTCTTATAATGTTATGTTTTAGGTATGCCTATTATTTGGAATTCACTGCCAAGTTAGGACCTTAAACGGGGGAGTGTCGAATATCTAATGTGGATTGAATATCAAGAAGCCTTCTTGGGTAAATATTAAATTAAAGAACTTTTGTATGTAAAGTTGTTTAGTAATTGTATATTACATGTTAACGTAGCTAGGTTTTGATCAAAACATGCTTTCGAAAAAGTAAAAGGAAAAAAAATATGGTGCTATTTTTCAGAAAGAATTAAAGTAAAGTATTGTTTGAGGGAACTCTAAATAAAATGATCATTTTTAGTTAATTAAGTCGGGCGTGACAACTTGGTATCAGATCATGGTTATTAGGTTCTAGACAGGGTGTGGGGGTCTAGATTGGCAGTGGACGTAGAAACTGTTTTGAGTCATAAGTATTCAGTTTCAAGGGATACATTTAAGTAATGTTAGGTTCCTGAAGCGTAGATACTAAGGGTTTGTTATTAACTTTTAAATTGGCTTTGTTGACGAACATCTGTGAGTTATACACATATATTGTTGATATGAAATGCAAGGATCTTATAGGAAAGGAAATAAGATGTTAAGGTTTATTTGAGGATGACAATGAATATAGGTATTTTAATATGAAGCATTACATTTTTTTATATGTTGTATGGACAAATGTGTTATTAAAGGAAAATCTTTAAAGACACAGTGTGGTATACAAAAATATGAAGTATTCGAGGTGATCTCTTCCTATGCTGGTATATGTGGATTTAAGTCGCGTTACGTATATCATTATGAATGGGTGCGCTCCTCATCTGTATAGGAGAGTGATGTACGAGAACACATATTCCATTAAAGGATGGGAAGTGAAAAGAATTATGGTTACATGATTATGATGAGACTTAAATTGTTGGAGTGTGAAAAAAAATGAATATTCACATAGTAAAGGTTAAATGAGAAGGTTGGTAGTTGTATGTTTATATTTAACATGTGAAAAGGTATGAAATTCAATAACTAGTCGATATATCACAAATGATCATAATATGGGTTCATAGTGAATCGTGATAAGTAGAATAAAAGAGTAATGAGAGTTGAGATGTACGTCTTTAATAGTATTAGTATATGTAGCGGATATTACTCTTGTGATGTTTTGAAAAGCTTATATGAATAGTAAAGTTGAGATAAGGTGTTAAAGAGTCGTAAGTTTAAAAATATTGAGGAGTCCTTTTAAGAATATGTGTTGTGGATGAGTATGGGAAAGATATTTGTCAGGTTTAAATATTTACAACTGAGTTGGGTGGATATTGAGATGTATTAGTCATTGTGCATCTGTGTTATTACTAAGAGTGCGGCATATAATTAATATGATTGAAATTATACGGAGTCACCAAGAAGTATGTGTAAGGAGAATGTGCTATGTGAGATACCATAATGTGATATATTAAGGTATTTGTACAGGTTATTTGAAAGAAATACGATATATAATAGTTAGAGAAGTATTAAGGGGTTGGTAAGTATGGTTAAAGTTCTAAGTGGTGAGGTTATGTTTAACATCCATGTTATCAAACGGGTAAGATGAGTGTATTAATGATGTTGCGTAAGACTAGTATGTTAATAAGGATTGGAGTAAGATTATGATTGTAAAGTTATTGTGTTGGATAAATGACTTGTTAAGGTCATTGTATGTTTAGTTAAAGAACAATCAAACGATACTGAAATAGGAATATAGTGAGAAGTTATTTTGAGTTCATAGTGCATGAATACACAATATACATGAAAGTGAATATGGGATATTGGTTAAAAGTAAACATTTAGTGAATGATTGTTCATTATTGATTTATGGAAAGTAGTGAGGCTATGTATTGATTAAGGATCATAAGAATGATATTTAACATACTTTAAAACTTCATATATGATATGGATAATAGTTCAAATCAAACACATGAATTTGGTACTGAATGGAAGTTGGAGAGATGAATTATAAAAAGTTAATCTTGTAATAGAATATTTATTATTTGAAATGTTACACGATGATCAGGATAGACTATGGAAATGAAGTGAGAAACGTAAAGAAAGATGTTTTGTTTATTAATATCGTTCACTCGTTGTTAATATAAGAGGATAAAACCAATAATCTATTATGTGTGAATTTTTGACATATGTATATAAATGTATGGAATAATATATGAGTTGGGAAATAGCTTTCATTGATAAGAAATCACTAGACGATTATCCTTACGTATGAATGATACAGACGTTTATGTGTTGATTGATCCTGGTTCTACACATTCTTTATACCTTACTTAATCTATTGCATCTTAATAAACCACTATCATCATTAGATTCTGATTTGGCTATTATTACTCCAGTTTGGGAGATTTGTTTTTATTTATAGGGTGTGTAGGGAGTGTATGGCGCGAATAAGTGAAAGGAGTTGTTGGTTGACTTACTACCTTTCGGTATACATGAGTTTGATGTGATATTGGGTATGGATTGGTTGTCCTAATATCCTTTATGTTTAGATTAATTTCGAAGGGAGGTAGTGTTTCGGTTACCAGGTGAACCTGAATTTAAATTTATTGGGGAACGGAATGTCACCTGTGTATTATTTTACAGACCTTGAGAGAGAAGCAATTATTTGCTGAATTTTCTAATTGTGAATTTCCATATAGGGATTTGATATAGGGATTTCATCATCAAAGCTTCCTTCACTCAAGGATCCTTTTTGGAATAACTTCTTGCTCTTCTCCTTATACTATTTGGTGACCTCTCGAGCAGTAGATGATTCTTATTTCTTCAGTTTATAACTATCTTTATGAGAAGTATTCTCGGCTTAGTTCGACTATAGCTCTCTTCGAAGTAGTCTGCTCGGCCTGTTTCTCTTTAACGGGCTGATGATCAACTATTGTTCCTTATTGAGTAAAATTTGCTATGAAATTCGCCACATCTTTCCCTTTTAACATTATTCGGGAATCATAGAGCATATCATGTTGTTTTAGGATCAATGAGCATATCATATTCTCTTAATTCCACTGCACAAGCCATCAATCTTCCAGATTTTTCTGGTTTATGGATAGCTTGGCACAATGTTAAATCTATATAGACCATAATGGCATGTTCTTGAAAATAGGGTTTCATTCTTTTGAATGCTTCAATAAGTTTTAAAGATAATTTTTCCAAGAGGGATACCGAATCTCCACCCCCCTAAAATATTTGTTGGTGTATTACACTAATTTTTTACCTCTATTTTCCAATCAAACATGGGCCAAGATGATAGCCAACTTAGATACAGGAAGGTATACGTATAATTTCTCTCCCATAGTTGATCGGGAGAGCAATGGTGGATATCTCATATATTTTTTCAACTCTTGGAAATCATTCTCACACTCTTCATTCCATTCGAAGGACTTTTTGAGTACCTTGAAGAACGATAAGCATTTATCAGTAGATCGAGAGACAAATTGGTTGAGAGAAGTTACTTTAATTGTCAATGCTACATGTATTTTTTACATGAGGGAGATTGCATCTCGATCAATGTCGTGATTTTGTATGGATTGGCTTCAGTACCTCTTTGATTTATGATGAATCCGAGGAACATCCCTTCCTCCACGCCAAACACACATTTAGTCGAATTAAGCTTCATCTGATGCTTCTCCAACTAATTAAACGTCTGGCCTAAGTAAGCCTGTCATCCACATAAAATTCCATATTCTTGCCAATCTATTCTTTAAAGACCTTGTTCACTAGCCTCTGTTATGTTGCTCTAGAATTTTTAAGCTCAAAAGGCATAACGTTGCAACAGTAAGTACCTCGACTGGTGATAAATGATGTTTTCTCTTTGTCTTTCGACTTCATTTTAAATTGATTATGCCCGAAATAAACATCCAAAAAATTTAGTAACTACTACCCTGTTATGGCGTAAACTAGTTGATCCATTATGGGCAAAGGGAAGTGATCCTTCAGACAACATTTATTGAGATCCGTGAAGTCAACACACATGCGTTATTTATTAGTTTTTCCCTTACCATTACAATTTTGGCCAACTAATCTGGGTACTTGACATCTTTAATGAACTTTGACTTTTGTATCTTATCCACTTCTTGGATAGACACGCTCTTCTCAAGATCGAATGCACGTTTTTTTTACTTATTCGGCTTGGCGTCCTTAGTGATGTTCAAATCATAGCATATGAACTCTGGATTTATTCCTGGCATGTCTTCATGGCTCTATGCAAACACATTTTTCTTCTCTTTAAGGAATTTTATCAACTCCTGTTTGAGGGATGGTTCCAGAGATGAACCAATTTTCGTAATTCTTTCTGAATGATCATCATCTAGGATAATCATTTTTGTAGCTTCCACAATATGCCCTATAATTAAATCAACCTCCTCGCAAGGGTCTAACGTCTCAATCTGGTAGGTGGCAGTAAGTTTTTTTACTTCTTCTTGGTCGTATGAAGTATAATAGAATTCCCTAGATTCAATTTGATTTCTTGTAACAACGCCGACCCATAATGAGTGGGGAACTTTAGACACTAGTGGATAGTAGATGGTACTGCTTCAAACTTTTTCAGACCAATCGTGTCGACGATCATGTTGTAAGCTGATTGGACATTCTTATCTAGGATGAAAAAATGAATCCTTATAATACTTCTAGAAGGATAAGTGTCGATAAGAACTTCCAATTTGGCAATTCCCAACGGGTATACTTTTTCTCTCGAGAAGCCTAATAGGGGCCTATGATAAGGTTCCAATTTTCTATCACGTAATCATAAATTGTGGAAACAATTATATAACATGACATCAGTCGAAATATAATAGTCAATCTGGATTCTAACCACCCTTGCCTAATGTACTCTCATAATGACAACCAAAGGATCATCATAGGGATAAAGCACCCCGGACAGATCATTCTTAGAAAAATAGATTACCAATTTATCTTTGTTTACTTTCCTTGGTTGACCATCAACATCATCAGATGAGTTAATTTATCGGATATATGAACATGATTTGGTTTCATTTAAATATGATTTTCTTTCAGCTATCTCATCGCCACCCTAGCATATCCCCTGCAATAAAATGACAGCCAAAAGATATCATTATTACCTCAATTTCAGGCTTCTAAGGTTTCTTTGGCAGATTTGGGTCATCTTTTGAATCATTATCTCACCCTCTCTTCTTGTCATATCTCCTTTTACAAGAAGATTCTAATCGCCTCCAGGCGTCTCGTTTCTCTGACCCATTAATAAACTTAGACAGCTTGCCATGTCGAATCAGATTCTCTATCTCATTTTTCAAAGTAATACAGTTGTCAGTTATATGGCCATAGTCCTTGTGGAATTCATAATACTTGGATTTGTCTCTCCTGTTGGGAGGTGACTTTAGCTTTATAGGCCATTTGAGGTCTTTAATTCCTCTAATTTCCTTCAAGATGTGATGTACACTAATAGTAAGAGGAGTGTATACCTCGTACTTCTTATTTTTCTTGACCTTCTTATCTTTTTGCTCCTTTTTGTCAGAACTCTTATGGTTATCGAGTTTATCACTTGGAGCTTGCTTGGCGGCCACAGTTTCGTCGGTGTTCATGATTTTGCCCGATTTTGCCCGATTTTGCCATCAACTCAGTCATGGTTTTAGGGGGTCTTTGGCCAATGCCTATTATAGCTTCTTGGGGAACAGTCCACTCATCAAAGCACTAATAGAGGTATTCTCTTCATAATCCACAACTTCTACCTTTTCATTGTCAAAATGAGTTACATATTCACGAGTGGTTTCCCATTATTATTGGTAGATGCTCAGTAAGTGGGTTACCCTTTTGATGGGTTTGGACCTAAAGATAAAGTTATAGATGAATAGATCAGCAAGCTATTAGAGATAGAGATTTATCCTTGAGGAAGATTATTATACAAAATCTATGAAGATCAGTTGATGGTATATGAGAATGCTCAACAACGCATCTCATAGGGAACTGAATAAATATCAGTGTTACCTGGTATTGTTCAATATAAAGTATGGGTTCAGTCTTATTGTCATATTTGGGAGCCTCTTACTCTTTATCTTATGCAATTTTCAATCAATAAAGAAAGACGTTATCCATATTGTAGCAGTCAGTTAATTGATGGGCGATTCAGACCTTTACTACACTCCTTTTTTTTAAAGCATTAGGCCTTCCTCTATTAGCTAGGTTCCTTCCCTTCCACCGTCAGCATCGATACGTGACCAAAGGTGGCTTAAATTTGGATGCTGTGGAAAAATCCAAAATTTCTAGAATAAAAGGAAATCCCTTCACAAATCTCCATTGTAAGGGATTTTGGACTTGGCTATTTCTCTAAGGAAATCTTCTAATCATTGTATTGATCCTTTCCAGGGTCAATCTTTAGGATTGATTTTTCTAAGGCAGCCCTGGCAGCCCTACCATGCATTTATGCTTGACTCCCTTCTTGGGAAGTCTGCTCAGCATGCATAGAACCTCATAAATTAGTCTTGGATGTAGTGGACCCCTTTTGGCGATCTCATGATCTGTAGGGTTCCCTATGGTAGCCTTTATTTACTCGGGGACCCTAACGATGGGAAGCAGAGGCTTTGCTCAGCATTTTCAAGCACTCGACCATTCTGGAATTAGATATTGACTGTCATAGTAGTCGGTAGATCTAACTAAAGAGGTTACTCCTAAAAAGTAGGGTTAGTCTTGTGAACATCTAGAATATATGGACTTGATTTTATCATTTCTAGGAGGTGGAGGTGATATTTCCCTCCTATATCATGGAGTAGTAGTAGATCTAGCATGAAGCATTTGAGTTTGTTGCCTCTTAATTTCCTGCATTACCTCCTGTCCTTTGTCAATGTTGAGTAGAATTCCATGTAGGTCTCCTCTTCCAAGAGGAGTGGAAGGAATGAAAGCCTCACCTCTGGCAAGGCTGCTTTCTGGGATGTTTGTTATACTTCAAAGGTATGAAAAATGGGTTTTGAAAGTGTAAGAAATAGCTGCAACTTGTCGTTTCCCATAGACGGTGCCAATTTATTGATTTCTAAATTTTAGTTATCCAAATATATAACCATGAAAAATAATAGTAGAGAAAATAAAGAGATACAAGATGTTTTTTAACATAATTCAGCTCAAGAACGGAGCCTACATCCACGAGGCAGTTCTGTTATTTATTTAGGGTTTTGTTCCAATCTCTTGATTACAATTCTAGGATTTAACATGAAGCAGGTGTGTTAATTCCCTCCCTCGGATGGGAGGAGTATTGTATTTATAGTAAGTATAAAATCAATAGGGTGGAGTGCCTTTATATCTTCAAGCGTTTACACTTTTACACAATAATATGTAGCCAGATGTTATTCACTTGAATGTGCAAGGTATTTGTTAAGTACCCCACATGTGTATTTTCTTATAACTAATGGTTTTCTTCCTAGTTATGGTCGGATGGATGGTCGAACAGAGGGTAACTGAGCCGATTGAGTTTTACCCGTGGTGGAAAGCCCAATGATAATGTTGATAGGTGCCACTGTCTTATTGGTCCATGTGGCCAAATAGGTACAACACTAGTCCCTACCAAGTAATGCATTATAGATTGATTTTCTTTCAATAATGAAGAAAGTAAATTTTAATTTTCTTTTTCCCACATCAATATCAATTGGCAGCACATCTTTGGTCAACTTTTTATCACTAGTAAAACTTGAGGTAATTATTTGAGTCCGAACCAATTCGATGTTTTATTTGTTTATTTTAAAAAGAATGGATATGGCATTATATTTATAGGTGTGGGGATATTTTGGGGGCAATAAATACGCCTACATAATAGCATGACACGTGGTGAGCACCCCGGTCAAGATGGCGAGCAACAGACGCTCCAACAAGATAGGAACGACTAGAGTTCTTGATAAACTAGAAGATCGAGGAGCAGTATCTGAGTTAAATAAAACTCCACAAAGATAGGAATTATCGATATTGGTAACCCTAATGTAACCCATAACTCTATATAAAGGGGACACCCCCCATTGTGAAAGGGTTCTTAGAAGCTAGAGAAACACATTCATGTAAAGCTCTCTCATCATTCTAATGGAACACAGCAGCAGCCCCGTGGACGTAGGCCATTCATGATCGAACCACGTAAATCTTTGTCTCTTTCATATTTATTTTTATATTTGTATCGTGATGAATTGGCACCCCCCCCCCCCCCCCTACGGGTGAATTTTTTTCACCTACAATTGGCGTCGTCTGTGGGAATCGGCACAAAAGGCTTTCTCCTTCTTGCTAGAAGAGATTTAGATTTACGTTCAAGGACAATGATACTTATGCTACGCACATAATCAAAAGATAAGTTTTCTTTTTTAATCTGTGCACGAGAAATTATATGTTTCATATATAATTATTTGTTTTGAACAAATATCGTTTCATTGATACACGATTCTTTGCACATTTGTATTCATGCATTCCGTGTATTCAATTTTTATGCATCTGCAAATCTGCATAACAACTTTGATTCTAGGCAATTTTCATCGTTTATTTCAGATGGAATTCATTATCAGAGATGTCTATGAAGACTCTCCAAATATTTGGACTCTTTTGAGATCTTTCTGGGTATACACGTTATTAACTGGGTTACATCATAATCTTGATTACCATATCCCTAATTTTTTAGCACGGGGTAACTGTCTAAAGAGTTTCTCTCTCATGAGAAATCTGGAACACATCTTTACAAAATAGAAGGATATTTTTAGGGATGTTATTTTATCTCAATCTACACAGTAAAAGTGAAATCATGAAGAAATCAACCTGGTTCTCTTCACGTCATCCCCGGTCTACAGCCTGAGGTCCTCTCTGACCTATGATCCATCACTGTCATCCATCCGGGCGGCACCAACCACTACTTAATTTGTTTATGACTATGGTCCCACAACAATGGAAAAATGGCAACCCGTATAATGGAAGCCCAACCTCACATACAGTAATATAGGGCCCAAATAATTTACGACCTACTGGCGACCAAGCATAAGGAGTATGAACTCCGGCGACCCAGAATCGGAGAGCCAACATCAACATTGATATCTAAAGCTTGTTCTTTTATGCAAAAATGTTCTGGAGCGACAAGAATTTTTCTCTACTTTTTATATCACACCGAACAACATATCAACAACGTCCTCGGAACACCATGTGAGCTCGACGAACAGCGCCCCACAATGATGAGCTCGGGGGAGGTCAGCACTGGACCAAATCATTGGTCGAAGTAGAACAGTATGGCATGCTCGGAGGGAGCTCGCCACTGGACGGCGGCCACTATTCGAAGCTTCTCAGCACACCTTGTGTGTTTTAATTAACACAATTGAAATGTATTTGGGGCACAAGTCCAGCTGAGTTTTAAAAACTCCTTGTCTTGCTCAAAATTAATATTTGCGATTTAAATTTGCGAACCTCCCCTATTTTTCTCCTCATTAAAAAAACTTGAAACCATCTTACATTATGTGTTTGGAAGTTACACAATTTTGCAAAAATTCTAAATCAGCCCTATGTCTTACATTTGAGATATATTTGACTAATTTTTGCATTTCTCGGTTCTCTCTAAAAAAAATTTAAGGGGACCATGTTACTAAATTACAATTGTTACAACAATTTTAGTTGGCACTTTTTTATGCAACCTTATTACAAATTATTTTGCTCACATAAATAAGTGGGGCGCACTTATAGAGCGCTCATGTCATTTATTCGATCAATTTAATTTTCAATATTGTCATCGATCTACAACTATTCAATCTCGGCAAGAGGAGATTAATTGTTTATTTAGCCCAGCCCCGACGGATGCTCGGGCACTGCCATCCTCGTGAGATTTTATCATAGAAATTATGGGATCATTCATGGAATTCATACGCTACTATGAATTTTTCCGTGGCACATTGCCGAGCGGATGCATATCTTATATACTTTACTGAACAAATCATTGTTATGATAACTTTTATTTTATTTAGCATCAACAGATGGTCGGGTAATTCACTAACTTCCACAGGTATAAGATTCAGTCTCGAAGGATGCTCGGCAACAATCTTAAGTTTTTGTAAATCTGATCGATGTTTCAACAGATGCTCATGCACGAATTGCTCGCTATATCTACTCGGTATTGTACAAAATTACCCCAGCGGACTATCCAGGAACCATTCATTTTATTAATGCTCTGACGGATAGTCGAGCACACTATAGCACCTTAGACCCAAAGAAATGAATGGGCAAAATCATTATTACTCTGACTGAATCTCGGGTTCTATGATTCTTAATCTGAAGGACGGTCAGGCACACTCAAGATTCATCTCGACAGATAATCGGCAAAATATTTCTATATATTTAGTCTCGAAGATATCTACTTCGAAAGTCTCATTTTATCCCCAATGGTTAATCAGGACAATTCTTATATTCAGTCCAGCCCCAACTGATGGATACGCACATTTGTTCGTGCATTGTTCATTTCTCTCTCACAATATTTTATTTGCTCACGATTTTTATCATCATAAATTTGTTAGCAGGGTCTATCTATACTGCATACTTCACAATTGTGTCACTACACAAATTTTCTATGAAAATAATTTTTTGAAACCAACTTACGATTGAGTATTTGCTTAGAGCTATTTGTAGAAATTCCAAATTAACTCCTATGTCGTACATCTGGATATATTTGACAAATTTTACATCTTTTATTCAACTTTATTACAAATTATTTTGCTCAAATAAATAGTGGGGCGAACTTATAGAGCACTCATGTCATTTATTCGATCAATTAATTTTCAATATTGTCATCTAGCTATTATTGGTTATACCAATGGATAGTCGGTGTAATGTTTTTACTAATGCCTAGCGTAGCCCGGAAGGATGCTCGAGCATGGCCATCCTCATGATATTTTATCATAGAAATTATGGGATCATTCACGTCATTCATTCAATACTATGGATCTTTTCCTCGACACATGTTCGAGCAGATGCACATCATATATTCCTTGACTGAATAAACGAATTGCATGATAAATTCTATTTGATTTATCCTCGACAAATGGTCGAGAAACTTATTAACTTCCACAGGTACAAGATTCAGTCCCGACGAATGCTCGGCCACAATCTTAAGCTCTTCGAAACCTTATTAATGCACCGATAGATGCTCGAGCATGGATCGCTCCCTATAACTAATCGGACCTGTACAACTTTGCCCCGGCAGACCAGCCTGGCACCACTTATTTTGTTAATGCTCTAACGGATGGTCGAGCACTTTACACCACTTTGGACCTAACAAATACTTGGGCAATATTATGTATGATAACCGACGGATGCTCGGATGTTGATATCTCTTCAATTTCAGTATTGATGACCTGGCTATATGATTCTTGACCTGAAGGATGATCAGGCATATTCAAGGTTCATCTCGGTAAATGATCGGTAAAATATTTCTATATATTTAGTCCCGAAGATATTTTCCACACACGTCACATTTTATCCCCAACAAATGGTTGATCAGGATAATTCTTATAATCAGTCCCGACAAATGGTTGGCACAATCGATTAATGATCAATGCCACATTTATTATTGTTATTCAACCCTAATAAATGGTTTGGAAATTTAGTTTTCACTAACACTGCAGGATCATTCGTAATACTTGCTCGGTCCTTTTTACCTCAACGGATGTTCTAGCACGGATCACTCGCAATATCTACCAGATCCTCTCAATTTTTGCCTCTACAAGCATTCAGGCATCATTTATCTTACCAATTCCTCGACAGATGCTCGAGCATGGATCATTCGCAACATCTACTAGGTCCTTTATAATTTTACCTCGACGGACCCTCAGCTTCGATGGATAGTCGACATTATGTGATCACATCTCAAGCTCCAATGAACAGTTGGGCGATACAATTCTTCTTTAATTCAACCGCGGTGAATGAAAAGTTGGGCGATCTGTATAATAAAGATCCAATAACACATAAAGCAGCATGAAGAGCAACGATCAGCCATATTCATCAACAAGGATGAATCCAACATGTAAGAAGTCACATATCCAGCAAGATCACAGTTAATGAATAGAACATGTTGATAACAACACTAGACCACCCTGAATGTATCAAGCAACATCGTCAGACAACCCATGGTGATCTTCGATCACTAAGAAACAAATTAACACATCATCAACACTAAGATATCCACTCCAGAGGAATGGTGTTTCTTAAACGCCATATTAATTTCTTTAGGTGCATGAGCTATATGGAGTCTTCCACAGCCTCCTGGAACCACTATGCATGGTCGAAGAGCAAGTGTTCCCCGAGGAATGATACATTACATGGAGCTATATGAGCATGATAATCCTTAATTATATCCATCTTGACGAACGATCAACGTGACACTCTTCAACACAATAAATCCCTTAGGAACGATCGGGCACACTTATCATCTCGGTTATATAGATCAAATAACTCGATGGATGGTCGAGCAGTCTTCTCTTCACATCCCGATTAAGGGTTCCATGGCAACGATGACACGTGAATAGATTCACTGTAACATTTAAAGAAAAATATAAGAGGTCAACTCAGGATGGATATCAACATGGTTAACACTCGCACTAGTCTTTCAAATGGCAATCAGGACTAAGATTGATTTAATTACAACAACTATCTTGCTTATTTCAATTAAGTCAAGGAAGCCTCAGGTCTTTGTCATCTCCAAACACAAATGTCCCCACGAGTTGCCCCGATAATAATAAAATCCATATGGGGGATCCCTAGGCAAAAAGCCAACTCAGGTTGGTCGCCAACTATGTTGGTCGGTTAAAATCCTGAACGGGTGGATGGCCCTTAAACCAGGTGCATTTTTACCATCATATTTTAGGCCTAAGGAAGTGCGACGGCACAACCTAAAAGGTAAAATAGACGGATATTTACATGCGAGGCATTAGAAAATGGAAAAATGCAAACGAAATTGGTATTACATTTACTTGCGGAAAAGGCCTAAGTACAATAAGCATACCGATTACATGTCACATGTTATAAAACCTATTGTAGGGTATTACCCCTACTAGGTACATTCTCGACCAAGGCTCGGCACATAGGCCTATGGTCGGCCTCTCCAATTGGACCATATGAAAAACCTAATGCAGAGTCTTACCCCTACTAGGTACATGCTCGAGCAAGGCTCGGCACATAGGCATGTGGTCATCCTCTCTAATTAGACCATATGAAAAACCTAATGTAGGGTCTTACCCCTACTAGGTACATGCTCGAACAAGGCTCGGCGCATAGGCCTGTGGTCGGCCTTTCCAATTGGACCATATGAAAAACCTAATGCAGGGTCTTACCCCTATTAGGTACATGCTCGAGCAAGGCTCGACACATAGGCCTGTGGTCGACCTCCCCAATTGGACCATATGAAAAACCTAATGCAGGGTCTTACCCCTACTAGGTACATGCTCGAGAAAGGCTCGTCACATAGGCCTGTGATCGGCCTCTCCAATTGGACCATATGAAAAACCTAATGCAGGGTCTTACCCCTATTAGGTATATGCTCGAGCAAGGCTCGACACATAGGCCTGTGGTCGACCTCCCCAATTGTACCATATGAAAAACCTAATGCAGGGTCTTACCCCTACTAGGTACATACTCGAGCAAGGCTCGGCACATAGGCTTGTGGTCGGCCTCTCCAATTGGACCATATGAAAAACCTAATGCAGGGTCTTACCCCTACTCGGTACATGCTCGAGCAAGGCTCGGTACATAGGCCTGTGGTCGACCTCTCCAATTGGACCATATAAAAAACCTAATGTAGGGTCTTACCCCTACTAGTTACATGCTTGAGCAAGGCTCGGCACATAGGCCTATGGTCGGCCTCACCAAACGGACCATATAAGATCAAAATACAGGGAGATGCCCTAAACTTGATACTCGCTCGAGAAAGCCTCAGCAAATGAATTTTGAACAGGCTTGTGGTCGGCCTCACAAAGTGGGCCATGCAATAAAATAGAATAATGAACTACGTTCGACCTGATCCCATGAGGGTACGTAGGCAGCTCGACACTCTCAATTTTGGTTCCCATATCAACTGAACGTCTCTCAACTCAGTCAAACATTCACCTAAAAACTTATAAAGGTAATAATATCAACCAAAGAAGGCTTAAACGTTGAACGACAACTCAAAAAATGTCAGTCCAGTTCACATCGGCAAGTACACGCTTAAAAAGATTATGGACCAGCTCCCCGCTCATCTCGGTATTAACTCAGCTGAATTGCGACCTGTGGGGCTTTTGTGGGGGCAATAAATACACCTACATAATAGCATGACACGTGAAGATCACCCCGATCAAGATGACGAGCAACAGGCGCTCCAACAAGATAGGGACGACTAGAGTCCTTGATAAATTAGAAGACCGAGGAGCAGTATCTGAGTTAAATAAAACTCCACGAAGATAGGACTCATCCATATTGGTAACCCTAATGTAACCCCTAACTCTATATAAAGGGGACACCCGCTATTGTGAAAGGGGGCTTAGAAGCTAGATAAACACATTCATGTAAATATATCTCATCATTCTAATGGAACACAGCAGCAGCCCCGTGGACATAGGCCATTCATGGTCGAACCATGTAAATCTTTGTCTCTCTCATATTTATTTTTATACTTGTATCGTGATGAATTGTCACCCCCCTATGGGTGAGGTTTTTTGCACCTACAGTTATCTACTAATATTTTATCATTTAGAATTCCATGTATCCAAGTTTTTATAAACAACGGTTTGATATTATTAATCATATTCTTTATAGACTCTTTGGGAAATAAATAAATCAAAGTTCTCCAACTCTACAGAAATAAATAAATCAAAGTTATCCATCTATGACTTCTTACCTTCATCCATCTCCACCACGGGGACCTCCTGCCCTTCTTTAGCTTTGAACCTCTTTGGAAAGATCATAGGCATATTGATTGACATTTGCTTAGGCAGAGTCCCAAACTAGATGAGCAGTTGCTACTCAACCTCTTATTCAGGTAATATTGAATCTAATGTCATCATATTTTCCTTCTTTTCTTCATCATCAGAGCTATTTCCAGGTGAACTATCTCCATCCACACTCATATTTTTTCCTACTTTTTAAGCCTTTCAACTAAGAAGTTTGAAGAAGAATTACTTACATTTGGTTTCCTGTGAAACCTTATATTTGGCTTTAATGATGATGAAGAAAATACCTCTGATCCACTAGTACATACGATCTCTGCATCCTATTGTCAGACCTTATACTTAAATTGGATTCTTTTTTATTGGGTACGAAAAAATATCACCTCTGCCTCTTTCTCTTAGACTTTGGTAGATACACCAAATGCATATATATCGGGGACTACCAATTGAGGTTCCACTTCCTTTGTCTTCCTTAGCATTCATTTCATTAAACTGTTGTGCCACCTTTGGGTATTGGATGACAAACTATTTAGACACCCCTTTCACCATTGGGATTGACTTTGAGATTTTTTTAAGCCCTGGGTTCCCCACTGATGTGATTTGGCATCTCTTAAGCTAGAACTGATGTATGGTTGTTTTATTTCATCTTAACATTCCCCTGAGGGTAATAACGACCATATAATGGACTCACCTTTCCAAAGTCCTTGATCTTTACTTTGGAACATTTGGGCTTTGGCAGCATAACCATTATTACCGTTCTTCTTTTTTATAGTTGTTCATTTCCTTTCAAAGCCACAAATTGGCACATTTCTGCATAATTCTTCCCACACCCGATGCATAAGAGTTACATGACCTTCTGTTCTAGATCCTTAGTTATTTCAGGTTTTGAAAACATAGATTCAGACTTGATCTTTATTTAAATTCGACGTAGCCCTTGTTTCTTGGCAGTTCAATGGATTATATGTTTGCTCCCATTCCTTAACATTAGGAAATGGCTCATCATACACACCTATGGCACTTTATTTTTTACCAGGGAATTTAATTTTGCCACTCTTGATTAATTCTTGAATCATGTCGCAAAAACAGAATATGAATTACTTGAGTGGGAGAAAATATTGTGCTATTTACAATATTTTTTCCCTTTTATGTCATTTGTTTTTTAGAATCATCAGGTGGTTTCATTTTTAGAATTTGAAAGATAATCGAAGATCTCATTAACCGTAGAAATGTCAAATGAATACTTTTTTTATTCACTTTCTTTGTTTTAGGAGCAACAAATTTTGTTTTGTCCTTTCAGACCAATGGTTCATAGATTATAGGTTATGATCCTAAAATCTCAGCAACATCTATTTCGAAGTTAGGATTATTATAATATATCTCTAAAACTCAGTGAAATCAAATTTCTTTCAAAGTCTAAATTATAATCCATTTTGTGGAAATTTCATAAACTCGGACTCCGGTAGGACTTTTTACATTTTTCTTATCCCTTTTGAACCTATTTATGAAGGCAATTGATTTTCATCAGGTTTTGGCTTAGTCAAGCTAAATTAGTCATCAAAACTCCTGGTTCAGTTTGGAAGAACTGTGCATGGAATATTTCTTCCATTTATTACCAAGGATGGACAGTTTGGTGGTAAACTAATGAAAGATGTGAAGGTTGTATTAAGGAGTGAACTCAAAAACAAACACAATGTTAGATAATCATTTGTATTAGTATCTGCACATTGAGTAGTGAACCTTATAGTGTGTTCCACAATGGACTGAATTATCTCCAAAAAATAGGGCAAAGGTTGGGAATTTGAATCTTTTGTGGACTTTAATCATATCTATATAGTCAAGATATGACTTTTTATAAACTATAGTTTCCACTTGAACCCATTGGTCTACATATTTCATGAAGGATACCCACAATATCATTCCTCCTAACTCCCTCAGACAGTTGCCTATTTTGTGGAGCAATGTTTTTATTTATTAAGGGAGTTGGATGCACCAATAGTGGGGGTACTTAAGGAGGCACATTTTTTTATGCTTGATAGGCAAGAGGTAGAGAGACTTGGGGAAATTGGTTGTCAAATATCATATTGTTTTTAACAAAGATTTTTTATAATTCTATAGTTTTAAGCACCTGGGAAATCTAGATTGGCATCATTTTGATATGGCTTATTTCTCCCTACCTCGGGGAGATATGTTCTCTCCTTATGTTATTGTCATTGAACTGTTAGTAGGTGTTAGATGGTCCTAAACATTCCATTACATTGTTGATACCTAGATTAGTGGTAGTAGGATATCTTT
The DNA here is from genome assembly GCA_949130495.1 of Sambucus nigra. Lineage (NCBI taxonomy): Eukaryota > Viridiplantae > Streptophyta > Magnoliopsida > Dipsacales > Adoxaceae > Sambucus > Sambucus nigra. Next base: position 581,870,603 of record OX422211.1, on the reverse strand, counting down.
CTATCTTTGGGTTCTTCCCAAGTTGATTTCACGAGTGTTAGGTCTATTATATAGAGGATGATAAGGATAGGGTTGAGTTATTAGGTTTACACCAAAATTGGGTCCATAACCCTGACCATTAGACACTGCATTAGTTGGTGTAGATAACCTACTAGTCGCCATGGTGATCATAGTGTTAATGTTATGCATTATGTTCCCAAGATGATTGAAAAACTGGGCTTAATTAGCTGATCAACTGGTCTTGGGCATTTGTGAGTACACCAATAACTAGTGTGTTATGAATATTATCGGCTCTTGAAGTCGTTGTCATATTGAAATCGTCAATCTGAGCATTTAGTCTCAACTCATGAGATGTTTAAACCAGTATTTATTCTAAAGTGGTAACATGTCGGTTAGTTGAGATAATTTCACCAACAATTTCAGTTATATCCTTGCTTCTATATATTTGAACCCTTAGAAATAGTAATCCAACATTGAGTGTCCTATCGGGCGTACCAAAAATATATTTGTATGTTTGTTACTTGGCTTGGTTAATAGGTGTAAATTTAAGTGCAAGCATTCCAGGAAAGGTTATGGTATTTCTAACCAAAATATCGCATCCTTATGATAATATCAGACGATTGTGTACCATTCGATGCTTCAACTAAGAAGACTTATGCTTCCCTTAGGAAAGACTTTGATGTGAGTATAAAATTTCTAAAATTAACTAGAACAAAAGAAGTTGTAAAGAGAATGAACTAAAACAAAATTAAAGCTTTAGAATTAAAGAAACATGAATGGTTAAAAGAAAAGGATTACACTATGTTGATGTCTAAATTTGGGTCAGATATTTCGGAATAATCTTAGCTAAGTTACCCAATATTTATTATCATAAATAAATATGTTAAACTAAATAAATGAGAGAAGTGTAAATAGACACAATGGTTTTACGTGGTTTAGCCCAAATGAAGTGCTTACATCCACGGGGATAACATCACTATATGGTTTAGGGTTTAGTACAAATATCTCAGTAACACTTTTTAGGGTCAGAACGAGGTGGTTTTGTCTCCCATCTTAGAGAAGTAGTAATCTATTTATAGTAGTTAGAAGTTAAAGAGATGGAATACCTTTACACATTACGTATTTATATCTATATACAATAATATGCATCTAGAAATTGATTCACTTGCATGTGCATGGTGACTGTTGAATATCCCACGTTTGTCTGTTCACATTACTGACGGTTCACCTTCATAGGTGTGGTCGGGTAAATGACCGACCACAAGATATTTGATCCAATCGGGTTCATTCGCTATTTGAGGATCTAGTGATAATGTTGATAGGTTTCACTACATTATATTCCACGTAGCCTAATTATGTTAGGCTATAACAAAAGCCCCCAATACTTTGTTCTTGATAGGGTCGTGAAAGGATGGAGTATTCTTCTCCAAAAGCTGCTTGGATCCCTGGGAAGGTATTGGTCGATGTCGACCTTAAGGAGTTGTATAAAAAAAGTGTTCATATCTTTGGGGTTGGTCATGAGGATCTGTAAGAGGATGAACTAGAACAATTTCTAGGCCTAGATGCCTCTAATAAAGTGAAATAAATCTACCTTCATCTGCATAGGTTGTTCAGCTAAACTATGGCGACTAATGCCTCATACTACGAAATGATACTTCAATTGCAAAAGGATTATAAGGATTTTCTCTCGAGTTTGAAGGATGATTAAAAGGGTAAGTTTCCTCGGCTAGGCAATGCGGGTGGGTTTGATAATAAAAAAGTTACAAACTTTGGCTTATAATAAAAAGGATTTTGTGATGAAATGTGAGGTAAATAGTGCTCAGGAGGTAGAAAGTTTGTTAGAGTAAGCGTATAATATGCTGAGGAATGAAGGGGTTAAAGAAGTCAACAAGTTCTAATCAGACAAAAGGGGTTTCTTTTCGGGATCAAGAGAATGCCAAGATAATGAAGGAAATTGAAAGATTAAAGAAGTCCAATGGTAGCCAATCCTCCAGGAATGTTGTGGTCTCTCATCCCATAATTGAAGAAGAAAGAACCAATAAGACTTTGGCTGACCAAGCCAACTTGATAAAAAAAGTCAGTCGACGAGCATCAAAAAATTAAATGAGCAGATGGATCGTCTTACTTGTCATTTTCATAAGCTGCCACACACCCTCTGGATAAATGGATATGATGAAGCCCTTGCACATAAGGGTGATAAATTGGAGCAGGCAAGGAGAGAAAGGTTCAAATGGGGCTAGCTCAATGCCTTAATAGTTATGAAGTTTCCTGCGAAAGACCCTCTACTGGTATGATCCTTGTTGTTTGTATTACTTTACTCCTCCTTTTAGGTTGGACGCTAAGTGGAATCCTACAGATGTTATACACATAAGCTTGGTTAGGAAATATCTTAGAGATTATACACTTTATGGGGGAGATTCTCTCATTTGGCCTCTGCACTTGGTGGATAAACCCAATTGAAGTATACAAAATAGGCTTAGGGAGTTATGATCTATAGTCCTTCTGTCGACTTAAGACATCCCTCATGAAGGCATAGAGAAATCCTTAGAAAACGTCCAGTAAAATGAGAAGTTCGTGTGTTGGTCTTGTGTTTGAATTTTGAATAAGAACTTCTAATAATGACATATTTTTCTTTTTCTTGAATAAAATCTGAGTTTCTGCTAATGTTTCTTTTTATGATTGTGGCCTACTAGTAGCTTAACATTATGATTATGTAGTCAGCCGCTGGCTAACTAATCTTCTTGATTGTTTACCGATTTGGACGAACCTAAGTTGTCCAACCTTAGGTTCTACTAACACACTTTAGTTGTCCAAACGGATCTTGTCATTTTTTACTAAGTGTTTGTGTTATTGGAGACCAAATGTTACAGAATTTTTCCCTAATTTGTTCTAGTAAAACTTCTTGTTCTTAACTTTAAGAGGTCATACAAGAATTTTTAGGATTAGAAACTTCTTATTCATAGCTTGTCAAAGATGAATTCATACATGAAGTTTTAATATTGCTCTTACAATATTTGGATTAATTTTATCCTCAGATTTAATTTTGTTTGTTTTGATTTTATGATTTGTTTTTCTTTGGAGATTTATGACATTTCCCATTCCCCCAAAAAAACACAAAAAAGGAAATCAACTTCTAATAAACGAATAACTTTGCATTGATATTCTCCTCATGAGATCACTCTTAGGGGAGTTAAATTTGAGCATTCTATGACTGGATAGACCAATTTCTGTAAGGACTGTAGCCTCTGTCCCAAATGCCAACATGTAAGGAGTTTCGTCGGTAGCTATCCTCAACATTGTTTTATAGGGCCAAAGCACGCTATGTAATTCATTGATCCAGTCTTTTTTGGTGTCATCTAGCCTCTTCTTCAAGCCATCAAGTAGTGTTTTGTTGGTTATTTCTATTTGATTATTGCATTGAGGATGCCTAAGTGCAAAGTGCAATTTTTGAATTTCGGACTAGATGCAGTATTCCTCAAATTTATAATTATCAATTTGAGTCTCATGGTCCGTGATATAGGCATAAGGCATACCATAGTGACATATTATATTCTTCTATATAAACTGGAAGACTCTCTCCTAGGGAATTTGAACTAAAGGTTCAGCCTCCACCCATTTGGTGAAGTAGTTTATAGCAACGACAAAATATTTTAACCTTCCTCTTATCTTCGATAAAGGGTTGATCGAGTTAATACCTCGCATAGTAAAGGTCCATGGAGAAGTGATCAGTGTTAGTTAATCCCCCGATCTTCTATGAATAGTGGTGAACTTTCGGCATTTTTCGTATCGCTTATCATATAAAGCACAATTTTCCTTCATGGTTGTCCAGTTATATCCTTGTATGGCCACTCGTCATACCAATGATCGTCCTACCGAATAAGCTCTGCATGACCCTTCATAAACCTCATTTATCAAGTCTTATACTTCTGAAGAATAAACACATCTGAGCAAAGAGATAGTGAATCCTCTTTTATATAAAACACCTCCCTCCAAGACGTAGCTAACTACTTTGTATCTCAACTTCCTAGCATCTTTTGGGTCTTCTAACAGAGTACCTTTTCTAATACTATGAGGGGCCCAACTGTACTGCAATCATATTAACAGTTTCTTTTTTTCTACTTCTTCTTGTTAGAATTTTTACATGAATGGCCTTTCTTAATGTTGTTCCGATTGCTGAAGCAAGCCGAGCAAGTGCATCTAATCGGGCGTTTTCAATTCTGGGTACTCTGACCCTTTTAACCACTAGAAAATTAGATATTCTATCTTGAGCTTTTGCCAAGTATCTTATCATCAATTTTACTTTGACGCTATATATTCCCTGCACCTGATTGACGATCAACTAGGAATCACTGTGGGACATTACCTATTAAGCGCACAATAAAGGAGATAATTCAAATCCTGTGATTAGCATTTTATATTTCTCCTCATTGTTAGTAGCTTGGAATTAAAAAGAAGCACGTATTTCGTATTTATATCATCAATATTATTAATGATTGAACCAGTTACGCTACTAGTAGCATATGAAGATCCATATATGTACATCTTCCAAATAGGAAATTCTCCCTTGAAGTTCCCTTTACTCAGGGACCCATACTTGAACACTTTTTATTGCTCCAAGTATCATTTGGTCGCTTCTCGCGCAATGGATGTCTCTGGTTTGTCTATTTTGTATCTATCTTCTAGAGAAGTCTGCTCAGGATGGTTTGCCTTTGATCTCTATTCCAAATAATTTTGCTTAGATGATTTTTCTCTTGCCTGAACATAGTCAGCAGGATTTTTATCATAACTGAATTCGACTATGAAATCTAATATCGCTTCGCTTTTTACTATTCTTTTGGGTCCATAATGTATATCATATTCTCCTAACTCCACCTCTCATGCCATTAATCTCCCTGACTGTTCTGGCTTATAAATGGATTGGCTTAGTGGTAAGTCTGTGTAGACCACAATAATGTGGGACTAGTAATACAGTTTCATCCTTCATGAGGCTTTAATGAAAGCTAAAGTAAGCTTATCCAGTCGTGGGTACCGAATTTAATCTCCTCAAAAGGCCTTACTAGTGTAGTAAACTAGTTTCTCTACCCCATTTTCTAATTGAATGAGTGCCAAGCTAATTACTGACTCAGATACTTCTAGGTATAAGTATAATTTCTCCCCCATAAGTGGTAGAGAGAGCAATGGTCGAGATCCCAAGTATTTCTTCAACTCTAGTAAGGCATTCTCATATTATTCATTCCCCTCAAAAGTCTTTCTTAACACCTTAAAAAATGGTTAATATTTGTCAGTAGCTCAGGAAAAAAAACTATTAAGGGATGTTACTCTTCCAGTTATCTTATGTATATCCTTATTGCATGAGGGATACTTCATGTCAATAAACATTTTGATCTTATCCAGATTGGCCTCAATGCCTCTATGATTTACTATGAATCCCAAGAACATTCCTTCTTAGATGTGAACACGTATTTTGTAAGATTGAGCTTTCATCTAGTGCTTCTCCAGTTAATCAAATGTCTATCGAGGTCCATAATGTGGTCGATGGATTTCTTACTTTTGGTAAGCATGTCATCCACATACACCTCCATATTTTTACCAATTTTTTCCTCAAAAACATTATTCACCAACCCTTGGTATGTTTATCCAACGTTTTTTAGCCTGAAGGGTATAACGTTGTAGTAGTAAGTACCTCGGTTGGTGATGAATGAGGTTTTCTCCTTATCCTCTGGCTTCATATTGATTTGGCTATACCCTAAATAAGCATCCATGAAACTGAACAATGCATGCCCGGATGTGGCATCAACTAATTGATCGATTCTAAGTGAAGGCAAATGATCCTTTGGACAAGACTTATTAAGATTCATAAAATTGACACCCATGTGTCATTTATTATTCTTGTTTTTCACCATCACCACGTTGGTCAACCAATTATTTTATTTGACATCTTCAATGAACTTTACCTTTTGTAACTTGTCAACCTATTCCTGGATAGAAATGTTCTTCTCGGGACTAAGCATGTGATGCTTCTTCTTGATCGTATTAGCGTCTTTGATGATATTTAACTCATGGCATATGAATTCCAAGTAGATCCCCATCATATCCTCATGTCTCCAAGAAAATTCACTTTTCTTCTTTTTAAGGAATTTTATCAATTCCTGTTTGAGGATTTGCTCTAGAGATGAGCAAATTTGTGTAATCCTTTTTGGGTTTTCGTCGTCCAAGATAACCATTCCCATTTCTTCCATAATCTATACTTTAATAAAATCAGCCTCCTCACGAGTATCTAAGGTATTACTCTATTAGGTAGTGGTGAGCTTATTTACTTCTTCTTGGTCGGCTGATGTATAGTAGCATTCCCTAATTTTAATTTGGTTTTTCGTGACAACACCGACCCCATGGTGTGTGAGAAATTTTAAGCAATGGTGGATAGTAAATAGTACTTCTGTGAAATTCTTCAATATGACCCTACCAATGATCATGTTATAAGATGATTAGAAATTCTTATCTAAGACAGAGAAACTAATCCTTTAAGTTCAGCTTGTTGGGGATGTGTCGATAAGAATTCCCAACTTGCTAGTTCCCAAAGGATACATTTTTTCTCTTAAGAAGCCTATTAGGGGCCTGTGATACAGCTCAAATTTATTATCGCGTAAACCCAATCCTTTGAAGTAGTTATAAAATATGACATCATCTGAGCTACCATTGTCTACTAAAATTTTGGGCACACTTGCCTCATGTACTCATACAGTGACGATCGGAGGATCATCATAGGGATAGAGTACTCCAGATAGATCATTCTTAAAAAAACCTATTACCATCTTATCTTTGTTTCCATTCCTTGGGCGACCATCAAGATCATCAGACAGATTAATTTACCGAATGTATGAACATGTTTTGCTTCATTTAAATAGGCTTTCCTTTCAGAGATTTTGTCTTCGCTGCTAGCCTCTCTGACTATAATGAAATGATGGCCAAAATATATTATGTTTACCTCGAGTTTAGGCTCTTAGAGTTTCTTCTGCAGGTTTGAGTCATCTTCTGAATCATTTTCTCTACCTTTTTCTTGTCTTTATTTCCTTTGCAATGGGATTTTGATCATCTTGGAATGTCTCTTTCCTTTATCCTGTCAACTAACTTGGAAATCTTGCAATATTAGATCGGGCTTTTTATCTCATTCTTTATGGCTATGCAGTTGTCGATAACATGCCCATAATCTTTATGAAATTCATAGTACTTGGACTTATCTCTTCAGTTAGGGGGAGATTTTGATTTTTGAGGCCATTTTAGTTCATTTCTTCCCCTAGTATATTCCAAAATGTGATGTATGCCAACAGTGACAAGATATATTCATCATACTGCTTGGGCTTTTCAACCTTCTTATCCTTTTGGTCTTTCTTCTCGGAGTTCTTTTCGCCATCAGCCTTGGAACTATAGGCTTGTTTGACAGCCATAGCCTCCTCGACGTTCACGACCTTGCTAGCTTTAGCCATTAATTCAGTCATGGTCTTAAGGGGTCATTGGCCAAAGCATAATACAACTTCTCAAGGAGAAAATTTCTCATCAAGGCAGTGATAGTTATTTTTTCTTCATAATCTACCACTTCCAACTTTTCATTTTTAAAACGAGTAATATATTCACGAAAGATTTCCTATAGTCACTGATGAACACTTAGTAAATGAGCCACCCTTTTGATGGGTTTGGCTCCAAAGCATAAATTAATGAAGTATAGATTGGCAAGTTATTGGAAGCTAAAGATTTGCTCGGAGGCAAATTATTATACCAAATATGTGTCGACTCGGTAATGATGCTTGAAAATTCTCGGTAATTCACTTCATATGGGATGGAATAGATGTCGACTGCAGCGTAGTATTTCTTTACATGAAGGGTAGGATCAGGTTTTCCATCATACTTAGGAGTAACCATAATTGGTATGAATTTAGTAATTGTGGAGAAGTCCATCATAGCTGGAACAAGGGGTGATCCCTTCACAAAACACCTTTGTAAGGGATTTTTAGATTTGACCATTTCTCCTAAGCGATCTTCCAGTCGTTGGATTGAACCCTTCCAGGGGATCTAGATTAGTTTTATGGGAAGTAATTTTAGTGGCTCGACCGTACATTTATGTTGAGCTCTCTTCCTTGAAGTCTTCTCGGCACACGTGGATCCTCACACGCAATTTCTTGACATGAAAGAATTTCTTGACGGTCTCGAGATTTGGATGGCTCCTTATGATTATAGCCCCCATTTGCTCGGGGACCTAGGCGATCGAAGGCAGAGCCCCTGCTTAGTCTATCTAAGGTGCTCAGTCATTCTTTAGAAAAAGAATCCCCATCATAGTAATCATTGGATCTAAGGGTGGAGGTCGTGCCAGGGTGGTAGGACCTATCATTTGAGCATATGGAGTATCTGGCTCTTCTTCTTTCATTCCTGGAAGCTGGAGGTGGATTTTTCGTTCTGTAAGATGGAGAAGCAGTTGCCCTTGCTTGGAGAGTTTGAGTAAGTTGTCTTAATATTTACCATATTACTTCTTATCCCTTTGCAATGTTGAGCAAGATTACTTGAAGTTCTCATATGCCAAGGGGAGCAAAAGGATTGAGGTGCTTCCTCCAACAAGACTTCCCTTTGGAATTTTTGTCATACTTCGATATATGATTAAAAAGTATAACTTAAAAAAATAGGTAGTAAACAACAATAACTTATGATTTCCACGGACGATGCCAATCTGTTGATGTCAAAATTTGGGTTTAATATTTTGGAATAATCTTAGCTCGAGTTACCCAATATTTAAAACCGTAGATAAATATGTTAAACTAAATAAATTAGAGAAGTGTAAAGAGACACAAAGGTTTTACGTGGTTCACCCCAAATGCAGTGCTTACATCCATAGGAATAACATCATTATATAGCTTATGGTTTTGTACAAATATCTCACTAACACTTTGTAGGTTTAGAACGAGGTGGTTCTATCTCCCAACTGAAAGAAGTAGTCATCTATTTATAGTAGTTGGAAGTTAAAGAGATGAAATACCTCTATACACTAGGTATTTACATCTTTACACGATAATATGTAGTTAAAAATTTATTCATGTGCATCTACGTGGTGACTATTGATTATCCCACGTGTGTCTATTCACATTACTGACGGTTCACCTTCATACGTGTGGTAAGTCGGATGGCCGATGATAATAAAATTGAGCCGACCGGGTTCATTCACTTTTTAAGGATTCAGTGATAATATTAATAGGTGTCACTACATTATGGGACCACGTGGCCTAATTATTTTAGGCTACAACACACTATGGAATGTAAAATAAGAAAGTGAAAGAAACTAAATTTAAAGGCAAGAAACTTTAGTAATCTTGAAAGAAAGTTACAATCTACCTTACAATATACTTTGAATGAAATAAAAAAATAAGCAAAAAGAAAAGAAATGATAAAACGAATAAACATAATTTTTTTAGGGAGTCCTTTCTTCCTTTGTCTGCTCGTTACTTATTTATAGAGTTTATTCCCATAAAATGTAACTTCCTTTGTAACTGTTGGGTGGTTACACATCCCAATTGAGTTTTTCCCTTATAAGTGCATTAGTACTCCTATAAATGATGTTTAATGCTTAATCCACATCCAAAGTCTATAACATATGTCAAATGTTTAAGCTTCTTTTATTATTAATCCCACATATTTTACTTGGCTTTGATTTTTGTTTGGTAATAAATCTCTCTTTGGACGGTAATTATAAGGTGTAAACAAATTCTAATCCATTTTTTGCCAACTATACAAATTCAAATTCAAGTAGGAATATTTTGCATTTATTCCTGTCCCTTTTGAACCTATTTATGAAAGCAATTGCCTTTTCATCTGGATTTTTTTTTACTCTAGCTAAATCAGCCATAGAGACTTCTAGATCGGTTTGGAATAAATGTTCGTGGAACATGTCTTCCATTTATTGCTAAGTTTGGACATTGTTTGGTGGCAGACTAATGGACTAGGAAAAGTCTTCATCAATGAGTGGACTATAAAATAAATGCAGTTTAAGATACTCATTTGTTCTAGTATCATCACATTGATTAGTGAACTTAGAAATGTTCTCCACGGAGGATTGACTTTTATCCCCTGGGAAAAGAGACAAATTTGGTAATTTAAAACGTTTTGTAAGTTCTATCCTATCTACCCACTCACGATATGGCTTCCTATAAACTAGGTTATGAACCACCTCTATCCATTAGTCCATATATTTCGTGTATTATATCCGAAATCTCATTTCTCCCAACTCCCCGGGGCAATTGCCTGTTTTGTGGAATATTTTCTTAGTTTACTATAAGAGTTGGCTTCACCAATGGTGATGGAACCTGAGGGCGCACATTTTTTGTGCTTAATAAGGCATGGGCAGAGATACTTGGGGGATTTGGTGTCAAACCTCATGTTATTCCCCAACCCCCGAGTTCTGGTTCAAACACAGGATTATTAACGATCACACAATTCCAAGTACCGGTAAGCCTAAACTAGTTTCATCTTAGTTTGGTCGAGTTCTTCCTACCTCTAGGAAAGATGTTCTCCCTATTGGGTTATTGTAATCTAACTATCGATATGTGATAGATGGTCTTAAACCTTCCATTGACTTATTCATTCCTAGATCAGTACCATTAGTGTATCTTCTTATCCTTAGATTATTTCCAATGTTAGTTTCATCTTTGATAGGCTTATAATCAACATGATGATAAGGTTTGGGTTGAGCGGTGGGGTTTCATCCAAATTGTGATGCATATTCCAAACTATTAGTCACTACACCAGTATGTGTGGACAACCTATTAGTTATTATGGTGATCATAGTGCTAATGTTTACACTATGCTCCCATGGTGATTAAAACCATGTTTAGTTGGTTGATGAATTGATCTTAGGAATTTGTGGATACGCCAACAAGTGTTGTGTGATTATTTTCAGCTCTTGGAGTCATTGTCACATTTAATTCTTTACATTTCAGAAATTATTCCTAACTCATCAGTAGTTTCAACCATTGTTAGCTCATTAGTGGCAATTTGTTAGCTAGTTGAGAAAATTTCACCAACATTTTCTATAACATTGTCGTTTTCATGCATCCTAGCCATTTTGAACAATAATTCAACACTTTCTTTCCAATGGGTGTGCCAAAAATATGGTTTTGTTCTTTATTTGTCTTCGTTAATAGATTTAATTGTGAGCATGCCAGGCAAGGTTATGGTATTATCATCCAATTGATTATCTTATCCTACTGATAATCAGGCGATCATATACCGTTCGATGCTTTAACTAAGAATACTTATGATTCTCGTAGGGAAGACTTTCATGTGAGTGATAAATTACTATAATTAACTCGAACAGAAGAAGTAACTAAAACTTGCATAAACTGAAATAAAAGTAAAAGCCTTGAAATGAAAGAAAGATAAGTGTGATAAAGTTAATGATTACGCATGAAATTTAAAGCAATAAAGTAAATCAAATGTAAAGGCAAGAAACTTTTAGTAAATTCTAAATAAAGTTACAATCTAGTTCAAATGAAAGAAAAGCAGTAAATAAACAAAAATAAAATAAAATAAAGGGAAAAAAGGATGAAATGAGTAAATGTATTTTCATTGTGAGGGAGTCTTTTTTTCCTTTATCTTCCAGTTGCTTACCTACAGAGTTTTTTACCATGCAAAACAACGGTTTGTAACTAGATGGTTACCCATCCAAATTGTTTCCCACATAAATGCACTAATGCCCTTATATAGATTGTTTCCTTTATTTTCTACACCACGTCCATAATCATGAGATGTGTCTTTCATGAGGGATAAAATTACTTTGAGATGGTGTATTATAGTTTGGATATTGTTATTGGTTTATAATCCTCTAGGAAACCCCTCATTGGATCGTTATAATGAAGTGTAAACACTTACATAATATTAATACCCATTTATATTTTGAAAAATTCCAACAATCTCCCATCATTTTCAAAATACAGTTAAATAAGACATAATACTTTTATTATAAATAATCAAAGATATAATAGTACAAGGACAATGGTGGAGTTCTTTTGGCATTATCGCTGAAATTTAGTACATTGATGAGAAGTGCATTTTGGACTTGGACTTCCACTTAGTAAAAATATTATGGTAAACATATCTTGAACCAAGTACCCTTTCAGATAAGATGGAACCATCACATACACTGATATATATTGTAAATTAATAAAGGAACATAGAAAAATTGAATCCAAGTTACTACAAGGCACTATCTAGGAACATTGTCTTTTAAACAATATTTTTCCCCTTCCAGTTGAAAACTCCGAGTACATAACGAATTTTGTAATAGAAATCACTATCGGGATACAATGCAGTGGTGTCAATTATTTAATTCAAACTATATAAGGTTTTATCAAACCAAGTACACTTTGAAATCTTAACCTATTAATGTCAAAAGATATAAGATAAAGAGAGGAGAACACAAAAAATTTATTTGCCCAAAACAGAGGTCAGTAACTATTTTTATTTCCATTTTAGTGGCTCTTCATGAACAATCACCTCTTTTTAGGCGTGCGACTATGAATCCATTGTATAATTTTTTTTGGATTTATTTCGATCTCAAGGTCCATATTTGGCGTCTCGACATATGAAAATGGATGCACCCTATACAAATCGCCACAATTCGATCCAACAGTTCGATCAACCCCCTTTGGTTATCACATCCTTTGATCTGATCGCACGACCACAACCTTCAAGCTGGTTGATTTTGACAAAATTAAAGTCTCCAATGCTTTGAGAAATGATGTGCACTTATGATATTCCAAGTGCGCCATCAATGCACCCTAAGTCGCCCAATCAACATTCGCACGTCGCAGGATCGCAAAGCACCATACATAGCCTATTTAACTATATGAAAAATATTCATATTTTGTGTTTTTGTTACATATGTTTCCGCTTTTGATAAAAGTTTCTATGTGAGACTTTAGAAACTACGCAATTTTTCTTTACACTCATTTCCTTAAGTTATCTCTCTACTAGAGGACCAAAAATTAAAAATTAAAAACTAACTTACATAATATTAATACCCATTTATATTTTGAAAAATTCCAATTATCCCCCACCATTTTCAAAATACACATAAATAATAAACAATATTTTTATTATAAAGAATAAAATATACAAGAGTACAAGGATATTAACGAAATTCCATTTGGCATCATCGTTGAAATCTACTATATAAATGTGAATTGTCTTTCTGACTTGAATTTCCACTTAGTGCATATAATTCAAAGCTTCATTCAAGGTGTTGTGGTGAACATATCTTGAACCAATGACACTTTAATATAAGCCGGAACCATCACACATTATGATCTATGTATTAAAGAGTGTTTTATTAGCACGTACATTTATGGCCTTGTGCTTATCCTGATTTCATGAGTACTTTAGGATGGGTCTCAATTCCATAGAAAGAAGCCACACTTTCGACACTCATATATGTAAATCAACTTCAGTGATTTTATGAGTCATATTTATTTAATTATTGCAAAGTAACCTTCATCGTCCATCATTCTGAAAATCAACACTCGGAACATAGGAATGTAACTTTACATATAAGTTCTTAGTGTTCCATAACTATCATTTAATATTTTCAATACATAAGTTGGGTTCCCATTAAATATAGTTGATTTATTTTATAGACATTAGTCCCATTCTTTTTTAGGTGATGTATATCATCTCTCTAACAAGACTTTTAGTAAAATGATCTGTCACATTCTTATCCATTTCAACATAGTCGAATGCAATTACTCCTTCATTGTGTAATTGCCTCAAAATTTGATGTCTTAGACTAATGTGTCTAGATTTTCCATTATAGGTTTTGCTTGAAAACTTGTATATAGTGACCTGGTTATCATAATTAATCATAATAGTAGGAGATGCTTTTTTCCATAAAGGAATATCAAATAATAAGTTCCTAAGCCAGTGGACCTCCTTACATGCATCTGTTAGGGCTATGAATTATAATTGTAATGTTGAATCGGACACACACGTATGTTTCTTGGATCCCCAAGAAATAGACGCTCCTTCTGGCATAAATATCAAACTATTAGTGGACTTGGATTTTGATTCAAAATTATTCCAACTGGAATCATTATATCCTTCTAAAACAAATGGATACCATGCATAATATAATCCATAATCCATTGTCCTCTTTAGGTATCTAAGCACTTTAGAAATAGCATTCAAATGCTCTAGTCCTAGATTACTTGTAAATCTACATAGTACCCCTACTGCATAGGTAATGTCTAGTCTAGTGCCATTCATAGCATATATAAGACTTACAATAACACTAGAATATTTAGGTTGATCCATAGTGCGCCCTATATTTTTCATTAATTTGATACTAAGATTCATTGGTGTAGCTGCTTGCTTAAGTTCAAAGTGATTATATCGCTTAAGAAACTTTCTAATAAAGTGAGATTGAGATAATGTTGATGTATTATCTTTTCTCACTATTATGTTTCCTAATATCATATCAGCTTCCCCAAGATCCTTCATATCAAAGTATGATGATAGAAACCTTTTAGCTTCTTTCACATATTTAACACTTAACCAAAATATAAACATGTCATCCACATATATGCAAATAACTACCCCAACACTATTTTCAAAATTTCTATAAATACATTTGTCAACATCATTTACTTTAAAACCATGGTATTTTATTATTGTATCAAACTTTTCATGTCATTTCACAGGAGCTTGCTTTAGGCCATAAAGAGATTTTACACGCGCTTTCTTTTCTTGCCAGGAAAAATAAAACCTTCAAGTTATTCCATATAAATCTCTTCTTGTAAATAACCAATTGGAAAATCTATTTCTACATACATTCGATAAACATTAAATTATTAATAGAACTAAGAGATATTAACACCCTAATGGAAGTGATATGTGCAACGGGTGCATATGTGTCAAAATAATAAATTTCATGTTTATGTTTATAACCTTTAGCAACTAATCTTACTTTAAATTTATTAATTGAACCATGCGGATTTCATTCCCTTTTAAATATAAATTTTCACCCAATTTTTTTTTCTCCATGGGGAAGATTTGTAACCCAAGTTTGATTTTATAAAATTGAGTTCATTTAATCATTTCTTATTTCCTGAAGATAGCATCCCTTTATATTATTGCTTCATAAAATGTAGTCATCTCATCTTCCACATTAAGAACAAATTTGGTTTTGTTCTTAGTTTTATTTACATCTCCCTCAATAATATATATTATAAAGTCATGCCCTAATGTCTTCTCGATTCTTTATCTCTTACTCTTCCTTGGTACAACATCCCTTGATTCCAAATGAGATATTAGTTGTGAAGGGACATTATAAGGTGAAGATTCAGAAGTTGAATTATTATTTTTCAAACCTTGATTCAAAGTACTTAACTCTGTTATATGTTTAAAGAATTGCACATCTACCGAGTCAATAATTTTTTGAGTTTCAAGGTTCAAAAATCAATAACTCGTACTATTGTTAGATTATCCGAAGTCCTACTTCATAATTTAGGTATCTTAGGTTCGAGTTTTCTTACATAAGCAAGACATCCCCAAACTTTGAGACGTTTAAGATTACGCGTACAATTAAACCATAATTCATATGGTGTAATATCCTTGTTTTTTTAATAGAACTTTATTTGTAATATAACATGTAGATTAAATTGATTCATCCCACATAGACAAAATCAATTCACAACTGATTAAAATTTCATTTATCATTTCAACCAAAGTCCCCATTTTCTTTTTCACGGTCCATTTTTTTGGTGTGTATGGTGTCGTAACTTGATGGATTATTCTATGAGTATTACAAAATTATATAAACTCATTTGGGTAGTATTCGCCACCTCTATTAGATCGTAGGACTTTAATTTTTTGATTTTATTAAGTTTCAACTTACGCTTTAAAAATAATAAATTTCTCGAATACTTCATCTCTAGTTTTAATTAAATATGTATATGCATATTTAGAGCAATCATCAATAAATATTAAAAAAATTATTTCCTTCACAAGTAATGTTACTCTTCATATCACATGCATCACTATGTATAAGATTAAGCATTCTGGATGTCCTGTCAACATATTTAAATGAATTTTAAGTTATCTTAGATTGAGCAAAAACTTCACATTTATCATAATGGTCAATTTTACAATTGGAAATTAATCCCAGATTAGTCATATTTTTAATACTTCTATAATTGGCATAACATAATCTACTATGCCATAAAGAAATGGAATCAAGCATATAAGCATAACTAATATAATTTAATATTTTAAATTTGATCATGTCATTACAAGAGTACCCTTTTCTAATAAATTAACAATTCTTTGATAAGACAAACTTATCTGATTCATATATTAGTTTCAAAGCTCTCTTATAGAGAAGTTATCCAGACACAAGGTTTTTACACATATTAGGTGCATGAAGTACATTAATCAAAGTAAGAACCTTCCCATACATTAACTTTTATTCCACTGTGTCATTTTTAATTACTTTGGTGTGGAGGTTATTTTTCATTTTACTTATTTTCCCTCGATCTCTTAATATTTTTTAAAAGAGAACGATCCTTGTAGATATGAATGGTTTCACCGGTATCCAGTCACCATCCACTTTCATTATCTTAAGAATTCTCTTCACACACCAATGTAATAAGCTCTTTAACATTGTTGGCTTTCTTAGTTATTTGTTTTCCATTAAATGCCTTCTTTTCAAGTCGACATTATCGAGCAAAGTGACTCGGTTGTTCATAGAAGTAGCATTTATCCTTCTTATTTTTATTTTCACTTTGGTTCTTGAAAAATGAGTCATTCCTTACTTTAAGTTTGGAACCATTTGTATCCTTGAAATTTTTATCCTCAGCCATATTCCTTGGAATTATTATCACTTTGTTATTCTTTTTTCTCTCAAATATGAGAATATTTTATAATGCAAAGGTGCTGAAAAAGGAATCCAACCGTGTATGTCTTTTCATTGTGATTAGGTTTATTCTCAAAGTCATTCTAAGCAAAATGAAGTTTAGAAACAATCACTCCCAATTGAAATTAATCTTGAAGATTTATTCCAACCACTTTAAGATCACCAACAACATGTTAGAGTTCATAGGCTTGTGCAAAACATATTTATCATTAGATATTTTATAATCCATATAGTTATAAATAATACATGTATGGTTATTTTCTTACTCATCTTGATATTTATTTCCCAATGCCTTTCAAAACTCCTTTGTCGTAAGAATCATTTGATGTTCACTATAGACTGATTAAGATAATGTATTGAGAATGTGTCGTCGACATATAAATTCGTCTTATTTCCTCTTCACACATTTTTCCTTGATATCTTTGGTATCTTTGAGTTTGGGAAAAGGTTTAAGAAAATCATCAAGAATATGTTCAAGTTTAAGATATGTGAGAAAGAACATGATTTTTTCTTGCCAACATGGGAAAACTTTCACCATCAAAATGATCTAGTTGAACCAAATATTGACTCATGAGTTGGATAATTGTGCCACCGTTCCTTTAATTTTTCCAGAAGAATATGTTATAAAAATATTTGAAATTAATGAAAGGAATATACAAAATTTTAAATCCAAGTTACTTCAAGGCACATTTTAGGAACACTATATTTAAGGAAATATTATTTCCCCCATTTTGGTTGAAAATTGCGAGTACACAATAGAGTTTGTAATAGAAATTTCCATTACGATACAATGGATTTGTGTAAATTATTTGATGAAAAGTATGTACGATTTGATATAAAAGAGAACTTGAAAATAATATCCTCATAATGCCTAAAGTTAGAGGACAGATAAATGAAAACATATAAATTTTGGGTGTCCAAAATAGATGTCTAGAACTTTTTTATAGCCATTTTATTGACTACTCAGGAACAGTCACATCTTCTTAGGTGCGTAACTCCGCTGATGTTGGATCGTGTCTATTCATATTTATTTTGATCGTACGATTTATATTTGGCATGTCAACGAAAGATAATGGATTCATCGCTTCACCACAACCGTCGATATGGTTGACTTTGACAAAATTAAAGGCTCTCATGCTCTGAGATGCACATACAAAGTGCCAAATGCACCATCAAAGCACCCAATGGTCCCTAAGCCTGCAAATGACAAGATCATAGCCTAAGACAAATATACTTCTTTTGTTTTTTTGTTATATACCCTTATATTTTTTTAGTAAAGTTTCTATGTGGGACTTTAGAAACTACACAAATTTCCCTATATTCTCTCGCTATAAGAAGACCCAAAATAGAAAGAAAAAATTATAAAAAACACTTACATAACATTAATACCCATTGATATTTTGAAATTTTCCAATAATATCCTTCCTTTTCTATGATTTTTTAATGGGACAAAATAAAGGGTCAATTATTAAATAGTCCCTACTATAAATATATATTTTTTAAAAAGGACACATATTTTTAGTTTAACCCATTTAGTCCCTCAAGCACTCAATATCCTCTTATTTTTAGAGGTCCGCGCCAGCGGCACTCCCTCTCCAAAATATGTGGCAAAGGACTTTTTGAGGCAAAATAAAAAAGTTTGTACTAAATGGGTATTAAAAAATGTCCGAGGGACTATTTGGTATATGTCCCCAAAATAAATACAATAAAATATCCATGTCGGCTTATTAAAATCCATCAAAAAAATTGTGATCCCGTGCATTTCGGACTCCAAAATTTTACCATTTGCGCCCTCCAAAATAACCCCAGACTAGTTTAAACTCCAAAATATTAAGCAAGCTTTAACTCCAAATTCTCACCGCTAGTCCATTTTCACCATAACTCTTCTAAAACTTTTACCCGTTGAATCAGACTCAAATCGACAATTAACACCATCATTCGTCATCGTCGATCACCATTGTCTCTTCTCCATTAAATTTGACCCAAAACAACCACCAATCACTGTCGTTGTTCATGCTAGCATGTGTTAAACTATTATTTTCTTTAAGTTTTGATGTTAAATAGACACGGGGTTTCAAGTATGTTGCGCACAAAACTTTAACCCAAATTCCATCAATGAAAAAAAAAGAAAAAATAAGTTCTTTGATAGGAATCCAATCAAACAATAAATTCGATGGGAAATTTACAACCATTTCGAATGAACCCTCAATCTTGCTACAAAATTGCAAAAAGAATTAAAAGAAATGTTTTGTCAACTTGAATGGGGGTTGCACCTTTTTCATCATGAGTTTTAGGCATTGTAAAAATTATTCATTAATTGTTATAATTCCTAAAACACACGGGTTGAATGTGAAATGGGGGATTAAATGAATAATTGTTATAAATTATGTGTTTGTGGTACAGCTCAATAGGATTGATTTATTTCTACTTATAATGCTTTGGACTCCAAATTAGATTAGATGAATTATATGATGGGGTTAGCATTGGATTTATAATATTATTCTTTTGTGAGTAGCATGGATAGTGTTATACTCGTTAATTAAACAGGTTTGATGGTTCTATTATTTAATTGCTTAAGCCTGTTAATACTTCATCAAAATTTATTAATTTTGGGTTTTCTTCATTGGTTGAATAACCAATTATTATCCCCAACCACACCTAAAAAGTTGGGTTCCAGGTTCTAAAAGTTTCAAAAAAAATTCATTATTCTCTATTTGTCTTGTATCAAAATGTTGTGTCACGTAGTCTACTACGATATCATAGCTAAGAGTCATGACATTGCATGGATTTGATTTCAATTGACTTAATGAAAATACTTAAATTATATGGAATAAATAACACTTGTAAATAAGGTATTGGCAATCAAAACTTTATAACTTGTAAAAGTGTCACAAAAAGTTTTCCAATGTGTTTTTTGTGACACTTTTGCATCGCTAAAAGCAATTTTGGGGGTCAACCCCAAGGAAATGAAATGTTGTGGGTCAAAGTCAATATTTAATCATTAATGGGCACCAAAACCTCAATGAACCTTAAATTTATTGTAAAACGTGTCGTGTGATAATTGATTAAAACTAACTTGCAAGTTTCCAATCAAACCTTATTTAATTCAGCCCCTAAACAATCATCTAAAGTGCATGTGTCAACCCATAAATATAAAACATGCGACACAAATATTCAGGAAAAATTTTCGCAGGGCAAAACCTTTTATTTCATTATAATAAGTAAATCGCAACTTACACGGATTACAATGAAATACAGTGACACACGAATACCCGCAGGCGTCGGTCGGTGTCATCAGTAATGAATCCACACGCAGCGAACCCACATGGACCGCAATCCAATCAATAAAGGAAGAATCGCATCACTCCTCAATGGCACGCAACCATAAAACTTTGTAGAGACTCCCTCAGCAATGACACGCAGCCCTCGGTTGCAAAGATCTCGCCACAAAGATGAACAAACAAAAAGTAGTGTTCTTGGGTTCCAAAAAGATTCACAAAAATATGGGAATGATGTGTGAATCAAAACATGAGTTTTTGGGACTCAAAAATATGAAGACTTGAGCTAATAGAACTCGAAAAAACGTCTTGCAAAATAACTCCCCCGAAGTTGGCTTTTATAGGAATCCAAAATGAATTTTAAAACTTTAGAACTCTTGCCAGTGTCAGGTAACCCGAAGTGGTTCGGGTGTACCGCAAACCGGTTCACCCCCTAACCGGTTTGGCCTTCGATTCGAGAAATTTTGCTGGTTTGGGGCTAAAAGGACTCAATATTTTTCCAAGTCTTTTTCTCGGAAATTTCTTCATTTTTAAAGGGCCGTAACTTCTTCACCGTATCTCGGATTGAGGTGTTGTTTCTTCCAGTATTTTCGTGGCGTCGAGCTCTTCAACTTTCCAGTTGACCAGACCTCCAGATGGTGGCTATAAAATTACTAAAATGCCATTAAACTTTCATATCTTGCCTTCTTTCATTGTTTTGACTTCTCTTGCGTACCACTTGCATAAAGTGCCTAAAATCGTGGAACGTGAAGTCATTGACGCAGATGTGGGACACATGATGGAGATGTTGAAAGCATGATTCCTAGAATTCAGATTGAGGCCGTTGTGTGAGATCGTGAGGAGAAGTGCCAAATGTAGCGGCGTACGACATACACAAATGTAAGATAACGGACATGAGAAATGTGTCCTTACATTTATCAATGCTTATTGACATGGATTCATTATACCTAATGAAAATAGATTTCACCGAGCAAAGATAAATAATTTGTAGCCTCAGTAAAATTCTAATCATCCATTCAAATTAATATTGCTCATAACCATCATAAATTTGTTTGGGAAAATTTATTTCTAGTGAAGGAATTTTTTTTCACAAAGGAAAGATGAACAGAAAAAATATTATGGAGAATGAAAATTTACAAGTTAAGACAACGTTGTATTTAATTAAAAAAAATCTGAACGTTGGAAAATATTTTTAGTGGGGGTTAAATTCAGAATTAGTGGGAAAATCGAAAAGAAATAGTCAGACTCAAATTAAAAAGATGAGAAAAAATAATTCGTTCATATTGTTTTCAATTAAAAAACTAATTATTTTTGTCCAAAAAATTATATTACATTTAGTCTAATCTTCGAACCCATGCACGGGTCGGACGGAGGGTGGAGGTTCACGTGCGTTTTGGCCCAATAAGTGGCTCCAGCCAATATACACAAAATTCTAATGCCCAAAGGGTTTAACCTTAAGGTCCAAAAGTTTTGTAAATATACTACTCCACTTTTATATTTTCATTCGATGTGTGATCGAGAGGTAAAAGTGTGTTCGTGTGAGGACACAATCGTTGTGTGTTTCGCCGCCGCGATGCAAAAACCTAAACTACAACTACACTTGACAAGCAAGCACAGCGGTACGTCGGGTATCGTAAGAAATCCACAGGGAGTGATTGAATTTTAGAAGTTAATTGCTTTAAAACTTCAAGAATAAAAGTGTAAAATAAATAAAAGAAAAGTTAATGTGTGGTTATGGTGGAAAAAGAAAAGAATAAGTTACGCTACACAAAAGTAAAGCGAGGATCGGGATCACATTCTACCACACGGATCGAAACAACTGCTAATTAGAGTTAAGGCTCGAAAGCAATTTAATCGAGCATTTTCAATTAAGCATAAACATCACACAATAAGGAATTCAATCCAAAGTTGCGAGATTAAACATTTAACGAAAAATGGTCACACGCGGATTAAATTCGGATTATCGCTATAAACACTAAAGTTGCGTGACAAATAAAGTTAAATGCATAATAATCCAACTTTAATACACGCGGTTTCAATTAAATGCAATTTTACACGAAACCCTAACTTTCGAGGTCCAAACCCGTAAATGGCGGAACACAATCCCGACCCTATTTATCTAAGGGTACAACATGAACTAAACTAATCAACAACTAATTAAACTATAAAAGCAATAAATAAATAACTAAAATTAATTAACAAAGCATGAAATTAATGGAAACAAGTAAAGAAAGCAAGAGAAAAAGGAAAGACAACTAAAATTAATAAACTTACATACATCAAAGTGGGCAAAACACCCAAAGTGGTGGAGCAGGGCAAAGCTCCATACAAACCCTAAACTAATGTGAAATGTAAGATATCTCTTCAAAATGAAGAGAAAGAGTATTTATACAAAACAAATCCCATGGAAAACTTGTAAATAAAAGAGGAGAAAAACAAATATCAGCAGGGCCGAATCGATTCGGCATTGGGCCGAATCGATTCGGTTGGAGAATATCTCGAGACTGCCAGAGGGGCGAATCGATTCGGGTGAAATCCGAATCGATTCGGAATGGTGGGCGAATCGATTCGGATGGTCCAAATCGATTCGAAAATAGAGGAACTGGCATACTATCTCCAACCGAATCGATTCGCAAAGGGGCGAATCGATTCGGACCTACAGGTCTTGAATTTTTCCCCTGTTTTTGGTTGGTATGTCTTTCTCTTCCGCTTAAAAGCCCGTAACTTCTTCGTTCGGACTCGGAATCGCGCACCGTTTGCGGCCACGTGAATCTTGTTCAGAGGGCTTCAACTTCCGTGAAGACATTGGGCCAGTTGCCCAAATTGTAAAATGACTAAATTGCCCTTGCGCGTGCGATTGTGTACGGAACTTCGCCGGAATGCATCCAACTTCATACTTAGCACCTCTAATCCCTACAAAAGCCCAAATATACCTCATATAGCATGTTATCATATTAAATGGAGGTTGTCTGATTATCGAGCATAAATATAGGAATTAAGGTACCCGAGGGGGCTAATAACGCGTACGTTAACGGGTGAAATACGCAATATTTGCGTCGTATCAATGTGGAACTATGTTAAAGACTTTTGGGAGTTTAAAAGGCTTCATCTCACTCACAGATAAGCTGAAAAGTAAAGGATTGTGTTTCACATTTTTTTTAAATAAACTATCTTTCACAAGCCATTATATTTTTTTAAATCAAATCAATTTTTTTTTAAATTCATATTTAACTTACTTTAGCATTTCAGTTGCCGCGGAGGAGAAACGAGCGTTATTTATACCACATAATTATCGTCCATTAAAAGGTTGTCATGTGAAATTATAAACTAGTAATCATTGTTGAAACATAATGGGACATCTTAATATAAATGGATGTTTAAATGATTGAAACATGTCAAGACTTCGAACATGGGCCAAACACTAAAATAACGGTTATTGGGGCATTTAAGCACCTAAATGGGAATATTTAATTGTGTAACCACCCAGCATTTACAAGGCGGTTGAATGGAAAGGAGATCTATAAATAAGCAACTAGAGGACTAAGGAAGAGAGGACTCCGAGAATAAAAAAAAAACTGCATTTACTTGTTTTACCTCGTTTTCCTTTTATTTTCTTTTTATTTATAAGATTTTTTTCTTTGAAGTAGTATGTAAAGTAGATTGTAATTCCCTTTATATTTTATGAAAAGTTCTTTTCCTTTATTTTTAAAACAATTTTTACATTCCCCGGTGTAATTTACTTTACTTTTCTTAGCACAACTGTTTTATCTTACTTTGTTTTTATTCAATTACTATTCTATTCAATTTAATCTTTATCGTATCTTTGTGTATTCACTATACCATCACTTCTTTATATTTTAGTAAAGCAAACTTATTTATCATTCACAACAAAGTCATACCTGAGGGAAGCACAAGTCTTGTTAATTAAAGCATCTAATGGTATACAATCACTTTATTATCGCAAGGTTAAGATAATCACTTGGTTGGAAATACCACAACCTTACGTGGAACGCTCACACACAACCAAAACACACAAATCATGCCAGTAACCCAAATATATTTTTGACACACCCTGTGGAACACAAGTGATGTATAGTTCTGTGCCATGGATAGAACAAGAAGGACTGGCGATGGTACTGAAAATGTGGTGAAATTGGCGTGGCTAGCTAACACATCACCGTTTCAAAGCAAACAATGGTTTAAACTACCCAAGAGTTGAGGCCAATTGCTCAAAGACAAGAAGTAAATCGACTATGGCCATTTGGGCCGAAAATCCTCACTGCAACACGTGTTGTTAGTATCCCCTCAAATGCCTTAGATAAATTGATACATCAGTTGAAATGCCTGCAAAATGGATGCTATTGGATGCCATTATGTTAGAGTTTTGTATTCTTAGATTTGCATTGGATTTTGTAAAGCTTCATTTTTATGTTGTTAAGTTTTCTCTAAATTTCCTCAGTTTTAGCTTTACTATTGTAAGTGACACTCTGAGGAGGCTATTTCTCCAGTTTGATTTAATAATATAGGGATGTTTTTCATTAAAAAATAAATAAATAACAAATAAATAAATAAAATAAAAATATATATAAAAAAAAATCTTAGGAACATAATGCAGAATATTAGCACAATGATCATGACCGTGACTGCTAGGTTATCCGACCCAATTATTGTAGTGTCTAATGGTCAAGGGTATGCACTAAAAATTGGTGTAAATACAGCTACTCAACCTAATTCTTATCATCATGTGTATTATATCCCTAACACTGATGAAACCAACTTTGGACCAAACTTGAGGATAGAAAACTATACAAACACTACTGATTTAGGTGTGAACAACCCACTAAAGGGTTTGAAAACATCTAACACATACCAAAAAAGGGTTATACAACCCAATAGGAAGAATGCATGTCCCAAGAGTAGGAAGAAATAGGTCATATTAGAATGAAATAAATTTAAGCTTCTTAAGAACTTTGAACTTTAGATTAATCAATAATCACGTGTTTGAAACCAACAATAGGTTTGATAGTTAGCCTATCCAAAGGGAAGACAACTAATATCTTTAGGCATCTCCACCAATGCCTTTCCAAACATAACAAAATGTTCCTGCACAAATTCTACTTCCACTAGTACAGCCAACATCCATGGTGAACCCAAAAATTTCCCCCACCACACAGGCAATCACTTGGGGGAGTTGGGAGAAATGAAATTGTGGATCAAATATATGATATTTGTATAGTGATGTCTTGGGGGTTGCAGACTCCATTATATAGGGAGTTATACCTTAATAGATAGATAGAATTGAAATTCCAAAGGAATTTTCTCTTTTCTTTCGAAACTTTGTTATATAATATTCCAAGAAAGACTTTCGCTCTTTCAGATTTGTAATTTGTATTACTTGACAATAGAACATTGGTTTTGGTAGAATAAATATTCAAGTACCGAAAAATGATTAATGAATATATATATATAGTTGCCAAGTAAAGAGATAAGTAACTTGTAGGCTACTAACTCATGTATTCAGTCAGATTTAAGATTACAGAAAGTGTATAGTACGCCTTGTATAGGAAATTATACATAAAGGAGTTTCTAGTTCCTGTGATTACAATGGTTGACAACTGCTAAGCCTCTTACTTTAGGTGTGTGTTATGGTTGCTAGATGCACGATTCCATGTCTTTGAGTATAAGTGGGAGATTTTTGGGATTGTATACTAAAAGTCATGGTTCACTGGTGAATTTTAGTATGTATATTTAATGAGAATCTTCACAAGTGATATTTGCATCATATTATTTTATATATTTATGCATATGCGTCTTTTATTCCACACAGTAGAGGATTTGGTGTGTAGAGTTCGGATTACACACGAAAGATCAGGTCATCAATCCTTGTAGAATATAAGTCTATTTCATAATCTTAAATGGCTATGGATACACCATTAGTAGGATTATAGCACACTATTTTAGTAGGTCTATCTTGATTATGGGAAACGTTATAGTTTCGACTTATTATGCTAGTACACTTTGTGTGTATTGAACGGAACCAATTAGAGATAATTGTCCTTATACTATATAATATAATGCATATATCATGGTTGTTAAGAGTGATTAAGCTCTTAATTCGAACATAATTGATGGACACGTGCATAAAATATTCATTACTTTGACCTATTGAGTGAGATTTATTTATGGATCAATAAGTTTGGCAGATTGGGTAATGATGATTAGTGTATGATGAAAATTAATTATGAATGGAATCCACATATCCGTATAGAGATTGATGATACCCTCTTGATGTAGCGTATAAGTTTTGATCATGTCAAACCTGACTGGTGGATTTAATTATCCGACATATCAAATAAGTTAAGCAGACGGTCTCAAGGAATTTAACAGAGGTCGATTAAATATAATTGTTAGTAATTTAATTTAATCTACGGATGTCTGTGATCTTAACATAGGGAGATTATTAAGCATTTAATAACGAGGAGATGGAAATTATAATTTTGAGATAGTATAATAGAGTGAAATTATTATTCTTTAGTGGAATGAAGAATAATTTATAGAATTATGGAATTAATTATAGAGTTTAATTAGGATTCCTAATTCTATAGGACGCTAGTCTCCTATTTCTCTTGGGGGGGTCCCTGTCCTAGCCTATATAAGCACCTCCTTATCTCCTAATGAATGGGAGATCAATATAGATCAGAAAAACGCCTAAAAAGGAGTGATAGGGTCTTGATCATTGGTGCTCACACACCAATGACATGTATTGACTTAAAGGAATAGCATGGAAGATCTCGAGGTCTCTTTCAAGGATCTCATATTGTAACATTGATTACGGTCAATTAGAGAGTCCAAAAATTTCAAAAGTGGAACCACGTGTTCCTAACATATAGAGGAAGAGGTACAAGAAATTTCAAGTCATTTGGAGATTGTTTGATCCTCCTGTTTCACGCATCTTTACAAAATCGTGATTCACGAAGCAGATCTAACGACACAGAATAGATCTGGAATCGAATCAAGAAGGTGAATTAAATTTTTAATAAAGTATTATAATATATATAAACCTTGATATAATAATTTTGGATTCATGGATATGAAGGTTTGGGGATGAAATCAATTCAAGAACACACGAATTCACCTGCCCAAACAAATGTGCGACACGTCATGGTATCTACTTATTAGAGCCATAACTTGAGAATCGTTGATCGGATGGGGTTGAAATTTTTTCTATGGGTTCCAGAGGCCAAAATATATAAAAACTCATGAAAGATTTTATTTTGACGCATTAATATTTTAAAAAAATCCTTTTGATCTTGTGGATGCAACACCATTAGATTTACGACACGGATCGGTATAATACGAAATATATCAAATCTCTACGGTTCAAGCTAGAAGGAACTACAAAGGTAAGAGATATTGAATATCATACGTCGATACACCATAATTAATTTTTTGAAACCCAATTATCATATAAATCAAATGATCCAGTATTTTATTTTAAGTCCTCCAGCAAGCCAATCCACAATGGAGCACGTAGAAATGTTCATAAGCTAGTGTGTTGATGCAAGGACCAATGAATACCTCAAACTATGTTTGTTCTCTAATTCCCTCACTGATGCAGCTTTTCCTTAATCCATATTTTACCACCTAACACTATCCATTCTTCCAAACTAAACTCAAAGTATATATGGTTGATCTGTCTAGACTAAGCCAAAAACCAGATGAAAAATCAACTACCTTCGTAAATAGGTTCAAAGGGCAAGGAATAAGTGTAAAATAATATTACCAATGTCTTAGTTTGTCAAATTGGCCCAAAATGAGCTGGAATTTAGGCTTTTAAAGAAGTTTGTGCTCCTAAATTTAGAGATTTGGTGGAATTCACTACCAAAGTATTTAAATATGAAGATCTTTTGGAGGAACATAATAAAAGAAATAAAATACATTACAAGGATCCAGAATTAGAGCTAGATGTTGCTGAGATTATAGGAAGTGAAACCATAGTTTGTGAACCTTTGGTTTGAAAGAGCACAACACCACCCAAAATCAAAGGGGGTGATAAAAAAAAACATTCCTTGATATCTCTAATGATGATAAAAAAGATTATTATCTCTTAAAAGTTAAAATGTTAAAACTATCTGATCATGCAAAAAAGCTAAATGAAGTAAAAGGAAACAATTATTAAAAATTGCAAAATATTTACCCTCACTTAACTAATGCTTATTCTATTTTTTGTGATATGATCCAAGAGTTGATTAACAGAGGGAAACTCGAGTTTCTTAAAAAAGAGCAAAACATCATGGGGGTTGATAAGGACCCATTTTCTAACGTAACAGAGGTGGAAATAAACATGCAATTCATTCAACTGTCTTAAAATAAAGGGCATGTTGAGTTCAAAATGAAAACAAAGGCTGAGTCTAGGACTTCGAAGCCTAGAACGTTTATTGACCCAGACTAGAAAGTCTTGAAACACCTGTGTATTAAGTGTGGAGAACAATATGCTATAATGTGCAAATTTATTGCTACAAAAGAGAAACAACAATAGAAGGTCAAGAGGAGTGGGTATAGTGTATATGATGTAAAAACTCAAGGGTTCTAAGGACAAGAAGAACTCTAAGGTAATGTCTTTGGGAAAATGAAACCATTTTTTTTCCTTTACACCCTCAAAAAAATATCAAAACACCAAGAAACTACTAATACATCATGCATAGTTTCATTATAGCCAAATCATGATAGTATTGGGGATTCTCAAGTCCCATCAAACTCCCAAAATTAATTCCAATGGTGAGGGGAGTACCTAATTAGTTTGTTGATCAACACCCAAAGGTCACCCGACAATTTAATGAGATGCCTAGGAGGCCAAAAATAATGAAGTCTCAACCGGTAGATTTTGGGACTTTTCATTTGGTGCAACCATTAAAATTGAAGAAAATGGGACTCGATATTGTTATCACTTATATTCAACAAAGGTGAAGTGAAAGAAAATACAAGACCTGGCAAGAGACCTCAGAGATTGTGCATCAAACTAGATCAAAAGGGATTTTTTTTCATTATCGAAATCAAATCCAAGGTTCCATAGGATGCCAGAAGGAGGGAAAATTTCCTCAAACATGCTGGTTAAAAAAATTAAAAACTGGAAAAATCCATGAGTGTATATGGAGACAACACATCAGGATATATTTTTTTGGTGAAGAGGAAAAGTAAGAAATGATGGTTGTTGATGCAATGGGGCCTGATCAAGGGGTTGTTCAATAGCAACTCATCCAATTTGGGTCTCTTCCACAAAAAGTACCAGTCAACATGGTTGTGATCCTCCTAAATAGGTTTAAAGATGAAGAGGGATAATTAGTGCAAAAAATGGAATTGGATGAAGATGGTAAATCAAATGTAGATAACGTTAACTTATTTGTATCCTCTCTAGATTTAATACATTGGTTCAAAGAGCCTACCAGGAGCATGACTAATTACATTAAGACCTTGTTAATAAAAGCATGGATAAATTGAGTGATAATAAATAAAATATTGGTAAATAACGATGTTATTGTTAACATAATACCATAATCCATTCTTTCTAGAATAAATAGACAAAATGCTAAATTGATCCACACTCAAAACATAATCTTTGGTTTTAGTGGAGATAAAAAGTCAACTAAAGTTGTAGTACCAGTAGATTTTGAAGTAGGAACTAAGAAATCGAAAACTACTTTCTTTATCATTGAATGTAAACCAAAATCCAATGCTTTACTTGATAGAGATTAGATTCACTTTAACAAATGTGTCCCTTCTTCCATGCATTAGAAACTGCTATTAATAAAGGAGAATGGGAATGTGGAGGAGGTGGAAGAAGATCCCTTACCTTTTCACGCCATCTCTAACTGTGTAGAGGTTGGAATTTACCAAGAGAATGTGGGACCTGTAAAGGCAGATAATTTGGTACCAGGGGCATCAGAAAGAGAATTCTTGGATAAGTCTTAGTAAAATTTAACTTTTGGATTGTTGGTACCAACCAAAAAAGACAACATAGTTGGTTAATTGATAGCACACCCATTGATGTTGAAAACTCTAATGAAAGTTTGGCCATTATGTTGTATAAATTCAGAGAACTAGATTTCATTACAAAGATAGGTGAAGAAAGGACTATAACTTGGGTTGATTATGCGTTCAAAAAAATAGATAGGATGAAACACCACAAGCCATGGTGATATAACAAGTATATTAATAGAGTATGAAGAGATCATGGTAAGCCAATTATTTACTTTGTTAGGAGTGAACTTAGGAACTGAACAAAATAAGAAAGTGACATATCTCAGTGCAAACCTTAGCAAGGAAGACCAGCAATTACCTGTGGACCTTTTACATCAGTGCAAGGACTGATTTTCTCTAGAATATGATGAGTTTTCAGATTAGATAGGAAATTGTTGGAACATAAATTGCTAATCAAATAAGGATACAATCATATCAAAATACTTCCACAATAAATTACTCCAAAGGTTACAATAAAAATAAAAGAACAATTTGAAAGGATGTTGAAGGTTGGATTTAATAGAACAACCATGTATGTTTAATAGCTTTTTAACAAAATGTCAGTTATTAAGAAAATGGAAAACTTAGAGTGTTCATTAACTTTAGAAATTTTATTGCAACCACTCCAAAATATGAATATCCAACAAAAGTGGTAGACCTACTAGTTGATAGATCTGTTGGTCATGATATCATATCTATGATGGATGGTTATTCAGTAACAACCAAATCTGTATAGAGAAAGAAGATGTTCATAAGATTGATTTTAGCTGCCTTGGTAATTTAGGAACCTTCAAATGGATAAAAATGCCATTTGAATTGATCGAAGCAGGGACACTTATCACAAAGGAATGAATACTATTTTCCATGATATAATTGTCACCTTTTAGACTATTATATTAATGATATAATTATCAAATCAAAAGTAATAAATTACCATATAACAACCCTAAAAAATTCCTTCAAAAGAATGAGACTATATCAACTTAAAATAAAACCTTTAAAATGTGCCTTTGGATTTTCTGCAAGGAATTTCCTGGGCAACTTAGGGAAAAAAATGGAATTCGAGTTGATGTGAATGAGTCCAAGGCCATAATTGAAAGAAAAACCCTTAAGAACCAAAAAATTATGTTTTTAGGACAAGTCAATTTCCATTGTAGATTTATATCTAACGAAACAGGAAAAACTAAAGTATTTTGTCCTTTTTTGAAGCTAAATGATCCAGAAGGGCTGGATTGGCAGGAAGAGCATGAGATGGCTTTCCAGATACTCAAGATATACTGGGTTTAGCCACCTATTTTGGAATTTCCAAAAGAAGTAGGGCACTGAAGTTGTATGTTTCGGCCTCTGATGCCTCAATTGGATTTTTATTGGCTCAATAATGTGAGTACCACTAAGAACAAGTTATGTACTATCCAGTATATTTTTGAATGATTGGGAATGTAGTTCTTCTATAATAGAAAAATGATTTTTAACTACGTATTTAGTTGCTTTGAAATTAAGATATTACTTGTTGCCGAGATAAGTGTATGTCATTTTGATGTTTCATTTGATCAAATATATGTTGACAAAACTTATTTTATCAAATAGGATTGGTAAGTGGGTGCTAGCATTGTCTGAGTTTTGCCTACACTGTGTACCTCAAAGATATAAATAAAAAGGCCAATCATTAGCTTAATTGTTTACAGATAATCCATGTGAGGATGAACAAGATGTAAAATATAAAATAGGATATATATATATATATATATATATATATATATAGGTATGGTTAATGGTTCCAAGACTAAAGTAATGTTAGGAATGGGGGTAATTGTTGAATCCCCTAAACATATTAAAATTAAAAATGAAAATAGATCTGAAGACAACATATGTTCCAACAATCAAGTGGAATATGAGGCTCTTTTAATGGACTTGGAAATCCTTCGAAGTTGTAATTATTTTGTAGTAGAAATCTATGGGCATTCTCAATTTATCATAAGATGATTAACTTGTGAATATAGATGGTTCAAGGATGGCTTAACTCTATATAATTAAGTAGCCTTGAATATACTGTATAAATTTGATAAAGTCGCATTAAATTATGTTCCCTGATTTCTAAATGAAGAAGCCAATGAAATGGCTCAAAAAGCTTCAAACTTTAAATTTGATGAAATTTTTTAAGGTAAGTTAAAAATCGGTTCCATTAATGGGTTTTTACCACTGCTACATAAAATATGTCCTTGGCTTGAAATTGGAAATATTAATGTTCGGAAAAATTGAAGGAAGCCATTAATTGAATATTTAACTGACTTAAATATCAAGAGTGATAGGTTATCAGATTACGATCAACCAATTATGTTATCTGTGCTGAAAATTATTAAAAAGGGGTTTTGATGGAATAATGATAGAATACCTAAGTAAGGATGAGGGTCTTACAGCCATTGCACAAGTCCATGAGAGCATTTGTAGGGGTCATCAAGATAGTCCTAAAATGATATGGTTAGTGAGAAAATATGGTTTTTATTGGCCATTTATTCTAAAGGAATGAATTGACTTTTCTAAAAGATGTCAAAAAAACCATGTAGCTGCTACTAGTATGCAATATATAGTGAAAGAATGGCCATTTAGAGGATGGGCGATTGATTTTATTGGAAAAATTTATCTTATATCCTCCAATTTGCAAGTTTTGTACTTGTGGCAACACATTATTTCACCAAAGGCTTTAAATTCAGTTACCCAAAATGAATTGGTGGACTTCTTGGAAGACATTGTGTATAGGTTTGAAATTCCATAAAATATTACCTCGGATAATGCAAGCATTTTTTAATCAAATATGGTGATATAATTTACTTAAAGGTTGGGAATAAATTTAACCAAAGAAGCACCATACTATGTTCAATAAAATGCTTAGGTATGGGCTACAAATAAAGTAATCAAAATAACCTAAGAAATGTGATGGAGAAAAATCCAAGGGATTGACACAATTTGTTGCGAGGAGTATTATGGGCTTATAGAACCTATAAAAGGTCAAAAACTGTGGACTATATGCCTTAACTTATGGTCATGACGTTTTCCTACTAGTAGAAATCACTCTAAATTCACTAATAGTCATAACCAAAAATGAATTGATAGTGTAAGTCTATGATCAAGCTATGTTCATGGAGTTAAAAATGTAGATAAAGATAGAGTTAGAATATTGAATAATATATTGGTACAAAACAAGAAAATAGCTAACAGCTTCAACAAAAAAGTGAAAATGAGAACCCTTATTGAAGGAGACTTCATTTGGAAAACCATTTTACCTCTAGGATCAAAAGATCCAGCCTATGAAAATTGGTCCCCTAAGCGGGAAGGGAGATCCAAATATATAGGGCATTCAAAGGTGGCATTTAAGAATCATTAATTGTCACATTCATATGAGAAAAATAAATTCCAGGTTCTTAAATCCGTATTACCCAACCATTTGGGGAGCAAGACGATAAGAGGAAAATGCATAGTTATAAATTATCAATTACTTGTTATCGAAATGTCTATGCACAAAAGACCAAAAATTAGTCCAAAAATTTTGACACACGTCTCTCTTAGTTTTGATCTAAACCATCCTTTCCTCAAATAAGGTTGCATTACTAGCAGATACTTGTATGCTCCCACCAATTGGTTCAATATCAATTAGAATTCAGCCTCCTCTATTGCAATCACCTCTAGCTCAACATTAATTTAATCTAGCCTTTTCTCTAATTCATCCTTCTTAGCTAAAAGGGCAGTCATTTTTGCCTTAATAGGCCTTAAGTCTTATAGGCCATTGGCTACTTCAGCCTTTTGGTATAAAAAAATGAGCTTGATCTACAGATAAAGAAATTTTCTCAGCATCCACTCCACATGGCCTATAGTGTTTATGAAGTAGGGGAGTTTTAAAATATGAGTTATAAAATCCTTCAGATAACTTGCTTCTAAGCCCTCGAGCTGGAAAATGAAGGAACATATTGTTTCCATTCTAATAAGGAAAGAAAAGTCATTAATATCCTCAAATATCACCCTATAAAAACTTTGAATGAGGTACAAGGCTTGAAAGGGCATCAATTTCCAATAAGCAGAAGTTTGTTGAGCTTAGAAAAGTTATTATATTTGTTGTTCCACACTAGAATTCAAAACTTTTAAGGTTCGAACGGTAGCTTAAGACATCACATGTCGAAGTTTATCTTAAAAGGTAATGATTCCCCTAGTGTCGTCAACTGGAGAATATTCATAGCTGGAGGAACAAACTCGATGTGAGGAGGATTTTCCCTCAAAAGAGGAGCCATTAGTTCTTGGTTAGTCTCAAGAATGGTCGAAATAACACGTGATTTCAAAATGTTCTCAAAGGGATTGGCATATTGGTTGGGCTTTTATTTCGTAAGATCGAAAGTACTAGCAACCTCATCCTTAGAGATGGAAATGGAGGCAGAAGAGTTAGCAATGATTGGAGTTGATTCCACTCTAGGAATTGGGTTTGAAGTGGATGTAGATGTTTAAGCAGGAATGTCAACTAGCTTAATTATTGGATATGTTGGAGGAGGTGTCACAGGGTCCCCAGATGGAAAAGGTTCCTCCATAGTGGCTGAAGTGTTAGCTGAATTTATGATAAGAGAAAAATAATTGAAGTTTGGATTATTAGTGTAATAATGCCAAAGTATAAAAGGTTTATTTAAAAGGAAAAGACATTGTTATATGTACCAAATGGACCTTATGTATAGGTGTATTGGATAGTGTTTTCACCCATTTCTTCTTTGGAATATTAAACGTGTCTGCATAAAAGGTTCATCATGTTTAGGAATTGGTGATAGGGTGCCAGCTAGAGCCTAGGAAGAAGGTTTCTTCTTAGTTTGTCTAACAAGAGGAGCAGCATCTTACTCTTACTCCTTTTTTTCTACTTCTATTTCTTCTTCTCTATCGTCTTCCCTTAAAATATTTTTTCTCTTTCGAGAAGAAAAATAGGGCATGAGAGGTGGAAAAACTACAACACAAATTGGCTAAGAAAAGGAAAAAATATATAAAGACAAAATTGTAAAAGGTGATAGAAGCCTTAGAAGAAAAATAGGGAATCAAAGGTTATATAGTTAAGTATGATGGCTTTAAATGAAGACCAATATTGTTTGACCACCATGTTGTCAAAGTCTCAGTCATTCAGCATGTAACTCATCCTTAACTATGCTAAAGGTTCTTCAAAATTTCCGTTAATTGGCAATCCCTGCCAAAACAAACACTTTTGGGACTTGAGAAGACCTGGAAAATAAATTAGGGTTGGAAAGACTCCTTTTAGGGACTGGAATGGATTGGTAAAGGCTAAATTGCTTGGAGAAATTAGCAGGTATATAAATTTCCCCAATAGCTCTGGAATTGGGGCAGTGAGAAGCAATGTACCACAGTA
Source organism: Sambucus nigra (assembly GCA_949130495.1). Lineage (NCBI taxonomy): Eukaryota > Viridiplantae > Streptophyta > Magnoliopsida > Dipsacales > Adoxaceae > Sambucus > Sambucus nigra. The sequence continues at coordinate 581,834,980 of OX422211.1, read as the reverse complement.
CAAGTCCCTGGAAATGAAAAAGCTTCCCCACAATGATATATTATCTAAATGTAGGAAGACTATTTCAAAATCGAAGCAAGAAAATAAAGGGCCTCGGGAGTAGATAACAAAGGTTGCAAAAGAATTACCTTAAAGGCATTGATATTGATAAGCATCCAAAAGTGTTAAAATAATACCCCAAATTGACGATTTTTAATTGCTAATTCTCGATAAAATATGTCTTCAGTGCGTATTTGTCTATTTTGTAGGCTTGCTTGCACTTACGGATTTAAAAGCTTTATTTCGCAGCAAAATGTGGTTCAAGGAGCTTAAACCTAACCGCTGTGCCTGTCAACCAGTCCCCAAACGTTCACCTAAACCCATTCCCGACCCTTGTCTATTTAGTTTGCACCCCTTTATTATATTTTTATTTTTTATTAATTTTTTTAGATTTTTATTTGAGTCTTTTTTAATTTTTAGGATTTAGTTTATATTTTTTTTGGAGTCTTGTATATATTTTTAGTATTTATTTGTATGTCGTGTGAATTTTTAATATTTTTTTAATTTTCTTTTTAGTACTCTTATAATTTTATAGGTGTGCATCTTATTAAATTTTTATATTATTTCTTTTTAATTTTTTTAGTTTAGCTTTATTATTATTTTATCTTATTTTTAATGTTCTTACGTTATTTTTATTATTTTTTTAGTTTATTTCGAGTTTTTATTTTTTATTATTAATGGGTTAGGATTTTTTTTAGATAGTGTTATCTTAATAAGGGTACAAATCTACACACACAAACACGCACCCTAGTTATCCTACTCCTACCACACACAAACAACCCCCAACCCACCATCTTCAACCTCTCACCATCTCATTCTCTCTTTCCTCCATTAACACTCCATAACCACAAAACTCACTCCACACAAAATCCATGCACCAAAAACCGGATCTACAAATCCACCGAACCAACCTACTTATCCCCTCACTTCCACCCGCCGGCGCAAATTCCGGAGACCCATTTTCGAACCTGGTCGACCCATATCGGAACCCCTATCCAACCCATGGCAGCAAAACCCACACCAAAAATCCAACCGCGAAGACCTTATTCCAATTACCCAAAACTCGAACTACCATGGTAGCCACCATCGACCCATTTAACCCATAAAACTCGCAAACCTAAAACCAACCCGTGACCTGCCATTGTCGGACCTTAAACCATAACTTATTCGGTCGAGATCAACCCAAATCCACCCATTTTGTTAAACCCACTTAAGCCCTTTTTCCTCCTGCTACCCACCTACCTTTATCCGAACCCCAATCTGGTTTCAAATCCCAACTCGACAACCCGGTTCCATCCTTGCAACACCCCAAAACTTCTCATTGGCTTAACCCAAGACCCATCTCTTATTTTGACTTCCGAGCCGCACTCGATTCCACCTGCATTAAAACCAAAAGACCAAAATAAAAGAAAATCATGAATAACCCCCACATGTTTAATGGCAAATATTCCCCATTTCTAAAACTACCCTCAACTTACCCCCACTATCCACATGCCTTCTATCCAATTCCTAAATTAGCCTTACCCCCCTCTTACCTCACACCACATTGCACATTTAAACTCCTAAATTTCCCCTAGCTCCATGGCCACATTATAAAAGGAAGACTACAAACCCTAACTAAGAGAGGAGGCTCAAGAAGGAAGCTAAAGAAAGAGAAGGACACCAATTTTTTAGATTACTTTAGTTTTTTTTTAGTTTACAGAAAACTAATAATAATAATAATAATAAAGTGAGTGTTTGTAATTATTTTGAGAGATTGTTGAAGTATTCAAGATTATTGCAACTCAAGGAAATTTTGGGTTTGATCTACTCTTCTCTAATTACTCATTTCGTGCTTTTAATTGCTTAATATTATTGTTGGATGATGATTATTGATAACTAATCTCCCATTCAAGGGATGAATTGAAGCCCTCATGAATCCAATTGATTTAGTTTGTTAATTTAATTTTGTTGATTTCCCTTAATTAGTAAATTTAATTCCTACTCTCATTTTCGCATTGAGAAATAGAAAATTATCCTTGAGAAATGATTGAGAATTGTATTACCATTTTATCATTTGATTCAAACTAGAGATAGGCTTATCGAATTGATTAAAATCTTAATATAATTTTCATCTACTCTTATTTTATTTTGTCTAATTAAAATTAGTTGGGTGAATCGATCCTAGCAGGTAATTCATTTGATTAATTTTAATTCATTTTCAGTAGTGTTTGTGGGAATTAAACTTACTTTTCTAAAATAATATTTAATTAATTAATTAGTGTAATGGAAATTACCTTTTGAATTAAATGAATATTTTGGAAATCAATCAAATTAAAATAGTTCAAGTTAGATTAATTTGTGTGAAGTGGGGGTGGATTTACACCCCTTGATCTTTCTCTCTCATTTAGTTACATTTCACTCACCTTTTGTCACACACTTTTTAATAGTTCTTTGCATTTTTACTCTAGTTTGATTACTTTTTCTTATATAGTTCTTAGTCTAGTTCACCATCATCTCAAAATCGTTTTTAATAAAAATATATCCATAAAAAATTTAGAAAAAGTAAAAAAAAATAAGAAAATTAAATAAAAATGAATTACATCTTTCCTCTCTCATATGTTTCATCCTTAGATTAGGATTGATTCCCTTACTTACCTCTATACTTAGTTTGTTATATTTTTTTAGGTATTTGAATGTTTTGATTAACTTGGCTTCAACAATGACATACCTGAAAAACTAAGTTATCAAATGGCGTCGTTACCGATCTTTGGAGTTTGAAGCACTTGGAGAGCATTTTATATTGTAATTCATTTGTTTTCCATTTTTAGTTTTTCGTACGATTTTGCATTTTATCAGAATGCTTGTATTAGGATTATATTATTTGGCTTGTATTGCGATGCTTGGAGACACCATTATTTTTTTTTATATTTGTAATAATTCATAAAAAGAAGAAAAGTGTGATAGGGAAATCGAACAAGATATAGAGAGGGCATCCAAAGGCGAGGATTTAGAAGCCTCTTTACTTTGGGTCTGTAGGACTCCCGAAGCCGACTGAGATAGGCGAGATCTCCCCTGTTCGACTCAAATCGTTCATCAATCCACGCGTGTAAAAATCGTGGGAGGTACATTTCTCAACACTCGCAAATCCCCCGCTAGCGAGTCAATATTGTATGTGCTCTTATTTGATTTTTATTCTCGCATTTATTCTCGAATGTGTGTGTTGAATTGATCAATTAAGACCTACACCCGGTCATTCCCGAGAAGGGATTTCATCATCCGACTCACTCGCTTATCCATTGTGTGCTACCCTAACTATCATTAAATTAAAATCAATCAATTAGCTAGACCCGTAGGTGCACATTTTTGCAAAGGCGATCACTAAGACAAATTCCGTGATTTTTATCACCCGCGGACTTTATTAAAATTTGACAACCCTTTCACTAAATTTTGAAGATAAAAATTGGCTACGTGCGAGTTAGGTTTTATCCTTGGCTTGTGTATGTCCAATTCAATCTTTCGATAGTCGGTTTTAGTGAGTTCATCCAAATTTAAGAGTCAAAATATTTTCCCTATATTTTCTTCATAAATCCAAAAATTATTTTTCCTTCTTTTTCTCCACAAAAGTCCAAAAATATTTTCTTCATTTATTTTTATAAAAATCCAAAAACATTTTTTTCCTTTCATTTTATAAAAATCCAAAAATATTTTTTTTCCTTTTGAAGAACATTTAAAAATTTCAAGAAAATACTTCTCTCATCATGGCCAAAGAACTTCCTTTGCGGGAATACTTTGGCCATTTTCCATTTTCTCGAAGTATGTTTGAAGTTGAGCCCGAGTCGAACCTCCACACTTTACTTAGTGGCTTAAACTCTCACACCCACGTCGTTGATACTCATGCGTCGTCCACGCACGCATCTCACATTCCATCGCCTCCGATGACGAGTATCAACGCGCCAAATGCTTCGTTGTGTACATCTTGTTTTTTAGCCAATCACTTTCCCCATGAGTGTCCATATTCTTCATATCCATATGAACCCACTATGGAACATATGTATCCATACGACACTGTTTCGGAACCCACCTCGGCCTATTGTCATGATATATCCAATCCTGAGTGGTGTGATCAACCAAGCTATTCGTGGAGGCTTGATCACCCTCCTACGCAATACGAATCCCAACCCGATGTTGTGGTTTCTCACACATTCCAACAGACATCATGGCAATCAAGTGCACCCCATCCCTATCAGTTCCCTTCCTATGCACCCAACGATTATCATCCTTTTATTTCTCACGGAGATGCTTTTCCCGTGTATGATACAGTTGACCCCATTCCCCACACTGCCTTTGAGTATTCTCCACTTTCTAATGCCAATAGCGAGTTATGTCCACCACCATCCATCCATCACTCCACCACCATCATCCCCCTCTTCTCTCTAATGCCTTTTGCAAAAGTCCATCCTCGATCAAGAGCAAGCCACTCAATATAACAATGAATCCCTTCAACGGCTTGAACAACGCCTTAATGAATTTAAGTGTGCGAACGAGTCGAATTTCACCCCAAGTCATCCCTTGGTTTCCCCCACGTGGAGTGATGATGAGTCGTCTTGTGCCACTAATTTTGAGTGTGACCAACCCTACTACCACGAGAATCTCGACGTTAAGACCACTCCGTGGTCCTAGCCTCAAGTTGGCAATTGTCTTGATTATCCAAAAATTATGAGACTGATCAAACCCCTATTTTTCCGCAAGATCCCACTATTGATGTTCACATTTCCCCTCCTAAAAAATCCAAAATAATTCCCGAGTCTACACCTATTGAGACAACCCTGTGTGTTCCCAAGGAACCGCTTCATCCTAGGTTAGCTCCGGCTACGAGAGCTCGCCATTTTCTTGAGATTGAATCCGATATGGCTTCTACCTCTCCGTATATGGATCATGTTCCACCCTGCTTGGCTCACTTTGAGTCATATATTAATGTTGATTCTTATATCTCGGATTTGGATGCCTCGTTAGATTTTTCCACCACCTACGATGGTGATATTCTTGGGGAGAATTTGACCACTCCATCCTTAGATATCACGCTCACTTGTGAGTATTCCTTTACTCCCCCCAACGAGTGTGTGTCCCCTACTCTTGAGTTGGATAATCTTCCCGCACCCTTTATACCACCCGATCCACCCTTTATCCCACCCGATCCACCTTTTATCCCACCCAATCCACCCATTGTTCCTTCCAACCCACCACCTGGTTTGGATCTTGATATTATACCTTACATGTTCCCATCCATATCTTTGGATCCTCACCTGAAACCTCCTTCATCCATTCATGAAAGTATATGTGGTTCTACTCTCCACTTCCGTGACACTGGGCATGTTCCTTCACGCACACCACTTACTTGTGGTGTTGATTTTTCTGTTACTTCGCTCACTGATCTGTCACAACGTGACCATTATCATCGTCCATTTATAGAACGGTCATGTAATTTCTATGAGCCTCACCCCATTCCACTTTTTAAACCTTTTCGCCTTCCTCGCCAACTTGAGCACCATTCTTATAGGGCCCTTATTGCCCTCACATTTTGGCTCAATACGGCCCCTGATCGATACCTCTTCACCCTCACCCTTTTCATCCCTCTATATACCCTAATACCCACCCATCCATGGTCCACCGATGCTTTGCATCGTGTGATGCACTTTTCCATACAAGTGCATTAACCCTTTTCGCCTTTATCCATCAAGACTGACGCTTCAATCTTGTTTGGGGGTGATTTTCATCACCCATTTTTCTGCCACCTCGCACTTTCGTAGTTCTTATCCTTAGGGTGAGTTTCGTTCGGTCTGACTGAAGACATTAAACTTAGTGCTATCGGAAGGCAGCCCGTTGTTTCTGAGTATGAGTCTTATCCTATTTAGGGATGGGGTTTCACACCACCCAATGCTTTACCATGCTTTATAGACTTGTATACATTTTTTTATCTTATCACTTATTCAGTTTCATTTTGGCTACATCTTACGGCGGTTGATTCTGGTAATCTCTTTCCTCCCTTCTGCTTTCAATTTTAAAAATAATTTTACTAAACATCGAGGACGATGTTCCTTTTTGTTTGGAGGTGGGAAATTTTATCAAAATCGTACCTCTTTTGAAAAAAATTCAAAACCTGGTTTTTTAAATTTTGTGCAGTTTGTTTCATCTCATTCATTGACGTGCATTTTCTATCGTCCATCTTTTAAGTCTGGGAATCAAGTTAGAGGATATTTTTTCTTCATAGCTTATGGAATACGTACCAAGGTATTTTGCACCATGAATTTCTAGACTCAACAAAATTTGCTCACTTATCACGTCACTACGGCTTAGAGTTGAAGAATACTATAATTCTCAAGAAAACCTTAAAGATCACCAGTGGAGACTTTAGTTTGTGAGATTTGTGCCTTTCACCCTTTCAGAGTGTTTTACGCAATCTCCGAGTCACAAGTTGATTAAACTTCCTATGGTTCCGCATTAAATCACTGTATGATCTCACTATTCTTCACTAAAAAAATTGGCTTGATCACTGAGAACGATATCACTTTCGAGTTGAAAGAAACATGTGTCTTGAATTTGTCACAATCATTAGATTTTCATTCATACACCTACCATTTACCATTCACTTCACCCACTGCCTTCCTATATTCTTCCATATTCCCACATATTCCCCACACCATCCATTTATCATCTCCATTCATATATCATCCTTCATTTTGAGAAAAAGAGTGCTTTCTCAAATGTAAAATGTCTTCCGTGTTGATAGTATAAAAAAAGAAAAAAGAAAAGAAAATGAAAAGAAAATTTGAAAAAAATAGAAAAAAAAAAAGAGTTTGTAGTCAAGTCTTGTGAAATAAAGACATTTGTGCCTAAAGTGTAGAACACTCTTCTCACACATCCATCATCCATCCATCATATTCTACCTCATCTCATGCCATCTTTTTCATTTCGTTTCCCCTCAGCCATATACATCCATATTTTCCCCTATGTGTTCGGGCAAATGAAAGTCAACATGGTGAATAACTCGACGTTCTCATTATAGTGATTAGCATTCTTTCATGAGATCATTTTTCTTTCTAACTGTTCGTTATTTCATATATGTGTGTGAGACGTTTGACCTTGCTTACATTTACCCACCTCCTCACACACAAGAGTGATACACTTACCCAAATCTCGTGAGTTCATTTGAGAGAGCTATATCCAATGAGATTTTTGAAGTTGAAGCATTGATTCCAAAAAGTCTACCTAGAAATTACTCTAATGATACTCGACCTCTTTTGACTGATTCACACCACGCACGTTGAGTTCTAGGAAGGATGTGCCTTGAGTATTTACTTAGGTAAACTTTTATACACTTCGAGCTTGTATTTCTCAAAATATTTATCTCAAAATGAATTGTCCGATTATTTTATGTCTAATAACAGATTGAATGCCATTTGCAAATAAAGAATTTGGTGGGTATATTCCCCGTAAACCCTCATGAGACAAAACTCGTCCTGTAGGGCAACTTATAGGTATAAAGGCTTGTTGCACATGCTAAGTACAATCGTACGTGCCCGCGAAAGTGGAATACTTTTGGTTTCTTATGTTTATTTCTCTCTATATTTTTCTCAAGGACTAGCAATGTTATATTTGGGTGTGGTGCGATAAGTATCCAAAAGTGTTTAAATAATACCCCAAATGGATGATTTTTAATTGTTAATTCTCGATAAAATGGGTTTTATGCCCGTATTTGTCTATTTTGTAGGCTTGCTTGCACTCGCAGATTTAAAAGCTCTATTTCGCGGTAAAATTTAGTTCAAGGAGCTTAAACCTAACCCCTGTGCCTGTTAACTAGTCCCTAAACCGTCACCTAAACCCATTCCCGACCCTTGTGTGTTTATTTTGCACCCCTTTATTTTATTTTTATTTTTTATTAATTTTTTTAGATTTTTATTTGAATCGTTTTTAATTTTTAGGATTTATTTTATATTTTTTTTAAAGTCTTGTATATATTTTTATTATTTATTTGTGTGTCTGTGATTTTTTAATATATTTTTTATTCTATTTTAGTGCTCTTATAATTTTATAGGTGCGCATTTTATTAAATTTCTATATTATTTCTTTTTAATTTTTTTAGTTTAGCTTTATTATTATTTTATCTTATTTATTATTAATGTTGTTAGGTCAGTTTTATTAATTTTTTTATTTTATTTCGAGTTTTTGTTTTTTTTATTATTAATGGGTTAGGATTTTATTTTTTTTATTTTATTTAGATAGTGTTATCTTAATAAGTATACAAATCTACACAGACACACACACACACACACAATAGTCCCATACACACCTAAACAACTCACACACAAACACACTAGTTATTCTACCCCTACCACACACAAACAAACCCGAACCCACCTTCTTCAACCTCTCACCATCCCATTCTCTCTTTCCTCCATTAACACTCCATAACCACAAAACTCACTCCACCCAAAACCCATACACCAAAAATCGGATCTACAAATCCACCCAACCAACCTACTTATCCCTTTACTTCCACCCGCCGGCACTCTGCTCGACCCATACCCGAACCCCTATCCAACCCATGGCAGCAAAACCCACACCAAAAATCCAACCGGGCAGACCTTATTCCAATTACCCAAAACTCGAACTTCCATGGTAGCCACCTTCTACCCATTTAACCCATAAAACCCACAAACCTAAGACCAACCCATGACCTGCCATTGCCAGACCTTGAACCATCACTTATTCGGTCGAGATCAACCCAAATCCACCCATTTTGTTAAACTTGATTAAGCCCTTTTTCCTCCTAGTACCCACCTACCTTTACTCGAACCTTAATTCGGTTTCAAATCCCAACTCTACAACCCGGTTCCATCCTTGAAATACCCCAAAACTTCTCATTGCCTTAACCCAAGACCCCGACCCATCTTCTATTTTAACTTCCAAGCCTTACTCGATTCCACCTGCATTAAAACCAAAAGACCAAAAGCAAATCAAGAATAACCCCCACATATTCCCCATTTCCAAAACTACCCTCAACTTACCCCCACTATCCACATGCCTTATGTCCAATTCTTAAATTACCCCTAACCCCCTCCCCCCCTCCTTACCAAACACCACATGCACATTTAAAATCCTAAATTGCCCCTAGCTCCATGGCCACATTATAAAAGGAAGACTACAAACCCTAAGTAAGAGAGGACGCTCAAGAAGGAAGCTAGAGCGAGAGAGAAGGACACCAATTTTTTAGATTAATTTAGTTTTTTTAGTTTAGAGAATAATAATAATAATAATAATAATAATAATAATAATAATAATAATAATAATAATAATAATAATAATAATAATAATAATAATAATAATAATAATAATAATAATAATAATAATAATAATAATAAAGTGAGTGTTTGTAATTATTTTGAGAGATTGATGAAGTATTCAAGATTATTGCAATTCAAGAAAATTTTGGGTTTGATCAACTCTTCTCTAATTTTTCATTTCATGCTTTTAATTGCTTATTATTATTCTTGGATGATGATTATTGAGCGCTAATCTCCCATTCAAGGGATGAATTGAAGCCCTCATGAATCCAATTGATTTACTTTGTTAATTTTAATTTTGTTGATTTCCTTTGTTTAGTAAATTTAATTCCTACTCTTGTTTTCGCATTGAGAAATGGAAAATTATCCTTGAGAAAGGATTGAGAATTGTGTTACCATTTTAACATTTGATTCAAACTAAAGATAGGCTTATCAAATTGATTAAAATCTTAATATAATTTTCATCAACTCTTATTTTATTTGGTCTAATTAAAATTATTTGGGTGAATCAATCCTAGCGAGTGATACATTTGATTAATTTTAATTCATTTTGAGTAGTGTTTGTGGGAATTAACTTACTTTTCTAAAAGAATGTTTAATTAATTCATTAGTGTAATGAGAATTACAATTTGAATTAAATGAATATTTTAGAAATAGATCAAATTAAAATAGTTCAAGTATATTAATTTGTGTGAAGTGGGGGTGGATTTACATCCCTTGATCTTTCTCTCTCATTTAGTTACATTTCACTCACCTTTTATCACACACTTTTTTCATATTTCTTTGCATTTTTACTCTAGTTTGATTACTTTTTCTTATTTAGTTCTTAGTCTAGTTCACCATAATCTTAAAATCGTTTCTAATATAAAATAATCCATAAAAAACATTTAGAAAAATGTAAAAAGTAAAATAATAGGAAAATTAAATAAAAATGAATTATATCTTTCCTCTCTCATATGTTTCATCCTTAGATTAGGATTGTTATTTTTGTAGGTATTTGAAGGTTTTGGTTAACTTGGCTTCAACAACGACATACCTCAAAATCTAAGTTATCGGAGATGGTTAAACTCAGATCTACCTTTGACGTACCCAACCTCAAGAAAATAGGCATGTTGCCACATTTAAAGGAGCAGCGGTGTCCCACCATGATTGGCATTAAAAGAATCACCTTAAAGATCAAAACAACATCTATATACAAAGCCCAAAGGATAAAGAGAAAGATCCAGCGCCTTATATTTCATCAGAATGGAAACCAAAAAGAAATATAGCATAACCTGTTGAGATTTAACACAAAAAGTGTGCTTTGAGAAATAAATAAATAAAATAACAATAATATCTATTCTCACTCACAGCTCTTGTACTTTTAATGTGTTTTTTCATGAAAGTGGAATAAGATAGAAGTATTTTTTTCATTCTTAAATTTTAGAGGGATCTCAATCGATGCTATATGAGGATGAATATAATCACCAATAGACTTGAACCCACTCAATTGGCAAATATTGAATACAGTGGGTCATGTCAGCCCAAAATTAATCTCAACGCATTTGAATATTGAGTTCCAAAACTTAATAGCATTGGAATTTTTTTAGTTCTATTAGTAAGCAAAGTATATTAAAAAAATTCATCTAAGGGGGAAGAAACCCATATACAAGAGATATACAAACGTCCGACAAAATACCAAAACCGAAAAAAAATGGGGGGATGGGGAGACAAAAGACCTTTCCAACCTCCCCTCAACACCAAAAAAATCTAGGAAACCGCAAATCAGTTCCCTATTCCCATCTCACCCAAAAAAATATAAAAAGCATTGTAATTTATAATGAGACTCCATCTTGATCGGGCTAGAAATAACGACTAAATCATAATCAATATCCGTCAAACTGAATTTTGATGTCATAGATGACACCCACCTCTATTTCCTTGGCCTTAGCTATGTGCATCTGGTTCACCCATTTAGGCAACATGGTGTTGTCCAATTTTTTAGGCCAAAACCTAAACCTGAAGGAGGAGGGTGCAATTAGAATCTTATATAGGTAGGGTTTGATTCCCAAACCTGGGGTAGAAAATAAATAGTGGCAATAAAAGCTCTTCCCTGAAAAAATGGAGCAATGGTAAAGAGAGTGGAACCATAAGGAGTTTGGACGGGGTCAATAATAATCCTAATGAAAACAGAGTAGTTAGCCACAAACTTATTAACTGTTTCATCAAACCGGGAGTAGACATCATATTTTACAGAGATGGATACCATTGATGGTGAAAGGTTGAAGAAAGATAAAATAGTCTATAGAGATGAAAATGTGTTTGGACAAAGAAATTAAATGGTAAAAACGAAGAAGAAACAATGAAACAGGCTTAAATAACTTAATTGTGCCATTTTAAATCAAAAAATGCCAAGAAAATGCTAATGCGTGTCTCTAAGAACATTCCTTCCAAAAAGTAGAATCATGGGAAAGTAGGGAGACAAAAAAGTGCCTTTAGTGACCCCATCAATCATATTACTCTCATGATTAGAAGGAACTTCATACTAATAGGTGCAATGGATAATGGACCAATAACGTTTCGTACCCATTGCGCAAAAGGCCAAGGGATCTTGAGGGTCTAAAGGTTGCTAGCGAGCTAATACGCTAAAGGTGAAAAGAGCTGGAAATTTTTTCACTTTTAATCATATGAGACCACATCTTTTTGCATGTATGGATACCAATACCCTTATTTCATATCTATGAATTCTAGTGATTTTCCCCATGTGTGCCTTCTACATATCCTATTATGCAACTCATAGAGGGTTTGGTCAACGTCGTTCGAATGAACACATTGCAAGTATGGTCCTGAAAATGAGGGATGCTAAAGTTTCTCATCTGCTGATAAATGGAACCGAGCAGACTTTACCCCAATCTTATGAGCATCTTTCTTCTCATCAGGAAAAACATCCTCTTTCAGGTAATGGACTATCAAATCCATCCAACTTGTGGCCTTGTTGATGGACATAGCATGCTCAAATATCTTCCTCTTGTTAATGTTGGGTTGATCAAGAAATTTTATTTATATTATTTATTTCATATCTCCCTTCACAGTTAAAGAAAATGTGTCTAAGGTTTTTACATGACTGTTATTCCCTCTTGGGAACTATTGTATTTGTACGTGCTCGATATGGGTGACCAAATGTTAGGCATCTTCAAGGTATGTTGTTATACATTCATCCCTGGCGTTATAGTCTCCTAGAATTTGATATGATACCAACCTTAAATCACAAAACACATTAAGGTGATGGGCAACTAGGGAGAGTGCCTTCTTTGAACCGTCGACCAATGTTTCGTACTCCGCTTTGATGTTGAAGGCTTCAAATCCTAGCTTGCCCGAGAAGATTTTTCTTCTGGGATACTAAAAGTATTCTCATTCCTTCCCCTTTGGAGTTGAAAGATCCATCGAGATAAAGGCTCCATTTTTTCCCTTCTTCAACCAATTGTTAAACATTCTCTTCACTTCTTGTGTTAACCTCCACTAGTGCCTAGTCATTCAATAATTCAATGATAAAGTCAGCTAGGACATGTCCATTGATGGACATCATGGGCTGAAACTAGATATCAAACCTCCATAACTCCACCGACCACTTAGACCACCTTTAAAATAGGTTGTCCTTCCAGAGCACTACTTTTAGAGGGAAGGAGGACAGGAAGATTATGGTATATGGTTTAAAATAATGTTTCTTGTGTGAGGCTATCACCAGTACATAGGTAAGTTTTACCAAGTGGAGGTATCTTTTCTCAGTGTCGATTAAAGTTTTGATCGTGTAATAAATGGGAGATTTTCCCAAGTTCTTCTCGCGAACTAAGGTCGAACTGACTGTATAATTGGGCATTGCTAAGTATAAATACCCTCTTCGATGAGGATTATTAGCTATAATCGTCAGCTCAAGTACTTCTTTTCTTCTTCAAATACCTAGGTACATTTAACATTTCATATATCATTCTTATTTTTCCTCAATATATGAAATAAAGGTTATTACCTCTCCAAAGATCTTGATATGAACCTATTTAGTGCGGCGAGCATAGTAGTCAACTTTTGCACCTCGTGAATAGTGTTCGGAGGTTTAACCTTCCCTATTACATTGATCTATTGGGGTTTGCCTCAAAATTCCTTTGACTGATAAGATACCCGAGGAACTTTCTTGGTTATATCCCAAAGAAGAACTTGGTTGCATTCAGCCTCATTTTGTATTAGTGAAGGAATTTAAAAGTTCGCATTAAGTCTGCAAGGTGATACTCTTTCTTCCTATTCTATACAAGCACGTCATATATGTACACCTCCACCATCTCTCATAACTTCTGCTTAAACATCTCATAACCATCATCTAGTAGGTTACCCTAGTATTTTTCAGTTCTAATGGCATCACCAATAGTAATGCAGTCCTAATGTAGTGATGAAAGAGTTCTTTCCTTATTCAAATGGTGGGATTTGGTGGTACCCTCAATGGGTGTCGAGGAAACTCATGCACTGGTGGTTGGTCGTCCCGTTGACTAGTTAATCTACCTTGGGCAAAGGAAAAATATCCTTAGGGAAAGCCTTATTAAGGCCAGTGAAGTCTATGCAGCTCCACTTAACATTGCTCTTTTGACCACCACGAGATTTGATAGCCACTTGGGTAATTGAACTTCTTTGATGGACCATGCCTATAAAATTCTCTCCACTTCTTCCTCTATTGCCCTTACTTTTTCAGGGGCAGTTCTTCATGCCTTTTGAGTCACAAGTCGATGTAATGGGTCCACGTGGAGCTTGTGACACATAACCTTAAGATCGATGACTGGCATGTCGTTGGATTGCCAAGCTATAACATCTTGATTGGTTTTTAGGAAAGCAACCAATTTTTCTTTCTCTTTTCCAGTAAAAGTTTTGTCAATCAATAACTTCTTCTCAAGTTGATTGTTGTCAAAGACCACCTCCCTCTATGACCCGATCAGTATGAGCACCCCTAGCTTCCTCAATACCAGGTTGCTCATACTTTAATTTATACTTTGAGGGCATAAATCCCTCTCCTGGTTCCATTACTTTTTCTTTCTTTTTTCTCCAATATTGGTCAGATGGCGATTATGAAGCACTGCTGATATAACATCTGGTTCCCCCTAATCTCTATTATTCCTTTCTCAGCGATGCACTCTAGCTTATAGTGGTTAGAGGAAGGCACTGACCTCATGGAAAGTATCCATCCTCTTTCGAGTATAGCATTATATGGGGACTATATGTCCACCATAAGGAACCCAATAAGTATCTTATCCACATACCAGTTTACAACTCTAAGAGTCATTACTAGGTCATCATAATAAGGAGTCCTCACTCCGACTAGATCTTCATCGGTGAACAATATGTGTTTGGAGTATTCAATATCCTCTTGTTGTCGATGTTTTCCCATAAGTGTCTTGGTCGAGACAATATGGAATTCCTCCATCATTGTTGTGCGATTCTTCACCTCCATTCTCAGAGCATTTCCTTTGATCTGACTTGGGCTTGACGCCCCACGGATTACTGCGAACTCATGGACCAAGTTTTTGTCTAGTATGTTTTGTGTTCTCTGCCCGTGCAAAATTTGTGCCTAAACTTCTTTCTTTTTAAGAAACTCGTCAAGGAGCCCGACCTGGGCTAGTTCCTCTATATGGGATTTTCGGGCCTTGCAATTTGTAGAAAGTAAGGGGTTCCATATATTTACTTGTATCTTAGGCCAAACATATAAATTCACTTTTTACCAAATTTTATCTAAATTTAATTTAAAGTAAACATGCAAGATAACACTTGAAGACAAATTCCAAACCAAAATAAGAAGAAGAAGAAGAAATTGATGAAAAATCCATTTCTGACAAAACCTTTAATTTAACACTGTATGAGAATTGATAGACATAAAACGACTTACAGACTAATTAGAGATCCACTAAGTATAATGCGGAGATGGCTTCAAATCTTTAATAGAGAATGATGTAGTCCAACACAGCCCATAGGAAGTTAATCTTCCCTCGATATCCACCGATCAGCCTTTAGAATACGCAATTCCAATCTTCTTTAACCGCAGAACCTTGACTCCATAAATCAGCAGTAGAGATGATCTCTACAATGGTTCAGAACTTTGAAATGCGTACTTCTTGGTTTGAAAAAGTGATCCTCAAAGATCCAAGAGATTTGGATGAAAAAATTATAGAGTTTGATCATAAAAAGAATTCTAAAAATGCTTCTTCAAAAATCTAATCGTGCAACTCTTTCTATGGGAAATTTTGTTACAAATTGATAGTGACAAATATTTGGAAAAGATTTAATGAAAAATCATAAACATGCATACTCGTTCCAACGAACTGCCACCTCGTTTGAAACGCGTACCCTATCTCATTCGAACGGTTTCCAACGAAACTTCTAACTACATTTCAGAACAAGCACAAAAGGAGATGTTCCAAATCTCATTCAAATATGAGGACCTTTTTCTATTGACCCTATATAACTCGTTCAAACAACAAGTCGGGTCGTTCTAATGAGTTGGAGAGTTTTTCAAAAATTCTTTAAATAATTTCAAAAACTTTTAAATGCAAATATTTTTAAAAAAAATAGATATTTAAAGCTTTAACAAACCACCTCATAATACTTATCGAATGATGTTGTGATCAACGGTCTTCAATTTTGCAAATGTCACCAACTTCTTCTTTTCGAGTACTTGAAAGTGGTCATGAAAGTTCAGTGGGGTGTAATGGGATAATCCAAATAAAAATAAAATGAGCAATTATAAATTTTTCTCTTACAAATCTCCTCCTTTGGCTACTGCAGTACAAAACACAACCCGAAGCCAAATTGACCCCTAAGACTTATACAAATAATTCCTTCCCAACCCAAGAAATGGTAACGCATAAATGTATAAGTCTTCAACTAAAAATTCTTCATCTTGTGTGAACCATAAAATCTTCATTAAGGTGGAATGACCTGCACGCATGAGATAAAAGAAATACCGTGACGCTTACGAGTTTAAAGAAAGAAAATAAGCTCTCCCTCAATTTGTTCTCCCCTTATTTGTCTGTAATAGACAAAGCATAGGTAATTAAGTATGAAAATCAAGCATCATACGATTCCAAATGAAATAAAATCACGAAAATAATCAATTAAGCACATGCAATGAGATTCTGAAGAAGTATACCAACTATTTTTGAATTTTTTTCAATTTTCTCAAGTATAAAAGAAATCAAGTATATGTATAAAAAAGTACATATTAGCACAAATACATCACACCGTGGAATAATACTAAAGTATTCGAATCATAAAAGCAGAATGTAATTGTGTGAACATTTTCCACGGGCAAATCAACATAGGCACACGAAGTCAATGAGATACTTCTAAAGAAAGAACTCAATTTCAACCTTAGGTATAAGAATGTTTAACAAAATGAAATTGAATCGACTCATGCAACATGCCATGAATTTTAATGTTTCTCAAATTAATAATGCCAAACTATTTAATGCTTTTTAAAAGAGTCCATTGTGCAAACCCATTGATCTTTCACTTTATAAAACCCTTACAATCTCACATATTTAAGGATCTACTCTCAAATTTTTGAAGATATCATAATGCTCATGTGTAGCCAAGCATCAATGAAAAGAAAAATGGCCTTGGCACTTTTGTTTTTGTGTCTCATTAATCTTTTAGGCTCTTTTTACAAATGGTAGCTTTTAACGCAAAAAGAATTTTCTCTTTCGTAGCCCCTTTCCATTAATTAACATAAAATAATTTTTTCGAGAAACAAAGCCCAAGGCAATGTTCTTACAAGTACAACTTATCTCTAGTACATTTAGTTCGTTATTAAACATTATTGATATGAGAACACCGTATTCGACATTGATAATCGAGTAAAATGTTCGCAAAGTCCATGCATGTGTGGAATTTAGATGATAAAAATTCTAGCATGAAGAAAGTAATCATCAATGAATAATAAAATGTTAGCGACACATTATTGAGCACACTAAAGAAACAAATTCATGTATCAAAACATCATGAAAAAGTTACATGAATGAATAGAATGGAGGGGTAATTCGAACATCTTAAATGCATATCCATATACAATGAAAAACGAAAATAAAAAGATCTTTTTGTCTTTTTTAAAAAATTTATCAAAAACAAAATATTTTTGGAATTTTTCAAACCTTATCTTAAAAATCAAAAATCCTTTTGCATATTTTAATATTTTTCCAAAATAAAAGCATATATAAACATAGAAATACACTCTAGCAATAGAGATAAATGATGTGAATAAGATAATCATGCTATACTAGATAAAATGCCCAAACTCAATCATTGGTCCGGGAGGCATTCTCAACAGGAATAGGCATCCTTTGAAATTCCTCCATCAAACTCTGTGAAGTTTTGACTAAACACTCTACTTGATCTCGAAAACTCTCAAAGTCTCTATGATCATATGTGGAAGAATGAGTAGGATAGGAGTTCATGCGTGAATATGTATGTGAACTCGTGTGAGAGCATATCGGAGAATGCGCGTGTGAGAAAATCTCCCTAATTTAAAACAAAATTCCCTAAGGTGACATCTTTGTTTACAATGGGAACAAGAATAAACAGGCTTGGATCTACTTTGATCAAAAGGCCTAGTATGCACTCTCCTTGGTGGGTTATGTCAAGGCCCATAAAGATCCATAACAAACTCAAGAACCGATTTGGGTGCAGCATTAGAAGTGGATGCATTGTCATAACTTATTCCTTGCCTCTCATTAAGACCTAAAGCGGGACCAAGGAACATATTTCCTACCTTCTTCGATGTATCCTATATAGTAACGTTGACCTCTCGAGCACATTCAAGATTTTTCTCTTGTTAGGATATAAGGACTTCAAGTTTCTCACGAGTCTCCAATGAAGCTTGAAGATCTCTCGTAAGACTAAACACAATGTTAATCAAATCGGTCTTCTCCCTTCCAACCACAATCAATTGCTCACACAAAGAAACTTTCAACTTGTCGAGTTGACTCACCGACGCCTCACACTCTCTTAAAACTTTCACCTCCTTCTCCAAATCAAACAACCTAAGAGTCAATTTTCTATTTTTCTTTTTTATTCTCAAAGACTCTATGTAAAGTTCACTATAGGCATGTTGAAGTCTACCTTCTCCCTCACTAAAATTCTCTTCATCACACTCAGTCTTTCCAGAATTACTCGATAAAGTGTCGAGGCTATCACATTTAGAAATGTCCTCACGGGCATGGGGCAAACTTGGAGTACTAATGTGACTGGACATGGACACAAGACATGGTTCATGTGGTGATTCATTACCGAAATTCACCAACTCGATGCCATTATCGCTAAGAGTGGATTTATATGCAGCTTGCCTTTGCCCTGTCTCTTTAGCCTAGTAGGACACTCATGGTCTTTGTATCCTTTCTCCTCACATTCAAAATATCTCACTTGATCATTCTCATAAACATTCTTTCCCTCATTAACATTTTTATTTTTTAAAATATTTTTATTTTCGTTTGAAGAATTTTCTTTATTAAATTTGAGGAATTTTTCGCTACCAATGCAAGATCATCTAGATCAAAATCAAACTCAAAGTCAGAATCAAAAACCTTTTCCTTTTTATTTTTAGACTGGGCTTTCAAAGAAATCTTTATTTCTTTTGCTTTTTAGATTTGGGAAACATATCGATTTCATATGTTTAAAGGCCTCCTTTGAGTTCTTTTAACTTAAACCTATCTAAAATTCCTAACGAATTAAGGATCGTGACTTTAGGGATTAAACGGGACGACAGAAAATCCCAAAATCATCTTCACAACTCTCATCTCAAGAATTCTCTCACCTAAATTGAAACTGGAATTGACTATATCAGATAAACATGTATAAAAGTCATCAAAAGTCCCAGATTCTAGCATGGTAGTAGTCTCAAACTATGTGATGAGATTTTGTAGCTTAGAAGGTTTCACAGCATTTGTACCCTCGTGAGTGAGTTGGAGTATCCAATGCTTCCTTAGACGTGGTACACGTCATAATCCGACGAAACTCATCGGGAGTGATTGTGCCAGAAATTGGACTCAAGCCACGGGAGTTAAAATTACTCAATTTAAAACCATCATCTATCAAAGCAGTAACGGTTTAAGACTTTTGACATTTTCATTAGTCACAGTGGGTGGTTTTCACCCTCTTTCACAGATAAGCCAGACTCTCTCATTAGTTGACATCATTCGAGCTTTCCAATATGCATACTTTGACTATCAAAAATAGGTAGTCTATTATACAAATAATGCATATGATCCCAATTTAAATGTCACATAATACATTAGTGTAACCAGCTCATACAGCCCCTAGATATTTAAGGCTTTACCAACCACCTCATAACACTTCTTGAATGATGTTATGATGAACTATCTTCAATCTTTCAAATGTCACTAACTTCTTCTCTTCGAGTATTAGAAAGTGGTTATGAAGGTGCAGTGGGGTGTAATAGGATAATCCAAATAAAAATAAAATGAGCAATTATAAATTTTGCTCTTACACTATTCTCAGTCTTTTAGTCATAATCCTTGTGGTATGCACCCCTCAATGTCACGTTTCTTTTCTTGGGATTGTTTATCATCTTTTGAGGCCACTTGAAATACTGTCGACCTCTGATCTTTAAAAGATCTTATAGATCATCTCAATGAAACTCGTATTGATGGCCTTAAATGCCTTCTCGGGATCCTTCTTCTCAGTTTTCTTTTGCTTTTCATTCTACTTTTTCCCTCCTTTCTTGCTCATTCCTTCTTTATCTCTATTTTGGGTTTGCTCTGGCTGGTCACCTTTCTAGCTAACTACAGCCACTACATCTTCAACCTTTGGGTACTTTTTAATCTTGTCCATGGTATCGTCAATTGTAATGGCTTCCCTCTTGGTGAGAGACTGATGAAGCATGGAACTGCTCGGTAGTCCAATATAGAAGTAAGACACCGCAACTTTCTCGATACAGTCTTCCACTTTGACGTAGACCTCCCAGTATCTCTTGGCATACTCGCGGAGCATTTTCTGAGGCTTCCTTTTCAGCATAAGAAGCAAGTATGTGTAATACCCCGTAATTTTATGGCTTTTAATTATGAGATTAATTAAATAAAATTACTTTAATTGTGGGATTAATTAAATTAATTTGGGTTAATTAATTGGAAATTAATTCGGATTTAAATAACTAGCGAGATGAGAGTTAGTATTTAAATATGATGATAATGTTGAATATTACTGAGTGATTATGGTAATATGTGATTATTGAATTTATTAAAATTGTCATGAGTTAAAAATACGGCAGTTTCGGTAATTAAATTCGGACGTGCGTGTCAGTCGTGTCAGGACCCAATTTATTGAATTTAAAAGTAATTTATTTTTATGTCATCCGTATGATCATTTTGAGTGCGCTAATGTGTTTATCACAACCAAAAACCACCAACGGCAATTAGATAGGAAGAGAGGAAAGTTTCCATATGAGAAACCACTCTTAGAGGCTTTTGCACCACCGTCACCATCACTGGATAGATCGAAAAGAGAGGATCATTCCTGTACCATCTACTACAAAGGATCAGAATCTTCATTACCAGGCAAGTGATTTAACTTGTAATAAATTGGTGCATATATCATCCATGTTAGGTTAGAATTGAAGAATAACCTTGAATAATGATAATTGAATGGATTTGAAGAATTGAAATCGTAATCTGGATATGTTTTGCATGTAGATTAACTTTTGGGATTTTAGCAACCACGAAATCATGATCCATGTGTAGAGAATTTTGAATTTGAAATGAATTATATAGTGTTCTTGAAGAAATAGGAGAACTAGGGTTTTTATATGAAATTATGTGAATTGATCCAAGAATTTGATGTCCTTTTTTGATTTGATGATTCTAAAAAGTTGAAAATTATGCAAACATGTTGGTATGATTATTAGTATACTTGGTTGGGAGTTTGGGACGTTGAAATGAAGAATTAGAGGTGTAAAAAGAGGAAACCCGTAACTGTTTAAGGAAATTATGGGCAAATACTTGTTTGATCGATCGATCGACTCAAGAATGTCGATCGATCGACCTCTTCTGATTTTGGGTAATTGTTTCCCTTTAAGGTTTAATGAAAATCCCAAAGCCAATAATGATTCTTAGGGTGATTAATATGATATTGTGGGACTTAGTTAAGGTCAGTAGGGTCTTAGTTGAAGCCCGAAAAAAAATGGATTACCTTAGGGAATTGAATACTATTGCTTACGAGGGACTACCGAGTGAGGTACGGTTAGAAATCGTTCGAACAGAAACTATAATGGGAATAAAGGCCAAGGTAAGGATAAGAATAGTAACGGGGGGACTTCAAGTTACTGAGGTAACATTAGAAACTAATAGGAGACCTAGTAACCTTTTGGGATAGGTTTAGGTACTCAAATTGATTTGACGAGACTTGTCGCATTAAATAAATATTACGAAGAATATCCGGAACGTAAATATTGTGGGTGAGACTTAATATATAGGGGAGGAGTATACCGATATTGAAAATGTATATATACTGGTTGTGTGATATTCCAGTATATGGATTATTGTGTGTATAACATACCTACCATACTTGCTATCACGAGAGGTCGTTCGTAAGAGGATATTCTAGTCTCGATGTGACCTTCGGGGGGACTTTAGATTGATACCTCAGAACATAGGAGTTGGAAGGGCTAATCGCTGAATGGATAAGTCTGTTGACCTTGGGAGTGTAGGTATGTGCATGACCCATGGGTATGTGAACTATGTTCGCCTCCACTATGTGTTATTTTTATTGAAACGGTTCCAGAGTGATTCGAAACTTGTGATCCTCACGTACGTGATGTACTAGGATTCGATAGCAGAGTATGAGGGCATTATAGGTTCTATCCTTGTGGGGTGCCTGATTTGTATATGAGATATTATACTTGTGTATATACACACACTTGTGACAGTTCTGTCGTGTTGCTTAGTAGATGTGAATAACTAAGATATTTGAATGGGCTAAGAATGTGAGAATTTAATTTACACTTGAGATATGTAATTTAATGAATGTGAAAATGGGTTATGAATATGACTTGTGTGGGTGTTACGAGTAGATACTTTATGTTAGAATGCGAAAGAAGGAGTGGTAAAGACTAGTTAGTTAGCGGCATAACTAGGACGGGTTAAGGGAATACATTAGGCGTGCACATTAGTTAAGAGGTGAGAAACTCATGTGAGAGTACGCAACTAACATGTTTATAATATGTGTTGTTTAATTATAATTTAAACACTTGCTAAAGTTTTAAACTGTTTTCACCTCGGGCCCTGACCCGTTTGCTTTCAAATCTATTTTCTTGTAAAACCTTTTAGGTGCCCAGCCACAGGGACGCCAAGCATAGGAGTTCCATTATGATGACGTGTTGTAACTGCTGTGGAAGCTACAGGATCTTGGTATTAGATGCCTTCATATTTATCCTTGGTTCCTTCAGAGTCATTTGTATCAGTTAGGGCATGTCGCTTATTCTTAATTGGAGGTTGTAGTTACACACTTTCTTTATTTTAGATATTGGTTTATTCAGACTTTTGTGTTGGGACTTTATTTACTCTGTTATTATTATTGTGGGAGTGTTTACTCCAGACTCAGTTTATTTCATTTCGTTGGTTATTCATATGAGATTGTTTATACGATTGATGGTTGATGATTTAATTACTTGGGTAATTGTTAATTTAATTAATAAAATTTGACATCTCTCTTTTTAAATATTAGGTGGCTAGTAATTAACTAATTGTTTTCGACAGTGATGCTAAGACTGAACCAACTTGATATTCTGTATTAATTTTATAAAGGAGTAGCTACCCGGTATTTAATTAGACAGGGTGTTACAGATGGTATCAGAGCATCAGGTTCTAGTGTCCTTTAGGATCTGTGCATCTTATTATGATTTCAGCGTTGCTTTCTTTGATATAGAGCCCTATGCTTAGGATTGTTGATTTCTTTGGTGAGGTTTCGTTCTCCTGCTATAATGTTTATGATAGTGAATTTTATTTGCATTAGGGTGTGTTCATGTGTCGAACAATGCAGTATGTCAGGCGAAGATAGTTGGGCGGACAGCAGGAAGCAAAGATCAGTTGAGGTTATTTGATTTATTAAATAAGGACGACCGTAGTTGAGGTTGGAATTGGAGGGAATCAGACTAAACATTGAAGAGAACCAGCAATGGAAATACTAAAAATATGGAAATGGCATGTGCTAGCCAACGATGGTAAAATATCTAAAGGTTTGGGCATATATAGCAAATCGGGAGTGAAAATTTGGGTAAAACTTTTCTTGGATAGTAAGAGCAGAGTTACAATGGTGAGAGGCAACTACCACACATAGAAGTGGAATGTATTGTCAAGAGAAGGCGCATACGTATGGCTTGGCCATAAGTTCCTTCATCAGATGTTCAGGATAAGATGCGAACGTTGTTCTGAACTCACACAAGAGGGTCGGACAAAGGTCACTTTGTGAAAAGAAATTTAATTGATTTACGAACCTTACACCGGATGAAGTAGGTGAAATTGAGAAGATGAGATTAAGGGGGAAAATTTACATACAAAAAGAATTGTTAGCACCTCTGGGGGAATTTTGCTTGTACGGTCAATGCAGATAGTAATAATGTCGCGTTTTATTAATATGGAGTTAAACGCTTCCTTGTGTGGGGAGCTACAAGAATTGAAGAACTTATATAGAGTAAGACTGGGGGGAAACGGTGTTGGAGAAGCACCACAAGGGGAAGACCGTACAGGGGACCCGTTTAAATGATTTTGATAATGAGTTATTTAACGAGTGATGGTGATTTCAGTAAGAGATGTTGAAACCAGTAACGCGTCCCTTAGGACCATCAAAGTTATGGGAACAATAGAGGTAGCCATTAGAGTCAAGATTACCAACGTCCGAGCGAAGGACAACCTTAACATGGTCAGTGTGACCGGAGATAAGTGGAGTATGTGTAGAGATATTTTGTGGGGAGTAAAACCCGTGCGTTAAAATTTTTCCGAAGCAAGTATAGGGATAAGGGTATGGTGCCTAGCAAGGGCAATAGTTATTAAAATTTTCGGTTTAGTACGGACAAGCGTGTTAAGTCCAGGAACCATTTGAGCAGCCAGGGCGATTGGCAAGATAGAGGTATGAGTTATATCCTCAGAAAATGATGCGTGTTGTATGTGTCAAGAACGAGTTACTACATTTTAATTATTGTCATATTCGCATGAGAGACGAATTTAGTGAGTACCTCGGCAATGTTATTATTTATGTGAATATTTTTCTGGTATAGTGGGGTTACCTTTAGTGTGATCCGCAGAGGATGAATGGGTGTATCGATAGTGGTATATACCTTATTAAAATGTCTCGTTTTAGTGTTGTGTTATACGAGTATGATACTATTCTAATTATGGTTTTTATAATATGCTTAAACCGATAGTGTGCGGATATTGCAAGTCTATCGGGGTTACTACCTTGGTGTAGAATGTTTTGTTCTGGCGAGGCCCCATCTACTAGAGGGTCGGGCTCGCATTTATATTTTTGTATATATATATATATATATATATATATATATATATATATATTGTGGAGACTTCGAAAAGTATAATGGTCTCGGATGTTTATTCCCGGTATGTGTCGGGACTTTATTCATATAAATCAGAGTGTATTTGGTTTACTGTTTGGCGAAAAGATTTAGCTGGATATTATAATTAATGCTCAGGATGTGGTAATAAGAAGAGTGCATTGTTATATCACCCTTTAGAGACGTGGAAGTTAATACTCATAGTTGTATGTCTGGGGACGGGATTTTGAGAGTCCCGATTATATTTGCATGATGTTTATGGAATGTGATTATCATCAATGTTAAGAGACAGTGTATTTCATAAGAAGTTCATTGTTTAAGTGTAATTGTGAAAGGAGATATAACTTTGATGTCAAGATACGGGAATATAGGGGTACATTTTATGGACTGAGGGTCTAACAGATTCTGATGATCGACAATGCTAGGAAGTAGTGTATCGGGGGGGTTCCTTGTTTGGATTTTGCTTTACGAGACATCCCACGCAAGAAACTTAGCGTAAGGTTGGTAATAAGGAGATGTTTGGCCATTCGTCCATGATTTGAGTACCTCGATCGTTATGGAAGTATGTAGTTATAACTGGAAGTTAAAGGGGTAAATTATGATATAAGGCCAGTAGAGCCAGTTGTTAGTGAGGAAGTGTAGATAATTTTGTTTTATTTTGGCAAGTTGAAGGATGAAATGATGTTTAGGAGGATTTAGAATTTCAAATTTGGGGGTGATTGAGAACGCCCAAGTGGTATGGCCACGTTGCAGGGATAATAAAGAGTTTGGAGTAATTATGAAGTGTATGTGATGTTTAAACCCGTGTGTATGGGTTATAGGGGGTGTAGACCCCCTGGTTTACTGATGAGATAATCGTCGAAAGAAGATACATAGAGATGAGTGAGATTTACACTTGTGAGACTGATATTACAAAATAGTAGAGGTGGAATGGATTAAGCATCATAGGAGAAGGACGATAATCATTATACTCATGCACGATCGGAGTAGCACATTTGAAATTGGTTGAAGGGCAGTGGGAAGCCATTTAAAAATGGGGTATCCCTTGAGAAGACAAATATTTAACTATTATGGAGAGTTTAGAGCAGAGTTCCACCTAATCGAATATTGAGGGTGGCTTACGCGTAAATAGAGTGAGGATGTTGATAAGGTATAAAGAGTCCATATGTGCACAACGTGGTGAAAAGTGCACGGGTCAAAACTTTTGGTATACGCCGAGGGAAGAAGAGGGTTATTAAGTATCACTTAACGGGAAGAATTATACGTGAAAGTCGGTATTGAAAGGGGTATAGTAAGTACTAGATCGGTTGGGGTATAGTAAGTAGTAGATCGGTTGGGGTATAGTAAGTAGTAGATCAGTTGGAGCTGTATGAAAGTAATTTTGTACTCATTCTGATCATTTCATTTCCACAACGAGTATAGCTAGTAAGTGAAGTATAATATGGTAATGGGGAGAGGATATTACCTCATGGTAGAGTTTTGTGAAAGCACCCGTACCTATTTATAGTGGCCAATGCGCTTACTGAGGCTTTATGTGGATAAATATTACTATCCTTCCTCTGAATGCTTAGAGGTGAGCGGATTATCAAAGTTTTGGATTAGTCAATAGTTAGAGTTCGAGGACAATAATAAGATAACCACCAACCGTCTTAAGTGGCTTTTTCCTTTTGTAAAAGTTACACCACCGGGATCAGAGATTCGAAGAACGAAAAAGAGTAGTCAGATGTTCTATGGTTTCTCCCAGGATGAAAGTTTTGTGTTTAAATAAACGCGGGAGTTGATACGAAGTGAGGTGCGAACTCACAATAATATTGAGAAAATGCGGCCAATGATGTATAGGCAATTCTTATTCGAATGTGGTTTAGTAAGAGCACGACGTGAGGTGCATTTATTGAAGTGTAACCCTATAATTGATAGAGTATCAAGAGTGTTCAACAAGCTTGTTGTGAAGCGAGGGCTGTAGTGATTGAGCCTTTCTTTGTATTTCGTTTTGGCTACTAGAGGATACCTAATTTTCCAGGTATGCCTACTTTTCTAAATTTCGGGACGAAATTCCGTTATTAGGGGGAATTATGTAATACCCCGTAATTTTATGGCTTCTAATTATGAGATTAATTAAATGAAATTGCTTTAATTGTGGGATTAATTAAATTAATTTGGGTTAATTAATCGAAAATTAATTCAAATTTAAATAACTCGCGAGACGAGAGTTAGTATTTAAATATGATGATAATGTTGAATATTACTAAGTGATTATGCTAATATGTGATTATTGAATTTATTAAAATTGTCGTGAGTTGAAAATACGGCAGTTTCGATAATTAAATTGGGATGCGCGTATCAGTCGTGTCAGGACCCGATTTAATGGATTTAAAAGTAATTTATTTTTATGTCATCTGTATAATCATTTTGAGTGCGCTAACGTGTCCGGACGGGTCGAGATGGTCAGAAAACACTAGTCGGGGGTTTAGTTTGGATCCCGGGGCATTTTAGGCCTAACCGGCAACCCGGGAGGATATTTTAGTCATTTTGACTTTTTAAGGAAATATGACCCACGAATTTTAGACTTAAATTTTCAGCCAACACAAGAACTCTTTCTTTTATCACAACCAAAAACCACCAACGGCAGTTAGAGAGGAAGAGGGGAAAGTTTCCATAGGAGAAACCACCCTTAGAGGCTTTTGCACCACCGGATAGATCGGAAAGAGATGATCATTCCCGTACCATCTACTTCAAAGGATCAGAATCTTCATTACCAGGTAAGTGATTTAACTTGCAATAAATTAGTGCATATATCATCCATGTTAGGTTAGAATTGAAGAATAACCTTGAATAATGATAATTGAATGGATTTAAAGAATTAAAATCGTAATCTGGGTAGGTTTTGCATGTAGATTAACTTCTGGGATTTTAGCAACCACGAAATCATGATCCATGTGTATAGAATTTTGAATTTGAAATTAAATATATAGTGTTCTTGAAGAAATAGGAGAACTAGAGTTTTTATATGAAATTATGTGAATTGATCCAAGAATTTGATGTCCTATTTTGATTTGATGACTCTAAAATGTTAAAAATTATGCAAACATGTTGGTATGGTTATTAGTATACTTGGTTGGGAGTTTGGGACGTTGAAATGAAGAATTAGAGGTGTAAAAAGAGGAAATCCGTAACTGTTTAAGGAAATTCTGGACAAATACCTGTTTGATCGACCGATTGACTCAAGAATGTCGATCGATCAACTGATCAATCTATCGACCACTTTTCTTCGATCGATCGACCTCTTCTGATTCTTGGTAATTGTTTCCCTTTAAGGTTTAATGAAAATCCCAAAGCCGATAATGATTCTTAAGGTGATTAATATGATATTGTGGGACTTAGTTAAGGTCAGTAGGGTCTTAGTTGAAGCCCGAAAAAAAATGGATTACCTTAGGGAATTGAATACTATTGCTTACGAGGGACTACCGAGTGAGGTACGGTCAGAAATTATTCGAATTGAAACTATAATTGGAATAAAGGATGAGGTAAGGATAAGAACAATAACGGAGGGACTTCAAGTTACTGAGATAACACTAGAAACTAATAGGAGACCTAGAAACCTTTTGGGATAGGTTTAGGTACTCAAATTGATTTGACGAGACTTGTCGCGTTAAATAAATATTACGTGGAATATTCGAAACGTAAATATTGTGGGTGAGACTTAATATATAGGGGAGGAGTATACCTATATTGAAAATGTATATATACTGATTGTGTGATATTCTAGTATATGGATCATTGTGTGTATAACATACCTACCATACTTGTTATCACATGAAGTCATTCGTAAGAGGATAGTCTAGCCTCGATGTGACCTTCGGGGGGACTTTAGATTGATACCTCAGAACATAGTACTTGGAAGGGCTTATCGCTGAATGGATAAGTTTGCTAACCTTGGGAGCGTAGGTATGTGCGTGACCCATGGGTATGTGAACTATGTTCGCTTCCACTATGTGTTATTTTTATTGAAACGGTTCCTGAGTGATTCGAAACTTGTGATCCTCACGTACGTGATGTACCAGGATTCGATAGCAGAGTATGAGGGCATTATAGGTTCTATCCTTGTGGGGTGCCTGATTTGTATATGAGATATTATACTTGTGTATATACATACACTTGTGACAGTTCTGTCGTGTTGCTTAGTAGATGTGAATAACTAAGATATTTGAATGGGCTAAGAATGTGAGAATTTAATTTACACTTGAGATATGTAATTTAATGAATGTGAAAATGGGTTATGAATATGACTTGTGTGGGTGTTACGAGTAGATACTTTATGTTAGAATGCGAAAGAAGGAGTGGTAAAGACTAGTTAGTTAGCGGCATAACTAGGATGGGTTAAGGGAATACGTTACGTGTGCATATTAGTTTAGAGGTGAGAAACTCATGTGAGAGTACGCAACTAACATGTTTATAATATGTGTTGTTTAATTGTAATTTAAATACTTGCTAAAGTTTTAAACTGTTTTCACCTCGGGCCCTGGCCCGTTTGCTTTCAAATTTATTTTCTTGTAAAACCTTTTAGGTGCCCAGCCACAGGGACGCCAGGCATAGGAGTTCCATTCTGATAATGTGATGTAGCTGCTATGGAAGCTACAGGATCTTGGTATTATACGCCTTCATGTTTATCCTTGGTTCCTTCAGAGTCATTTGTATCAGTTAGGGTATGTCGCCCATTCTTAATTAGAGGTTGTAGTTACAGACTTTCTTTATTTCAAATATTAGTTTATTCAGACTCTTATGTTGGGACTTTATTTACTTTGTTATTATTATTGTGGGAGTTTTTACTCCAGACTCAGTTTATTTCATTTCGTTGTTTATTAATATGAGATTGTTTATACGATTGATGGTTGATAATTTAATTACTTGGGTAAAATTTGACATCTCTCTTTTTAAATATTAGGTGGCTAGTAATTGACTAATTGTTTTCAACAGCGATGCTAAGACTGAACCAACTTGATATTCTGTATTAATTTTATAAAGGAGTAGCTACCCGGTATTTAATTAGACAGGGTGTTACAGTATGTTCGTGATGAACTTAGTTATAGGCCTCACTGAGTTTCTTAAAACATTTTATCGTCCGGTTTGGTAACTTGTCTAACCATATTTGATCAACATCCCCAAGACTGGAGGGAAATATGCTACACACTAAACTCTTGACGTTATTCTACAGCGTTATGGCTTGGCGATACTATTTGACATGGTCGGTGGAGTCTGTCTTCCCAACGTAAATCGTGAACCGTAGAGAAGAGACTTATTAGGAGGTTTAAACTCCTTAATGTCCTAGGTGAATGGTGATTTCATCTAGATAACAAAGTCTCGTCTAGTAATCTTTTTATTCGTCCGTGTTTCTTGATGAGCAGGGTGACTATCCACTTCTTTCCTGATCAAATCACTTGATCATTTTCGTCTCATCGCTCATCACAGCGGGATCTTCATCCTGGTGATATTTTATAAGGGGAATCCTCCTTCCGTCGCGGGGAACTCCTCCCTCGGTTGCGAGATCTGTTCACCTAAGGACTAGGAGTATGCGACCTATGTCCACGCTTGCGCTTCTCTATTTGTGATTATTTCTCCAGCCTCTCCAAGTGTCATTGGATTGTAATCTTTTGCTCATGTTGATACCTGGTAGCAACCATCTCATCCCGGAGGTGCTTTCATGTGTGTCAATGAGCTTTTAAAGCTAACTAAACCATTAGGTCTCAACGCTTTCGTTAATTTCATCCTCCTGAGGATAATAGCATGTGTCAAAAGATTGATGATAGTCGTCAATCTTTGATTTGATCCTCTGAAGCTTGGGATAAGGGTGACGACCCTATTAGTTGTCATAATTGTCATAATCCATATGGTGACCCTCCTGGTCTCCATGGCTATGCTGGTGATGACCCTCTTGATCATCGAGATTTTGGTGATCTTGGTTGGGTGAGTCAGACATCACAGAAAATTGTCTAGTGGAAAAGAACTAAGATCGTTCCCAGAGACAGCGCTAATTGTAGGTGTGGTAATTTCCTACAGGTAGTGATATTTAATGCATGCAAACCAAACAAAGGTAATAATAGCATAAAATAATTAGATCACACACATAACACAAGATGTACGTGGTTCCACAACTTGCCTACGTCTGCAGGGTGATAGGGTTATTCTTCAATTAGTCAAGAACTTTGGTCAGCAGAGTTGTAGTACTTTTAGACGCTAAAATAATCCATGTCCCATTCATGTGGGGTGGGTTTACATTTATAAGGCAGCTTAGGAGAGTCTTAATCCTCGTTAACAGTTATCCCTAAGAGTTAGAACTTATCATCTATCGTGATCAGTTGTTACAAGTGATATCGTTTAACAGTTCTCCTTTGGCTTAAGGTCTTCATTAATTATAGGCGCACGTGCCAAAGGAATTTTTTACCCCACATAAATGGTATTAAAATGATTTACACATGTCAAGACTTAGAACGCGGGTTAAACACTAAAGTGGCTGTTATTGAGTCATTTAAGTACCTAAGCGGGAATATTTAATTGGGCAACCACCCAACAATTACAAGGCAGTTTCATGGAAATGAACTCTATAAATAAGCAACTAGAGGACGAAGGAAGAGATGACTCCCTCAATAAATAAATAAACTACATTTTCTCATTTTGCCTCTTTTTCCATTTTTTTTTTCTTTTCTTTTCTTTTCTTTTATTTACAAGTTTTTCTTACTTCGAAGTAGTTTGTAAGGTAGATTTTATTTACCTTTATAATTTATGAAAAGTTCCTTTGCCTTTATTTTTAAAATTGTATTTGCATTTCCTAGTGTAATTTGCTTTATTTTTCTTGACATAACTATTATATCTTACTTTGTTTGTCTTAAATTACTGATTTATTCAATTCAAGCTTTGTTATCTTTATTTATGAACTTTACATTCGCTTCTCTAGATTTTAGTCAAGTAAAGTTATTTAGCATTCACAATAAAGTCTTCCCTAAGGGAAGCAGGAGTCTTATTAATTGAAGCATCAAACGGGACACGATTGCCTGATTATCACGAGGCTAAGATAATCACTTGATTGGCAAGACCACATCGTGCCTTGCCCGCTCACATACAACCAAAACACACAAACCAAGCCAATGACCCAAACATGTGAGATAAAAGAAATGTCGTGGTAGAAGCATTATACATTAAGCCTTAAAAGATGGTAGGAATAAGAGTCCACTATCAGTAAAGGATCGGTAGAGGATGGGAGTTAAACTTTATTGTGTATCAATATGGAAAACCTTGTAGACACCATTTTTATTTGAATTAAATTCAAACTAAATGTGTATATGGCAATCACAAATTTCTTGTGAATCCATTTTATTCACTTTTTATGAAGTCAAAAAGAATATATGATTCTCACATACACATCTGGTTCGAATTTGATTCAAAATGGTGGGTGCATAGAACTACTCATCTAAACTTAGGGCGGCATAGTCCATACCTTTTAGACACAACTTTTTTATTATTAGGAGCTAACCATGCTCTTTATTTGACCCTTACTAGTAAACATTCTTTTTCCCAAAGAAATATGTCTGAAACTCTAATTATACGTACATATTGTATCAATATTCTCTAGGACCATTCTACATTCAATTATTTTCCAGTGATTCTTTGTAATTCTTTGTACAATCATGTTTTTGCATTTTGGGGTATGGTAATTCCTAATAGTATGAGATTAGGGTCTCAATTTTTTATTTTTTCAATTTGAATCCAAAGGCATAATAAAAACATTCTTGCATTTATGGCACTTTTGGACTCCAATCTCAAATTTTAACTATTTTGCACCTTAAACTCAAAGCATCAAACCTCAAAGCACCTCAAAATACATATAACCCTTCACATTGGTCGACCAATAACCGAGCAGGAAGGAAAATTCGTGGCGCTAGGGTGCACCACAGATAAGAGAAGAATCACCCCTTAATCAATAGGTCAAAGACAAAAACATGGTACCGGTGACATCTCTGATCTTTAAGAAAATGGTTAATTACACTTTGAACCCTTCACCTTTTCCTCCACTTTTACTTCACCGCCCCTATTTTTATTTTCTACACTAAACTGCCTAAACTTTTTAAATAACTCAAATTACCCCCAAACTCTAATAGTGTTATGTTTTGGGTCGAAAATTAGTCATGTGCATGGCACACGTGGGTATTTTTGCACAAAAATGTCCAAATGTGTCGTGCACGTGATCCATTTTCTATCCAAAGCGTAACACCATTACGGTTTGGGGGCAAATTGATATGTTGTAAAAAGTTGGGTCAAAGTATAATTAATCTTTAAGAAAATGGGGCTAAAGGTTGTCTTAGAGGGGCTTGACTTAGACGGCTTAAGAAGGCTTTTTAACCACTACTTGTCGTAACGTCTGGATGAATCGATAGTTGGGTTACGGTGCCCAACTATGCATGCGTCAGTCCGTTGTCACGAGCATTGACTTGACTTAAATGAGTCGAGTCGAGCCGAGTAGAGCTTGAGATTACTCAAGTTTGATTTGTAAATGTAAATTAGCTTAAAAATATGTTCAAGCTTGATTCATTTTTCTTTCAAGTCGAGCTCAAATGAACTTATAAGTAAACGAACACTAGCCAAGCTCGAGTAACTTAGTTACTTTACACTAGTTTAATATGAATATTTGTGATCGAGTCAAATCTAAGTCAAGCGCAATAAGATAATGAACTTAAAATTTTGTTCTAGTTTGGCCCCTTTATTTTACGAGCATGTCTCGAACGCGATCCGAACTCGAAAAGCACGGTTCGTTTTACAGCCCTAGAGGTGTCATCTAAGACGTCGCTCGAAATCATAGTTACTCTCATCGTTTATCCACGCTTGGTTAAATGCCTTCACTATATTCAGAGCAATGGGCTTAACTCTTAATTGTGGATCACATTGGAATGGAAGGCACACGGAATTTAACGCTGCCAACATTTGGTTCCCAATACTTTACCCCTCAATTAGCCAATGTATCACTATTGCAACATAAAGCATAAAGGTCCGTTTGGTAGAGTGAAAATGTGGAATGAAGGAAAAGTGGAAGGAAGGAAATACTTCGCTTAATTTGGTACACGAGGAAAGTAGAAGGGATGAAAAGTTGAAGGATTCATTTTTTTCCCTAACCCACAAAATTGTATCCCTCCAAAAATGGTAGGAAAATATGAATGAAAGAGAAAGACTCATATAAACATTAATTACTATTATACCATTTTTATAACACTTGAAATTAATTCAAGTATTTTAATCTAAAGTTATAATTGGTAAAACTTGTACAAAAAAAAAAACAAAAAAACAAAACACTTCCTACCAAATACAAGGCAGGATTCCTTCCCTAGTTGATAGAAAAACTGTATTTCCCTATTTTCCACCCTTCCACTTTTCCTTTCTTTCTGCCAAACCGACCTAAGACTCATTTTAAAATTAACTTACCAAGACAAATGTCATTAGGTGTACCTCAAAACATGAAGAAAAGTAAAGGCCGTGTAAGAATTTGTTTGCATTTACACAGATACATGTATGAATCAAATAGCTTCCATGGAAATTTTTACATTAAGAAACTAACAATAATAACAGAGAAAAATTAATGGCTCGTGGCAAAATTCCAAAGTTTCAACAAAGCTCCTTCAATTTGTGATTAGAAACTCAATAGGAAACAGTTGTTAGACACCTTTATCAGACACCCATGACGAATGCACGATCGAATCTGCGCAACTTCTTGGACTCCATGCCTAGACAATATCCGAAAACCAGAACTGAGGGAGTACATTTTGCCCCTCTTGTGCGACCTCCCTTTAGTACAATTTGTAATTGATCTTCCTACTTTTGTAATAATTTCTTCAACTGGAACCCGCAGTTATTCCACAACTAAAGTTCAATTCTTAATATGAGCAAAAAAGTTCAATTCTTAATACTGTGTTTGGATCTCGAAAAGTAGACGAAAGCGTTAGGTAAAGAAAAAAAATATAGTGGTACATGCAATAATTTTTAACATATATCTTTTTTCCCTTCGTGTTTTCTGAGATCCAAACATAGTACAGATAAAAATGAGCACATTTAAGAATTTTGTGGTGAATCACTTTGATGGTGGATTTGTCCTGAAGTATTGTGTTTATGTTGTCTATCTTTTCCTTTGTTTTCTTCGACATTCGAAACATTCAGCACACGGAGATGTATATATACTTGAGTAACTGTGGCCTTGGAGCTTGCTGGGTGAAATTTTCAGGTCCTCCACCATTATCTGTCGAAGCTTCTTATTTTCCTCCATAAGCTCCTCTATCACTTGCTGGTGTTTCAGCACCTGCATGTCCGGAAATTTCATTTATGTGAAAAATTCCCTTTATCTAATAAGGGATAATAGTAAAAAAATAAAAGGAAAGCACTCATCATTTTATTGGGGGGTGAAGTTCAAACTGTCAAAATATCCTAAACAAATAATGTGAAAAAACTAAACCTGACAACTTGGTCATATACATGACAAATGGCGAACTAACATCATAAGAATGAATTATGTTTTGGCTGTCCCTGATCACGCGGTCAACTGATCAACTCGTCAAATGGCTTACCTGGCAGATTCAATATCCTGCCGGTTGTGGGGTCAGGTGCTATGTAAGCTTAAATATGTCCCACCTTTCAAGTGAGTAAATTACCCTACCCTAAACTTTACATATGAAGTATATACATAAAATTTAAGTTGCAGGGAGGAAGCATCAAACATGGACTGGTGTAGTAGCTCTAGGGAAAGCACTAATAATATTGTACACCAAGGTTTAAATTTTGTGAAGTGTGGATTTTTTGCATTTTTCACAATTATTTAACAATCATAGAACCGATCCTACAGCCTTCTCAGTCCACTTCAATACAGTAATTTAATTTATTATAAAGATATGGCCAGTTTATCCACTTTACACCAGCAGTATCAAGGTTGATTAAATTCCAAAGCCTACTAGAAAATCAAACAGGACTACTGACTGGTTCTGGATCATTCAGATTCTGATAACACCTTATAGCAGATACCTCATCTTCATATCATATGACAGCCATATAACTTTTCTATTCCTTCTTATATAAGTTCAAGCTTGATGCTATTGGCACTCTAAAAACAGCTTTAGGTGCTCACTCCATTTTAAGAGGGCGGATAGCTGTTTTTGAAGTCCCAATAATAATTACCAAAGTAAAATAGCTAAACACCTTTATCCATAGAGAAACAGAGGTACTTGGTCTCCCATCCCCCACCCCAAACAATAAAAAATCATTTAAGACATAAATGTCTTTCTATTCAGACATGTGGAGTTCCTCTGTGTGATTATTAAAACTTCATTTAGACAACTATGGAAATAACATCTCGCAAATATATTGGTTTCTAAAAGAGTGAGGTATAATAGTCACACTAAAGCATACCATCTGAAGCATGTTGTTCTCTGACCTCGTGTGCTGCTCAGCCTACAAAAGTAAAATTGAGGAATCAGGATTTCATTTATTGTGAACATTATTATAGCATCAACTCTAACAAATTCCAAAGATTTTAACAAACTTTTCCTTATGTTTACAGTGATGTTCCATTATGTGACATCAACGAACTTCAAGAACAAACTAAAAAAACGTAAATTAAAAATGCGACAGATATTTACCAATGATACAGCCATCTAATATTGTAATAACATGGATATAGAAAGATGATGATAGGCATACAAAAATATATTGATGCATATGTCGGGCCCCAGAGAATTAATTGTATATTTTACGAGTCTCTTTTGAGACCCAAATATTAGACCCGCTAAGGTGTCAAAAAAGGCATTAGCTGGTGTTTGAAATGGAACCCATGTGAACTTCACATATTTACCCATGTATAACTAACGCCTTGATTTTTGTGACAGTTTTGGGGGGGGGCTCCTTAGTATTCCCTCCGGCCCAAATGAAGAGTCCACTTTTCCTTTTCTGGATCGTCCCAAATTAATAAACCGCTTTCTTTTTTTGGACATAATCAATGAACCAAGTTCCACGATAGTGAAGACGAGTTCATTTTGGCCGTTGATCGAGTGTATCCTTGATCTATAAAAAGTAAAGATATAAACTCTTAATTTGGGACGGAGCGAGTATTACTCAATTTTTATGGCTTTATTAACGTTAGAATAAACATACATTCCTAGTATGTTACGTGGAGGGAAAAATTCTTTTGGAATATATTTTGTGTGCCCTCTTTAGTCTTTTTACTTTTTAGGTTATCTTGGTTAGCAAGATATCTTAGTCTATAAATAAGGTCATTGGTACCCACTGTATTCACTTTTCACTTTTGAAAGATTATGAATATATAATAATGAGGTGAGAGATATTTTGATTATTTTTATATGTACATATAATTTCCCCTATGTTTACATCAATGCAAGCGTTGTAGAGCCACAAGGCTCAGAGGAAGTGAACTACCATCGTACCTGTTGTCAGATGTTTTTTATGTGTAAAGCTTTAAAAACTTTGTGAGGGGACAAAGTCTTTTTGTGGGTCCCTTATGTCTCCTTGGCTTCAAAGCCATTTGCTCCCAAAACCCAATTCAAGGAGTCCCACATCGGTTAGAAAGTAAAAAGTGGTGTACTATATCAACACTCGTTTTGGCACTAATGGGCAAGCCCTTTGGGCTTTAGGATTTTGTGTATTCGGTGAGGCAACCTATTGGGCCAAAGCGGCCCGTGCCCGTGCCCGTGTCCCGGGTCTTGGGTTTCGGCTTCGGCTTCGTTGGGCAAAAATTATTTAATTCTTTTATTACAATTCTGAATGAAATAAAAAAATTATTTTGACAGCATAAATT
Organism: Sambucus nigra; assembly: GCA_949130495.1. Lineage (NCBI taxonomy): Eukaryota > Viridiplantae > Streptophyta > Magnoliopsida > Dipsacales > Adoxaceae > Sambucus > Sambucus nigra. The sequence goes on along the minus strand of OX422211.1, from coordinate 581,797,203 downwards.
AATTTCAACACGTTTTAAAAACGTGGGAGTTTATAAGACTTGTTCACTTCCTCCACTCCCCTGATTTATCTCCCAATGTTATTTTCAATTTTGCAATGTTCAGAAAAAAAAATTCATAAATAAAGGTTCAGAATATTGTCTTTTGGATCTGAAAATTTTCCTCTCACTTCCACACTGTTCAAATATAAGGATACCGAGAAATATATTTTTGAATAGATGATAGCATTACATATATGTACCGTGAATAGCTATTTGAGACAGAGTATTGATTTCTGGACTGTTTCATCCTTGGGTGACGGGGCAATTGCAGAATTGCTGCACAATTTGGACAGAGCAACCAAATACCTTAAAGAGAGGGACCTAATCCGTGACTCAACCCAATGAGCTAATTTATATTATTCTAATAATTTGCGTCATTTCTGTAAATTCGTTCTTATTATTTTTATTCTACAGGCAGTACCACGCCTCCGAGATCAGCCCCCATCGCCCGCAGTCATATGGCTTCATCGTTTCATCCACCTCTTGCTTTAGGGCCCCATCCTAACACCCCCAACCGCACCTCCATCCCTCTCTCTGGCGCAAAAGCAGCAGCATTTGGGCCCAAGCCCTAGATCTGCCACCCCGGGGTAGGCCTGTAAACGGATCGGATTCGGACCGAATCAGGCAAATCAAAATCCATATCCGTGTATGTTAAACAGATTCGGATACGATCCGTTTATTAATCGGATCAGATCAGGCAAATCCAAATCCATATCCGTTTATGTTAAACGGATTCGGATCCGATCCGATTATCCGATTATCCGTTTATGTTAAACTTGATTTGCAACATTTTTATTTTCAACTCTTATTTCATAAATTTATTTTGCAAATGTTCCAAAAAAATAGATAATGAAATAAAAAACTATTATAATATATATTTAAAATATTATTAAATACAATATATATTAATTAAAATAATATTATATATAATTTATATATATATATTAAAAATATTAATCGGATCGGATTATTAACGGATCGGAGTATATAAATCCAAATCTGCTCCATTTAATAATCGGGGAATCGGATAATCGGATTTTAGGCATGATCCATATCCGCTTAAATGGATCGGATTCGGATAAAATTCGATCCATTGACAGGCCTACCCCGGGGAACCCCACCCCCACCACGCGAAAACCTAGATGCCTCTTCACAGCAATCAGACATCCCAGATCTGAGATCCACCAACCTAAACCAGAAACATCTTGTATAAACCCTAGTTTGGGGATCTGACGACCTTGCGGATCAACTCCAACCCTCCCCCAACCTCCGACGAAGGTCGCCAATATAGCGCCATGCTAAATGGAGACTTTCAAGCTCTTCTGTCCCAGTCTTTGGTGAAATCGATTGTTATGACAAGATTTTTTCTCGTATCGACGAGGCATCATAAATTCTCACCTCCGTAAACTTCCAGCAACACTACTCCCCTTCTCCACCACTCCCCTCCCCCCACCCCAAAAAAAAGAGAAAAAAATTACCATCCCAGTTCTGATATATCCAAAATCACCCCATGGGGAGAAGTGGGAGAAACTAACGATCTACGTCACGGGGGTGAACCCGTGGGAGAAGACTTAGTCGATTTATTATACGTTGAGTTTTATACGGCCATAGAGCCAAAAAGCAACAAAGCCATTGTCAGCCTTCAAGGTGAAATCTACACATGGAAAGGCCATTGTTCGTATTAGCATCATGAGGCCCAGCGCTTCGGTGCGGGGTTGGTTTCGGTTGCACGGTATTAGGAGTATCGCAACCAGATGATTGAGAGTGATACTTGGGTTCAGGATGTCTGTGAGTCATTCCTTGTGGCCCCCGTTAATGATGCTTAAAACAACCACCTCCTCATTTCTCCACCCCTCCTGTTGATTTGACCTCGTTTCAAGCTCGCTGACAGTTGTTAAGGATTCACTAGAATACTCTATTGGCATTTTTTCGACATATTTGTCGAGGATTAACGGATTCACCCGCACGAGGTAATATCCGGGACTTTTACCCCACCTTTAACGAGGAGGATGTCGGGTTCAATATCGATGATATTTTCGACATTTTTGTTAAGATCGGTTTGGTGACTCAAACTCATTTCGAGATGTGGATTCTTTTGCATTGGTGACTTATTCCAACTCTTAGGGACAAATAGTGATGTTGATGGGTAGAGCTTGGGCCATTGTATTGTGTGGGCTTGTCTGAGCATGGGTATCTAGACCCGATTTGCGATATTTTTTAATCTCATTCTATGATGGTACTTTGGCATCAACAGCTGCAGTCATTGATCGAGAGTGCTTCTACAATGTGGCCCCGTTTTCCAATAGGGTCTCGGGGCGAAGTTCGCATACTCTGTTGATTGGGGTTTTGGCTGCACGTGCCCACCTTTTTGCTAGCATGTACGCAAGTCAATTTCAAGGCTTCGCTTTCAAGTGGGGGAGTGTGGTATTGATTGTGCAGTACTGGCGATACTTCTCCCGCCTCCGCGCGAATCGACTATTTTCAAGTGGATGAGAATGCTGTATACATGGGGCCCTACAGAATTAAATGTATTTTATTATTCGTTAAACGAACACTCCTTTGGAATGCTTTAGACTAGTTTAGTTAGAAGGTTAGGTGGAGGATAATATTTTTGGGGATTTATTTAATGTGTCCTCCTTGAGTCTTTTTATCTTTCTAGGTTATCCTGGATAGAAAGCTAACCTGGCCTTTAGATAAGGCCATTGTCACCCATTGCATTAACTATTTACTTTTGAGAGATGGTGAATATATGAGGATGAGTTGAGAGATATCTTCGATTATATCTATATGTGTGTATAATTTCCGTTGCGTTTACATGAGATACTCACAAACTGATGTGACGTTGTGATTGATTAGGTAGTGATCGACAGCGGCGCCCACCAGTTACCAGATCAATCATAATGCTACCAAATCATTTTATGAGCCATTTTGTGTGCCTATCATTACTCATATACAAACTCCCACTCCATGAAAAGATTAACATAATACCAAATAATGGAATCAACTAAAGTTGTTATAATAAACTCGCAATATTCTAAGAAATGAATTGAAAAAAAAATATGCACTGTCACGTACCAACTCATTTATTTCAGTGCTGTCACCTTTCAAGACTGGATTTTGCAAGAAACTGCTGAGAACCTTCTCTGTTCTACCCCCATATGACATGTTCAATGGAGGGCTTTTTGATGTGAAAGTTTCGTGAGTAGAAACAGTATTTGAATTTCCAGCTTGGGGCAAACCTTGGGATGTGGGATCCGGTACTTTCGTTGCCAATTGCATAATATTTCCAATAGGATTTAGATTTGTGGGATCATTTATATTGGTCATGCCACTTTGCAACGATGCTGGAAGGATACTTTGACCAACACTGGATAAATTGGGTGCAAAGCCAAATTTCATCATCATTTTTGTCATGACTTGCTAGCAAATTGGAGATTTTGAAATAGATTAATAACAAGTGAACATTAGCAGTAGTGAAAACATGACGAAAGATAATGATACGTACTATGAAACCCGATTGAATTTGATGGACTACCCCAGGTTTCACAGCAAGACCTGTCGTTTAAACATCAATATTTTAGCTTTCTAGTGGAGAGAAAGTCAGATAACATTAAGTGTCATTGGATCTGTAATAACTGATAAGTAATGAATAATGGCTGGGTTAGAATTATGGTACAAAGACACGATTTTGGTCAAAGACTCATTCATCTAATTTTAGTCTTGGCAAAAATTTCGGTTTTAGATGAGACAGCAATACATCATGTGAAGGATAAACATTATTAGTTTTAATTTTGGTCTAGGTATTGGTTACGATTTTAAATTCACCCTTTTCCTTCCATAGATTTCTTATATTGGACGCATTTTACCAAGAAACAAATCATGTGTATGAAAATCACTCAACTCTTCATACAAGCTTTTTTCAACTGTTTGGATATAAGCTGGCCAGGTAGAACATAGTCAAATCTTTGCGAAAATTTAAAGATTCCACCACAATAATGGCAACAATTTGTCTTGACATGCGTTTAGTAACACATCCTAATCTAGATTTATCAATATTATAATTAGTTCGTAGTCAGTTCTAAATACATACCAACCCCAAAACCATGGCCAAAACCTACTCCACATCCAATGCCTGCTTGGATGTTCTTTGCTCCGAAGTTCTTCAGCTATAAATAGTGGAAATAAAAGTACAAAAGAGTCATGGAGATTTCACATTTGATGGAATATAAATACATAACAATAATAATAACAATAATACCTAAAATAACATATAAGATAGACATACATATTTATTGGCATGTCTGCCAACACCAGATAAAGCATCTGTTGCACCACTAGTAGCAGCCATAACTTGGTTCAGTACTGGTATTGCACCTGATATGCAAATTAAATTAAATTTTTATAGTCATGTGAGTAGCCATGAATAAAGGAAAAAGATAATTAGTAAGTTTACGACGTATAATAATGTGTAGTGGGAGGGGAAGCGTTAAATCTACACTACACAACAACAACAACAACAACAACTCATAATTTTTGGGAACAAAACTAAGGAATTTCTCTGATTCAATCTTTTCTAAAAATGTAGAAGTAATTACAAATGATGAGTTAATGGGTATTTATAGGAGAGAGGAGAAGTATCTAGAAGGGGTCTCCTAGGCTTTAATTGGTAGAGAGTCTTTAAACTTGTGATGTCCCATGAGCCTTAAACTAACTCCTATTACACCACATGCTAAAATAGAACCTTCTAGAAGCTTCCATCCAACTCCCTTGAAACAACTAAACTAATTAAAAAAATTACAAAAATGACTAAATGGTCCTCAAACTATGCTCCTGCGTCATTTCCCCCCACTTCAAATCAAGCTCGTCCCGAGCGAGGGAAGTTTGCGGCAACATAACAAAACAATCATCAATAAACTCCCCCACTTAAAAGGAAAGTCATCCTCTAAAGCGCCGGCATATTAGCGAGCAATAGGCCCCGTGAGAAGAGTCATAAAAGCCAACCATGGCCGACGACCAAGAAATCGGCCTCGAACTTTGCCACAAAAACAATCATCACTCCCCTGCTTGGGGGAGGGCCCACGATGCCATCTGCATCCCCCATGACTAGTCTCTTCAATGCAAGCCATATGAAAGAATCCCGGAATGCTCTTCATACTCCTCCCAAATGGGATCCACATACCCAAAATCAATCGCGGCCACCCCCAGTAACATGTCATCAATCGGGAAGCTAACCCCATCACAAGTATCTTCAACCCCAAAGAGTGGGAAAAAATCAACCAAATCATACGACTCCATCTCGCAAAAATGCGAGCGAGTCACCCAGCCATCCTCAATAAAAATGTCAAAGAAATCCCCAAGAAAGAACCCAACCTCTTCCTTGAAGATGAGAAAGAAGTCCTCAATCTCGAAAATTGTCAAATCACGGAATCGGGTGCGAGTACTCCAACCATCCTACTCAAATATGGAGAAAAAATCACAAAAAACGAACTCGGGATCTAAACCATCCTCCGTGCCCTCGGTATCCTCAGAGAGCATCATCGTCGGGGGTGGGGCAGCGGGCATCCTCGTCATCAACAGAAACAACCAATGGCAGACGACACCGTCGCACCGGAGGACAAGTAGTCAAAATATCGGTCCAAGCGCCTTGTCTGCGCAAGCATCCACTGATCACGTGCCGCCTCCATCTCAAGATACTCGGCACGAAACTGATTTAGGTGCTAGTGACACTTCTTATGCTCCCCGATAGAGATGGAGCTACATTGGAAAGTCTTTAACTCCCTAAATAGTGAGGAACCTGCCATCTCCCAACAATCGAGGCAATTGGGAAGTTCCTTGATGACGGCACGACTTACTTCGTCAAATTCGGCACAAGCCTCCATGTCTAACCCATACTCTGCATCATCACTTCCGTCCCATGACAAATCGAAAAAAAAAGTAAGTGTCGGGTTGGGGTGGGATTAAATTGGAGGTTTTAGAAAAAATTTGGGCTGAATTGTGATTTTTGAAAAGATAAGGGACTGTAAAGTAATTTTCAGAAATTTTTGGATCAGATTTGGAATTTTCAGAACTTTAAGGACTGAATCGTAAATTTCAGAGGTTGGGAGTAGATCCAAACAATTTTCAGAAGTTGAGGGGAGGGGGTTGTGAGTTGTTTGAAAAGTTTTGGGGTTAATGGGATAATATTGGGAGTCTTTTTTGTTCATAGAAACATGTGGGGCAGAATAGTAAATAAAAGGATGAGGGGTAGAGTTGGAAAAATTGGAAGGAGTATGAGGGTAAAGATCATAACCTCCCTTACAAACCCTAGCTGTCTCCCTATTTCTAAACCCAACAACCTCAACACTAAGTATTACCCCACTGTCACCATGGTTGCTCCAAACCGGAGCTCTGTCGGAGTTAGTCTTGGGCCGGTTACCATCGTCTACCTCCGGCGAAGTTGGATGGCAGCCGGGACCATAAAAAAGATGGCAGGAAGTTAGAGAATGAAGCTAGAGTGTATCGTTCTCTGCTGTGGTTGGGAGGGGTGAACCCGCGCCTGTTTTGGTCTCCTTCTGGCCCTATCGGAGCTCCGATAAGGCTCAAGTACTGTCTTTGAGGACTCTGGGGCCCGGGTATGGCCGGAAATGGCCGAAGATGCTGCTCGGGGGCCTGCTTTGGTCGGGCTGGTCAGAGGAGGTTTTGAAAGGTCCTTAACCCCTCGTATCTGCCCGAAAAGTGGTTGGAACTGGTCAGAAATGGCCGAACGATGCTGGTCGGCCTCCGACTTGGCCAGTGAGGGTTCTGGGTGGCCAAATTTAGGGTTTTGGGTAGTTTGGGGGGTGTTTGGGGATGGAACAGTAGATTAGATTGGGGGGGTTGCCTCAGATCTAAAGACCTAGGATTTTGGGATAGAAACGGGAGTGGAAAAAGAGGTGGTGCCGCTTGACCGCTGGCGGCGGGAGTGTGTTCTGAAGGAGTGACTTGCCGGTTCCTCCGAACCATACGCGTGGCTCCACAACAACCACATTGGCGAGCACATCATGAATGAACGTCGCTCTGATAACAATTTGATGTGTAGTGGGAGCGGAAGCGTTAAATTTACACTACACAACAACGACTCCTCATAATTTTTGGGAACAGAATTAAGGAATTTCTCTCATTCAATCTTTTCTAAAAATGTAGTAGTGATAACAAATGATGAGTTAATGGGTATTGATGAGTTAATATTTTATTATAGGAAAGAGGAGAAGTATCTAAAAGGGGTGTCCCAGGCTTTAATTGGTGGAGAGAGTCTTGATATGTGATGTCACATGGGTCTTGAACTAACTCCTATCATCCCATGCTAAAATAGAACCTTCCATCCAACTCCCTTGAAACAACTAAACTAATTAAAAGAATTACAAAAATGACTAAATGGTCCTCAAACTATGCTCCTGCATCATATAGTATGAGTTAGTTAACAAGATGAGATGTTTTGGCAAAAAGGAAAAACTGCAATAACAATTCGAATCACAAGATATCGATCTCATCCTTTTTTGACAAGAAACAATGAAATAATTTAACAATAAACTATGAAACAGGGATTCTTCAAAATAATCAATGCGCCTGAATTAAATTCCAAATCTTCCTTCATTCAGACCTATCCAACTTAAAAAATAAAAAATAAAATAAAAACTATGGACTCTTTTTAGATTTAAGAAGAATTTCAAAATTGATAAGAACGATATTTTTTAATCAACGTCCTTCTATAAGGTGAGGCAAAGGTACGGAGAGAAATATCGAGGATTTATTGGAACTTTGAGAGAGATAGAAAGAGGGAGAGAGAAGAGAGAGTTGCTATAGCCGAATAGAAAGAGAGATAGAACGATGCAATATTTTTATCGGAAACAAGTAAAGACAAAAATAGACAAGCTACAGTAGACCAGCAACACACAAAAACTAACATAAAGTCAAAGAGTACCAAAGTAAATCTGTAAAAAAATATTAGAGAAAAGGAAGAAAATAACACACATGCACTCTTGAAACACTGCTGCCCCTATTCTGAAACCATCACAAACCTCAAAATTTGACAGTTGCCAACCCACCCACCCACCCACACCCCACCATACCCCATCCCCACCCCTCCGCCCAAGCAGCCAAAAACTCATCCCAATTTTAACACATGCAACCCAATTATTGATAATGAAGGTAAGGCGGAATCCCTTACAACACGCAGTATTTTTAACGTCATTTAGGTGGATGTTGAAACCCAAATCACACGGGCTATTGCAAATCAACTTCCAACATCTATCCCGAGTAGTGGTTGGGGCAAATTAGTCAATTGTATTTTTTGTACTTTTTAGATACTTTGTAATTTAGTGATGTATAGGTACTTGTTAGTGCTAGAACATTCAGGAAGCATCTAACAAGTGGGAGCACATCTAATTGGTGAGTTAGTTACACCCACTTGTGCAAGTGAACCCACTTGTAGATATTTATAGAATGGCTCGAGAACCTTCCCTATACAACTATAAATACCCATGTATGTCATCACTTGTAAGGGACTTGAATTTTGAATAGAATAGAGTATTTCTCTCTCTAAAAATGTTAGATATTTTTAGGAGCCTTTTGACGTATAGTTTACGTCAAATTAGTATCAGAGCGGGTGCCGCTCCAAACTTTGGTGTGTAGTGGTGTGTAGATATTCAAATCGCATCTTACGTGTCAAATGGCTCCTAAGAAGACGAGCCGCCAAGATGAGATTAATCCCAACACATGCCCACCTATTCAACAACAAATTTTTCATCCACAAATCAATCAAAATTCAAGATACTCAATTACCCATAATTTCCAAAACCCTAACCCTAGTAGACATCCATGGTCAAATCCGGCAACCTCCCACCACATCATGTACCCTAATCAAATTTTTCCACCACCCAGACCTCTTAACGCACTAATCCCCTACCAATTTTTAAAAAATTATAATTTAGCCCCTCAATTTTCTGAAATTTACAAATCTGTCCAAAATCTATCAAGACCCTACGATTTAATCCCTCCCTCACCCGAAGAATACCTTTCTTCCAAATTATCGTGGGATGGTGTCAAATACGGCTCGATATGAATGCATGTATTGATTTTGACAAAGTAAGTTGTGCCGTCATCAAGAAACTCCAAAGTCTTTTAGATTCTTGGGCCGCGACGAAGTCATATCTATCTCAAAAGCTTCAAACATTCGAATATAGTGCTTACTCCGTCGGGGAGTATGAAATGTATCATCAACACCTAAATAGGTATGGATCCAAGTATCTTGAGATGGAGACGGCACGTGAACAATGGGTACGTGCACGAGCAAGACATTTGATCCAATATTTCCAGTACTTGTCCACCGGTATACCTCTTACTATATCCGATGTCATTTTCGCGCACACTGATGATACTATCTCTTCGGTCATGCTTTACGAGGATATCTCCGATATTGTTGAGCCCCGGACGATGTTTGATATTGACTATGGGTTCCCTCCTTGTGACTTTATTCTCATATTCGAGGAAGATGGGTGGATCACTCGCCTCGCACCCGATATAGAGGCTTGGAGGCATTTGAGATTGAGGACTTATTTCCCATCTTTGGGGTAGAAAATGAGAGGTATTTTCTAAGGTTTTTTTTTTCCTTATTTGTTGAAAAAGGTTAGGAGACTCGCACTCACTACCGGAAGGTGGAGGTATTTGATTTAACGGATTTCTTTCCACTTTTTGGAGACTATGACGAGATTTGTGATGATAATTCGATGGTTGAGTATATGTTGTTGGGGTAACCACGATTAATGAGGGATTTATGGACACCTTTTGGGTTACTTTTAAGGAGCGCACCACGACTCATTTCCATGTTTTGATGCTACGGAGACTCGTCATAGGGAATTTGGATGACATTTGGCACCAAATGGCCATATCTGCATCAATATTGTCTTAGTTTTTCATTTGGGTGGTTTAAAGGTCAAATTCCTATTTATCGGTCATGGCATGAATTTGTGGTTTCTCTTCAAAAAATTTATGTCAGTCGATATGCGGGACGTTTTAGAGAACGACTTTCTTTTCAATTAGTGGATCCCAAGGACGATGGCCTAACACACACTTTCTTCGCTCGGCACGAGCTCTCTCAATTAGGGAAGAATGATGGAAATAAGAAGGGACAAATTAGTCAATTGTATTCTTGTACTTTTTGTTACTTTGTACTTGTTAAATTTTTTTAAACTTTAGTGATGTATAGGTACTTGTTAATTCTAGAACATTCTAGAAGCATCTAATAAGTGGGAGCTCATCTAATTAATTTATTTAGTTACACCCACCTGTGCAAGTGAGCCCACTTGTGAAATACTTGTAAAATGGCACTAGAATCTTCCCTACACAACTATAAATATCCATGTATGTCATCATTTGTAAGGGACTTGAGTTTTGAGTAGAAAATAGTATTTCTCTTTAAAAGTGTGTGTTAAATATTTTAGGAGCCTTTTGACGCGTAGTTTACTCAGGTTTTAATAATGGTTTAGGGATAGTTTGCGTGAAGTGGTGTTGGAAAAATTGAGGCCAGGCTGGATTTTATGATACGTTAAATTAAAGATTAGGCAGTTTTTTGGATATGGGTGTATTTTAGTGGATGATATTATCAATTCCAACTTTTCTCATGTGGTGCGCAACCCAGGGCAACCCACCCGCCCAGAGAGAGAGAGATTTTTTGTTATTATCTTTAGATAATTTTTAGAATATTAGACCTTGTTAATCTTTTAGTTACGTATTGGAACCATAGTTTATTTTTTGTATAAATAAGAACATTGGTCACTCGTTGTATTCGTTCAATATTAATGAGAGATAAGTAGAGATTTCGTGTTTGCATCGAAGTGGTTTAAAAGGCACGTCGATCGTAGTCTCGACCAGAAGAAATATATTATGCTGCAAAAGAAGCCCGACTGCGTGTAAGAGGCCACAAACAGCTTGACGAATCATATCCAAGCTCTGGTTTCCACCGTTACTCCACCAGCCCCGGGGCCCATGGCCTTTAGTTTCAATAGCCTCACCGCCGTCGACAGTGGCCACCCAACAATTCATTGAGCAACCCCCATTGGTCATTGCCTTTTCCAGTACCTCCCAGTAGCCCGTGAGGTGCGGCGTGAGCCACCTGAAACACCCCACTCCCTGGCGACCCGCCACCAAGCTTGTACTGCATGCTGCCTTCGCGGCCCCTATATGGGCTTCAGCCCCACCCCTTTTTCTCCCATGGCCTACGGCCACCAACCCTACAACACCTACCCATCATTTGCCCGGGAACTTGCCAGACAACCCACCGGCCTCACTTATGTCGACCCCTACACCCACAACTATCACCCGGCTACCAACACACAGTACAGGGGACCCTCCAGACAGCCGACACCCCAGTTCCAAACCCTACCGGACCTGGCGCTACCTCCCGCCCAGAGGCTAACAGCCCCTTTTTAGTCCCGATTTAGGACTTTCTGCACCCACCCAGAGCTGATTTCAACCCCACACATGGCACCAAGCTGTCTGAACCCGACAGGCCTGTGTAGGGCACCCTCTCACCCTCCGGTGACCTCTCGGGGTGTGTATCTCATGCTATGAAGCACCAATTCTTCTAAAACTCATTGCACCCGCAATGAAGAAAAAGATGTTCAAGACTCTTCCCGTTAGTAATCCTTTTTTATCAGAAACAAAATCCATATTATAATTCTCACCACAATAAGCAAATGAATTTATTTAAAATATATTCATCAGAAAAGAAAACATAAACCGTGATTCTCTTGCTCATTCATTTTCATACAAAGAATCAATCCATCAATTATTGGAACCTTGGTCATCACAATATGTAAAAAATTCGAAAGGGGCAAGAAGCTCGAAAGTATAAAGTATATCGTAATACTCGTGTATGCCTGTTCTTAAATTGTACGGCCGCATGGCGGCTTTGGTCGATTCTGTTCAGGGATCTTGGGGAATCCTGGTTTTGCCTTGCCTAGTACTGAGGATGTGCTCTTATAGAGATTCGTGGGCTTTGGTAAAGAGAGATGGGAAGGTTCTTGGGGAATATGACATGTGTTGCCATCATTTGCAGAATTCAGACACTAACGAAAGAACCTGTTTTGAGCATCAATGATTCCATATTGTCTTCATTCACGGGGTGGGAGGGCCGCCTCTGTTGGTTTTTTATATTATTTTTGCATTACCTTAGAGAATTCTTTGTCCACTTGCATTGTATAATCACTCCTCGGTCATACCATAATTCTTTTTTTAATAATAAAAAAAATGTATTGCGTAACATGATCCAATTACTAGCAAACCACAAATATGCTCCAACATCCACCTTATCCTTAACACAGCATCCAAAAATTCAAAATACAATACGAAGTACAGTCCCAAGGTTACATGCTGTATTTCCATTTTATGCCAAGAATACTCCATATACATGGATATGATCCCTAAATGAAATTTCTACATGAGAGTCAACTGTGAAGACAATAAATACAAGTCATTGCCATACTATAATGTATGTACTGAAAGATTTTATAATTCAGAACACATTAACCTATGGTTTTTTAATACTATCTGCAGCCCAAATTAAAAGTCACTACTTGAAAATGACTGGTTATAAATACACACGATCAATGTCCAAGATCAAGACTTGTTAACTAACATGGAATTCGGTTCGCTGATTACACTCAAAAATATAAAGTGGACTATTAATTTGGGACGTCCCAAAAAGAAACACAGGACTATGGCATTGAAGGAAACAAACCCACACCTGACACATTTATGCCTTCCCAATTTTAAGTCACAATAGAAAAGCTTAAATTTTGAAATGATAATACATAGACAACTCGATAAAGAGCTAGTCACAGACTAACCCAATGCTTAATTAACCAGAAATAAGCATGGAAAACCTACTGAGAACTCAAAAAGCAAATAAAAAAATTCATATAAACATTCATTAAAGAGACAATAAAGAGGTGAATAGAAAAAAAAGAAGTATACTTGGTTTGTGGGTGTTCCCATTTTTGGGTTTAAAGAACCCACCAAAGTCCATCTAATGAATGGTTGGTAGAAAGAAACATTAAAGAGAATGGAGGGAAGGGGTAGAAACCTAAGTTTAAAGGGCGTCCAACACCGATACCAAGACCACAACCAATGCCAAAGCCCGTAAATACTTGACCCGCTTTCAAAGTAAATGGATTCTCTAATCTCATGGGCTGTTTTGTAACTGTGATAACTCCATTACTACCAGAACTCTCCATTCTTCTTCAATCACAAGAAAACTCTCTACTTTTTTCTAGTAAGGTGAAGATTGAGAAACAGAGTTGGGGGTTTTCAGAGTGGCAATCATATGTCTGAGTTCTGAAAAAATGGAGCTTTGAGGATTCAAAAATTCTATATGTAGAGAGGAATATATATAGAATTATTTGTAGAGACTGAAGTGTTGTCTCTCTATTGATTTGTGCTTTGAGAGTATCTAGACGCGGATCAATACAAACACGACATGTCAATCTGTACAAACGATTCTGTATAAATTATCTATACGTGTAGAATCACTCTTGAGGATTAGATGGTGAAACAAAACTATTTTAAATTTTATTCTGGTCACACTCCGACTTAATGGTTCAATAAGAAATTTCAATACCAAATTTTGTGTGCAAAATATCTGTATGTTATGAAAAATGTTAGGACCTATTTAATTACATATTTAATAAATGAAATTAATTAATAAAAAAATTATAGCCATTTGCCTAAAATTGTTAAGAAGCACACAAGTAGCTGTAAGAATTTTTTTTATAGCCAATAAAGCATCAAAAAATAAACTTTAACAAAGTGGATGGACCTAGTATCTCATTCATGTGGCACGGAGACGACTTTCTTTCAATTGTCCACCTTGTTCATATTTTAAAATTTTCATCTTTTCACATTCATTTCGTTTCTAGGATGACCCCATATTCAATGTTGAAAAATTTTGGGATGAAATTGATATAATATTCTCGGGTGGTAATGAGAGTAAAAAAAAATCATCCACACACTATGAGGACGATACCCGATTTAATGCAAATGATAATGAGCTTGTACCTATGGTAGTTGATCATTTAATTGAGTTTTCTATTGATGAAGTAAGTTTCACTACATCAAAAAAATATATAAATGATCACGGGCCAAAACCGTGACCACATTGGTCACTGTTCATTATCGTGATTAGGTAAAATTGATCGTGACAAGAATCGTGATCATTTTCAGGGGTGATATATACTAAATATTGATCATTAACCTATATTGTGACTTAACCATGACTATTTACGTACAAATATGGCGCCTAAGTGGTTGTGTTAGTGGTCACGATCTAAACCCGTGATCATATTGTCACACCTCGCAAAATTCGACAGACGGGGTGGCCATCCACCGCCGCCGAACTAGGGCGGGCGTGAACTAAATAAATACCATTCTTAGCATGCGACAGATATGAGACATAAATAAATCAGTCCATAAGATAAATAATTGAATCAATCTCCAATGATCATAGACAACTAAGCGATAAAATATCCATCACATGCTAACTCCGAATAAAACCAATCTCCAATAATGATTAAATAAAATCTGAATGAATAAACCAACTCTAAATGCTCCCACTGAAAATCCTTAAACAACTTTGGAACCGAATCGCCCAATGCTCTCTTAACTGAGTCTCATAACTGAAAGGAAAGTCTAAACCAAACAAAGCAATAAAGTAATTCAGCTCCTGCTACACCTCCAAATGATAACTCCGATAAACTTATGCAGCTTCTCCAATTCTAATCCAGAAAAAAATTAGTCAACGCATGGGTCAGGGCCAAAGCCCCGAGCAAGAATACACACTACTCCCCTCAAATAGGATCCTTGAATCTAGACAGTAGCATTATACGCAATAAATATCACAATAGAATATTTTAAATTAAACGGGATAATTAAACGCGATAAATATAAATCACTAACTACCCATAGAGATCCCCATTTAAAAAGGCACACCAATATGATTTTAAATTTTCAAGTCCCACGATGCTAATTTTATTTAATTAGCTCTTTTTATTATTGTTCTCACTTTTTATTATGACGGTCCTCCCGTCCCGGGTGGTAATCCACCAAAGTGTCACACTTTCCCTTGTCAATAGCCAGCCGAATCCGTTTAAATTGTCGATCCCCGCAATATGACAAGGTTCCAACTCATGACACGACATAAATCGCCCAAGCTGACCCGTTTAAACTGTCGGTCACTGACGCATTATGTCGCCACCAATTTTAATAACCGATTTTATCTTTAGGCATTAATTCTAAATTTCTCAATTTATAAATTACCCCACCCTTTTAATCGATGTGATATCCTCAAAATACCCCTTAGTCCTATACCTAAGGGTCCTCAAGTTATCAATATGTCCAACCCTATGCATAGGATGAATATCTAACTTAAATTTCTACCTAGTCTCATGCCTAGGCTAGCGCAACGACGATAAAGTATCAAAAATCAGCCCACCCCCGACATAATAAACTCACAATAATCTACCCTCACTAGTCCCATACCTAGAAGGCTTAAATCATCAAGAGGCCTACCCACTAGTCCCATACCTAGAAGGCATCCTAAAATATAGGGAGAGAAAAATTACCCAACAACCCGTCGTCACAAAGGCAATATAATAATACAAACAAGTCACACAAACAAGCATAATTAATCAATGTATAAAACTACGCATGATAGTCCAATTCAATTAAACCTTAATTTAATTATCACCTCGACATAAACATCCAATTAATCTCATTTCATTATTTAATTTAAATATACCGCTATTTCATCATTTAAAACATCAAAATTCTAATTTCATTGTTTCAACACAAATTACATGAGTTATACGCCCCTAAATCCATTTATTTTAAAACTAGGATTTTTTCTACATGCAACCTACACCAATAAAACCCAAAATCACTCACGAATCCTACGTACCCAAAGAATTATGAATATTATTCAGATTAAAAGATTTTATAAAAATTGTAACACTCCGCCTAATTAAATACCGGGTGGCCAGTCCCATACCAAATTAAAACAGAATATACAGTTGGCTCATTCTTAGCATCACTGTCGAAAACACTTGCAAATCACCCAATACCCAATTAAGTAGGTGTTAAAAACATCCAAATTTTAATTCAGTAAAAATCACTTTTTTAGTTTACGAATAACACTACACATTTTATCCTATCACAATAATAACTTAACAGATAGCTCAAAAGAATTTAAATGCAATTGGAATAAACATTCCCAAGTAATAATACAATACAGTAATCCCAACAATAACAAAAGTATTAAAACGACACGAGTACAAGACTATATGACTCAGATAGGAAGAAGATAACCGAATTCCTTAGGTCGACATGCCCTAAATAAAATAACACTGTGAATCAAATGAAGATAGGCGTCTAAGCAATACTCCATAGCTCCATAGCTCGTCATAATCCTCTAAGGTTGGTGTCCCTGATGCTGGACACCTGATATAGAAGGTACAATAGAAAAGAGAATATGCAAGGAAACGGGTCAGAGCCCGATGTAAAGTAATTTTGAAAACAGCAAGTATTTCACAAGTGCAATAAAGCATTTATTATGTACATGTTAGTATCCAGACTCTCACTTGATATTCTCACCTCTCATCTAGAGTGCACGCTTAACGTTTCCTATTAACCTCCTAGTTAATGGTTCCTCCTAACTAGATTTTATAATATGATTATATCCCATATCATAACCCCGTATGTCCCATACCATACGTAGTATAATCATTCATATACGTTTCTCATTAATATGAATTAAGCTTTTCAAATCTATAAGAATAAATATTCATTAACTTAATTCAATTCTTTTTCTCTATTTACCGTCATCTACAATTATCACATAGTAGATTAATCTAACCATTATATACATTCATTTAATTCATTATATATATAAACATATATAATACGGCACCCTTAGACACAGCTGCGGTGCATGCATTACTCTGCTATCACGTCCCAGTATCGTTGATCGCAGAATAGGGGACTAAAGGTTCGGTAAGGATTCCTCGAACCACAAACATTAACACAAAAATTAGAGGCGAACATAGTTCTCGTATCCATGGGTCACGCACATACCTACGTACCCATAGTCAGCGGACTTATCAACTCCCCGATAAGTCTTTCATAGACCTATGTTCTCGAGCGACAAATCAAAAATCCCATGGACTCATTAGGATATGACTGCCCTCACGTGCAAACCTCCCATCGATAGCAAGTAAGCTAGGTATGTCATACACATAAATCATCAATTAATCAAATAGGCATTATCATATACCTATAGATATAATATCAACAAGGTAATCACACTACCATAAGAAAATTCCCATACGTAGCATTATATCTCTTAAATCCTACGTATTAAAATATTATGACTTTACTTCTTCAATTTAATTATTCCAGAGTCTCACTCATTACTCAAGGTTTAAATAGGTTTTTCCTTAATACATTTATTCAGTAAGACATCACTAATATCCTACTGGTCCATAACATCTTATCTCCTGAATTACTACGAATTAAGCTCTCCTTTAATTAGGTTTATAACCGATAGTTTCTAATACCTCTTTTATCACTAGGATTAAACCTTCTTGTAAACCTAAGGCTGCCCAGGTGATTTATAAAATTTCCCCTACTAGACCTATCCTTAATCCTCATTCATACAAATTAGAATCCAACATATGAATCTAGCAACCGAAATTTCTTCCAATTTAATTATCATAATTCTCACCAATTAAATTCCAATCACATTAATTCGGTTCTTATCTAAGGTTTACTGATCTTCCCTAAGTCCCATTATATCCAATTAATAATCACCAAAGATTTACAAAAGATTTGGGATAAGATCAAGAATTTAAAAAGAAACAACTTCATAAATTCTGGGGAGGTCGATCGATCGAAGGTAGGGGGTCGATAGATCGATCGCCCAGATATCTGCCCAGATTCTGCAATTCTTATACTACGGGTTTCATAACTTTTGATCATTCAAACCTTCATATTAATAACCCAAATTCCTTATAATCCTTACTGCATGATATAGCAACATATTTAAATGATTTCTAATGCTCTAAACATCCTAGAATCATCCAGAGTTAAAAGGATATATTTATCCCATTTTTCCAGAAAATTATAAACATGATATCTTCAAGAACAAACCAATGATTCTCAGAATTTCTTCAACAACTTAATGATTATTTCGTGGATTACTATCTACCTACAACATAAGTTTGATTCCTCTATATTTCCATTTTCCATAAATCAATCAACAACTCTATCTTTATCTTCCAAACATGAAAAATCTCATTTTTTCATATCTATCCTAACATGGACAATATACTAACTAGATTGCAAATATCAAATACTTGCCTCTAATGAAGATCTGATCCTTTGGGGTGGTGTATCACTGGTGGTTCTCCCTTTCTCCAGTGGTGGTTGGTGGTGATGACCTTTGGCCCTTGTTTCTCCTCCTTTCCAAGCAAGCTTCTCTTCTCCCAAGCACCCTTTCACTCTCTCTCAAAAGGTGACCTCTCAATATTTGTGTAGAAGAGAAAATGAAGCTACGTACAACTAATCTCCAAATACTTATAATAAGACAAAAATCGAAATCACTATTCATCCCCCTGTAAATATGATCAAAATGCCTTTTTGGTTGTCTTTTCAATTCCAAATGACCCGAGACCCAAAACCAACATCCAAATAGACTTTTCTGACTATTTCAACCCTTCTGGACGCAACGACGCAGTCGAAATGACCATAAGGTTGATGTAAAAATAAGTTTTCTTTTTAATTTAACAAATTTGTCCCGACACGTCCCATACTGCGCCCGACTAAAAATTTAAATTATTGAATTAATGACTCACAGCAATAACAATAACATCATAATCATATATTACCTAAATATCTTTAAGTAATATACAGAATCATTCATTTTAATATCCACAATTCGATAAAACCCAAATGAATTAATTAATAAAAAAATCTAATTAATCCATTAATTTAAAATATAACACATTTTAAAAGTCATTAAAATTACGGGGTATTACAAAAACAGCCCCATAGTTAGTGTCCACTTTTTCTAATTAAGTTACTAATTATTTTAAAAAATATATAATTAAGTGTTTAGGCGACACTTAAAATGCATAATACTAAA
This sequence comes from Sambucus nigra, assembly GCA_949130495.1. Lineage (NCBI taxonomy): Eukaryota > Viridiplantae > Streptophyta > Magnoliopsida > Dipsacales > Adoxaceae > Sambucus > Sambucus nigra. The sequence continues at coordinate 581,777,957 of OX422211.1, read as the reverse complement.
AGAAAAGAATAGAGTATTCATGCCTGAGATTAAGTTGAAGAAAAACTGGTAGCACGATTGGATTCCTCTCGAAAAATTAGCAAATAAGTGTTATTGAACAAACTTGATTAAACCCCAATTAAGCCTCCCAAAACTTGTGACAAAAACTTGATTATGTTAGAGGTTGATGATTATGGTGGAGAGGAAAAACTTTTGGAAGAGTTCTCTGGTGAAAAACTTGAGAAAATGTGATTATGAGAAGTCCCCCTACGAATTATTAGTCTTATATACTAATTAGGAATCCTAATCCCATTCTAACACTACAAATAAAATACTGAACTGCGTCAAATCTGGCATCGTCGATCGATAGAACAGGTACGCGATCAGTGGCATTCCCCTTCGTTTAATACCATTTAACTAAAAATTATTTTTTTATTAGTCATGGACTAAATCCGTGACAAATATTTTTCCCTTTTTTTTAGCCTAAACTTCAAACTCTCATAGAAACTTCATATTAAATCCGATTTCGATTCCGCTTGAAGTTTTATTCTTCTAAAATCATAACCAACATATTTATTTAATAAAACTCATTAAATTCAAAAATTTATTTTTCTCGAATATTCCAATTAATTAAAGTAAATAATAAAAACACGGGGTGTTACATACTTCCCCACTAGCAAAGAATTTTGTCCTCAAAATTAGAGGAAGCATACACATCAATGCGTAAATCTTGCAAAAAAAAAATAAGGCTCGCATATGTCTACCCGTATAATGCCATAATTGGGCGTCCATACACCCAATCCTACGGCACCTACCCCACGAACAACAAAATAATATATATATTGTCTATATGCATACGCATAACTATGAAAATAACGACGTACCACACGCTCTCACAAATCCCCCACTCGATCCTATATCCAAAAGTCATCAAAATGCTAACGTCCTCAAATTAAATCTCAACATCAAAAATCGATATATACGATACCTAACATCTGTACTAAAATCTCCAAAATAATTATCGTCTCCAAAATCCATTTAAAGGATCCTCACATTAAGCTTACTAATTCTAAACTCAATGCCTACGACGTTCTTAGCACAAAGCTTCACATCTCCAAGAAACACGTCTAACACGTACGCAAGACCATCTACCTTAAGAAGTACGAATCAACAAAGGGAATCAAAGATCCGCAACGTAGAAGTAAACGGACTCATAACCTACGAGACCTAAGACCATGCTCTGATACCATCTGTCACACCTCGTAAAATCTGACAGACGGGGTGGCCAGCCACCGCCGCCGAACTAGGGCGGGAGTGAACTAAACAAATACCATTCTTTGCATGCGACAGATATGAGACATAAATAAATCAGTCCATAAGATAAATAATTGAATCAATCTCCAATGATCATAAACAACTAAGAGATAAAATATCCATCACATGCTAACTCCGAATAAAATCAATCTCCAATAATGATTAAATAAAATCTGAATGAATAAACCAACTGTAAATGCTCCCACTGAAAATCCTTAAACAACTTCGGAATCGAATGGCCCAATACTCTCTTAACTGAGTCTCATAATGAAATACGACTGGAAGAAAAGTCTAAACTAAAAAAAAAGCAATAAAGTAACTAAGCTCCTCCTGTACCTCCAAACGATAACTCCGATAAACTTATGCAGCTTCTCCAATTCTAATCCTAAAAAAGATTAGTCAACGCGTGGGTCAGAGCCAAAGTCCCGAGCAAGAATACACACTACTCCCCTCAAATAGGATCCTTGAATCCAGACACTAGTATTATACGCAGTAAATATCACAATAGAATATTTTAAATTAAACGGGATAATTAAACGCGATAAATATAAATCACTAACTACCCATAGAGATTCCCATTTAAAAAGGCACACCAATATGATTTTAAATTTCCAAGTCCCACGATGCTAATTTTATTTAATTAGCTCCTTTTGTTATTGTTCTCACTTTTTATTATGACGGTCCTCCCGTCCCGGGTGGTAATCCACCAAAGTGTCACACTTCCCCTTGTCAATAGCCAGCCGAATCCGTTTAAACTGTCGATCCCCCGCAATATAACAAGGTTCCAACTCACGACACGACATAAATTGCCCAAGATGACCCGTTTAAACTGTCGGTCACTGACGCATTATGTCGCCACCAATTTTAATACCCGATTTTATCTTTAGGCATTAATTCTAAATTTCTCAATTTAAAAATTACCCTACCCTTTTAATCGATGTGAGATCCTCAAAATACTCCTCAGTCCCATACCTAAGGGTCCCCAAGTTATCAATATGTCCTACCCTATGCTTAGGATGAATATCTAACTTAAATTTCTACCTAGTCTCATGCCTAGGCTAGCGCAACGACGATAAAGTATCAAAAATCATCCACCTTCGACATAATAAACTCACAATAATCTACCCTCACTAGTCCCATACCTAGAAGGCATCCTAAAATATATATAGAGAAAAATTATCCAACAACCCTTCGTCACAAAGGCAATATAATAATACAAACAAGTCACACAAACAAGCATAATTAATCAATGTATAAAACTACGCATGATCGTCCAATTCAATTAAACCTTAATTTAATTATCACCTCAACATAAACATCCAATTAATCTCATTTAATTCGTTAATTTAAATATACCGCTATTTCATCATTTAAAACATCAAAATTCTAATTTCATTATTTCAACACAAATTACATGAGTTATACGCCCCCAAATCCATTTATTTTAAAACTAGGATTTTTTCTGCATGCAACCTACACCAATAAAACCCAAAATCACTCACGAATCCTACATACCCAAAGGATTATGAATATTATTCAGATTAAAATATTTTATAAAAATAGCCCCATAGATAGTGTCAACTTTTTCTAATTAAGTTACTAATTATTTTTAAAAATATATAATTAAGTGTTTAGGTGACACTTAAAATGCATAATACTAAAAGAAAAGAATAGAGTATTCAAGCCTGAGATTAAGTTGAAGAAAAACTGGTAGCACGGTTGGATTCCTCTCAAAAAATTAGCAAAGAAGTGTTCTTGAATAAACTTGATTAAACCCCAATTAAGCCTCCCAAAACTTGTGACAAAAACTTGATTATGTTGGAGGTTGATGATTCTGGTGGAGAGGAAAAACTTTTGGAAGAGTTCTCTGGTGAAAAACTTGAGAAAAGGTGATTATGAGAAGTCCCCCTACGAATTATTAGTCTTATATACTAATTAGGAATCATAATCCCATTCTAACACTACAAATAAAATACCGAACTGCCTCAAATCTGCCATCGTCGATCGATCGAACAGGTACGCGGCCAGTGCCATTCCCTTTCGTTTAATACCATTTAACTAAAAATCAATTTTTTATTAGTCACGGACTAAATCCTGACAAATGTTTTCCTTTTTTTTAAGGCTAAACTTAAAACTCTCATAAAAACTTCATTTTAAATCCGATTTCGATTTCGCATGAAGTTTTATTCTTCTAAAATCATAACCAACATATTTATTTAATAAAACTCATTAAATTCAAAATTTTATTTTTCTCGAATATTCCAATTAATTAAATTAAATAATAAAAACAAGGGGGTTACACATATGATAGAGACTATGTCAATAATGCGTGTAAAATTATTACGGTCTAGACCCATGGCAACTGACCGTGACAATCATGGAAATTAAAATGATCACAACAGCTGGCCCACCGTTCTGAACTGTGACCAACTTCCTTGTTATTCTATAGGTCACGATCATGGACCATGACCGTCATCATTAACCATGATAACTTATTTTAATTCAAAATAATTACAGTCCAGGACCGTGACCCATTTTGGGGGGTTAAATAAACCTGTTAGGGCTTATTTTTATCATTTCTCTCATTTTAACCCCCCCTCTCTCTCTATGAGCGAAATACACAAACTAGTGGCTACCACCACTTTGGTTATGTAAGGATAAATTTCCAATTGAGTTAATTTGTATGTAATGGCTTAACTCCGAACAAAATATTTTAAGTCATGGGTTAGGCTTTGTTTGTTGACCTTTCAATCATGTGAAGTGTTTGATTGAAGACGTAGTAGCAAAGCTTCAGAGATTGTATATTGTGAAGTGTTTTGTGCCACGTTTTGTCTTCGTGTTTTCGAGGATCTCTCAGGTATGAATGCATATGGATTTTGATTCTTGGAAGTTTATTTTTGGGTGTTTGTTTTCAACTAGTTTGGAGTTGTTTTTAAAAGATTTTAAAAGAAAATTAGTTTTGTTTTAAAGTCGTTCGAGCGACTTTATGAGTTTCGTTCAAACGAGCTTAGCAGTTCGTTTAAACGAACTTCAAATGAACATCAGACGGGTTTTATTTGTTTACAGAACTCGTTTCGTTTGAAGCTCATTCGAAGATGGTTCGAACGAGTTTGGTTGTTCATTCGAATGAGTTTTGATTTAGTTCAAACAATTTTACAATTTCGTTTTAACGGGGTCTTGTTTTCATTCAAAAGAACTTTTTCCAAAAACATGTTGCCTCGAAAAACACGTTTTCTATATAAAAGGGTTCAAGCATTTATTTTTAGAGGGACTTTTGGTGAAAAATATTTTCCTATATATATATCCAAAAGATCCCAAACTGTTGTTTCACCCAAAGTATTTAAGATCCAAGTTTCATCTTTCTATATGCTTTGATATCTTATTTTATGGGCACCAACAAGTTTATTCTCTTCATCTTAATTGATAATTATATCGTGCGGAGGATTCCGTATCGGGGTTGTTATTTACACACGGTGAACTCCGTGGTGTGTTGTTGCAGTGAAGAAGCGAAGCATCCTTGTTCCTGATCCGTAGATGGTTATTGAGCCTATTTAGTAACTATTGAGGCGTGTACTGATTCATATATTGTGGCAGCTTGTGCGGGTGGATTCCTGCATTGCACTATTGAGCAGAGGTTGAAGACTGAAGAGCAGCAAGGCTTGCGAGGGCATCGAGTCTGTCTTGTAAGTCTACTGTATATCTTGTGTAATTCCTCATCATAGTGATTTGTGTGGCTGGGCGTCTGAGGTTTTTCCAGTTATCGTTTTTCCTCGTACATCGACGTATTATGGTTTGATTTATTTATTTTATCTGTTGTCACCTAAATGTATATTTTAGGTTAAGATAAAATTTGGTAAATCATTTTATCACAACAACTTGGTTTAAAATTAGTAAAAAATTTTATTTGGATTTAATTCTATTTAAGTTTATATATTTATGGGTCAATTAAACTTGGACCCCCTTAACTATACCCACACTAGCACTTCACCCCTAATTCTTTCAATTTTTTCAGTTAGCCCCCACTAACTATGAAAACGACTACAATTTACCTCCCGTCGTCTAACTCCGTCAATTTTTGGCGGGAACTGTTAAGCATGTGCATGGCACATGACTTTAAGTAAGGGCATTTTTATCCAAACATAATTGTTTTACAAAAAATCTATAAATAACAACAAAAACATTGAAAAATTAAGAAAACACCAAAAAATATTTTCAAAATATCAAGAAAAATACGAATATATATTTAAATTTTTTGAAAACTACCAACAAAATATTTACAATCTGTAAAATTCTAAAAAAAATAATTCAAAAAATATATTTAAAATAATTACTGAAAAATACATTGAAATACAAAAAAAGACATTTAAAAATATGGAAATCCATAAACAGTTATAAAATTATAAAAAAAGATTAAAAAAGGAAAAATAACTAAAAGAAAAACAGAAAATACGAATATATATTTAAAAATTCTGAAAAATACCAAATAAGTATTTAAATTCTGAAAAATTCCAAAAAAATAATTCAGCAAACATATTTAAGATAATTAGTGTAAAATACATTGAGATACAAAAAAAGACATTTAAAAATATGGAAATTATTAAGCAATTAAAATTGTAAAAGTTGCCAAAAAAATATAAAAACGGGAAAAATATTTTAAAGAAAAATAAAAAATTGATAAAAATAGGAACATATTAAAAAAAATTAATATATATATATATATATATATAGAGAGAGAGAGAGAGAGAGAAATGCATAAAAATACATAAAAAAAATTATAAAAAATTTGAATAATAAAGTATTTCTAATAAAAAAGATAAATTTATAATAAACAAATAAAAAGTAAAAAAGTAAAAAAAAATACATATTTTCAAAAATAATTACAGAAGAAATATAAAAAAATAAAGTAACCCACATATATTTAAAAAAATAATTACAGAAAAAATGGATAAAAAGTAGAAAAATATACCAAATCTCCGAAACATAAAACATATGAGAATAACTAAATTATTTCTGAAATAAAAAATCATTTCCAACAAATAAAAATTATTTCAAAAAATAAAAAAAGATTTTCAGTAATATAAAATTATGTCCAGCATATAAAAAATGATTTTTAGCAAATAGAAATAATTTCTAGCAATAATAAAATATTTTTAGGAAGTAAAATGAAGAAAAAAACATATTTCAACAAAAAACATCATAACCTTACGAATGAAAAAACGAAATTTTGCAAAGAAAAAAAATTAAACCATAGAAGACCTAAACATATGGAAAGAGGGAGAAGGGGCTAGGGGGAGGCGGGGGAGAGGGGGAGGCGGGGGCGGGGGTGGGGCAGGGGGAGGCAGGGGAGAAGGGGGCAAGGGTGGGGCAGGGGGCAAGGGTGGGTGGGGAATGAGGGTGGGGGTTGCCATGGTGGTTAGGGGGGGGGGGATAGAAGAAGAAGAAGAAGAAGAAGAAGAAGAAGAAGAAGAAGAAGAAGAAGAAGAAGAAGAAGAAGAAGACATAGAGGAGAAAGAGAGAGGGTGAAGTGTTAAGGGTTTTAAATAGGTCAAAATAACCAAAGTACCCTTTAACAAGTCATGTGCGATGCACATGACTAATGTTTCCCCAAAAAATTAACGGTGTTAGACAGTAGGGTGTAAATTGTAGTCGTTTTCATAGTTAGGGTGTGTAACTGAAAAAATCAAAAGAATTGGGGGTGAAGTGTTAATAGGGACATAGTTCAGGGGGCCCAGGTATAATTATCCCTATATTTAATTTAAAAATTAAAAATTAACTTTTTTTGTTTAGACCGTCTCTCCCTATTCTTGTGTTTAAGGACTTCAAATTGATATCAGGGCGGGAACACTAAGTTTTTGTGTTATATCCGTGTTTTAGTCATGAATTTTGGTGATTTTTATTCGGATGGTCATTAGGTTTATGGAGAACTGATATTTGATGGGTCTAATTATGCATACTGGAAAATACATATGAAATCAACACTTAAGGTGATAGATGAGCGGGTATGGCAAGCGGTACTAAATGTTTGGTCCCCACCCACAACCTTAGCTGGTGAATATAGGGTTACTAAACCCGTAGAGTCATGGTGTGAGGAAGAGCATAGGTTAGCAAATTATAATTCTCGAGGTTTAAATGTTTTGTTTTGTCCGGTCACACTGGATGAGTTCCGTCATATTGTGAGATATGAAATGTCTAAAGAGGCTTGAGACATACTCCAACTCACCCATGAAGGTACTAGTGTTGTTAAGGTTTCCAAACTCTAAAATCTCACCACTTAGTTTGAAACTATTAAGATGGAGGACAGTGAAACCTTCGATGAGTTCCACGCGAGATTGTTTGATATTGTGAACTCGTCTTTTAACTTCGGAGAGAGAATACCCAAAAATCGAGTAATCGAGTAATGAAGAAGCTTAGAAAATTTCTCGAGTTTAAAAAACGATCGAAAGATTTGAAGAAGTTTAAGAAAAATAAGTATAACAAGGTCGATCAATTCCCTAAAAATCGTAATGATAATTTTAAGAGCGATGAGTATGATAGATGCTTTGGTTGTGAGGGTTATGGATATATGGTAGCTAAGTTTCCCACTAAACTAAGGAAAGAGGGCAAGAAATCGAAGGTGTACAATGTCACCCTTAATGATAGTGATCTGAAAGAGGGATCCGATTCCTCTATTGAGCGCAACTACACCTCGTTCATGGCTAGTCATGAGAGCCCAAATGAAAATTCTTCCCATGAAGATAATTTTGAGCATGACATTTTCAAGGCAATTATTATGATTCCCAAGTAAGTGATGGTGAAAAGAGTGGAGAAAAAGATGAGGATGAAGAAGAGGAGGAGGAGAGTGAACTCTAAGTTGCCTTCCGTAAATTGTATATAAAATCATTTAAACTTAAAAAGGCTAACTTGAAGTTGGAATCTAGGTTGAAAGAATATGACATAGGTAATGATAATGCTAAATTTATTGAGTACCTTAGGTGACATGAGAGGACTCTTAAGAAGAAGCTCGAGTATGTCGAGGATGAGAGAGATAGTCTCCATGGTTTGATGGACATTTTGAAGAAGAGGCTTATTGAGTTTGAAGAATCTAGGAGTTTGATCGAGTCTAGGATTGTTGAGTTAGAGGAGAGATTGAGAGACTCGAGTAATGTCAAATTTGATTTGGAGACTGGGTTCAAAAAGTTGGATAAAATGTTAGCCACTGTTCAAATCAAAGATGGCAAATATGTGATTAGATTCGATGATCCAAATGTTTTCATTATTAAAGTCAAGACCATGATTTTTAGAGAGTCAGTCATTGCTAGGAATATTAAAAAAGGGTCAACCCTTTGGTAACACCCCTTGTCGTGTCTACACATTCACACATTGCGATAGGAAATGTCGCCTTAGGCATTTTTTCTTTGATCATAGAAACGGTCCTAAAAAGTCTAAGTCTAGAGTCACTAAGATTCTCAAAATCCTAAAGCATCACATCACACTTATGTGGATTAGGAAATCATATTTGGAGGCTTTACATGTTAGACTTCTTGATTCTCGAATGCTTGCACATGATACTTCTCGTGCTATATCTAATGATCGATTGTGTTTGTATGTTTGCATACACTAGCTTTTGTACTTCATGATATATTGTTAGCTAGTTGTATGTGATTTGAGTCTTTTGTATTTTAATTTTTCATTTATTGGGTATTATTGTGAAAAATACAAAAAAAATTGTTTGTCCTTTAAGTTATTTTTTTAAATTGGTATCATTTTGAAAAATGTTTAAGAACTCATAAAGATTTTTGGTTTATGTGTATTTTAGTTTTACACATTTTGTGTGGCATATTAGTGTGTTTGAGTCCATTTAATCCCATGTTTCCATGTGGCTAGTACATTTTATCATGATTTTCAATGCTTAGCTTATTCTTAATCATGCTTGCATGGAGTTATTCGACTTTCATTTTCTTAATGGATTCACTTTGTATATGCCTATACACACACATGCACGAGCTCTTTTGAATTTTAACTTCACATGTTATTTGAACTAAGTGAGATCTTCTCTCATCAATCTTTTTATCTACAAATCTGTTGACTATGGGGGATTTGTGCATGTAAGAAACGTGGCCCATGAGTATGTTGATTTTTATTGAAAGGGCAATGAAATGAGCAAATCTCCTTTGTGAAAAAGCCACCATTGGCAAGAGGCTATAAAATAGAGGTAAAAATAAAATATTAAAGACCAACTAGTTTTTTTAAGTGATTTTCAAAAACGGTATCTTCAAAAGAATTTAGTGAAAATATATGGTATTTGTTTAGCTTTTGAGGGTGTTATACTTTAAGATCAAAGGGTTTGCACAATGAATCCTAGTTATGCTTATCATGTTATTATGCTATTGATTTATAGGATCATCAATATTCTAGGCTTGTATGCATTGTGCTTGTTCTTTCATTGAGTTCACTTTATCTTTCACTTGAGGCTAGATCTTAGTTTGATAATTTTTTGTGGTAAAATAGAACTCCATGGATATTTTTGAGTGATTGGATCATAACTCACTTGTATCTATTCCATGTCCATTCATTCCATACAACATGTTTAGACACATCGATACTGTGCTAGTGTGTAATGCTTATGTGTTTTGTGTCAGTTTGTGGTCGTTTATACTTATATATGCGCCCATGTGTCATTGGTATATTTTTCATAATTATATATAGTATCATTTTGTTTTGAGTCTTTACACTTGCATTTAATCCATGTTTGCCATGTGCTTTATCTTTGGATCAAATCGGCATGATATATAATGATATTGGTATCTATTGTTGCTTATTTACATTGGTATCTCATATTTAATTGTATATTCAAGTAGGTATCATATTTTCATAAATATTGGTATTAATTGATCATTATTTGGATTATATGTGCTTGTGTTGCCATGATGTATTTTTGTTGCACTTCACGCCATTGCATGATATTATTATCTTCAGAAAAACTGATTTCTTTTAGCTTTAGGAAAATAATAAAAACAACCTCCTTATTTTGTTTGGAGAAGAAGATTAACTAAATAAGAATTTTTAAACTTGTGAACACAAGCTTCTAAAGGCCTCTAAGTCATTATTGTCTACACAAAATAAGTTGATTCTCCAACACAACAAAAGATATGGCATTAAAAGAGAATTTACACATTTTTCAATGCAATATTTTGGAAAGATTTCCTTTTTGTGCAAGATCTGGTACCTTCATTAGAGCTTAGTTGCAACGAAAATATTCCTCGTTGTGGTACGGATTCGATATCCAATCATATAAGTGACCAAGAAAAAATGGACGGTACCAACGAAAACCTTGTTCATTATAGCAGATAAATCCTTCAATATAACAATGCATGTCAGGCTATTATGGATGGAGTTTTCTCCAGTTTTTATCTACCAAAAGTTTGAAAATCATTTTGGCAAAAACTCTAAATATCTTTTTTATCAATCCAGAACACTCATACTTAAAATACACACATGAAGATGCCATTTTTGAAAGAATAGTTTTTCTATATAAAAAGTATATTTTATAGTGTATTTAACAATTCATCCAAAAACTCACACACAAGTTTAACACATTTTCCAATTTAAGAAAATCCAAATTGTAGTTATGTTAAAACAAGGGTGAATTAAGTCCTTTAAGTTTTTTACCTTTATCTTAAAGCGACATTCTCATTGGTCATGACATGAAGTAGCTCTCGAATGAAGATGAAAAAGTTTGGTCGTGTAATCTTGAACATGGAGTTTTCCCGAATCAACTTAGGTTATGACTCAAAAATGTTTTAGAATGGAATAAGACAATCTAATCTTATAAAGATTTTGAGCATACTTGTTATCTCATAGAAGTTTACCACCATAAAAAAACCTAGCCTATAGATTCGGATAACATTCATTATGACTAAGTTGATGTTAAATTATACAAAGATCAGGAATACATACGATTAAAATTCGAATGCAGCTAGACCTTTGTATAAAAATTGTGACGAATATCACTCAATTTTTTATGCCATGATCTGTTTGGATAATTTGAAAAGTCAGTACGGCTTATCGAGCAACAGTGTAACCATAATTATTAAGTGGGCCAAAGATATTCTCCCGAATGTGAACACGTTGCCAGATAATTATCCGATAATGAAGAAGAGCTTGAAGAGTTTGAAGTGAAAATATATTCGTGCATACAAGTATGATTGCATATTGTACCGCAATAAACACGAACAAAAGGATAAGCTTCATGTACGCAATAAGATAAGATTTACAGTTTGTAAGAGTGGAAATGACAAACCCACTAAATTTTACTAATGCTCGCAAGTTCCAAGGTATTAAAATATTTTTCGTTCGTGGCACGATTATTTTTTTTTTTTCATTTTACCATATAGATAGCATAGGCCATGACATGGCATGCTCGAGCTGAGATGGGAATCTCATGCGTCTTCCCATTGATTCAATCGTATGACAATTTTTAAACACACAACAACCTGATTTTGCAAAGGAACCGCACAATGTCCATCTTGGATTATCAATCAATGTGTTTAAACTTTTCAATAATTTAAGCACTAATCAGAGTTATTGACCGTTCTCTTGGTGCCTTTAAATCTCCCCCAACACTGTATGACAACAAAATTCACATTATTGTCATTATTGATATACTCGGGCAAAAGTCTCCTAGAGACAATAGTGATATTTTCTTAGCCTCGTTAATTGAAGAATTAAAAGGGTTAGGGTTATGGGTTGAAGGCGTGAGGGAGTTTGATGTTTATAAGGGTGAAGAGTTCACACTTAAAGAAATATTATTGTGTGATATCCTCTACTTTCCTGCCTATGGGATCTTATCTAGTTGCAATGTTCATGATTATTGTGGATGTCCCATCTTTGCAAAGGAAACTTAATCCACTTGTCTAAAGTATAATAATAAGATTTGTTATGCCACTCATCATAGATCTCTGTCGAACAATCACTCTTTTAGGAATGATAAGTCTAACTTTTTACCTAATGGTAACGAATGTATAATGCAAATTGTTAGGATTTTTGGTTACTAAATCGAGGAAAATGTAACGGCTACGAGTTCGGGGGAATAAATTTATAAGCAACCATCCACGATTTTCAGGCCAGAAGAGAAAAGATAGGAAGGATTCAAAAGATTCTAGTAAAATAAAGGAATGGTCTAGACGATTAATGTTATTTGACTTTCTGTATTGGAAATATCACCGTGTAATTAATGTGATGCACACAAAGAATAGTTTTGTAAAACATCACATAGGAACATGCCTAGGTGGATATCATTTGAAAGATGGAGAGAAGGCGCGACGCGATCTAAAGGAGATAAAAAATTAAAAAATTGTGGTTAAAAACTGATCCTACAATAGGAAGAAATTTGATTCCCTCGAGTGCTTTCACTTTGAGTACTAGTGAGAAAAAGATCCTCCTAGACATGTTATTCAACTTGAAGCCTCCATCGAATTATGTTGATAATTTGCACAAGGCTATAAGATGAAACACTGCAAGTCTCAAGACTGGCACGTCATTATTTTGTGACACCCCGTCTAATTAAATACTGGGTGATCAGTCCTTATATAAATTAAACAGAATATCCAGTTGGTTCATTCTTAGCATTACTATAAAAAAACTATTACTTACTAACCATCTACACTTATTAATTAAGCTGGTGTCAAATTTTAATCTATTAAATTAATATGCAATGATCTGAAATAATTAAACAAATAAACCACATTCACCCTTTCAATTAACCAACATCATAAATAATGGAATAACTAAATCAAATAAAATATGACAGGGGTAAACATTCCAGCCTGAAACTCCAGTACAATAATCCATAACTAAAACTAAATCCAACAACTGAAAGTAAATGTAGTAAAGTGTCTATGAAAATAATTACTAATAGAAGATTGGCGACATGTCCGACTGAGATAAATAAAATAATGGGTTAGATCTAAAAGAAATGGAGGCGTCTACTACCAAGTCCTGCAATCGTCCACAACAACTGCAACACGTCAAATGAGAATGAACTCCTAATTAGTTGGGCGTCCTTGTGGCTGGGCACCTAAAATGGTTTTTACAAAATAGATTTGGAAAACGGGTCAGAGACCGAGTAAAACAGTTTAAAAATATTTGCAAGTATTTAAAATGTATAAACAGCAGATATTATATACATGTTAGTTTCACGTACTCTTACTTGAGGTCCTCACCCCTCAACTATTGTGCACGCCTAACGTATTCTACTAACCCATCCTAGTTATGCTACCCCGCCTAACTAGTTCAACTCCATTATCTTACTACACATACGTATTCGTGGTGACACCCATATTACCCGTACAATACGTTATTGATTTACTTCCCCATATCATTTAAATCATTTAAAAATTTACCATATAGGCGTTAAGTTTCCTTATTCTTAGTTTATTTTAGATGTCACTATCTTTCCCATATACTAAGCACACACAGTAGGATAAACCACAAGTATATCTATATATACTTATCACTATATATATATATAGAGAGAGAGAGAGAGACACACACACACACACACACACACTAATACAACACCCCTAGTCTGAAATCTGCGGTGCATGCATACTCTGCTACTAAGTTCCGGTACATCACGTACTAAATAAAGGACTGTCGGTTCGGAATCACTCTCGAACCACAATATATAATTCACACATAGTTGGAGGTGAACATAGTTCTAGGCCTTTGGGCTACGCACGTACCTACTCAACCAAATGACCGGGCACACCCTCATTCACACAAGCGATGATCATCCCTAAGTTCTATTTTTAGAGGTACAAGTCAATATCCCCTAAGATGGCTCATCAAGATAAGATTATCCCCTTTTCAAACCTCTCGCGATAGCAAGCAGCATAGGTATGTCATACACATAATAAGTCACACATTAGGTATTAATACAACCTATGTATATATATTCAATAAAGGTAAGCACGTACCCTATTATATATTCCGTATGTAGTCTACATCACTCTCGTATAGCCTGCGTATTATTAACATATCGCTAAACTTCATATTCGTATAAGCCCGAGTGTTTCCCATCACTTGGAAGGTTACCAATTATCTCTTAAGTCTATTCAATAGGTATCTCACCCATTCCCCACTGGTCTAGGTCACCGTTTCCACCGAATTCCCGTGACACGATATCGTTCTCCGAATTAGGTTTTTATTCCTCAATTATGCGTAATTAATCTTAGCCCATAAGTTCCTCTCATGTGACTAAGTCTCAAACCCAATATTGTCCTATTGGTATTTTAAAATAACTCTCTTTATATTTAAAAATTATCTTAAAAGTTAATTCGATCGTTTCCCTCGAGTCCTAAACAAAAAGGGAGAAAACAATCAAAATTTGGGCAGCCAAATCGATTCGCCTGCTACAGGTCTTCATCTTCTTCCTTAAACAGTTACGGGTTTCACCATTTTCACTCAATTAAACCTTCATTACATGAACCCAAACTCCCAACCAAACATTTTAAACATCATACGAACATATGTATATGATTTCTAACGTGGTAGAATCATCAAATTCTCAAGAAACATCATTAAATTGAATTAATTCAGCAAAATTCTTAAAAACCCTAGATTATCATATTTATTCAAAACTCCAACAAAAATTCCAGATTTATTCACCAAATTTTAACATTAATCAATGGATTTCATCCTACATGCATAACGGGATTTATCTTATCTCAACTTCAACCCAAGAACATGTTTTATGTCTTCCAAATTATCCCAAAATACATGAAGTTCATAGATTAATCATCCTACTCTAACATGGACAGTATATCTTTCATAATTTACGCAAGATAAATACTTGCATCTGTTTGAAGGTCTGATCCGCTGTAGAAGAGTGGTATATTTGCGATCATCTCCTCTCGATCTACGCGTTGGTGGTGTTTATGGTGCAAGAATGGTGTACCGTGGCCTTGGGGTCTCCCCTCTTCTTCCTCCTTTGGCCTCTCTGCAACTTTGTAACTTCTAACCCTAGAAGACTCATCTGATCGTCTAATATAAACCTGGGAATTTCGTGGGTCTCCCTTCTCTAAAATTTTAAAAGACCGAAATACCCTCCCGGGGTGCCAGTTTGGCCTAAAAATGCTCCGGGATCCAAACTAAAACCCCTAATACACTTTTCTGACAATCTATACCCTTATGGACACATTGACACACTTAAAATGACCATTTGGAATATGAAAGTAAATTTATATTTTTATTTCCCAAGTTAAGTCCCGAAACGACTGACACTCGCGTACCAACTAAATTTATCGTAAATGTCATATTTTTCACTCACGGTAATTATAATATTTCCCTATCATTATTATTACTCATTCACTAAGTAATATTCAATATAAATAAATATCAACGCTTATCTCACTAATTAATATTTATTTTTCCAAATTAATTTCCAAATACAATTTAATTAATCCCAATCAATTCCCAATATAAAAATCAATAAAACTACGGGGTGTTACATACTTCCTCCCTAATAATGGAATTTCATCCCGAAATTCGAAAAAAGGAAATGCCTGGTACAAATAAGTCTGGATACTTTTTGCGCATCTCATCCTCGCGCTCCCAAGAGGACTCGTCGGCTTTATGATGCCACCACTGGACCCGCACTAGTGAAACTACCTTCGACCTAAGTCTCCTCTTGCTATAGTCTAAGATAAAAATAAGCCTCGCCTCATATGAAATGTCGGGCTACAAATCGATCTCCTCCAAGGCAATATGAGTGTGATCCAACTCATCCCAAAGATATTGCCTCAGCAAAGAAATATGAAAGACATCATGAATTCGATGCAGGTGCTCCGGTAACCCAAGTTTGTATGCAACTGGCCCAATCCCTCGATGATATGGAATGTTCCCACGCATCTCGGTGCCAACTTACTTTCTTCCTGAACCTCATTATCCCCTTCATAGGAGATACATGTAGCAGCACTTGGTCCCCTACATTAAACTCCAGTAAGTACAGCTTAGCATCCGCATAACTCTTCTGTCAATTATGGGCTATCCGTATACAGCTCCGAATCAACTCAATCTTGGCTGACGTATCCTCAATCAACTCCGGCTCAAGAAGCTTGTTGTCCTCCACCTTCAACCAATAAGCGGGCGAACGACAAGGTCTACCGTACAACGCCTTGAACGGTGCCATTCCAATCATGAACTGGTAGGAGTTGTTATACGTAAACTCCACCAGTAGAATATATTGTTCCTAACCTCCCCCAAAATCAAGGATACACATCTGTAGCATATTTTCTAACTTCTGATTAGTCCTCTCCGTCTTCCCGTCCATCTGCGGGTGATAATCCATACTCAACCCCAACTCGGTACCCATAGCCTCCAGGAAACTCTCCCAAAATCGAGATACGAAAATCTTATCCCTGTCGAACACAATGTCTAATGGCACCCCATGCAATCTCACTATCTCAGCAATAAAAATCGGGAGATACTGTCCCGTAGTGTAATCAGTCTGAACTGGCCGGAAGTGAGAAGTCAAGCGATCCACTATCACCCATATAGAATTGCGACCTCTCTGTGAAGTAGGTAACCCAGTAATAAAATCTATGGAAATGCTCTCCCATTTCCACATCAGGATCTCTAAAGGCTGTAGAACCCCTGTCGTCTTCTGATGGTCCACTTTCACCAACTGGCAAGTGGTACACCTCGAAACAAACTTAGCAGTGTCTCTCTTTATCCCACTGCACCAGTACTGCCGTCTCATGTCTTTATACATTTTATCCCCTCCAGGATGTACCATAAACCGCGACCCGTGTGCCTCTGTCATCACTGCGTGTCGTAAATCTTCCCCTCAAGGATAATCAATCTCCTATTGAATCGTAACCCTCCATCTGAGCTAATGGAGTATGACTCAGCTCCCCCAGCTAAGAGTTGTCTGATCCGCTCCTGACAAAATAGATCCGTTGCCTGTGCCTGCACCACCCTCGTGACAATCTGAGGGGTGACAGTCATAACTGACATAAATAATCAGGCTACTGAATCCTGATGTCCCAACTCCTTCCATTTTCCCCTTCCACACTTCAGCTACATCCCCTATTGGCCTGCGGCTTAACACGTCTGTTACCACGTTAGCCTTCCTCGAGTGATACTGGATGTCAAATTGATAGTCTTTCATAAATTCAAGCCACATGCGCTGACGCATATTCAACTCTCTCTAAGTGAACAAATACTGCAGTGACTTATGATATGTGAACATGCAAAATCTCTCCCCCAGAAAATAGTGTCTTTAAATCCGCAATGCAAACACGATTGTCGCTAGCTCTAAGTCGTGGGTGGAGTAATCCCTCATATGAGGCTTAAGCTTGTGGGAAGCATACGCTATAGCCTTATCCTCCTACTGCAACACACCCCCGAGTCCCTATAGAGACGCGTCAGTGAAAATAAGATACTCTACTCCTGCCCTGGGAAGTGTGAGTATGGGTGCTGAAGTCAACTTCTCCTTCAACTCATTAAAAGCTAACTAACAAACGTCATCCCAAACAAATGGTATTCCTTTGCGAGTCAAACTAGTCAATGGACCCACAATCTTCGAGAATCCCCTGATAATCCGTTTGTAGTACCCGGCTAAACCCAAGAAACTGAGCACCTCTGTCGGTGTCATGGGCTGTCCCCACTCCCTCACTGCTGAAACCTTACTCGAGTCCACCGATATCCTCAACTCCGAAATGATATGCCCCAAAAATTGCACCTCACGTATCCAGAATCCACATTTTTCAAACTTTGCATACAACTGATGCTCACGCAGTGTCTGTAAGACCCAACGCAAATGCTCGGCATGCTCCTCCTCGGTCCGGGAATAAAATAGTTAGTCATCAATGAAGACGATGACAAAATGATCCAAGAACTCTCTGAACACCCTATTCATCAAGTCCATAAATATGGATGACACATTAGCTAGCCCAAATGGCATAACTCGAAACTCGTAGGACCCATATCTCATCAAGAAGGCAGTCTTAGACACGTCCTGCTCCCAGATGCGCAACTGGTGATACCCGAATCTCAAATATATCTTAAAAAAGTAGGAGGTTTCTCTCAACTGATCAAATAAGTCATTGATTCAGGGCAAGAGATACTTATTCCATATTGTGACTTTATTTAGCTCCCGGTAATCTACACACAAGCGTAAAAACCCATCTCTCTTCTTCACAAATAATACTGGGTCACCCCACGGTGACGTACTATGACGTATAAAACCCTGCCCCAACAGCTGCTCAATCTAATCTCATAGCTCCCTCATCTCCATAGGAGCCATATAATATGGTGCACGAGCTATTGGCCATGTGCCCGATGCGAAATCAATGACGAACTCAATCTCTCTACTAGGGGGCAATCCCGGTATCTGCTAAAACACATTGGCAAAATCACATACGACTGGGATCAAATCAAGTGAAATCACCACCCCTGATAGGTCTCCTCCTCTATGTAGTAAAAATGAGTGGACGATCCTCCCTCAGGACGAGGCATCGCCACTAAAAACATCTCCTACCCAGGGATCGCAAAAACTATACTCCTACTATAGCAGTCAGTCATGGCCCTATACTCAGCTAGCCAATCCGTGCCTATGATGGTGTCGTACTCTGACATATCTAATACAAGCATATTCGCAGGCAATACTAATCTCCCGATATCTATACTCAATCCCCGACAGATAAAGAATATCAATGTCCTATTACCAAATGGCTAATCTACACATGTAACTGTACTATCTGCCATATCTAACAACCCTGCGACCGTGAAAATATAGTAGCTATGAATGAGTGTGAAGATCCAGTGTCAAATAAAATGTGTCCAAAAATGCCATGGATAGGAAACGTACCCTCAACAGCGGGTGGCGCCTGTGGAGCTACAGCCTGGTGGACGTGATACACTCACCCACACTGTAACTTCCCCTACTAAGGTGGGACTGTAGGAATGATCGATGTTACAAGTAATGCTGGTTCGGGTGCTAGTACTGGGAGGGCGGTGGGGAAGATAGGTCTCTGAGGCTCTTAGCGGCCTCCCTGCTGCTGCTGAGCCCTGCCCTTATCAAGGCAATCCTTCCACAAATGAAACACCCGCTCGTAAAGTTACCTCCCCTCTGGCCCTACTGGCCTCGACCCTGTTGTCCATTACCACCCCTACCCTAGCCCTGCTGGCACTGATGAAATTTTTGCTTGCCCGAATGACTCTGCTGGCCCGAATGACAAGGGTGGTAAACGGACAGATACGGATCGAATACCTTATTTTTCATATATGTATTTGCTATCTGGATGCATTGTCCCTGTATCCATATCCGTATCCTCCCGGATAGTTAAAACAATTATCCGTATCCATATCCACTTGGATACCTCGGATTCGGATAATATCCGTATCCGTTTACATTGTTTATCCATTGCAAAAAATAACTATTAAAATATCCAATCCAATAAAATCCAATCAAATCCAAATAAATATATAACAAAATTACTACCTCATAACATCAACAATTATGGATTCCATAATAACAGTAGCATTCCATAATGATAATACGGCTTAAATCCGTCCATACTTTACAACCATATAAGCTTAAAGAGATCCAAAAAATAATAATAGTAGCATTTCATAACATTAGATATAAATATTCACCTTTTAGATTATCAAATTTATTGAGAATGATAACCACATGGACCTTTTAGTCTTCAAAATATACCGATATTTTTATTTTAATAAGAATATATTTTTATTTTGTATATAATATACATGTTGTTAACTTCAGTTCTCATCACAATCAAAACCATCTCTTTACTTTTTTATTTCTCTCCTACATTTATTTATAATTAAGGAAACTAATGAACAACCACATGAACAATATATAAATACATTTATAGTTGTATTTTTATTTTGTATGTACCTGTTATTGTTAACTTTCTATGGCAGGAGGAGGGGATGCGCAGCGACGGAGTTGATGCTCAGTGGAGGGGTTGATGAGAATCGGTAACGGGGTTGATGAGCAGTGGTGGGGTGATGCGGCGGAGGGGGAGGTGGCTAAAT
Organism: Sambucus nigra; assembly: GCA_949130495.1. Taxonomy (NCBI): domain Eukaryota; kingdom Viridiplantae; phylum Streptophyta; class Magnoliopsida; order Dipsacales; family Adoxaceae; genus Sambucus; species Sambucus nigra. Next base: position 581,757,620 of record OX422211.1, on the reverse strand, counting down.
GAGGGTTTTTTGTGGAGTGAAATGAAGGTTTCTTTTCTCTTGTTTTGTACGAAAGAGAAATGAAATGAAATGAAATTAGGGTTTTTTTGTTCTGAGTGGAGTATATGTTCTTTAGTGGGTGTATGTTGTGTGTGATAGGATGTATTGTAACTTTAGTGTAACTCCATGATAATATACCCAATAAAATAATAATACATGGCATTTTATAATATACCCAATAAAATAATAATTTTAGGGTGTTTTTGTTTTGAGTGGAGTATGTGTTTATTTTGTTTTAGGGAATAAACGATTAAGATTTTTTAATATCATTTTATTAGTAATACTAATACTAATATTATTAGTAATATTTTAAACATATGTTTGATGAATACGGATATTCGATAAAATGGATATCCGGTAAAATGGATACTCCGCATCAGATACGGATTATCCGTGTCGGATACTAGTACTATCGGTATCCGTATCCTTTTTCTCGGATAATTTTATAGAGTATCCATATTCGTATCCGTTTCCATTTTTTCGGATAAATAGCCACAAATTCAAATTCGGATATCAGACGGATGCAGATTTTCGAATATCCATTTACAGCCCTTCTGGTGACCCTGTCTGTATCCACCCTGTCCCTATCGATAATCCCCAAAATGGAACCTTTTAGCAGCATCCCCGTCGTGGGGACCCTGCTCACCCTGCCTCTGCTGACTCTGAGTCGACGGTGCCCCGTCGGCACTGCTACCCCCAGTCCTGCCCTGTTGGTCGGACTTTCCCACTCGTTTCTCCCCTTAACATGGAAGCGGTGGTCCTGACAATGTAACAGAGCAGCATTCAATACCTCAGTATATGTATTTAAAGCGGGATTACCTAACAGATGTTGTCGAATCCTCCAAGTAAGGCCATCTTTAAATAACCGTATCTTCTTCTCCTCAGTAGGTACCTTTACTAGAACGAAGTTAGCTAACCTCGTGAATTCTTCCTCATACTTAGCAATGGTCTTCTCTTCCTGGGTGAGATCTAGTAGTTTCCACCTCATCTCTGTTTGGATGGCGGATGGAAAATATTTACGGTCAAATCGCTCCCAAAACTCATGTATCAGCATACTGTCTCTTTCTTTCATGGTGATAACATACTCCCACCACTGCAGTGTCGCCCCGACTAGCTTAAACATAGCTAAAATCTGCCTCTGAACGTCCGTGCACTCATACATCCTCAAATGCCTGTGGATCACTACACCAAATGAGGAAAATTGTAACGGTTTTTTTTTTCTATTTGTAATGGATTTTGTCCATTACACATTTGTAACGGACAAAATCCATTATCAATAGCAAAAATCCGTTACAAATATATTAGAATTAAATGCAAAAGCCATTTAAAAAAAAAGAAGAGAAAGTGGGAGAGGAGCGAGCGGCTCCACTCTCCAACTCTCTCCCGTCTCTCTCTATACCTCCCCCAACCCGTTCGTCTCTTCATACGGCTTGAGAAATTGGTATACCTCGCACGAAGTTGATGCACGATCACTGATCGCCCCTCTCCCTCCTCTGGACGTCCATCTCGGTATTCCGACGGTCCATCTCGGCCATCTCTGGACGTCCATCTCGGCCAGAGATCATCCCTTCCCCTCTCCTCCGGCTCATAGATTCACTCAATAGGTAAATTAACATATTTGTCAATGGATTCACACACAACAGTTCATTCAGTTCATAAATTTATTGTTTTTAAGTTCAAGTTCAATGGGTATTTGTTACCTGTTAATTTTTTATTCACTGTTTACCCTATATTTGTTTCAAGTTCAATGGATTCCCTGTTTAGCTTATATTTGTTTAAATTTTTGAAAATATACATTTGTTGGGTATTGGGTTATTAGTATTTAAAAAATAAAAGTATTGATTATTTGTTATTGGGTTGTTGCCTATTCCGTGATTATATTAGTTTTCTCATTTTCTGTTAATTTTAATTGTCGAAACATAATTTGGAATATATTTTCAAATTTAGGGCAATTATGTTGAATTTTTTATTGTAATTTAAAATTTAGGGTAATATTTTGTTGAGGTATTTCGAAAAAAGTCTTCAAACAAAGTGGGAGCAAAAAATGGGTGAATATAAACATTAACATTTTTAGGGTTGAAAAATTGTAAAAAAAGTAAAAATGACCCTAAAAAAATTGCCTTGGGGCTTCCTTCCCCCGAACCCCCGACCTTTGTAAAACAATTCGCACCCCTCGGTTGAAAATCCTGGGTCCGCCACTGACGATCAAGTATTTTTCTCTCGTTTCCCTCGTCTCTCCATAAGATTTATGGTTTTGTTATGGGATACTCATCGATATTCCCACATCTTTACGAATGAGTTTGATTCCATATATTGGGGATTCAATATATGAAATCAAACTTTTGGAAAATCACATTAGAATTACGAATTAGGAATTATGAATGAGTTTGAGTCCATCCCCTACAGATTTACGAATGAGTTTGTCATATATTGGGGATGGAATCAAACCTTACAGCTTTACAAATGAGTTTGTCATATATTGGGGATGGAATCAAACTTTTGATTTTCAAAAGTTTTTCAAATTTTGCTTTGATTTTCAAAGAAGTAATATGACACACTCATTCGTAAAGCTGCAGGGGATAGGGAAATATCAACAAAGTTTGATTTTTAAAATTGAGTTATTTTCTTTCTTTATATTGCATTTTTGGTTTGTTCAATTTGTAGTTTTAGTTCTCTCAATTTTTTAATGTAGGGTGTAGGTGTAGGTTGGAATTGGGGATGGGGATGGGGTTGGGGCAGAGGTTTTGAAAACAACTGATTTTTATTAAAATTTATTTGTGTCATTTTTTTATTTTTTTATTCTTCTAACATATTTAATAAAAAAATTTATTCTAGAGGTCATGTGCAAGGCAAGTATTTAAGTAAAGAAAAAAATCTTATTTTTATCTAATTTCTTTAATATAAATAGTACCTGATTTTATTTGTGAAGTATGGTTTGTGTATAGTATTTTTCATTTCTCATCTATGTATCTTAAGTTGATTAATATTTAGTTTTGCCCAATACACTTATTGTGATACACATCTTAAGTTTTATGGTAAATAAAAAAGAACCCCATGAATGATCAAGTTATTTGCAAATAGAAATCACGATGAATTATGTGTTTTAGTTACTTGATATGATGAATATGCTTAAGTTTTCTTTTTATTCATAAAAAATGTGTTTAGAATTTAGAAACCATAAATTTAGCATAAGTCGTGGTATAATATGTTGCCATAAATAGACACCAATCATTATCGAAGATTACAGTTGCAACTTATTGTTAATGTGTGTTTTATCTTGTTTTATAGAATGTCACGACCGATTAACAAAGACTGGATGACTGAAGAGAATAAAGGCAGCTTGTCGTATTTAAAGGGCATTGAAGATTTTATTAAATTTGCGGAAGAGAACAATGACCAGGGGTTGAAAACGATACCTTGTCCATGTTCGAAGTGTCGCAATAAATTGCGTCTGAAATCGAAAGAAGTAGAGAGACATTTGTGGAGGAATGGTATGCATCAATTGTATACTGTATGGTTTTTTCACGGTGAAAATACATCCGTGAACACTATTGATCCCCCACCGATACAACAAGTTGAGGAGATCATAGTAGAAGAAAACATCGAGGAACAAGGTGTTGGGGTGGAAAATCTTGTTGATGTTTGTTACGGAGTGCATGGGGAACCTTATGTAGATGTTGAATGCGGTCAGTCGCGAGTTTCCAAAGAAGATCATGTCGTAAATGACAAGTACAATGAATATATGAGATTATCAGTTGAGAAATTATATCCTTCATGCGAGGGTCCTGAAACAACTCTTTCTTCAATTATAGAACTTCACAACTTAAAGAAGCAATTTGGTTGGTCAGGAAATAGTGTCACGGAACTTTTGTCTATCTTAAAAAGGTGGCTCCCAAAAGGTAATACACTACCAAAAAAATATCCAAAGATGAAGAGTATGATGAAAGACTTGGGGATGAAGGCCAATTACATTCATGCATGCGTCAATAACTGTGTCTTATATTGGAAGGAGAATGAATATATGGATGAATGTCCCCAATGTGGAGAATCAAGGTATTCAGTTACTATGAGGAAAGGGGGAAGGATTACCAAAGAACCTAAAAAGGTGTTGAGACATTTCCCTCTGATTCCAAGGTTGGTGAGATTTTATACTATTCCGTGGACAGCTCGAGAAATGACATGGCACCATAGGGCAACCACTTCATGGGATTACCAACGACATCCATGTGATTCGTCCCAATGGAGGAGTTTCAAATCAAAATGGCCTGAATTTGCTAAAGAAGGACGCAATGTTTGGCTCTCAATAGCAACCGATGGGTTTAATCCACGTGGCATTCAGTCTGCCAGTTATAGCTGTTGGCCTGTTATCACGGTGCCGAATAATCTTTCACCTTCATTGTGCATGAAGAGCGAGTTTCAAATGTTGTCTTTGTTAATACCTGGTCCAAAGGCACCGGGTCAAGACATCGACGTTTTTCTTCAGCCATTAGTTGATGAGTTGAAGGAATTGTGGGAAGTAGGTGTTTCGGCTTATGACATGTATGAGATGCAGCCTTTTACATTGAAAGCTATGTTAATGTGGGGGATTCACGATTTCCCTGCATATGGGAATTTATCTGGGTGTATTACACATGGTTATAAAGCTTGCCCTGTTTGTGGGGACGATACTCCATCCATCCGACTGGTACACAGTAATAAGATAGTTTATACAAACTATCGTATTTTCCTTGACATGGATCACCCTTTTCGAAAAGGTGGGAGTTTGAGGCTTAGGTCAACAGAGTATACACCTCCTCCACGTCGGTTGAATGGGGACGCACTTGTAAAGAAGTTACGTTGCATCGAGTATACACTGGGAAAGTCTCCAAAAGTTTCCAGTAATAAGCGAAAGATGGGTGATGCAAATGAGAATTGTAATGTTGAAGTTAAGGAGGCATGGTATAAAAGGTCAATTTTATTTGACTTGGAATATTGGAGTTCTCATAAAATTCGACATGTTCTTGATGTGATGCACATTGAGAAGAATGTTGCAGAGCATTTAATAAGTACAATCCTCGATGATAAAACGAAAACTAAAGATACAATAAATGCGCGGAAGGATATGAAAGACTTGGGCATAAATAGTGGTCAATGGATGCGAGAAGATGAGCAAACCGGGAAAGGGATGAAACCGAAAGCATCATTTATATTGGATAAAGAAGAGAAACGACAGTTTTGTCAAATTTTGAAAGACTTAAAGTTACCTTCCAGCTTTTCGTCCAACCTGAGCAATATCGTCACCCTTAACCCACCTGGTTTGCACTCAATGAAGTCACATGACTATCACGTTATTATAGAGTATTTGTTGCCCGTATTACTTATGCATTCATTTTCGAAATACAAAGATTTGCGAAGAGCTATTCAACAGTTGAGCTTATTTTTCAAAATATTATGCTCAAAAGTCTTAATTCGCGAGGATATGCAAAGGGCCAAGTTTATGGTTGCAGAGGCATTGTGTGTGTTGGAGAAGCACTTTCCGCCGGCATTTTTTGATATTAGTATCCACCTTACCGTTCATTTAGCCGATGAAGCATTGGCTTGTGGTCCTACAGGAACACATTGGATGTATCCGTTTGAATGGTAAACTCTTTATATTAATTTTTATTTTCACACAAACACAAACACAATCACAAACATAAGCATATACGTATAGATCATTGTTAGAATATGTCATATATACTTTTTTCTTATTCACACGAATAGGAAGATGCAAGATTTTAAAGATATACCTAGCAATAAGCGATACATTGAAGGTTCAATTGCGGAGTCGTATGTTACTGCTGAATCTGTTAGGTATTGCATGGAGTACATGCCTAATTCTCTTGACGGAAACCACAAACGTACTCGTGAAGCGTTTCTAAATGAAGATGGAGAGTTTTCTGACGAAGGACCGTTGTTAGATGACAAGATTGTGATATTGGAACCTAAACAGTTTCAACAAATACGTCGATGGGTCCTATTTCGACTTGACGTTGATGGTCTTGAAGAATTCTACAGGTTTGAGCAATTTAATAAGTATTTATCGAAATTCACATTTAAATACTAATACACGAACTTATGTGAATAAATTGCAGTGAGTATAAAACGTTACTAAAATCCACTTGGCGTGGTAAAGGAAATGGGAGACAATTAACAGAAGTAGAGATGCAAACTTCTTTCATTCCGTGGTTATATGATAAGGTGCTCTTGATTTTACTAGTATATTAAGTTATATTCTTTATTATCCATACTCACTTTGTAGCTATAATTTTATTTGTATTGCGCAGCTAGTCACTTCTGGAGAGACAGAGACAAATGCTATGTTGTGGCGGTTAGTACAAGGGCCAAAACACAAGGTTAAAACATATAAAAAATACTGCACCAATGGCTTTGTATTCTCTCCCAAGTATCACGATGATACTGTTGTGACACAAGACAGTGGTGTTTGCATGAAGGCTTGGACTCAATTTAGGGCAAGGAAAAGTGATAAAAATCTTAAAGATGCTTGGACAATGTATTACGGAGTTATCAGGCAAATAATTGAGTTGGACTATACGCTATTTAAGGAGGTAGTGTTTTATTGTGATTGGGTGAGGGTGGAGGACAAGATCAATGGTTGTAAACATTGTCCAGACTCCAATTTGGTAATGGTTAATTTTGATAAGTTCAAGAGTACCAATAATGAGATTGATGAGCCTGCAATTCTCGCTTCTGATGCCAGTCAAGTCTTCTACTCAAAAGATCTTAACACTCCTAATTGGTGGGTTGTTATACATTCCCCGAAGAGATTAACTAGTCGAGTAGACGAGCTAGAGATACCAACTGTGTTCCAATCTACTCTTGAAGATGAACCTCATTTGGAGAACCTGCTAAAGCAATATGACAAAGTCTAGCTATTGTTTTTTCACTAGTTTTTAATGTGTTTTTGTTGGTGAATTGTAGCATTTTTAATGCAATCGAGTGGTATTTTCGCATAAGTTGTTGATATGTTTTTATCAGTTTAGACTGATCCTTTAAATTCAACTGTTCTTGCCATAATTGTTGTCTTTATATCATGATTAGTAATATGCTAATAAGGAGAAATGATGCATTAATTGTTATATGCTTTTAATTCAATAAGTATACTGTTTATCTTTTATTTTACTATAATATTACCATCGAACTAATGCTTTGTTTTGAAATTTAGGAAATTTAAAATGTCATCAGGTACAGGCTTAGCACAACCTTCCTCCTCAATGGCCACAACCCTAAATGAGAAAATCAAAGTCATTGTTGAAGATGACGGGTCTATAGTCGGTGATAATGCAAAGCTGTGGAGTTCTCGTACCGGGGATTTTGTGAGAGCTAATTGCCCGATTCACTTCTCGGACTGGAGGCACGTGCCAAAGAAATGTAAAAATGATGTTTGGAATGCTTTGATGGTAAATATGATCTTATACTTCATATCTTCATTTTTTATTCGTCTTTTCTATTTTTATTCTTTTGCTATTTATTATTCTTTTAATTATTTTTGTTTTGCTTAATGATAACAGAGAGAATTTGATCTTAACGTTCCCCCGGAAGTGGCTCGTCCATTAGTGGAGAAGACATGGTCCCAAAAATTCAGGACTTTCAAAAATACATTGCGATCTCATTTGCAGGATGATGGCGCTGAGCCTGAAGGTGTTGACCCTGAAATGTGGAAGAAATTTAGAGAAATGGAAAATGGTGAGAAAAAAGGCAACAAAAACTAAAAAATGTTGAGAACCGCTCAAAGCTGAAGTATACCCATTGTCTCGGTCGTCGTACATATGCCCAAAAGAAATACTTGTTGGTGTGTATCATTTTTGTTTTACTTTTAACATTAAAAATGTTCTTAGCTAATTTGTTAATTTTAACAATGTACAGCAAAAAACTAAGCCTGAGGTACAAATTGGGAGGGTAGACAATTGGTTGTCAGGGCATATACGCAGTGATAAAACTGTGTTGGAGAGTGCCAAAAGTTTCTATGTGAGTATAATATTTTTATTGTTGAAAATTTTAATTTTTAGTTGAACTTTTATAAAATGATTAACAAATTTATTTATAATGATATAGGAGGAAGTGAAGGCTGCGGAAGAGAAAAGAAAAGCCATAAGTATGATTGGAGAGGGTAGTACCGATACTTTTGAGAATTATGATAACGATGTGTTAACACAAGTGTTTGGAAGGGATGTTAAAGGCCGAATGCGTGGAGTGGGGTCCTACGTCTCTAAGAAACAATTAATTCACACGGGGGTGGCGAAGGCAAAATTTGTACAGCATTTGAAAGGAAATGAAGAAATAGCGTCGATGAAGAATTAGATCTCTAATGTTCACTCACAGTTGAAAGTGGTTACCAGTATGTTGCATATGTTTATGTCAAAATTGGAAAATGGAAAGGAGAGCTCCCCTGTAGGGGTGACTCCACATAGCGAGTTTGGTTCAACTTCAGATCATCGTCCTATCACTTTATCTCAAAATTTGAGTAATCTTGTCAACACTCCCTCTCCCACTCTCAATCCCACTCATATTCCTAACCCCCCTCCCCGCCCCCCTCCTTTAAAAAAATCCCCCGTCATTGTACTTGATAGGTTTGGTGCAGAATTGGCAAAGGGACATGTTGGGATACATAATGGTGACATGTGTCACTTCAAACGCCTTGGACTTGGGGAAAAGGTAGTTTGGGTTGAAACAGTGCTTCAACCTGACGCCTCTCTGTATAATGCTCCTCAAAACGGTTTTGAAACTTTGGCAGGCTTTTCAAATGGAGGATTTGTTATTTGGATGGAAAGTTGGTTGAAGTATGTTTAGAAAGTTCATCTTAGTTTGGCACATTTTAGTGTAGGAAAGATACTTTTGGATTAATGTTTTCGTTGATTGTTCTTAAATTTTAGTGTAGGAAAGATACTTTTGGATTAATGATTTGCATCCCTCATTTGATTACTTTAAGTCTATGAGCATTCTTTCTGCTCCTGGTCCTGACGGTTTTGGTGGGTCTTTCTACGCCAAATGCTGGAAGATTATCAGAAAGTATTTCATTATCACCACTAATTCCTTCATGGCTGGCCAAGATATCCCTAGAAGTTGGAATAATACCCTTGTGGTATTAATTCCTAAGGTTGCTCACCCCCATAAGTATGAGGACTATAGACCCATCAGTCTTTTTAACTTTTCTTACAAGTTGATTTCCATGCTGCTGACCTCTAGACTGAACAAACTGCTCCTTAAAATGATCTCCTCTAATCAAAGTGGCTTTTTGAAAGGCAGGAACATCCAAGGTAACATCTATTATGACAGGCTTTATTGGATATTTCTGCTTCATGTTTTGAGGAAATTTGGTTTTTGGGAAAGATTTATTGATTTTACTTGGAGGCTGATTTCTTCCAATTGGTTCTCTATCAATCGAAATGGTGAATTAATTGGCTTCTTTCAATCGTCTAGAGGCATTCGATAATAACATCCTATATCTCCCAACCTCTTCATCATTGTCGCTGAGAGCTTAAGCAGGGGCCTGAACTAACTTATGTTGTCTGGTGTGATTAAGCCCTACTACCATCCAAGCGGTACCATAATTATTTCTCACTTGGCCTATGCAGATGATAATGTTATCTTCAGCAGAGGTGAAAAAATATGCTTAGCTAGTTTAATGACTTTCCTTAAGGTTTATGAGGCTAGCTCTGGGCAGAAAGTGAACTCTCAAAAATCTTGTATTATGGCGGGTAATAGATGCAATAGGGCTGCCATGATTAAGGAGGTTTGTGGCTTTAACACCAAGAATGGACCTATTAAGTATTTGGGATGCTCTCTTTTCAAAGGGAGGATATCTAAATCTCATTTTGGGCCTCGTATTGAATCTATCATATCTAAAATTCGTTGGTGGAGCTCGAAATGGTTATCCAAAGGTGGTAGAATGCTTCTAATCCGATCAGTTATGTCCTCTATTTCATTTTATCTCATTGCTTCTTTAAACTGTCCCAAAGCTGTAGTTAAAATTATACATTCCCTGCTTTCTAAATTTTTTTGAATTGACTCCCTTGACAGGAAACAGGTGTGGATGTCTTGGAAGAATTTGAGTAAGGACAAAAACCATGGTGGGCTTGGTACTAAGGACTTAAATGTGGTGATTAAAGCCTGCTCTTTAAAGATGGCCTGGAAATTGAACACTGAGAACTCCCTTTGGTCTTCGTTCATGAAGTCTAGATACAAAGGCAGTAAAGATTACAGACACGTTGGCTCCAAAAATTGGAGAAGGATTAAAGATGTGTAAAGTATTTGTGAGGCTAATATGTCCAATGATGGTGATGTGTCGAGGTGGACGGGCTCCAGTTCTGGCACATTTACCAAGAAATCTTCTAAAGAGGTGCTCAAAGATAGTTTTCCATCTTCTAGGCTTCGCCAGTGGATTTGGGATCATATTGTCCCCCTTAAAATGTCTATTCATGTTTGGAAGATGCTGAATCATATTGTGCCAGTTGAGGTGAATATCCAGACAAAAGGTATTTTATTAGACTCCTAATGTAAGCTATGTCCAACCATACGAATTGGACATGACAGGAAATAAATGATGAAAATGAAGAATACAAGAATACAAGAATAGAGCCTAAAGCATAATGCTCAATTAATTCATTTCATTGATTTTGTTCCTAATACAATATTTGGGTATTTATACACATGGTAAATGCACATCTAAAACATCTGCTCTCTTCTCTTACATGACATCATTGCATATCTAACTAATTTATTTCATTCTCACATCTGCTATTAGCTATTATTTTGGTATTCAGAGTGAATATATGATATCTTCAGGATTCAAGGTTGAGATACACATTGCTCTTTTGAAATTGATTATAAAAGATATTGAATATGTATCATGTACACCCTATAGTGGATCAGGAACAAATCAATATACTACTACTAATCTTGAAGGTGGACATTCTCAGATTGTTGAAAGGGTAATACTGTTTTAGATACTTTCACCATTCTATCCATTACACACACAAAAAAAAATAAATAATGCCTACTTCTTGCTGTAGCACCTTATTCTGCTTTACACCTTTTGTATTAGGCATATCTGTGCGGTTTTGACATACACAACTGGTAGAAACACTACCCATTGACATGGTCTGAAATATTGCTGCAATTTGCATTCTTGGCTGGATTTGGGCCGCAATTGAAGAAAGAGACTATTAAACAGGCATGATTACGTGATAATGATGAGGTGTCTTGCCCACAACTCTTTTCTATTTTATTCTCAGTTTTAGTTAATTTAGCCTAAAGGTATTGTACTATTAATTCCTAATATGGTATGTATTCGATGCTCTCAAAACAAATTATGGGTTTGTTTGTTTATTTTAATGATTTGTTATGGATAATTCTAGACCGACGCATAAAATCGACACATTTGGTGCGACACACGGACGTGTCTCACCTGCATTACCTTGTGCCTAAGCTCCATTATTGGTGGAACCGTGTGAATCCTAGTCATGAGCCAATACGAGTGCGATATGTCAGTGTGTCGCACCAAATGTGTCGATTTTGTGTGTTGGCGTAGAAGGACTAATTTGTTATGTGTATTTGGTTTTGTACGATTTCAGGTGTGTCTTTCTTTGGGGGGAGGGACGAAGTCTGGGATGCGGATGTTATTATATCAAATACAAGGGAGGTGTATCCGGATCGGATAATGTTAACTTTATCGGTGCTTGTGTTGCCTAAGGCGATGAATACGATTGTGGAGTCGTACAATGCGAGTTTGTCCGTGAATCGTCTTGTTGAGAATGTTGATGGTTGTATGGTTTTGGATAATGAAACTCTATATGATATTTCTATCTGTTCTCTCAAGCTTACCATACCCAATTGTAAGCCTCTCTCTCTCATTTACAATTAATCATGATTGAATTAATTTCAACTTTAAGCATGCAAATCAAATGATACCAAAGTAACTTGTCTAAAATAACAGTGTCCTCATCGGGCTCTCGGTTGTCCAAATTGACTAGTATACGCTTCTTTTTGGGGTTAAAAATGGCGTTGGGGGTCAAAAATTGAAATAATAACCAAGCGGCCTTGATTAAGGTATAAGCACATCAGGCAATACCAAAGTAACTTGTTTAAACTAACTTCATCCTCATTGGACCATTGGTTGGCCTAACTGACTAGTATATGCTTCTTTTGGGGTTAAAATGGGCATTAGGGGGCGAAAACTTAAGACATCAACCTAGCAGCCTAGAAGTAGGTACAAACACATTAAGATATACTAAAATAACTTGTCTAGACTAAACGCATCTTCATCGAACTCTCGGTTGACCCAATTGACTAGATAAGCTTCGCTTAGGTATTAAAAATGGGTTTTGGGTGAGAAAACTTGAAACAGTAACCTAGCGGCCTAGATTTAGGTAGAAACGCATTAAGCGATACCAAGGCAACTTGTCTAAACTAAACGCATCTTCATCGAACTCTCGGTTGACCTAATGGACTAGTATACACTTTTTTTATTGGGGGGGGGGGGGTTAAAATGGGCGTTGGGGGCGGAGGCGAAAACTGAAAACAACAGCCTAACAACCAAGATTTAGGTACTAACTCATCAAGCGATACGAAACTAACTATGATCGTTTGTTGTGTATCGATGACTCCCCAATAAAATTACATGCTCGCCAATGCCACGAGAATGTGTTAGTAAATTATGTTATTTACTCATTTATGCTTGCACATTTACTAATGTGGAGTTTGTTCAACAAGTTGTTATTGGGAGATATGAAGACTATGTTTGAGAGAATGAAGTCTACTTTCGCAAGGAATATAATGAAGACTACTTTTGGGAGAATAATATGTTTAGAACTTCAATGATATTAGATTTCATTTCAAGTTTATGCTTAAAAGTTAGATGGTTTATCTCGTACTACATTTTCTTTTGGGAATTTTAATGGTTATGAATGAAATATAATTTTAGATCGGTTTAATATCACCGAAATGTAGTGTCATTCATTTTGCTTTTGTATGTTTTGGAATTATGTTTTGAGTGAAATTTGTGGGCATTGAATTTCATTGCCATTTGTTGAGCACGAGTTTAACTAGTGTATTTATATCTATTTATTTAATGAGAAATTAATATATTTTTAAAAACATTACAAAATTGCTAACGGACTTTAACTGTTACAAATCAAAACATCCGTTGCAAATATGACTCTCTTAGTCCGTTAAATGTATTTTGTAACGGTTTGCATCCGTTACAACATCTATATTTGTAACGGATAAACACCATTACAATTCAGTAAATCTGTTACTAATATATGAGATATCTACCAATGTTAAATCCGTTACAAAATAAATTGTAATGGTTTTCGTCCGTTACAAATATTAATTTTGTAACGGATTTCATCCGTTACAAAATATGTCAGTAAAATAAATAACGCCAATTTTCTAACGGATTTAATCCGTTACAAATATTTTTTGTAACGGTTTTTGCCCATTACAATTGCCCTGTTTTGGTGTAGTAGATGTCTTTCTTCCATTGGCTAGCAACCACCACGTTTGAACTCCTCTGGAACATGGGAGGGTGTGCCTTCTGGAAGGCATATCTAATTTGATCCTAAGCAGAAGGGAACGCCTGCATCTGAGCAGCGGCCACGACTTGGACCAGGGGTGGTTCCTACTGTGCAATTGTAGCCAATGCTGCATTAATCACCTGTGCAACTATGGCGAAAACCTCTACAACATTCATGGTACCCTAGGCTGGAGTTGGTTGAGGATTTGGCTAGGCCTATGGGTTGGCTCGTGTGGAACGTCAAGGAGGCATCTGAACGAGAAATAATTTTCCATCAGTCCATAATTCGACATGTCTTAAAATAGTTGAAGACGTAAATGCGTAATAACGAATACAAATAATAGGGATCTATATCAAATAACGCTACGCTGAAAACTGTAGTAAGCCGAACAAATCCTAAAGACACTAGAACCTGATGCTCTGATACCATTTTTGACACCTCGCCCAATTAAATAATGGGTGATCAATCCTTATTTAAATTAAACATAATATCCAGTTGGTTCATTCTTAGCATCATTGTCGAAAACTATTACTTACTAACCACCTACACTAGTTAATTAAGCTGGTGTTAAATTTTAATCTATTAAATTAACATGCATTGATCTGAAATAATTAAATAAATAAAATACATTCACCATTCCAATTAACCAACATCATAAATAATGGAATAACTGAATCAAATAAAATATGACTGGGATAAACATTCCAGCCTGAAACTCCAGTATAATAATCCATAACTAAAGCTGCCCGACTGAGATAGATGAAATGATGTATCCGATCTGAAAGAAATGGAGGCGCCTACTGCCAAGTCCTACAATCGTCCACAATAACTGCATCACCTCAAATGAGAATGAACTCCTAAGTTGGGCGTCCTTGCGGCTGGGCACCTAAAATGGTTTTTATAAAATAGATTTGGAAAACGGGTCAGAGCCTGAGTAAAACAGTTTAAAAATATTTGCAAGTATTTAAAATGCATAAACAATAGATATTATGTACATGTTAGTTTCACGTACTCTCGCTTGAGGTCCTCACGCCTCAAATATTGTGCATGCCTAATGTATTCTACTAACCCATCCTAGTTATGCTGCCCCGCCTAACTAGTTCAAGTCCATTATCTTACTACACATACTTATTCATGGTGACACCAGTGTTACCCATACAATACGCAAGATAAATACTTGTCTCTGTTTGAAGGTCTGATCCGCTGTAGAAGAGTGGTATATTTGCGATCCTCTCCTCCCGATCTACGCGTTAGTGGTGTTTGTGGTGCAAGAATGGTGTGTTATGGCCTTGGGGTCTCTTTTCTTCTTCCTCCTATGACCTCTCTACAACTTTGTAACTTCTCACCCTAAAAGACTTATTTAATCGGCTGATAAAAAACTAGGAATTTCTTGGGTCTCCATTCTCTAAAATTTTAAAAGATCGAAATACCCTCCCGGGGTGCCGGTTTGGCCTAAAAATGTCCCGGGACCCAAATTAAATCACCTAGTCCACTTTTCTGAATATCTCAACCCTTACGGACACATTGGCACATTCAAAATGACCATTTGGAATATGAAAGTAAATTTATATTTTTATTTCCCAAGTTAAGTTCCGACACGACTGACACTCGCATCCCAACTAAATTTACTGTAACTGCCGTATTTTTAACTCTCAATAATTATAATATTTCCTTATTATTATTACTCATTCACTAAGTAATATTCAATGTAAATAAATATTAACCCTTGTCTCGCTAATTAATATTTATTTTCCCCGATTAATTTCCAAATATAATTTAATTAATCCCAATTAATTCCCAATATAAAAATAAATAAAACTACGGGGGGTTACATATTTAATTAATTCTTTATTAATTAGGCATTGCTAATTTGATCACAAAGATCTTTGCAGTGCAATTATTCACATCATTTTGTGCTTCATCTTACTATGTGCAAAAGTTGAAACATAAAGCACATTGCATTTGAGAAAGAAACTCTAGCCAAGGTGACTTGTGTCTCAGAGAAATATTTCCCTCCATCCTTATTTGACATCAATGTCCTCCCTCTTGTGAATCTATGCAATGAAGCGGCATCGTGTGGAACTGTCAGGTATTGCTGGATGTACCTTTCTCAAGATTGATCATAGGTTGATGGTCAGCACCTCTCAAAGGAAAAATAATAGTCAAACTCCTCTTGATTGTCTTAACGGTTGGCCAGTTTGGTGGCTTTAGAGTCGCTTGAGATGACATGGATACGTGAATCACTCATACCCATGTATCGTCGTATAAAGTCGATGTTTATCATAGGGAACATTATGGGGATGCTTGTTACATCGATTACTGTTTAGTAGGTAGCAGTAGTAAGATGAATGAAGTTCTTGGCCAATAATACAATGATCCCGTAGCCAAGAAGCATGTGAGCCTCCGTTGAAGAGAATCTGGAACCAAAGGTTTTTTTATTCTAAGATTACTTTAAATTGGGAAAGCTTACATATAATTCTTTTGGTTTCTTCCTCTAGTGTTTATCTACACAAAAATAAACGATTAGGATTATTCCGTTTGAAGACTTGAAACCTAGTGAACAACATATTACAACGAATACTAGAAAATACATGCTCCTTTTGTCCCTTATAATTTAGGTTCTCCTCATAAAGATGCCAAAAAATGGAACGTACGTATATGTGTCCTTATGGGACTTGGTTAGCCATTTAACCAAACTATGAGATTCATCCGGAGATTTGAAATGCTAAGCACTGGACCTAGTGCTATATTGGAGGTTATATAAGTAATTGATTTTTTTATCCCTAACCACAAATTGGCTTGATAACCACCATCTCATTAATGATAAAAAACATTTGAATAATTTCAGAGGCTTAACTCCATAATGATGGAGTGTCTTAACATGGAAGAGGAATCGAACACCCCATTCCGTCACTGCCACGGTATATAGGGCGATGTGGCCAGGCTTGAGGCTATAGAGATCCTCATCCTTGGGGAAACCCAACTAGCAACATCATTGCGGATGTTCCATTTTTTAAAGAAGTCCCTAAATTTATCCTTTAAGGAGACTATTTGCACCTTATAATTTCCAGTCAATGAGGCACCAATATGTGTAAATTTAAATTGTTTAGTATAGTTGTAAAATATAAAATGCAAATAAACCATATTAATGACACATATTAAATCTCAGAATGCGGTGTAATCTTACATATTTTCATTGGGGCATAATAGCACCAGGGCAAAAATATTTAAAACACACAACCATCCAACAGTTAGAGTGGAAGTTGAAAAGTCAAAGGAATCTATAAATCAACGATTCAGGGACAATCTAAAAGAGGACTCTCCAGCAAGAAAACATTTTTTTACTCGTTTGAGCATTTTCTTTTCTTTTGTTTTCTTTTCAGTTTTTAGTGTAGTTTCAGCTTTTAATCATTCAGTTTCTTCTTTGAAGTCATTTGTAAGGTAGATTATAATTATCTTTTAGTTTAATATAATTTTTCTTTTCCTTATTTAACTGTCTTTATGTTCCTTAGTTTTACACTGCTTTACATTTTTTAGTTTAAATTGTTTTACTTCCATTAGTTTTAAACTGATTTTTGTCATTAGTGTTAAATTACTTTATTTCACTCTTGTAGTTACTTTGAACCTTATTTTTTTCCTTTAGTGTTCAATTTTCCAACTCGTCTCTAATTCTAGTTTATTTTATTTACGAACTCAATTGGAACTCACTCGAAAGTCTTCTTAATTGAAGCGTCGATTGGTTCACAAGCTGCCTAATTATCGAAGGTTAAGACAATCAATTAAATATTAAGACCATAACCTTACTTGACATGCTCGAACATTATAAAAAACACACAAACCAACCAAGCTAGCAAAATCTATTTTTGGCATGACTAGTAGAACATTAGTCATATTTAAGTGTTTGTCATGACTAGGACATGAATGAGCGACAATGGAACTGAAAACGTTGGTGAATTTGGTTCAAGAAGCCATCCCACCACCAATACCTCAAATTAATTGGTTATGGAGACTGGTCAAGAGATGAGACCAAACAATCATAGTCAATAATTAAATATAAGAACGGTTTTAAGGGTCTGAAATCAAATTGTAACGCTTATTTTAGATATGTCTTACCGTAACCAATATCAACTAAAGGACCAACTAAATCCGATGTTTGATCATATAAGAAATATCATGAAAACCATGAACATAATGATCACGGTAGTAACCAGTAGGATATCCTCTTCTATTGTTATAGTATCAAATAGTCAAGGTTTGGCACCACAAAGTTGTGTAAACACAACTACATAGACTACTAGCTTTCATCCTATTTATTACAAGCCCAACAAGGGGAAACCAACTTTAGTTAGAACCTAAGAATGGGGAATTAAGACAATACTATATAATTTAGTGTGAACAACCCAATATAGGGCATTGGAATGTCTTTCACTTATAAACAACTGGGATACAACAATTTAATGGGAAGAATGCATGTTACAGAAATGAATAGGCCCAGACCTATTTTAATGAGCCCACTCTAAGTTTTTTTGGGGTTTGAATTATTGAGAGGTTACTAATCTAATGTATGAATATGAACTATAGGGGTTAGTAAGTAATAGGATATTTGGTAATGAAAGCTACTAAATGATGAATAACTAAATTCCTCAGGACCCTCCACCAATGCCTTTCCCAACGCAACAAAAAGTGCCTCCCTAAACTCCAACTCTACTGGTGCAATTAACTAGTTGCCTAACTAAACATGCAAATACCTAGAGAAGTTGGTAGGAATGAAATTATGGATCTCATACAAAAAATTTATGCCTCAATGGATCAGGGAGCATACCCCAATATATAGAAAGACATATCATAAATGGATAGACATGATTGAGCTTCCAAGGGATTTCAAATTTGCAACCTTCTCCTTGTTCTCAGGGGATGGAAATCAATCCTCGATAGCATATTTAACAAGATTTACCAGTTAATGCATTAACACAGGGACTAATGATCATCTCAAACTACAGTTATTCTCTAATTCTCTTATGGATTCATCTTTCACCTTGTTGATTAGCCTTCCACCTAACTTCGTTCATAATTTATAGCAAATGGAAGATACGTTTCATTCCCACTTATTCCAAACTTAACTGAAAGTATCAATGGTTGGCTTGTCCATGCTAAGCCAAAGTCCAAATGAAAAGGCCACTAGTTTCATAAATAGGTTTAAGAGGGCTAGGAATAAATACAAAATAATATTTCCCTAGTTTGAGTTTGTCAATTCAGCCCAAAAAGGGCTAAAATAGAGTCTTCAAAAAACAGTTTGAGGAAGAACATAAAAGGAGAACCTCCTCATTTAAAACATACTATAAATATACAAATTTGGAAATAGATGTTGCTGAAGTAATTGGGACTAAGTCCATAATCTATGAACCTTTACATCAAAAAGAGACATTAGAATAATTATATGCACACGAGTCAAAATGAGTAAAGAAGAAATATCTTTTGACATATCTAAGGCTGAGGATATCTTTAACTATCTTTTATAAGTTAAAACGATAAAATTTCCCGATGATGTAAAAATGCCAAGTGCAAATGAGCTTTTATATATATATATATATATATATATATATATATATATATATATATATATATAAACTATTGTAAATGTCACAATGTGTTCTCCCACTCAACTAACCCTCGATATGTTTTTCGAGACAGGATATAAGAGTTAATTAGGAAAAGGAAAATCAAATTTCTAGAAAAATAAGGGAACACAATGAGGATTGATGAATATTCATTCACCAAAGTATAAGAAATGGCAACTAACATGCAGTCTATCTAGTTACCATGGATCAAATGCCATGTTAAATTCATAATGAAGACCAAATCGGACTCAAAGGCTTTGAAGACTAAGACAATTGTGGATCCATACCAAAAGATACTAAAGCACCTATGCATTAGGCGTGGGAAACAATACTCTGAAATATGCAAAATTATTACTTCGAAACAAAGCAATAACAAACATTTAATAAGGAAGTAAATGGTAGTCACACTGCCAAACCTCAGGGGAAAGCAGGTGAAGGGAACTTCCAAGAGTTTTACCCCGACTAGGTGAGGCCATTTTTGGGCCTTATCATTCACGGAGAGGAACAAAACCACCAAGGAATTTCTAATATGTCAGGACAGGTTTCTAGAAAGTCTAATCCATTAATACATGGGTACCTAAGAACTATGGGGGGTACTAAGTTGGCGCCCATAGTGAAAGGAGTACCGGATTAGTTATGGAAAAAGACCCCAAGGCGACTCAGCAGTTCAATGAGATGCCTAAAAAGACAAAGGCAATAAGACTCAACAAGTGGCTTGGGGGATGTGGCACATGGTATAACCACCCAAATCAAAGAAGAGAGATCCAAAAATTAAGAACTCTCACATCCAGTAAAGGAGAATTGAGAGGATGCATAGGACCTGACAAGAGGTGTAGAGTGGGGTTAAATAAATTAACCACCAAACACTCTAATAAATTAACCCCATAAATTTTATCAAATATTGATTTTGATTTATCAAGTTTTACTACAATCCAGACCCAACACGGGCTTAGATATTATCATGCGCGATTTAGTATATTGCGTATACTCCACATTTGATAAATTATATCAGACAATACTCTAGTAATGATTTAAATTGTTCATTTAAGATGACACCATAGATATCGGAACATGTGGCACCATAACTAGTTGAACACTTTATTCCACAAGAAACATGTCATGTGTCAAGCCCACTTAAGGCACTTTTTCTATAAAAAGAGGGTTCTCCCCTCATTTGACGGATGAAATCGAAGGAGAGGAAATCTAACTCTTCTCCCCCATGAACCTCTTGTGCTCCATCGCGGGTTCAATAGTGACGAGCGGATTTCCATAGTTTCATTATGAGTTTTATGTATTTTATACGGTATATAGGCGCTTGAAGGCCGCTATCTGGATTTGGCACCCCCCGCGCACCAAAACCACCAAAACCACAAAAAAATTAGTTTTTTGACGTATCGTACGGACCTACGAACTACACAGACTTTGATTCCAAAAACGAGATGGATATGTAGGCGCAATCACGTTGCTCAAGTCTAAAACGTGCTCAATGCGGTGCTTCCCCAAATCTACACTCACATCTTACATTTGGCGACTCTGCTGGGGAGGTATTCACCATTCTGATTGTGTAACTCCTCGTGCGCACACGGAGAACTCGGTGGAGGCGGAGAGTTTTTTATTTAATGAAGATAAGTATTATTACTCATACTCTTTATTCGTGATATTAAATATTATATATATCCTTTTTATGATGAATATCACAAATCATATTTGTTAGAATGCAAATAAATTTTGTTAGCATTTATCTTCAATCAGAATATTTGAAATATTCTGATGGGTAAAAAATTATGATTTGTGATGTATCATGCCCTTCATAATTCGGAGCCCCACAAATTTGTGAGGATACTAGCTATTTGCGTGTACAACATTTTTTCCAGTTACCCCAAAAAATTGTATGTCAGGTTTTAATAAAATGTAGTATTTATTTGCGTGTGTCAGCAATATTAAGTTGACACTCTATCATATACAAGATGATTTTGCGTGTAAAAGATTTATTTGCGTGTAAAATATTTTTGAAGCAAACTGATTTTGAGCCGCACACTATACTGCCACTGACATGCATTTACAATTGTAAAAATGTACTTAATAATAGTTTAAAATACATTAGAGATCTTATTAAAGATCATACTCAGAATTTCCTGTACAAAATACTAAAATATGGGCCCACGCGCTTCACATACTTTTTTTTTTATTGGAACTCGCATTTGTTTTCTGGTGGCCATCTTTCCGACGAGATCTCTCTGCCTTCCCGTTGGAATCATCTCTTCCTAAACTCCTAATGGGTACCAATTAAATCACGCAAGAAGATTCAACCCAAGACCAAATGATTTTGTTCCAAACTTCCAACAACGATTTATTCCACCGGCAGCCAAACATTCTCACTGTAAACTAACAACTTTTCAATTGAAGCCGGGCTCCATCTTCCATATTTGTTTTCAAAAAATTAAGGGCTTGAGAGAAGATTCATTGGCACAAAGAAAAAAGTCATTGCTGTTGTTTTATTCTTGATATGAAGAAGCACTCATTACTCTTGGCTATAAATCATTGAATGTTGAATAAAATGACCAAAATTGCTGCTACTCCGACACACTTTAGGGATGTGAAAAATCAAGAATGATGAACCTTGGGAAACCCGACCCACTTGATTCCGAACAGTAATTCTGAATCTCCGAATAGGTATCCCCAATAATTTGTTTGAATCTTCGAACCAAGGTATTACGAACCTTAGGAAACCCGACCCACTTGTAAAACTCAAACAATTATTTTCGAGAACCTTGACCTTCGAGCAATTTGATCTCTGAATAGATATCTCCGAGCAATTTGAACAACTAACAGCTATCTCTAATTTGAAATTCGAACAACTATCTCCAATTCGACCTCTAAGCAGTTTGAACTCCAAACGTCTATACCCGAGGAGCCTTAAACTTCGTAAGTAGCTTGGAGAGACTTCGGTCCAACGAACCTTGAAACAAACCCAACTCCCGTGCAAATGGGTATTAATGAGATTTTGTTTCTTAAATCAACCAAATACTAAAATTTCGACGCACATCACGCTGACCCAACTCCGGTCGATCGATCTTACACTGATGCGCAAAAAAGGGGTGTGTCCGACCCACCTCCGATTTTCTCCCCGAGGGAACAGAACTTGGAGACTAACAATAATCCTATCTAGTTTTGAATTAGGGGATGTACACGAATTACCCACATATATATATGTGTGTACACGGATTGCCTATGATCCACCTTCCTAACTAAAAAGGTTGTTTGACCCATGATTTTACAAGTGTTTTACCAAAGCAGGTAAACATATATAGGTATATAATAAATTTATGGAAAAGCCACCTACCATTTGAAATCTCCTAATTATTTTATGTTGTCCCAAATGAGACCATTTAAAAAATTTGAGCTCAAACTAGTACGTTTATGTACTCGATCAACTTAGTCAAAATAATAGGTTCGAGCAACCATGTCAAAACGAAATCTTTCGAAGGACCTTATCAAAACGATATCTTTTAATGACCATGTCAAAATAATATTTTTTGCTGAAAACTTAGCACTTTTCTCAAACCTGGAACTCGTACTACCTCATTTATAGTAGCTCGGGCTTCCTTATTCATTGTAGCTCGAGTTGCCTCATTCATAGTACCTCGAGCTCCCTCATTCGTAGTGACTCGAGCTGCCTCATTCGTAGTGACTCGAGCTGCCTCATTCATAGTAGCTCGAGTTGGCTCATTCATAGTAGGTTTTATAGTAGCTCGAGTTACCTCATTCATAGTAGCTCGAGCTTCCTAATTCATAGTAGATACTATGAGCTTTATTCACATTGGGATCTTAGTTACGTGACAATTCAAAATTGGTGTTTATTATTCACCTTAAGGTGATTCAATATGATTACTGACTGAATTATTCTACATATGATTTAGATAGATCCCAAAATTTTTGAGTTTTATGAACTTTGATAAAATACAAGGGGCATGAGATAAATAGCTCACCAAATGATATATTTACACTTTATTAACTGAATATTATATCAAACTGGTATCATGAAATTGAACGAAACAATATGTTTACGATTCCTCGAGGCATGATTATGAGTTTATTTTATTCTGTTGATATAAAATAAAATAAAGAGGGCATGATATACCCCGCATGATTATTCACGGCATTATAATATGCCTCATAAGTTGCTAATGCTTTTTGTGCCAGAATCAGAGATGATTTCTTATCCTTGAAGATATTGAACGCATATGATCAAATTGAGGTTGAGAGATTACATCAGGCCTCAAAGATGTCAAAGCCAAACGTTCAAGAGATTTTTTTTTTAAAATTGGGAACAAATACCCTGTGAAATGTATTTAAATGATTTCAACTCTTAGATGGTGTTGTAACCAATCGTTGTTTTCTTTACTTTACTTTATCTTGAGATAAAAGGAAAAGCAAAGTAAAGAGGGGACAAAGTACCGTATGATGTACTACTTGTAGTTAGACATAAACACGGGTGAAAAGCATGCTTAGATTCGGTCCCATAATGGCCATCATTGATGACGCATCTCCAAAGAAACATCAGAGTTGTTTAGCATTGCCACCGATTGGCTCACATATAGCAGCGACTATATGACATTATTTCAGCAAACCATTAGGGGCAAGAAAATTGCCCACAAAACTTGGAGCATGGATATAGAGTTTGCATACAAACTTTATCAGTATCATGGTAAGTCGCCCACAGAGGTGCATTACAGTTCTCACAAACCTTACGAGTCTTGTGGTAAGTCTCCCACATAGGTGCATTACAGTTCTCACAAACCTTACTAGTATTGTGGTAAGTCTCCCACAAAGGTGCATTATAGTTCTCACAAACCTTACCAGTATTGTGGTAAGTCGCCCACAGCAGTGCATTATAGTTCTCACAAACGTTGCCAGTATTGTGGTAGGTCGCCCACAACAATGCATTATAGTTATCACAGACCTTATCAGTATTGTGGTAAGTCGCCCACAGTGGTGCATTATAGTTCTCACAAACCTTACCAGTATTGTGGTAAGTCGCCCAAAGTGGTGCATCATAGTTATGAGAAACCTTGGCCTAAGTGGTCATAAAATGCATATATTACTGGGCGTGCCTGACCCTCATTCATGGGAGATTTAAAGTCCTACATTACTAGGCGCACCTAACCCTCGCTTATAGGAGATTAAAGTCCTATATTAATAGTCACGCTTGAACCTCATTTATGGGAGATTTAAAGTCCTACATTACTAGGCACGCCCGACCCTCTCTTATGGGAGATTAAAATCATATATTACTAGGCACGACTGACCCTCGTTTATGGGAGATTTAAAGTCCTACATTACTAGGCGAGCCTGACCCTCGCTTATAAGAGATTAAAGTCCTACATTTCTAGGCACGCCTGACCCTTGTTTATGGTAGATTTAAAGTCCTACATTACTAGGCGCGCTTAGCCCTCCCTTATGGGAGATTAAATTCCTACATTACTAGGCACGTCTGACCCTCATTTACGGGAAATTTAAAGTCCTACATTACCAGGCATTCTCGACCCTCGCTTATGGGATATTAAAGTCCTATATTACTAGGCATGCCTGACCCTTTTAAGGGAGATGAAAGCCCTATATTACTAGGTGCTCCTGAGCCTCGCTTATGGGAGATTAAAGTCCTAAATTACTACGCACACTCAAATACCTTGATTTTCAGGCACGCTTAAAGTCCTAATTTACTCAAAGGACCTTTATGGTTGCTCAACTAAGTAAAATTGGGCACACTTACAAAATATGTTGGTTTCAAAAATCCCAGTTCATTTGAAGCACAAATGGTTGCTTGATCGAGTACTTTCGACAAGTTTTGATCTTATGATCGCAAAAGGTCCATTATACCTAGATAACCGTCGATTGGTTGCTCGGGCCAGTAAATTTGTCAAGTTTGTTGTTCAAAATGTTTAAAACCACAACAAAATTGCGGGGACATGCTCATTTGAGAGGAATGGGGGCAACCCCTAAAATATTCCTCCAAAATGAAAAATAGAGGCAACAAAAATAACCCTCGAAACTATATGCATCTAAAATATGCATATACATGCATATTACAAACCAAACATGGTTATATGATGATTTTCTATTCGAAACAGGCTAAACGATTTATTTTGTGTTCACAGTTGATATGTCTCAGCCGAAGCATCAACACACCAACTATGCGTAAGAGGGGGCAAATGTAGAGTGGGGTTATATAAATTAACCACCAAGCACTCTAATAAATTAACCCCACAGATTTGATCAAATATTGATTTGTCAAGTTTTACTACAATCCAGACCCTACACGGGCTGAGATATTATCACACGAATATATTGCGTATACTTCGCGTTTGATGAATTATGCTAGACAATAATCTAGTAATGATTTAAATTACACATTTAAGATTCCACCACATATATCGTAACAAGTGGCACCATAACTAGTTAAACACTTGGTTCCACATGAAACGTGACATGCATCAAGCCCACTTGAGGCACTTTTTCTATAAAAGAGGGTTTCCCCCTCATTTGATGGATGATGGTCTTGGGGGCAAAGTAAGGAGAGGAAATCTAACTCTTCTTCCCCATGAACCTCTTGGGCTCCATCACTGGTTTAATAGTGACAAGGGGGTTTCCATAGTTTCATTACGAGTTTTACATATTTTATACGGTATATGGGCGTTTGGAGGCGGCTAGCCAGATTTGGCACCCCTCGCGCATCAAAACCACTAAAAATTGAGTCTTCCGACGTATCGTATGGACCTACAAACTACGCAGACTTTGATTTTGCAAATGAGATGGACACGTAGGTGCAACCACGTTGCTCAAGTCTAAAACACGCTCAACACTCAAGTCTAAAACATGCTCATCATGCTAAAGTTCAAACCTAGAGGCCTCAGAGATTTTACGCCTAAATGGATTTGAGGATAATGCGTCTTCATTTTCAAAGCCTAACCCAAGGATATAAAGAAAGAGAGATAGAATTTGGTCTTCTTCATACATGCTAAGTGAAAATATTAAAGAATTAGAGAAGGCCATGGTCATGGATGAAGGAAGAACGTCTGAGGATGGCTCTTCTAGAGAAGAAGAGAAGGAAGAAATGCTGATTGTGGATGAGGTAGGAGCTAAACAAAGACTTAACACTACACCACAATAATAATCTTATCACGGTCCTTGATCGTAACAATTATGGGTGTGACAACTCTTTGTGTCACATTTAAGGACTGTGATAATCCCCTATTGTCACAGTCATTTTTCCCATAAAAATTAGTCAAACTAAGGGGGTGACCATCTGATGTCACGACCAAGGAATGTGATGACAATTATTTTGTCACGGTCAATGACCACGACAATTTTTCTCTTGTCGTGATCAAGGACCATGACAAAACCGTAACCCCAAAAAATATTATTGGGCAGTGGCTACTGCCCAATAGAAACCTATTTTGTTCGAATCAAATATAGTACGCAATAAAAAATTAAAATAAAACCAAACAACAACACAATATAATATGCAATAAACTTGTATGAACTATTTTTGTTCAAACCAAACAGCAACACAATATAATATGCAATAAAAAAGAAATTAAAACCAAATATGCAAGTTTAATTACATCAAGTCATGTTTAATGATAAGTATAAAAATACAAAAGCTCAATAAGTGTCGAGGAGAAAATTTGGCCAAACGATAAAAGACCCCAATGTGGCATCGATATGACGTACATCACCTTGCTTGTGGTTGCTCGTTGAACCACGACTCCTCATCCTCTTTCCCCGAAAATACCGTATCCACTCAGACCCATGACTCGTAAGGCTGTAGTGGGAAGTTATACACTACGGTACCCGCAGTAGAACTCGGATCCTTCACTCCCTTGACAATCCAGTTACCTCTATGTGTGTCATGAATATGAACTCTCTCCCAATACAGATCAAATGGAGTCGGGATAATGGGGTTGGGGGTAGATCATATATCATAAGGAGATGATGAGTCACCCACCATCGGTATGGGGGTGGAGTAGTGGTCCCCTCACCAACCTTCTCCTTACCTTTTTCCTTTATCCTTCGCATTTCCCTTCCCTTCCCCATATCCATGACTACCCATTTTAACCCATTTGAATATGTGGTTCATAGTGTGTTCGAGATTTTTCAACTTCGAGTTCGTGTCTGCTTTGTACATGTTGACCTTGGAGGATAACCCACTATTACCGCAAGCAAGACTGTCTGCTTTGACTTTCCTATCTGGCAGCTGACACCCCAAGTACGACCTTTTCTATCATGGCCCAACACTCGGTTCACTTTAGCTGCTGTGCACTGCCCTTAACCTATCCTAAAACAATATAAAAACATGTCATTAACTTTGAAAAAGAATATTGATAAATTACTAAAATTGATAATATAATTTCAATTATAACTTTCCAAATTCTCAACAACCTATGGATTAGCAGTCTCACCCTTCTTTAGGCAAATCTTTACATATGAGTCGATCCTATGTGGGTTTCCCCTAGGGCCATCCCCAGAATCATGCATCGATTGAATTAATAATAAAAGTTTATTTGGACGATTAAAAAAAATGGGACCAAATTAAATCAATTTACTTACCATCCTATGATTCACCTTCGTGTAAGATGTTTGTCTGGAGTAGTGCACATCCACCTTATTTGACCGGTTAGTCCTTGTCGAGCCATGGGTGGGCAACTGTTTCTTAAACACCTCAAAATCCATGAACCTCTATTAGTTGGCCAACGTGATCAACTCCTTCTCCGGATGGTGTCCTTACATTGCAGCAAGGACCATCGTGGGCGCGCATGTTCTTCTTTTATGTGTTCCATTGACTGCTTACACTTGCCAATACAATGTCCCATGATTCTGGGGCAAGTTGAATTGCCTTTGTCCAACAAACATATAATATAAGAAGTTTAGTGAATTAACATTAAAAAATATAATAAAATCTTATATGAAAGTCAAATATATAATATAAATATTCAGATTTTAATACCACTAAGGACCCTCAAAGAGCCATCTTTAGCTCGTGGGCACGTTCCTCCAATTATCGTACCTGAGACCAATTATTGATTTAATTAACTCCAATGACTTCATTATTAAAACCATTTTATTTTTAATAATGCTCCCATGCTTATTGAACTTAATGGCATTCGGTTCAACGATCTCTCATCCCTCCCACTTTATCACGGGGTCCGATAGCCTGATGCATATATTTTCAGCAAAATATAGGCTTCAGTACCATGGTATAACATAAATTAAATAAAAAATACTAAATCAGGATATAAGAATTTAAATAACACAAAACTATCCGTGCCTCTTTTCAATTTCAATTTCAATTGTAACAAACCTAATATATGTATCAACTAGGTGAAGTCATATTAGGCATGTGGATCAACCAAACTCAAGTTGTAATTAGGAAATCTAGCTCAATTCACCAGATGCAAAAATCATAATTCAACTTTTATGGATTTAACATGATTTATGTTAGATCTAGGTGTAGTGTGTGATGCAAGTGGGTAATGATGATTTAAGATTTTTGAAAAGAAAGGGAAGATGACCTATGTATATATTTTTTAAAATTCTTCTCTTTCAAATGCGGTTAACTTTTGTCGTGCACACGGCTTTAACCACTATGTAATCATGGATAAAATGTTACGTGGTTATATACACAGGTTAAATCTTGGTCGTACGAATGGTGGTCGTGCGCACGGGTAAAATATTAGCTGTGTGAACGGTTTAAAGCCAAATGGAAGAGACTTTAAACAAATTCACATTTAAAATCAGGTCTTTTACCAATAATATAGACAACATACATTAGACTTAGCAAACAATAAATTGGAGATTAAATTTTAACAAATTAGTCATTAAGTCTTCGTTTTTTGAAATTTTAATATGAAAACCTACATTAGACTTGATAAATAATAAATTAAAGATTACATTTTACCAACTCAGAGATTATATTTGACTGCAAATTACAAATTGAAATCCTCATCATCTGCCAAACTAAATTTATCATACTAGATTGATATTAGATTTATAATCCAAATGAATCTAGTTATGTAAAGTATCTAGAAATTACTTCAAGTTTGGATTGTTATCCAAAATGGATGGATAGTCTATAGGAGCTACCAGGTCATCCATGCTATTGGTGAGATGCTTTGGCGCTTGTAAGATGACTGGCCACGATTCACTATTGATATACTCTGAGTAAAACACTTGTTTGGGTTTTCAAATGCAGAAACAAATGGCTCATCGTTCATATTATCCTTGATCTTCGTCTTGGACAAGTCTACCATTATCAGATTGGTGGTCGAATCGACTTTACAAACATTTTTATCCTCAAATCTTATCCAATCACAGTTAAACACAACCTCTTTAAAATATATATAGTCTAATTCAAAAATATTTTGAATTACACCATAGTAAGTCATTTTTGCTTCAACGAGTTTTTTGTCTTTGACACTCTCCTTGAAATACATCAGAGCCTCATATGAAATGTCGTTGTTTTGTAATGACGTATTTTTCTCTTACAACCCGAACGAGAATACATATCCATTCAGCCGACACTTCTTACACTCGTGTGTCATGAAACTGGGTGAATTAATAAGACAAGCAAGCCTTGGCATCATCCATCTTCAATAATTGAAATCATGGATTGCATAAGTTAATTAGATAATTTTTAAAGTTTGCAATTACTTATTTTTTAATAAGGGATGTTTGGCGTAATAATTACCTCACATGACACCCAAAATCTAAATTCACTTTCTAAATGTGAAATCCTCCTTTGCTTTTTTTTTTTTTTGTGTCTAGACGCATTATATTTTCTACATCGAATTTCAAATTTTATCAAGAAGGTGATCTGTATATTAGATAAAACATGAAGTAAAATTACAACACAGACTTACTTTCTCCATTTGTCGACATCTTCATGGATTTCAAACATATAATGAGGCACTTGCTCATATTACTTGACCACCATCCACGGTAATGTATTATTCCATGACGAATCCTTCAATGTACCTTGTATTCTTAATAGACACTTTGAAAACTTTCATCAACTTATTTATTAAAGTTATTAAAACTCAACAGCCCATATCTTAAATTAATTAAATTAAATCAAATTAAACTATCTTTAACTTATATTAACAAGTATACCTTTCAAACGGGTACATCAACCAATATCTTACTGACCCTCAAAGAAGCGCCTCATCACATAAGTGCACCAACAAGTGAATATTAATGTCAAAGAATGTCGGGGGAAGTACTTTTCCAATATACAAGTCACTCCGGCTAGAGTTGTTTTTGCAGTCACTATGTTCTTTCAGTTGACTACTTGTGTGCAAAAAAGTGTGCAAGAAAGTATAATCTACATAACATGCTTAGAGAAACAATGATTAACAGTAAATAGACCAGTTGAATAATCACATGACAATCGTGATACTTGCACTTTTGTAGATCATGCGTGGAATAGATCATAATCCTATGAAAATTTGATAAAAAGTTAAAGGCAACTCTCAAATTATACAGTATCTAGAAGAACCTTTATTTCTTTGCTCATCAAAGTATATGCCCCAGAGAGAATTATATTCCTCCCGCCACTGTCTTCTTTAAACCATAATTGTGTTTTAATTTTCAACAATTTCAGATCACGCCGTGTCTTCCTTCATCTTTCTAATGACTTACACTTAGGTATGTGATCACAAAATATTTGACGACTTTCTTCTTGGCATGCTTGATATCTAATACATGGAACATAGGGTTACCTTTCTAATACGATAAGTCAAATAATATTGACCTCCTAAACCATACCTTCCTTTTCTCGGCTTCATTCTCAGTAGGGGTTTATTTGTGCTTGACATTCTTGAATTTAATATTCTTTCCCGGCACATTATATCCACATTTGGAAGCCCTCCTTTCAATTTATGAACATGAAATCTTTCTTGGAGGTGACTTTTGTTCGACCTCACCTGATAAAAAATAGAGTTTTCATCAAATCTAAATACGTGATCGGTAGGAAAGAATCTCCTATGAGAATGATATATAATATTTCCACTATCATTAATATGTTTAGATCTAGTTTCCTCTCCATAAATGGGACACCCAAAGTAACTGTGAATATTACAGCCCAATAAAGTTCCATAAGTAGGGAAATCATGAATTACCCAGACCAATATAACTTTCAACGTTAGCTCTTCCTGTGTGCTAGAGTCAAATGCTTTCACGCCCGCTACCACAAATAATTAAATTCTTCTACCAACGGTGCCAAGTAGACATCAATATCATCACTTAATGCTTTCGCCCCACACATCAACAACGATAGCATAAAACATTATGGTCTTAAGCATAATAAAGGATTTATATTAAGATCACCAACCATACACTTTAATTGGTTATTAGATTACTGAATGGATTGAACCCATTTATTGATATCGTCAAACTAATATTACACCATTCATTAGAGAAATCTGGGTAATTAAAATTAATATTTTTCCAAACAGTCGAGTCAATAGGATGACTCATGAGATTATCTCCTATTTATTCCCTAGCGTTCCAAGTCATTGCCTACACTATCCATGGTATTGTGAAAAATGTCTTCAACCTGGAGCAAATATTTCAATACTTTTTTAGGAACTTTTGATAGTGCACCTCTCTTATCATTCAAACCATGCTCTCGCACATATTTAGGTTCTGTGCATACAAACAACGATTAATATTTTTGTATTCCTTTCGATATAGTATGCAATAATTCTTGCAAGTATGAATTAATTTATTCTTCATTTCCAAATCGTTAAAAAAAATTCACAATCGGATAGTTATTTGGAAGAGAATTCTATTTAGGGAGCAAACCCTTCACCCAATTCAAAATTCCAATCACGCTATTGCCAGACAAACCAAAACAGCTCTTCAAACTATGCAAATAAACCATGGAATACAAAGTTTTCTAATCTTTTTCACAATTAGGTTACAGTGGTTGGGTCGATTTGACTTTCAAATCGGCAAGGTTTATCCCAACACCGCCATGAGCGTTAGAACCTCCACCACAACATTCATTATCTTTCGTATTCGAATCCTCAGTGTCTTCCACCGGTTGAATTTCGTAAGCATCGTCTATTACATTGTCTAATATTTTATGATCTATTGTATCCTCTTGTTCTTCTACCGTTGTCCTACTTGGCAAATGTATGGGAGGTTATTCGGGGACAAAGGGACAGTATATTTCTCCGTGAAAAATATACACCCGATAATCCTCTTTCATATTCCATTTAATAAACTGTAATTCAACTATTTTTCACCAAAAACTTTACCATTTCTACAATGTGGGCAAAGACATGATAACTCTTTTCATCATTGAGATACCTCTTTATGAATTTTACAAACTCATTACCACCTTTATTGTACGCATCACCGAGTCGATTTGTTTCACCCATCCACTTTGTGTATAGAAGATACCCCACAATAGCTTGTAGGAATCGTTACCTACCATGTTTAAACAAATGTAGTCTTTAATGAAACAATGAGATTTGATGCATCTTTGACCTAATAAATGGGAACCTTAAATTATGCCTAAATACAATTGTTTAGAAAATAAATGAACCTCTGTGGAATTTAGTTAGAGGGTGATAGAATCAAGAACTCTAAATACAACAAAGGTAAGCAGGCTAACACCAAAATGTGGATGGAATAATGTTTAAAGCTCAATAAAAACTTGAGTTATTGGTAAGAACTTGGACAAGCGTATTAATGGATGAGAGTAAAAGCTCTAGTTTTGCAACAAATATCTCAAAGAGGTCTTTTGAATTAAAAGCCTCGTGCTTTATCAAATGATAAATAGGGTATATATAGGCTCAAGCTGCACGCGAGGAGCCTCATTCGTATTAAATGTTGGGTCATACTACCATACCTAACATGACATTAGCATTAAATACTGATTTAAATTCTCGAGTAACCAATTATTGTGTCAGGTGACAGTACAGGTGTGTCAACACTTTTTACAGCCAATTTCTCATCATCTTAACACTTTACTGAGGTAAGTTTGATTTGACATGTGCTACGTATAGTATGACGTCACACATATATTTTATGAAAGTATAGTCTTTTTTGGCCAAAATTCTATGGCTACGAAGTAAGTTCATGGTCGCTCGAGAAATGCTCATTCGGGCTAAGTTGGAACTCTTTTGTGGCTGGAAATATATTTAGCGAAGGCTGCTCAATAAATGCTCATTCGAGCTAAGCTAGGTGTTTACTTAGTGAATCTAAATTTTTTAAATCATGCTTTAATGATGCCTTTCTCTCTATCCTCTAAACAAATTCCCTCAAAGGTTCTCAAGAAAGTTCCCCCAATAAAAGATGAAAGCTCTCCTAGGTCCTTTTAGATCTGGTGCATCGCTGGTACCGAGTAACCTCAATAGTATTATAATATATCTCATAAATAAGTAAAAATAAACAAAATACATGATGGATCAACTAACTTCTTCTGGAAGACTTCCTCAGTCTTTGACTAATCTCAACTTTGTCTTGATCTATCATTAATCTCTTAATGAGGGAGTTTATCTCTAAGTAAGGAGGTCTATTTATAAGACCCTTCTAAATTCATCCCCGTAGATAAAGTTATTGTGTTAATAAGAAGTTTCTACATAAAACACCTTCAACCGACACACCACCGTTCGAAACAACTTCGGCTAAAACATCTCAAATTGACGTAACTTGATTTTGCGTATGTCACCCCAAATCTTCACATATCTCTAGCATTAAATTCTAATGTCCCATCACCTACCAACTATGTTGCTTTTTTACACGTGGCACCTTGGATTGAACTCTGAACTTCTTTAATCCACACGATCATCATTTTGCCCTCAAATTAAAAATAATAATCTAGGCAGTCAAACTGTCAAAAGCTTATAACGGTTGCCTTTTCCCAACGCTTTAAATACCCTTCATCTCTTCATTTAAAGACATCTAACAATTTTAATTTTAATGAACTCATAGCTTTTCTTATTTTAGAGAGATAAAGTGCCTATTGTCAACCCAAACTTCCATTAACCCAATTTTGATCTCAATTTCCCTAGTCATTTTATGTCGGCATCAATTTCCCTGATGGGTTTGTTGCTTGGTCGAGCTATTTTTATATCACTATAAGGATGTGCTACTCAAGGTTGGTTTAGGGTGTGCAATTCATTTTTTTTTAAAATTTCATATTATCTAAGAATAATCCCGCCCTTCATCTCTTGGTTTCATGTTGGAATGCGGTATCTCACGCATTTATAACGGCTTGTGGGGAATTTACCATTACACTTGAAGATATGTGTGAGTTGTTAGGTTTGTAGTTGTTTGGCCATTTTCACTATAATGCCATGCCAATGGATGGAGCTGAAAAAAGGAAAATGTTCAACTAGACCAACTTGTTTGAAAGTTTGTGGGTGATGCTACGAAAGTAATTTTTTTCCAATACATTAAGTACTTCTACAAGCCACATGTGAAGATCACTCGAGAGTTGAAAGATTAGGGTTTTGATCTAGATGTGCCTTTTCATGAACGTTATGGTAGTTCCTTCGAACTAGCAACGTATATCCTTTGTAGAATTTCATATTTTTTTTATCCCTAGTAAACCCAACGATTAACCTCGCAGGGACTTGGTCAAAATTTATGCCAAATTGTATCATGGAGTCAACATTCATCTGGTAAATATTACTATTGGATCATTGTATATATAGTTAGATAGATATTATATTGATATGATGCACTCAGTCGGCTGTTTTGATGTGTCTAATTTCCAACACCATTCTTTTGATGGGGTTCCTTTATGCAAGGTTCACCTCTCTTACCCCTAAAGCTCAACGTATTAACGTCCTTCCTCTAAGACGTCCACTCACATTGAGTGGGAGGTTGAGAGTGAAATCGATAATCCTCACAGGTGTGATAGATAGTTTGGCTAAGACCAAGGGATACCCAAACCTATCTGTAAGTCAAATAGTGTAAATAAATCATTTTTATCTGTAAATATTGACTTCACAAGATTAAGTGTGGTTATTCAGTGTACAAAGCATTAAAATATGGTAATTCCTGAGGAGCACAAAATAGGAGATGCTTCGTTGGGCTAGTATTGCCATCATTGGCCTATGCAACTCAAAGTCTTTTAGGACTTTTTACAAACTAAGCCTAGGTACCCTCCCATAGAGAAGTTTGGTCCCCTTAAACTTGGGAAATGACCTCTTTACTAAAGATAAGTAATTTCCTCTAAGTCTTACAGAGAGACTTTATCCCAAGGAGCTTCCTTCCCTAGCACCAACTACTAAGGTTACTCTCATGTATGGAAAAGAGAAGAAGAAAGGTTCCCTAATTATTGGTGGGATGAAGAGGAAATATTCTTTAATTACTAATTCATCTAAGGGATAGATTGCTACCAATGCTGTAAAAAAACCCAAGGCCACTAAAGTTTCCTCTAACCCCGTTAATGTTCCTTCTGTAAATCCACAATTATTAGATAAAGTAGCTATCTTGATGTCTGATGTTCTTTCTCATATGGGGTCTACTACTATTACTCCTAATGGGATTTTAGCTGGTTAGGAGAAACACCATTCGACTAACAGTTTCATGACACCTCAACTTGTTAAGAAGAATGTGGCTCAGGTGAGGCAAGTGGAGCAGGATCCACTAATAGTTATATCTCCTCAACATAAGTAGAGGTTGACTAAGAAGCTTACTGGGAAATGTGTGGCTCTATATCCCACTCCTTCAACTTCTTCGACATAGACTTTGGATGATCTCAACAATGATGATGTAGTGAATATCTCTGTTCCACTTGTGGCATATGTGCCTCCTCCTTCATCTCAACAGGTAACCAATTTATTATATTTCAAAGCTCTCAATAAAATTTCTCTAATCGTTGAGTTATTTCTCATTAAAAAATCTTTTTAACATTGTTATTTTTTCATTAGAACACCAATCCACCACCTGTGGAAGTTATGGCCATTCCTGTTGATACCTCCTATGAGAGGCTCTTCTAGTCCAGTTGTTGAACATAATACCCTTCCAACTCCTTCTTTTTCACCATCTTCAATAATTGGATGAGTTTCTTCGAGACATGCTTCTTCTAAGTGCACTGTAACCATGGTAAGGAAATTACTAATGACCGAAGAAACCGTGGGTGACTCAGGTGGAACTTTAGAAATCACAACTCTAATTATCCCCCCATTTACACATGAGTTACCATTAGTTGTTATTATTCCCACTCCTTTAACTCATGTAATTTGAATTGATCTTTGACTTGATCATCTAGTTACTCTAAATATTTTTGATTCCTATTACTTAGTTTTATTTTGCGTTTGTAGGTAACTGAAGACATTACACATTGTGGTTCCTCAGTGGATGCGATGGCTCTTATAAGGTACCTTAATGAGGAAATCCTTCCTCGTTACCTTATGAGGAAAGTCATAAATTTTGACTTTCCAACTGTGATACCAACTTCTATGGCATCTCTAAATATCTTTTCCCATGTTCTTCCAACTGTTGTTGAATTATATGCCTTGTAGAATTAATTTTTTTTTTATCTTTTATCTTGCTCATCTTTACTCTAAGCTTTCTCCAGTAGTGGTATTTCAACCTTTTAGAATCGAAGAAAGGGAGAAAAAAACTACTCCAACTAAGGTTGATCTAACCTTAATGGATGTTTCTCCTTCATCTATGAAGGTTTGTTCTTATGTAACATTGCCTATTATTCTGGCTATTAAGGACACTCCAATGGTTCAAGCTCAAAGTCAATATGGGAATATGGACCCTAGCTTTAAATAACGTTGCAACTTTTGATGAGGTAAAATTATACATTTATCTTTTTTTGTCCAACCTTTTATTTTCTCATGAATCATTTGTGTATAAACAATTTTTTTTGGTGTTATACCCTGCCAGAATATAACTTAATGAAAAATCTCACCTACATGGTGATTTTCTCTCTCTCAATTGAGTAATGTTCACCAAAGGTTTAAGTTTTGGCACCTGCTTAGTGATATAACCTACTTGGGTAGGGTGTATCTAACCATACACCTGCTTGA
Organism: Sambucus nigra; assembly: GCA_949130495.1. Classification (NCBI taxonomy): domain Eukaryota; kingdom Viridiplantae; phylum Streptophyta; class Magnoliopsida; order Dipsacales; family Adoxaceae; genus Sambucus; species Sambucus nigra. The sequence continues at coordinate 581,720,348 of OX422211.1, read as the reverse complement.
TGATGAAATCTACTTCGACATGGTTAGCCTGAAAGAAATAATACATCTGCTTAGTGACTTCGCTTTATATTTGTCAAGTTTTTTTTATAGTTTTATCTGCTTGGTAAAAAAAATTGATTAACTCTTTTCCTCTCTCTATTTTGAAGACTTTAATAGAAAATAACCTTCTTGAAGCACCTCAGGTGGAACATCCTCTAGTTGATATGCCTGCTCAAGAAGTAGATGTTGGTCACAACATGGATGAAGCTATTGAAGTCGAATTGTCTCATCAAAATGATCATGGAACCATAACCAGTGTGAATATGGAATAAAATGAGTCATCTTATATTGCCCCTATACCAAATGTTGCACCAAATGAGTACTGTCAATAAGTGCTTCATAGTAATGCCTTCATTCAAGTCTCCCTTCACATTGTGATGGATCGATTGATTATTTATTATCCAATGACTTTTACCATCGAATGTCTCAGGCCCCATAGTGTTATAATGGTTATTGACTACAAGTTATAGCGGCTGTTGTAATTGAGATAATGAACTCATTAACTTCTGCCTTAGAAAGATTAACTCTTAATCATCATTTGGGCAACCTCGAAGATCAGAGGAAGTATGGGTTTGATTTCACTCGGCATATAAACAGTTTGAAGTATCTAAATGATCCTAACTTATCATGCTAAGTATCTTAAAAATGTGGAGGATCTGAAAATTTAGGAAGAGAAGCCGAAGGAGCTTGCCCCCTATCTTGAAAAGAGTGACAAAGAAGTGAAGGTGGAAAAGAATCTTTGACATGGGCTAAAATGAAGTATGAAGATAATCTGAAATTAAAGGCAGAAGTTGAATCGAGCATTTTTGTCATGTCTGATTACCAAAGAGAGGTTGCTTCTCATGTTGTTGCTTCGATTAGGGGGGGGGGGGGGACTTCTTCACTTCCTCAGATTTATGGTTACTCTTAGGATAAATTATCTTTGATGTATCTTTGGGTAGTAGTCCCATTTTTGTTGCATTATAATTATTTGCAAACTAAATACAAAGAGTGTTTGTTATTAAACATGTGTGTATATTACTCATTTTGTTTGATTTATTACTGGTTTATATATCATAAAATATAACAAAAAAATTTCACGTGTTTCCTCACATACTCTAAGTACCAAAGTAAGAATAAAATTTTGCCCGTGGTCTCAATACATGAAAATCCATCAACTATTTGTTGTTAACTTTGAATAATTTGTCATCCTCAATCTTTGAGATCAAATACTAACCTGAATCATGTGCCTTCTTAAAAGCATATGGTCCCTACCAATTTGCTGCAAATTTTGGAAAAGTGAGTCCTCTATTGTGGTTGACAACAACTTTCAAATCTAGGTCACCTTCCATAAATTATCTTGGTTTGTCCAAGTTTTTATAGGCTCTGGAGAGTTATTTCGTGTAGATTTAGAAGTGCATTCTCGCATTATCTCGATGTTCATCTGATGCTTATAGTTGAATGTGCCAACTCTATGAAATCATATTGCTTCATAAGGCATATCTGGAAAAGGGTACTTCTAACTCCACTAGAAGAATTTCTTCTGCTCTATAAACTAAAGAAAATGGTATGTAGCTTGTAAGTTTCCTTTTGGTTGTTTAATAGGCCAACAACACCATCGACAGTTTATTATCCCATACACATGGAAAATCCTCCTTCATCTTAGCCAAAACATCAACCAATGTCTTATTTGTGGCCTCAGCTTTACTATTTTCTTTAGGGTAAGGCTCTGTTGAATTGTATTGGATAATAGAATATTTCTCAGTCAATATTGCCACTTCCTTATTCATAAATGGAATTCCATTATCTGATAGTGCAAGAGGGTAGTGGTACTGGGTTCTATGAATGTACTGGATCTAGTAAGGCGTAACCCACTCTAATAGAAGCTGATTTAAAGGTATTCAAGGCTTCAAGAGGAACGAGAAGATATCAAACTTTTATGGTAAAAATGGCGATTCTCTGATTTTTATATGAGGAAGACAATGATTAACTATAAACTTTTCAACAATAATAACAGATAAAAGGGATCATTTGGAAGTAATGGTTCTTGGGAGTGAAGAGAAAATCACTTCAAATACCAAGGAGAGAGCAGGGAGAGAATACTTTCTGGTGATATTTGGGCGGAGTAAGAATTCTAACTTATATTTTTTATTTCACCTTGCTCAAATGGATCTATTTATAGGAAAATACTCGTGTTTATGTGGAGTGTGTGCACCAAAAGGATATTCTTTGAGATAATATATGAAGTGTACTTTTTATCCCATTTCACTGCTTTTCGACTGTCCACTTTGACAGACGAAATCTGGCACAACCCAAAGTCAAAATGAAAATATGTCAAGAATAGTGTCAAAAAGTATGATTTGGTGAATATTTTCTCAAACGGTAACTTGTTAAATAATCGTTTAAAAACTTTCGTGTGGCCTTGAGGGCCACTCGCCAATGATAAGTTTAAAAGCACTTTGTGAGAAACACCTTGGCTGGTCACCTATTTGACCAAGTGCAGACTGTGTAAGTGTGTGAGTGACCTCTCAGGCCCTTTATATTAATATACTCTCTTTCCTAAGGTACTAAAATGGTTGGGACTTAACTTGCCCAACAAGATTGCCTCTCAGCCTCCAAACCAAAACTTCCAATAGATCCTAACTGGCCTGACCGAGCCCTGCTTGCTCGACCAAGGATTCATATGTAAAGAAAGTAATAGTGTTAGTAAATATTTTATTGTACAAGAATTTATGATAATTTGACTATTCACGCGACATCCCCTCATTATCTTAGGCCTGCTCATGCATTTATTTTCTTTCCTATCTTGGGGTTGCTCGTTAGGCATCCCCTGGCCAGTTTTTAGGATTGGTTGGTCAGGTATCCCCTATATGGTCTTGGGTCCACTCGTGTGGCACCCTCTCGCCACGTTCGAACTATTTGGCTAACTATTGATACCTTGTTCTTGGGTCCACTCGTATGGCACCCTTTCGCCTCTTTGGAACTATTTAGCTAATTATTGATAAGTTGTTCTTAGGTCCACTCGTGTGGCATCCTCTCGTCTCTTTTGAACTATTTGACTAATTATTGTTCATCTTTTCTTGGACCCACTCATGTGGCACCCCGGCCTCATTTGAACTATTTTGCCAATATTAATTCCTTTATTCTTGGGACTGCTCGTGTGACAGCCCCCTCTCAATTGTTTACTGTTGGTCCCATTTATTTGGCACCTGCTTGTCATGTTGAGCTGATTTTTGGGAAGTTGAGTGAGTCCCCCTCTACATTATCCCCTCGTGCAAAAGTGTTTCTGTTGGTTAGAAACAAAGAGCTTTGCACAAAGGGAATCTTTCAGGAATTCGAGGGGATGCTTCAAATGAATCATTACTTTTACTGGCCATTTACTTTTGACATGACAGAAGTACTAATGGTGTCTTTTAGTGTCTCGAGAAGACACATGTCTCCTTTAGAATCCCTCAGTACAATTTGAGAAATCATTATATTGTGTGTTTAAACCACCATTTTGTCTCATATAAATACCCCTCTTCCTTTCATTTCATTTTTCACCTTCGTCCTTTGCTGTTAGGGAGAGAAAGACGTCCTTTGAGAAAAAAATTCAAATTTCTTTAACCACCCCTGTTGTCTTCCTTTTTTTCCTAAGAAAACTCCATGGTTGCTTCTTATTTTGCCATTTCCACCGATGTTAGTGAAGTCTTGGTTGGTTCTTTGCCTATCCAAGTGGCTATCACCACTACCATTTCCACGGGTGCCATCACTATGGTTTCTTCCATGGATATTTCTATTGCCACCATCACTACTTGTTCTGGTGGTGTTGGCTCTTCCTCTAATGGCGTTGTTTCCCTGCCTAGGGTTCAAAGGGAGTATTTGGAGAGCCGTATGAAAAGGGATTTTTCTGTATACATTCTTGGGCTCATTTTAGTGAGAAGGATAATTTCATGCACTCACTTGAACATGTTGAGGCAGAGTTTGTTGAGAAAATCAGTGAGCAGACACTTCTTGGCTTTGCTAAGTCACCGATACCCCTATTGTACTTGCTGATAGCATCTTACGTGTGTGAGTGGACAGGGGTGATTTTCCTTTTTCCAACATCAAAATTGTTGTCTGTGGTGGTGGGGGGCGTAGAGGAGTGGGATCTCTAGGTTAGTTATGTTATGGATTTTCCAAACCACAATGCTATTATCGAGCGATTGGGTCTTGATAGGACCCTCATGAATTTGAAGACTTGCACAATTTCCAAACACACCAACACCTACAATCTTTTGGCCTCTCGTTGGAGTGTGGATTCTCACACTTTTGTCACTAGTTAAGGCGAGTTTTCTATTACGCTCAAGGATGTGTGCGAGATGATTGGTCTTCCCATATTGGGAGATTATATTTTCACTAATGGCTATGAGGATTCCATTGATCACGCCATGTGTGAGGAGCTTCACCAAGATCTGTCACGCTATGTTTCCCTCACCAAAACTGGGGCAACTAAACATTCTTTCACTAAGTGGGAACACTATTGGTTCAGGGATTTTGAGTCAGCGCCCAAGGAAGGAAGTTCAAATAAAGTCCCCAAAAGACAAGATGATTCTAAGATTAAATCCCTCAAACACTTGGCTGCTTTCTTTATGACTTTTCTTAGCAGGTTTTTATTTCAAGGGAGATCAAATGACTCTCCTCGCGAGTTGGTCTTTCATCTTGCTGTCAGACTTGCTCGAGGGAGGAGTGTACCCTTTGCTGCTCTCACTCTTGGGTCCATGTATACTTGGCTAGACTGTACTCATGTGGACATGGAGCGTTCACATGGCCGTTTTGACGTGACTAAAATTTTCAGATACATTATACTTATGGGCTTTTTGTTTAAGAGGTTCCCCAATTTTGCTCCCGAGCCCCGCTCGCACTGCAAGGTGGAATAAGAAATCTCAAAGCAACCTCTTGGATTGTTTTTAAATAACATTGATTAGTTTTTGTTCCTCCCTTACTCGAAGCGAGTTAGTGGCATTTTCTCATGGGTCTTTTTCTTAACTTTACCTTGTTAGTGCTGAGTCCGTACCTGATTGCCCCATATTTCTTTTATGGCAATGGTCCTTACTTGCATTCTTCCTTCACTGATAGAGTTTGGTCAAGGAATGGAATTTTATCACTCTGAGCAGGTGAGGAGGGAGTTTGTCTATGATCAAGGAACATACACCCCAAACTTTCCTACTAGCCTCTTACCAATAGACTTGTACTTAGAGGCTTATGAAAATTTTACCCCCCGAGGGGATGCTGCATAGAAATGATAATTTTGGCAACTTTTTTTATAACCCTCGCAATTATCTTCCTTCTTTCAGCTGCATGTGGTTTGGCTTATGGCAATGCCAAATCATGCTAATCAAAAATTGCATTCAATATATCCTCCACGGGTCCTTTTCCATTCTCATCCCAAAAGTGATAAATACTTAATCAGGAGGACTCAAAAGGAAATCTGGCACCATAGTTGTGTCGAGAAGACTCCACTCGAGCATATCAATCATGTTTTAGTGAAACCTCTATGCAAGGAGACAATCTACACTAAATATCCAGTACCTAAAGCTCAATGGTAAAAGGGAAAGGGCAAGGGCAAGGCAAAATCTAAGGTCATTTCCAAAAGGAAATATCCTTACCCTGATGTTTCAAATTTTATTTCAGCTCAACTAGAAGTGGCTGCTTCTCCCCCCTCACTAGTGAGGACTCGAGTAGCCATGTAGAAAAAGAGGGCAACTAAGCCCACTTTTCCCACTACCATATAAGATCAAGATAACTTTTTGATTATGAAAGCACCCCTTCCTATGATTATGATAATTCCTCTTCAAATGACATTGGTGTTTTTGACATCAACCAAAGTCATTCGCCTGATACCTATAATTTCTTGTCAGTGTTGAGGGGTTCCAATGTAGAGTGGGAACCCTCCAGTGGTGATTAATATGACACCATGAATTATTCTCCCTTTTCTACCAACCCCACTATTGGGCATTCGCCTCATGGGCAAACTCCTCGTTAGGATCCTGTAAGTTTTTTGGCACCTTTGTTTTTATTATTCCTTCTCCATTTGCCTTCCTTATGTATCGTAATTTTTGCTAACTCCAAACCTTTTGTCTTGCTCTTGACTAGGTTTCAACTGTAGGGCCAAGTTCCCCCCATAAGTGAGGGCCACCCCCTCATCTGCTTCTCCTATTGTTCCTCGAGTACCTTTCCTTCCTGAGAGGAATTTCATGCTTGTGTATTCTCTAAGCCTTGCCCAAGAGGTTTGTACATTAAATCCTAGGGCTTGCATTTTCTTGCTTTCTTTTCCTTCAACATTTTCCGAGCTTTATTTATTTTTGTTATCTTATAGCTTTCCATAGTATTCCTTTCCTCTATAAGGGATTCCTCGGTATCTGCTCCCTCGGTCCAGGTATTTATTGGATTTTCTAAAACATTGTCAACTCTTGTTACATTACATATACATAGTTTTTTGGTAGGTGACTGTAGCCCCCACTTCTGCCACTAGGTCACTCCCTTCCTCTATGGCGATTTGTTCCTCAGTTGGGCCCTTAACTATTGTTGCTACCAGTTCTGTAGGGGTATCCCTCTATTATTTCTTTCCTTGCATTTTTAATTCTTTTATGTTACTAACACAACTCTACTCTTATTGTATATTTTCTGAAACTTTGTGTTGCAGATCTCTCTTTTGAGAAATCCCCTAATTAGTGGGGGGATACTCCTACCCACAGGGGTGATTATTCCTGGATTGCCTCCTTTGGGGAGGATACATGTTCCCCGAGTATGCCTTCTTATGCACAATAGGCTACATGTCCATGCCCTATCTAATCAGACCTTCTAGTGTGTATCTTCGAGCGGGCCGATATTACATATCCCCACCTCAACACATGTATTTAGCCTTATAACTTTGTCATTTTCACTTTATTTTTTCTGACAATTTCTTTATTAACAGGCTGGTACTAGCATTCCTCAGCCCCTGTGATTGACTTGAGCTCTTCTACCCCCTCTAGGGTTTAGGTACTTGAATCATAATGCTTTTATATCTTCAGAACTTGTGCCTTTAGTTTCACTTGAGTTATTATTTATTCTTTGCTCATCTTTATTTTAGATGAGCACTAGCACCTCCTCATCAGCCACATTTTAAGCCAGTGTTCTAGTAAGTAGTTTACATGTTATGTCATCCCAGTTATTCACTTTCTCTTCTTTTAAACTCCCAATACTTGTACTATTCTTTTTGTGTGAACATCTTGGGTTATAACCGTCTCCTTTTTTTAGATGATCCCCTTGAGTGTTCCTACTACTGTGGAACCTCCAACAAGCTTGGCCACGAGCACTGGTGATATGCGAAATCACCCACTAGTCGTTCTCGTACCAGCAAATGAAGTGTAAATTATAATGAACGGATAGAATTAGTAAAAAGAGAGAGAAGACACGATATAGAGTGGTTCAGCCTTTAAATATGCCTACCTATACTGTGTTGCTCCATTCTCATTATATGCGTTGCATAGTACAATATAATCAAGCCTAATGAGGTGTACAAATATGAGAATAAAGGAGAGTACATGATAACGATGATTCCGGGTTGTCGGTGCTTTGGTTGAGGTGTCTTGAGTGAAAGTTCTCGGTGAGAGAGAGAGAGAGATCAGCTCCGAGCTATGTCCTCCAATTCGGAATAATGAATCTAGCCCCTACTGTACCGAGATGTTGACCTCTATTTATAGGTGTTGTATTGCTGGTAGGTGAGAAGTGGGATGCGGCCAGTTAATATGATATGACCTTTATTTATAGGTGTTTCACCAAAATCAAACCCACCAATTTGATTAAATCCTTTTGCAATGAGTCGAGCTTTATATTTGTCCAGGGTACCATTAGACTTGAGCTTGGTAAGAAAAACCCATTTCGAACCAATAACATGCATGCGAGGTTTGCTGGGAACCAAAGTCCAAGTATTATTGGTGTGAAAAGCTTAAAGTTATTTTTTCATTTCAAGAATCAAGTGTGGTTGGGATAAGGCAGATTTAAGGTATGTGGGTTCCATTAATACAGTGGTAGTAAGGAGAAAGGGGTGGTGCAAGCTTTTGAGTGGGTGATCATGGTATAAGTATTGGTAGGGGTGGAAGGGGAAGTTTCACGATAAGAGGGAGAGTTGGGAGTTAAAATTGAGTGAGGGCATAAGATGGTCAAGACATCGAGTTTGGAGGTGAGGATGAGGTAGATATAGAGTATGGGAAGAAGGTATATCAGGTGTGGATGATGTAAGTAGAGGGACAGGTGTTGGAGAATGGGATGGTTCATGAGAGAAAGAGGCTAACATAGATGATATTGTAGCGGATACGAGAGAAAAAGGGTGAGAGAGGCTATTTAATAGGTCATATTGTACGGTTGGTGAGGTGATGGGTAGTGATGGGAAGTAGGGTGATGTTTGTGTGTAAGGTAGATTTTCAGAACTAGGAGCGACTGATTTAACATCAAAGAGATTTCTTTTAAAGAATTCTTAATAGAAAACAAAGTCAAGAGGATTAGCAGAAATGGTGGGTGATGCACTTGACTTATATAGCAATGTATTTTCATCAAATATAACATGACAAGAAATATAAATGTGTTTTGTGCTCTGATTATAATAACGGTACCCTTTATGAAGAGAGCTGTAGCCAATGAAAATACATGAGCATATTATGGGATGAAATTTGTGTTTCATTTTATTTCGAAGATACTGGAAGCACTGGCAACCAAACACGCGAATGGTAGAATAATTTGGATGGGCATTATATAGTTTATAAAATGGGGTGTAATTTTTTAGTGTTGAAGAAGGTAAGAGATTTATGAGATAAATTGTGGTTAAAAATGCCTCAACCCATAAAAACCTTGGAATATTTTCATGAAATAATAACGTCGCCAGTTTCAACAATATGTCGAAGTTTCCTTATGACAACACCATTTTGTTCCGGTGTTCTATGACATGGGATGTGACGAACAATATTGTTCCAAGTAATTAATGAATTCATTACTGTAAAATTCACCACCATCGTCATATTAAATTCTTTTTAGTAGCATAACAAAAATGTGTTACTCGTTATTAATAATATGATTGCTTGCAGCAATTGTGGCCTCTCGGGAGAACTGGTGACTGCATCTTTGATGCACTGCAAGTACTAGTACATCTGCGATGCGAAATAGAGGAACTTTTTATTATGTTATATCATCAGGGTAATGATCCATTAACCTACGAGTTCTTTTTATGAGGCACAAACGGGAGAATTTATCCTAGAAGCGAAAAAACTACTGAAACTGCATGAAACCCAAACAAGGGTTTATGTACAATTGCAAGACAATAGAGTTGTAATTCACTAGTTATTCTAAATGCTCACCAAAGCTTAAAAAACCTAGAGGTTACTTGTATTCCTTGAAATCCCCCACCTACATCACTATTCAATATTTCTTGGCCCACTACTGGCCAAACCACTTGGGCACTCGACTCAATGTGAGTCGGATAGCTTAGCCATGCTTGTCTCTTTCCTGTCCATTTATTCAGTAGCAGTTTGAAAGGTTAACCTATTCGATAATCTCCAGATCTATGCTTATTTTCAACTCCTCGTAGCATTTTGTCGCTTACTATTCCCTTCCTCATCTCTGGGTACCTTGGTATCTGAAAGCACCATGAAGAGAAACAAAAGTCCACAGACCGCCTAATTTACACCAATAAGTAAAATTTACTTGTGCTTCAGGACCCCATAGTAACAATAAAAAATATGCTAGACTATTAGCAGGACTAGAAACTGCGATAGTTAAGAAATTGCAGCGTTCAAACTAAGTCTCGACCAATTTATGAAAATGTGATGAAAGTCCAATTTTTACTTTAAAAGATACAACCACGTTTAATGAGTACAATCATCCACAAATATTACGTAATATTTAAAATCGTGAGATGATGAAATTTGGGTTAGACCCCATAAATCACAATGAATCTTCTCAAATGGAACTTGATACCACTTTTCATTTCTACCGAATGGAAGTTTACAACTTTTTCCCATTTGACAACTTGTACAAACTATGCGATTTTTATTCTAATACTCAACATTCAACACAAGATTTTGCCTAAATGTTTTTAGAGATTTTGATTGACGATGCCCTACTCGTTGATGCCATTATTTATCATTTTTTCCTTCTTGAATTGCACTCAAAGCTTCTTGATGATCATCTTCAAATGTGTAAAGTGAGCCTTTTCTAGATCCCGTTACCAATATTCAGTGATTCATTTTATTCTTAACAATAAATCCACTAATTGTAAATTTCAAAGTGCATTCATTATCTTTCAATAATTGACTAACGGAAACTAAATTCTTTTGGAACAATAAGAACAACTTTGAGTGACAATTCTGATTTGAGTGCTTTATCACCTATATGTGTGATTTTTAATTTGAAACCATCATCAGCTATAACTTTATTATGGCCATCATATGTTTAAAGTTTTGAAAAATTACCTGTTGAGTTGGTCATATGGGATGTTGCACCTCAGTCAACATATAGAGAGTTGTCTCCGAAAGTTTGATAGTTAATAATTGTCATAGCTGTTGGGAGTTGTCCATTGTATCCATATGATTAATCTTATCTATAGTATCAATTTAATGTAATGTGATTTGATCGACCACAGATTTGACAGGTCACAAGAGTTGAGTTTGTATTTGCATTCTTTTGAAACGAGAAGCTGTTGCCTATTGCTTCAGTGTGGCTGCATATGTTTCGATCTATTTTTGGACATATTTTCTCCTTTGTCGAATTGGGGAAAGCTTCTACTAGGTTGGATAGAGTAGGAAGGCCGATGAGTTCGTCCCCCGGGTGAATGCATTGAATAGCCTGCTGGATGAAACCCCCTTCCCCTTGAGTTAAAACCACCACCATAATTTTATGGTCCATTAAATCCACATCCTCGATTATTTCTTCCACGACCTATGTTTGAAAATTGCATTTGTGCTCTATTTGCTACAAATTCCATATGGAGATCGACATTTGTGTAACTATCATAGGGTTTTATTCTCGAATGTCAAAACCGTTTAAAGAGTTTATGAGTTGAGATAATGTTGGGTATGGTGGTTTACCCAACATGATAGTTCTCAAGGTTTTGTATTTTTGTTCGAGGCCATTGGAAAAATTAATTACCTTTGTATCTTCATCTAAATTCTTTTGAATTGCAACCAACTCATCACATAGGGTTTTAAACTATTTTATGTATTCATCAACAGTTTTCCCATCAAGTTTTAGATCATGTACCTGCTCTTTTAGTTGAAGCTATTTTTCTTTTGACGATTGAAGATAATTTTCTTCAAGGCACTCCCGTATTGCTTTTGTAGAATCACACACAATTGTAAGAATTTGGCATTCTTCAGTTATTCCATGGTTCATCCAACTTTTCATGATCATGTTTTTTTCTTCCCACTCTTGATATTCCTTTGTAGTCTTTCCTTCATCATCATATTGTTTTGGTGGTTTTCCCTCAATCATGTAAGTCACCTACAATGCCTTTATTAATAGAAGCATTTGAGACTTCCAAATATGGTAGTTCGATGGTTTCAACTTAACTGGACATAGAGTAATTATGTGGGACAAAGCTTGTAGGTTGAGTGAAAAGATTTTAGTGACCGGATTCCATGAGCCTTAGCTCTAATACCATAAAGGGAAAAAATAAATATGGATGAAAGCAACTGTATGTGTTTTAGTTGATCATTAACGACTGGTTTCATATGATTAAATACAAGTGACTAGAGTTTGTTGTAACAGAAAAGGATTTGAAAATAATCGAGCAGGTGCTAATGACCAAGTCTAAGGCCAAAATAATAGGAACACATGCAAATCATACGTAAGACTTAATTATTTGAATGTGCCGATTCTTGTGGTTTCTTAATAGGGATTTCCCAAGAGAGGGTACTCAGCAGGGGCCACCAGGCGTAGTCTCTTAGACAACCCCACGAAAAACATGATAGGGGCTACCCTACAAGAAATTAACTCTACCTTTCTTCTAGGCTTCTAATCCGTTCAGAGTCTCGAAGAGTATGACAATAACTATATTACAATGGTAAGACATCCACAACACTATTGTGTCCACATGAAGGTCAACCGTCGTATCTCCTGTCACCAAGAGAAGCCTAGCAGTTAATCCTAGTGCTACGGTACCAGCAAAGCCATTATCAGTGAAATCACTCCAGCACACAGACTTCATTATCATCGGGGGGATGATATTCCCTCCATGCACGAATGGTTGGGCAACTGAAGGAGAGACATGGAACAACTCTACTAGTAACATCCAAGGAGAACGGGATAAGTCCCGCATGGCTGCCGCCACACTTGGGATGACACTCAACATGATAAAAAACTCTTCGTAGGTGGGATAAACCTCATCCGGGCCAAATTGTATCACGTGGTCTTTAGGGTGCCAGAATTATAGAAGATTCTAGTCTATAGGGCGGTTAGGCCATAAGGAGATACGACACAAGCTGAAAGCTTCATAATTAACGTTATAGAGGCACATGGCCTCTAAGACTTTGAGGTAAGCTGAGAAAGTTTTGGACATCGAAAGTGACATTAGAGAAGAAAAAAATGTTACAAAGAAAATAAATTGAGTTGTGGTGATGAAAACCACTACCAAAGTCCCCCTTTTATACTACAAGCTTCTATAAAAGTCAAGACATTCGAGATACTGTTAGACCTTCTGATCCTAAGTACCCATAAGTATGGAGGAAGTGCAATCAAACCTAAGGAAGTGATTTTGACTTGACCCTTATGCCGATAGTTAGGCCAAGGAGCATGCCGATCAATAACCCCATTTTCAGAAATCCTTTACTTTCATCTATTGTACATAAACTTCCAAAATAAAGACTAGTTATTGAAAAATCAACCTTCAAGTTTTCCTTTTTAAATTCCATCTTATCTTATCTTTGCAATAAATAAATCTTAACAGAAAATTAAAGTGCATGTAGAGTAAGACACTAGACCAAGATAATCAAACAAAAAAAATGCATCTTATATTAACTTGTAATAAAAATTACATTGTTTCTATAGGTGCAGAAAATCAAAAAGAAAGAAAAGAGAAATGGTAAATCGGGATACAGCTTGACCTTCCCAAAACCCTACAGAATCTATATATACCCCCTCACATCAAGCACCTCAGTGAACACGCTTCCCTTAGCAATGTGCGGTAGACCCCTTACTCTCGAAATCGAAGCTCTCCTCGAATGTAACCAGTGGCACATGGCAGGAACTGGCCGACTTTCTCCCGTAATAAGACATTGATGCCATTTAGTCCCAAATATCCCACAGCCTGGGCGTCGACATGCAGATAGTCTGCAAAAGAATAAAAAAGGCAATAAAATGAATAATCGTAAGAAAAAAAATAGAAAAATTGAAAAGAAGAAAAGGGTCATACATCTCTTCGAAGAGCCTCCTTAGGAAGACCTGCGAAGCCGTCTATCTCCGCATGAGGGCGGTGAGGCACTGATACTACCTCCCCACCACACACCCGGATAGGATAAAAATGGGTAGAAATGTGGGGGGAAGGATCCACCTCCGTTGCCGCTGTTGTGCCTTCTCCCGTGGTATGGGTCTACGTCGCCGAAACACTGATACCCCTCCCTGATCCCGCTGCAGGTAGCTCCACATCATAAATTCATGATGGCATTAACCAATTGGTCGTAAAGTCCAGGTGGTCGTACCCTGTCGTCATATCAGTGTAGTGCATGTAGAGATCACCCTCCATCACCGCTACCCAAGCCTCATCAGACATATCCTTCATCGTCATCACATAGTCTGGGGGCGCTGATGGTGGGACCTCCACCTCACCGTCCATAACCTGCCACACCACTCTCTCTCCCTGGTACTAGATGTACCAAAACTCGTGTTCTAGCAACCTCCTCATCTGGGTGTGCATGCTCGTAACCCTCGCGGCCCTCGAAGATAAACGACAGGAGTAGAAGGTCACCTATTTACCTAGAAAGAGGTAGTAGCATACTAAAGTGCAAATAGAATTTTTAAAGCCACGAAAAGACAAGGACAAAAGCATAACTTGATTACTCGTTAAAGCGTTCAGCTCTACCCGCACATTCTTTAAAGATAGGGATTTGTTCGAACGCCTGTTCGTTTTCCTCCACCCGTACATTCGGGAGAATTTCCTCGGCTCACTCACCTTCAGGGATATCAACCCGTTGTTGTGCCTTATCACCTTGTAAAACCATGTCTACATAAGGCAATACAAAAGTAAAAAGGAAGAAAATAGAAAAAAAAGAAAATAATTGGAAATTAAATCTAAAGATTGCCTCCAAAAGATACGTGGGTCCTATGAAAGTCTATAAGCAGCACCGACTGAAAAAATCCAAAGAAGAATATAGGGATGCCAGCGTAAAGCTCCTCGAGTCATACAAATAGATCTTCAAAATGATCCCCAGAAATGGAAAAAATCACATATGGACGACATCGCCCCTCGTCGCCACCATGAACCCTCCCAACAAAAGCAGAAGAAATAAACGAAATGCTTGCCTCACTTTTCTCCCATCGCTATCATCAATCCCTTTGGATAACAAAATCTCATTCAGTACGGATATGTGAACAGAATCCCTCGACATAATGATCTCTATGTCACCCAAGGCAGCCCGCACTTCCACCTCCAAAATGTGTAGGGTGTGATCCACCATAATCTAATGGCCCTCGCACTCCAACCCTGTCAGCTAATGAACATACAGGGATGTGACCATCATCTCCCCAATGCCTAAATGGAATGTGTGGATTGTAACCCACCATCTCTCGCCCAAGGCGCATAGTAGCTCCGTGGAATGCTATGTCTCATCCAAATCCCCTGCCAACGGGCCAAATTTAGTAGCCTCCACCATCAATCAAATAATAGTAGGAATGTGTCCCCATAATTCCTTCGTCCCAGTCGATCCCCGGGAGCGAATGCTTGACGAAGCTATATCGACTTGTAAAAAAAAAACCAAGAAAAAACCCTCAGCATCCCAAGGATAAAAAGGAAAAGAAAAAGAAATGAAAAAAGGATAAATATTTACATAGCCATTAAGGTTATTCACCATCATGGAAAGATGATGTGCTGGCTCCCTCGGCATAACCCTCTCATCCAGCATAGGCTTAAAATTATCATACACATTCTCGTTTCGCAACACTAGCAGCACAATAGCGCACCATTCTAAATCCTCCTAGTTATCAATAGCCATCTAGTTGTTATTATTTGACGTACCCTCCATGAGTTATTTTAAAGAAAATAAACTCAAAATTGATTTTTAGAGAGAGATAGAAAGAGATTTAATCAAATGAAGGTGTGAAAAAATGAGGAGGGTCGCCCCTTTTTTATAAGGGACAAAGGGGTATGCAGATTAGTAGTCCCCCGGACCTGCCTATCGGCAGTGACCCTTCATCTCCCCCAAGAAGTTCCCTGATTATGCTTATTCAAAGACCCCTAAAAATTATGTTATAAAAGTCCCAGAAAAATAAAAAAACTACCCGAAAAATTCGTAGAATTTCTTGAAAATCCCCCATAAGGTCAAGTACATCACAACTCCGAGAAAATTCATTGAAAAGGATCGAACTAGTTACAAATTTCTCGTCAATCCTCATCAGAACAAAATCCAAGTGCGCCTACACTCACGATACCCAATCTTTCCCCATCAGAACCAAAATCTAAACAGGCTTGCACTTGCAATACCGACCTTCATAAGTAGAGCTCGAATTGAAAAACACTCCCTCTAAACAACTATTTAGGTTTGCATAATTGACATAGGTCTACTAAACTGATATCGACCCCTAAATTGGTTATCTCAAATGCCTAGGTCCACAGAATAGACCTTGACCCACTGAATCGGTCGTTTAAACTCCATAGGTATGAAGAACTAAACCTCGACCACTAAATTGGTTATCTCAACTCCCCAGGCCTGCATAATAGACTTTGACTCATTGAATCGATTGTTTCAACTCCCTAGGTCCACAGAATCGACCTCGACCCCCTGAATCACTCGCCTTAACTCTTTAGGTCTGCAGAATTAATCTAGGTTCGCAGTATCAAACTAGAGACCATGAATCGATCATTTTAACTCCTTAGGTCTACAGAATCAACCTCAACCCCCTGAATCAATCATTTCAACTCCCTTGGTCCATAGAAACGACCTCGATCCCTTGAATCGTTCGTCTAAACTCTTTAGGTCTGCAGAATTGATCTCGACCCCTTGAGTTGGTTATTTCAACTCCTTAGGTATACAGGATAGATGTTGACCCACTGAATTGATCATTTTAACTCCTTACATACATGGATTTGACCTCTCCCCCTGAATCAGTCATTTAAATTCCCTAGCTACGTAAAATCGACCTCGACCCCCTGAATCGGTCATTTTAACTCACCAAGTCCATATAATTATTGACCCCCAAAATCGGTCATTTTAACTCCTCAGGTCTGCTGAAATTGACCATAACCCCTTGAATCAGTTGTCTAAGCCCTTTAGGTCCGTAGAATATACCTAGGTCCTTAGATTCGACCTTTAACCCTTTGAATCGGTCATTTCAAATCCTCCCCCCCCCCCCCAAAAAAAAGCATCAATGAGGTATCTATCATTCGATGACCTCCGCTCGTTCTAATCTCACCCATTGAGGGTCTCGGTACACACCCCATCCCGATACCCTCTAGGTACCTTCTTAGGTCCCTAACACTCCTCCTCTCATTATCCATAGGTCCTAATCTGAGACATAATCTAGAGGCCCTCAGGTCCTCCCGAGCCCCGTTTGACTTAATCAACTCTCTAACCCGAGAAAAACTCATTGAAATCTCATAAGGCTCTAAATCATTTTCCCAACGGTCCATACCATGTGTGAATATGCCTCACGGTTCATGCATACTCATCTTTTTTGTCTAAGCACTGATCTAGAGGCCACCTGGTGCTTTCGGTCCCGGTTTGACCTCGGTCAACTCTCCAACCTGAGTAAAGCTCATTGAAACCTCATAGGGCTCTAAATACCTTTTCTAATAGTCCATACCGTGTGAAAATCGGCCTCATGGTTCACGTGTTCTCACTTTCTTACTCCAAACCTTGTTTTAGAAGCCACCGGGTGCTTTCGAGCCCCGTTTGATCTCGATGAAATCTCTAACATGAGAAAATCTCATTGAAACCTCATAGGGATCTCAATATCCTTTCCAACGGTCCATACCGTTCATGAATCGGCCTCACGGTTCGCATATGCTTTCCTTTTTAGTCCGAGAACCCCCGTCTTGAGGCCATCAGGTGCTTCTGAGCCCTGTTTGACCTTGGTTAACTCTCAAACGTAGGAGTGGCTCAATAGATTCTTGTAGGGCTCTAAATACCCTTTCCAATGGTCCCATATATGAGCAATTTCAGCTTACAGTTTGCATTTTAATCCGATTTTTCTAAAAAAATCGTTTTGAACTATCTATACGCACCCTTGACCCCTACCTATAGAGAGGGTGTACATTTCTTTGCCAATAAGGTAAGGCTATGATAATAGGCAGGCTAGGGGCCATGCCAAATGGCACCCACCTGAACCCTAATTTTTTTATTATTTAAAGAGACCATGACCTCACTCTTAGGGGCCCTTTTCTGAAGTCAGAATGTTCCCCTCGAAATCAGTGTGCTAAAATTATATTTTTGTAAACATTATCTCCATTTCCTTACATCATTCTCCTCCATTTTCTACCCTACTTTTCACCCTTACCTCACCACAATCAAAACATACAAAAGTCCTCCTCCTACCATTGCAAAATATGAATTAAAGTTCTCTAGATGGTCTACCCTTATTTATTCACAACTCACTTATTTAATAGTAGTTGTTTACTTTTCTTTCCACTTTTGATATATCTTTATTTCATTTCTCCACATAAAAATTAATATCACTTTTTATTATTTAGTACACACAAATCTTATTTTCATAATAATATAAAAAAGCCAAAGAGACGGTTTTCTTATAAACCCTAAATTTGATTTTCCTCATTTTTCACACTTGCGCATATTTTCTACAAAGCAAACTAAAGGAAGTTGTAAATTAGGATTTATGGTTTAAACCCCACCCTTTCATGTTATCAAATTATGTGTACTTTGATTCCCTTTGGGCTACATATATGTCCCTAGCCAATCTTGGGATTCGACTCCTATTTTCTTCATTTTATGGTTTCTTGTATTTATCAATATTGCGAGTCCGCGTACTCCTATATATCCGTGTTCCACTCGGTATACACATTCACTTCTTCATAGTGATTTTACGGATATTCACATTATATTTTTATGTTATTTATCCTTAGGATTATTCCACTCCATCTTTCCCATGATGCGAGTCAGATGATTCTTTTCTCTTATTATTCACACTGCACACATGTACACACATATTAAATTTTGGAGAAAAGGAGAATATTATCATAGCCCATAAGAGACCGAAAGGCCGGGATGGGTGACCTTACACTGTCACATTTCGTAACTTAGTCCCCGAATCCTTGATTCATTTGGTTTCCTACGTATTTATATGTCTTTTGATGTTGTTCTCTCAGGACGACTACATTTATTTTGCTTGTTTTGAGAAAAATAGGTTGGAAACTCCATTACTTCATACTTTTCCCCTTTTGATATTCGAGGCAGCCAACAAATATCAACAGAGTGGCGAAAAGAGGACTCCCATATCCTCGAATCCCCACACGTGCAGAGAGAGAGATTCTTCAGTTTTCTCTCCCCTCTAATTTTGGGGTTGGCCCATGCTGAAGGAATCCGACCAGAATGGCGATAGTGGAGACTCCGCTCAGGACCATTTTGAAAGGACTAGACTCTATTTCACTTGGGTGTTATTTTTTCTTCTCTCTTAATTTCCTATATGTGTATATATGCCTCATTCTTATCATGATGTTTATATCATCTTCTTATCATATGTTTCACTTTCCACTCACTTGTGTATATTCATCATGATTCACTCCACATGATTCACATCACTCGCAGATATCCATGTTTAGTCTCACTAGCACACACTCTGAAATTCTTATCACTTGAATATAGATTCATGAGTACTCACATGCCTTACACACCACTTGTAGATATCAATGCTTAGTCTCACTAGCACACATTTCCACATTTCTTTCACTTGTATATATACACATATTTTCTTCACTCACACATATTCACATGTCACTCTCCCACTTTGCAAATATTTCTCACACACCTTGTATCTATCACCATGGTTTGTTTAGTCTCCATGCACCATCTACATAGTTGCTAGTTTTACTCTTCGTGCTTATCCCCTTTACCCCATCCTTCTTTTAGATCTTATGCTCTTCCTCATATTGACAGTATATTTATTGCTTCGCATACAAAAATTACTCCATAAGATGTTAATTAAGACTCGTGCATGCTTCACTCCTCTTACTCTCACTTGCACATAATTAGCATCAGTCGTAGATATCCATGTTTAGTCTCACTAGCACACATTCTTGCATTCTTGTCACTTGTATATAGCTTCACGTTTACTTACATGTCTCACACACCACTTGTAGACACCCATGCTTAGTATCACTAGCACACACTTCCACATTTTTTCACTTGTATATATCCACATATTTTCTTCACTCACATTTATTCGCACGAAAGGTTTCCCCCCACATAATACTACTTGACCAAACTCACGACATGAGGTATATAGCAGGGAATGCATTCATGTATGTCGAGTATATCGAATTCGCTCACACGTAAAGTCTCCACGAGTTATATCCTGAGTAAAGTCACGTACACTCAGGTATATCAAATGCTTGTGCACACGTACCGATGAATGATTTCCCTTATAGGGAAAAGGTATATCATGGAATTCATGCCAAAGGGGGAACCCTTCCACTAATCAACCAATTGCATCAACCTCATATAGGTTTTTACCCTAGGGGACTCATACCTAGTTTGTCGATTCCTACAAGAAACTATGCTAAACCGTGTCTAGCACCATGTACCCTATATTTTCCCCAGAATCGGGTCACCTCCAACGTTTTTCTTGCACCATAGGAAAACATAATATAAGTGGAACCTAATAATAGTAACCATGTTGAAGATTTTCCTTTTTCCTCTTTTAAAAAAATACAAAAAATATTTCCCCCTTTTTCGAAATGAGAAAAAAAAACAAAAAATATTCATTTTTCCTTCAAAATAAAAAACAGAATTATTTTTTCCTCTCAGGTGCGATCGCATACCCCGATTTTGCTTGGCTCCCTATTAACTCCAGTCTTCTGTCAAACCATCCCGAAGCTCTACTACTTCCTCTTATGCTTTTATCGAATTTGAGGTATCCCTTCGAAAGTTATTTTTAGAAAATATTGACCAGGCTACTGTAATACCTCATATTTTTTTTTTTGAAATAAATAATTTAATATTTTCATTTAATAATTGCACAATCAAAATTGCTATTTAATTATATTTTTGTGTGACTAATTTAAATGAAATGTAGAATAAATACAAATTTATGTACGACTCAGATTAAAAATATATGTTATTGACTTAAATAATTCGGAACATATTTCGGGACTCATATGGATTCGTTAGATGATTTAAGCCTTTAAAAATGGTCCCGGGTCAATAGTATATATGTTGGGTACCTTTTGAGCTTATTGGGTTATGGATTCAGGTCCGTTTGGGGGTCCAAAAGTTGGCCTTTAGACCCAACTCGGGATTAGCACTAATTAAGTAGTTAAGTGGGGGTAAAACACTCCCACACTACCATTAAGACAAACCTAGATTAGCAGCCACGGGAGAGAGAAGAGAGAAACACCAAGAGAAGGAAAAAGAGAAAGAACAAGGAAGGAACCAAGGGATTTCAAAAGGGTTTCTCCTCTACATAATTAAGGGCAAGAATTTTCTTGCATAATTTATGTCTGAATGCATAATGTTTATTCCCTTTAGATTTCTTCAAGGGGCTTTACCTAGTGGATTTAATGATGAATAACTCATGTAGAGGGTTGTTTTATGTATATAATATATTTCAGAAATTAAGTATCGACCAATCTGAATATGGGTGTTACATTTCCTTAAGACTATGATAACTATTTAGGAAGAATTGAATCATCAATGGAGTTATTATTATAGTGAATTTATACACTGAAATGTGTGTAGAGGTTCCCAAATTTAATACCCTTCTATTTCAAATTTATCTTGATTGAATGTTGGATGAAAGTCCAACCGTTTAAATCCGTAACAATTAATGAATGAAATTATGTTTGCCTGTTAGGATGAAATTCTGGGTAGTATTCTGTTCTGGGTTGTATAACTTATCAGAACTGGGTGGATTGAAATTGAGAAAATGAAGGAAGAGGAAGAGACAGGGGTCGCTCAAACGACGTCGTAGGTCATTCGAGTGAATCACCATGTCGGGCGAACGAGAGCCACAGTCGTTCGAGCGATGTGTGGTATTTTCTCTCTCTTCATCCCTTTTTGTTGTAACACTTAATCCCTTAATATTTGTTCACTGAATGCATATTTCCTCTTATGCAGTAGATATATGAATTGTAAATGTAAAGAGATTAAGTTATGGGTTAACTAAATTGATGGAACAATATTATAACGCTCGTTATTTAATAGTAATTACAAATAACTATGTAGTTAAGTAATTATTTATGGGATGAAGTTAATAATTTATTTGATAATAAATTATTACTAAAATGAGAAATGTTGTGGATTTTAAATTGGACTCTTAAGGTATAATAGAGTAATTTCCAATACATATTATAGGGATAATAATATGTACTATTATGTAATACTGTGGACATACCAAAATTCGTGGACTGTCCTATCGGCTCAGGGGTTCGCGCATTCGAACTATGTACCACACGTCGGCACAGGTGGGCTTGATGATGTGTAGGTCTTATAGGTACTACGTGGAGGCGTCATATACGAGAGGTAGTTATTGACGCTGACCCTTCCTGTGTAATCGATGGGTATGGGCCATGTTTAGGTGTCCTGCATAGGGACCGCCCCCAATGTATGTGTGTTTTGTTTTGTCCGCTTAGGAACAAGAGATTCCTCAGGACTTGCCGATAGAGTACGAATAGACACCAACGGTAGATGCCCTTATGTGTCATATATATGAAAGGATATATATTATTATTATTATAGACCGTACTTGAATTAAATAAATTTAATTATTTAAGAAGGTATGCAATATTTATTAATGAGACCTTGTAATGCATAATAGATGTTTATGCCTTAACTGTGAGAAGTTTGAGACTGGAATAAACGAATGTTGGCAATTAAATGTAGGATTTACATTTAAATGATTAATTATCGATATTCGTTTTATAAATTGAAATGTGTCACCATTCATTGTTTGGGAATTATTGGGGTGCGAATAATATCACACTTATAAGAGGGGTGAGGTGTTATATGCATACGAGTGACGAAAGGGGTTAATTATTGTCCATCGACTGTATTATTGTTTCATAAACTATTCAAGTTAATTCTTGCACACCTCGGGCTCTGAGTTATTATCCATCGACTGTATTATTGTCCATCGATGAAAGGGGGTTAATTATTTTTACAGCTAGGAATGCTCAACCAAATATGATGACCATCCTTGCCCATCTCAGTGCTAAATTTGATCACCTCTGGGAAGAATATCCAGGATTTAACCCCTAAACCAGAATCAAGTTCGTTAAAACACCCAACCTGCCTACAATCTCACCAAAAACCCCTCAAAGTTTTCCCTTCCTTTCTCCTGCATCATACAAGCTCTGTCAATAAAGCGCTGTTACATCTCATTCGAGATTACATTGTTATCTATACCGTTTAAAAGGGGGAGGCATAGAGTTTCTAGTAGTTATTGACCAGTTTTGGAAGATTGGGCTGAAATTTCCCTCATAAATGAGTATTACCTATGAGAAGTTTATTGATTTGTTTATGAAAGACTGGAAGTGGGAACGATAATCTGATGAAGGGGTTGTGCTTTCAAAAGAATTCAACCTAAATGGCATCGTGCAGGTTACGTCATATTTGTTCCTCTAGAAGAGAGAGATATCCAGCATCTTCGAGTTTCTCACGATCATAAAGATCCAAAGGTTCTGGTCCCTTCATTCTACCACTTCCCCGCTGAGTGGGGAGGTCTATATGATGAATCCATATAGGTTGTTGAATGTGTTGACTACTCTTAGAAGGATGACATTGTTGACACTAGGTGAGGTGATGGTTTTGTTAGCACAGATGATGAATCAGAGGATGAGCATTTACCCTTCTACAGGTTCCCTGAATCGTGGTATGACCCTGTTGACAAAAAGATGAAACTGGGGCTAGAAATCTAATTCAAGGATAACATTGCTTGGGATGAAGGGCAAAAACATGAGGTAGAGACCCCAACAGACACAACCATGGAAAACACTAAAAAATTTTGGGTTGATGAGTCGTTCGACCTGCACACATTGGGGCTAGACCTTTGCATAATCCACCAGGTTGTCGTACTATCTGACTCATCTGAGAACCCTCCTTAATTGGCAAGCCATTCCTGTTCAACCCACCAAAGTCAACCAGAACCCTGCCCTCCATTCTCTCCAAGAGATACGTGAATCTATTATTTTTCTCCTGTTTCTGATGTAATTGTGAATGAGGCCTCTCTCTATGAGGTCCTTACTATTGTATTCCCTGTAAACTCTTTTGTTCCCGTGTGAAGGTGGCCTTACAGGGAACTCAACATTACAAAAGAGGTGCAGGAATCTCAACATTACAAGGTGGCCTCGCCGGACTATTAAGAGCTTGACAACCCTCAATGAGGGTTGTCAAGATCTTAATCTTCCTGTGAGGCCACCTCTTTTTGTTCGTAACGGTGGGGTCGGGCTGCTACTAAAATTTCTTCAAAACGGTGGGGCTATAGTCGAGCCAACTCAGCAAAAATTTCTTCCCCATCCTTCGTCTAGCATAAGTTGAGTTCCCTGTGAGGCCACTGTGAGTTCCCTGGGGTGTCCTAGATTGGTGGTTCTTGATAAATGCCACAATCCCCGTAATGAGAGGAGTCGTATTTGGAATACTCTATCAAATTCCAAACGAGAAAATGCATAATATTTTTTGGGACTCCTTTCCAAAATAATTTCAATGAGCTCTGCAACACGCTGTATTTGGCAAGGTTAGAAAAGGCAAATTTTCTTGCCAAACATGCCTTTAGAGGGTGAAAACCTAAAGCACCCCCCAAACGGCCCCGTGAGAGGCGCAAACACCTCGCACGGGTCCAATGTAACTCGCAGGAACCGATTGCGTGGTCATGCCCCCTCCCCCCGGTTTGAGAATATGACGATAATTTAAAAATATCTACACTTAGGATTAAGACATGTTGTTAGAGGGCGAATAACCAAAACACCCCCAAGCGGCCCCGTGAGAGGCGCGAACACCTAGAATGGGACTAATGTAACTCGCAGGAACCGGTCGCGTGGTCACAGGACCCCTAATTTGAGAATATGATGATAATTTGAAAATATTTACATTTATGCTTGAAAATATGCCGTTAGAGGGTGAAAACTCAAAACACCCCCAACAACCTCGAGAGAGGCACAAACACCTCGCAGGGACCAATGTAACTTGCACGAACTGACTGCGTGGTCAAGGGAACCTCGATTTGAGAATATGACGATAATTTAAAAATATCTAGAATTAGGTATGAAAATATTCCGTTAGAGGGCGAAAATCGAAAGCACCCCCCAAACGGCCCCGTGAGAGGTGTTGGTGCCTCTTACGGGGCCGTTTGGGGGGGGGGGGGGGGTGTTTTGGGGTTTCTCCCTCAAACGACATATTTTTAAGCCTAAGCCTAGATATTTTGAAATTAACGTCGTGTTCTCAAACCGGGGGTCCTGTGATTATCCAATAGCCAAAAACCAACAACAAGCCACCAACCAATAATTATCCCGTACTCCTTCTAACATACTATCCAACAACAAGCCAACAACCAATAATTATGCAACATCCAAACCAAACAAAACCAATAATTATCACATACTCCTTCTAACATACTATCCAGCAACAAGCCAACAACCAATAATTATCCAACAGCCAAACAAAATAAAACCAATAATTATCTTGTACTCCTTCTAACATACTATCTAACAACAAGCCAACAACCAATAATTATCCAACAGGCAAACCAAACAAAACTAATAATAATCCCGTGCTCCTTCTATCATCTAAAAAATTTAAAAGATAATGCATTTCAATTATATAACTACTTCAGTTAAAGTAAAGAGTACCTGATTCCTGCGATCCAAGAAGGCCATTAAATATAGTCTTCTGAATGTGTGATTAGACCAAAATAATCCTGGAGCCCCCAATGTATTATTTTACATGTACATTTGTTAATTAGTTTCTTTAATACAATCTTCATAAAATCAAGCTAATTTAACTTCATTTTATGAACACTGCATCAATGAAACTGATCAACAATATGTACAGGAACACGTGGAAATTGAGATGGATCAATTTGATCCACTCACAAACTCAAATGACTCTATTCTCAAACTGAATATCTTGTTAAAGTAACTAAATATTCAAAAAGTAACTAAACATTCATACATCAAAGTTAACTTACATAAATCATACTAAGCATTCGTAAAAGTAACTAAACATTCATACATCAACGTAAAGAACTAATATACTGTCAATACAAGGTTAACATAATATTTTGATACTCAATCTTCCTCTAAATCAACTAAAAGATCCTTCAAATTAGGGTTGTCATCAAGAGTTAACTGGAAATCTTTTGAAGCCTTTAGTGCATTCACTTCGGTAGTCATACCCTTTGGTGCATGCACAATAATAGACCAATTGCCATCGTTTATGCACTTCGAGTAGAATACATTCTTTACGTTTTGAAAGGCATAAATAAAAGGCTCGTCGACTATGCGATCTTTACTCTTCATCTTTGATAAATCTACCATAATAAGTTTGGAGTTAGTATCAACTTTTCAAGCATTCGTTGTATCCTCCACCTTTACCCAATCACAGTAGAATACGGTTTACGTGAAATCCAAGTAATCAAGTTATAGGATTTGTTGGATTATCTCATAATAGGTTAGCACCGTATTCTTTGGATTTTTATCGCTTTTGGTAGCGATATAGGTGGTTAAGGCAGAAATTAATATTCCACTATTTTGCGTCAAAAGCGGTTCCTCATATGGATATGAAATGAAATCAAAACCGTTGGTGCAGAATTTTTTAAATTCTTTCGCACGAAAACTAGGGCCTTTTACTAGGCGTGCAAGCTTGGAAGAGACATCACCTCTTTTTTTAGAAGCTGCAATTATTAATGAATTTGTATCAGGGTATGTTTTTATCACACACGAATAAATAACCGCACAAATATGATGTGAAATTTACCTCATTTGATACCCATGCCCGAAAATTTGTTGTCGTGAAATTTCTCCTTTGATCTTGGGCAATTTTGTTCTCGTGCTTCCTACCGGTAAATTGTATAGTTCAGTTAATAAAATATAAAGAACATATAATCAAAGAAGAAGAATTCAGTAGATACTCACTCTCTCCAGTCTTCGGCTTCATCTTGAGATTCGAAGATATAACGAGTTGCTTGCTCGTATTGTAGATTTGTGAGTTTCACCTCTTTCGGGTTCCAAAACAACAATTCGTTCTCAAACTCGTCAGGTTCCTCGATCACTCGTTCTCCACGAGGATTGAACCTCATCACCTCTTATTCTGGCATATGTTCCTTAGCATATAACGATGATTCCACCGTTATATATTCTTCAGTAATTGACCCTCCAATATACCGTGTATTCTTTACGTAATCTTTGAAGGTTTTCATCAAGCGCTCAAAAGGATACATCCAATGTTACCTAACGAGACCGCATAACAAATCTCCATCGCATAAATGCACAAGTAGGTGGATGCTAATATCGAAGAACGACGGAGGAAAATATTTCTCTAATACATAAACTACCTCGGCTAAAGTTGATTTCGTTGCTTTAATGTGGGTTCTGTTTACCACTTTTGCACAAAGTAGGGTAAAACACAAACTGATTTGCATAATTTCCCGACGAAGATCTTTATGTTCAGAAAAGAAATGCCAAAATAATAGAGGGATTAATTGGATGATTACATGCCAATCGTGAGACTTGTACTGTTTCAAGTCATTTTCTTAGTAGCTTACTACCCTATGTAAATTACCAGAACAATCGGTTGTAGTCTTTAAGTTGAACAACATGTATAAGAGGATCTTCTTATCACTAATAGTCAAAGTGAAAGCAACCCGGGGGTAGAAACTCTTCTTATTGTAGGATCATTTTTTAAGCACAATTTCTTCTTTACTTTCATATCCTATAGATCTAGGCGAGCTCACTCTCCATCTTCGGAATGATATCCACCAAGACATGTTCCCATCAAATATTCTGTAATATTCTTCTTTGTGTGTATCACATCAACTACATGCCTTACACGATGATCTTTCCAATACGACAAATCAAAAAATAGTGATCGCCTAGGCCACGACTTTGATTTACTAGGGTCGTTCGGACTCCCCTAGCTTTACGCTTCAGGTTTATAAACTGGGGGTGTTTACCTACGTACATATTATCTGCAGTCACAACCGTCGCCTTATCCTCGATCTACCGACCAGAAAGCCTAACAGGTTACGTTCTGCACTTGTGATCGACAGGAAAAAAAGTTAGACTTATCGTTCCTAAAAGGGTAACTGGTCGGCAGAAATATACGATGACCCGTGTAACTCATCTTACCACTATGTGTTAGCCAACAGGCTTCAGTTTCCTCCCCACATATGGGACACCCATAATGACCATGAACATTACAACCGAACAAGGTCCTATAAACTGGGAGGTCGTGGATCGCCCACATCACCATTATTTTAAGTGTGAACTCTTCACCCTTATGAGAGTTGAATGATGTCACACCTTTATCCCACAACTCTTTAAGTTCTTCGATTAATGGTGCTAAAAATATATCAATATCATGACTGGGAGCCTTCGACCGGGGTATCAACAAAGACAACAATGTGAAATCCTTTCTCATGCATAGTGTCGAAGGGAGACTTAAAGGCGCCATGAGAACTGGCCAATAACTCCGACTAGTACTTAAATTATCGAAAGGGTTAAACCTATTGGTTGATATTGCAAGATGAACGTTGCACGGTTCCTTTGAAAGTTCATGGTGTTATGTGTTTGAAATTTTCCATATGGGTGAATCAATTGGGTGACGCATAAGATTCCCATCCACTTCGCATCGAGCGAGCCATGTCATTGCCTTCGCTATCCACGGTACAGTAAAAAAGTGTTTTAACCATGGACCAAGCGGAAAATACTTCAAAACCTTTTGTGGGACTTGCGATTTGTTGCACATTTGTCCTTTCCAATCTCATAAACCACATATCTAGGCTCACTGCATACAGTTAATTTATCATTCTTTTCGTGCTCGTTGCAGTACAATATGAAATCATACTTGCATGCATGAATAAATTTGTATTTCAAACCAAAACCCTTCAATCTCTTCTTTATGGCAGGATAATTTTCATGTAACGTGTTCTCTTTTGTGAGAATATCTTCAACCCACTTAAGAATTTCGGTTACGTTGTTCCCAGACAAACCAAATGGACTCTTCAAACTATGAAAACCAATCATTGCATATAATACCGAGTGATATTCATCGCAATCTTTATACAATGGTCTAGCTGTATCAACTTTCAACCGTATGTATTCCCGATCTCCGGGAAGTTCAACATCAAAATTTTCATTTAGTTGGCCACAATGCTCATTATTCATATCCATAGGTTGGTGGTTTTGACGGTTGTGGAGTCCATAAGCATCATCAATTAAGTCGGTCAATGGACGATGTGTTGATGAATCATGTACCACTTTCACTCGTTGGGGTTTTGTTACGAGGTCGGGCACCAACAATTCTTCCGGAACATAAGGTATATTTTTTTCACCATGATATGTCCATATTTTATAGTCTTGACAGATTCTTCACTATATTAAACGCAACTCAATGTATTCCAATGAATTGTATTTTTCGTTCTCACAACGGGTACACGGACACAAAATCTTGTCATTTTAAAGATTTTTAAAAGCGTATTTAAAAAGTTCTTGAATGCCATTTACGTAATTATTTGAAATTCGGCCAGTCTCTCCCATCCACTCTTTATATAGTGAGAAATCTATGTAATAATCTACAAATTTCAGCCATGTGGATATAAGTTAAAACTGAAATCCATGTAATAATCCATGTAATAATCTATAATTAAAGCAATAAAAATATTATTAAAACTAAAACAAAACCAATATTCTTAAACGGAAACAAAACCAATATTCTTAAACTGAAACAAAACTAATATTGTTACAACTGAAACAAAAAAATGTTATTACAACTGAAATAAAAAAAAACTATTATAATTGAAACAAAACAAAATATTATTAGATATTTTTCAACAGATAAATTGGCCAAGCAAGAAAAGAGTCTTTATAATTCCTCAATTCCAGCCCATCCCCGCCTGCAGCGAGCACATGTACATCTCCACAGCCATTATATATTTCATCGACTAGTATTTGAGCCTCACCCGTCTCCATTGGTCGGTTGTGTACTTTAGTTCAAACTACCTTGGACATGAGTGTGCACACCCCAACAAACCTCTTATTGCTGAGCTCTTTGAAATAATACTTTTCGCCATAGTCACAGTGAGTTGTTGATGATGATCCAAGTCCCGTGGCAGGAGGAGGAACGGGGAATGGGAGTGTTGGATGAGGCTGAATTTGGGAGGGGAATGTTGGATGAGGCGGCATTTGAGACGAGAATGTTGGATGAGGCGGCATTTGGGAAGGGAAACTTAGAGGCAGCGTTTGGGAGGGGAATGTTGGAGGCGACATTTGGGAAGGAAAACTTGAAGGGGGAAGATAGGGAAAACCTTAAGGAGGAGGGTGAGGGTAAGGGTAACCTTGAGGAGGCGGCATTAGGATCCCATAATTTTGTAAAAAGGACACAAGTTGCCCAATTTGATTCATCAACATTCCCAGGTTATTTTTGATATCCTGGACATCCCCATCGGTCTTGGACCGTCGTTCCTCATTGGACGAGAAATGATTATTGATCGAAGTTCGTCCACGAGAGGTACAGTCTATTGAAATTTTGTTTTTGGCATATGTGAGCCAACACCTCTCGTCCTCCCCCTTTTTTCCTTTCCAAAGGTTCGGGTCAGGGCATTATTATCAAGGTCCAAGTCATCAGTAGGGCCAAACCTCACTGACTGTTGATGGCCTCTATTGATTGTAGATTCTTAGCCAAGTGCGGCGGGAATGTATTATCTTTACCCCGTCGAGCATGAACGAATAAGTTGGACCGATTTGGTGCTTTACCCGCATTTGGACCATCCATTGTCCTACTCTCCCATTCATTCTTCAAATCCTCATAGGATTTGGATCCCAACATGTGGATATCAGTTTTTTGTGCCCTATTTTTTTGTTTTTTATCCTTTGGATCGACTTTTTTTTTCGTCGCCTCATTCTCCAAAAAATTATTCCACTGTTCCATCGGAATTTCAACATTTGGAGGCACTTTCTCTTTCAAAGATAAAATATCAGAGATCTATGCCTCCTTCGGGAAATGTTTCTTACAAAGGTTTCTCCTGTATGTCCTCAATGATTCAGCAACTCGAGATAGAACCTTATTCTTGGAACGATCGGGAAATGATAA
Organism: Sambucus nigra; assembly: GCA_949130495.1. NCBI lineage: Eukaryota > Viridiplantae > Streptophyta > Magnoliopsida > Dipsacales > Adoxaceae > Sambucus > Sambucus nigra. The sequence continues at coordinate 581,689,659 of OX422211.1, read as the reverse complement.
ATACTTTTAGAGTTGATCATATATATCATCCTTGATGGTTTAATCAACCTGGTTCCAGTTGTCTAGTCCACCAACCCCCATGTTAATTTTTTCCAAAGCCAAACACCGGCCTTTAAAGTTCAGCACGTCATTCCTATCACCCGTCGGGTTATTCCCGAGAAGGGAGAACCCAATGAGCTTATTTTGGGTTAAGCAGGAGGCGTCGACAACATTATATGGGGGGTGGGGGTGGAACAACGGGAGTGCTAGATGAGGGTACCGAATAAGTTGGAGTTGGTGAGGAGGTAACCATTGGTGGAGTTGTGTATTTCTCTCCAGTTGGTGTTGAGATTTCGGGTTACGCATGAGATGGTGAACCTCCTTGCAGTGTCCCCTCGGCACTTTATTCCCTTGGGTTATTTCCTCCCAACATGGTTTACAAAAATGAAAAACCATAAGTGACTAAAAATTATAAGAAGAAATTATAATTAATTAATCAAGCTTACGACTACATATATACCTTTTCAAAGTAAGACTTTAGAATATGTTCAATGTGCCTAATCTCCATCCATTCGGTATTAGTTTTTAAGAACCTATGAATTTTTGCATGTGGCCAACTAGGAGAAATGGTATCTATAATTCATGTGTAGATATCCGTGACATGAACTCGGAATCCCATAATTTTCAACTTGTTGGCAAGATTCAATTTAGCGTGCATATGGCGCGAGACATCACAGTCCATGTCAATGCTCTCTGTACGCAGTTGTATCCATAACGGGTGGATTTTTTTCTGGCTTCTCCAACAACGTAACCAAGGTCAGGGATACACCGGAAGTATGCGTGTGAAATATATTTTATATAACATCATCCTAGTTTTCTGATAGGGAAAATAGAATACGATCGAACAGGTAATCTTGTCAGAAATTAACTCCACGATTTAGAAGGTAGCTAAATTGTTAAATCTTTTTATTTCCATACCTATAAATAGGCCCTCTATATGACGCTCGGTAATAAAATAGTTACGTTTGCGGTCCAATTGTAACCTCTCCAACTCTTGTTGCCAGTGATTATCACCATGCCTCATTTTTCTTGAGAAAAATATACGAGGGCGTGTATATTAGGGTATATTAGTTTGATTAAGATTTCGATAATAAAGAAAGGATTTTAAGTATATTAGTTTGATTAGGGTGAAACCTAAAACACTCAATTAATTTCAAACTCTAAATAATGCAATTTATCTTAATCCCTAAGTAACCACATTCAGTCAATACTAATAGTATTCAATTAAATTCAAACTCTAAATAAAGTTCAAGCCCTAGATGACAATACCCTTAAATTTTGCAATTGATTTTAATCCCTAAGTAACCACATTCAGTCAATACTAACAATACCCAATAAATATCCTTAAATAATGCATTTAATTTCAACCTCTAAATAACAACAGAAATGATGTTGTAATCGAAATTTTGACCGAAAGTGGAGATACCGAATGAAGTGGAGTGCTTCTATTGGTTAGTTTGTGAGGTCCACGCAAGTGAGACCAAAGAACCCACCAATAACACGCTGCCACATGTGATTTCTGTCAAAATTTCGGTTCCAATAGAAGCACTCAAATAACAATTCCCAATCAATGTTAACAATACCCAATAATAAATAATGCAATAAATTTCAACTCCTAAATTTAACATCCATTTTCTTGAAAAAAAAGTATACACATATTCACACACATATTCACACATATACATACACATATACAGATGTACACACACATACACAAATACACACACACACACACACACAGATACACACACACATGCACATATATACACACACATGCACAGATATACACACACATTCACACAAATATAGAAACACATAAATATGCATATACACACGTACACACACATACACACACATACACACACAAACACACGCATACACACACAAACACATACATACACAGAAATACACACACATTCACACACATATACATGCTAGGGTTTAAATCAGAAACACAAAAAATAGGGATTACCTTTGAGATTGACAGAGATAAGGGCCGAAATTAGGGTTTGAGAGAGATTGAGAATGCAAATCGCCAAAATCGCACAGAGAAAGAAAGAGAGAGATTGACGCGGGAAGAAATGAAAACGAGGCAAAATGGTTTTAATATAAGGGCACTGGTCACGACCTAGAGCCGTGACCCACTACCATGACCCTTAAATTTTTTCCACGTCAGAGCATAGTCAACCATGTGGTCACGGCCCCAAGTCGTGACCCACGCCTGTGAACAGATTGATATGGTCATGGCCCAAAGCCATGACCCCTATGGTGTGCATTGTGCTATTGGTCATGGCCTATGTCCATGACCCATCTATGACGAAACTTAGAGGGAACTTTGGCATGAATTTAGCTCCATGATAGTCACGACCTGGTCAGGGCTTTGAGTCGTGACCATGTCCAAGATCATCCATGACCATAGTGGATCATGGATATGGTCACGCCAAAGTTGATGTGCTCACGACTTTGGGTCGTAACCCTCTGTGGGTGACCATTCACATGATTTGGTGTAGCGATCTTCATTACTTTGTATCAATGAACCTAAATAACGAACTTTATTAGTTCGGTTTATCATTTTTTTTCAATATTTAACATTATGCGTTTATACGCCTCATTATTAAATTTACATTTCATGCCCTCAATTTTATTTCTACTGATTTTTATTCCCTTAAACTCTAAGGCATTTCTCAAAGTATCTACTCTCATTGCTAAGTCTACTAAAACTATATCATCCATAAACAACATACACCATGAGACATCTTCTTGTATGTTCTTAGTAATCTTATCCAATATTACGACAAATAAGTAGGACTTAAAGCTGATCCTTGAATAACTTTAATGTAACTCATTAATTTCTTCACAAATAGTTCTTTCTCTAGTTTTTGTGTTATCATACATATCTTCAATAACTTTAATGTAACTCATATGGATTATTTTCTTCCTCAAAGACCATCATATTATATCCATGGATACTCTATCATATGCCTTTTCTAAGTCTATAAATATTATATATAAATTTTTATTCTTACTTTTAGATTTCTCCATTAACTGTCTTCATAATTAAATAGCTTCCGTGGTGGATCGCCATGGATTAAATCTAAATCGATTGTCGAAAATAGTTGACTCATTTCTTATTCTTTGTTCTATAACCTTTTCCCATAATTTCATAGTGTGATTCATCAATGTACTTCCTCTATAATTACCGCATTTTTGTATATCCCCTTTATTTTTATACAAAGGTATTATGGTACTTTTTCTTCACTCATCTGACATGTTTCCTTCTTTTAAAATTTTATTTAATAAACAAGTTAACCATTCTACCCCTATACTTCCAAGAGCTCTCCAGACCTCTATGGGTATTTTACTCGGGCCAACCGCTTTATTCCTTTTCATTTTTCTTATTAATATATCTACTTCTTTTTTAGTAACTGGAAACACCATTCTTATATTCGGTTCTATGTTCTCGACATCTTTTTGGGGAAATTCTTCATTCAATAGTCCTTGAAAATACTCTTCGTATCAATCTAGAATTTCTTTATCATTAATTAATATATTTTGATTGATATTTTTAATACACTTAATTGGACTCATATCCCTTGTATATCTATCTCTATTCTTTGCCAATTTATATATCTCATTTTTACCTTCCTTGGTACCTAGTTGTAACATCCCGTGTTTTTATTTATTATTTTAATTAATTAATTGGAATTTTTGAGAAAAATAAATTTTTGAATTTAATAATTTTTATTGGCTAAATATGTTGTTATGATTTTAGAAGAATAAAACTTTAAGCGGAATTAAAATTGGAGTTAAAACGGATTTTATATTAATTTTATAATATTTTACCTTATAGGCATTTTTTTAGGCAAACTGTCAGTTTTTCGGGGTGATCGATCGATCGACCCCTGGGGGTAGATCGATTGACCCTCCCAGAAAACATGCGCTGTTAGCTGTTTTTAGAGTTTGTGTAGGATTAAGACTCCTAATCACTATATAACCTTGTTAATCCGTAGGGGGAGTTCTCATAATCACTTTTCTCCAGTTTTTCACCAGAGAACACTTCCAAATATTTTTCCTCTCACTCGTGATCATCAACCTTCAACAAAATCAAGTTTTTGTCACAAGGTTTGGCACAAGTTTTTGAAGGCTTAATTGGGGTTTAATCAAGATCGTTCAAGAACACTCTTTTGCTAATTTTTCGAGAGGAATCCAGATTTCTAATCAGATTTTCAACACTATCTTTTCAGGCATGAATACTCTATTCTTTTCCTTTGGTATTATGCGTTTTAAGTGTCGCCTAAACACTAAATTACATGTTTTCTTAAAAATAATTAGTAACTTAATTAGAAAAAGTGGACACTAACTATGTGGCTGTTTTTTATAAAATCTTTTAATCTGAATAATATTCATAACCCTTTGGGTACGTAGGATTCATGAGTGATTTTGGGTTTTATTGGTGTAGGTTGCATGTAGAAAAATCCTAGTTTTAAAATAAATAAAGTTGGGGGCGTATAACTCATGTAATATATGTCGAGATAATTAAAATTTGGTTTTGATGAATATATGATGAAAACTTGGTATATTTAATTTAAAATAATTAAATGAGATTATTTGGGTATTGTTGACGTTGTGATAATTAAATTAAAGTTTTAATTGAATTGGACTATCATGTGTAGTTTTATACGATGATTAATTATTCTTGTTGGTATGACTTGTTCGTATTATTAAATATCATTGTAACGACGGGTTGTTGGGTATTATTGCTCTCCCTATATTTTAGAATGCCTTCTAGGAATGGGACTAGTGAGGGAAGATTATTGCGTTTTTATCACCTTGGGGGTGGGCTGATTTTTATTACTTTATCGTCGTTACGCTCGCCTAAGCATGAGACTAGGTCGAAATTTAAGTTAGAAATCCTCCTATACATAGGATAGGACGTATTGATAACTTGGGGACCCTTAGGTATGGGACTAAGGGGTATTTTGAGGATCTCACATCGATTAAAAAGGTGGGGTGATTATAAATTGAGAAATTGAGAATTAATGCCTAAGATAAAAACGGGTATTAAAATTTGTGGCGACATAATGTGTCGGGGCCGACAGTTTAAACGGGCCAGAGGGCGATTTATGTCGTGTCGTGTGTGGAACCTTATCATGTGTCGGGGCCGACAGTTAAACGGGTCAGAGGGCGATTGACAAGGGGAACCTTGTCATGTGTCGGGACCGACAGTTTAAACGGGTCAGAGGGCGATTGACAAGGGGAAGTGTGACTCTTTAATAAAAAGTGAGAACAATAATAAAAGTTGATTAATTTAATTAAATTAACATCGTGGGACTTGGGAATTTAAAATTATATTGGTGTGCCTTTTTAAATGGGGAGCCCTACGGGTAGTTAGTAATTTATATTTATCGCGTTTAATTATTCCGTTTAATTTAAAATATTCTATTGTGATATTTATTGCCTATAATGCTACTGTCTGGATTCAAGGATCCTATTTGAGGGGAGTAGTGTGTACTCTTGCTCGGGGCTTTGGCTCTGACCCATGCGTTGACTAATCTTTTTCAGGATTTAATTTGGAGAAACTGCATAAGTTTATCAGAGTTATCATTGGAGGTGCAGCTGGAGTTATTTACTTTATGGCATAGTTTAGTTAGACTTTCTTTTCCAGTCGTATTATGAGACTTCATTGGAGTTTTATTGGGCCATTCGGTTTCAAAGCTGTTTAGAGGATTCCTGTTGGGATTATTCAGATTTTATTTAATCATTATTGGAGATTGGATTTTTGGAGTTAGCATTTGATGGATCATTTATCGCTTAGTTATTTGTGATCATTTGAGATTGACTCAATTGTTTATCTTATGGACTGATTTATTTATGTCTCATATCTGTCTCATGCTAAGAATGATATTTATTTAGTTCACGCCCGACTTAGTTTTGGTGGAGGCCGACGCCAGAATTAGGCGGGGTGTGACACTAGTTTACTATAAAGATTATCTAGTGCGTTTTTTGTTGCATATCTAATAATATTTATTACTTCACTTTTTTAAATGCTTATACCTATCTAAGTCTTCTTGGTTTTTACTCTTTTGTCATTCGTTAAAACTTACTCGTTTCTTTTGTATTATCTGTTGTACTTCCTCATTCCACTACCAAGTCTCTTTTTTAACGAATCTTTTTTCTTTAGTCACACCTAAAATTTTCTTACCTATTTTCCCAATATCATTCTTTGTTCTTGATCAAATGCTGTTAGCATTGTTGTCTCAATTCCACTTCATGTTTAACAGTAACTTCTGCCCAAATTTTATCTCTTTGCATCCATTTAAATCCTTTCATTTTATATTTTTATAACGTATGTTCACTTTTCGGTACTTAAATCCTTTAAATGGCTAAATCTATTAGTAATAGGCGATGTTGATTTGTCAAGCTTTCACCTGGTAGGAGAAATGCCACTATAAATATCACATTGTAACCAAAACATAAAAAATCCGGGAATACATTATTTGGCATGACAAGAATTCATAGTAAATGTGTTTAGTCCATATTTATCATTTTTAAGTGTAAGTTCAAAGAATTAGACCTTATAAACAATTTCACAATTTTTTAATACATTTTTTTTGTTTTAGTATTTGAAAGGAATATTTTTTGACTAGTTCAATTTGAATCCAATAAACCTTTATTTTACAATGTCGTATAAAATGATTTCTACAACTAAAATATAGCTTCAAAGTGATATGATAAAGATAAATACTTTTATAGTGACACTAAGGTTTGACTAGTGGCATAAACTTTAGCAATGATAAAACTTCATCCATGCCAAAATTATTTGAGATGGTAATTTAAGTGATATTAAAATAAATATCATTAAAGTTCTTTTTTGTAACAATTTTGGTTGTCTTTAATTAACGTTTTGTTAACATATGGCCTTGGCAACACTTGATGACACCCGGGCCTCCTCTCAATTCCAACTGTGGATCTTCACCTTCTCTCTCAATCCGTTAGTAAAAAAAAAAAAGAAAAGAAGTTGAAGCAACGATTGTCTTGTCTGCCAAGTAATGGAATCAAGAGTCACCTCTAATGGAATCAAGAGTCACTTCTGAGGTCAATAAAAAATATGATCTAATGTTCTTGTCCTCTCTCTCTATATATATCAACCTTAAGCTCGCCTCTCCTAATTCCTCACCAAATCTCTCTCTCCCTCCCTCATTCTCTTGTGTGCACAAAGTCTTCATATTATTCTAAATAGAGTGACAATGGCTCTCCCACGTACCATGCTCATGCTCATCCTATTCCCTAACCATATTGGCAGTCTCATCCTCCGGTTAAGTTCCAGCAACATCCATGGACTCATCGCCTGCACCGCCACCCTCCACCAGCGTAAGCCCTTCTCTGGTGCCAATGAGCCCCACCCCATCCATGGACTCACCACCGGCCATGAGCCCCGACCCATCCATGGACTCACCGTCAGCCATGAGCCCCGGCCCATCCATGGACTCACCTCCGGCTCCCCAATCACCACCCGCGATGACGTCAACCCCTGGCTCAGGAGCTTTTTCTCTTCACGGGACTAATATTGCCACACTCGCACTATTTTTTGGGGGACTACTTTCACTCCTTTTCTAGACTTGTTTTCCGTATTCTTTTTCATTTCATTGTTTTTGTGGTTCGGTATAAGGGTTGGAGATTCATTTATAGTAACTAGATGGATATTCAACGTGATGAAATAAAGTAATGAAAAAAGTATTATAATTATAAAATTGTTAATGTAACTGCTACAACTCATAACAAAGAATGTGACCGAAAAAAAAGTAAAGAAAATAAATGTAATAAAAAAACTATTGAGCAATGCATAATAAATTAAAAATAACAACATACCTCTTGTATATATTGTTAACTTGCAAACAAAATAGTCGAAAACTTTCATTCTCATATATCAATAATAAATTTATGTACCAACATTCGGAATGCAATAAGAGTAATGCATATGATTTGTGTCATGTGTTTGCACCGAGCAATCTTACACGTTGAAATTTGGGGAAAAAATGGTGTGGAATATAATGAGGTAAGAAATAATGCTCATTTGGGCTTCACTTTTATAAGGGTTGGAGATTCATTTATATTAATAAAGATGACTGTGTGGTTCTTCTTTTCTGTTTTACTACAGTTGTAATCTTCTTTATTCATTTATATTAATAAACATGTTTATCTTTTACTTTGATTGTGTTTGTGTTTATGTTTGGTAAAAAAAATCGTGTTTGTATTTAGCGAATCTCCAAAGGATCAAAGAGAAGGACCAAAAGAACGGGGCATTTTTAAAAAAAATAGTAAAAGAAATCATTTTGAATTGATTTTTTTATGTGATATTTAAACATTTCAGAAAAATCACATAAAAAAAATCAACTCAATATGAGTTTATTTGCTATTTTAAAAAAATCAGTCAATATATATCAGTTTTTAGCTTTAAGATGCTAAAAACTGACATATATTTGACCGATTTTTTTAAAATAGCAAAAAAACTCATTTTAAGTTGATTTTATTAAAAATTTAACCTTTTGGAAATGGGAAAGCTGATTTTATTAAAAAAAACTCATTTAAAATAGCAAGTCAGATGGAGTAAGGAACATATGTGCATGGGTGATAGAAGTGAAAAATAGGAAAGGAGAAGAAAAGGTTAGGTGGTAGGTGAGAATTTAGATGCGTTATGCCAAACCTTTTGGAAAATGGGAAAGCTGTCGTTTGGACTTTGGGGCCCATTTTTACCCATGTTGGAAAGGACTAAGTGAGGGAATTGGCCTTTTAGTGGTGGAAACATTAGTAAAGATGGGTTGGAAACGACTGAAGGACATTGATGTGCACATGGCGTGGAGATACCTTAAACCAAGGGGTCAATAAATGTATGACAATATAAAGATATATATTTTTTTAAATAGAGAATTAAAGTAAAGATCATGCTTATTTTTATATTTTAATTTTTAGGATAATACTTTTCAAGTTTATAAATTTAGTCTTTGTGGTACAATATCATTTATTTGTGCGATCCCTTTAGAGTTACGAGTTCATTTTTTTTGTCCGCACCAGTGTCTCCATTTTTTACCATTTTCATGGTGTTTTTAGTACATGGACTAAATTTATAAAATTATTTGGAGCGTCCTATTTTTATACACTTTGACAAATATGAGGACCTTTCCCCACCCCCTTTTTTAAAAAATAATAAAAAAATTAGTTTCCTGTATGTAGTTCCTCCATATATTTTTTAAATTGTGTATTTTCAAATTTAACCTTCTCATTTTTAGAAGGATTGTTTGTTGACTTCGACATCCTAATTTGTGGGAGCCAAAATAGGACAGTTGTTAAACCTTTCCAAACTTAGGATCCCCGTTCTTACCAAAATTGTTGAAAATGTCATTGAAACATTTATCAATCTAAAAATTCTTATAACATTTGAACCACATTGAGATTCATAATTGTTATTCTTCACATTGCGATTCGTCATTGTTGTACGTCACATTAGAATGTATTTGTTGTTCGCTTGTAAATCTAATTCAAATATCAATTCATATAATTATATGTTTGTATGTTTAATTCATTAATTATATTTTATTTTCGATTTCATGTTGAATTTGTGTGATTATGTTTTGTATTTTGAGTTTTGTTTTTCCATTTATGTTGTCAATGCATCATATTATCTATTAAATTTGATTAGATTATTTATTAAATGCTATATTTTAATGTCTTATAGCTAATTAATTATTTAGGGCTTCTATTGAGATTGTAGTTGTTATGTCTTAATTTTCAATCTATATTTTTTATATTATGTAATGACATTGTAATATATGTGAATTTAATTCATGTATCTTATCTATATATGGTTTATTATGAGAGTTAAAGTTCTTTTGAATCTCTTATGGTTTTATCTATGTTTTTGAACATTATTTGTAAGTATATATGTTTTGTATATGCTTTTTTTTTGTGTTACTCTGTTTTTGAAAGTATCATTGTCTTTTTTATTAGATGTTGCTAGTGTTATTATTATATATATGTTTTATATAGTGATTCATCGATTATTCTTATTTTTTTTATTTAGTATTGGACGATTACATTTTATGAGTTTTATTATAATATGACGTGTATTATGTATTTTTTATATCTTGTAGAGTGATGGATCGTAGAACTGTTTGTATGTGTTCTCACGGTTGCATGTCGGCTTCTATAAGCATTGAAGCCGAAAGTTCGTATTATTCTTTTGTTGATGAAGTGTATCTAAAATTTAAGATTTTGCAAAGAGAAAGTGTCAAGTTTTCATATTCATTTGGAAGTATTTCAAGAGTTATTTTGGAATCCGATGGGGAATTTAGATTTATGTTGCTTTGTTGTGAGAAGTAGAAATGCAATTTTCTTGAAATAAAGGTAAAAGATTGTAAATGTGTTAGTAGTGAAGTTTGTGATATTGATGAGGGTTTTATTATTGTCAAACATTCTTTAGCTACAAATACATTTGATATTATTGATGAATATTATTGGTTGAATATTTGGTTGAATATGCATCATCAAAATTTATACTAGTAGTGACTTTATATGTTTTGTACATGTTTTAGTGACGTGGAAACATATTGGCATATAGGGATATAGGTTATGTTATTTAGTTTTTATATTGTTGTTATATGTTTTTAAATTTTTGCAGGTATATTTCTACTTGATTTTACTATTATTAATGCTGAAAATGAGAGCAATTGGAATTGGTTCATGAAATACCTTGTCAAGGTTTTGAATCCTATGGGGAGAGAGATAACATTTATATCGTATTTCAATCAAGGAATTTTGGATGTTGTTCCCAAACATTTACCAAACTCTCGAAATGGTTATTGTCTTTACCATCTTCAAAATAACATACGGGATAGGGATCGTGGATTTGGTTCAAATTTTAAGACGAAAATGGTGAAGATGTTTAATACGTGTTATAACTATGGAGTCTTGTATGAAACAATGAAATGAATTGATAAATAAGGGAGGTCGTTAAATGAGATATTTCTTACAAAATTATCTGTAGAAGCATTGGTGTTGTTCTTTTTTCAATTAATGTAGGTACGGGGAGATGTATTCGAATACAATTGAGTCGTTCAATGCTTAGATCAAAGAGGGTTGATATTTACCAATAACACAATTGGTTGAGAGTATTCAAATTAAAGTAATGAATCAGATGTCAAGCGTCAAATAAGTGGAAAATGATATTATGCCCTAAGATCAATAAGAGATTGAATGAGTTATTAACAGTTAGAAAGGGATAGAATGTTACTCGGTCTAGTCAGTTTATTTTTCAGGTTCATAGCAAGACAGCTAAGACTGTAAATTTATTGGATCGTGTTTGGTCTTCTTACAAATTCAATTAAGTGTATTTCCATGCTCACATGCTTTGGTTGTGTAGGGGATGTTAACCCACACGAAAAGTAGTAATTAGAGATCATCCCCTAAAATTTTATGAATGTAGTGGAGGAATAAAAAAGACTTGTTGTATGTGGTTTGGAACAGAGATCTGCTTATGTGCACAGGAAAGGGAGGAAGAGGCTGGTTTATTATGCAAGAAGAACAATGGCGATTGGAGTGCTAAGGTTACTAGCTGAGAGTCCAAGTCATCATATGCAGGTTACAATCAATACCCTCATAATGGGTGAGGTCGCCCTTATTTATAAGCTTAAGGATCCTACTCATCTAGGTCACTTCATGTTCATCTTATTATAGGCCAGAGAATCCTTTAAGGACGGTTTTCCAACCCCCTAGTGTGATCTTTCGAGATTTTGAATTATCTCCCTTTATATTCATGGTCTTCCAATATCATATTCGTCACATGGTATCCATGTGATAGTGTTTCAGCCATTCTCCCTTTAATTGCCCCCAAGGTTGGGGTGATCGGGCAACATCTTCTTCGTCCCGACCTTGTTTTTTAATTTATTGGCCACGTGTTTTAAAATAGCTATTTGGACACGTCCTCAAGCTTGCACGTGCTCGTTACTTGGGCCATGCGATGGAGTTTTAACCATTTATCTGGGAATTATTTCACACATACTTCTACCCTTGGGCCACGCGGCCCAACATCACTTCCTTAGGTAATGATGGTGTGTGAATTCATGGTTATTTATCTAAACGATGGGCAGAGGTAATTTGACGGGAGGAAGAAGGTATAATGCCCTCAAAGACTTATACCTTATTATTATAGTGTCTACAGAGGTATTCTTACCTTAACTTTCTCTCTCAAAAGTTTTAACTACAAGTAGGAATTTTTCTTGTCTTCTTTTTAATTGTGCCGTGTATAGGCATGGTAGGAAGTATGAGGCATTTGCAACTGATAACTTTTGAGAATTTCATAACAAATATGGACCTTTTGATAGTGTCAGCATAAGGATGTCACCAGAGTAAGAGGATATCATGAATGATCCCTCTAGTAAGGTAGCTTTTATGGCAGTTACCATATTAGAAGGGGGTTCGTTTCCCCCTTCACCCATTACTGGTAAAAGTAATTTGTTATTATGGAATACTCCCAGCTCAAGCAAATGGTAGCTTTCCCCAGATTGTGATGGGTATATTATCGATCAACCAAATTTATGGGACGAATCTAGGTCTTGAGGAGATCAGGTATTGCTATGACTTCAGGTCTTCCCCAAGCTCAGATCTATACCATTTTCATTCTTGGAAGATCTCGACTCGCTCTTTTCTAATAACGCCAGCATTTATTGTCATCTTTAAGAGGACGTTAGAGCAAAATAAAACCTCTGTGCAAAATATTTTTCATTCCCTACTGACCTGGAAGACATGTCTAGCAGGCAGAAAAAGCTGGTTGATCTTGGAGCCACGAGAGACAAGCTTAGAAAACAACTAGCCAGTAACATCAAGGCCAAACAAGGTGTTTCTAAGAGGAAGAAGAAATTAACCACTCTGAGGTAAAAGGAGGCCCAAGAGCTAGAACGCCAGCATCAGGAGGACGAATGAATAAAGAAGGGCAGAACGAATAAGAACCTGAAAGCTCCTCTGCCTACCTCAACTATCATTCCCAGCCAACATGTGACAATCAACGAACCTTAAAAGCGACAAGATTAATGGTTAATAACCCCTCCCACTAAGGGAACCGAGCTCGCCTTTGGGAGATTTCCTTTCACTAAGGAAAAGAGCCAGCAATTGAGGCCGATTCTGCCCACATAGACTTAGAGGTAGCATTCTCCGTTGCTTAGGCGGCGATGATGCCGCCTAATATGCCTAATCTGAGGGGCTTATCCTTAGAGAGGATGCACAATGAAGGCTTGTGGCACAACGTCCTAACAAATCACATACCTTTTTATTTCAGTATGTGACATGTAAGGGAAAATATGTTAGTTTAGGCTTTTTATTTATTTATTAGAACTTTAGCATATTTGGCGTATCCCGTTACAAAAAAACACGTGCCGACACGATGAACCGAACTCCAACATATCCAAGATTGATGATTTCCCTACATCTAAAAAAAGTATAAAGTTTTTAGGATTTTAAAGTTATTCATAATTTTTTTTAAAAAGTGTTTTTTATGAAAAATCGAGGCTAGATTTTTTAAAGTTTTAAAATTAAAATATTATTTTTTAACCTCGTTTAAATGAGATAAGCATCTCATTCGAATGACTCAATAATATCGTTTAATCCCTCATTCGATCTAACATCGAACGAACTACTAATGAACGCTCACTGTTTGAATTAATTAGAAGTTCGTTAGATACTGGTTCAAATGAGATGGCTATTTCATTCGAAAGACTTGGGTTTTCATTCTAACAAGATGCCAATCTCGTTCGAATGACTTGAATTTTTATTTGAACGAGCTGTCACCTCAAAATTTGTGAAGTGTTCTATAAATACCTATTTTGAGATAATTTTTCATGGAACTTTGGAAAAAAACATAACTAGAATATCTTTACCAAAGTTTTTCCATCTTTCGGATTTCTAAGCACTTTAATTCACAACTTTGCATCCCCAAATAGTTTTGTGAATCTTTATGAAACCCTTTAAAGTTTTGTATCTTGTATACACACTTTGTGGAGAGAAATATCTACGGTTGAATTTTTTACCTGAGGGATCACAACAGAAGAAGGCTGAAGAAGGCTAAAGGTTGATCGGTGGATATCGAGAGTGGGCCACCACCTGTGGATGACTCTGGACTGAGCCGTTCTCTTTAGAGGTTTTGAAGATATTATGTATTGTATTTATGGGTGTATCAAGCAGTCTGTAAGTCGATAGTCTTATAAAAATCTCTATAGTGCTGAACTATAGGTTTGCCCTGAAAATGGATTTTTCCTTATTTACTGTGGTTGATTACATGTGTAGTTTATTTTTCGTATTTGGAACTTTTATCGTATGCATACCTAATTTAATTAAAGATTAAAATTTATTTAAAATTGGATTTATGTGTTTGGGACTTAAATTGATAAAAATACAAAATAGAATTTTTGTTTGTAACCATCCCTTTCGAGTATGTACATACGCGCTAACAACATGTTATCAAAGCATTTCACTTTTATAAATTGGTATCAAAGCGGGTTGCACTAATTTACCATGGAGATCCTTATTTAGTGTTGTTTTAGGGTGATTATTTATTCATCTGATGTGCTGGTTTGTTTATTTTTCTTCTCGATGGATTCCCATAGTAATGATGACTTAAATCATTTGAATTTGAAATTTACTAAAAGAATTAAAATTCTTGAAAAAGAATTAAAATTCTTGAAAAAGAAAATTCTTATTTTAAAGTTGCTATGGAACTTTTGAAAACTGTTAGTATCAAAGAGATTTCTTTCGCAAGAAGCTTGTGGATATGGACCGTGATTTTAAAGTTTAGAATTGTCCAAGAAAGAGAGTGATGATAGATTCCGATTTTTAGAAAAAAAAATAGAAGACTCTACAATTTCTAGGGTTAGTTTACGTGCCAATGAGGATAATGATAAATTAATTAATGATTTAAGAGAACGTAAGACGACTCTGAGGGATAAAGTTACTTGCATTGATGGAGAGCTAGATAACCTTCTAGGAATGATTGAAAATATAACGAAGGCGTCCCTAAATCTTGAAAAGTCAAATTCTTTGCTTAAGTCTAAAATTTTGAAGTTAAAAGATGATTTAAAAGACTCTAGTAATGTTGGTAGTAATGATACTGACTCTCATATTTCTAATACTTCCAGCATCAAAGATAAAACTATTGTTTGTTTTAAAGGGTCAATCTCATCCAAAGATATTAGAAAAGGTCAACCCACAAGAGACATTCCTCGCGTTTACACTTGTTCACGTTGTGGTAGGAAAGGTCACCTTAGGCGTTTTTGCTATGATCTTAGAAAAGACCCTAGGAAGTTTAAGTCTAGTATCCCATTGGTTATCGAATTCTAACGTGACAGGTATACATATATTTGAGTTAGGAAATCCATTTAGAGATGCTAGGTTGGTTTATTCTCACATGCTTGCACATGGTGGTTCACATGCTATATCTTACGTGTGATTGCTTGCATGTTTTTGTTTATCATACTGTAGTTGTGCTTCATCATATATGTTTGCTAGTGTTATGACATATTTATCTTTTGTATTTCTATGTTTCTTTTACTGAGCCATATTCAAAAAATACAAAAATATTTAATTTTGATAATTTTTTTGAAAAATACAAAAAGATTTTTGGTTTTATGTATTTTAGTTTTACACATTTGGTATGGCATATTGGTGTGTTTGAATCCAATTCACTCTTTCCATATGGCTAGGATATTTGGTTATGATTATAGATACTTAGATTATTCTTCACCATATTTATGGAGTTGTTTCGAACTTGATTTTCTTTAACAATTCGATTTTGATTATGCCTTCGCACACACATGCACAATATTTTTAAATGTTAATTTCACATGTATATTTGAGCTTTGTGAGGTATTCTCCCATCAATTTTGTCATCTACATGTTTATGTGACTATGGGGGAGTTGTGCATATAAGAATCGATGCTCGTGAGAGATTGTGTTTTGTTTTGAAAAAATTATAAGTGTCCACAGAAAAGGGCTACGAAAGGAGCAAATATTGTTTGCGGGAAAGCCACCATTGGAAAGAGCCCAATAACAGATTAAAGGAAATAAAAAAAGAAAATTTTCCAAAAAGGGGTCAACATAGTTTAGTTTGTGTGATCTTTCAAAATAAATAGCTTCAAAAGAATTGAGAAAAGAAAAGGAAAGAATAGAATAGAAAATATGAAATATGTTTATTTTTTTAGGGTGTTTAGTTTAAGATCAACGGGTTTGCACAATGAATCCTAGTCATGCTTATTTTGTGATAAGGCCATTGATTTGTAGAATCATCAATAATCTAGACTTGTGTGCATTGTTCTTGTTTGTTCATTGAAGTTCATTTTATCTTATCACTTGAGGCTAAAGCTTGGTTTGATGAAGTTTTGCGGTCAATTAGAACTTCTTGAACATATTTAAGTGTTTGGATTATAATTTGTTTATCTAGTTCATACACATTCATTCCATCCCACATATTTAGACACATCGATACTGTGCTAGTATGTAAAGCTTGTATGTTTTGTGTCAAGTTTTGTGGTCATTTATACCTATTTATGTGCGCTATAATTTCTTTGGTATATTTTGCATATATTATATATGGTATCGTGTTGTATTTGTAAAATTTACACTTTTTATAAAAAATTAAAAACTCTCAAAATAGTTGATGGAGTTTTGCCTTTGAGATTATCATTATACGTGCGTTGTTTACATATCTGTGTGATGATATCTAACTTTTTTCTATGTGATGCTCTATTCTTCATGTTAGATTCTATTCCCTTGTCTATTTCGGACAAAAAGGGGGAGAACAAATTAAGGGGGAGAATTTGGTGATGAGTTAAATTTATGGAGAAATATATATATTACGTTTATGAGTTTTGTTTTCTATTTCAAACTCGATGCATCACGGGGTATTTTTTTGGTTTCATGTGTGTATGTATCCGATCGAAGATTTGTATTGCACCGCATGAAGATAGTTACCCAAAGGAAGAACAAGTGGAGATTGTAGATAGTTTTTTATGTTATTCCATTTCTAGGGTTTGGGAAGGGTATTAGGATTTTATATAGTGGGAATTTGTATTTTAATTTTGGGTTTCGATTATGTTTTGTACCGGAACACTCAAAGGGGGAAATTTTTAAGGGCAAATATTTTAGCTTAGGCTTTTTATTTATTTATTTTCACTTTGGCATATTTGGCGTATCTTGTTACAAAACGACACGTGCCGACGTGATGAACCGAACTCCAATTTCTCCAAGATTGAATGCTTCCCTACATATAAAAAAGGTCTAAATATTTTAGGATTTTAAAATTATTAATAATTTTCTTTGGGATGTATTTTTTATGAAAAATCGAGGTTGGGTTTTTTTGAAGTTCTAAAGTTTTATTTTTTATTTTTTAACCTCATTCAACAGAGATAAGCATCTCATTCGAACGACTTGGTGATATCGTTTGATGCCTTATTCGATCCAACATCGAAGAACTACTAATGAAGTCTCACTGTTTGAATTTGTTAGAAGTTCGTCGGATACTGGTTCAAACGAGATGGATATCTCGTTCGAACGACCTGGGTTATCGTTCTAACGATGTGCCAATCACGTTCAAAAGACTTGGATTTTTGTTCGAATGTGCTGCTGCCTCAAAATTTATGTAACATCTATAAATACCTACTTTGAGATCTTTTTTCATGCGACTTTGGAAAAAACATAAGCAAAATATCTTTACCAATGTTTTTTCGTCTTTTGGGTTTCCAAGATCTTTTTAATTCATAACTTTCCATCCCCAAATAGTTTTGTGAATTTTTTTGAAACCCTTTAAAATTTTGTATATACACACTATGTGGAGAGAAATCTCTACTACTGAATTTTTGACGTGAGGGATCACGACAGAAGAAGGCTGAAGAAGGCTGAAGAAGGCTAAAGGCTAATCGGTGGATATCGAGGGTGAACTGCCACCTATGGACGACTATGGACTGAGCCATTTTCTTTTGAGGTTTTGAAGATACTGCGCATTATACTTGTGGGTGTATCAAGTAGTTTGTAAGTCAATAGTCTTGCAAAACTCTCTATAGTGCTAAAATATAGGTTTCGCCCTGAAAAGGGAATTTTCTTAGTTGCCGTGGTTGATTGCATGTGTAGTTTATTTTTTGTGATTGAAACTTTTATCGTATACATACCTAATTTAATCAAAGATTAAAATTTGTTTAAAATTAGATTTGTGTTTTGGACTTAAATTGATAAAAATACAAAAATAAATTTTTTATTTGTAACTATCCTTATCGAGCGTGTACGTATGCGCTAACAACGTGGTATCTGAGCAGTCTAATTTTACATGACAAGATCTACTTTTAACCCTTTTTTTCCTCCTTTTGTGTGTAGAGCATATAGGTCGCTCAGGAACTCGCTAGATGAGTTGATCTTTATCGGAAGAACAACGATCTACTGAAGAAGTCCAATACTACCATAAAGGGCCAGTTCGTCACTCAATACAATAATGTGGATGATCTAAACCAAAAGTTAAAGGTAAGAAGGAGGCTAAGACGAAGGCGGTTGAGGAAGCCGAGCGAACTCAAAATAAGTTTAGCAGGGTAGACACCGAACTTTCTAATCTGAAGACCTCCTTTCAACACAAGGTCCTTCAAATAATAATCCTTCAGAGGTAAAAATGATTGATGGAGCAGGATCAATAGGACGATCCGGAAAAAATCTACAATAAAGAATATGAGGCGATTGTCTAGGAGATTGTGTCGTAGTTAAACTACTATGAGTCTGTTGTTTTCAATAAGGGATGGGTAGACGACTTGCAGAGAGGGAATGTTTGTAAGGGTGATCCTACCTATGCCAAAAACCCACCATTGGCGAATCCCATGGCACACCCCTTATTGATCCTCCAACAACCCAGATCGCTATTGATAAGTCTGCCTCTCCTACCATTTCTGTTCTGGAGGGGACTACCTCCGATCCATCAACTCGGGATTATGGGGTCTCCACTGACCAATCCATCTTTACTTTCTACAACCGATCAGTTTAACCAAACCTTTAATTTTTTATTTCACGTAATTTCAGTTTTGACCCTTAGTGGTCGGTTTTGTAGGTCTATGGTTATCTTATTTATTGATTAAAAACTATGTTCTTATTTCATCTGATCTTTTGTCGTGCACTTGCTTAATTTTTGCGACACAGTCAGGTCATTTATTGTCCTAATTGTGGTGTTATAATTTTACTCTAAGAACATATATGGCATTTACCCAATGTTATTTGTCTTCCTAGGATTTCGTTTTTCCTTAACAGAAAAACAAATAGTTCATTTGCGATAGTTTAACCTAGATGACCAATGAGTTTGATCCGTGGTTGTCTCAAGCCTAGTTTTAGACCAGGGCGACATGTTCAATTTTATGCTCATTTGAGTTTGATAAGAAACAATTAACTATATGCCTGATCCCAGGCTGATCACAAGTAAATGCCAAGTTTTAGTCCGTCCATAAGTAAATGATATGCCTAATTTAGGCCGATCTACTTTATGTCGTGGGTTTTTGCAACTTCTAGGATGATCTAAGCTAGATCATACCACTTCACAAGTGGGTTTTTGTCTTTTCTAGGTCGATCTAAGCTATATCATACCACTTTACAAGTGGGTTTTGGTGCTAAATGTAGGCAACTAACTCATGTCATAGTTGTAGAACACATTTCTTACATGGATTTTTGCCTCTTCTAGACCGATCTACTTTAGATCATACCAATTCTCAAGTGGTTTTTTTCCTTTTTGAAGCCGATCTAAGCTAGATCATACCACTTCACAAGTGGGTTTTGATTTCAAATGTAGGCGACCAACAAACGTTTGAGTCGTACCATGCATTTCTTACATTGGGTTTTGCCTCTTCTCGTCGACAGACCTTTCTTATCAGTCGTACCACTACTTGAGTGGGTTTAAATAAAATAAGGTTTAAGATAAAGATTTCGAATAATTTTAGCAACTAACTATCGATCATTTTATTATGCCTAAAGAAAGAAGAAAAATGTCTAAGTTCTTATCTAATGATAAAATTTCCTAAGGTTCACAATATTCCACGACCTTGGGATTACTGAGAAAGCAGGTTTATATGAATTACTTGTATATTAAGCCAAATGCAAAAATTCAATTTTTTGAAAATTTATCTTGATTTAATTTAAAAAGCATGAAATAAAGATATGAAGCCAAAAGTCCAAACCAACCAGAAAGAAGAAGAATATGAGGAAAAATCCCATTCGGGCAAAACCTTGATTTCTGCATTGTTAAGAGTTTTATAGGCTCGATGACTTACAGATTACTTAGAGATCCACTAATTATAATCAACATGTCTTCAAAACTTCAGCAAATATGGCACAGTCTAGCACCGCCCAGATGAAGTAGCTCTTCCCTCAGTATCTACTGATCAGACTAAAGAATTGCAATTATTTTCTTGTTCAGCATAGAGCTTCGAGTCTACAATTTAGCAACAGATAAATTCTCTACAAGGGTTATTGAACTTGGAATTTGTTCTTCTCGATTTCAAAAAGTGATACTAAAAAATACAAGGGGTTTGGATGAAAAAAATATAACGCTTAATCACAAAAAGAACTCTAAAAAGGCTTGAAAACAAGTGTAATCCCACATCTCTATTTATAGGGAAAGTAGTTGCAAAAGGATTGGCATTAGAGATTTACAAAGATATGTTTTAAAAAATAAAAACTCGCATACTCGTTCGGATGAACTGGCACCTCGTTCAAACGATGTACCCTTTCTCATTCGAATGGTTTCCAACGAAACTTCGAACGACAATCCAGATCATAGCCAAAAGGCGACGTTCTAAATTTCGTTCGAATGTAGGAACCTCATTCTAATGACCATATGCACTCGTTCAAATGACATATCCATCTCGTTCTGACGGGTTACCAAAATTTTAAAAAATACTTTAAAAATATTTTGAAAACTTTTTAATGCAAATTCTTTTAAAATAACCACTAGACAATTAAAGCCTTTTCGAAACCGCCTCATAACTCTTCTGAATGTTGTTGAGATAATGATATTCAATCTTCCAAAATTCATCAATTTTTTCTCTTTAAATACATGGAAGTAGTCATGAAGGTGCAGTAGGGTGTAATGGGATAAGTCAAATAAAATAAAATGAGAAATTATAAAACTTCCTCTTACAAATCTCCCCCTTTATCTATTTCGGTACAAAACACAAACCGAAGCCAAAATTGATACCCCTAAGATTATTACAACTAATTCCCTCCTAAATCCCAAAATGGAAAAGCATAAATGTATAAGTCTTCAACTGAAACATCTTCATCCTGTGTGGTCCATGACATCATCATCAAGGCAGAATGGCCTACACACATGAGACAAAATAAATATCGTGACGCGTACAAATTTAAAAAAAAAAATTCCCCCTCAATTTGTTCTCCCCCTTTTTATCCGTAATAGACAAATAGTAAGAAACTAATCATGAAAGTGTTAGCATCACTTGAAGATAATCATTAAAGCACATGCAATGAAATTTCAAAAGGCATAAAAACTATTTTTGAAATTTTTCAAAATTTTCAAAGTATAAAAAGTTGGCATATAAAGTACAAATACAACACACCACAGAATATCATTAAAATATCCAAATCCTGAACATAAAATGTAATTGTATGAACATTCTCTATGGGAAAATCAACAAAGGCATTCATGACATAGGTGTACGACATCATGATAGACTTCCACAGAAAAAAACTCACTTTCAACCTTAGGTGAAAGAATGTTTAACAAGATGAAGTTGACTCGACTTATTAAACTTGCCATGAATTCAAATCAATAACACCAAATTATTTAATACTTTTCAAGAGAGTACGTTGTGTAAATATATTGATCTTCTACTTTATAACACCCTCAAAATCTCACATATATAAGAATTCACTCTCAATTTTTAAAATATCATAATGCTCATATGTAATGAAGCATCAATGAAAGAAATTAAAATTGGCTTTGACACTTCTATTTCGTGTGTCGTTAATCTTCTAGGATCCTTTTGCAAATGGTGGTTTTTAATGCAAATAATATTTTTCTCTTTCGTCGCCCCTTTCCATTGCTTAATATATAATAATGTTATTTGGGAAACGAAATCCACGCAACGAATCTTACAAGCACAACTTATCTCTAGTATATTTGGCTTGTTATTAAACATGAATGAGATGAGATCACCGTATTCGACATATGACAAGCAAGCACTATGTGCATAAAGTCTGTGCATATGTGCAATAAAGGTGATAACGAGTCTAACATGAAGACAATAATCATCAATGATCAACGAAATGTTATCCACACATTATTAAGGACACTAAAGAAACAAAGCCATATTTCAAAACACCATGAAAAAGTTGCATGAATGGATGGAATGTAGGGGTGATTCGAATATCATAAATGCACATCCATATATGGTGAAAAACAAAAATACAAAAATCTTTTTGTCTTTTTCAAAAATGTTAATAAAAAAATTAAATCTTTTTGGAATTTTTCAAACTTTTTCTTAAAAAATCAAAAATATATTTGGACTTTTCAAAATATGTCAAAAAGAAAAAAATATGTATAAATATAAGAATACAATAGAAATACAATCTAACAATAGGGACAAAGGATATGAACATGATAATTACCCTATACTAGATAAAGTTCCTGAACTCAATCAAAAGAACAAATACCTAAAGATCCTAAGATTCTCGAACCTAAGTGCATTTAAAGGTTTTTGAGAAAATATTAGCTAATTGATGTTCGGTGCTCACAAAGCTTAAGAACACGACCTTATGCTCAGTGATATCACGAATGAAATGTTCACGTATCCTAATGTGCTTAGTGGGAGAATGTTCGATCGGATTAAGGGATATATGAATTTCACTAATATAATCACACTAAAATAGTCATTGTGCCTTGGAAAATCCCATAATCTTCCAACATTTGTTTCATCCATAAGAGTTGTGTGCAATAACTCCTGGTGGCTATATACCCGACCTCCATCATGGATAAAGATATGGAGTTTTTCTTCTTGATCAACCAAGAGACAAGAGCACTCCCAAAGTAAAAATACCCGCCCGAGGTGCCCCTACAACCATCAAAATCCCAGGTCAATTCGACATCAGAATAGGTGGATAAATAGTCATCAGTATCATAAGAATACCAAATACCATAGGAAAGAGTGACACTCAGGTATTTGACGATACGTTTAAGTGCGAGTAAGTGAGACTCTTTTGTGGATGCTTAATATCACGCACAAATTCCAACGCCAAAGGAAATGTCGGGACGACTAGCGATCAAGTAGAGAAGACTACCTTTCATGCTCATATAAAGGGTTTGCTCTCTGTCCTTGCTTAAAATGTCTTTGATAAGCTTAGTCTATGTACTCATAGGGGCGTGTGAGTGCTTAGAGGAGTCTAAATCAAACTTCTTCACTAAGTCCCTACCATATTTGAATTGAGATACGAATATCCCATCCTTAAGTTGATACATCTGGAAACCTAAGAAGGATGTAAGCTCACCAACCATGCTAATCTCAAACTCGCTCTTCATCTCCTCCTCAAAAGTATGAGCATGTCGGGAGTAAATTGATCCAGACACTATGTCGTCCACAAAGACTTAGGCAACCAATATAGTATTATTCTCTATCCTCACAAATACTCTCTTGTCCACTCCCCCTCCCTTGAATCCACGAGCTAAGAGATAGGAAGTGGGCCTCTCGTACCAAGCACGGGGTGCTTACTTCAAACAGTATAGGGCCTTTTTAAGATAAAATATGTGTCTCAATTACTTTGGGTCTTTGAACCCCTTTGGTTGTTCCACATAAACTTCCTAATGTAGAAATATCATTGAGGAAGGCACTCTTGACATCCATTTGGTATAACTTGAAATGTAGATAACATGCCATAGTGAGTAGTAAGCAGACGAACTCAAGCCTAGCAACAGGAGCGAATGTCTCCTTAATGTCTACACCCTCAATATATGTGTATCATTGAGAGACCAGCCTAGCAATATTGCGAACTATAGTATTATTATCATCCATATTATTCTTATAGATTCACTTGGTACAAATCATATTAGTCTCGCTAGGTCGGGGGACTAATTCCTAAACATCGTTCTTGTGAAACCGAAGCATCTTATCTTATATAGTGGACATCCAATGCTCATTCTTCAGTGCTTCTTTGACATTCTTGGGCTCAATTAAGGAGGTGTAGCAAAGGTAGCTAACCGTATTCTCAAGTTGAGAGCAAGCTTGACACCTAGTATGGTATCACCAAGTATAGTGGAAGGGTCATGACTCTTACGAACCCAAGATGATGGATCCTTTAAATCAAGCGTGGGGTCTACCGATGTAGTACGAAGAACAAAGGGATTGACACTAGGGGTACATCATCCTCAAACTCGGGGTTAGGGTCGGTAGACATCGGTGGCTCATCGTCTCTAATCAAGATATTTATTAACTCCGTAACCTTACAGCTTGCAAGGTTAAATACCCTATAAGCCCTAATCAATGATGAATAACCTAGAAATATCACCTTATTGCTTCGAGAGTCGAATTTTCCTAAGTGCTCTTTATATCTTAAGATGTAGAAAGTACTCCCAAACACATGAAAATATGATAGGTTGGGTTTCTTCTCTGTCCATAAATCATATGGTGTCTGTAGTGTGTGTGGAAGAAAATATACCCTATTCACTGTATGACACGTAATATTAACTGCCTCTGCCCAAAAAAATCTAGGCATGTCTCTCCCAAGAAGCATGGATCTAGCCATTTATTGAATAATTCAGTTCCTCCTCTCAACTATTCCATTTTATTAAGGAGTACAAATGACTAAATACTCACGTTTGATGCTAACTCCATCACAATATTTATCCACTCCGCTTCTTTAAATTCAATGCCATTATCACTACACATTCGAATAATAGTGATTGTATTGGTTTTGTAGGTCATGACACTTGGTTGTTAGGAACATGATCGAATTGGAATTTTCTCTAAGAAACCCCATAATAGAGTATCGCAAAAAGTCTTCGACCATCACAAAAATGTATCTCTTACCTCCTATGCCCTCTGTACGAGTAGGACCCATGAGATCCATATGTATCAACTCCAATATATGAGAGGTGGTAACGGTATTCAACTTTCAATGGGGATTATTGATTTGTTTTCCTCTTTGTAAAGGTCCACAAACCTTGTAAGTTAACTTCCTAAGTGATGGTAAGCCACGAACTAGGTTTTTCTTTACTAATCTCTCTAGATCTCTAAAGTTTACATGACCTAGTCGTTGATGCCAAAGGTCTACAGAGGAAATCGCTGCGATATTGCAAATAAAGAAGGATTTGGGAATGATCACATAGAAAATACCATTGGTTTTCACAATTTGAAGTAATAATTTACTGGATTGATCATATATGTTACACTCAGACTAATCGAACTTTACTTCAAAGTTTGCATCGTAAAGTTAACTTATGCTAATCGGGTTTGCTTTCGACCCTTCGACGTACGATACATTGTCTAGCTTGGGAAATTCGAGTATCTCAATGTAACTACATTCTAAAATACTAAACCCACTCTCATCTCCAAAGGTGACTTTGCCTTCCTTGTGATTCACAAGGTTAGTAAAATACGACTTATCACCAGTCATGTGCTTAGAGAACCAACTATCAAAATACCATTAGGATGTATTTTGAGCCTTGAAAGCAATGTGAACAATAATTGCTTTGTCGTCTTGCTTAGGTATTTAAGTGGAAGTAACCTTTTGTTTGCCCTTATTAGTGTTGGCTTTAGTCGTAGCATTAAAAGTGTTCTAAAAATGGATTGAAATCCTTTGAAATTATTCTATTAAGCTTTAAGAAGTGGCAACTAGGAACTCAACTTGCTCTCTAAGACTAGCAAAGTCGTTATAGTGGTGCGCGAGAGTATATCAATATTTTGCTCTCCCTAAATTGTAGAAAAATTCCCTAAGGTGACTAATCCTTTTGTAATAAGTACAAAAATAGGTTTGTTTGGGTGTACCTTAGTTCGCTCGTTTAGGTTGAAATTTCTTTTATGGTTTAGGTAGAGGCCCATAAGGAATTACCACAAATTTAGGAATCGATTTCGGTGTGGCATGGGAAGTGGATGCACCGTCGTAACCTATTCCTTACCCCTCCCTAAAACCTAAAGTGAGACTAAGGAACATCTTTCCTACCTTTTTCGATGTCTTCTCTATAGTAACCTTGACCTCCTTGGCACGTTCAAGATCTTTATCAAATTGGGATACAAGGGCTTCAAGTTTCTCACAAGTCTTTAATGAAGCTCGAAGATATCTCATAAGACTAGCCACTTTGTCGGTCAAGTCACCATTTTCCCTATCCTTTAAAATGACTCTCTCTCCCAAAGACACTCTCACTAAGTAATCTCTCTCTCTAGACTCTCTTAACTCCTTCTATAAACCTAAAAACCCATGAGAGCTAAACTTTTCTTTTTCTTTTTCATTTTAAATGACTCATCGTAAAGCTCAGTCAAATCGCATTGAAGGTCACTATCTCCTTCACTCTCTGCGGAATGACTAAACTCACTGTCAAGGTCATCATGTTTGGAAACTTCCTCATTAATGTGAGGTGTACTCTAAGTACCAACATAACTAGCCATGAATGCGATGAAGTTACGTCCACGCAATGATTCATCCTCCGAATCCACCGTTTCGACATAACTATCACTAAGTGTGGCATTGAAGGCAGTTTTACCTTTGGCTTGTCTCTTTAACCTCGTAGCACACTCGTGCGCTTTGTCATCCTTACCCTCACACTCATAATATCTCTCCTCATCTTTATTAGGATACTCTCCTCACTCTTTTTCAAAAATTTTATTGCCCGATTTAAACCTTTTATCTTTATGAAAACTTTAGTTTTCTTTGGAAGTATTTTCTTTTCTTAGCTTGAGAAATTTTTTAAATTTTTTTGCAAAAGGGAATTATTATCTAGATCAAAATACTTTGAGTTATAACAAACCTCCTATTTCCTTTTAGATTTAACTTTTAAAGCAATTCCCTTTTCCTTTGGTTTAACAGTTTTGGGAAACATATCGATTTGATAAGTGGGGTTTGACCAATAAACGTTTGAGTTGTACCACACATTTCTTATATGGGTTTTTGCCTCTTCTAATCAACCGACCTTTCTCATCAGTTGTACCACTGCTTGAGTGTGTTTAAATAAAAGGAAGGTTTGAGATAAAGATTTTGAATAATTTTAACAACTAACCGTCGATCATTTATTGAGCTTAACGAAAGAAGAAAAATGTCAAACTTCTTATCTAATGATAAAATTTCCTAAGGTTCACAATTTTCCATGACCTTGAGATAACTAAGAAAGCAGGTTTACACTGATTACTCGTATATTAGGTCAAACACACAAAATCACTTTTTAGCAAATTTTATCTGATTTAATTTAGTTAACATACAACAAAGATATGAAGGCAAAATTCCAAACCAACCAGCAAGAAGAAGAATATAAGGAAAAATCCCTTTCGAGTAAAAGCTTAATTTTAGCATTGTAAAGAGTTTGATAGTCTCAATGGCTTACAGAATACTTAGAGATGCACTTAGTATAATTCACATATCTTCAAATCTTCAACAGATATGGCACAGTCCAGCACCGTCCATAAGAAGTAGCTCTTCTCTCAGTATCCACTACTCATCCTAAGGAATCGCGATTCCTTTCTTCTTCAACAATAGAGCCTTGACTTTATAATTCAGCAATTGAGAAATTTTCCAAAAGGGTTATTGAACTTGGAATTTTTTTCTTCTTGATTTGGAATAGTGATAAAAAAAATCTAAGGGGTTTGGATGAAAAATATAGAGTTTGATCACAAAACGAACTCTAAAAAGGTCTGGGTAAAAGTCTAATTGTAAAATTCCGTGGGTGATACTGATTCAAATGGATTCGCAAATTTCCAAATCTAAGTTATTTAATTGGATGTCTAAATTTGCTCAAACCAAACTCCAATTTTATTCACCCCCAAAACAGGCATCTACGTGTCAAATCAAATCAATAAATTAAACCATGCAATGATTAAGCTGACAAACACAAATTTCAAGAAAAAACCCCTTTCGGGTAAAAACCTTTTCATTTCCACTATAATTTGTAAAAGACGGTTTACACGGATTATAATGAAAATAAAATTGAGATGCAATATACCTGCAAGTGTTGGTTCATTATCGTCAGTCCAGGAACACCACAACACTCCCTATGACACGCAGTCGATCAGCCCAGTACCTACCGCAAGTGGTACCTATTGTTAGCCCAGTACCTTCCTAAGGCACCTAGTTTAGCAACATAAAATCCCAGCAAATATGTCTTGGGTTCCACAAAATAACTCGCACAAAAGTAATTGGGATTTGTGAATTGTAAAACAAAATCTTTGAACCTTTAAATGGTTGGAGAAGAAAACAAACACTCAAAAATGTATTCTGTTGAAAAACAGTGTTTCTCCATGCCAAAAACCAATAGCATGACACCCAATATATAGCAAAATTGAGGCGGTAACGTGTCAGCCTAAATGACCTGTCGTTCGAACGATATACGATATCATTTGAGCGAGACAACATCTCGTTCGAACGAGATAGATTGTCATTTGAACGACAGAGGCACTAATCCCAAAAAGTCTTTAGACTTTGAAAATAGTTGGAAACCTCAGAAAGTAAAACTGTTAGGGGATCAGATAACTTTTATATAAATTTTTTTTTATAAGAAAATGTTTTTATAAAAACCATTTATAAAGAAATTCATAAACTATTTTTCATAAAAAATATCCCAACACTTTTAATGTGAAATGTAAATGGAACTTAAACACAATTTTACCAAATTCATCCTTGTTGGGATTGAATCTTGAAGTATTCTTGAAATTTGGATTCGTCTTTTGTAGATGTAAGCTTCTCAATCCTTTGACGACTTGTAGTGGTATACTATATAATTAATTATGATGGACAATGTCCTTACGAATCTCCCCCTATGTCTATGACGGTATAAAATAAAAATATCCGAATGATCAATCTCAAAAAATGACCTATATATATCTAACCTCCCAAAAATAAAAGTGGAAAGATAAAATGACAAGTCTTTAAACTTTGCTTCAACAATCAACTTTTCAAAACTTCAAGCTTTTCTCATCAGGGTGTGTAATCCAAAAATCTTCAATTGTACCTACACACATGAGACAAAACAAATACCTCATGACGTATTGAGTTTGAACACGAAAGCATAATCAATTCTTCCCTATACTTAAACTCCCTCATAAAATCATAATTCATTCTCCCCCTTTTTATTTGTCCGAAATTGACAAGGAAAAGAATAAACCAAATAAATCAAATCGGAGTGTCACGTTAAACCAAGGCAAACAAACAATTTTTGATTTTTCCGATTTTTCATACAAAAATGAAAAAATGATGTTACAAAAATCACACACCATGAATTTACACTAAGATAACCAAATCATGGAAATGGAATGAAGGGGTGTGAATAAATTCGATTGGAAAATCAATGCAATCATGACACGTGTGCAAGATTCATAAGTGTACTCCTAACGAATGAACATCAAAATAGTTCTTAGGTGTAAAATCGTTGAATTTAGATGACATCGTCTTAATCATATCAAGGTATAAATGATTTCCACACCAATAACGTCCAAAACTATGTAATGCTATTTCATGACTTTCAAGGACGTGCAAACCGTTGTAAATTCCATCCAAACTCCCTCATTAAAAGAGAATATTTTTTATTTTTTTATGAGGTGATGAAACTAAAACCTATTGGCCCATTTTTGGCATATATTTCTTTTTATTTCCTTTTAATTTTTTTGGCTCTTTTAAACCTCACTGGACCCCGAATAATTTTCAATTCCTCACTTTTTTAGGTCCATTTAAATGGTGGCATTATCGCAAAGAAAAAATTGAGATACCTTTCGCAACCCTTTTCCGTTTTTCAAAATAAATCACACAACTGTATAAACGGTTTATAACATGCACTATTTTCTTATCAAGTTTAATTTCATTTGGTTCATTGTATAGATAGAATTAAGACAGAAACACTCAACCAACACGTGATAGACAAGCATAAAAGTAAAGTAAATCCGTACATGTATGCAATAAAGGAGAAATGAGTCAAACATGTAGGTAGCAACACTATATATCATCTCAAAGACTCCAAACTTTGTAAAGCACATAAATAACACAACATATTGTCTCAAAACACTATCAAATAGTCACATGGATATGGAATGACATTGTGACTCAATCATCCTAAGTGTTCATTCATAAACGGTGCAAAACAAAATAAAAAATTGTTTTTGAATTTTTCAAAATTTTTATCAAAATGAAATCTTTTTGTATTTTTCAAATATGATCCCAAAAAAAATATATGAATGGACATAAAAAAATTATTCATGTTATAACACTAGCAAACTTATATCATGAATCACAATTAGTGTATGACAAACAAGCAAACACAATCTGTATATGATATGGCAAGAGAATAATCATGTGCTAGCAACCGAGAATCAACTAGTCTAATATCGAGTTCCTCTAAAAGTGATATCCTAACCCAAATAAGTGTGCAACGACGCATGGGGGTTTTGGGAACCAAGAAAACACTAGACTTCAAATTCCTAGGATATTTTCGAAGATTGAAACAAAAACGCCTGAGGTGACCTTTCCTACCACAATATGAACATGTGTAAATGGGTGGAATGACACCTATGGGTTGACCTTTTCTAACGTCATTGGAAATGGTTGACCCTCTAAAAAAAACTATGGTTTTGGATATAACACTCAAAGCATGAGAATAAGACGAGCCATTACCATCACTACACAAACTAGTCGAGTCTTTCAAATCATTTTTCAACTTCAAAATTTTAAACTCAAGCAAAGAATTAGACTCTTCCAGTTTGAGGAACTCCTTTTTCAAACCATCAATCAAACCTAAAAGGTTATCTCGCTCACTCTCAATTAAAACAAATTTATTCCTAAGAGTCTTTTCATGTGCCTTAAAATCATTAATTAAACTATTATCCTCAATGGCACAAATAAGAACCCTAGAATTTTTAAAGTCCTCCAAATCTTTCTCTAAACTAGGAGTTTATCATCACTTTCCTTTTTGGACAATTTTAAAGCATTAAATTCAAGGTCCAAATAAAAAAAAAATTCATGATAAAAATCTCTTTTATTTTGAATCGTTTGCAAAAGATCCATCGCGGATTTAAAATGATAATTTTCTTTTTCCAAAACTTCAATTCTTTTAGCAAACGTCAAATTCAAACGATTTAAATCATCAAAACTATGACTTGTGTCAATAAGAGGGGACATCCAATTATATAACTGCCCCATTGGAAAAATTACAATTTTTCACAAAATTGATTTTTCAAAAATATCAATATCACAGAAAGTTTTGCAAAAAATAGTAATACGCGATAAATTAGCGCAACCTGCGCTAATACTAATTTGACAACGTGAGTAGTCAAAATGTATCAGACAAACAAAAATCAGGATCATGCGATAAATTACGGTAACTCACTCTGATACCAATTTGTAAAATGTCGTGTGCGATACTGATTCAAATGGATTCGCAAATTTCCAAATCGAACTTATTTAGTTGGATGTCTAAATTTGCTCAAACCAAACTCCAATTTTATTCAGCCCCTAAACATGCATCTACGTGTCAAATCAAATCAATAAATTAAACCATGCGATGATTAAGCTGATAAACAAATATTTCAGGAAAAAAACCCTTTCGGGTAAAAACCTTTTTATTTCCATTATAATTTATAAAAGACGGTTTACACGGATTATAGTGAAAATAAAATTGACATATAAAATACCCACAGGTATTGTTTCGTTGTCGTCAATACAGGAACACCGCAACACTCCCTATGACATGAAGTCGATCAGCCCACAACCTCCCTCAAGTGGCACCTATTGTCAGCCCAGTACCTTCCTAAGGCACCTAGTTCAGCAGCATAAAATCTTAGCAAATATGTCTTGGGTTCCATAAAACAACTCACACGAAATTAATTGGGATTTGTGAATTGTAAAACAAAAGCTTGGAACCCTTTAAATTGTTGGAGAAGAAAACAAACACTCAAAAATGTATTCTATTAAAAACAATGTTTCTCCACGCCAAAAACCAATAGCCTGACACCCAATATATAACAAAATTGAGGCGGTGACGTGTCAGCCTAAATGACCTGTCGTTCGAACGACATACGATGTTATTTGAGCGAGATAGCATCTTGTTCGAACGATATACGCTGTCGTTTGAACGACAGAGGCACTGATCCCAAAAAGTCTCCAGACTTTGAAAATAGTTGGAAACCTCAGAAAGTAAAACTGTTACGGGATCAGAAAGCTTATAAAAAATATTTTATAAGAAAATGTTTTTATAAAAACCATTTATAAAAAATTCATAAACCATTTTTCATAAAAATATCCCGACACTTTTAATGTGAAATGTAAATGGAACTTAAACATAATTTTACCAAATTCATCCTTGTTGGGCTTGAATGTTGAAGTCTTCTTGAAATTCGGATTCGTCTTTTGTAGATATAAGTTTCTCAATCCTTTGATAACTTGTAGCGTTATACGACATAATTAATTGTGACGGACAATGTCCTTACACTAATCCTGCATCTCAATTTATAGGGAAAGTAGTTGCAAAGAGACAAGCATTAGAGATTTGCAAAGATACGTTTTAAAAAATAAAAACTCACATACTCGTTCGAATCCTTAGATGGGCTCGAAACGCCTATGCAGCCAAATAGGAATCAAAGTCCATGTAGTTCGATAATAGGGAATGGTGGGGTTTAACCCATAAATCCTAAGTTAGAACTTCCTTTAGTTTGTTTTTTAGAAAATGTGCGCAAGTGTAGAGAGTGTGAAAAATGAGGAAATCCTAATTTAGGGTATATAAGAAAACCCTCTTTCTGGCTTTTTTAGATTTTATGAAAATAAGATTTATGTGTAGTAAATGATAAAAAGTGTGATTTGCTTTTAGGTGAAGAAATGAAGTAAAGGTATATCAAAAATTCGAAGGAAAAATTAACAACTATTACTAATTTAGTGAGTTGTAAATGAATAAGGGTAGACCTTCAAGATGATTTTAATTTTGATTTTATAATAGTAGGAGGACTATTTTAGTATGGTTAGATGTTTTTAGTGGGATTGAAACTGAGTAAGAGTGATGTAAGAAAACCGAGAGAATGTTTGCAAAAATAGAATTTTCACTCACTGATATCGAGGAAATGTTCTGATTTCATAAAGGGACCCTACGAAATGAGTCCATGATATCCATAAATAGTAAAAAATTAAGGTTTTAGGGCGTATCAATTGGCATTGTCCCTGGCTTACCTGTCGGCATTGCCTTACCTTGTTGTTAAAGAGAAGTATATCCTACCGATATGCAGGGAGTCTGAAGTGCCTATAGGTAATCCAAAACGAACTTTTTCAAAAAATGGGCATAAAATACAAATCATAAGCCCGAATCATGCACGGTCTGAACCATTGGAAAGGGTATTCATAGAACTATTAGAATCCATTGAGCATTGACCAAAGTCAAAGGGTGCTCAGAAGCACCCGGTGGTCTCCCCGGAAAAGGAGTTTTTAGAGTAAAAAGGCAAGTATGCACGAATCGTGAGGCCGATTTGCACATGGTATAGACCATTGAAAAGAAGATTCAGAGTCCTATGATATTTCAATGAGATTCAATCATGTTAGGGACTTAAGAGAGGTAAAAAGGGACTCAGAAGCACCAGGTGTCCTCTCAGAGTAAAAAGGTGAGTACGCGCGAACTATGAGGCTAATTCGCACACAATATGGACCATTGAAAAAGGGATTCAGAGCCCTATGAGGTTTCAATATGATATGTTTAATTTGGAGAGTTTCCCAATGCCAAATGAGTCCCAAAAGCACCCGATGGTCTCTAGATTAAGGTTTAAAGTGGGACATAGGGTCTTATGGTGGGAGGAGAAGTGTTAAGGACTCAAGGAGATGTTTTAGGGGTTACTAGGATGGGGTGTCCACAGAGTCTCTCGATGGGAGAGCTTGAAAATGGCAAAGGTTATCAAAATATAGACACATTATCGTTTATTAGTAGAGGACCCTATTGAGGATTTGAGGGTGATCGATTTAAATAAGAGAGGTCGATTCTGGGGACCTTAAAAGTTAAGGTGGTTTATTCAGAGGGTTGAGGTCAATCTATGTACTAGGTTAATTCTTCGGTCCTGGGTCAGGATTTACGGACCTAAAGAGTTGAGATGACTGATTCAAAGGACCGAGGTCGATTTTGTGGACCTAAAGATTTGAAATGATCGATTTAGGGGGCTGACGTTGATTCTGCGGACCTAAGGAGTTGAAATGACCAATTCAGAGGGTCGAGGTCGATTCTGCGGACCTAAGGACTTAGAATAACCAATTCAAGGGGGTGAAGGTCGATTTTATGGACCTAAGGAGTTGAAATGATCGATTCAGGGGAGGTCTAGGCCGATTAGGTGGACCTAAAGAGTTAAAATAACCGATTCAGAGGGTCGAGGCCGACCCTGCATACCGAAGGAGTTAAAATGATTGATTTGGGGGTCGAGGTTGATTCTGCAGACCTAAGGAGTTGAAATGATCATTTTAAGGGGTCAAGGTCGATTCTGTGAACATAAGGATTTAAGACGAGCAATTCAAAGGTCAAGGTTAATTCTGCGGACCTAAGGAGTTACTAACAGTGGTGTTTTTAATCTTGATTCTTTTGGGGAATGATTTAATATTGTGAGTGAAGGCAAACTTGGATTTAGTTTTGCTAATGAGAATTTCAATATCATGAGTGTAGGCGAACTTAGATTTTTATTCTTCTTGGGATTCATGAGAACTTTGTAAATGGTTTGGTGATCTTTAATAAATTTTCTTGGAGCCAAGATGTACTCGACCTTGAGGGGACTTTTAGGGAGTTTTTGTTTATTTTTAAGGAAAGTTTTAGATTTTTCTAGAATTTTTGTAACGAAATTTGGAGGGGTTTACTGATAGGCATAACCAAGTGGTGCCTATTGGCATAGGGCATAGACTCCGGGGATTTTTATGGAAGGGTAAAGGTCACGGCCGATAGGCAGGACCAGGAGACTGCCGATCGACATACCCCTTAGTCCCTTATAAAAGGGGACAACCCTCCTCATTTTTTCACACCTTTTTTCGATTGCATATTTTTCTCTCTCTCTTTAGGAATCAATTTTGAGTCTATTTTCTTCAAAATAACTCATGAAGAGTACGTCAGATAATAACAAAAACTAGATGGTAGCCGACAACTAGGAGGGTTTGGAATGGAGTGTAGTTGTGTCGCTGGTATTGGGGAATGAGAATGTGTATGGAAACTTTGAGTCTGCTGCTGATGAGAGGGATCTGCTTTGGGAGATGACACATCATCTCTCCTTGAGGGTGAAGAACCCTAATTGTTATGTAAGTGTTTTCCTTTTGGTTTCCATTCTTTTTCTTTTTCTTTTCATTCTATCCTTGGGATACTGAAGGGTTTTTCTTGGTTTTTATGCAGGTTGACATAGCTTCATTAAGCATTTGCTCTCGGGGGTTGATCGAAATAAAAGAAGTTTGCGAACACCTTTTTATGGCTATTCGATTGATGGTCGAGAGGCTGTCGAATTCGACCCATTGGCAGGGGCTTTGGATGACACACCGCGTTCCACAGTGGTATTGCACACCTTAAATGAGAGGTTGTGGGATACTACCCACACATTCCATTTGGGTATTAGGGAGATGACGTCACTTCCCTGGATGGTCATCAACTAATCGGGCTAGAGTGCGAGGTCTAGAAGATAGTGGTGGACCACATCTTGTGCATTTCGAAGGTGGCAGCCTGGGCTGTCTTAGGTGATATAGGGAGTATTGTGTTAGGGGACTCTATTCGCATCTCTGTGCTAGAGGAGAATTTTTTATCCAGGCGGATTGATGAGACTAACGGGCAATAAGTTAGGCAAGCAGTCCATTTTTTATTCTACTTCTGTTGGTTGGATTTGTAATGACGATGAGCAGCGATGTGGTCCACTTATGGTTTTTCTGTTCCTGAGGATCATCTCATAGATCTAGTTGTATGACTAGGGGAGCTTTGCATTGGCATCCGCATATGATTTTTTGGATGCTTTCAGTCGGTGTTGTCGACAGACTTTTATGGGGTCCACATATCGTTTGGAGGTAATCTTTAGATTCAATTTCCATTTATTTTCTTGCATTCTTTTTATTTTCCTTCCTTTTTACATTTGTACCACCTTATATAGACATGGTTTTATGAGGTGATTAGGCACCATGTCAGGTTGATATCCTTGCAGGCGAGCAAGCTAGGGAATTTCTCAAGGATATATACATGGAGAACAGACGATCGAACCAACCCCTCACTTTAAAGGGCGTATCGGTAGTGCTGGACACCCTGGCGAGAAATCAAGGTAGGCTTATGCTTTTGTCTTTTCTGTGATTTTGAAACTATGCTTTGCATTTTGGTAGACAAGTGACTCTTTCTGGAGAAATAGGTGACCTTCTACCCCGGGCGCTTGTCCTTGATGGCAGCCAGGGTTACGGGCGTACATGCCCAAATGAGGATGTTTTTGGCATAAGAGTTTGGGTACGTTAGGTACCTGGAAGAGAGAGCTATGAGACATATTATGAAGGGTGATGTGGAGGTCCCACCATCGATTCCCCCAGAGTATATGAGGCGGGTGAAGGAGATGTTCGATAAGCGAGGGTGGCGGTGATACGGGAAAACCCTATATGCACTACACTGACATGATGGTGGGCTACAACTATCTGGACTTTGCGACCATCTAGTTGATGTCGTCTTGCATTTATAGTGTGGAAAATATGCCTCCACTTAGAGCGAGATTGGGGAGGGGTACCAATGTAAGGACGGCGTCAGCTCATAGCACGGGGGAGATGCGGTGGCGATAGCAGAGGAGGTTATTTTTCATCACATTTTCACCTTTTATTATCATATTTTGGTGCGCAGTAGGGAGGTGGTATCGGTGCCTCAAGGCCCTTATGCGAAGATAGAAAACTTTATGGGTCTTCTTGAGAAGCCTCTATTGTATGACTTTTCTTCTTTCATATTTCTAATTTATTATTTTCTTCTTCTCATTATTGATTCACTTGCCTTTTTTAGTCCTTTGCAGAATATTCGTGTGTCGATGACTTGGCTGTGGGATATTTGGGACTGGATGACATCAATGTCTGACTATGTACAAAAGTCTACCACTTCCTGCCTGGTGCATCCGGCTACATTCGAGGAGATCTTTAGTTACGGGAGTAGGGGTCTACCTCATGTCATCGGGGGAATCATGTTTGTCGAGGCACTTGATGTGAGGGGTTTTATTGAATATTTGAAGGGTTCGGACTGTGTCTCGATTTATCTTATCTTTTTCTTTTTTATCTTTTTCTGTACCAGTAGAAATAATGTAATTATTTTTTACAAGTTAACATAAGATGCATTTTTTTATTTGATTATCTTGATTTAGTAACTTAGTCTACATGCACTTTAATTTCTTGCTTAGATTTTATTGTGAAGATAAGATAAAATGGAAAAAATAAAATGAAGATTCGAAGGTTGAATTTTCATAAAAGAAATCTTTATTTTGGAGTTATATATAAAAAAAGAAAGTAAAGAATTTCCAAAAATAGAGGGGTTGCCGATTTACATACCCCTTGGCTGCCTATGGTAGATGGGTCAAATCCAAATCACTTTCTTAGCTTTGATTGCACTTCCTGTGTACTTATGGGTACTTCGGATCATAAGGTCTAACAACAACTCGAATTGCATGACTTTTATGGATGATTGTAGTATAAAAGCGGACTTTGATGGTGGTTTTCGTCACCACAATTCAAACTTCTTTATTTTTCAATCTTTCTTCTTCTTCTTCTTCTTCTTCTTCTTCTTCTTCTTCTTCTTCTTCTTCTTCTTCTTCTTCTTCTTCTTCTTCTTCTTCTTCTTCTTCTTCTTCTTCTTCTTCTTCTTCTTCTTCTTCTTCTTCTTCTTCTTCTTCTTCTTCTTCCTCTTCTTCTTCAATGGTGCTTCCAATGTTCGAAAATTTCTCGACTTAGCTCGAAGGCTTTGAGGTCGTGTGACTTTATAATGTTAATTACGATGCGTGTGGTTGCGAAGATCCTTACTGAAGAGAGTGGTCAAAGATGTCTTCTACTTGTGTAGTGATCTCGTCCAAGCTAATTAAGGCCTATCACCACATGGAGCGGCTTTGGAGTCAAAACCAAGAGTAGGATTTTTAGGGTCTTTCGAGGATAGGTAATGATGAAGGGGATCCATTTGCGAGATAAAGGCAAGTCTTGGGTATGAAAGGGTATGTTTATGTGAATCTTGTGAGAAGGTTACGTAGGTTCTAAGATGTTTATGAGAAGGTTGTTTAGGTTTGGAGGTGTTTTGTATTTTTGTGGAGTTTGTAATGATATGGGATATTTGGGTTTTGATATTTTTATTAGGCTTTTAAGGAATGGGTTGTTTTTCATTCCCATCATTGATATATTATGTGATAGATGTACTCCTTTTTGTTTAATGAAAGAATAATGATTTTAATGTATTTTATTACACGTTTAATGAATTCTATTTGAACTATGTATAGCAATCGCTAATCCATACATAATCCTTTTGTTTATTTAAGGCGAGGGAGACCATCTTTCCCGAAGGGAGAAAAGAATAGCATTTAGTGATATAGAAAGTATCGTGCCGTCATATGTCTTATGGGCTGCTTACTTACCTCTCTGGGTTTTGAAAATTATGAGCTTCTCTTTGAAAGGGGTGATTCTTGAGAGAGGATAAAGTGCTACATAGTTCTGAGTAGTGAGGAAGGAAGATTTTTTTAGAATAGAATGGGGATGAGAAAGAGTCATAGCACAACGAGAGTTCAAACTAGGGGTAAAATTTCTTAAGACTGTTCAAGTAGACTGGACATGCCATTTCTTATGAGCATAACGGCGCCACCAGATAGGATTTTCTTCACTATGTAGGGGCCACTCCACTTGGGCTTGACTTTTCCTCTTGGATTCCAGATAGGTTCTATGATTTTATTGAGAGTAAGATCTCATTCTTAGACACCATGGTCCTTGACCTTTTTATTGAATGATCGCGCAATATGGTGATGGTACCCTTGTCTATGATATAGGTCTTTCAGCCTCCTTTCATTTAAGAGCACAAGCTCGTCATAACGATTGTGATGCCAATCTTCCTTACTGTCTTGACTTTTGAGCATGGCCCATATAATTGGTATTTTGAGTTCAACAAGGAGGACCACCTCTTTATCGTATACTAGAGAGTAGGGAGTAACCATAGTGGGTGTTCTGATGGCCGTTCGGTATCCTCAGAAGGCATATGGGATTTGGTCGGCCAAGTCTCTACAACTTTCATTCATCTTTTTAATTATGGTCTTGAGGATTTTATTAGTGGCTTTGATAGATCCATTGTCTATTGATTGGTAAGGAGAGGACTTATGCCTTTGGATTTCGTACTCGTCAAATAGTTCTGTGATCTAGGCCTTGAAATGGAGTTTATTGTCTAACACTAACTAGTGGGGAACTCTATAGCAGCAGATGATGTTCTTTTTTATGAATTTGGAAACATTTTTACCGCGTGTAACTTAGCTTCATCCTATTTCGTGAAGTACTCCATGGTGACCAAAATGAATTCATGTCCATTTGAAGCTTTGGGAATAAATTTCCATATGATGTTTATGCCCCAAGTGGAGAAGGGCTAGGGAAAAGTCATGTTGTGTATATCCTGATGAGGCAAGTGTTGAATCTTGACAAACTGCTAGCATTTGAGTCATCTTTGGACATAATCAGTGCAGTTTTTAACCATGGTGGTCCAGTAATATTCTTAATGGATGATCTTATTAGCAAGCATATGATCGTTCATGTGAGGTACACAATCCCCATGGTAGATTTTTTGCATCATGCCTTCAATCCCAGCCCCTGCTATGCAATGCAAGTGGGTTCTATTGAAATTCCTTTCAAAGAATGTCTTATCGTAGACTATTTTATGAACCTCCATCTTGCGAAGGTTTGCATGGTCTTTCTTATCATCGTCTCGAGAATACATACCACGTCTTAGGAGGTGCCAAATGCCATAATACCACAATCTTACCATGTTCATATCTTCTTCTGTAACGAGCTCAATATGGTAGGAGTGAGTGGGTGCAACCTGTTTCTGGACTAAAAAGGGAGCCATTATTATCCCTTCAGGCATGTCGACCATAGAGACTAAGGTCGCTAGTACATCAACTAGGCTATTCCTCAAGCTATGAAGGTAATGGAAGGTGACATCTTTAAATGGGAGGTGAGCTCTTTTAGGTGAGCATGGAAGGGTATAAGCTTAAAAGGGTAAAATCTTCTCATCTTTGACTTTCCATTATCTCATAATCTGCCCCATGATAAGGGTTGATTCTCCATAGACATCCATGCATTTAATTACTTTATCGAGGGCAATCTTAAGTCCTGCGATACATGCCTCGTATTCTGTCATGTTATTGGTGTAAGGGAAATTTAGTTTGATTACAGTGGTAGTGTGAGAATCATTGAGGGAAATAAGGAGTATCCCAATAACATACACTTTTTTGTTTTTAGCTCCATCGAAGAATATCTGCCACTTGATGTCGTTATGAGAGGTACAGAGGATGTCTTCGTCTCGAAATTCAGAAATCCAAAGCTTAGCTCCGTCTTTGGGATTTTTGATAAGGTAATCAAAGATGGCTCTCCCTTTAATAACCTTTTACATGACATATGAGATATCAAACTCGGCCAGTAACATCAGCCAGCGGGCTATGCATCTAGACAGAGCAGACCTCTCTAACAAGTATTTTATTGGATCTATTTGAGACACTGATTTGATAGGGAATGTGCACCTGTAATTCTGGAGCTTCTGCGTGGCTCAGACCAAGGCAACACATGCCTTCTATAATTCGGTGTAATTTACTTCGTACCCGACTAGCTTTCGACTATCGTACTAGATTTTTCATTCCTTACGATATTCCTCAATGTATTGGGCCAGCATTACCCCTATTGTAGTGTTGGTGACAGTCATGAATAAGAGGAGGTGGAGACCTTGTTACGGAGGTATGATTATCGAATGTCAGTTGATGTATCATTTGATCTGATCGAAGGCTTCTTAGCATGCCTCATTCCAAACTTTATTTGTATCCTTTCGGAGAAATTTTAAAATGGGATTGCAGATATAGGTTAGTTAGATGATGGACAGACTAATGTATTGGAGCTTACCTAGGAATCCACCCACTTTTTGCTCCTTCCAGGGTGGAGGCATCTTGATTTTAGTTTGGCAGGGTTCACCATAATCCCTTTTTCACTGACTATGAATTCGAGGAGTTTTCCCTTGGTGACATTGAAGATGCATTTCTATGAGTTGAGTCGTATCTGGTACTATTGTAGTCA
This sequence comes from Sambucus nigra, assembly GCA_949130495.1. Lineage (NCBI taxonomy): Eukaryota > Viridiplantae > Streptophyta > Magnoliopsida > Dipsacales > Adoxaceae > Sambucus > Sambucus nigra. The sequence continues at coordinate 581,648,133 of OX422211.1, read as the reverse complement.
CTCAAAAAATTTCCTCAAGGCATGAATGTGACATTCCCGAGTCCTTGATTTGATGATCATGTTGTTGACATAGACTTCGACTTCCTTGTGGATAAAGTCGTGCAAGATGGTTATAGATTCCGTTTGGTAGGTATCCCCGACATTATTGAGACCGAATGGCATGACTGAATAGCAAAAGGTTCCCCAGGATGTGATGAATACAGTCTTTTCCTAATGGTCTAGTTGCATATTAAATTGATTATACCTGGCAAAACCATTAAAAAATGACTTGAGGGCTTAACTGGCAGTGTTATCTATGATTATGTCAATGTTTGATGCACATGCGGACTTTCCCTCCCAATTTCAGCACGGGTACGATGTTTGCAATCCATGTAGGATATTTGACCATGAAAATGAAGCCTATATTGAACTGTTTCACCACTTCATCTTTGACTTTGAGGGACCACTTTGTTCGGATCTTTCTTAATTTCTACTTGACAGGTTTGCTCTCTTGGAAGGTAGGGATCCCATGTTGTGCTATTTTCGGGTCAATGCCAGACTTCTCATCATAAAACCATGCAAAAATATCTACGAACTCCTTTTAAAAGCTCTTTAAACAATGATCTCTCATGCTCGTTGAGGGTGAACCTTATCCTATTCTCAAGCCAGAATGGCTACTAAAATAGATATTAATAACAATAGTCTCATCATCATTAGTTTGAACGCGGTTATGTGGTTTAATTTTTTCCTTATTGCGATTAGTTAAGAATTGTTCATTTATTAAATCATCTTCATCAATAGTTTGATTAGAATCAAGACAATTAATGTAAGGCATATCCAGATACTCAAAATCATAATTTATTTCATTGAAATTTTTTCCAGGGAATATAACGGCGAGGACCTCATTAAAGGAGGCTTCGTTCACAATTACTTCATAAATAGGAAAAATAGTAAATTCAGGTAACTTTTGGAGAGGATGAACAACAGGGTTCAGGTGGACTTGAGAGGGCTGAATAGGAACGGCATTCCAATTTAGGAGGGGTGCATCAGTAATAGTGATCTTCTCAGATGAGTTAGACAACACGGTTTCTTGACGGATCATGTAATGGTTTAGCCCCAATGTGTGCATATCGAACGACTCATCGGTATCATTATCCCTAGAATTTTCAGTTCTTTCTTCAAAGGAGATCATCCCACACAAAGAAGAGACTAAATTATCTTCTTTACAATTTGATTTATCATCTAAACTATTAAAATTGTCCCCCCATTCGGTGGAAGCGATTTCATCTTTTTATGCAAAATCGATGCATTCAACAACCACCATGGCTTTATCATATAGATCTTGTCGCTCAGCGGGGAAGTGGCAGTATGAAGAGACCACGCGCCTTTGGAGTTTTAGAATCATGAGAAACTAGGATATGCTAGATATCTCTCTCTTCTCCAGGAACATATCTGACATAACTTACACGATGTCTTATAGGCTAAATTCTTCCATGGGCACAACCCATTCATTAGATTCTCGGGCCCACCTCCAAGCTTTCATAAACAAATCACTGATCTTCTCACAATAAATAGTCATTTTAGGGCAATTTATGCCCGAACTTCTGAACCTAATCTAAAATCGTAGGCAGTTCCACAAACTTCCTTTTTGGCATGGTTAGGATGACTTTTAGGTGTCCAAGAAGTGGCATACTGGGATATATTATTGATGGTTGTGACCAAGGTGTTAGATGGATTGTCATACTTTGGCAGTTGCCCAATCATTCTTTTTGGTTCAGGATCTGCTTTCTAAGTTGTGACCCCTTCTTTAATTTCTACCCCAGCCTCCTGGAGGTCTCTGAAGTGAGGCTAGTATTGACCTCCCATTAAATCTATAGTATGTTGTAAGGAGTTCTTTTTTACTATGTTCACCTGTTCTTCTGCTGATGGTCTACTGGTAATGGTATCTGCTTTCTCTCTCCACCTCTTGATGAAGCTACTGACCGATTCCCCTAGGTTCTGTTTGAGTAGCTCCAAGCCCAGATGGGTGACTTCAACCTCTTCGTTATACTTATACTATATCATGAACTCTCTAGCTACATCTTTCCAACTATGAATTTTGGACTCCTCGAGGGACAGGAACCACCTGAGGGCACCTTCCTTAAGGGTTTTCTGGAATATTTGGGCCACTACCTCCTCTGACACCCCCAAGGAGAGTTATGGCGGAATAATATCTACGTAGGTGCACAATTGGAGTCTCGTTGCCTCCAAACTTCTTAATGTCCAACATTTTTAATTTCTCTAATAATTTGCCTTAGGATAGGGTTACATGTGAATGTAGTCCATGTAGTTCCCTAAGATCTTGACCTAGTCGAATATCTTAGAGAGCAACTTAAGGTCCTCTTTGACCTTGTTTAGTTTTTCCTCCTTGGGATCAACTTCCACTGGTGGATTAGCCCATGACTGGGAAGGACTCGGTATCGATAGTTAAGCTGGCGGAGGCCCATTAGAAGGTGGGGCACGTGGGGAATACTGATACTCTTTTGGAACCCATACTGGTTCAGGATTAGGTGGTCCCATAGTGTGGGAAAATAGGATTTCAGGCTTAGGAGCCTTAAGAATCTGAATCTGGTGTCGTTGCATTTCCTGGATTTTTGCCTAGAGGTTGTTAATCTTAGCGCTGAGCTAGGTAAGGTTGGTCATCAGATCTGGTTGAGCATTTGCATCCTGGTCAATGTTCTCCATGAATAACCCTCGGAGGGATATCTCAAACTCGATGGAAGTAATAGAGGAAGCAGTGGATCTTTAGGATGGTTTGACAAAAGATCGGAGCTAATAAGGAACTAGGCCAAAAATAAGGGTACGCGATCACACATGAGAGGAAAATGATTTTTGGATATTTTAGTGAAAGAGAATTATTTCTGGTATATATGTTTTTCTTTTTGAATAGGGAGAAAAATGTTTTGATATTTTTTTGAAAAGGGGAAAAAGAAAAATCCTCAGCATGGTTATTATTATTAGGTTTCACTTGTATTATGTTTTGCCTAACATGCAGTAAAAATGTCTAATAGGACCCAAGCCTGGGGAAAAGATGGGGTAAATAATGAAAGACACGGTTTGACTTGTTTCTAGACTCACGAATAGGGTTCTGTTTTAAAAATAAGCGAAATAGCATGAAAATTTAGGTGGTTAGGCGACTCAGAATTTCGACAAAGTTTTGAGTTATAATTGGCAAACTAGTTATGAGTATCCTGGAGTAAATGACTATATGAGGTTGATGCAATTGGTGGGTTAGTGGAAAGGTTCCCTCTTTTGTCAATACTTGCACGATATACCTCTTGCCTATGAGAGCAATTATTCATCGGTACGTGTCCACAAGCCATTTGATATATCTGATTGTACCTGAATTTCCTCATAATATACCTTGTGGAGACGGTACATGTGAGAGCAAATTCGATATACTCGATGCACATGAATGAGTTCCCTCCTATATACCGTCCGTCATGATTTCGGTCAAGCAGTATGATGCGAGGGGAACCGTTCGATATACGTCGAAGGTACAAGGCCAATGGAAGGTAGGAATCATATCGCTTAAATTAACGGTGCCTCACATGATCGACACCCATCATAAAGTGACCACCAGTACAGGATAAAAGTTTGGTCAATATTGCCATGCTCAAGTGATATAGTGTGTTAGAATGCCTGAGTCTTAATTAAAATCTTATGGAGATTTTTATTTATGATAAATAAGAGAAGTACTACCACTATGTAGGAGAGCCTAAAATATACAAGCAGTATGGGAGGATAAACATGGAGAGCAAAACTAGCAAGTATGTACATGGAGCATGGAGACTATACAAAGTATGGTGATAGATACAAAGTGTGAGGCATGTGAATATACAAGTGAGTGAGAAATATGTGCAAGGTGAGGGAGTGATATGTGAATGTGTGTGAGTGAAGAAAGTGTGTGGATATATAAAAGTGGAAGAAATGTGTAAGCGTGTGTTAGTGAGACTAAGCATGGATATCTACAAGTGGTGTGTGAAACGTGCGAGTAAGGATGACGCTATATACAAGTGGAAAGAATGTGAGAGTGTGTGCTACTGAGACTAAACAAGGAGATCTATAAGTGATGTGAATCATGTGTAAGTGAGAGGGCATGGAGTGAATCATGGTGGATATATACAAGTGAGTAAAGAGTGGAACATGATTATCGCGCCCCGACTTAATTACATTAAAATCGTCATATTAGTGATAAAGATAAACTCCCATTAAACTATATTGTACTTGAAATCTCTCAAAAATATCATAATTTTTTTTTTCTTTTCCAAGACATGGTTAGATGAAAACAAAACTACCTTTACACATAACTTACAAGTACCAAATAAATTTACTCACATAAGTTTCTTAGTTTAATATTATGACTTCAAAACCACTGTAACTTCTCCACATGGGCCTTATAAATGCCTCCCGTACTATTAGCCTACGAGGTAACATTTACATTTTTGTTATTATTGACGATTTTACAAGGTATACTTGGGTCGCCTTAATGAAAAATGAATCGGATACATTTCGATGATTTCTCAAAATCCTTTTAAAAATTTGAAAATGAAAGGGATACCCATTATCACGTATTAGAAGTGATAGAGGTGGAGAATTCAAGAAAACTAGCGTAGTAGAATATTATTTTGGTAATGGATATTAGCATGAGTTTAGTGCTCCTAGGACTCCAAAGCAAAACAGTATTGTTGAAAGGATAAACCAAACAATCCAAGAAATGGTTGGGGTGTTGTTACATGCCAAGGGTTTGCCAAAATACTTTTGGGTTGAGGCAGTCCAGATATCTTGTCACATTATTAATCGTTTATACCTTAGAAAGACTGCCAAACTGACTTCATACGAACTTTGCTACAATAAAAAGCCTAATTTAAAATATTGTAGAACCATTGGGAGTGTTTGTTACATTTGCGAAAATAAGGAACACCATTCAAAATTTGATTCCAGAGGTCATAAGGGTATTTTCTGGGAATATTCTCAATACAGTAGAGCCTATCGCATCTACAATTTGTGTACTAAAGCTCTAATGGAATCAGTTAATGTAGCTGATAATGACACTGCCACGAGGAATGCTAGCACTGGATGAATTATTTTAGATGAGTTGAAAATATTTTTGAAATTGACTCACCTCAAATAACTGACCCATTGCGAACATAAATACCCGCGTTACCAACCTGGGTCCCCTTGAAAAGTTAGTCGGTAACCTTGAAGAGACAGTGAGAATAAGATCACAACTTCAAAACATGGCTAAATTTGTATGATATATTTCTCAAGCAGAACCAAAGAGTGTAAATTATGTCCTAAATGACTCTTAATGGATTAAATCTATGCAAGAAGAATTAGCCCAGTTTTGTTCCTAGGAAAAAAAAAAGGTTATCGGTACCCATTGGATTTTTTAAATATAAAATGGATGAATTAGAGTAATGATTATAAATAAGGCCAGATTGGTCGTGCAAGGATACGCTCGGATTGAGGGAATAGATTTTGAAAGGGCTTTTTCTCCAGTAATGAGTCTCAAATATGTTCGCCTTTTCCTCGCGGTTGCATGTCATTTGCAATTCAAACCTTTTCAAATGGATGTTAACTCTTTTTTTTTGTAATTTCATTCTGACTGAGGAAGTATACTTAGAATTGCCAAGTTCTTTATTGATCCTTCTCACCTGAATCATGTCTTTCGATTGAAGAAGGCTTTATACAGATTAAAGCAATCCCCTTAGGCCTGATACGAATGTCTCTCAACCTTTTTAATTAATATGGCAGCAATGACCATACATTATTTGTTCACAAAATTAACAAAGAGGTTATGATTGCACAAATTTATGTAGACGGGATTGCTTTTGGATCCACTTCCCAACAACAAGTTAATGATTTTTCTCAAATTATGCACAAGGAATTCCAAATATCGCTTAAAGGGGAGTTGCAATACTTTCTTGGTTTACGAGTAAAATAGATGAGTGATGGTCTATATATAAACTAAATATGCAAATGATTTCGTTAAGAAATTTGGTTTAGACAATGCAAAAAAAACACGAACTCCCATGAGTACCATGTCTAAGAAATCTAAAGATAACAATGGGAAAAATGTTAATCCTACTTTATATAGAATCATGATAGGCATCCTGCTATATTTTTAGACCTGATATTATGTATATCGTATGTGTTTACGCACATTATCAATATGCACCTAAAGAGTCCCATTTACTGCGTGTTAAACGTATCATTAAGTATGTTAAGGGCACTCTAGAATATGGTATTTGGTGTATTAATAATACATCGAGCACTATAGTTGGATATACTGACGCTGACTAGGCAGGATGCTCTATATATAATAAGAGTATCTTTGGTGTTTGTTACTATGTAGGGAACAACCTGGTTGGTTGGAGCAGTAAGAAACAAAATTACATATCTTTATCCACTATCGAGTCTGAATATATAGTTGCTGGAAGCTATTGTGCTCAATTATTATGGATCAAATAAATTCTTATAATGACTATGGCATTGTTAAGTATCAATTAATTTTGTTATGTGATAATCGAACTTCCATTGATATATCTAAAAGTCCTAAACAACACTCTAGAACTAAGCACATTAAAATTAGACATCACTTTATCCGTGATTTATTTGAATCTAAATAACTGCTTATCGAATATTTACAAACTGATAAATAATTGGCATACTTTTTTACTAAGCCCCTTGATAACATTATATTTGAATCTCTAAGAAAATTAGTATTAAATTAAATTTTCTTTCGTATCTCTCATATCTTCCTGTTTATATCAAGCCTATAATCTTTCCTTGCGGATTTAGGGTACGGGCATTTCATAAATGATAAAAGATGCATCCTCTGCCTTTTTAATATAGGATATACATCATATGTCCCGTTTCTATGATTTGATTGGTAGTTATTCTTATTATATACTCTCTCTTGTTTATTTGATTCGTAATTATTCTTGTTATATACTCTCTCTCGTGTCTATTATAGTTTGGCTATTATTACGATTTATAATCCCACGTAGAAATGCATCATTGGACGGTGATAATGTGGTGTATACATAACCCCTTCACTAATTGATTTTGTAAATAAATAAATTAGGGTACTACTAAGCGTCTCACACCATCATTCCACATTTAGTCATCATTACTCCAGGGTAAATGCCGTATAACTATGTGTCTTTTTGCGATGAGAAAATCTTCATCCCAATCAATTAACCCTTTGGTTTTTCACTTAAGGCATTTGTCTCTCTTTCTTCTTTCTCCTCTACACAAAATGGCTCCTTTAAAGAATAACAATGTTGGATCCAAACGTCCTCGTGAATCCACTTCGAAAAACACCGGTGATGATATTAATCCATGGGGGTTGCTGTCATTTTCCTGGATAATTTTTACGATGATAAATTATTTTAAGTTGGTCCCCGAGGTAGAATAAATCGTGATTTTAATGAAATCCCAGCTCCATTCTCCCTCAGTGGATCTAATTCAAATGTCAATATAACAGTTATTATAGTACATCTTCTTGAATAAGAAAAGGAAGAAGAAGATCATGGGGATTGATCGAGAGGGTTTTTGCCACGGCGTAAGAGTCACCTACACGCCGTTCGTTTTGTTATATTCAACTCACCAACTCAATACAAAAACCTAAACTATGACTACACACTTTTAAAGGAGTATAACGGCCAGTCCAGGTATAAAAAATCCACAGAGAATAGTTGCTAGAATTTAATCGGTTTAGTACTTCTAAAATAAAAGTGTAAAAGGTAAGTTTAACAAAAAGGAAAAAATTACTAGGCATGTGTATTTAAACTAAGATTAATTAAAGCGGAATAAAAACTATAAGATGCGACTAATATCCCTCACCTGGGTTTACTATGTATAATTGGTTACACGGGACTACAAATTTAGTAAGATTGAATCTCTATTCAACAGTTAAATAAATCTAGAGTTGTCACGCCCTAAATCATCATAAAAGCCTAATATGATTTTGGCGTCAACAAATACCCCAAAAATAACACACGCAAGGTCGTAAATACGGAGCATACATGATATGCCCCGTTAAATCTCCTTGGCATAAGATCAAGGACACCCCAATCGAATTAAATGCATAAACTCCATCACCAAAGCAAAGCAACCCATTGAAACTAAGATGAGTTCCATTAATCACACCCTAATATAAACTAGCTAGAAATCATGGTAAATGAAAAATGCAAGGAATAAATGGAAGCAATAAATAAAGCAAGTAAACCTAAATTAGAAAACAAGTAAATTAAGGCACAAAGCTAGAAATGAAGAAATAAACAACTTAAATAAATGAAGATGATGATAAATAGTGCTTACAATACCCAAATGGCACAAACCCTAGGAGAGATACGCTCCACCCAACAAACTTCTCCTTATATCCTAAACTAACCTAAAATACAATATATCCCACAAATAAACAAAAGCCCCCTTTATATATAAAGTTACAAAGAGAATAAAAGAAAAAGGAAAAAAGAAATTAAAGAGGTAAAAAATGTGCGCAAGAACAGGTGACCCCGATCGACCGCGGGTGGTGACCCGGTCGACCGGTCCAAGGGGCAAAAAGGCTATTGTATCGTTTGTAAGGCAAATTAGGAAAACCTGATCGACCGGTGGGGCAGGGATGATCGACCGGCGAAGCAAACCTGCTTCTCCTTTCTTTTCTCAAGTCGAGACCTACTTCTCCTTTTCCAATAAAATCCCAAACCTCTTCTTTCGTTTCTATTCTCAAGCTAAAGAACCACCTCTATCCTTCAACTGCAGCCGAGACCTGCTCCAATATTGGCACAAGACCATATCCCCTGCTTTTACAGCCAAGCCATGACCTGCTGCGTTATATGTGTGCTATTTCGTTATTAGCCGAGACCTTATCCAATTTGGACGAGAGGACACGAATGGCATTTCGTTATTTGTTTCCTATTGAAAGAGGCATGACCCAATGGTTATTTATTAAATTAAATGTTTGAGAATTCCCTTTTGTTTCTTCCCCGATCAAAGGTTCGTACAATATTAATTTGGACTCGGATTTGCGCACCTTTCACGGACACGCGAAGCATATTCTGAGGGACACAACTTCTGTGAATACTTTGGGCAAAAACCCCGAAGTGTGAAATGACTAAATTTCCCCTGAACGTGCGATAATCGACGAAGCTTTACCAAAATTCAACCAAATTTCACACTAAGCACCGTAACACCTACAAAAACTCAATAATACCTCAAATAATATGTTAACATATAAAATGGAGGTTGTCTGGTTATCGAGTATAATTATATGAATTAAAGTAGCCGAGTGGGATAAGATGCATAACTATATAGGGTAATAATTGCCATGATTCGGGATGAATCATGGATGCTATGGACATCAGTGATGATGATAAGGTAGAAAATTTTATGTATAATCTCAATAACAAACTTCGTAATTTGTCCAACAACTATAGTGAACATCCCACTATAGTGCACTATATCCCTTTCCAGGCCTTCCTATGGGACATGTGTGGGAAGAACTTATATTACGGTCCTATAAGAATTTTCAATGAACCAGCACTTGTTTGTCCACATTTCCCACTTGAATGTCACGCAAAAGTGATCTTCCCAACTTACATCACTCATCCTGGAAACGTTTATTCTTGATTGAGGTCACCCCAGCCTTACTTTCCTTATGACATTCACAAGGGTGAGTATTTGAACCTTTGAGATGCTTGGAACTATTCATTCGATAAAGTTTAAATATATAACTCCAAAGATTCACATGTGACACCCCGCCTAATTAATCCCGGGTGATCAGTCCTAAATCATGTTAGAAAAGGTTTCTCAGTTGGTCCATTCTTAGCATCACTCTCGTCTTTTTAATTACTAACCACCTAAGTGAGAAAAACAGACTGGTGCCAATTTTTATATCTTTAAATTAATTAAAACTCATGCGGAACATAAAATAATATACAATCACAATTAACTAAAATAACCATTCACAATTTAAAATACTTAACCGAATAAACCATCGGTCCAATTAACCCATACAAGTAAAGATAGGAAGACAAATCTTAACAAGTCTAATATATGAACTGTGAGCGATATGCTCAGATAACTGCTAGAGAATTCCTACACGAACGAAAGAAGGAGGCATCTATCAAAACCCCGCAACATCCACATGTGCTGTAGCAAAGGATACCTGGAATAGAGTTAAGCCTGGCGCCCTTGTGGTTGGACACCTAAAAGGTTTTTAAAATTTTTATAGAAAGGGTTAGTACCCAAAAACATTTAAAAACATTTAACAAATGATTAACTTGCAGTAATAAATAAATATGCATGCTCTTCATATTTTAGTTAGTGCCGCACTCTCTTGAGGACTTCCTCACCCCTCCTCTAATGTGCATTACTAACGCTTCCATTTAATTTACTAGGTCCTGCACTCTTGACCCAATACTTATTTTAACCCTTGAAATTTCCCTACACTAAATGAGTATGCCTTAATTCATGATTTTTAAGTTATTATAAACATCAAACTTAATTAAATCATTACCCGTTTTAATTTCATATAACATTCACACTCGTTATGCACATAATACATTTTTCACTGTGTATTAATTATCCCATATATAATTATCTACCAAATTATATATTTAATCATTTTACAGTATTCACAAAAATACTGAAATAACATTTAATACTAACTTTTGGCCGAGTAAAAATACTCACAAAAATATAAATTTTTCCAAGTGCTATCCCACTAGGTGTATTCACATAACCTAGTTATCCGAGTTAGATTCGCTCACTAACTTAGTTTAACATACGAATTTGGAGGCGGTCATATTCCTTCCCTGAAAGTGAGATGTCCCTCACCCATATAACGGACGCTATGACCTGGGATTATACTCGCCCTACTCCTCAAGCTAGGGGATTCATCCACTACGCGCAACCTCCCCCTATAGCACTAGAGTATAAACTAATAATATCCAATCACTGATATTAATGCACACACACACACTATATATATACTGTCACACCCCGTACATATATATAAATTAAAAATGTCCCGGCTACACCATGTACACAATCCGTAACATAAGCCTATTTAATTTATTAAGAGTTTACGGTCCAACTCTAAACAATTAATTAATTCGTACATTAATTAATTTAGTCACCTTTGGTTTCGCCCCCACCATTAATTTGGACTTACTCTCGTAGTCCTAATCAACCTCACCTGAGTCTAAATTCCTGACGAATTTAAATTAGGATGTCACACTAAGTCATCTCCAAATTCTAATTAATTTTATTCACCATTAATTAGATTTAAGACCCATGTATAAATTTCTCACCAAATTAATTCATGGAAAAAGATTAAATTTAAATTTTCTTTATATAAAATAAAACTGGGCGAACTGTCAAAATCTGCCGACCTTCGATCGATCGACCCCAGACCTTCGATCGATCGATCGAGCAGGTCTTCGTCTTCTTCGCGAAGACGGATTCTGCCATGGATGAGTTTCATAAAACCCTATCTCCTTCTACCAGCAATCTCAAGCTTTCTTAACCATAATACAAGTTAGGAACCTTATTAGGGACCTCCAGAATGCCCTCCAATATTATTAATTCGTCCATTAACTACACTTTCTGAATTTGGGGAAATATTCATCTTTAATTCCTTACCCATTTACATCCCAAATCCCTTCACCAAATTCGTTTCTAATTACACAGATATCATCCTACCAGATATGCATCAATTTCTAATATCATATTTCTACAAGAATCCTCATTCAAATTCGTAAATCAGATTATTATTTTCAAAACCTCATGTTTATGCCATGAACACCCAAAACGAATTTTGATCAAACACATCACATGAATATGAATTTCAAAACAGATTCAATACTATTGCAAGTTATCCACTTGCCTTAGGTTTCGTAGTGTCTGATTCGGAGATGAATTTCCAAGGTTGAAGACGATCCTTGTTGGCTCTCTAGTGATCCCAAAACTGCCTTTAGCTGCTATTAGGGTTCCTTAATACACTTAGCCTTTTCTAAAACTTTATCAGCCGTTTTATTATTCCTTCCAATTCCTTAATTTACCTAATCCCGTTTTTTGCCTAATGGGCCAAGCCCAAGTAACCCAAATGCCCCCGTGTGGGCCCGGCTATGTCTAAAAACGTCCCGTGACCCGTTTACTACCCCCGGGTACACTTTTCCGACTATCTCGGCCCATCCGGACTCAACCGTACACTCAGAACTGGCATCCGAATCAATTCATAAAAATATTTATCCCCTCACCCCTTTAGTCTATACCGACTTCCGGTTGAGATAAGTGCATACCCTGTCATTAATACTCGAACTGTCTTAAATAATTAATTACTATTCACTTAGTAAATAACTTCCCGTAAATATTAACCATTTTCTCCTCGATTAATATTTAAATAAAATTTTCCTAATTAATTCAATTAAATTACGACTCACAAGTAATTTTCAATTCCCGAATTAATTAAAAATTTAATGCATGAAAAATGCGGGGTGTTACATACTCCCCCCCTTACAAAGAAATTTCGTCCCCGAAATTAGGTCATACCTGTGATAAAAAGCTCTGGATATTGCTCCCTCATATCCTCCTCCCGCTCCCAGGTAGACTCGTCAATGTTGTGATGACCCCACTGTACTCTAACTAGTGGAACAACCTTGGATCGTAATTTGCGCTCGCTACGGTCTAGGATAGCCACCAGCCTCTCCTCATATGAGATGTCTGGCTGTAATTCAATTTCTTCGAGTGGAATGTGCTAGAAGGCCCTCTCACTCCTGCGATATTTCTTCAGCGATGCTACATGGAACACGTCGTGTATCCGCTGAAGATGCTCCGATAATCCCAGCCTTTAGGCTACAGGCCCCACCCTCTCGATAATAGGGAAAGGTCCCACGTACCTCGGTGCTAGTTTACCCTTCTTACCGAACCTCATCACCCCTTTCATGGGGGACACCCTGACCAATACCTGATCCCCAACCTCTAACTCCACGTGTCTCCGTGAAGCATCAGCGTAACTTTTCTGCCTATCCTGAGCTATCCGAATCCTCCCTCGGATCAGCTCTATCTTGGAAGATATCTCCTGAACAATCTCCGGCCCCAACAGTTTGTTGTCCCCCACCTCTAACCAACAAGCGGGTGAACGACAAGGTCTCCCGTATAATGCCTCGAATGGTGCCATGCCGATCATGAATTGGTAAGAGTTATTATACGCAAACTCTACCAGAGGAAGATATTTCTCCCAACCTCCCCCAAAGTCTAATATGCACATTCTGAGCATATCTTCCAGCATCTGGTTGACTCTCTCGGTCTGTCCGTCAGTCTGCGGGTGATAGGCTGTACTGAAACGTAACTCCGTGCCCATGGCCTCCTGAAAACTCTGCCAAAAGTGGGCCACAAAGATCTTGTCCCTATCCGACACAATATTAATCGGTACCCCGTGCAGTTTAACAATCTCTGCTATGAATAGCTGTGCATAACGCATCGTCTCAAAGTCTGTGCGAACTGGTAGGAAGTGTGCCACTTTGGTCAACCGATCCACAACAACCCATATGGAATCGTGACTCTTCTGTGATGTCGGTAACCCTGTAATGAAGTCCATAGAGATGCTCTCCCACTTCCACACAGGAATTTCAAGTGGCTGTAGCATCCCTGATGGTCTCTGATGGTCAACTTTCACATGCTGACACGTGGCACATTTCGAAACAAACTCTGCTATGTCCCGTTTCATCCCTGCCCACCAATACTACCTCCTCATATCTTGATACATTTTATCCCCACCAGGATGTACCGCGAATTTTGACCCATGAGACTCCGTCATAACCGCGTGCCTCAACTCCGCATCCTCTGGCACAATCAACCTCCTATTATGGCGTAAGCCTCCCTCCGAGCTGATCGAGTAACCCTCTACTCCCTCAGCTAGTAACTGGCTCACCCTATCCTGGCAGGTCTGATCCTCTACCTGAGCCCTCACAACCCGCATAATGATTTCGGGTGTGATGGATAATGCTGACATGCAAGCCCTGGCTACATCATCCTCGTATTGAAGTTCTCTCCACTTCGCTTTCCAGACTTATGATATTTCCCCAGTTGGTCTCCGACTCAATGCATCTGCCACCACATTAGCCTTACTAGGATGATACTGAATATCAAACTGATAGTCTTTCACGAATTCTAGCCATCGCCTCTGTCTCATATTCAAATCCTTCTGAGTGAAAAGGTACTGAAGTGATTTGTGATCCGTGAATAGCGTGAACTGCTCCCCCAGGAGATATTGTCTCCATATCCTCAAAGCAAAAATGACTTCTGCTAACTCCAGTTCGTGAGTGGGGTAATTCCTCTCGTGGGGCCTTAGCTTCCTGGACGCATAAGCTATAGCCCTTTCCTCCTGCTGAAGCACTCCCCCAAGTCCCTGTAAGGATGCGTCAGTGTAAACCCGATACTCTAATCCTCCTTTCGGCAATGCAAGCACGGGTGCAGATGTCAACTTGTCCTTTAACTCGTCGAAGGCTAATTGACAGTGATCATTCCAAGTGAAAGGTACCCCTTTTCGGGTAAGATTCGTCAAAGGGCCCGCAATCTTTGAGAATCCTTTGATGAACCGTCTGTAATAACCGGCCAACCCCAGAAAACTGCGCACTTCTGTCGGTGTCGTGGGCTGTCCCCACTCCCTCACCGCCGATACTTTACTTGGATCCACCGCAATACCACGGTCTGACACCACGTGGCCAAGGAACTGGACCTCCCGTAGCCAAAATCCACACTTATCGAATTTGGCATAGAGTTGGTGATCCCGTAATATATGTAACACAATATGTAGGTGCTCTGCGTGCTCCTCCTCGGTACGCGAGTAGATCAGGATATCATCAATGAACACGATAACAAACTGATCGAGAAACTCCCTGAATACTCTATTCATGAGGTCCATGAACACTGCTGGTGCATTGGTGAGTCCGAATGGCATCACCCTGAACTCGTAAGATCCATACCGCGACAGGAATGCGGTCTTCGAAACATCTTCCTCTCGGATACGTAATTGATGATATCCTGACCTTAAGTCGACCTTAGAGAAATAAGATGCCCCTCTCAACTGGTCAAATAGGTCGTCAATCATAGGCAACGGATATTTATTCCGTATCGTGGCCTTATTCAGCTCTCTATAGTCCACGCATAACCGTAGTGAGCCATCTCGCTTTTTCATAAATAACACCGGTGCACCCCACGGCGATGTACTCCGTCGTATGAAACCCTGACCCAGAAGCTGCTGAATCTGCTCCCTCAGCTCACGCATCTCTGAAGGGGCCATACGGTATGGGGCCCGAGCAATCGACCTCGTCCCCGGTGCTAAATCGATCACAAACTCGATTTCCCTGCTAGGTGGCAACCCTGGTATCTCTTGAAACACATCCTCAAAGTCTCTCACCACTGGGATTGAATCCAACGGAATAGGCACCTCCTGTGAGGTCTCCTCCTCAATGTAGTACAAGTGTGTGTGTGACCCTCCCTCGGGTAGTGGCATTTCTATTAAGAACATCTCCTGCCCTGGAATGGAGAACACGATAGTCCTTTCGTAGCAATACACCGTCGCCCGATAACCTGCCAACCAATCCATACCCAAAATGACATCGTACCCCTCCATATCTAACACTAGTAGGTCCGCTGCTAAACTAAGTCTCCCAATCAAAATGTCCACACCCCGACAAATCGAGTGAATCGTGGCCCCGCTGCCAACTGGCGACTCTACACACATCCGAAGACCTCCCGCGGTCTCTAGTAGTCCGGCCCGTTTAGCAAAATTTAATTTAAATGAATGAATGTGATGCTCCCGTATCAAAAAGAATACTACCTTCATAACCATGAATGAGAAATGTACCCTCAACTGCTGGCGGTGCTTGCTGCGCCGGGGGATTAGGAACATCCCGGACGTTATACACATGTCCGTAGTGCATCTTCCCCTGCTGAGGTGGGGCGGGTGGGGCTGCTGCTGCTGGTGGTAATTGCCCCCGTTGCCCCTGTTGGGCCTCCTGCTGTTGACCTCTGCCCCTCTGTGGTCACTCTCTCTTGAAATGTCCTGACTGGCCACACACAAAACAGCATCTCTGACCATCCCCCTGTCGTTGGCCCTGGCCCTGCTGGCCTCCCCCATTGTTCCCTTGGCCCTGACGACCCTGAGGAACCTGCTGCTGCTGATTCGGGCCCGACTGCCCCTGCCTGAACCCTTGTCCTCCCTGTCGGAAACCACCAGGCTTAAACTTCTTAGCCTGATTCCCTTGCTGACTACCCGCCTGCTGCTGAGCACCACTAGTGTTACTACTAGTAACAGTCTTGCCCTGTTGGCTCGGCTCCCCTGTTCGCTTGCTCCCCTTCGCATGGAAGCGATGGTCCTGACAGTGTACAAGTACGACATTAACGACGTCTGTATACGTCACTAACGTCAGATTACCAATCAAGTGTTGCCTGATCCTCCAGGCTAAACCATCCATAAACCTTGCTTTCTTCCGCTCCTCATCGCTCACCTCATTTGGCACAAAGTTTGCCAAACGGGTGAACTCTTCCTCGTAGTCTACCACTGATCGGTCACCCTGAACTAAATCACTGAATTTCTTCCTCATCTCAGTCTCTACTGCTGGTGGAAAGTATTTGCGGTCGAACCGCACCCAAAACTCTGCTATCGGCATCAAGTCTCCTTCCCAGGCGGTGGTAACTGACTCCCACCACTGTAAGGCTGCCCCTGATAGACGAAAGGTAGCAAGCATCTGCTTCTGTACCTCGGTACACTCTAGCATGCGCAGATGGAGCTGAATGTTCTTCTTCCAGTCACAAGCCTCTATCACATCTGTGCTACCCCGGAACTCAGGTGGGTGACCCTTCTGAAAGGTCTCCCTGACTCTCTGCCAGGATGGTGGCCCCATTGGAGCCTGAACTGCTGGTGCCACTGGAGGTGGTGCTTGGGGTTCTGGAAAGTGAGGTGCCATAGCTCTCATTGCTGTTTTGACCGCCTGGGCCACTATCACTGCCACCTGAGTAGTGGAAATCAACTCGGGTGGGGGTGGTGGTAGCGGTACCTGTGGCTCCGGATGAGCCTCCCTGATTTCATCCCTAGCCTCAGCCCTCTCCGCTCTCAGTCTCCTCGGTGGCATCTGAAATAGATTAAATCGCATAAGTACACAGTTTACACAAAAATATTCACAGCAGAAAATACTATATCTCACCAGCGAAAATGAGTCAAAAGTCCTAATCATAGGGCTCTACAATGAACGAGTGCTACGCTGAAACGTAGAAAGCCGCACAGATCCTAAGGAGACTAGAACCTGATGCTCTGATACCATCTGTGACACCCCGCCTAATTAATACAGGGTGATCAGTCCTAAATCATGTTAGAAAAGGTTTCTCAGTTGGTCCATTATTAGCATCACTGTCGTCTTTTTAATTACTAACCACCTAAGTGAGAAAAACAGACTGGTGCCAATTTTTATATCTTTAAATTAATTAAAACTCATGCGGAACATAAAATAATATACAATCACAATTAACTAAAATAACCATTCACAATTTAAAATACTTAACCGAATAAACCATCGGTCCAATTAACCAATACAAGTAAAAATAGGAAGAAAAATCTTAACAAGTCTAATATATGAACTGTGAGCGACATGCTCAGATAACTGCTAGAGAATTCCTACACGAACGAAAGAAGGAGGCGTCTATCAAAACCCCGCAACATCCACATGTGCTGCAGCAAAGGATACCTGGATTAGAGTCAAGCCTGGCGCCCTTGTGGTTGGACACCTAAAAGGTTTTTAAATTTTTTATAGCAAGGGTTAGTACCCAAAAACATTTGAAAACATTTAACAAATGATTAACTTGCAGAAATAAATAAATATGCATGCTCTTCATATTTTAGTTAGTGTCGCACTCTCTTGAGGACTTCCTCACCCCTCCTCTAATGTGCACTACTAACGCTTCCATTTAATTTACTAGGTCCTGCACTCTTGACCCAATACTTATTTTAACCCTTGAAATTTCCCTACACTAAATGAGTATGCCTTAATTCATGATTTTTAAGTTATTATAAACATCAAACTTAATTAAATCATTACCCGTTTTAATTTCATATAACATTCACACTCGTTATGCACATAATACATTTTTCACTGTGTATTAATTATCCCATATATAATTATCTACCTAATTATATATTTAATCATTTTACACTATTCACAAACATACTAAAATAACATTTAATACTAACTTTTGGCCGAGTAAAAATACTCACAAAAATATAAATTTTTCCAAGTGCTATCCCACTAGGTGTATTCACATAACCTAGTTATCCGAGTTAGATTCGCTCACTAACTTAGTTAACATACGAATTTGGAGGCGGTCACATTCCTTCCCTGAAAGTGAGATGTCCCTCACCCATATAACGGACGCTATGACCTGGGATTATACTCGCCCTACTCCTCAAGCTAGGGGATTCATCCACTACGCGCAACCTCCCCCTATAGCACTAGAGTATATACTAATAATATCCAATCACTGATATTAATGCACACACACTATATATATATACTGTCACACCCTGTACATATATATAAATTAAAAATATCCCGGCTACACCATGTACACAATCCGTAACATAAGCCTATTTAATTTATTAAGAGTTTACGGTCTAACTCTAATCATTAATTAATTCGTACATTAATTAATTTAGTCACCTTTGGTGTCGCCCCCACCATTAATTTGGACTTACTCTCATAGTCCTAATCAACCTCACCCGAGTCTAAATTCCTGACGAATTTAAATTAGGATGTCACACTAAGTCGTCTCCAAATTCTAATTAATTTTATTCACCATTAATTAGATTTAAGATCCATGTATAAATTTCTCACCAAATTAATTCATGGAAAAAGATTAAATTTAAATTTTCTTTATATAAAATAAAACTGGGCGAACTGTCAAAATCTGTCGACCTTCGATCGATCGACCCCAGACCTTCGATCGATCGATCGAGCAAGTCTTCATCTTCTTCGCGAAGACGGATTCTGCCATGGACGAGTTTCATAAAACCCTAACTCCTTCTACCAGCAATCTCAAGCTTTCTTAACCATAATACAAGTTAGGAACCTTATTAGGGACCTCCAGAATGCCCTCCAATGTTATTAATTCGTCCATTAACTACACTTTCTGAATTTGGAGAAATATTCATCTTTAATTCCTTACCCATTTACATCCCAAATCCCTTCACCAAATTCGTTTCTAATTATCCAGATATCATCCTAGCAGATATGCATCAATTTATAATATCAGATTTGTACGAGAATCCTCATTCAAATTCGTAAATCAGATTATTATTTTCAAAACCTCATGTTTATGCCATGAACACCCAAAACGAATTTTGATCAAACACATCACATGAATATGAATTTCAAAACAGATTCAATACTATTGCAAGTTATCCACTTGCCTTAGGTTTCGTAGTGTCTGATTCGGAGATGAATTTCCAAGGTTGAAGACGATCCTTATTGGCTCTCTAGTGATCCCAAAACTGCCTTTAGCTGCTATTAGGGTTCCTTAATACACTTAGCCTTTTCTAAAACTTTATCAGCCGTTTTATTATTCCTTCTAATTCCTTAATTTACCTAATCCCGTTTTTTGCCTAATGGGCCAAGCCCAAGTGACCCAAATGCCCCCGTGTGGGCCCGACTATGTCTAAAAACGTCCCGTGACCCGTTTACTACCTCCGGGTACACTTTTCCGACTATCTCGGCCCATTCGGACTCAACCGTACACTCAGAATTGGCATCCGAATCAATTCATAAAAATGTTTATCCCCTCACCCCTTTAGTCTATACCGACTCCCGGTTGAGATAAGTGCATACCCTGTCATTAATACTCGAACTGTCTTAAATAATTAATTACTATTCACTTAGTAAATAACTTACCGTAAATATTAACCATTTACTCCTCGATTAATATTTAAATAAAATTTTCCTAATTAATTCAATTAAATTACGACTCATAAGTAATTTTCAATTCCCGAATTAATTAAATATTTAATGCATGAAAAATGCGGGGTGTTACATCACATTTCCCCTGTCACATTATTATGCATCTCACACCTTACCATCTTTCTAATGCGCTATCTATCTTTTTGTCTTAACTGGTGCCAACTTTGACATTCTCGACTTCGAGAAGTAAGTGATGGAGACCAGATTCTCTAATGTTATCCTATTCGAGATGGTTGTTTTCCCAAAAACACTATATGGAGATCCCATCAGAGATTTGGAGAGACTCATCCAAGATGGTTTAGACATTGGTTAAAACATTATTACTTAGACTTTTATTTCCAGTACTGTGTGCAAAGCGTTGAGTTTCCTCCATATATATTCTCATCTTTCCCCATGGGTCCTATTGAAATGCCATGCCCTAAATAACCTATTCTTGGTAAATTTGAAGATTCAGAACTTCAAAGACACTCCTCTAATCCCCAGGTCTCAAATATCCTTCTTCCTTAAGTCTTATCCTTTTTTACTCAAAGATTGAGAAACATGATATCGACTTTCAGGATTATGATGATTGGATTAATTTTTAAGATGATATTTTTGCAAAAGCCAATCATGCTTTTGACAATCTTTCTCATGAAGAAATTGTCTTCGGGTCTAGGGAGTTTTGCATGGAAGTTGAAGAGGCACTTCAAAGCCTCCAGTATTATGGGACTTTTTAGGCTGAAAATGGCTTAGATTTTGCCTACTTATAGTCGTAAAAAAACAAAATTATTTCTCTATGGAACATATTCCACCAATATGTCACTAATGCATTCTCCCAGTACTGGTTAATCTAAACTAGATTAAGCTTTTAATTTTCCATCTTTTGTAATCTCCCACTATGGGAAATTAATAAAAGAATGTTATTTCATTTTGAATGAATTTTGACGGCTTAAGGTTGAACCAATTATGTTGTGAATTATTATTGTTCTCATTTGGTATTCCATTTTCACATTAACCAATTTTGTTACCCTGGCACATAATTATTTATTCCATTTGGTAAATATTTTGTACCATAATAAAATTTAGTATGTTAAAATTTACCCATTATAGTTTTTATTCCTTTAGACCTAAAAATGATACCACTTTAGATCCCTTTTCCAGTCATGCCTTTCTATTGGCAGTGGTCCTACAAATATTACAGCACATGTGGAAGTGTTTAAATGATGACTTTTAATTATTTATTGAGGTAATTAATTCAAATACTAACACCCTTTTTGTAATTTTCCTTCAACCAACACATTTGGATGTCTTGGAACTCTCACCATTTGATTTTATTTTCTTAGGTCATTGGGAAATTGCAAATCTAATTATGAGGGTGTTCATATTGATATAACCACCAAATGTGCCACCTTATCTCCCCACTTCTCCATAATTCCATTTTTTTGGAGAAAATGAATTCGTATACACGTATTGACCTTTGCTGGGGCTTTTTTACATTTCAAATGCCTCTCCTTAAGTTTTTTAAGCTCATTTTAGTGCATATTCTCCTTTTTTACCACTTGTCTTCTCTTTTTGAACACATTCTTAGCCCTCAAGAATATTTTCTTTTTTTTTTCAAGCTTTCACCATCAATGGATTCTAGATCTTCAAACACTAATGTTTACTTTTAATTTGATGAAACCATCCATAGACTTTTAGCTAAAGACTCCGTCGTTGTTAGGAGCATTGTTTGTCCCATTAAATCCTCAGATGGGACATCTCTCTCATGTTGATCCATACTTCAAGGAGGAACTTCCATTGCCTGCATTTGTTTACTATCCCATATTTGGGGACCACAATATCCTTGTCCAAAACTCAGATAATCTCAAAGCACCATAAACATTCAAAGTATTAGAGGGTGATGTTAGAGAACTCTTTCATAACTGTTGATATGCCCAAAGTACATCCTCGTACTCATAGTCACTAACCTCAGCCTGTCTCACAGCCGAGTTGATAAGAAGCTCACCACTGCCATCATAAATAAATTATTCTGCAAGGTTGACTCTCAACTACCAACCTCAGCTCTACAATAGCCGAGGTCAACAGTGCCACATGAGGACAGGTTATTGTCAAACATCTTACTCTACTTGAGCCGACGTTACATCTCACCTTGGGCCCAACCTCGGCCATTCTTCCCGGTCGAGGTCATCGTGGCTATTGACAAGACAATGTAACACCATCAAACTTCACCAATCTCGTACTCATCTAGGCCTAGGTTATATCAGTCGAGGATGCAAGTCCGAGACTATGCAAGCACATGTAAGTTTTGGAACACGTGGACAAATAAGTTATAACCGAATCATTCCCCTCACGTGAGGGAATATTGTGGTCATCATTATCTACATAAGATCAGCCAGGTGTCATTCTCATACTGGTTCGATCCTCATACATATGCTCATTGTATGCTTGGGGTGTAAATTACACCCCCCAAGCACTATATATAGAGGTCTTCCTCTACATTGTAAAGGATCCATAATTTGCAACCCTGGCTGAAACTCTATTGGTTTGCACAGTAGAGAGAGAAAGCTTGAGAGATTTTATCTATGGCCATTAGTGCCTTCATCTAGTGAAATTACTCACACACTAACAGTGGACGTAGGCCAGGTTGGCTTAACCACTTATATACTAGTGTTTCTCCTCTTCTCCTCTTCTCCTCACCTCACTCTACTAGATAATAACTCTTTGTACTGCCATTGTTATTGCTAGCTTGAGCTTACCAACACCTCATACCGGTGGTGCTGTTTCAAGCATCATCATTTTGGCGCCGTCTGTGGGAAGGAGAGGATTAATCTCCTATTCTTTTGCTGCTTAACCTCACCGGAGACTCTGGTGGTGAACCAGGCCTCACCCTTCGCGTGAAGCTGTGTCACCATTGAAAGAGGTCCTTTAAGGTATCAAGATCTCTAATATTTTCATTGCAGGATCTCTAGTATTATCATATGGTACCAGAGTTACCACCACCTCCTTCAACATCTGGTGTTGGAGGACATAGTTCTAGCCAGGTACCACCCCAGTCCGAGATGGCAGCAGCCTTGAAGTCCTTGGCTGCAACTCAGTAACCGATGCAGGAGCATTTTGCCCAGCTAAGCCAAAATATAATAAGACCACCTGGGGTCTCACTGGAGATGATTACTACGGCAGCTACTCAGCCACATCCTGAGGCCAGGGGACCACCCCAGGCACCGCGAAAAGACCAACCAACTCCTCAACGGAGGAGGGATGTTGCTAACCCTAGGAATTTATGCCTGGGGAGGCAAGGAAACCCTTGCCCTGAGGATAGGTACGATGGCATTGAGGCAGAGGATGCACTGTCAGATTGTTGGGAGCCATATGAGGTCTCTGATTAGGCACATATTCTTCACATTTATTCCCTTAATTTCGGTATTTTTATGATCCCGTGTAGTGTAAATAGCTTGAATTTATCTCTTATTTATTCTACTGACCTATTTTGGCAAGTACTTCGTATTTTGGGTATTTCTCATGTGCTTTATAGGTATTTCATGAAAATTAGTGCGAAGGAGAACTCAAAATAGTGAAAGAAAGCAAGAAATGTGAAGTTCAAGGGCATTTTCGTAATTTTACATCTATATTCCGGTGGTGGGGAAAGCTATAAAGTTTAAAATCTCTAAATTATAAGAATACTGGAAAAAATGGTACCCCAATCTGAGCTACGGTGAAGAAGTTATGCCCATTTAAAGTTGGAGACAGAAAGTCAAAAGTTGAAATTAATTCTGGAAGCTGAATAGTCAAAACTCTTGAAATTTCTTGTTTAATTCGTTTTTATTAGTTGTAAAACGTGGAGAGGCATGGGAAAAGTCATTTTTTAGGTGTATAAAAGTCCAAGCCCTACATCCTTCCAAGGGAGTCGAATTTTAGAGAGAGAATCAGATTTTAGAGAGTTTTTAGTAGACAAATTTCATATTCTTAGAAAAGCTTTGTAAGAACAAGAAGTATTTCTGGATTCAATCATCTCTTTTCCCTAGTGCAGATTTCAAGTATCAAATTCCATTCTCTTCTTTTATCTCAATTATATTTTCAATTCAATTCTTAATTGTTTTGCAACTTTCTTTTGAAACAATGTTTCTTAGATACATAATTCCAAGAATAGTTATGAATTTGTTTTCTTCTCATAAAATCATGTTAACCTAAGTTTTTAAGGGTGGGGATGCATGAACCCAACCCGATGTGGTATGCATAGATATAAAATTTGTGCTCTAAATTAAATAAATGATTAGATCGTGTTGTATAGTTTCACAACCATCGTAGACCTTTTGACCTCGTTTGCCCTAAGTAACCGGGGTGCTTAAGGATGCAACGTGCGTGAACTATTGCAACACTGCTTTACTCATTCTTTGATTATGTATGATGCGGGCTTGAACCTCATATATGTAATGCTTTGGAGTACTAAAGACCAGGTCTGATCAATTATCTAATTTATGACTAATTTTGTACTGGCATACACACTAGGGTTTGGGGGAGTGTATTCTTAACCCATTTCTTCATTCATATTAATTCCTTCTTAGTTAGTTAATTTCGCATGCATAGGTTAATTTAATTGCATCTAGTTAATTCATAAATAAAATCCAAAAATTAATCATCTTTTTATTTTCTTTTCTTTTAACATCAACTTTAGGATTAAACTACCTTACCTTTGTCGTCACGTTCACACCTCCTAACTCCCTGTGGATTCGATACTCGCCACTATACTCCTTAAGAGTGTAGTTACAAGTTTAGGTTTAACAACGGCTAGCGTATTACACGGACGCTCCGTTTTCCACTCGATCAGTCTCAAATAATACTGTACGTCCTATACAGTAGAGCCGAGGTCAGTGTGCAAGACGAGATGGTGATGCACGACAAAGAGGGTAAGCTTTTGATCGCTTAAGTAGAGGGTCGGCCTTTGAATGGATTGGACCAGTTAATGATTTGAGGGAGAGGCTGTCCATATCAAGAAGTCTCGCTGGATCTAGAAGGGAAGAAGGTGACTGTCGTCCTCATAATGGTTGACCCCCATATGGGCGAGACTGTGGTCAGGGGGAGGTCAATAGCCGACGTTGTGCATCAGCTGGGGAACCCTCAGTCCACCCCTTGAAGGTGCCTGGGGATAACCTCGACCAGGCCGACGTTGCTAAACCATGGAACGATTCCATTCAAAGGCTGGAAGAGAAGATAAGGAACCTCATGAAAAGCCAAGACCCATTACAGAGAGGGTATTCAGATGGCTCACCATTTATGGCAAGGATTGTCAACTTTCCTACCCCAACCAAATTTAAACCTCCAGTCGTGTCTCCCAAGTATGATGGTAGTACTAACCCAGTCCATCATATTGAAATGTATCAATCTGCATAAGACATCTATTTAGTCTCCGATGAGATAAGCTGCCGAGCTTTTTTAAGCACTCTACATGGGGCTACACATATCTGGTTCACTTCTCTTCCTAAAAGTTCAATTGAGAATTTTAAAGGCTTGGCCGAGTGATTTATTCACAACTTCTGTTTTGGGGTAAGAGCTGAGAAGAAGATAACCCATCTGCTCTATGTAAAGTAAGGTAAGAATGAAAGCCTCAGAGACTACATCCCGAGGTTCAACAAGGAAAAGTTGGAGGTAAAAGATTATGAAGAGAATATAGCCATGACAGCCCTTATTGGAGGACTTCAGAAAGGAAAGCTACTTTGGAAGCTTGCTGAAGACCCTCCCAAGTCTATGGCTGAGCTGTTAGCAATAACTTGAAAGGTCATGGACCCAGAAGAAGCAATGGATGCGAAGTATGACGATGAGAATGGAAGTAGTAGTGGGAAATTTCAAAGGAAAAATGATGGAAAGAAGAGGACTGCAGATGAAAAGTTTGCACACTATAATCCTTTAACTGTGAGTTGCGAACACATACTCAATGAAATAAAGAATGATAAATCCCTGAGATGGCTGAAAAATCTGAAGGCTCCTCCACATAAGAGAAACAAGAATCTATGGTGCGAGTTCCATCAAGATCACGGCCATCTAACTAACAAGTGTTTCGCCCTGAAGGACGAGATTAAGAAAATGCTGAAGTCTGGAAAGCTCAAAAAGTACGTTGATGGTAGAGCTCCTAAGGAGGGAATAGATGACCCTAAAAAGAAAAGGAATGACAGATGCCGGGAAGATGCCCCTACCAGAAGAGCTGATGACTTAGATGATGATGACGATGACCCTGACCTCCCACAAAAAGATGACAATGTCCCAATGAAGAGGGTTGTTATGATCTCTTTCGGTGTGAACACTATCTGTGGAGGACTAGCAGGGGGTGGCTCAGAGGTAGCTGATCGCAAGGCTCATGTGGCAGAGGTCAAAGTAGTGACTAAGGCCGAGTTGTGTACTTGGCCTCTACAGAGGTTAAACACGAGAAGAGAAAGAAGGTAGATATGGACACCCTCGTAGTTGGCTTCTCACGACTTGATTTCAAAGGTATCTTAGCTCCACATGATGACCCTCTAGTAATCACCACAAGGGTGCATGGGTGGAGGTTCAAAGGATACTTGTTGATGGGGGTAGTTCCGCAAACGTTATGGTTTGTCCTTGTTTCAAGATCCTGGGCCTCAGCAGAGCTAGACTTGTCCCTTATCATCATCCTTTAATTGGCTTCAACGGTGAAAAGGTTCATCCATTAGGTATGTATGAAATGGATGTGAGAATGGGAGATGAGTGGCCTAAGAGGTTGACCAGAAAATCAATTTCTTTGTAATGGATGAAAACGCCTTCTCAGCCTACAACCTCATCATAGGACGAGTAGCCCTCAAGGAATTTGAGTTCAATTTTCAATACACTGGAACTTCGTTCGAAGGTCGTTCGAACGAGACTTCATTCGAACGAAAATCTCGTTCGAACGAGTTTCCGCGGGAACAGTTTTTTGGCAGTGTTGAGCAGTTTTTACCCACTTTCTCCACTTCTTTCCCCACTATCTTTTCACATAATATCTACGTGCGGGAATCATTTTTGGAAGATTAACTTTTTCATACCATACTAACTCCTAGAGAGTGTTTTGAGGGCAAAATCATAAAGAGAAAAAGTTCATGTTTGAGTGATAATTTTCAAAGAAAAATTCATCTACCACTCTAGTTTTTCACCCATAGTTTTGTTTATCCAAGTTCACATATATATACATCTTTCTTGGAGTTTGGCATCGGGTTTATATCTACACCGAATTGAAGAGATTGTTTGGGTTTGCTTCTACATCCCTCAAAGAAGAAGAAGTTTTACTGCGGCATTCTCACATGGTGAAAGGCACCATGTGTGGTTGACGGTGTGCCTATTGTCCGATCGGTGGGTTCCGAGACTGCGGTGGAGATCCGTGGTTATCCACTAGGAAGAGGTGGTTAAAAGAAGATGCGTCAAGGCTTGAGAGGGTTCGAGTTGAGGAAGTAAGTCATCTGTCTTATAAATGTAAATTCCGTACTTAGTGGATTTGAGGCTAGGATTGTCCGAGGTTTTTTTCCGTTGTGGGTTTTTCCTCGTACATCGCGGCGTAGTGTGATTGATTTACTTTTATCTTGCATAATAACTTAGAATGCATGCTTAGGATAATTCAGGATAAAATAGGTTTTAATTATCACACTTAATTGAATTTGGTGCTAATTAAATTTGGGTAATGTTTATTTAATTCAAGTCTATTGTTAAAACTGGTTTGGCCTAATTTGGAAATAATGATAAATATGACTTAGGCAAATTCTAGGACTTGAATTAATTGGGTTTAAGTGAAATTAATATTGTGTGTGTGTTGAATCAAATTTCACTTGTGTTTAATTTTAATTTGTAAGAAGAAATTAAAATTTGTTTTAATTGAACCATCACATCGCTTCCGCATCAATTTATCAAAAAGGAAATATAATTTTTATAAGAAATTAAAAATTGGGGGCCCTTCGGGCGTTTTCAAATTGGTATCAGAGCCGGAGCGCTAAGTTATCGCGTTAAAGATCCGTTTTTCGACTTTTATAACTTTTGTGTTTCCTTATATTTTTAGGTGGTTCATTTTTGACTCACTCTCAATTTTTTGTGTATCTCTCGATGGGACGTCTTAATGAAAATTTGTCCAATTTTAATGAAAATAAATTTTTTGATTTTCGAGAGGAATTAAACGGGCTTAATAAGTGTAACGAAAATTTAAAGGAATTAAATTTGAGATTTGTAAAAAGAATTAAATTTCTTAAAAAAGAAAATTCTTGTTTTAAATCTAGAATTGAATCTTTGCAAATCTCTTTATCTCAAAAAGATATTGTTAGTGAAAAGCTCATGGACTTATATCACAACTTTGAAATTTTAGAAAAGTCCAAAAAAGAGAGTGATTGTCGTGAAAAGACTCTTAGGGACAAGTTTGCTCACATTGAGGGGGAGCGTGATAACCTTCTAGGAATTATAGAAAATTTAAAGGAGTCCCATAAATTTGAGGAGTCTAATTCATTACTTGAGTTCGAAATTTTAAAAATGAAAAATGATTTTCAAGACTCTAGTAGTAGTGATAATGGTTCTAGTACATCTTGTTCAAATTCTTCCATTGCTAAAGCTAAAACCATTGTTTGTTTTATAAGGTCATTTTTTTCCAAGGACTCTAGAAAAGGTCACAACCTAGGTAAAATTCCTCATGTTTACACATGCTTGCATTGTGGTAGGAAAGGTCACCTTAGGTCATTTTGTTTTGATCTTAAAAGAAGTCCAAGGAAATCTTTGTCTAGCATTTCATTATTTCCTAATCCCCATCATTTTAAATATAAATCTACATGGGTTAGGAAATCATTTTTAAATGCGCTAGATACAAGATTTGTTGATTCTCATTTACTTTCACATGAAACCTCCCTTGCTAAATTTAAAGGTTGAATGTGTTAGTGTTGTATGCATACTCTAGCTTTTTGTGCTTCATATTATATATCATTGCTAGATGTATGCATGTTTAGTCATTTTCTAGTCACTGCCTTATTTCATATCTCATGCTAGAAATTATGAGTTGTTTATGTTTTGTATTTTATCTATTTTGTTCGCATTAATTGAAAAATACATAAAGATTTTTGTTTATCATTTGTGTTTTATTTGTTTCATTTAAGCTTAATGAAAAAATACAAATGATTTTTGTTTGTCCTTTTGAGTATATAGTTATTTTTGTTTAAAATGTCAAAAACTCAAAAAGATTTTATTTTTGTGTGTATTTTAGTTTGACACACTTTATGTGGCATATACTTGTGTTTGAATCCCCTCTTTAACGCTCCCATGTGGCTAGAACTTTTGGTTTAGATTATCAATCCTTAAAATGTTCTTTACCATGTTTATATGGAGTAGTTGGATTTTGTATTGATTAAATGGATTCTATGTTTATATGCCTCAATTCACACATGCACGAGCTCTTTTGAAATTTTAATGTCACATGTTATATTTGAGCTTTGTGAGGTGTTCTCCTACCAATCTAGTCATCTACATATTTATGACATAGGAGGACTAGTGCATGTCAAAATCCGTTGCACGTGAGTTTATGTGAGATAAAAAAATGATATATAAATGTGCACGGGGAAGGGCTCCAAAAGGAATAATAATCCTTTGCGATAGTAAGCCACTGTTTGAATGGACCTAAAAGAAAATATGTGGTCCAAAGGCCTAAAAACAGAAAAATGGCATTAAAAAGAAAAATAATTGCCAAGGCATATGTTTGTTTGATATATTCATTCAAAATAAAAAGAATATATATGCTTAATGAGGGCGATTGGATGGTATATCAACGGTTTGCACAATGTCCGTTTATCCTAGTTGTTTTTATTGTCATGACTCTACTTGGTTTGTAGAATCATCAACATGCTAGGCTTGTATGCATTGTATAAGTGTGACACCCCGACTAATTAAACACCGGGTAGCTACTCCTTTATAAAATTAATTCAAAATGCCAAGTTGGCTCAGTTAATAGCATCACTGTCGAAAACGTTTTATTATTACTAACCACCTAGTATTTAAAAAGTAAGTGCCAAATTTTATTAAATCTGATTAACATGCAACAAGAGTAATGAATAACTAAATAACACCATTCACCATACTGAAGTAAAAAGGATAACCATCACAATATGTAAATAAAACCTGGAGGAAAAACTCCTCAATACAAATCCCACAACTGATAAGTAAACTGAAATAAATAACTAAAACTGAATACTGAGCAATACATGCTAGAGTCTGAAAACTGAAATGTATAAGATGCTCTAAATAGTAATGGGCAACATGCCCTACAACTGATAGATAGTGACTCTGGAATCCAAAAGATAGAAGCATCTATGAGCAAATCCCTGTAGCTTCCACAACCAGCTACAGCACGTCACCTGAATGAGAATCCTATGCTTGGTGTCCTTGTGGCTGGGCACCTAAAATGGTTTTACAAGAAAATATATTTGAAAGCAAATGGGTCAGAGCCCGAAAGTGGAAGTCATTTTAAAAACCTGCAAGTGCTTTAAAAACATTTAAAACATTAAATGCAAAGTACATGTTAGGACGTACACTCGCATGATATTCTCACCTCTCGTCTAACTGTGCACTCCTAACGTAAGTACCCATCTATATCGACCCATACTACTAGCTAACTGACAACATAACTAGCTAGACTGCCAAAGGTTCTACCCATATTACTCGGTTCCATTTAACGTAACAACGCTCGTAATTAAATAGAGGTTTAACGTAAACTCAGTTACTAAATATGCCATTGATATAACTATCAGCTAACTCCTTATATAACTCGAAACAATACCGTAATATTTTTACAACATTAACATGAGGATTTCCAGTAATTTAATGTATATTATTCATCTCATAAATATACAATACAAGCACCCCGCAATCTAAGCTGTAGTGCACACATACTCTGCTATCCATCCCGGTACATCACGTACATAAGGATCACATATTCCGAATATCTCAGGAATAGTTTACCGATAACAACATCACAAATAATGGAGGCGAACACAGTCACCATCACATGGGTCACGCACATACCTACGCTCCCATGATCAGCGGACTTATTAATATCACAATAAGTCTTTCTATGACCTATGTTCATCGAGGTACCAGTCTATATCCCCCCCGTAGGCACACAAGGATTAGAGGGTCCTAAGCGAACGCAACCTCCCGTGATAGCAAGTATGGTAGGTATGTCATACACACAATCCATATACTAATACTAAGTAAACACACATCTTAGTAATACCGTATTTTATTCGTAGTACATTTTGCACTCTCGTACTAATTATGATTATCACAACTTATTTTATTCCGGTTCATAATTATGCATGTCATAATTTATCCTCACATCGTAGTAGACACTCACGTCTCAACCCAAACGGTTCATTGAATATAACTCTCGTGTATGGTTTACTCATCTCAATAACCCAAAAGTCCCAAATCAACCACTATATCATCAAAGGAATACTAATACTACCCTTGAACCAGTTCCCGGAACTCCAAAAGTCAAAACAGTCCAAAAAGGACCAAACTGTCAACTCGTTAGAAGTCTCGTTCGAACGAGGCTTCGAACGAGTTTGGACTGTCAGGTCGTTAGAAGTCTCGTTCGAACGAGGCTGTTCGAACGAGGTCCCAGTTCGTTCGAACGAACTGACTCTTCTAACGATATCTCGTTCGAACGAGATATCGAACGAAAATCCTACTCGTTAATAACGACTGGTCAACTCGTTAGAAGCTCGTTCGAACGAGTTCGTTCGAACGACCTGGGACTGCTTCTAACGAGATGCCAGTTTCGGCCCAGAACTTCCCAAAAATCGTTTTTCACCATTTTTACTCCTCAAACCTCTTCTAAAATTCGTTCCCATAATATATTGAGTTCTCTAATCATCCTCAAACATGTTAAGGGGCTATACTAACATCATTAAAGGGTTTGATATCATCTAAACATCATTAAATCACAATTTCTACATTAATTCCCAATTTTCTTCAAGAACATAAACCCTAACTTTTTCTCATCATAAATTCCCAGATTTTAATTCGTTTATACATCACCTAGATATGAAATCTCCGAAATTAAATCTCCCAACAATGCTTCTACATGCAAACCTATCCCAACATTCAATAATAACTTCAAATTTCATGGGTTTTCTTTTAATCTTTCAAGAACAATTAAGATTCTTCAATTTCTAACATGGAAAAGACATTCTTCGAATTTAAATGAAATAAAGTCACTTGCCTTGGTTTGATTTCTGAATTTGGTGTGGATTCGGTGTAGAATTTCTGCAGAATTCCTCTCTCTCTCTCCTTCTCCAAGTTTTCTTCTCCAAAAGGCTATGGTGGCTAGGGTTTGCTTTGAGGGAACTTATGAAAACCTAATTTAATAAACCTCCGTAGCTTGTTGGGTTAATAAAGGTTGGTTGGGGTCAATCCTTATCAGATTACAACTCTCAATTTTCGTCACTTTTAATTACCCAAAAATACCAAATTACTAAAATGCCCTTTAAGTTACCGGTATGGCCTAAAAATACCCCGGGACCCAAATTATACCCCCGGCTAGTGTTTTCTGACTATCTCGACCCTTCCGGACGCGTTGGCGCACTCAAAATGACCATACGGATTATAGATTTTAAATTCACTTTTATTAACAAAATATTATACCGTGACGCGGCGGTCCCACGCGTCTCAACAAAATTTCTAAAATGCCGTATATAAATCTCACGACAAATTTTTATAATACCAAATACATATATAATCATATATGCACATAATCAAATACCAATTCGCATCACATTAGTATTATTAACCCGGATTAATTTCCAATTAATACGCATTTAATTAATTAATCCCCAAAAATAAATATAGACAAAAGTACGGGGTATCACATACTTCCCCCCTAATAACTGAATTTCGTCCCGAAATTCGAAACTAGAAAGTACCTGCTAAAAACAGCTCTGGATAACGCTCGCGCATCTCATCCTCGCGCTCCCATGTTGACTCCTCCACATTGTGATGTCGCCACTGAACACGCACTAACGGGACTATCTTTGACCGCAGTTTCCTTTCGCTTCGGTCCAAAATAGCAATCGGCCCCTCCTCATAAGAGCTATCCGGCTGGAGATCGATGTCCTCCACAGCAATGTGAGAATGAGCCAAATTATCTCTAAGGTATTTCCTCAGCGAGGAAATATGGAACACGTCGTGAATCCGATGCAAATGCTCCGGTAACCCGAGTCTATACGCAACCGGTCCGATCCGCTCAATAATAGGAAACGGTCCCACATACCTCGGTGCCAACTTCCCCTTCTTCCCGAAACGCATAATCCCCTTCATAGGAGATACCCTGAGCAAAACCTGGTCCCCCACTTGGAACTCTCTGAAAAATCTCTTCGCGTCAGCGTAACTCTTCTGCCTGTCTTGAGCTACCCGAATGCGATTCCGAATCAACTCAATCCTTGCCAAAGTATCCTGAATCACTTCCGGTCCAAGTAGTTTGTTGTCCCCCACTTCCAACCAACATTCTGGAGAACGACAAGGCCTACCGTACAATGCCTCAAACGGAGCCATGCCAATCGTGAACTGATAGGAGTTGTTGTAAGCAAACTCCACCAGTGGAAGATACTGCTCCCATCCACCCCCGAAGTCAATAATGCACATGCGTAGCATGTCCTCCAACATCTGATTGGTGCGCTCTGTCTGCCCATCGGTCTGTGGATGATAAGCCGTACTCAACCGCAATTCCGTGCCCATGGCCTCCTGGAAACTCTCCCAAAACCTCGAAACAAATATCTTGTCTCTGTCAGACACGATATTCAGGGGCACACCGTGAAGTCTCACAATCTCTGAAATGAAGAGCTGGGCATACTGTCCCGTAGTGTAGTCAGTCCTTACGGGTAAGAAGTGAGCGACCTTGGACAATCTGTCCACAATTACCCATACGGAGTCATGACCCCTCTGCGACGTGGGCAACCCCGTGATAAAATCCATGGATATGCTCTCCCACATCCACACCGGAACCTCCAACGGCTGTAGCAATCCTGCTGGTCTCTGATGATCCACTTTTACAAGCTGACAAGTGGCGCATTTCGAGACAAACTCAGCGATATCTCTCTTCATACCGCTCCACCAATACTGCCGTCTCATGTCTTGGTACATTTTGTCCCCTCCGGGATGTACCGCGAACCGTGAGCCGTGCGACTCTGCCATCACCTCGTGTCGCAATTCCTCTCCTTCCGGAACTACCAATCTCCCATTGAAGCGTAATCCCCCGTCTGAGCTAACGGTATAGGATTCAGCTCCCTCAGCGAGTAATCGAACTATCTGCTCCTGACAGAACGAATCATTTGCCTGTGCCCGTACAACCTTCGTGACAATCTGTGGTGTAACGGTCATCACGGACATGAAAGATCGGGCCACTGCATCCTGGTGTCCCAATTCCTTCCACTTCGCCTTCCACACCTCTGCCACCTCGTCTGCTGGCCTACGGCTCAACGCGTCTGCTACCACGTTAGCCTTACCCGGGTGGTACTGGATGTCGAACTGGTAGTCCTTCACAAATTCAAGCCACCTACGCTGCCGCATATTCAGTTCCTTCTGCGTGAACAGATACTGTAGTGACTTGTGATCCGTGAACAGCTGAAACTTCTCCCCCAAAAGATAGTGCCTCCAAATCCGTAAGGCAAATACCACTGCTGCCAATTCCAAATCATGCGTGGGGTAATTCTTCTCATAAGGCTTAAGCTTACGGGAAGCATAAGCTATGGCCTGTCTCTCCTGCTGCAACACACCTCCCAATCCTTGCAAAGACGCATCGGTGTAAACCAAATACTCAACTCCCGGTCTCGGCAATGCTAACACAGGTGCTGAGGTCAATTTGTCCTTCAACTCATCGAATGCCAACTGACAGGCATCACTCCAGATATATGGCATACCCTTACGAGTAAGATGTGTCAAAGGACCTGCTATCTCCGAGAAACCCCGAATAAACCTCCTGTAGTATCCTGCTAAGCCCAAGAAACTACGAATCTCTGTTGGTGTCGTGGGCTGTCCCCACTCCCTCACCGCTGACACCTTCCCCGGATCAACCGATATTCCCCGGTCGGAAATAATATGACCCAAGAACTGGACTTCCTTCAGCCAAAACCCGCACTTCTCATATTTTGCATACAGCTCGTTCTGACGAAGTGTCTGCAAAACCTGCCTCAAATGCTCGGCATGCTCCTCCTCTGTCTGAGAGTAAACCAGAATGTCATCAATGAAGACAATGACAAACTGATCTAGGAAATTCCTGAACACTCTGTTCATCAAGTCCATAAACACTGCTGGAGCGTTGGTCAAGCCGAAAGGCATAACCCGAAACTCGTAAGAACCATATCTCGACAAAAACGCAGTTTTCGAGACATCCTCCTCCCTGATACGCAACTGATGGTATCCTGACCTCAAGTCAATCTTTGAGAAGAAAGAAGCTCCTCTCAACTGGTCGAATAAGTCATCGATTCGAGGCAACGGATATTTATTCCGTATCGTGACCTTATTCAACTCTCGATAGTCCACGCACAATCTCAGTGAACCATCCCTCTTCTTCACAAACAAAACTGGAGCGCCCCAAGGTGAGGTACTCCTGCGAATAAAGCCCTGCCCTAACAGCTGCTCTATCTGATCCCGTAACTCTCGCATCTCAGCTGGAGCCATACGGTACGGTGCACGTGCTATAGGTCTCGTACCCGGTAGCAAATCAATAACGAAGTCTATCTCTCGACTGGGTGGTAAGCCTGGTATCTCCTGAAACACATCTGAATACTCCCTGACAACCGGGATCGAATCTAAAGGAATAACAACCTCCTCAGAGGTATCCTCCTCTATGTAATACAGATGAGCGGTCGATCCTCCCTCTGGGCGAGGCATCGCCACTACAAACATCTCTTGCCCCGGAATGGAAAAAACAATGCTCCCGCTGAAGCAATCAATCATGGCCCTATATGCTACGAGCCAATCCATACCGATGATCACATCGTGAACATGCATGTCTAACACTAACATGTTCGCAGGCAATACCAAACCACCAACCTCTACCCCGACTCCCCGGCATATAAAGAAAATAAGTGACCCACTCCCTAATGGTGAGTCGACACACGTCACTGTGCTCTCTGCCGTAGCTAATAATCCTAAAGCTTTCACGAAGTGTGTAGTAATAAAACAGTGTGTAGCACCCGTATCAAATAACACCCGACCCATAGTGCCATGGATAGGAAACGTACCCTCGATCGCGGGCGGTGCCTGTGGAACTGCAGCCTGGTGGACGTTGTAGACACGTCCATACTGTAGCTGCCCCTGCTGAGCTGGGACTGCTGGAATGGGTGGCAATGCTGCCATCTGTGGCGGTGTAGGAAGAGCGGCGGGAAACATAGGCCTCTGTGGCTCCTGGCGAGCACCCTGCTGCTGCTGTGGGGCCCTGCCCCTATCAGGACAATCCTGTTTCTTATGGCCAGTCTTGCCACAAGTGAAACACTTCCCTGGGAAGTTCCCTCCCCTCTGCCCCTGCTGTCCCCGGCCCTGGTGGCCGTTACCATTCCTCCCTTGGCCCTGCTGGCCCTGATGAAACTGCTGTCCATTCTGTCCCTGCTAGCCCTGATGGCCGTTTGGACCCTGATGGCCCTGGCGAAAACCTCCCTGTCCCTGCCTGTAGTTCCCTGACCGGAACCTCTTATTGTCCCCCTGCTGGGTACCCTGTTCATTCTGTCTCTGCCCCTGACCCGATTGTGCCCCGCTGGCACTATGTCCTCCAGTCCTGCCCTGATGGCTAGACTCCCCCGACCGCTTGCCCTCGGCCATGTGAAAACGGTGGTCCTGGCAGTGCAATAATGCAGCGTTAACCACATCAGAATACGTGGCCAACGATAGGTTCCCTAGCAGATGCTGACGGATCCTCCAATTCAACCCATCAGTGAACTTCTCTATCTTCTTTTTCTCTGTTGGAATCTCGTCTGGAACGATATTCAACAGGTTAGTAAACTCGGCCTCATATTCGGCCACTGTCTTGCCCTCTTGCTTCAAACTCATCAGTTTCCTCCTCATCTCTGTATGAACTGCGGACGGAAAATACTTGCGGTCAAACTGCACCCAGAACTCCTGAATGGTGAGGGTATCCCTCTCCTCCGCAGTGGTAATGGACTCCCACCACTGTAGTGCAGATCCAACTAGCTTGAAAGTAGCTAGCACCTTCTTCTGAACGTCTGTGCACTCATGCATCCTCAAATGCCTCTGCATGTCTTTCCTCCATTGGCTCGAGATAACCACATCTGAGCTTCCAGCAAACTCTGGCGGATGCGCTTTCTGAAAAGCGTCACGTACACGTTCCCAAGCAGACGGGAATGCATTAACCTGTACTGGCGCGGCAACCGGCGCCTGAGGCGGTGCCTGCTGAATCACGGCAATCGCGGCATTTACCGCTTGGGCTACTATAGCAGCAACCTCAGCGGCGTTCAACATGCCCTGAACTGGAGCGGGCTGGGGTTCGGGCACTGCATTCCTGGGAACTCGTCGTGCACGTCGTGGAGGCATCTGAAATAAGAACAAAGTTTATAAGTTCACGGTTTATAAACTTAATATAGCTGAAGAACGAAGCATACACAAAAGAATACAACAGTCCTAAAATATAGGGCTCTA
Organism: Sambucus nigra; assembly: GCA_949130495.1. Lineage (NCBI taxonomy): Eukaryota > Viridiplantae > Streptophyta > Magnoliopsida > Dipsacales > Adoxaceae > Sambucus > Sambucus nigra. The sequence continues at coordinate 581,610,463 of OX422211.1, read as the reverse complement.
TATCAAAGAAAACGTAGCGGAAACATAATAGCCGTACAGATCCTAAAGGACACTAGAACCTGATGCTCTGATACCACCTGTGACACCCCGACTAATTAAACACCGGGTAGCTACTCCTTTATAAAATTAATTCAAAATGCCAAGTTGGCTCAGTTAATAGCATCACTGTCGAAAACGTTTTATTATTACTAACCACCTAGTATTTAAAAAGTAAGTGCCAAATTTTATTAAATCTGATTAACATGCAACAAGAGTAATGAATAACTAAATAACACCATTCACCATACTGAAGTAAAAAGGATAACCATCACAATATGTAAATAAAACCTGGAGGAAAAACTCCTCAATACAAATCCCACAACTGATAAGTAAACTGAAATAAATAACTAAAACTGAATACTGAGCAATACATGCTAGAGTCTGAAAACTGAAATGTATAAGATGCTCTAAATAGGAAAGGGCAACATGCCCTACAACTGATAGATAGTGACTCTGGAATCCAAAAGATAGAAGCGTCTATGAGCAAATACCTGTAGCTTCCACAACCAGCTACAGCACGTCACCTGAATGAGAATCCTATGCTTGGTGTCCTTGTGGCTGGGCACCTAAAATGGTTTTACAAGAAAATATATTTGAAAGCAAATGGGTCAGAGCCCGAAAGTGGAAGTCATTTTAAAAACCTGCAAGTGCTTTAAAAACATTTAAAACATTAAATGCAAAGTACATGTTAGGACGTACACTCGCATGATATTCTCACCTCTCGTCTAACTGTGCACTCCTAACGTAAGTACCCATCTATATCGACCCATACTACTAGCTAGCTGACAACATAACTAGCTAGACTGCCAAAGGTTCTACCCATATTACTCGGTTCCATTTAACGTAACAACGCTCGTAATTAAATAGAGGTTTAACGTAAACTCAGTTACTAAATATGCCATTGATATAACTATCAGCTAACTCCTTATATAACTCGAAACAATACCGTAATATTTTTACAACATTAACATGAGGATTTCCATTAATTTAATGTATATTATTCATCTCATAAATATACAATACAAGCACCCCGCAATCTAAGATGTAGTGCACACATACTCTGCTATCCATCCCGGTACATCACGTACATAAGGATCACATATTCCGAATCTCTCAGGTTTAGTTTACCGATAACAACATCACAAATAATGGAGGCGAACACAGTCACCATCACATGGGTCACGCACATACCTACGCTCCCATGATCAGCGGACTTATTAATATCACAATAAGTCTTTCTATGACCTATGTTCATCGAGGTACCAGTCTATATCCCCCCCATAGGCACACAAGGATTAGAGGGTCCTAAGCGAACGCAACCTCCCGTGATAGCAAGTATGGTAGGTATGTCATACACACAATCCATATACTAATACTAAGTAAACACACATCTTAGTAATACCGTATTTTATTCGTAGTACATTTTGCACTCTCGTACTAATTATGATTATCACAACTTATTTTATTCCGGTTCATAATTATGCATGTCATAATTTATCCTCACATCGTAGTAGACACTCACGTCTCAACCCAAACGGTTCATTGAATATAACTCTCGTGTATGGTTTACTCATCTCAATAACCCAAAAGTCCCAAATCAACCACTATATCATCAAAGGAATACTAATACTACCCTTGAACCAGTTCCCGGAACTCCAAAAGTCAAAACAGTCCAAAAAGGACCAAATTGTCAACTCGTTAGAAGTCTCGTTCGAACGAGGCTTCGAACGAGTTTGGACTGTCAGGTCGTTAGAAGTCTCGTTCGAACGAGGCTGTTCGAACGAGGTCCCAGTTCATTCGAACGAACTGACTCTTCTAACGATATCTCGTTCGAACGAGATATCGAACGAAAATCCTACTCGTTAATAACGACTGGTCAACTCGTTAGAAGCTCGTTCGAACGAGTTCGTTCGAACGACCTGGGGCTGCTTCTAACGAGATGCCAGTTTCGGCCCAGAACTTCCCAAAAATCATTTTTCACCATTTTTACTCCTCAAACCTCTTCTAAAATTCGTTCCCATAATATATTGAGTTCTCTAATCATCCTCAAACATGTTAAGGGGCTATACTAACATCATTAAAGGGTTTGATATCATCTAAACATCATTAAATCACAATTTCTACATTAATTCCCAATTTTCTTCAAGAACATAAACCCTAACTTTTTCTCATCATAAATTCCCAGATTTTAATTCGTTTATACATCACCTAGATATGAAATCTCCGAAATTAAATCTCCCAACAATGCTTCTACATGCAAACCTATCCCAACATTCAATAATAACTTCAAATTTCATGGGTTTTCTTTTAATCTTTCAAGAACAATTAAGATTCTTCAATTTCTAACATGGAAAAGACATTCTTCGAATTTAAATGAAATAAAGTCACTTGCCTTGGTTTGATTTCTGAATTTGGTGTGGATTCGGTGTAGAATTTCTGCAGAATTCCTCTCTCTCTCTCCTTCTCCAAGTTTTCTTCTCCAAAAGGCTATGGTGGCTAGGGTTTGCTTTGAGGGAACTTATGAAAACCTAATTTAATAAACCTCCGTAGCTTGTTGGGTTAATAAAGGTTGGTTGGGGTCAATCCTTATCAGATTACAACTCTCAATTTTCGTCACTTTTAATTACCCAAAAATACCAAATTACTAAAATGCCCTTTAAGTTACCGGTATGGCCTAAAAATACCCCGGGACCCAAATTATACCCCCGGCTAGTGTTTTCTGACTATCTCGACCCTTCCGGACGCGTTGGCGCACTCAAAACGACCATACGGATTATAGATTTTAAATTCACTTTTATTAACAAAATATTATACCGTGACGCGGCGGTCCCACGCGTCTCAACAAAATTTCTAAAATGCCGTATATAAATCTCACGACAAATTTTTATAATACCAAATACATATATAATCATATATGCACATAATCAAATACCAATTCGCATCACATTAGTATTATTAACCCGGATTAATTTCCAATTAATACGCATTTAATTAATTAATCCCCAAAAATAAATATAGACAAAAGTACGGGGTATCACAATATGTTTGTTCATTGAGTTCAATCTTTATTGTCACATGAGGTTATATTCAAATGTGATAAAGTTTGCAATCAAATGAGAACTCCGTAAATATAGTTTAAGTGTTTGGGTCTAAATTTAATTGTTACTAGTTCTCACCCCTACACTTTCGTTTCCATATGACACATTTTTGCCATACGAGTGTGCTAAACTTATTGTATTTTGTGTCATATGTGTGTTTATATCTATATATATGTGCTTGTGCATCATTGATATTTTTATAGTATGTATATATATATGATATTTTGTTTGTCTTTGCCTTGTTTTCTAGTCCATCTAAGCTTATACTTCATTATTGGTATCTATCTTGGTGCATTCTTGTTTGATATCACATGCTTAATACTTTATGTATCATATTGGTATCGTTTTCTTGCATCTTAGTTACTATCGTTTCATCTTTATATGGATTAGTTATGCTGTTGTTGCCCATGTGCTTTAATGTTCTAAACATATTATGCATCATCATGTTTAAATTAGTTTTATCCTTTGTCTATTCCTGAACAAAAAGGGGGAGAATGATAGGAGGTGAAATGGTGTCTATTCCTGTTGTTATCGTAACTTAGTTTGGGAGATTTATGTTAGTGGGAGACGTCTTTATAAGTAGGTCTTTGTTTTGATAAAAGGGGAGAATTAATTTTGGGAGAGTATAACTACTTTAATATTCCCTATGGGTTTGATAGTTTGCTTAAGTGTGCAGGAATTCTTCTAAAGCGACAACTTTCATCGGCAAAGGTTTGATCCTTGGGTTTGAGTCAAGTTTGGGTGGGATATGTTTGAGTCTATTGAGCTTGACGTCCCTTTAGGATTTTTGTTTTGTTTTTGTCCCGGAATAGCCGAAGGGGGAGATTTTTAAGGACACAATTCTCCAATTGAGTCTTAATGCAGTTTTGGCTCAATTTCAGACAAAAACGTTTATTCATAGGATAGTGTTAAATTGTAGTCTATTCAAGCCTATGAAGAGTTTGTTGAAGACGTAGCGGCAAAGAGTGTAAAGCTTCATCAAAATCCCGTTATTTATGTGCCTCGTTTCTACGTCATCAACAGTGGTTCCATGCTCCCAAGGTATGAATGCATTAATATATATAGGAGCTTGAAACATGTTTATATGGGTGTTAGGTTTAATTAAAACTGTTGTTTATTTTCAGAAAGAATTAATTAAAACTTTAAATAAAGTTTATAAAGTTTCTGGGCTAAAAATTGAATTTTTCAAAGTTTCTGGAAGTTCGTTCGATATGTCGTTCGAACGAGTTTGTCGTTCGAACCAGATGTCATTCGAACGAGTTTGCCAACGAGTTCCCAAATTCAGCACTGTAACTTTGTTCGAAATGTCATTCGAATGAGATTTCTAATGAGTTCAGTTTTCAATACACTGGAACTTTGTTCGAAGTTCGTTCGAACGAGACTTCATTCGAACGAAAATCTCGTTCGAACGAGTTTCCAACGGGAACAGTTTTTTGGCAGTTTTGAGTTATTTTTACCCACTTTCTCCACTTCTTTCCCCACTATCTTTTCACATCATATCTACGTGCGGGAATCATTTTTGGAAGATTAACTTTTTCATACCATACTAACTCCTAGAGAGTGTTTTGAGGGCAAAATCATTAAGAGAAAAAGTTCATGTTTTGAGTGATAAATTTCAAAGAAAAATTCATCTACCACTCTAGTTTTTCACCCATAGTTTTGTTTATCCAAGTTCACATATATATACATCTTGCTTGGAGTTTGGCATCGGGTTTATCTCTACACCGAATTGAAGAGATTGTTTGGGTTTGCTTCTACATCCCTCAAAGAAGAAGAGGTTTTGCTGCGGCATTCTCACATGGTGAAAGGCACCATGTGTGGTTGACGGTGTGCCTATTGTCCGATCGGTGGGTTCCGCGACTGCGGTGGAGATCCGTGGTTATCCGCTAGGAAGAGGTGGTTACAAGAAGATGCGTCAAGGCTTGAGAGGGTTCGAGTTGAGGAACTAAGTCATCTGCCTTGTAAATGTAAATTCCGTAATTTGAGGCTAGGGCCGTCCGAGGTTTTTTCCCGTTGTGGGTTTTTCCTCGTACATCGCGGCGTAGTGTGATTGATTTACTTTTATCTTGCATAATAACTTAGAATGCATGCTTAGGATAATTCAGGATAAAATAGGTTTTAATTATCACACTTAATTTAATTTGGTGCTAATTAAATTTGGGTAATGTTTAATTAATTCAAGTCTATTGTTAAAACTGGTTTGGCCTAATTTGGAAATAATGATAAATATGACTTAGGCAAATTCTAGGACTTGAATTAATTGGGTTTAAGTGAAATTAATATTGTGTGTGTGTTGAATCAAATTTCACTTGTGTTTAATTTTAATTTGTAAGAAGAAATTAAAATTTGTTTCAATTGAACCATCACATCGCTTCCGCATCGATTTATCAAAAAGGAAATATAATTTTTATAAGAAATTAAAAATTGGGGGCCCTTCGGGCATTTTCACTACAAGGTCATGCCCTTTGGCCTGAAGAATGCAGGGGCTACTTACCAATGTCTTGTAAACAAGATGTTCAAGGATCAGATAGGCAAGTCCATGGAAGTTTATGTGGACGACATGCTGACGAAGAGTCTGAAGGCCAACACTCATGTGGCCGACCTTGAAAGAACTTTTGACACCATGGACAAATACAGAATGAAGCTCAACCCGGATAAATGTGTCTTCAGGGTAGGAGCAGGAAAGTTTTTGGGCTTCATTGTCAACCAAAGGGGAATAAAGGCTAACCCTAAGAAGATCAAGGCTTTGCTGGAAATGAAGACACCCAGAACTATCAAAGACGTTCGAAGGCTAACAGGACGAGTTGCTGCACTTAACAAGTTCGTCTCAAGAGCTACAGACAAGTGTCTTCCTTTTTTCAAAATTCTTAGAAAAGCCTTTGAATGGAATGAGGAATGTGACAAAGCCTTCAAAGAGCTTAAGTACTACTGTAGACACCCCATTCTATTACCCCCTGACTCTCCTTAGGTCCCTAGTACCTCCCTTCATAACTGTAAACCCAGGTCACGTCTCGAGTACTGACCTGAAGGCCACCGGGCGCTCCCGGGATCTATTTGACCTATGTCAACTCTTCAACCCGACCGAGGCTGAATGAATCTTCAAAGGTCCCTGAATACCCTTTTCAACGGTACGCCCTGTGCACGATTCCGACTTTCCATGTGGACGAATGATTCGTTTGACTCCGGGAGGCCACCGAGCGCTTCCCGGGCCTGATTGACCAAAGTCAACTCTATAAACTGGGTCAAACTCTTTGGAATGTCTAAGTACATCTCCTAACCTTTCCAACGGTATGCCCCGTGCGCGATTCGAATCTACAATGCGTACGAACGATCTGTTTGCGTCCGAATGATTCCCCGTGCAATGGACTGACAAACGCTTTCGAGCCATATTTGACCCAAAGTCAACTCCTAAACTAGGGATCAGTCCAAAGTACTTTCGAAGGTCTCTGAATTACCTTTCCAACAGTATGCCCCGTGCACGATTCTGACCAACAGTTTGCCCTCGGCGGCCGATTTTCCGAAAAAGCCTGAAACACACTGCCAAACGGCAGGTTCCAGAACCTGCCTATCGGCACCTGCCTGTCGATAGGCAGGAAGGGATCTATGCCGATCGGCACTCACCTGGGACTATAAAAGGTGGCCTTCACCTCATTTTCAAGGGGAGCCCAAATCTGATAAAAATCCCTCTCAACAAATCCCAGAAACCTCTCTCGAAGGCAGCGTGATTTCAACTTCCAAATCCCCTTTTTACTTCCACTTTTCATCATCCCTTTCATAGAACTTGGTGAATTATCCACTCTCCATTATCATCCAAAGTGCAAGGATTTCTCCCCAACATTCAAGATCAATCTCAAGATCTTCAAGAAGGTCTAACTTTCTCAAACTCTCTCTTTAAATTCTCTTGAATTCTCAATAACTTGTTTTTCTTACTTAGCACTTTTATTATCTCATTTCACACATCCTAATATACTTTTTACTTAGTATTATTGCACATCTTTTATTTTCATAAAACCCCAAAAACAAGAAAAAGAGGGTTTTGCTCATAAATTCAAATAAGGGATTCTCATATTTTCCTCACACTTTTCTCACAACTAAAACACTTTTTTCTACGCACACACACACAGACTCACAAATAAGAGATTCCCCATTTTGGATTTATGGGATAAACCCCACCCCTCATTTTACATGCGAACTACGTGGACTTTGATGCCTTTATAGGCTATATAGGCGTCTCGGGGTAAAACCCGAGACTCGAGTCCTTTTTCTCACTTTTTCTCTCATTTTTTATCTTCTCTAAATCCATTTTTCTTATATTATACATATACTTGTTCTTAGTGACGCATTACCCCATATGCGTTATCATTCCCTTATAACGATCAATGTAGGGGTAATCGCGTAAATCTCATTTTTCTAATATTACTCTTATATCTTCCTACGGATGACTCGCTTTATCTTTTCCATGATACAAGTCAAGGATTCCTACCTCCATTATATATATATACACATGCACACATATCACGGGGGGAAACATAAAGGAAAATAACAAATATTCATGAGAGACCGAAAGGGAGGAATGGGTTCCTAACACCTTCCCATTTCGGAACTAAGCCTCCGAACCCTTCTCTAATCATCTTGGTTTCATATGCACCAGTATGTCTTTGGATGCCAATCTTCGGGGTGGCTTCCCCTTTTTCTTTTGTCTGTTTTGAGTAAAATAGACTTGCGACTCTGAATCTCTCTATGTTTTTCACACCACAAACGACGCCGACCGAAGCTCTCTCGAGAGGGACGTGCGGGACCCGAAGGATCCTTTCCTCCACACGCCCGCCCGCAAGGATCAGGATCGGGGATGGCCATAATGGTGACTCTGCTGGGGATTTATGTTTTTGCTTGTGGGCTTGACTCTATTTACATGGATGCTATATTTGTTTATGTTTCCCCCCATATCTTCCTATTCCCCTTTCTCACATGTATCCTATGCTTACGCTTACGTTCACACACTTGTAGAAAATTCTCTATGTACACTTCGCACCACGTGCACCAAGGGCCACCTATATCCCCATGTTGCATGCATCACCCATCCATACTTGGTGTACCTTTTGGGGTACTTGTACTTTGCTCCCCGTTTGGCATAATCAAGAAAGACATTCTCATCATAAGATACTAATAAAGAGAATCATGCATGATTCACACAACATCACCAAAGAGCATTGATATTTGACCAAATTTTACCCAGTAACTGGAGGGTCACTTCGTGATGGGCACTGGTCCGGCAGGTCGCAGTTAGCCTAAGCGATATGACTCTCACCTTCCATTGGCCGTGTACCTTTGACGTATATCGAACGGTTCCCCCGCATCGTACCGCTTGACTAAAGTCATGACAGGAGGTATATCGCAGGGAATTCGTTCACGTACGCCGAGTATATCGAATTCGCTCTCACACATACCGTCCCCACGAGTTATATGGTGAGGCAATTCACATACACTCAGGTATATCAAATGCCTTATCCACACGTACCGATTGCCTGCAAGAGCAAGACGTATATCGTGGAAGTCACGCCAAAGGGGGGAACCCATGCCGATTCACCCAACCAACTACATACCCGCATATAGGTGTCAGACTTAGGACACGCACTTTAGATTGCCGATTTTAACCTGAAACTCTGCCGAAATTCCGGGTCGATCTGTCACCCAATTTTCGTGCATTTTTTAAAATGGGACCCTGTCCGTGAGCCTGGTTACAAGTCCAAACTTTATCTTTGCATATATTAAAACCCCCACTTTTCCAGGCTCAGGTCCTATCCGACATTGCATTTAGGAGAATTAAATACAAATGAGAACATAATAATCATAATAATCATGTTGAGTTCCGTCTCCAAAAACATTTCTCCCTTCTTTATTAAAAATCCAAAAACATTTCTCCCTTTTTTATTAAAAATCCAAAAACATTTCTCCTTTCTTTATAAAAAATCCAAAAATAGTTTCTTACCTTTTTCTCAAAAATAAATCTTATCCTACGCCTTCTCAGGTCGATTGCAAGCCCTTGGCCTGGCTCCCTATTGGCTTCGGTCTTCAGTCAAATCACCCAGGAGTTTTATCCGCTCCCCTACTACTTCTTCCGAGTCTGGAATCCATCCATCTTCCATGGAGAATGCAGATCAAGCACCAGTCATACAACCGGATCTGCCGACAATCCTAGCTCAGCTTGTGGCTAAGATTGACAACCTCCAAGCTGAGGTTCGAGAAATGAAACGAAACCAAGTTCCTATTCCTCAAGAGCCCGAGGCCTTGTTCCCTCGTGCTATGGGTCCACCCGAGCCTATCTGGGTCCCGGAAGAATATCAGCACGCTCCACGTGCCCCTCCTGCCAATGGGCCGTCGCCTGCCCAGCTTCCAATGCCAAACATTGCCCATCCTATGGCTAACTTGCCTGTGGTCGCTGATCCAAAGGAGGAGGAGTTGAATAAAGTTAAAGAGGATCTCAAGATGCTCACCAAGAAGTTTGACCAAGTTAGGATCTCTGGGAATTACATGGACTACACCCACATGTCTCCTTATCCTAAAGTGAGGTTACTCGAGAAGTTCAAGATGCCAAATATCGAGAAGTTTGGGGGGAGTGGTCCCCCAATTGTTCATCTTCGCAGTTATCATCGTTCCATGATCTACTAGGGGCTTCTGAAGAAGTGATGGCCCAATTGTTTCAACAAACTTTGAAGGATAGTGCCCTCTGATGGTTTTTATCCCTTGAGGAATCCAGAATCCGTAGCTGGGAGGATGTAGCCCGAGAATTCATGTCGCAGTACAAATACAACGAAGAGCTTGAGGTCACCCATCGTGATTTAGAGTTGCTCAAACAGAATCCTGGGGAATCAGTCAGTAACTTCATAACTCGGTGGAGGGAGCGAGCAACTACCATGACTAATCGGCCATCCGAGGAAGAACAGGTCAACATAGTGAAGAAGAACTTCTTGCCCCATGTTCGAGCGACGATGGGAGGACAATACTATCCCCACTTCAGAGATCTCAGAGAGGCTGGAGTGGAAATCAAGGAAAGCCTCGTTAAAGCAGAAATTGAACCAAAGAAGGTGTCCGGACAATTCACCCCTAGAAAGTATGACAAGCCTGCCAATGCTACAGTCTCAACCATCAACAACATCTCTCAACCAACCACATCATGGGCACCAGAAAGCCACCCTGCTCCCGTCCGATGGGAATACACTGAGCTTCATGCTCCCCTCTTCAAAGTTTACCAAGCCCTATTAAGCTGAAACCTCATCAAACCCTTGGATCCACATCCATTGCCAAATCCTCTCCCAAGAAACTTCAAGACCGACGCTCATTGCGCCTTCCACCAAACTGCTGGCCATACCACCGACCAGTGCTTTCACCTCCGAAACGTAATCCAAGATCTCATTGACCGGGGTACCATCGCCCCACCAGCCAATCCTAAGCCAAACACTACTCACAACCCACTCCCAAATCACACCAATGCCATCTTCTTCGAAGAAAACCCGATTTTTGATCCATCAACCCAAATCACACCCCTATACCCTCCTAAACCTCTTCAAATTTGCCCATATTTCCTCCTACACCCTACTATCCCCGCTGATCAGGAACTGTCACTCCTTACCAGAGCATGCATCGCTGTCCGTACCCGTTCTGAAAATGGAGGTATGGAATTGTCAGAGGTGTTAAACCAACTCCTAGAATTCGGGCTGAAATTGCCCTCACAGATGGTCATCGATTTGCCAGAGATTCAGTACACTATTTTTGGAAGCGCGAAAATGGGCCCGAGATTCAGACAGATGGGTGGTACAAACCGACGAAGTCAGCTTAGATGATGTTGTCCAGACTATGGCAAAATTATTCAGGCAAACCAACAGCATTTACAGTTCACCGGGTTAATTGACACTTTGAAGCTACAAGGGCGCTTGGTCCCTTCAATCACACATATCCCCACAGAATGGGAGAACTTGTATGTAGAAGCCGTTGAAGTTGTGGAATGCATCGACTTTACAGGGAAAGATAAAATTGTTGCCACCAGATGGGGGGAAGGATTCGAAGATTCGAGCGAAGAACAAGCTTCAAGAAGAGCTGGCCGAGTAGTCGACATATGTGGGATGGTCTCATTTGAAGAACTCCTCGGAGAAATAGACAGGGTGGCAGAGCAACCTGAGATTGACGAGGAAATGGGATTTATGTTTTTTCCTTCTTCAGTAAATCACATGACCAGATCAGGGAGACATTACCAAGTTCCAAGCTCACTACCAGCAAATGACAAGGGAAAGGGCGTTGAAAACCTTCCTATGCCAGAGATGACCATTGAGGAGAGAAAGATCCTTGATCAACTGAAGAAAACTCAAGCTAACATCACTCTATGGGGGCTTTTCATGTCTTCCCATCTACACAGAAATGCTTTAATCAAATTACTCATTGTACCTATAGTTCCTCCCTCTACCACACCAGAGGAGGCGGTAAATCTGGTCGGATCCTTAACCTCTACCCGAATGCTATCATTTTCTGAAGAAGAAATCCCCAGAATTGGGCCGAATCACAATCATGCACTCAACATCTCCGTCGAAGTTATGGGAAAGGCCGTGCCACTCTCTCTTATCGATAACGGATCCGCCTTGAATGTTTGCCCATTAAGAACCTTCAAGTGTTTAGGCCTTAAAGAAAGCGACCTCGCTCCAACCTCTGCTGCTGTGCATGCCTACGATAATACCCGTCGTGAGGTGATGGGATCCATAAAACTTGCAATAGGGGTTGGACCTATAAACCCTAACATTGAATTCCAAGTCATAAACATCCCAGCTTTTTTCAACCTGTTGCTCGGACGCCCCTGGCTCCACAATATCAAGGGTGTGTCTTCCTCACTCCATCAGAAATTGAAGTTCTTTGCCGACGGGCGAGTCATAACCATTTTGGACGACGATGAAAATATCGAGAGTGCAAGCACTAGCAGTCCAATTCTCGAGATACAGCACGGCTCAAATGATATGCTCCTATCCGGATTCCAAGTCGAGCCATTCCTACTCCCGGTAGGGGACGGTTTCAAAGAAAGGGTTTGTCCAGAATATGACCCTCATGGAAATGTCAATATGATTCAGATGTTCAGAAACATGCACTTCATGCCCGAATTGGGGCTAGGGCAAAGGCAACAAGGGATACTTGAGCCCATAGAACTGAAGAAAGATTTCCCTCCTTGCGGCTTGGAGTATCAACCATCAAAACAAGAGCTCAGAATGATCCGCCAGTCTCGACCAAAGAGAGGATTAAACTGTATCCGAACTATCTCAGGAGACTCCTTAAATGGACGATTCATCAAAGAAGGTGAGGATTTCCCCTTTTGTAGTTTTCCAGAACCATGGTACGACCACACAAATAAGAAGATGAAGCTTGGAATGGAGATATTTTTCCAAGATAGATACCCATGGGCCGAAAGTTTCCCACACCGCGTACAACCACTCATCAAAGATTTCGAAGAGACTGAGGAAAGTGATTCCGAAGATTCCTTCAACTTATAAATACTGGGGCTGGCACTCTACATGGTTCATTCAGGCACTACATCAATGGACCCATCCCGTCTGATTAAAGCTGCTGATACACCTCTCCTCAACTGGCATGCTGCGCCAGTTCTACCTCTTGAATTCTCCCCTAACCCCAATGTTTACTCTGTTTCTTCTTCTGTTGTCTATCTTTGCTCAAATGTAATCGAGACCTCTTTTGATGAGGTTCTCAATACTGTTTTTCCTATCAATGAAATAAACGAAGACTTTGAGTATCTTGCTGTGCCTTACATTAATTATTTAGATTCTAATCAAACTTTTGATGATGATGATTTTGCAAATGAACAATTATTAACTGATCTAAATAAGGTTAATAATAAACAACATAACCGCGTTCAAGTTAATGAAGAAGAGACTGTTGTTATTAATCTCGGTTCTAGTAGCCAACTGCGCAAGATTAGGATATGGTCCACCCTTGACGAGCATGAGCGTGCACAACTCGAAGAATTGCTGAAGGAGTTCGTAGATGTTTTCGCATGGTCCTATGATGATATGCCCGACATCGATCCTGAAATAGCATAGCACGAGATCCCCACTCTCCCAGATTACAAGTCAGTTAAACAAAAACTGAGAAAACTCCGCACCGAATGGTCGCTCAAGGTCAAAGAAGAGGTGGTCAAACAGTTAAACATGGGTTTCATTCGAGTGATCGAATATCCCATATGACTAGACAATATTGTACCTGTACCGAAATCAGGAGGAAAGGTTCGAATGTGTGTGGACTATCGAGATTTAAACAAAGCTTCTCCAAAGGATGATTATCCTCTACCCAACATCGACATGATCGTGGATAACACAGCCAGTCATGCTCTCAAGTCATTCGTCGACGGGTTTGCCGGATACAACCAAATTAAGATGCACCCAGACCACCAAGAAAAAACTGCATTCATCACCCCATGGGGAACCTTTTGCTACACCGTTATGCCATTAGATCTCAAGAATGCTGGGGCTACCTACCAAAGGGCTGCCACAACCATCCTACACGATCTGATTCACAAAGAGGTCGAGGTTTACGTGGATGATATGATTATCAAGTCCAAAACTAGCGAAGGTCATGTTCCCGCTCTCCGAAAGTTCTTCGAACGACTGCAACAGTATCAGATGTGACTTAATCCACATAAGTGTGCCTTCAGCGTTACAAAGGGAAAACTCTTGGGATTCATGATCAGTAAAAAGAGGATAGAAGCAGATCCTGCAAAGCTATAGGCCATACTTGAGACGCCACCAGTCCGAACAGAGAAAGAAGTCCGAGGTTTTCTTGGGAAATTACAATATATCAGCCGGTTCATCAGCCAGCTAACCTCCATCTGTGAACCAATCTTCAAGCTCCTCTGAAAGGATTAAACCAAGGTTTGGAACGAGGCCTTCTAAGAAGCTTTTGATCGAGTCAAACAATACCTGAACCAACCTCCAGTACTCATGCCACCACAGTCTGGTATCCCTTTACTCCTATACCTAACCATAACCGACACTGCAGCCGGGGCTTTGCTAGCCCAATACCTTGAAGACTCCCTCAAAGAAAGAGCCATCTATTATGCCAGTCGCAAATTGGCCGGGTACAAGGTCAACTACACTTCTTTAGAAAAGGCATGTGTCTCACTTGTCTGGGTCACCCAAAAGTTGCGACACTACATGCTCGCCTTCCCCATCAAACTTATATCCCAAATGGATCCCATAAAATACCTGCTTGATAAACCCGCCTTATCCAGCCGAATGGCCCGATGGTTGATGCTCCTAGCTGAGTTCGATATCGTGTACGTCACACAGAAAGCTGTTAAAGGAAGAGCCATCTCTGACTACCTCGCTGACTACCCTGTAGAAGAAGCAGATGTTTGGATCTCCGAATTCCCAGATTAAAATATCCTCTGCACCACTCAAGACCGCCTTCGATGGAAAATGTTCTTTGATGGCACTGCCAATAAAAAGGGATATGGCATTGGGATACTTCTGGTCGCCCCAGATGAATCCCACACTCCCATCACCATGAAATTAGATTTCCCTTGCACCAACAACATGACGGAATACGAGGCATGCACAGTGGGCCTCAAAGTTGCTCTCGAAAAGGGTATTCAACACCTTGATGTCTACGGGGATTCTGCCCTCATCATCGGTCAAGTGCTCAGAAAGTGGAAAGTCAAGGACAAAAAGCTCCAACCCTTTCAAGCCCAATTAGAAGAGTTAGCCTCCTAATTCTGAGATATCACCTTCCATTACCTACCCCGAGCAAAGAATAACCTAGCCGATGCTCTCGCCACTTTGGCCTCCATGGTCGACATGCCCGAGGGAATAACAATGACCCCCTTCCTAGTTAAAAAGTAAGACAAACCAACCCATTGCTGCCATGTAGAGCTTTCCTCCACCGAAGATCCCGAACCAGCCGATTATTGGTACTATGATATCTGATGCCTCCTCAAACATGATAGGTATCCCGAGGGTTCCAACAAGAAGGACCGAACAACCTTCGAAGACTGGTCGCCCAGTACATCATCTGTCATAAAGCTCTACTCAAGAGGAATTTCGATGGAACTCATCTACACTGCATCGCAGGGGTTGAGATTGAGAAAACAATGCAGCAAATCCACAGCGGGGAGTGCGGACCCCACATGAATGGTCACATGCTCGCCAAGAAGATCATCCGACAGGGCTACTACTGGACCACCATGACCCAGGATTGCACCGCCTATGTCCGGAGATGCCTCAAATGCCAATAATTCTCCAATCTTCAACACTTGCCTCCGCTAGAGTTATACAACATGACCTCTCCCTGGCCGTTCTCCATATGGGGTATCGACATCATAGGGAAGGTTACACCAAAGGCTTTAAACGGACATGAGTTCATCCTGTTCACCATAGATTACTTCACCAAATGGGTCGAAGCTGAGTCATACGCAGTGTTGAACGCCAAGAAAGTGGCCAAATTCATCAAGAAGAATATCATCTACCGATATGGGGTCCCGCATGAGCTAGTGTCAGATAACGGGTTACACTTCGAAGCAGAAGTCACAGAAGTTATCAATGAGTACGGGATTCAGAGACACAAATCTTCTTCCTACCGACCTCAGACCAATGGTGCAGTTGAAGCCGCCAACAAGAACCTCAAAGCCATCATCCGCAAGATGACCGAAAGCTGTAGGGATTGGGCCGATCGGATCCCATACACTCTCTGGGTCTATCGAACCTCAATCCGAACCTCTACTGGGGCTACCCCTTACTCCCTGGTCTACGACACGGAAGCTGTCCACCGTGTGGAGCTAGAAATACCCTCGCTAGACGTCATGCTCGAAAGCAAGGTTAGTGAAGAAGACTGGTGCCAAAGCCGTCTTGATGAGCTAGCCCTCCTAGATGAAAGAAGATTAAAAGCTCTTTATCACATACAGGGGTACCATCGCCGAATAGCGCGATCATTCAACAAGAGAGTCAAGGACCGCGGTGTCTGGGAGGGGGATTTAGCCCTCAAAGAGATAATAGAACCCATCTGGGACCCAGAGAGAAATTCAAGACCAATTGGAGCGGCCCCTACATTGTGAAGAAAATCTTATCCGTCGGTGCCGCCATGCTCACTGACCTGGATGGGGAAGAGATGGCTCGTCCAGTCAATCTGGACCGTCTCAAGAAATTCTACCCCTAGTTCGAAATCTCGGCGCGCTACGACTCTTCTCATCCCCCTTCTATTCTAAAAAAAAAAGAAAAACTCTTCATTTCCCTCTACCCAGAACTACGTGGGCCTGATCCTCTACAAAAACTATTTTAAAACTTTTCAAAAACCCCAGAGGTACGTAGGCAGCTCATACTCCTCACATGAGTGCGGCCCTTTATTTTTCACAAAATACTATTCTTTTCTTACCTCCGAGAACGGCGGTTCATTTAAAAATTATTTGAACAAAAGGATTATGTATGCCTTAGTGATCAGTATAGATAATTCAAAATACAAAATTTATCGAAAGGCACAGCTGGATGATCAGAAACTTGTTTATTCCATTAATAAGAAATTACAGTACGGATTACATAAGAAAAAGGAATGGATAACTCCCTTCCCCTCCACCATAAAAAGCCAAATAAAATCACCATATACATTCCCTATTACATAAATAAACTCCCCAGGAGTCCTACCCACAGCTACTCGAAGAGCCTGCACCCTCATCATCTAAATCCTGAGGACCCCAAGTTTCCCCTGCCTGAATGGAGTGCCGCAAACATTCCATGGATTGATGAGCCTTAAATATCTTTGAAAAGACCACAACACCCCCTTCCATGGAGTCAGATAAAACAAACCATCTTTGACCAGTCTCTACTGCCAATATCTTGCTGACTACTTTCCTCCACAACCACCTCATATAATCTTTAGGGACATGGCAAACCTTCCCGATAGACTGAGAAGGACGGGTCGACGGACGTCGATTTCCCCACAGAGACCCAAGCAACAGACGCGGGCGCTCAGTCAAATCTTATACTGGAAAGAAATTTGAGGTCCGAGGGGGCATGACCTGCGCCCAGCCAAATTTCCGCAGAAGCCGCCAAGGAAAATAAAAAGAGGTCTGTCTGAGACCAACCAGCCGCACATATGAATACTCTCTTAGCTCCAGAATAGGCTGCAACTATCCCCACCAAGGCACGAACCAATATAGCCCACAAGCCCCGTGCTCCACAAACCAATTCTCCCAGTTCTCAACATACAGGCCAACGCGGATGAAGTAGTGCGAAAAGAAGTTGGGTACAACCGACAAAGGATATTCTGGAGGAGTCGACAAGCGGAATCTTTCAGACAATCACATGAACAACATCACAGGGCTTCCCCTTAAAAAGTCAGAACGACCTTCTCTCCAGGCATCCAGGCCATTCAGAGTCTCCGCCAATATCACCGTTTTAGGATTGCGACGGTATGACATCCATGAATTAATGGCTGCAAGTTGTGGGCCCATTTGCACCTCCCCAACCACCAACAACAATTTTGAAACCAGTCCCAGAACCACGGCTCCAGCATAGTCGGCATCACCTACTTCCCGCAAATGCATGGACTGCAGCACCACTGGGAGGGATATCATTCCTCCAGCAACTAATAACCTGGCCGCCGAAGGCGAGATATGAAGAAGCCCGACCAACAAATCCCTAGGAGAACGGGAAAATTTGGGCAAAGCTGCAGCAACACTGGGATTCACACCCAGTATGGAAGAAAATTCCTCGTAGGTAGGACAAACTTCTTCCAACCCAAAGTGGAATACATGGTCTTCGGGGTACCAGAATTATACCGCCGCTATCAGCATATTCCACTCAAAAGGCCGATTGCGCCACAAGGAGACTCGACGCATGTTGAAGGCATCATAGTCGACATTATAAGAGCACATAGCTTCCAAGGCTTCGAGGTAATTGACAAACTCAATGCTACCAGGGAGAGCCATCTTGCAAGACTAAAAGATAATGGGTAGGCAGATGAGGATGCAAGGGTGTGATGAGAACACTCCACCTTCTCCCTTTTTATAGTTAAAAATCCTCACAAGGGACATAATCCCTGCAGAAATCGAAGGGAATCCTACCCCACAAGGTACCAAGGGCTGAAGAGGGTACCAATCAAAACCTTCAAATGATGGGACTGGACTAAACTGCTGATAGGCAGGTCAGGGTGCTTGCCGACCGACAACCCCCCATTTTTGGAAATTTCCTCCTTTCCTCTTTTGTCAAATCAGAAAGCTCAATAAAACTAAATTGATATTCTCAAAAGAATTTCAAGAATCCTATTTTCTCCTTATAGGATTCCCCTTTTAAATAAAAGCTTTCCTTCGAAAAATTCCAAAAATATTCCTGTTTTACAGTCTCAGTAGCAAAGTAAAAAGCACATGTGCATGCATTCATTCATCATTAATAAAAGATAATAATAAAAAAACTCCCATTGCATTGCATATATTTGTGTTCTGTGTTACATCAGTTTTGCAGGAAACAAGAAAAGAAAAGCCAAAAACAACGGGACTCATCCCGAACCCACATTTCATTCCCTCTCTCTCTCTCAAGAGCTTCCACCCCCTCGACGCGCTCTCTTCCCCCTACGGCGAGACGACGCACCACCACTACTTGAGCCCGAGTCCTCTTCGGACGAAGCAGATGGCACCAGGCAAGAAGGAACGAGAACCGTGTCCCGAATATGGGCAGTCGCCAAAGATATCCAATCTCTAATGTCCCTGGGCCAAGTAGTCGACACTCGGACTTGTTGCAAGGAAAGACAAAATCAGTATCAAAACAGGAATGACCAAAACAGATTAGAAAGGGAGGAATAGAAAGGTATAACGCAGGTCGAAGGACCTCCTCTGTCAAACCCAACTCCTTCGGATCCATCGCATGAGGACGGTGCAGCATAGGCACCATCCATCCATCAGCCCGCCGGATGTTGTACGAAGGGGTATGCAACCGTACAAAAGGGACCTCCGAGGTTACCGCCTCTGTAGATGCCGAAGGACCACCACCACTGTGGGAAGACCCCATCGGCCGACTCGAACCTACCGGAGGGAAGGGCAGCGCATTATATATGCTGGGCGCCATCAACCAACTCGTTACAAAATCCATATAGTCATACATCGCGTCCGTATCGGTGTACAGTAAGTAGGACTCGCCAATCATCCCCGCGATCCTCTCATCCTCCAACATCAGTCGCTCTTGCTTCATAGACGTAGGAGGCTGCGCGGGAGGCACCACCACCTCCTCCTCGACAATCTGACGAACTACCCTCTCCTCGAGATACCAGGAATGGCCGAACTCATGCGCCAGCAAACATCTCATCCGCGCGTTCACCTCGGTCACCCCCTCATCCTGAATGGCTGTCCCCCAGGGATAAAAGGTCACCTGAAAATATCCAAGCGATGATAAATCAATACAAGATCAGAAGGTGAAAAAACTAATACTGAAATGGAAAGAGTCTTACCCTACCACTGGTCAGGTCATTGAAGACCTGACGCACCGCCTCCAGGGATAGAGATCGCTTCGACTGCCGATTGGCCTTACGCCATCGATACAAGCGACAGAAGTCCCCAATAGTGTCGTCCTTCAAAGCGATCAGCGGGGTCTTGCACCCAATCACCTCATAGAACCACGTCTGAATTCACAAGCAAAAAAGAGACGCATAATGAAAATGCGAATGCATGAAAGGAAAATGCGAATGCATGAAAAGAAATGCACAAACTGAAGAATACCTCAAGAAGGTACGTGGCCCCAGTAAAGGTCTGCCGGCAGCACCGACTAAATTTGTCCATAGAAAAGTAAAGGGTCGCTAGGGTCAGACTTCCCCAATCATAGAAAAGGATGTTCCAAAACATCCTCAAGTACGGCAGAAACCACAAATGAACGACGTCGCCGCTCGACGCAACCATGAAACCTCCCAACACTAGCAAAATGAATAACCGAGCCATCTGCCTCACTTGCATACCATCCTCCACATCAATCACCCTGCTCAACAAAACATCCTTCAGCAAGGACAGCCGGATGGAATCCCCGGAGACTATCCTCCCCACATCACCAAGTGCCGCACGCACTGCCTCCGGTCTCACCCGTAAAGAGCGATCCACCTCTATCTTCTCTCCATCACAATCCAGCCCCAGCAGCTGCTGCACGTCTATGGGAGTCACCGTCATCTCCCCGAATCCAAAATGAAAGGTGTGGGTAGTGTCCCACCACCTCTCTCTCAAGGCGCACAAGACCGCTGTCGAACGAGGCGTCTCACCCAGCACCGATGCCAACCGGCCAAAATGTGCTGATGATACCATCCAACGCACCATAGGTGGGAGATGCTCCCAGACATCCTTAACCCCCGTTGTCCCACGGGCACGCATGTTCTTCAAATAGATATCAGACTGGCAAAAAGAAAAGCCTCATCAAAAGTCAAACAAAGAAAAACCACCAAAAAGAGAAGAATGCCAAAGGTCGGGTTACTTACATAACCACCGGGGATCACTCTCGAAGAGCAATGACGTGATGGCTCCCGCAGAAAGGTCCGCTCATCCGCGACAGGCTCAAACGCATCAAAGGAATTCTCATTCCCCAAAGCAAGAGGCGCCGTAGCCCTCCACTCCACATTCTCCCGATCATCAATGGTCAACCACTCCCGGTGGACTGCAGTGCTCACAAAGGCGGCCATTTCTTAAAGATCGGAACGCTAAAACAATTTGCAGAAGAATCGCAGAGGGAGAGAAAGCAAAAGAAGCTGTGAAAAAATGAGGGGATTCGCCCCCTTTATATAGGAGGCCAAGCGCCATGCCAATCGGCATCACCCCCCACCATACTGATTGGCACTGACCCCTTACCTTCTTGAGGTATCCCAAAAGTCCGTGCCACTACCGAATGGCACCCTTCATACTATGCCGATCGGCACCCCTCCTAAAATTTCGTACAAAAATTCCCAAAAAATACCAGAAAACCTCGAAAAATCCTCAAAAAATTCTCCAAAATCCCAGGAGGGATTTAGAGCCGTTCTACAAAGAAAATTTTGCATTTCCTCAAGAAGAACCCCTCTTTCCCAGCGGAATCCTCAAAAGCTAAGTGAAAACTCCTCCCGACAAAGCTCCGGAAAATCCCTAAGGATCACCTGATCACTTCCCCAGCGGAATTCTCTTACAGCACCCAAAATAGGTTGTTCCCCCCCTGCGAAGTCTCCTAAAAAGCTTCCCCAGCTACCAGCTCCCCAACTTAAATCAGAATCACAAAGCTCTTTCCCCATCAAAATCGAAATCTAATCCTCAACCACTCTTGGGTCAGAATTGGCCCCGATTTCGGATCGTCACCTAAGTTAGGTCAGAATTGACCTCGGTCGTCACCACTCTTGGGTTAGAATTGACCCCGATCTTGGATCGTCACCTAAGTTAGGTCAGACCTCGGTCCTCGATCATCACCACTCTTGGGTCAGAATTGGCCCCGATCTTGGATCGTCACCTAAGTTAGGTCAGAATTGACCTCGGTCGTCGGTCGTCACCACTCTTGGGTCAGAATTGGCCCCGGTCTTGGATCGTCACCTAAGTTAGGTCAGAATTGACCTCGGTCCTCGATCGTCACCACTCTTGGATCAGAATTGACCCCGATCTTGGATCATCACCTAAGTTAGGTCAGAATTGACATCGGTCCTCGGTCGTCACCACTCTTGGGTCAGAATTGGCCCCGATCTTGGATCGTCACCTAAGTTAGGTCATAATTGACCTTGGTCCTCGATCATCACCACTCTTTAGGTCAGAATTGACCTCGCTAGATCTTTACCCTAAGCCCATAGATTCGGCTTTGATCCGCAGAATTGATCATCCCCAGCACACTCCTTAGGTCCTCAGAATCGACCTCAACCCTTTGAATCGATCATACTCCCTCAAAAGCATAATTTGGTGTCTATTCGACGGTCATCATTTATTCCAAACTCACCCGTCGAGGGGCTCTGTAGACACCCCATTCTATTACCACCTGACTCTCCATAGGTCCCTAGTACCTCCCTTCATAACTGTAAACCCAGGTCACGTCCCGAGTACTGACCTGAAGGCCACCGGGCGCTCTCGGGCTCTGTTTGACCTATGTCAACTCTTCAGCTTGACCGAGGCTGAATGAATCTTCAAAGGGCCCTGAATATCCTTTCCAACGGTCTGCCCCGTGCGCGATTCCGACTTTCCATGCGGACGAATGATCCGTTTGACTCCGAGAGGCCACCGAGCGCTTCCCCGGCCCAGTTGACCAAAGTCAACTCTCCAAATTGGGTCAAACTCTTTGGAATGTCAAAGTACATATCCTAACCTTTCCAAACGTATGCCCCTTATGCGATTCGGATTTACCATGCAGACGAACGATCTGTTTGTGTCCGAATGATTCCCCGTCCAATGGACCGACAAACGCTTCCGAGCCATATTTAACCCAAAGTCAACTCCCGAACTCGGGTGTAGTTCAAAGGATTTTCGAAGGTCTATGAATTACCTTTCCAACGGTATGCCCCGTGCACGATTCTGACCAACGGTTTTCCCTCGGCGATTGATTTTCCAAAAAAGCCTGAAACACACTGCCAAACGGCAGGTTCCAGAACCTGCCTATCGGCACCTGCCTATCGGCACCTGCCTGCTGATAGGAAGGAAGGGCTCTATGCGGATCGTCACTCACCTGGGACTATAAAAGGAGGCCTTCACCTCATTTGCAAGGGGATCCCAGATCTGATAAAAATCACTCTCAACGAATCCCATAAACCTCTCACGAAGGCAGCGTGATTTCAACTTCCAAATCCCCTTTTTACTTCCACTTTTCATCATCCCTTTCATCAAACTTGGTGAATTAGACACTCTCCATTATCATCCAAAGTTCAAGGGCTGCTCCCCAACATTCAAGATCAAGCTCAAGATCTTCAAGAAGGTCTAACTTTCTCAAACTCTCTCTTTAAATTATCTTGAATTCTCAATAACTTATTTTCTTACTTAGCACTTTTATTATCTCATTTCACACATCCTAATATACTTTTTACTTAGTATTATTGCACATCTTTTATTTTCATAAAACCCAAAAAACAAGAAAAAAAGGGTTTTGCTCATAAATTCAAATAAGGGATTCTCATATTTTCCTCACACTTTTCTCACAACTAAAACACTTTTTTCTACGCACATACACACACACACACACACTCACAAATAAGAGATTCCCCATTTTGGATTTATGGGATAAACCCCACCCCTCGTTTTACATGCGAACTACGTGGACTTTGATGCCTTTATAGGCTACGTAGGCGTCTCGGGGTAAAACCCGAGACTCGATTCCTTTTTCTCACTTTTTCTCTCATTCTCTATCTTCTCTAAATCCATTTTTCTTATATTATACATATACTTGTTCTTAGTGACGCATTAACCCATATGCGTTATCATTCCCTTATAACGATCAATGTAGGGGTAATCGCGTAAATCTCATTTTTCTAATATTACTCTTATATCTTCCTACGGATGACTCGCTTTATCTTTTCCATGATACAAGTCGAGGATTCCTTCCTCGATTCTATATATATACACATGCACACATATCACGGGGGGAAACATAAAGGAAAATAGAAAATATTCATGAGAGACTGAAAGGGAGGAATGGGTGCCTAACACCTTCCCATTTCGTAACTAAGCCTCCGAACCCTTCTCGAATCATCTTGGTTTCGTATGCACCAGTATGTCTTTGGATGCCACTCTTTGGGGTGGCTTACCCTTTTTCTTTTGTCTGTTTTGAGTAAAATATACTGGCGACTCTGAATCTCTCTATATTTTTCACACCACAAACGACGTCGACCGAAGCGCTCCCGAGAGGAATGCACGGGACCCGAAGGATCCTTTCCTCCATGCGCCCGCCCGCAAGGATAAGGATCGGGGGTGGCCACACCTACCTCAGATCCCTTATACTCCTATCTTGGCCAATTCAGGGAGAGACGTTGTACGTGTATTTAGCTGTCTCGGAGTCATCCATCAGTGATGCAATAGTAAGGGAAGAGGATGGAGTGCAGAGACATGTGTACTTAAATAGGAAATCACTCTAAGGGTCTGAGCAGAAGTACCCTCGGATTGAAAAGTTGGCCTATGCTTTGATACATGCTTCCAGGAAAATAAATCCATACTTTCAAGCTCACTCCATGGTCATCCTCACCGATTCCCCACTCAGACAGGTCCTACATAAGCTTGAGAAGTCAAGAAGGCTAATGATCCGGGCAATCGGGTTGGGGGAATACGATATTGTTTATCAACCTAGGGTTGCCATCAAGGGGAAGTCACTCGTAGACTTTGTAGCTAAGTTTACCTGGGATAAGGCCGAGGTTGAGATTAGTCAAAAGTCTGCAGATGAACCAGACAAAAACATCTTCCGAGATCCGAACGAGGTTGAGTCAAGCAAAGCCAGACAAAGAATAGTTGAGAATGAGGAAGAGAGATACCTCTTCAAGAGGGGGACCCTATCAGAGGGAAACTTATCTTTAAATTCAACCATTTGGAAACTCTTCGTTGATGGGTGGTCTTGTGAAAGTGGAAGTGGAGCAGGGATGATAGTGTCAGCACCAGATGGTACCAATATTGAATATGCGTTGAGGTTCAACTTCCAAGCTTCCAACAATGAGTCAGGGTATGAGGTATTAATAGCAGGTCTTTTTTTGGCAAAACTCCTTAGCGTCGGCCAACTCCTAGTCCACAGTGACACGACGTTGGTCATCAACCAAATCCTGGGGGTGTATGAGGCCAAAGATAAAAGGATGGACAGATACCTGAAGAGGGTGAGAACGATGCTATAAAGCTTCAAGGAAGTAAAAATGAAGAGGATATCTCGACTGGAAAACAATCGAGCTGATGCTCTCGCGAGGTTGGCCTCAGCAACAAGGACAAACATAAGAAGAACTGTACTAGTTGAGATTCTACTCAAGCCAACCATCGAAGAAAAATAGGGTGAAAGACCTTGCCTTAATCTAAATATGGGAGCCTCATGGATGGACCCTCTTATCAGATACATCAGAGAGGGAGAGCTGCCAGAGTCAAAGTTAGAAAGGAGAAAGCTAAGGTTCAGAGCTACTAAATTCTCAATTGTAGGAGATGTCTTGTATAAAATGGGATTCCTGCTCCCTATCCTCAGATGTGTCCACCCGTCATAGGTTCCACATGTCTTGTATGATGTGCATGAAAGCTCTTGTTCAAGTCACATAAGAGGAAGGCCGTTGGCTAAGAGAATAATCACTCAGGGGTACTGGTGGCCGACCTTGGCTAAAGATGCAGCTGCGCATGTAAAGAAGTGTGATAAGTGTCAGAGGTTCCTTACCATCCCTCATCATCCTCACCAACCTCTGACTTCAATCAGCTCCCCTTGGCCATTTGCAGTATGGGACATTAACTTGGTAGGACCCTTGCTAAGAGTTGCAAATAACTATAGGTTCTTAATAGTGGCGATTGAGTATTTCTCCAAATGGGTAGAGATCGAGCCAATGATTACAATCACTGAGAAAAAGACTTTCCAGTTCATCTGGAAGAACATCATATGCAGATATGGCATTCCAAATACCCTCATCTCAGACAATGGAACCCAGTTCAAGAATGTTTCCTTAAAAAATACTGCGAAGGAGCAGGGATCAAATAGTTCTTCTCTTCTCCTGGATGACCCTAGGCAAATGGTCAGACCGAGGTCACAAATCAAACAATCCTTATTGGGATAAAAAAGAGGTTGGAAGAGGCCAAAGGAAGATGGATAGATGAGGTATATGCTGTCCTCTGGGCCTATAGGATGACAGCAGGGATGCCAATAGGAGAAACTCCATTGATGTTAGCCCATGGCTCAGAGGCTGTCATCCCAACAGAGGTAAGGCTTCCTACTCATAGAGTTCAGACATATGACCCTCAGAGGAATGGTGAGGAAAGAAGACTTGATCTTGATTTGATTGAAGAAAGAAGAGAGCATGCAGAGATATGGCAGACAACCTATCAGCAGAGAACTGCAAGATTCTATAATCAAAGGGTGAAGTCAAGGCCTATAGCTGTGGGAGACGTAGTCCTAAAAAAGATGTGGAAAAAGGCAAATAAGCTCTATCCAAATTGGCATGGTCCTTATAGGGTAGTTGATGAGGTTGTGCCTGGTACCTACCGACTAGAAAATCTTGAACGAGAACCTTTCTCCAACCCTTAGAATGCCGATCACTTAAAGAAATATTACTTATGATGTTGCAGTTTTATCTTTTTGTAATACATATACCAGTTTATACAAAGGATGTCAATGAAAAGATAACAATGTTGTGCTAATACTCTGTTACATTGTGTTCTAACATCATTATTTGGTAAATTATGAGGGTAAAACACCATGATTTGGTGGCCTCAGACCTTTAACATCATAATTTGGTGAAAATATGAGGGTAAAACACCATGATATGGTGACCTCGGACCTCTAACATCATTAATTTAGTGAAAATATGAGGGTAAAACATCATAATATAGTGACTTCAGACCTCTAACATCATTAATTTGGTGAAAATATAAGGTTAAAACACCATGATATGGAGACCTCAGACCTCTAACATCATTAATTTGGTAAAAATATGAGGGTAAAACACCATGATTTGGTGGCCTCAGACCTTTAACATCATTATTTGGTGAAAATATGAGGGTAAAACACCATGATTTGGTGACCTCAGACCTTTAACATCATTATTTGGTGAAAATATGAGGGTAAAACACCATGATTTGGTGGTCTCAGACCTTTAAACATCATTATTTGGTGAAAGTTTAAGAGGTGAAACATCATAATGTGGTGACCTCGGAACTTAAACATCATTATTTGGTGAAAATTTAAGAGGTGAAACATCATAATATGGTGACTTCAGACCTTAAACATCATTATTTGGTGAAAATTTAAGAGGTAAAACATCATAATGTGGTGACCTCAGACCTTTAACATCATTGTTTGGTGAAAAATGAGGGTAAAACACCACGATGTGGTGACCTCAGACCTTTAACATCATTATTTGGCGACCTCAGTCCTCAAATGACATTAGATTAGTGGAAATAAGAGGTAAAACATCGCAATTATAGTGCAACACCAACATATAAATTTCAAGCAAAACATCGTATGAAGCAGTAGAATCTGAAGAAGTTGAACTAATGATTATCATAAAAAGGGTTCAGAGTTACAAAACAGAGTATCAAGAGCTTTCATCAGAGTTCATAAAAATAAGAGTTACAGAGCCTTCATCAAAATTACAACTATTGAAAAGCTTCAAAAGAAAAGATCCTATGTCTCTGCAGCTGCAGTCGTCTGGTCATGGCCGATGTTTGTCACTTCAACTCCATCATTATGATGATTAGCGTCTTCAGTCTCTGTGACCTCGAGAGGAGTAGTCTCGACTGGAGCAGCATCAACCTCTTCAACTTCCTTCAAGGCCTGAGCGAACCGAGGGTCTCCATAGTCGAGACCAACTAAGTCTGAGGCAGTCAAGGACCCAGACTCACCCTATTTCATGGCTTACCACTTGCCAATTTCTTTAATACCCCTCTCTAGGT
This sequence comes from Sambucus nigra, assembly GCA_949130495.1. Taxonomy (NCBI): domain Eukaryota; kingdom Viridiplantae; phylum Streptophyta; class Magnoliopsida; order Dipsacales; family Adoxaceae; genus Sambucus; species Sambucus nigra. Next base: position 581,582,773 of record OX422211.1, on the reverse strand, counting down.
ATTCAAAGCCGAAACTCACAAATTCATCTGAGACCTTGTAGTCTTTGACGGCCTTCTCAGGACATCTTCCAAAGCAGCCTTAATTACAACATCAACCTTAGACTGAAGAACCTCATACTTGGCCTTCAGATCTTTTTCATGATCCTTCTTGAGCTAAGGCATGTTGTTGTCCTTCTCCTTGATGGCTCCCTTCAACCTTTAAACCTCTGCATTCAGAGAGGCCTCAACCTTCTCAACTTCCTTACCCTTCTCTATGAGGGGAAACTTCTGCAAAGTCAAATCAATAAGATGATGGAAGGATAAGACACCCTACAGAAGAATATCAGACGTATGAACATAAGAAATATAATTTCTAAAAAGTCGATGTTACACTTGTGAGCAAATAAGTAAAAAACTAGTACCTACATTGAATTGTGGAGAGCAAACTCGGCCAATAAAGGGGCATTCAATGCGCACATAAAATGCTTGTCTTCCTCAGTTATTATTTTTCCAATAGCATCGACAGCCTTCAGACTATGGCCGATCAAGCTATCTTCGATTTTGAGCTGAGATAGACGAGCGACCAAGGCATCGTCTATAAAAATAGGTATGGCATGATCCTTCGCCCGAGCCTTGCTCGGCCTCGTATGCTCCGGGTCAACCGTGGACTTCCTCTTTTTGTTAGCATCGACCTTGGAGGTGCCTACGCTCTTCTTGGTGTTAGGTGGGGGTATATTTTTGCCATCTCTTTTCTCCATGAGCTTGACAAGGCCAAGAGAAGTCATTTCCCAGAACTCGTCTGATATGCCTGCAGGGAGCTCTACAAAAGAAAAGTACATGAGTTAGTGAGTCAAAGATATAAAATATAAGAGGTATAACTTGGGTAAGAAAAATTTAGACTTACGAAGCTCTTCCAAGGGACCACCCCCTGAACCTATCTGAGATAGGTAAAAGGGGGTCATCAGATGCTCATATTTAACAAGACGAACTTTCTCGCCCTGATTGCGAAGGTCCTCAACATTTTTGTAGTTGTCCTGGCTAAGACCAGGTTCGGCTTTGGCAGCAAGGGAGACCTTCCCCCATCTCAGAGGGGTCCTTGGAACCAACGTTCCAGAAGCCTCGTCTGAACCAAATTCACATGCCCCGAAAACAAAGAAGTACCAAGGTTTCCAATTATGGTTTGAAGTTTGGGAAACCAAAAGCATTTTCTTCTCTAATTTCCTGGCTAGGAAATGATAATAGCTGGGGCGATTTTTGGCAGACGAAGGAATGTAACAACCTGTGAAACTCTAACTGGAAGGCCTGAATGATGAACAACCCTCCAAAGGATGATGTCCCAAGTCACAACCCTCCAGGTATTATAGTTAGGAAGGGGCAAGATTTTTATGGGAGAGTATAGCTCTGATGGATGGGTGGATAGGAAGACAAAATCCCAACTTAAACATCTGCTCATAAACACAGATTTCTCCATCTCGGCCATCAAAGGACCTCTTATCCCTCAGAGGTTTCCCAAGGATAATTGAAGAACCTATGGATTAAAGGTGACTGAAAGAGAGAAGGTCATACTCATTCACTGTACTCTTGTACTCGGTGGCCTCAGAGGTATCAAGTTCCCTCCCCTCATCATTATCACCATCCCCAACAACGTCGACCTGGGCAGGTGTAGGAGCACCACCAAAAAACCTTTGAGCAAATTCAACCCCGGTGGCCGCCGATAGGGGAATAACATCATTGGGAGGGGTAATTGCCACACTTGTCCCTAAGATTTCAACATCAGAAGACCTACACGAAGTGCTAGCACCTTGGTGAGATGAGGCACGACTTAAAACCTCGGCTCCCTCAGGAACCTCACCTTGCCTAGGAGAATAATCCATAGCCTCTTGAAAAGAGTCTACAGATTCACCTGCTTTAGATGTTGACATAGGGTCTGAGGAAGAGGACTCAGACATTGGGACAAGATCGTCAAGAACCTCTACAGGCTCAGTAGGCTCAGGTTATATAACCTTTAGTGGAGGAGGAAAAATTGGTCTGAGGGGAAAGGCCTCAGCCCTACGAGCTTCCTCTTGGGCTAGCTCTATCTGCCTAATCTTCTCAAAGGTCTTCTCACAAAGAGATGGGAACTCTTCTATAAGTTGGTACAAGAGTCTGAGCATAAGGAAGACGAAACTACACTTAAAGGAAGGACTCAAACTACAAATAGGTACACAACTTAAAAGAACCTAAATTAAAGATCAAAGGGTAGAAGTTGAAAGGTCTCCAATGAAGAACATAAAGAACACTCAAGGGAAGGTCACCGGAGAAGGTAATCGAAAGTTCACCGAAAGCCAAAAAGGAAGGGATATTGGCTAGAGTAACCCCTGATCAGCCTAAAATGTCCCTAAAAATGCTTAATCCCACCAAGCCTAACCTAATAACCACTAAACAATGGAGGTTTTGGTTCTCCGAAAAAAAAGGAAAGACCACCGAAAAACTAAAACTATAAAAGAAAATATACCTAGAAATGGAAGAAGAAGGGTCAAAGGAGCTTACCTGATCAACGAAGGGCAAAGGCTTACAAGCTTGAGACGTGCAGAAAACTAGAGAAATGACCAAGCTTTGGATATGGAGGTTCTGCAGCAAAGAAATCTTAGGCACGAAGATGGGAAGGAAAGAGAAAATGCGGAAAGAGAAGAAGGTTTTAGACCTTCTCAATGACGAGTCACGATTTCCAATGCCCCCATCATTACCCTTGGAAACCTAAAAGACGCTGTCGGAAATATCAACACCTTGGGGAATACGTTAGTCACTTCAGTGAGTGACATGTGTTAAGAAATTACTTCACGCCCCAAGTCACTAAAGGAAACTCAGCCTCGGCCTAACCTACATACTCCTCAATCACCTACTCACATAGGAGACTAAGGGTTAGGGGGTGATTGATATACCCAAAGTACATCCTCGTACTCAGAGTCACTAACCTCGGCCTGTCTCACAGCCGAGTTGACAAGAAGCTCAACACTGCCATTATAAAGAAATTATTCTGCAAGGTCAGCTCTCAACTACCAACCTCGGCTCTGCAGTAGCCGAGGTTAGTAGCGCCTCTTGAGGACAGGTTATTGTCAAACATCTTACTCTGCTTGAGCCGATGTTACATCTCACCTCGGGCCCAACCTCGGCCATTCTTCCCGGCCGAGGTCATCGTGGCTATTGACAAGATAAAACAACACCATCGGACTTCACCAATCTCATACTCATATAGGCCGAGTTTACATCAGTCGAGGACGCAAGTCCGAGCCTATGACAGCACATGTAAGGTTTGGAACACGTGGACAAATCAGTTATAACAAAATCATTCCCCTCACGTGAGGGAATATTGTGGTCATCATTATCTACATAAGATCAGCCAGGTGTCATTCTCATACTAGTTCGATCCTCATACACATGCTCATTGCATGCTTGGGGGTTACATTACACCTCCCAAGAACTATATATAGAGGTCTTCCTATATATTGTAAAGGATCCATAATTGCAACCCTAGCTTAAACTCTGTTGGTTTGCACAGTAGACAGAGAAAGCTTGAGAGATTTTATCTATGCCCATTAGTTCCTTCATCTAGTAAAATTACTCACACACTAACAGTGGACGTAGGCCAGATTGGCTGAACCACTTATATACTAGTGTTTCTCCTCTTCTCCTCACCTCACTCTATTAGATAACAACTCTTTGTACTGCCATTGTTATTGCTAGCTTGATCTTACCAACATCTCATACCGGTGGTGTTATTTCAAGCATCATCAGCTGTCATATTAGTGGAAGGTGGAGAATTTTCTCTGGCTCCATATCTTTTAAGTTCTCTTCATAATAGTTACTCTGAGCTTACAGGATCCCTTAAATTCCAATTAAGGTAGGCCACTATGGGCCATCTAAATCTGGATGCATTAATATTTTCCAGAGATTGTCCATATAAAAAATAACTCTAAATTTATCCATTGTTATGCATATTATTGCTCTAAACCTATGAATAAGAGCTTTGAAGCTCTCATTAGTATGTTTATAAGTCTACCAATTAATAGGCCAAGAATTTACTTGGAACCGTTGTTAGCTCCTACTGAAGCACCACTTTGGCTTGCTTCGACTTTGAAGAAATCCACCTCTGCATAATAGGTAAACCTTATTGGGGAGAACTTTTTGTTTTCTAGGATTTTTTAATGTGTTAAATCACCTCACGCTGCCCTAATTCCCAATATTTTATAGAAATTTACCTGTTTGCCCAATTTTTAAGGTAATTTGGCTTTTACTTGTCCCTACAATGACTCTTACCAACCCTCATGTGTTTGTTAAGTCTTCCTAAATTTTAAAGATAGTTATTTTGAAAGGGATTTTTTTTATACCATAAGGTTTGAAGAACCTTTAGCATAGTTATTATTGATATTGATGCAGAAGCGATTTAGAATTGGTGGTCCAAGTACACCAGGGTTCACTTGAAACCATTACAGGCAACCACAAAGCCTTCGAAGCCCTCTTCTTAAGGTAAGGCTTTTGTTACTTATTTGTAATCTTATATTTATTTGTATCGGCCTTAACTCAGCTATTTCGTGTTCTTGTAGAAGCTCCACCTATTGAATGTTCTGTTCCTTCTAGTAAGAGGAATTTATCTCCCGATGAAACAGAGGCTTTAAAGGAGGAATCTTTGAATCATGAAGAGATGAAGAAGAAGAATCTCCTATTGTTTGACCAGCCAAGTCAAGGTCTTCTTGTGATGCCCAAGTCAATACTTCTTCAGGTACTCCTAAACCTATCGAACTACCCATTTCATATATGTTCAACATTCCAAAGAGAAAAAGGGTGAAAATGAAGTCAATTGATAGGTATATTAATATCTTATCTTTTTTTTAAATCCTCTATATTTTTGTACTATCACACCAATAATCCTAACTTCCTAATTTTTTTCTCTCATCTTAACTTGAGTTAATATACGAATTGACACAAAGGAGTTTACACTAACCAGAGGGCCTATGAAACATCTCCCAACATCCATAATAAATGATCTAATTGATGTTCCTACCATTATATCCACCCTTATTTTAAATGCAGCTCCAGAGGAAGAAATATCCCCAAAGACTGTTGATTCTCCTATGTCCATTTTCACCTCCAAAGATGAAGCAGCTAAGACCTTATTTTCCTGAGGAAAAGCGACCATAAAGGATTCCCATCTCGATGTAAGTGATCCAAAGTCTCTTATTATTCCACCAGTTCCTAAATATATTCTAGGGCTAAGTAATTCACCATTGAGGGAGGCTTCCCTTGAGGTATTGATCGATCCTCCAGTTAAAGATATTCCTAGCATGATGAAACAAGTTTAAGTCACTGTTATCTATGGACAACTCCAAGAAATCATGACCCATTTTCAATTCGAACTTTAGAAATCATCATTGGCAGTGTTGAGCAATAGTTACAGCATCTCATCTATGTTCAACCAACTCTCCCATATTTATAATTGGAGGCCCCATGGGCTTTTCAACTACTTTAAAGCTTTTCTAGGGTGATATTTTAAACCTTAACTTCCTTTACCTTTCTCAGTGGGTTCAAAGTAACCTACTCCTTCATTTACTAAATCGTTGGGTTGGAGGAAAGTGTTACTAAGGCATTAGAGACTGGTGTCATAGCACTCCCATATCATATCACAAATATGAACTAAATAGAGCTCGAGGAGAATGCCTTGTATGCAGAGAGAGCCCATTTCTCAAGTTAAAGAGCTGAGGCATCCAAGGGACAATAAGGCTTAGGAGTTGTTCGAAGCAAAAAGACTGGCCTCATATCTTAGAAAGAGGAGTTAGAGAAATTATTAGCTAGATATAAAGCATTAAATTCAAGGTCCAAAGAAACAACATTTTCATGATAAAAATCTATTTGATTTTGAACCATTTGCAAAAGATCCATTGCGGATTTAAATCGACAATTTTCTTTTTCCAAAACTTCAATTCTTTTAGCAAACGTCAAATTCAAACGATTTAAATCATCAAAACTATGACTTGTGTCAACAAGAGGGGACATCAAATGACATAATTGCTCCATTTAAAAAATTGCGGTTTTTCACAAAACTGATTTTTCAAAAAAATCAATATCACAAAATGTTTTGCGGAAAATAGGAATACGCGATAAATTAGCGCAACTTGCTCTGATACCAATTTGACAACGTGAGTAGTCAAAATGTATCAGATAAACAAAAATCTGGATCACGCGATAAATTAGCGTAACCCGCTCTAATATCAATTTTTAAAATGTCGTGTGCGATACTAATTGAAATGGATTCTCAAATTTCCAAATAATTGGATGTCTAAATTTGCTCAAACCAAACTCCAATTTTATTCAGCCCCTAAACATGCATCTATGTGTCAAATCAAATCAATAAATTAAACCATGCGATGATTAAGCTGACAAACACAGATTTCATGAAAAAATCCCTTTCGGGTAAAAACCTTTTTATTTCCACTATAATTTGTAAAAGACGGTTTACACGGATTATAGTGAAAATGCAATTGACATACGAAATACTCGCAGGTATTGGTTCATTGTCATCAGTTCAGGAACACCGCAACACTCCCTATGACACGCAATCGATCAACCTAGTACCTCTCGCAAGTGGCACCTATTGTCAGCCCAGTCCCTTCCTAAGGCACCTAGTTCAACAGCAGAAAATCTCAGCAAATATGTCTTGGGTTCCATAAAACAACTCACACAAAATTAATTGGGATTTGTTAATTGTAAAACAAAAGCTTTGAACCCTTTAAATGGTTGGAGAAGAAAACAAAGACTCAAAAACATATTCTATTAAAAACAGTGTTTCTCCACGCCAAAAACCAATAGGCTGACACCCAATATATATCAAAATTGAGGCGGTGACGTGTTAGCCTAAATGATCTGTCGTTCGAACGACATACGATGTCATTTGAGCGAGACATCATCTCGTTCGAACGAGATATGCTATCATTTGAACGATAGAGGCACTGATCCCAAAAAGTCTTCAAACTTTGAAAATAGTTGGAAACCTCAGGGATCAGATAACTTTTATATATAAAATCTTTTATAAAAAATGTTTTTATAAAACCATTTATAAAAAATTCATAAACTATTTTTCATAAAAAATATCCCTACACTTTTAATGTGAAATGTAAATGGAACTTAAATATAATTTTACCAAATTCATCCTTATTGGGATTGAATATTCAAGACTTCTTGAAATTCGGATTCGTCTTTTGTAGATGTAAGCTTCTTAATCTTTTGATGACCTGTAGAGTTATATGACATAATTAATTGTGACGGATAATGTCCTTACACTAATCCTGCATCTATATTTATAGGGAAAGTAGTCGCAAAGAGAGAAGCATTAGAGATTTGCAAAGATACGTTTTAAAAAACAAAAACTCACATACTCGTTCGAACAAATTGGCACCTCGTTCGAACGATGTATCCTTTCTCGTTTGAATGGTTTTTAATGAAACTTTGGACAACATTCTAGAGAGTACCCAAAAATCGACATTTCAAATCTCATTTGAATGTAGGATCCTCGTTCTAACGACCTTATGCAACTCGTTCGAATGACATATCCATATCGTTCTAACGTGTTAGCAAAATTAAAAAAAATACTTTTAAAAATCATTTTAAAATATTTTGAAAACTTTTTCATGCAAACTCTTTGAAAATAAACCTTGCATAATTAAAGTCTTCACCAAACCACGTCATAACTCTTCTAAATACTATTGAGAGGAACGATTTTAAATCCTTCAAAAATAATTAACTTTTTATCTTCAAATATGTGGAATTAGTCATGAAGGTGTAGTGGGGTGTATCGGGATAAGTCAAATAAAGTAAAATGAGCAATTATAAAACTTACTTTTATAGTTACTCTTCAATTGAATTCTTCTAAATGATATGATCCTTCGCCCACATTTGAGACTACTCATCAATTTCCTTACCAGTTCGGTGCATGTTTCCCATCTTACGGCGTCTTTGTTGCAGGTAGAATCTTTTCGAGGACCAAGTCACTATCGTGGAACTCTCTGAACTTGACCTTCTTCTCATGTTGTTTTTCTAACTCTTGCTGATAGGCGGCCAAATGTGTCAGAGCTTGCTATTTTATTTCCTCAACAAGATCCAATACGTGATCTATTCGATGACCATTATGGACATCTTCAAAGATCTTTAATTTGAGCATTGGAAGTGTGATCTCCAAAGAGATTACAACTTTGATACTATAGGCAAGGGAGTGCGGAGTCTCTTTTGTTGGATATCTTGGTGTTGTCCTATATGCCCAAAGAATAGATGGAGGCTCGTTCACTAATCGTCCTTTAGCATTCTCTTATCGTCGCTTAATTCCTGAGAGAAGAGTTTTTTTAGTTATTTATGCCTGCCTATTACACTGATTCCGACTCTTTGTTCTGTATAAAAATTACGAAAGGATTCATTATCGAATTGTGTCCCGTTATCGGTAACTAGCTCTAGGGATTCCAAATCGTGTAACGAGATTCCTCCAAACAAATCTCTTGTCATCTATGTCTCTAATGTGGGTGAGTGGTTTAGCCTTAACCCACTTCGTAAAGTACTCAGTCGCTGTTATTAGATATCTTCGATTCCATGGTGCAGCGGGTAATAGGCCCACTATGTCCATGCCCCACTAAATAGAAGGGCATGGACTGGTGAAGGGATTCAGATCTCTCGTAGGCTGCTTGATAAATGACAAAACAATTGACACTTGGCGCACTTTCGAACAAACCTCACAATATCCATTTACGTTAAAGACCACTAATATCCTTGAGAGATCACCCTTTAGGAGAGTAAGAAGAACATATAAGTGGAGGCATCTGTACATATGTAGAAAAGTAGAGAGAGGATTAAGGGAAACAAAACTCACGTGAATAGAGTCTAGTTCTTTAAAAATTCCCCAGCGAAATCATCACTATGGACATTCGGGTCTAATTACTTCGACACAGGCCAACACCGAAATTGGAGGGGAGGGAAAATCGAAAAAATCACTCTCTATGAGTGTGGGGATTCGAGGATAAGGGAGTCCTCTTTTCACCACTCATGCTGGTCTTCGCGGGTTGCCTCAGATATAAATCAGTCGTCATCAAAAAGGGAAGAAAATGTAAAAATAGTGTCTCCAACCAATTATTCTCAAAATAGGCAAAAGAAATGTAGCCATCCCAATAGAACAACATCAAAAGACATATTTATGCGTACAAAACAAAATGCATCAAGGGTCCAGGGACTAAGTTATGGAATGAAAAGGTGTTAGGCACCCATTCCACCCTTTCGATCTCTAAGGGCATATGATAATGTTCTCCTTTTTCTCCAAAATGTGATACGAGTGGAGATGTGTACGGTGTCAATAAAGAGAGAGAATCATCTGTCTCACATCACGGGAAAGACGGAGCAAAATAATTCTAAGGAGTGTGCAAAAGAAATAATGTAAAAATATAATGCGAGTGTCCGTCGAATCATAAATCACTATGAAGAAGTGAGTGTTTATATCGATAAGGAACACTAATATGTACGAGTAAACTCAAGAAAACATAAATAATAAAAGTAAAAATAGTATTCGAATCCTTAGATGGGATCGAAACGCCTATGCAGCCAAAAAAGCATCAAAGTCCATGTAGTTCGATAACAGGGAATGGTGGGGTTTAACCCATAAATCCTAAGTTAGAACTTCCTTTAGTTTGTTTTTTAGAAAATGTGCGCAAGTGTAGAGAGTGTGAAAAATGAGGAAATCCTAATTTAGGGTATATAAGAAAACCCCCTTTCTGGCTTTTTTAGATTTTATGAAAATAAGATTTATGTGTAATAAATGATAAAAAGTGTGATTAGTTTTGAGGTGAAGAAATGAAATAAAGGTATATAAAAAATTCGAAGGAAAAATAAACAACTATTACTAATTTAGTGAGTTGTAAATGAATAAGGGTAGACCTTCAAGATAATTTTGATTTTGATTTTATAACAGTAGGAGGACGGTTTTAGTATGGTTAGATGTTGTTAGTGGGCTGAAAAATGAATAAGAGTGATGTAAGAAAACCGAGAGAATGTTTTCAAAAATAGAATTTTCACTCACTGATTTCGAGGGGAATGTTATGATTTTAGAAAGGGACCCTACGAAATGAGGCCATTATCTCCATAAATAGTAAAAAATTAAGGTTTCAGGGGGTATCGATTGCCATTGTCCTTGGCTTGCCTATTGGCATTGCCTTACCTTATTGGTAAAGAGAAGTATATCCTGCCAATATGCAGGGAGTCTGAAGTGCCTATAGGTAATCCAGAACGAACTTTTTCAAAAAATGGGCATACAATACAAATCGTAAGCCCGATTCATGCACGGTCTGGACCATTGGAAAGGGTATTAATAAAAATATTAGAATTCATTGAGCCTTTACCAAAGTCAAAGGGAGCTCAGAAGCCCCCGGTGGTCTCGGGACAAGGAGTTTTTAGAGAAAAAAGGCAAGTATATGCAAATTATGAGGCCTATTTGCACATGGTATTGACCATTGAAAAGAGGATTCAGAGTCCTATGAGATTTCAATGAGCTTAACTCATGTTAGGGAGTTAAACGAGGTCAAAAGGGACTCAGAAGCACCTTGTGGCCTCTCGGAGTAAAAAGGTGAGTAGGCGCGAACTGTGAGGCTAATTCTCACACGTGATGGGACATTGAAAAGGGGATTCAGAGCCCTATGAGGTTTCAATATGCTATATTCAATTTGGAGAGTGGACCAATGTCAAACAAGTCTTAAAAGCACCCGTTGGTCTCTAGATTAAGGTTTAAAGTGGGACATAGGGTCTTATGGTGGGAGGAAAAGTGTTAAGGACTTAAGGAGATTCTTTAGGGGTTACTAAGATGGGGTGTCCATAGAGTCCCTCGATGGGAGAGCTTGAAAATGGTAGAGGTTTACAAAATATAGACACATTATCGTTTATTAGTAGAGGACCCTATTGAGGATTTGAGGGTGATCGATTTAAATAGTTGAGATCGATTCTCGGGACCTTAAAAGTTAAGGTGGTTGATTCAGATGGTTGAGGTCGATCTGTGAACTAGGTTAATTATGCAGTCCTGGGTCAATTTTACGGACCAAAAGAGTTGAGATTACTGATTCAAAGGACCGAGGTCGATTTTGTGGACCTAAAGATTTGAAATGATCGATTTAGGGGGCTGACGTCGATTCTGAGGACCTAAGGAGTTGAAATGACCAATTGAGAGGGTCGAGGTCGATTCTGCGGACCTAAGGACTTAAAATAATTTGTTCATTGGGGTCAAGGTCGATTTTATGGACCTAAGGAGTTAAAATGATCGATTCAGGGGGGTCTAGGCCGATTGTGTGGACCTAAAGAGTTAAATTAATCGATTCAGAGGGTCGAGGCCGACCTTGCCGACCTAAGGAGTTAAAATGATTGATTCAGGGGTCGAGGTTGATTCTGCCGACCTACGGAGTTGAAATGATCATTTTAAGGGGTCAAGGTCGATTCTGTGAACATAAGGATTTAAGACGAGCAATTCAAAGGTCGAGGTTGATTCTGCAGACCTAAGGAGTTACTAACAGTGGTGTTTTTAATCTTGATTCTTTTGGGGAATGATTTAACATTGTGAGTGAAGGCAAACTTGGATTTAGTTTTGCTAATGAGAGTTTCAGTATCACGAGTGCAGACAAACTTGGATTTTGATTCTTCTTGGGATTCATGAGAACTTTGTAAATGGTTTGGTGATCTTTAATAAATTTTCTTGGAGCCAAGATGTACTCGACCTTGAGGGGACTTTTAGGGAGTTTTTGTGAATTTTTAAGGAAAGTTTTAGATTTTTCTAGAATTTTTGTAACAAAATCTGGAGGGGTTTACTGATAGGCATAACCAAGGGGTGACTATTAGCATAGGGCATAGACTCCGGGGATTTTTAGGGAAGGGTAAAGGTCACTGCCGATAGGCAGGTCCAGGAGACTGCCGATCGGCATACCCCTTAGTCCTTATAAAAGGGGGCAACCCTCCTCATTTTTTCACACCTTTATTCGATTGAATATTTCTCTCTCTCTCTCTCTCTCTCTCTCTCTCTCTCTCTCTTTAGGAATCAATTTTGAGTCTATTTTCTTCAAAATAACTCATGAAGAGTACGTCAGATAATAATAACAACTAGATGGTAGCCGATAACTAGGAGGGTTTGGAATAGAGCGCAGTTATGTCGCTAGTATTGGGGAATGAGAATGTGCATGGAAACTTTGAGCCCGCTGCTGATGAGAGGGCTCTGCCGTGGGAGATGACACATCATCTCTCCTCGAGGGTGAAGAACCCTAATAGTTATGTAAGCGTTTTCCCTTTAGTTTCCATTCCTTTTCTTTTTCTTTTCATTCTATCCTTAGGATGCTGAAGGGGTTTTCTTAGTTTTTGTGTAGGTTGACATAGCTTCATCAAGCATTCGCTCTCGAGAGTCGACCGGAATAAAAGAAGTTTGGGAACACCTTTTTGTGGCTATTCAGTTGATGGTCGAGAGGCCGTCGAATTCGACCCATTTGCAGGGGCTTTGGATGACACATCGCGTTCTACAGCGGTATTGCGCGCCTTGAATGAGAGGTTATCTGATACTAACCACATCATCTCCATCTGGGTATTATGTATATGATGTCACTTCCCTGGATGGTCATCAACTAATCGGGCTAGAGTGCGAGGGCTAACCGATAGTGGTGGACCACATCTTGTGCATTTCGAAGGTGGCAGCTCGGGCTGTCTTAGGTGATATAGGGAGTATTGTGTCAGGGGACTCTATTCACATCTCCATTTTAGAGGAAACTTTTTTAGCCTTGCGGATTGATGAGACCAACAGGCAACAAGTTAGGCAAGCAGCCCATTTGTTATTCTACTTCTGTTGGTTGGATTTGTAGGGCGATAAGCGGTGATGTGGTCCACCTGTGGTTTTTTTGTTCCTGAGTATCATCTTAGAGATCTAGTTGTATGACTAGGGGAACTTTGCACTGGCATCCGCATATGATTTTTTGGATGCTTTCAATCGGTGTTGTCGGCAGACTTTTATGGGGCCCACATATCATTTGGAGGTAATCTTTAGATTCAATTTTAATTTATTTTCTTACTATCTTTTTATTTTCATTCCTTTTTACATTTGTAAGAGGTTAGTTTAGATTAGATGGAGGCGTAACCCCTTTTGAGTACAATAATGATAAGTTAACCAACAACACTATTGATTAACTACAGGACACGCAAACACAACTTAGTGAAGATAAACTCAGTTTGAACTCATAAATCTCTCCTGTATAACTCAAAAGATAATAACGAACTCAGAAGTAACTCATTTAGAGGGAGAGAGAAGTAAGCACCCTAGATACACCTTGGCTGGAAGCCAAACACCCCAACCACCCTCAAGGATCTCTGTCAAGTATTAAAGCTCCGTAATAAATGACAATGGTGGGTGAGTAAACTCTCTGGTTTGTAATAAATCTCCCTCTTATGTATATTCTCTCTAGTAATAACTCTTGAACTCTCAAAAAGAAGCTCCTCTCCCCAGAGGTCATTGGGGTCCTTAAATATCCCCCCACACCACTCCCTAGGTAACTCAGTCATTAATAACTGTGAAAGACATCCCTAATACTTTATGTCACAAACATTAAATACCTGATGCACTAGTTAGCTCCACGTCATAGACAATAAATGCCAAGACATGCCTTTTGCCTAACCATTGTGTGTCAGGGGACTGTCATCACAGAGGTGGGTCACCAACTATCTGAGAGCCCCACATACCATGGTGATTTATTCAAGTGCAGATTTGACATTGCCTTGCTGGCTAGTGATATCACATATTGTAGATGTGACAGTAAGTAGAGGGCTATTTGGTTAACAACTCAACGCCCGATGGAACTCAAGGGTACTTCGCCCGAGGTTCCACAGTCAGGGTCCTTTGGTATTTTACCAAGTGTATTTAAGATGGTCAGGACAAGCCCCAACGGTGCCTCACTTCTTAATTCTCCAAACCAAGTCCCTCTAAAGTTCCCATGATGAGGTCATTCTATAGAGCATGAAAGCTCTCCCAGACCCTACCAAGCCTGGTCTCTTGCGAGTACCGTTCGACCTCACAATAAAAATCATTATACTCGTTACATCATTACAATCGTTATAGCTCATATTCAATATAAGCAAAGTTACAATATGACTAAGTAACACAACAAGCTAAAGTATGAGCTATCACGCTAAGCTGCCTCACTTGAGCTACCACGCTGAGCTGCCTCGTTGAGCTTCCACGCTGAGCTACCTCGCTGTCTTAATCCCAAACACTGTTGTTAATGGGGGAATTATCTCTAATCTTAATATTACCTTCAAGCCCCCTCTACATTTTCCCCTTCGTGGAGAGATTTATTATGGGAGCAAGAAATATCTGCACGAAAACTTCTCAATCCAATGAACCTTGGTGTCTCCGTGAAAAAATTATGGCATTGTTTCCTTCATTACAACCAACTGTGGTTAACGCCTCCGGGAAAAAGGAAAATTCTCGCCGATGTACCTGAGTCGAAGCGCTGCAGCTTATCGGCGATTTGGCGAAGGGCCATCACCACTTTTTCCTGTTACTGAGCTTCAAACGTTCTGTCTTTGCTTCCTTGGCTAATTTGGAATTCTCCCGAAATACCTGCTGACTTTCTCAAATACCCATTTTGACTATGGGGAAGTGAAATTCTCTCGTTAGGACTGCCCCTATTATTGAGACTTGTGAAATTCTCCCTATTGGAAGGTAGTACTTTGTTTGGGCTCTGCTACGTCGTCGTTTCGAAAAAGCAAAAAAATTCTCCTCGATGTATCTGAGTCATAATTAAATAACCTTTGGACTAGTGGCGAGGGGACATCGTAGCTTTTTTGAACCGTTGGGGACAACTTATTCGTTGGGATGTATTGGATATGTCTGAGAAAAGAAAAAAAAATTGGCGCCAAACCCCAAAACTTATCTTGGAAGAAACCCTTTCCATCCCCATGCGTCGCTTCATTAATGACGTAATGCTATCTTTTCAACTATCAGGATACTTCTCGAAGTGCCACGTGTCTGTTTGAAATGATTGTAGGCCACTTTTCATGTGTAGTGGTGGGAAACTCAAAAGGCGAACCCATAAATTTCAAACGACTATTATTCAAACACTTAACCATTTTTCTCTTACTTTGCCTTCGTCGTCTTCAACTCCCAGCCTTCTTAGAGAGAAAACCCCCAGAACGTTTTTATTGCCAAGCTTTTACCTGATTTTCTTCTTCCCATCATCTCTTATACCACCACCTATGGTTATACTCCTCCATTTTCATCCATAGCCCTTACTTACCAAGTTATTTCTCTCATCTTCAGTTATTATGGCTTCTTCCCGTGTCCCAAAGGCTACCAACACCGCTGCTCCGCCAATCTCTTCCTCTACCACTTTTTCTGCCGCTGCCACCACTAGCGCCACGCCTTTGGATGTTGCTCGTCAAGAGAAACTAAGTTTTTACTGCCGGTCTCCCATCTTTGGCAAGGATGATGAGTTCTCTGATGCATGCAAGACCTGCCATTTTTTAGCCAAGTACGACCCTTTGCTGCTGGGTGATGAAGACGAAGATTCATCCAAGTGGGGCTTTTTCCCCCTAGAGGGGACTCTACGTTTTCGGTTGGATCGTGGCAACTTCCCTTACTCCTAGATCGATTTTGAAGCACCTGGGGGATCGCCAACTCATTTTTCTACCTAGCACGCACACATGCAGAGATCTCATGCTGTAGCTCTTACCAAGGTTGGTCTTCACTGAGCCAGGTGGTTTGGCCAGTTCACTCTTTCTAAGCATAATGCTGCATTCCAAGTGTTAGTTTCCAGATAGAACATTATAACCCACACATTCTTTGCTGCTTGGGGGGAGTTCACCATTTCGTTGGAAGATATTTGTGAGCTACTTGGGTTTGAACCCATGAGTGAGTTTACTTATCTTGATGAGGCATTGGATGCAGAAGAAACTGCTGATCGAGTTGAGCTAGATCGAATTTGCCGTCATTTCACTGGGTCTTCCAACAAGGCTTAGAGGTATGTTGGGATGCCTTAGTTCGAAATGACGTCTTTGTTGACTAACATTCTTCTTCCCGCTGTGCTGACAAGACCCCTAACTACAGTTCCCCTCTTCGGTACCATAACTGAGGTAAGTAACGCTTAGAGGTATTTCTCCCTTCTTCTGTACTTCTTCCCTATTTCTAACACTTAGCTTCATTTTTTGTAGTTTTCTCCAGATCTTTCCCCACTCCCTTCTCTTGATGGTCTGCCTATTCCCAAATCCAGGGTTGATGTCTTTGCCCAGCTTGGTGGTTCCTCTGTATCCACCAACATTGGGGCATCACTTGGAGGTCGAACGTCCTCTTAAAGTGAGACTCCTATGTTATCCTTGGTACTTTTATTGGCAAAGGATCTTTACCATACGTTGAAGCTTCTTTAGTTAAGGGTGCCATTGAGGATTCTAAGGAGGTAAGCGTGCCCCCAACAGTTCCCACCGTTGTGGCCTCCTTGGTGACTCCCGTCGTTGCTCCAGCCATTGATGAGGTACTTCACTTGTTTCTCTTCGTTTCTTGTTGTTTGTCCTTTATTCTTGACAATGTACAATCTAAAAGAGTTTCATTTCTCAAACTTTTCACAAACTCCACCTATAATGGTGACTTAACAACGAAAATGCTTGTTAAGATTTTTTCATAAACTCCACCTATAACGGTGACTTAACAATGCAAACACTTGTTAAGATTTTTCGCAAACTCCACCTCTAACGGTGACTTAACAACGAAAATGCTTGTTAATATTTTTCGCAAACTCCACCTATAACGGTGACTTAACAATGAAAACGCTTGTTAAGATTTTTATAAACTTCACCTATAACGGTGACTTAACAATGAAAACACTTGTTAAGATTTTTCGCAAACTCCAACTATAAAAGTGACTTAATAATGAAAACATTTGTTAAGATTTTTCATAAACTCCACATATAACGGTGACTTAACAATGAAAATAGTTGTTAAGATTTTTCGCAAACTCCACCTATACCAGTGACTTAACAATGAAAACACTTGTTAAGATTTTTTGCAAACTCCACCTATAACGGTGACTTATCAATGAAAACACTTGTTAAGATTTTTCGCATACTCCACCTATAACGGTGACTTAAAAATGAAAACACTTGTTAAGATTTTTCACTTAACTCATTGTTTCTTGTGCCTGTTCTCAGGTTACTCATGAATCCTTTTCGGTGGGAGAGAAATCTCCACCAGTTCTTTCGCCCATCGCTTCACCCCATCGGGAACTTGCTATTTCAGAAGATTCTAGTCACGACGACTAAGGTTCCACGACTGCTGCTATTGATAGCGAATCTGGTTGTGAGCTTCCTCTGCCCAACTTAGATACTCATGAATTTTGCCTTATGGTCCTTCAGCGTTCTGCTCAAATACCTGCCAGCCATCATTTGGTAATTGAGCATCTTGCAAGCCACCACCCTGAGACTTTCACTGTGGATTGTATGCGTTCTAATATCCCCGTAATGAACCATAGGTTTCAGGCCATGGCGATCGTTGTTGCTGATAGCGTCAGTACTCCTACCGTGAGCGTTAGCAGACCTCTCCTCAACCAATTCTTGGGTTATCTACGGGAGTTAGGCAGAGATGGCTTCCATTTTCACTGGATGATTGGGCACTTAAAGACTTTGAAGAGCCAACGACTGGACAGTCATAGGGAACTGCTATAGAAACATTGGGAGGATCAACGGGCTGAGGAAGCTAAGTTGGCTGAGCTAGAACCTCTACTTGAGGCTGCCAATAAGGAGGTAGTGGACATCGAAGAAGCTATGCGTCTAGCGAAGCTGAAACGAGAGAAACTCCTTATCGAGCGTACACAAGCGTAAATAAAATTAGAGGTTTCTATTAATGCTCAACAGTCTTTCCTGGAAGCTTCTTCGGGCCTACCTGGATATTTTTTCTCTCCTCCAGACCTGTGGTTACTCTTAGGCCAATGAACACTTTCACTTTTATATACATTTTCCTTTTTTTTCTTATGTAATTCTTAGGCAGTAGCTCCCTATTTTTTAATGCCCCGAAGTTTGTGAATGAATGAAAAAGATGTATGTTTTCCTATGCCATTTTTTTATGCTGTAACTGCTTGCGTATATTATGAAGTTCTACAATTATTTCATCTCCACTCAAGTTGCAATAATAGAAATAAAAAACAACTTGTATATTCATAACAACAACTAGATACAACAATGGTCTAAACTTAATTGCTTACACATGATAGACTTTAAACCATTTATTGTTAATCTTGAATGGCTTGTCTTCTTCCATCTTAGAAATTAAGCAATAACCTGAATCATGAGCTTCTTTTACAATGAAAGGTCCCTCCGAATTCGCTGCAAACTTAGGTAGAGGAAGCCCCCTGATATGCTTCACTGATGCCTTTAAAACGAGGTCTCCCTTAACAAACTTTCTTGGTCTCTGAAGCACCTTATACCTTTGACTTGCTTAAGTCTATACTGTATAAGTGTTCAACTAGTTTGGAAATAGTGACAAAATTGGTTGTCTAACCTAGAATCCAAAGAGCCTCAAATCTTATCACTCTAATCCTCTTCACTGATCCATGAAGGTATAAATTGAATCACACTACACACAATTAGAAGTACATACATGTGTATATATTGCTTAAAATTGATTGTGTGATTAATTCCCCTTAAAATGTGGTTTTAATTATTTTTTGGGAATTTTTAAACATTTTTTTGAATAATGTTTTCATTAATAAAAATGTGTTTATAAAATTTGTGGGGTAAAATTTCTATTTTAAAAACTTCATTTTTCACTGGAATGTTGGTTTGGGTAGAATATAAAAGCGCTAGAGAATTCAGGGGACTGCTTGTAAATACTTTGGACGCGCGTGTGTGAGCCACTCATATTGCAACACTTGTCATCCTCCTGGTTCATCTATTTGTGTTTGTTATGTGAGAGGGTTCGCTGGTGGATTGATGATCGTTGGATCAATGCTTATCGATGGTCTGCATGCGTCTTAAACCTATCCGAGTGCCATCCTTTGAACCAATCTCTTTGGACTTAACCACCGCTATTTCATAACCCTTGGATCAAGTCAAAGTTAGAAAGACTTGATCTCAGCCATTGATTCCCTTCGTCGTTCCAGAACCTTCCCTCACCCCTATATAACTCCTCACTTCTCAGCATTTCAAGACTTTTGGGCATTCGCCATTTCTGAGAGAAAAAAATAGAGAGAAGAGAGAAATGAGAGAGAAGAGAGAAAAGAAAAGAGAGAAGAGAGAGAAAGGAGAAACAGTTAGCCAAACCCTAACCCTAAACCTAAACACTTCATTTTCTGAATCAAACCTTCGTATACACCTAACCCCAAACACAACCTTGAGTGTTTGAGAGATAGTGGTTTGTTCATATTGAAGCTGTAACCTCTTTGTCTATGATCTTGTTCACAACTTAAACATTCGTGTGAAGATCTGTGTTTCTTTTTCATAGAAACTTTAGATCTACACTCTGCATGTTACATTTTCACTAGATCTGCATATTTCTTTCTTGATTTAAGAAAATCTTTACTGATTTAGTTTTGAAAATGTTTTATGGTTTCTATTCTTACGAAACTTAACCTTGACCTAGTTGGATTCACACTTGGAGATTTTCAATCTCAAAAATATTTTTAAAACCGAGATTGATTAAGATCTTGACCGATTTTGAAGTGAGATATCCGTGGAATCTGGGTTATATTAAAGGTCAAACAGGTTTTTAATTCTGTAAGAAAGAAAGAAAACAAAATCACAGCATATAGACTTTATATGTAATTTTTCTAGGACTGTCTGTAAAACTAAGTGTGTGTGAGTTCATGCATGTTGATAGGAATCACTTCACAAACACTTAACACACTACTACACTGAAAGTATTGTGTATAAGATCAAAGATCATTGAGTCGACATAAGGAAGCTAAAGCAAAGGAAGTTATCAAACTGGAAAAACATTATCAACAATCAGATCTATGAGAAGTTAGAAGGACACCAAGTGGGGTATATTCCTAAACTTAGAATAGGTTGATTTGTGTGCATGTATGTTGTATTGTTTGTAACTCTTATTTGTTGTTAGTGGATTTTTTACTTTTGTGACTTAGAAGTCACCGTGGATGTTTCTTCTGTTGGGAGAGGTTTTACCACGTTAAAAACTGTGTGTTTATTATCTTCATCTACTAATCTCATTCTATAAGTGTGCTGAATTTTTGAAACTGTCTTAGTTTTAAAAACTGATTACAAAGTCTTAATTACTCTTGAACATAAGTTTTTGTAAACAGATCTTATTGTTTATAATTTTTATTTTCAAAAGAAAAGGGTTTCTTCAACAAACATCTCGGAGTTGCTTATATAGTTTAATCTTGTATTAAACGGCATTAGAAACGTTTTTCAATTGGTATCAGAGCCCTGTTAACTTTTATTTCAAAAAGATCTTGTGTTTCTGAAATCGTTTTCTGAAAAACCTAACTATGGACGAGAAGAATGAAAGGTTTGGTAATCTATCCAGACCTCCACTCTTTGATGGAAACAACTTTGCTTACTGGAAAGTAAGAATGGTTGCCTTAATCCAAGGGACTTTAGGAGATGATGTCTGGGACATTATTGAAAATGGATATACTTATCCTACTAAACCAGCCACTGAAGGAAGTGATGAGAGGGTAAAGAAAATCTTAAGTGAATTTACCCAAGAAGAGAAAACCATTTCTCGAAATAACAATAAAGGCAAGAATGCTATTTTTATGTCTATTAATGAGTATGAGTTCAAGAGAATCTCATCTTGTGCCACTTCTAAGGAAGCATGGGACACATTAATCACTGCCCATGAAGGAGACTCAAGAGTTAAAGCTGCTAAAACTCAAATGCTTATCCAGCAGTACAACTCTTTGATCATGTCTGACTCTGAGTCTTTTGATGACTTTTACATGAACTTAACTGATATAGTTACTAAGTTGCATGCTAATGGTATAACTTATGATAGGAATGAAATTGTCTATAAAATTCTAATATCATTACCACAAAAGTTTTACAGCAAGAGGTATGCTATTGAGGAAATGAGTGATCAAAGCCTTACCCCTGAGTTACTCAATAGCAAACTTAGGACTGTGGAAATGGAATTAGACTTTAAGAAACAATTAAATTATTCACAAAGAAAATAGCCCAACTCTAACTTGAGTTTTGCCTCTAAGATATCTAAACTTGAGACTAATTTGATCAACTCTGACTCTGATGAGGAGTGTGATATAGACAAACTAGATAATCAGATTGCCTTAATGTCTAAACAATTTAAGAAAATTGTTAAATTTAGAAACAAACAGGCAACTAAACAAGGCAAGCCTAATTATCCTACTCTGTCTAATCCCAAACCTCATGAGAGAGGTCTTGACAAACATCCTAAGGACAACAACTCCAGACCCACTAGAGACCTTAAAAAGATTGAATGTTTTAGATGTGGGAAACTAGGTCACATTGCTCACGATTGCAGAGTTAATCTGAATAAAGCCAACACACACAATAGAGCCAATGTCTGTAAAACTTGGAATGATTCAAGTGACTCTGATGAAGAGGAACTTGAGTCATCAAATGAACTTGACCCTTGCATGTCTTTTTATGCTAAGATCATTTACAATGATGATATGCCTGTGTGTGATAATGATGCTCCTACTCCTGCTTGTGTGAATACTGTTTTGACTGGCCTAGATGCTTTATTATCTGAAAATGTTGCTAGTTCTACTACCGTGTGTGTGAGTCAAAGTGATCTCGATAATGACGATGCAAATGGGTGCATGAGTACTAAAACTGAATCGTTAGGGGTCACTGCACACACTTCACTTAGCGACTCAGACACAGATGACCTCCCTGATATCCATACTTTGTATGCTAAAACTCTTAAAAAAGGCACTAGACTTGAGAAGACTGTTAGAGACCTGACTAAGAAATTAGATGACCTAAGTCTTATTGTGAAGCTGAATGCCGAAGAGTACACTACCCAGTGTCTGTCCCATCAATCTGAAATTGAAACTTTTGATAAAAAATTAAAAGAGTTGACTAAAACAAATGAAACCCTGGAAATGAAATACAAGGGAACATTATTAGAACTGGAGGAATTAAAAAGAAAGACTGCTACTGTTTTCAAAAAAAATTCTAAGTTTGAAAACAATTCAAATTGTTTTACTGACTTTGTTGTTGACTCCAAGACCAATTCTGATGATAGAACCGGTATTGGATTTTGCCCTAAGAACAAACCACAAACTACAAAACTTGAACCTATTAAGTTTGTGTCTGGGGGCAAAAGACCAATTGAAACATGTCCAGACTTTCATTTTATTAAAAAGGAATTTGATCAAAAGCAACAACAGAAAGACATTGGAGAGTCTAGTAATTCTAAGGCTGACACTGCACTTAAGACTAAATACGTCTGTCCTTTGATCAGAAAGGCTGATTCTACCTATAAGACCATACCTCCTAGGAATAGCACTACTGAACAGAATGCTGTTAAACCTATCTTTAGAAGTTTTCCTAAGGAAGTTCATCCCTCAAGCAATCAATATTGCTCCGACTGTGACATTTATGGTCATTCCTTTGAAGGTTGTTATGCTAGGCGTCTAAACACGCCTGTGTACAATACCTCTGTCTACAAGAACTTTAACTATTCTAGGCAAAATCGTAACCATTATGTCCTTCCAAGACAACCTGATAAGAACTCTAACTACCGAAATAGAAAGACCAAAACTAAGAGTTCATTTAAGAGAAAGGTTCCCAGAAACTTTCCTAAACCAAAAGCTCAAATTTTCCACAATAATCAGTTTGCTGCTCCAAATGTTTTTCGACAAAAAGTTGTTTCTCGAAAATTTTATCAAATGAGGGCAAACGTGCGCAAAATTAAAACTAGAGCTATTTGGGTTAGAAAAGATGATCTTTTACCCCAAATGAAGTGTAACATTGTTATCACTGCCTTAAAAGCTGAACACACTTCATCTGGTTGGTACTTAGATTCAGGATGTTCCAAACATATGACAGGAGATGAAACAAAACTTTTAAACAAAACCAGATTTGCTGGTGGAAAAGTAGTTTTTGGTGACGGAGTTTCATCCCAGATCATAGGTAAAGGAACCCTAAAAGAAGAAGGAATGCCTGTTCTCGAAAATGTTCTATTAGTTAAAGGTCTTAAAGCCAGTCTCCTAAGTATATCACATTTTTGTGACTCTGACCATACAGTTACCTTTTCAAAGAACAATTTTAAAATTCTAAATGATAAAGGTAAATGCATTATTACCGGTTTTAGAACACCTGACAATTGTTATACTGTCAAGACTGGTTCTGAAACCTGTAACATTGTCAGAATGGATGACAATGAAATCTGGCATAATCGTATGGGTCACTTAAGTTATGATATCCTTGGTAGATTGTCCAGTCAAGAGATCGTTAGAGGTGTTCCTAAAATTAAACCTATTTCCAGTGTTGCCTGTGGTCATTGCCAGGAAGGAAAAATAGTTAAGACTTCGCATAAAAAGGTTAAAGACATTCTCACCTCTAGACCTCTAGATCTCATCCATATGGACCTTATTGGTCCCTCTAGAACTGTTAGTCTTTGTGGACACAGTTATATCCTAGTCATGGTTGATGATTTCACACGATTCACTTGGGTTGCCTTCTTGAAACATAAATCTGACACGTTTTGAGAATTTTTTAAAAATTTTACTAAGAATTGAAAATGAGAAGGACACACAAGTCAATCGTATTCGTAGCGATAGAGGGGGAGAATTCATAGACACAGGAATAGTTGAATATTGTGACTACAACGGTTACAAACACGAATTCAACGCCCCTAAGACTCCTCAGCAGAACGGTGTTGTCGAAAGGAAAAACCGAACTCTTCAAGAGATGGCACGAGTCATGCTCCATGCCAAATCCCTACCTAAATACTTTTGGGTAGAATCTATTAGAACTGCCTGTCATATCACTAATAGGGTTTACCTTAGGAAAAACTCTAAACAAACCCCTTATGAGTTGTGGTACGGTAAGAAGCCTAATCTGAAATATCTAAGAACTTTCGGAAGTCAGTGTTATGTCTGTAAAGACAGAGAACATCTGTCTAAATTCGAGACACGTGGTGATAAAGCCATCTTCTTAGGATACTCCCCAAACAGTCGTGCTTATCGTATATACAATCTACGTACTAAGGCCCTTATGGAATCGATAAATGCAATTGTAAGCGACACTATTGTCGAAAATAAGATATCTGAATCATCTATTGTGGTTGAATATGAAAATGATTTCAAAAATGATTCACCAGAAATAGATGACTCATTACCTAGTGAGAGTCCAAAAGTACCTGGCTCGGTCTCTAAAGATCATCCCATTGATAACGTGGTCGGTAATCCTAATGAGCCAGTTCGTACTAGATCCCAGTTAAGAAATTATGCTAATTATGCATGTTTCGTCTCCCTTGTGGAACCAAAAAATGTTAATGAAGCATTGAATGACACACACTGGATTTCTGCTATGCAGGAAGAACTTTTACAATTTGTCATTCACGATGTCTGGTATCTTGTACCGCGGCCTTAAAATAAAAATGTTATTGGGACACGTTGGATTTTTAAGAACAAATCTGATGAAAATGGGGTGATTCTTAGAAACAAAGCTAGACTTGTTGCTCAAGGTTACTCTCAAATAGAAGGGATAGATTTTAGCGAGACGTTTGCCCCTGTCACTCATCTTGAATCTGTTCGACTTCTTTTCGCCATAGCGTGTCACTTAAAATTCACACTTTATCAAATGGATGTCAAATCTGCCTTCCTCAATGGAATTCTGTCCGAAGAAACGTATGTAGAACAACCCAAAGGGTTCATTGACCCTAAATACCCTAACCATGTATTTCGTCTAAAAAAGGCTCTGTATGGTTAAAACAAGCTCCTCGAGCTTGGTATGAACGCCTTTCCAACTTTTTGTTGGATAAGGGTTTTAAGAGAGGAGGAAATGACCAGACTCTCTTTGTCAAACATTTTGACAAAAACATTATTATAGCTCAAGTATATGTAGACGACATCATTTTCGGGTCAACTTCAAACTCTGAAGTTAAATCCTTTTCTGCCATTATGCATAAGGAGTTTCACATGTCCCTTATGGGGGAGCTACAACTTTTCTTAGGATTTCAAGTGAAACAGAATTCTGATGGACTATTTGTTTCTCAAACTAAGTATGCCTTAGATCTTGTTAAGAAATTTGGTTTAGATAATGCTAAAGTTGCCAAAACACCTATGAGTACTACTGTTAAATTAAGCAAAGATGAAAATGGTAAGTCAGTTGATTCCACACTTTATCGTAGTATGATTGGTAGCCTACTCTATCTAACTGCCTCACGACCAGACATAATGTATGCTGTATGTCTGTGTGCTCGTTACCAGAATAACCCTAAAGAGAGCCATTTATTGAGTCTAAAACGTATAATAAAGTACATAAAAGGCACTCTCAATCTTGGACTTAGGTACACTAATGATACCTGTAGCACCATCATAGGGTATACTGATGCTGATTGGGCCGGGTGTACTGATGATAGTAAAAGTACATCAGGTGCCTGTTATTATGTCGGCAATAATTTAGTTGGTTGGAGTAGCAAAAAATAGAATTGCACATCTTTATCTACGGCTGAGTCCGAATATATAGCAGCAGGAAGTTGCTGTGCTCAATTGTTATGGATAAAACAGATGTTAAGCGACTATGGGATTAAAGAAGATCAGTTACAACTATATTGTGACAATCAAAGCGCTATTAACATATCTAAAAACCCGGTTCAACACTCGCGAACTAAGAATATTAAAATAAGACATCATTTTATACGCGAACTTGTTGAAACTAAGGAGTTAGAAATTCATTACCTACCTACTGATCTGCAACTTGCAGACATGTTCACTAAACCTCTAGACTATAATAGATTTCTGTATTTGCGAAATTATATAGGTATGGTATGCGCTGATTAAACTCTTAAGACCTTAAGTATTACCCTTTGTCCATTTGAGACAAAATGGGGGAGAAATTTGAGTCTTACGAGTTCAATGTTTTGTTCACATTTCATCTAAACTGCTTGATCTTAGTGTGTATATTTACAGGAATCTCTTCTACTGATTGTCTACCATTTCTAGTGTACAAATTTGTAAATAGTTGAGTAATGTAATTTTTGACTTTCTAGGAAATGGGTAGATAGTATCTTTTGTATAGGACTAGGTTTTATTTTTTTTGGTTCCCTACGAGTTTTAAGCTAACTCAAAGGAGATTTTGTCTCATATTTCCAAAGGGGGAGATTGAATCACCTTATACCTTTGACTTGCTTAAGTCTATACTGTATAAGTGTTCAACTAGTTTGGAAATAGTGACAAAATTGGTTGTCTAACCTAGAATCCAAAGAGCCTCAGATCTTATCTCTCTAATCCTCTTCAATGATCCATGAAGGTATAAATTGAATCACACTACACACAATTAGAAGTGCATACATGTGTACATATTGCTTAAAATTGATTGTGTGATTAATTCCCCTTAAAATGTGGTTTTAATTATTTTTTGGGAATTTTTAAACATTTTTTTGAATAATGTTTTCATTAATAAAAATGTGTTTATAAAATTTGTGGGGTAAAATTTCTGTTTTAAAAACTTCATTTTTCACTGGAATGTTGGTTTGGGTAGAATATAAAAGCGCTAAAGAATTCAGGGGACTGCTTGTAAATACTTTGGACGCGCGTGTGTGAGCCACTCATATTGCAACACTTGTCATCCTCCTGGTTCATCTATTGGTGTTTGTTATGTGAGAGGGTTCGCTGGTGGATTGATGTCCGAGTGCCATCCTTTGAACCAATCTCTTTGGACTTAACCACCACTATTTCATAACCCTTGGATCAAGTCAAAGTTAGAAAGACTTGATCTCAGCCATTGATTCCCTTCGTCGTTCCAGAACCTTCCCTCACCCCTATATAAACTCCTCACTTCTCAGCATTTCAAGACTTTTGGGCATTCGTCATTTCTGAGAGAAAAAAATAGAGAGAAGAGAGAAGTGAGAGAGAAGAGAGAAAAGAAAAGAGTGAAGAGAGAGAAAGGAGAAACAGTTAGCCAAACCCTAACCCTAAACCTAAACACTTCATTTTCTGAATCAAACCTTCGTATACACCTAACCCCAAACACAACCTTGAGTGTTTAAGAGAGAGTGGTTTGTTCATATTGAAGCTGTAACCTCTTTGTCTATGATCTTGTTCACAACTTAAACATTCGTGTGAAGATCTGTGTTTCTTTTTCATAGAAACTTTAGATCTACACTTTGCATGTTACATTTTCACTAGATCTGCATATTTCTTTCTTGATTTAAGAAAATCTTTACTGATTTAGTTTTGAAAATGTTTTATGGTTTCTATTCTTACGAAACTTAACCTTGACCTAGTTGGATTCACACTTGGAGATTTTCAATCTCAAAAATATTTTTAAAACCGAGATTGATTAAGATCTTGACCGATTTTGAAGCGAGATATCCTTGGAATCTGGGTTATATTAAAGGTCAAACAGGTTTTTAGTTCTGTAAGAAAGAAAGAAAACAAAATCACAGCACATAGACTTTATATGTAATTTTTCTAGGACTGTCTGTAAAACTAAGTGTGTGTGAGTTCATGCATGTTGATAGGAATCACTTCACAAACACTTAACACACTACTACACTGAAAGTGTTGTGTATAAGATCAAAGATCATTGAGTCGACATAAGGAAGCTAAAGGAAAGGAAGTTATCAAACTGGAAAAACATCATCAACAATCAGATCTATGAGAAGTTAGAAGGACACCAAGTGGGGTATATTCCTAAACTTAGAATAGGTTGATTTGTGTGCATGTATGTTGTATTGTTTGTAACTCTTATTTGTTGTTAGTGGATTTTTTACTTTTGTGACTTAGAAGTCACCGTGGATGTTTCCTCTGTTGGGAGAGGTTTTACCACGTTAAAAACTGTGTGTTGATTATCTTCATCTACTCATCTCATTCTATAAGTGTGCTGAATTTTTGAAACTGTCTTAGTTTTAAAAATTGATTACAAAGTCTTAATTACTCTCGAACATAAGTTTTTGTAAACACATCTTGTTGTTTATAATTTTTATTTTCAAAAGAAAAGGGTTTCTTCAAAAAACATATCGGAGTTGCTTATATAGTTTAATCTTGTATTAAACGGCATTAGCAACATTTTTCAGTCTCACCAAGTTATCATATGCCCTGGAGAGCTGCTTTGTATACATTTAAAAATTCTGCATCGCATTATCTCTGTGTTCATCCAACGCTTCCAACTGCACATGTCTGTTCTGAGGGAGTATGCTACTTCGCAAGGCATATCGAGCAAAGGGAACTTCCAACTCTACCGGGAGAATTACCTCAGCCCCATAAATAAGGGAGAACGGAGTATACCCTGTGGGCTTCCTCTTGGTTGTTCGATAGGCCCACAATACAACTGGTATCTTGTCATCCCACAATCATGGGAAATCCTCCTTCGTTTTAGCCAAAATATTAACCAAGGTTTTGTTAGTTGCTTCGGCTTGACTGTTTCCCTTTGGGTATGCCACCGTTGAAGTATGATGAACAATGGAGTACTTGTCTGTGAGTATTGTTACCTCTGAATTGATGAAGGGGGTTTCGTTATCTGAGAGAATATCTTTTGGAATCCCAAAACGATAAATGATGTATTCTCTAATGAAGTTGATCACTACACCTGTTATTTCCATTTTCAGTGGTATCGCTTCAGCCCACTTTATAAAACACTCTGTTGCTACTAGTATCCAGATCTTCCCCCTCGAAGAAGGATGTATTGCCCCTACTAGGTCAAATGCCCAAGTGTGAAAAGGATAAGGAGTCGCCAGGGATTGTAGGTCCATCGATGGGGTATGGATCATATTTCCATAAAGTTGGCAAGCATTATATTTTTGAACGAACTTAACAGAGTCCTTCTCCATCATTGGCCAATAATACCCCAATTTCATTAACTGGTCATACAACTTGGCCCCTCCTATGTGAGCTGGATTATGCGCTTATTTGAGAACTTCAGCTGCTTCTTCCTTTATGATGCAATGCAATGGCCTATTAAAGTAGCCCCTTCGATAAAGATGCCCTTCCTGAACGTAGAACCTCAGGGCCCTTTGCTTATGTCCTATCACATAGAGTTTCTCTATTGGGATAACTCTATCTTTAATGAAGTCTATATAGGGCTCCCTCCAATATGATTGAGCTTTAACAAAATGATATTCCGCTGCCTCGAAGAATAGTTAACACTTATCTCACTTTCGTTGTAGCTCTAATGCGTCCTGTTTTATTCTAGGCCAGAAATATCCCCCCTTTGAATTCTCCTTTAAAGAGGTATCTCAGTTGTTTCGCAGTGCTCTTCATATTTTTTCTTCAACCTCCGCTCCGCTTCTTCCGGGCCGATGCATTTGACAACCATCCTCCTGTGTTTCTAAAATAAAGGTTTCCCTAATTTGTAAAGTATTAGGCTAATTCCCTCATCTCCATTGCGCCTTCCACAGACTCCAGTTGTTTTCTAATCTCTCCCCTCCAGTCAGCATCCTCCTCTATCGGCAGAACCGTTTGTACCACCGAGGGAGGTGTTCTTCGTTGGAACATAACTGTAGTTATATTATCTCTCATGACCATCTTCTAAGCAATGGTAGCATAGGCGTCTGGATGGCATTCATCGTTTGGTGATGTCTCTTGATCTTGCTCTGATGGAACTGACAGAGAAACCTCTGAATGATTATTCTGTATGGTGCCAGACTTAGGTGTTTCAATGCATATTCTCCATTCACTTGCTGAATCACCAAGTTCGAATCACCCTTGATGCAAAGTGAACAAATTCCCATTCGAAGGGCCTCCAGGAACCCCAGTACCAACGCTTCGTACTCTATTTTATTATTGGAATAAGGGAAATCTAACTTGTAGGAAAGACAAATCTCCTCCATTCCTCTTGAAAGAATAACCCCTGATCCTCCTTTCTTTTCTGCCAAAGATCTATTAAACTGCATCGTCCATTCTTCATTGCTTGCATCCAAGTAATTGGCCTGCAAGTCTTCACACCGAATACTTTCTCTAGGTGGTTCAAACGTCCCAGAGGTGAAGATTGCCAAGAGGTTTGGGTACACCTGGCTCTTGATTGCGCAAGGGACCACACACTTCAAGTCATATTCTGAGAGAATGAGGAACCACCTAGCTACCCTACCAATCAATATAGTTCTTGTCATAAAAAACTTAATAGGATCACATATGGTTACAATATGAATTATAAAAGATAGCATATAATGTCTAAGTTTTTGCGCTACAAAGACTAAGGCTAAATAGTGCCTTTCTAAGATACTATACCTGACCTCTGGCCCATGTCTGATTCTACTGAGATAGTAGACTGAACATTCTTGCCCGTCAATCTCTTGCGCCAACAGAGCTCCAACGGACCTCGTGGTGGATGTGAGGTATAACTCTAACGATATTCTTGCCTTTGGGGGAACCATGATCTGTGGTGAAACGAGCAAATTCATCAGCCTAGTGAGAGACTCTTGGTGAACCTCCTCCCACTTGAATTTTGTGTTCTTTCGTAAAAGCTTCATCAATGGGTGTGTTATTTCGGCCAATCCGGGCACAAATCTTCTAAGGTAGGAAACTTTACCGAGGAAACTCTTCAGCTCCTTCACCATTCTTGGACTTGGCATCTCCAAGATCGCTCGCTATTTGTCCTAGTCCATCTACACCCCCTATCTATCAACCACAAAACCTAGAAACTTTCCACTTGTTACTCCGAAGATGCACTTTAGTGGGTTCATTTTCAGCTTATACTTCCTGCATCGGGCAAACACCTTCCTGAAATCGCTCAGATGGGACTCCTCCTTCCTCGATTTGATGACCAAATCATCTACATAAAATTCCACGAATTTGTGAAAAAAGTCATGGAAAATGGCCATCATTGTTCTTTGGTAAGTAGCCCCAGCATTCTTGAGTCCAAACGGCATTACTTTGTACATAAAGTTGCCCAATGGGGTTCTAAACGCCATTTTCTCTGCATTCGTGGGGTGAATCTTGATCTGGTTGTACCCTACATACCCATCCATGAAGTTGTACATCTCATGACCAGCCGTTGCATTTATCAAGCTCTCAATGGATGGTAGAGGGAACTCATACTTGGGGAAAGCCCTATTCAAGTCTCTGAAATCCACACAAATCCTTATTTGATTTTTGTCTTTCTTTCCCACCAGGATAATGCTAGACAGCCATAGTGGGTGCTGTATCGATTTACTGAACCCTACCGTCAATAAGCATTGGACCTCTTCCTTGATCTTCAAGTCCAGCTCAGGCATGTACGTCCTCATTGCTTACTTCACCAAAATTGCTGAAGGCATTACGTTCAACTTGTGGCAGCTTACTTCATCATCTAGCCCTTCTATCTCTGTGTATTTCCACGTAAAAATGTCTATGAACTACCGAATCAACTCAACTAATGCCCCTCATTTCTCCTTACTGAGATCCTTCATGATGAAGATGGGCCTTGGATCATCCTCTTCCTTTTCCAGGTTTAACTGTTCCAACTCTTGTGCTTGTGGCTTTGGTTGATCTTCTATATAGTCTGGTTCTTCGACAACATCTTCCACAAACTCCTGTATGTTGGAGTTGTCTATAACCATACATTACCCCTGTTGATCCACCAGAAAACACTCATATATCGGGTGAGCCTCCTCATCAGTTTCTTCGGCCGCCCGTTCACACCATTATAAATGATAAACTACCTTTCCTTCTTCGATAATAACCTTTTTAAACTGTCTGCTGGCAGTTGCAACTACCTTCCTCTTCTTCTCTCTAGAAGCCTCAACAACTCTTCCTCCTGAAAATCGATTCAGCACATTTTGTCGTTGGACCTCATGCTCCATTGGATCCATTCTGGGCCTCATTTTGTCTTTGAATTATTTTAAGATGTTTTGATGACGAGGGACCACCTGGTGGGCTTCTTCTGCCATCACTCCTTTGCTGCTTGCAACTTCATTATTCTGCTCATTCAAGGGCCCCGTCCTTTCTCTGATCGAGGGAACCCACGCTCCCTCTATTCTTCTCGTTAGGACTCCAATGTCCTCCTCTAATTCTGTGTAAAATGCTGCATCTACCAGGTAAGCTTTTTTGATAGTGAAGGGCCTCTTCGTAGCTCTAATGGTCACCTCCGTTCCTTTGATATTCGCCTTGGCGCATTGGTGATACGTCAAAGGAACTAGCCCTTGGTTGTGCATCCACACCCTTCCAATCAAAAGATGGTAGGAAGTTTCACTCTCTATCACATGGAATTTTATGTGGGAGCTTAGATTTCCCATCACAATCCCAACGTTCATATAACCAATGGACTTGGAAGACTGATTGTCTTAACTTGAAATCACTAATGGAACGGGGACTAACCTTTCCTTTGGAATATTAGCTGCGTGGAAAGAATTGATTGGCATGATGTTGATGGAGGCTCCCCCATCCATAAGAGCCCTTGCAAAGCTAACCCCATTGACACTGGCAGTTACATACAAGGGCTTATTATGAGGGAATCTCACGGCCCTATCTGCATCGCTGAAAGTTATCTCTGACAGAAACCTCTTTACCAACCTGGCCATGGGTCCCTTCCATCTCAGCGAAGGGACTACGTTCTTCCTTACAATATCAAGGATTGCCTGGGTTATCTCCAACCTACTTTCCTTTGGTATCCCCACATGGTCGAAGAACCAGGCAAACTTTGGGGACTTAGACACTGCACAGTATTCTATAGCTTGATATACTTTTTCTCCTTCAAAGTTGTATACGTCCTCCACATCTTTATCACTTGCTTCATCATAAGCTAACACTACGTTAGACATTCCCCTAGTGCAATCTTCCAAATATTCTTCAAACTCCTCCTGCTTCGTCATTAGCTCCCTTACTTCTCTTTCTGCCTCCTTGTTGTAGGCCGCCACCAGATTAGCCCCATGTGCTAGGAGTGGGTTGTTGTTAACATTTTGCGAATGGATTTTCAACGTTCCCACCTTCACATATTTATCGATGATTCTTCTTAGCGTGAAACAACTCTCCCTTGGATGTTGGATCTTTCGATGGATCTGGCAATATTTGGGATCCGCTCTTGTTGCTTCGTCTGGTTCTCCCGCGGGGATGCCCTTTGGTTTATACACCGTTCCTCCTTGAACCATAGCGTTGTAACATCTGACAGCCTCCTCTACTGTACAAGGCAACGGGGGTGGATCCTCCCTATCTGTCCCAAACTTTCTCTTTTTGTCCCTCTTCGTTAGTTTGCCCCCATCTTCTCCTTCGATATATCCCACCCATAGGGGCTGAGACCTCCCTTCCACAGGTTGCATCGACTACCTAAACATCATGGGAACTACCACTCGATTTGGTCGTACCACCAACGAGATATTCCTTGCTACTTTTAGGAACGCCGCAAAAGTCCCCTCGCGCATCTCATTAATAAGATGGCAGATGTACTCAGGAAGCAGTCCTTCTGCGCAGATCTGTAGTCTCTTGGATTCTTTGGCCTCCTCCCTCACATCGAGGGACCTTTACCTGAACCTTCGAACGTATGCCACCACCTCTTTCCCTGGTCGTTGCTTCTCTCTCCCCAGTTGGGTCAAGGTGAACTTGTCTTCTGCCAGAAAGAACTTCTGGACGAACAAAACGTGCATATTTTCCCACGTGGAAACACTCTTAAGAGCGAAATGAGAATACCAAGTATATGACTTATCAGTTAAGGATTTAGAAAATTCCCTCAACCTGAGTTTCTTGTTGTTGTTGTAGTGTGCCCCCAAATGTTCCACGAAGCGTTTAATGTGCTATTTCGGGTACCCACCCTTTTCGGTATATTTTTCAAAGATAGGAGGAATATAATCTTTTGGGTAGGGATCATTATTTTACTCCTGAGGGTAAGGCGTTCAAAAGTCATCATAAACCAAAGCTACCTCGCCAGCAGATTGTGAGGCAGCTTGCATGAATTTCAGCATCTCTTTCTGCATCTCCTCCATAGCTGATGCTGTTGAAGGAACGACCAGAGGGACCATGGGTGGAGTGCCCATTGCAGCTGGAGAAATCATCACAGTTGGAACGGTTGATACTCCTAGAGTTCTCACTATTGGATTTATAATAAAGGGTATACTTGCTGGGACCGTTGGGGCTGTCCCTGGTGTCACAAAGGAGTTGGCTTCAAATCCCCCCAACACTGTTTAAGCTACAGGAGTTTGCAAAAACTCGTAAAAGTTATTCATGAGGAGTGCCACATGGGCTGATCCCAACCCAGCTCTCGTGGAAGCTTATGTCACCCCTGGAATGTCTGTCGCCGTTTGAACTGGAGGTACCTCCGGTAGAGGGGCTCCGTCCCTTGAAGCCTCCAACTCTCTCGCCGCCTGTTCTTCATTGTGTTGAATGTCATCAAAATTAAGTCTTCGATTAACGTTATCCTGTGCCATAATCCTTGCTTAGAGAATGCCTCTCCAGCAGAGTGCCAAATGTAAGAGGGTAGTTTAGATTAGATGGAGGCGTAACCCCTTTTGAGTACAGTAATAATAAGTTAACCAACAACACTATTGATTAACTACACTACATGCAAACACAACTTAGTGAAGATTAACTCAGTTTGAACTCACAAATCTCTCGTGTATAACTCAAAAGATAATAACGAACTCAGAATTAACTCATTTAGAGGGGGAGAGAAGGAAGCACCCTAGATACACCTTAGAAGGCAGTCAAACACCCCAACCACCCTCAAAGATCTCTGTCAAGTATTAAAGCTCCGTAATAAATGACAACTGTGGGTGAGTAAACTCTCTAGTTTGTAATAAATCTCCCTCTAATGTATATTCTCTCTAGTAATAACTCCCGAACTCTAAAAAAGAACCTCCTCTCCCCATAGGTGGTTGGGGTCCTTAAATAGCCCCCACACCACTCCCGAGATAACTCAGTCATTAATAACTATGAAAGACATTCCTCATACTTTATGTCACAAACATTAAATACCTGATGCACTAGTTAGCTCCACGTCATAGACATTAAATGTCAAGACATGCCTTTTGCCTAACCACTGTGTGTCAGGGGACTGTCGTCACAGAGGTGGATCACCAGTTGTCTGACAGCCCCACATACCATGATGGTTTACTCAAGTTCAGATTTGACATTGCCTTGTTGGCTAGTGACATCACATATGGTAGATGTGACATTAAGTTGAGGGCTGTTTGGTTCATAACTCAATGCCCGATGGAACTCAAGGCTGCTCCGCCCGAGGTTCCACGGTCAGGGTCATTTGGTGTTTTACCAGGTGTATCTAATATGGTCAGGACAAGCCCCAACGGTGCTCACTTCTCAATCCTCCAAACCAAGTCCCACTAAAGTTCCCACGGCAAGGTCGTTCGATAGAGCATGGAAGCTCTCCTAGGCCCTGCCAAGCCTGGTCTCTCGCGAGTACCATTTGACCTCACACTAAAAATCATCATACTCATTACATCATTACAATCGTTATAGCTCATAGTCATTATAAGAAAAGGTACAATACGACTAAGTAACATAACATGCTAAAGTATGAGCTGCCACACTAAGCTGCCTCGCTTGAGCTGCCATGCTGAGCTGCCTCGTTGAGCTGCCACGCTGAGCTGCCTCGCTGTCTTAATCCCAAACACTGTTGTTAATGGGGGAATTATCTCTAATCTTAAGATTACCTTCAATCCCCCTCTACAACATTTATACCACCTTCTATAGACATGATTTTATAAGGTGATTAGGCACAACGTCAGGTTGATATCCTTACAGGCGAGCAAGCTAGGGAATTTCACAAGGATGTATACGTGGAGAACAAAAGATCGAACCAACCCCTCACTTTAAAGGGCGTCTGGGCAGTGCTCGACACCCTGACGAGAAATCAGGGTAGGCTTCTGATAGAAAAACTTTTGCGTGTATCTTTTTTCTTTTGTCGCTGCTTGAAAAGCTTTTCTAGTCAAAACCTTATAGTACCTACAAAATAATACAATCTCAAGTGTAGAGGTAAATAAGAGTATCAATCCACTTCTAAGTGGGTAAGGCAAAGGGAACAAAATTATAATTCACATTTTTTTTTCTTTTTGGGCTTTTTTA
This sequence comes from Sambucus nigra, assembly GCA_949130495.1. Taxonomy (NCBI): domain Eukaryota; kingdom Viridiplantae; phylum Streptophyta; class Magnoliopsida; order Dipsacales; family Adoxaceae; genus Sambucus; species Sambucus nigra. Next base: position 581,546,630 of record OX422211.1, on the reverse strand, counting down.
CTTTTTCTACTTTTTTTTAGCTTTTTTAAATATTAAAACAAATGGGTGAGGTGATGATTTAAACTAAACTAAACTAAATGTGAGAGAAAAACAACTAACTAGAAAGTTACTAAAATGAGAAATAAAGTCTAAACTAAAAATAAGAGATAAATGAGGTAAATAATTGTGAGAACAATCAAGGAATGGGATTACACCAAAAATTTTAGCTATTTTAATTGAAAACGTCGTGTAATACTGATTTAAATTAAATTCGATTCGCAAGATTCCAAGTAACCCTTATTTAATTCGAGTCTATTTAGAAACAGCCCATAAACAAACAACTACGTGTGTGTGTGTGTGTGTCAAACCATAAATAAAGCATGCGACACAAAGTTAAGGAAAAATCCCCGCAGGGCAAAACCTTTTATTTCACTATAATAAGTAAATCGCAACTTACACAGATTACAATGAAATACAGTGACACACGAATACCCGCAGGCGTCGATCGGTGTCGTCAGCAATGAATCCACACGCAGCGAACCCACATGAACCTCAGTCTAATTAACAAAGGAAGAACAGCAGCACTCCTCAATGACACGCAGCCATAAAACTTTGTAGAGACTCCCTCGGCAATGGCACGCAGCCCTCGGTTGCAAAGATCTCTCCACAAAGGTTTGAACAAACACAAGGTTGTGTTCTTGGGTTACCAAAAAGATTCACAAAGGTTTGGCAATTGTGTGAATCAAAACATGAGTCTTGGGACTCAAAAATATGAAGACTAGAGGTATTTGGACTCTCAAAAACGTCTTCTAAAGTCTTACAAAACAACTCCCCCGAAGTTGGTATTTATAGGAAAAAATATGAAGAGTCCCATGTTCTTAAAACTCTAAAATTCTATCCAGCGTACAAAAAAAACAGCATTCTTTAAGGAATTTTCTCCATCTTTAAAAGGTCATAACTCCTTCATCGTAGCTCGGATTGAGGTGCCGTTTTTTCCAGTATCTTCTTTGCGACGAGCTCTTCAACTTTCCAGTTGACCAGACCTTCGAACTATGGATGTAAAATTACGAAAATGACCTTGAACACTCCTATCTTGCCTTTTTTTCACTGTTTTAACTTCCCTTGCGTACAACTTGCATTAAGTCCCTAAAATCTTGGAACGTGAAGTCGTTGAGGCAGATGTGGGACATATTAATGGAGATGTTGAATGCTTGATTCCCGGAATTCGGATAGAGGCCGTCATGTGAGATCGTGAGGTGACGTGCCAAATGTAGCGGCGTACGACATACACAAATGTAACATGTTGGACATGAGAAAAATGTCCTTACAAATCTCCCCCTATGTCTATGCCGGTACATACATAAAAAATCCGAATTATCAAATAATAAATTTGCCTATACAAATCTACCCTTCCATGAACCCAAAACTGGAAAGATACAAATGAATAAGTCTTCATCGTTTGTTCTTCAAATCTTCAGGTTTCTCAAATCTTTTCTCATCAGGGTGTGCAATTCAGAGATCATCAATGAAGTACCTACACACATGAGATAAATAAAAAATACCAAGTGACATATCGAGTTTGAAATGAGATAAACATAGATACCAATAAATGATAAGCATAAGTTAACTCTCAAAAACTCCCCCAAAATAAGATAATTCTTTCTCCCCCTTTTTATGATGTCCCCAAATAGACAAATAAGAAGAATGAATCAAACAAGCAAAATCAGGGTGTCACGGTATACAAATCAAGGCATCAATCAAATGGCAAACGTGCTCTTGCAAGGAGATGCTCAAAAAAAATCTTCACAAACTATTTTTGATTTTTTTTTCAATTTTTAGTACAAAAAAAATAGATACCATTTGAAAAAAAATATGATACAAAAATCACACCATGGATTTAGACTCAAATAACCAAGTCATGGAAATGGAATGAATGGGTGTGAACACATTCGATAGGTAAATCAACTCAATCAATCATATGTGCACGATGCATATGTGTACCCCTAACGAATGAGCATCAAAAGTATCGTTAGGTGTAAAAATTTGTTGAATTTAAATGACATCGTCTTATGCAAATCAACAAATCAAAGTCAAATGATTTCCACACCAATAACGTCCAAGACTATAAAGCGCATTTTCAAGCATATCAAGGACGTGCAAACCCGTTTTAAATTCTCCAACCAAACTCCCTCGAATATATTATCTTTTAGAGGTAATCTAAATTCTCAAACTTTGGAGAATTGGTGCAAAAACCTAAATGGCCCATAATTGGCATGAATATCTTTTTATTGCCTTTCAATTTTTTCGAGCTCTTTTAAACCTCTTTGGACCCCGGATAATAAAATTCCTCCATTTTTTAGGTCCTTTCTAACGGTGGCTTTTGCGCAAAGGATTAGATAATTACCTTTCGCAGCCCCTCCCCGTTCTCAATTAAACACACAAACTCACAAAACGGTTTTTATATGCACAATTTCCTTATCAAAATTTATCGCGCTTGGTTTGTTTTAAGGACAGGATTGAAGTGAAAACACCCAACCAACATGTGATAAGACAAGCACAATAATCAAACAAATCCGTGCATGTGTGCAATAAAGGATAAAGTGAGTCAAACATGTAGTAAGTAACACTTAATTACATCTTACTGACTCCAAACATTATAAAGCACATGGATGAATTGACCTATTGTCTCAAGACACTATCAAATAGTCACATAAAAATAATGAAATGATGTTGTGACTTAGTCATCCAAAGTTTTTATCCATAAACGGTGCAAACAAAAAAACAAAAATCTTTTTGGATTTTTTTTCAAAATTTTATCAAAATAAAATCTTTTTGTATTTTTCAAAAAAATAAAACATACAAAAATTACATGTCACAACGCTAGTAAACATAAATATCATGAAACCAAAAAAAAACTAGCGTATGACACACATGCGAACACAATCATCTATATGATATGGCAAGAGAAGAATCATGTGCAAGCAAACGACAATCAACTTGTCTAAAATCTAGTGTATCCAAAAGTGATTTCCTAACCCAAATTGATGTGAAACAATGTGTGGGGGATTTGGGAACCAAGGTAACACTAGACTTCGACATCCTAGTACTTCTTCCAAGATCGAAACAAAATCTCCTAAGGTGACCTTTCCTACCACAATGTGAACATGTGTAAACGGGAGGAATGTTACCTAAAGTGTGATCTTTTCTAAAGTCCTTGGGATTAATTGACCCTCTAAAACAAATAATGGTTTTGGCTTTAGCACTAGAAGCATGAGAACAAGATGAGCCATTACCATCACAATTAAACCTACTTGAATCGTTTAAATCACTTTTCAACTTCAAAATATTTGATTCAAGCAACAAATTAGACTCTTCCCAAGACAGGGATTGCTTTTTCAAATTTTCAACAATTTCTAAAAGGGTATCCCTCTCCCCCTCAATTAAAGCAAACTTTTCCCTAAGAGTCTCTTCATGTGCCACAAATTCATTGATTAAAATATTTTTTTCATCTCTGGCACAAACACAAACCATCGAATTTTTAAGGTCCTCTAATTCTTTTTCTAAAAATAGGACCCTATCATCACTCTCCTTTTTGGACAATTTTAAAGCAATAAATTCATGGTCCAAAGAAACAAATTTTTCACGATAAAAATCTAGTTGATTTTGAACCGTTTGCAAAAGATCCATCGCGGATTTAAAACGAGAATTTTCTTTTTTCAAAACTTTAATTCTTTTGCAAAGTTTCAAATTCAAACTTTTTAAATTTTTAGCACGGTCATGAATCTTTTCAAAAATAGGCTCCTCATTAAATGGGCGTTCCATTGAAAAAATTGCGATTTTTCACAAAACTGATTTAAAAAAAAAATCAATATCACACAATTTTGCGAAAAAAGGAATACGCAATAAATTAGCGCAACCTGCTCTGATACCAATTTGAAAACGTGAGTAGACAAATTATATCAGAAAGTAAATCCTCGAAAAAATCAGGATCACGCGATAAATTAGCGTAACCCGCTCTGATACCAATTTGAAAACGTCGTGTAATACCGATTTAAATTAAATTCGATTCGCAAGATTCCAAGTAACCCTTATTTAATTCGAGTCCATTTAGAAACAACCCATAAACAAATAACTACGTGTGTGTGTGTGTGTGTGTGTGTCAAACCATAAATAAAGCATGCGACACAAAGTTAAGGAAAAATCCTCGCAGGGCAAAACCTTTTATTTCACTATAATAAGTAAATCGCAACTTACACAGATTACAATGAAATACAGTGACACACGAATACCCGCAGGCGTCGATCGGTGTCGTCAGCAATGAATCCACACGCAGCGAACCCACATGAACCTCAGTCCAATTAACAAAGGAAGAACCGCAGCACTCCTCAATGACACGCATCCATAAAACTTTGTAGAGACTCCCTCGGCAATGGCACGCAGCCCTCGGTTGTAAAGATCTCTCCACAAAGGTTTGAACAAACACAAGGTTGTGTTCTTGGGTTACCAAAAAGATTCACAAAGGTTTGGCAATTGTGTGAATCAAAACATGAGTCTTGGGACTCAAAAATATGAAGACTAGAGGTATTTGGACTCTCAAAAACGTCTTCTAAAGTCTTGCAAAACAACTCCCCCGAAGTTGGTATTTATAGGAAAAAATATGAAGAGTCCCATGTTCTTAAAACTCTAAAATTCTATCCAGCGTACAAAAAAAACAGCATTCTTTAAGGAATTTTCTCCATCTTCAAAAGGTCATAACTCCTTCATCGTAGCTCGGATTGAGGTGCCGTTTTTTCCAATATCTTCGTTGCGACGAGCTCTTCAACTTTCCAGTTGACCAGACCTTCGAACTATGGATGTAAAATTACGAAAATGACCTTGAACACTCCTATCTTGCCTTTTTTTCACTGTTTTGACTTCCCTTGCGTACAACTTGCATTAAGTCCCTAAAATCTTGGAACGTGAAGTCGTTGAGGCAGATGTGGGACATATTAATGGAGATGTTGAATGCTTGATTCCCGGAATTCGGATAGAGGCCGTCATGTGAGATCGTGAGGTGACGTGCCAAATGTAGCGGCATACGACATACACAAATGTAACATGTTGGACATGAGAAAAATGTCCTTACATTAATTAATTAATTGAATTAATTGAATTTTCCCAAATTAATATCAAAATTACAAATCAACTCTCATTGCAAATGTAATTTTAATAGTAACCTTTTAGAAAGTTAAGTTTAACACCTCACAACTCTAGAAAAAATAGATTTACACTCCTTTTAATTAATCACTCGCTAGGATCGATCAATTAAAATTTATGTAAATCTTAGAAAATAAATTTAGAGTTGAAATTCAAGTAATAATACCCCACTTAAGAAACCCCTATCTCTAGTTCGAATCTAAAATGGGTATTATAAATAGAATTTCGATTTTTCTAGAAAATTATTTATCCTCTCTCGAGGCGTTAATTTAAGGGTAAGGGATCAAAATTAATATTTAAAGGGAATTTTCAAGTAATCAAACTAATTAAACTAAAATAACAAAAAATAAGGGTTTTTCCCCACCCCTTGAAAGGGGATTTAGCCTAACATGGTATCAACCATAATAAACAAATATTCAATAGGCATTTAATATAAAAGAGTAGAGAGAAGAATAATCAAACCAATCTCTTGAATTCAATAGACTTCAATCCTTGAATGAGAAGCATACAACCCTCCAAGTGAGTGATCAACAAAGATACAAATGAAAAATTCACTCAACTTGAATCTCACACAATTGTTTCACTAAATTTAAATCTAAAAAAAATAAAATAAAATAAATTTCTAAACTAAAAAAAATATTATTTCTAACTTTCTCTCTAAGCTAACTTTAGGGTTTCTCTCCTCTTTATTCCATTTACTAATTCCTATTCTAAAGCCTAGATAATAATGGATGAATTCAACTACATCAATCTATTATGAAATAATTGCTAAAAATGCAAAAAATCATTATAGACGGGTGGGGTGGAATTCATCCTAGAGATGAATTTCACTACACACCTCTATATTGAGAAATTTGCTAAAAATACAAATACTCTCTAAAGAGGGGTGTAGAGAAATTTATCACACAAGGTGTAAAAACTAAATTGGAGATATCCTTGAAAATGGGTCTTCTTCTTCTTTTATATGCACAAGGAGCATGGGGGTTAATTTGGGTGAGGGTATCTAGGGAAATACGCACACATGTGCATGGGTTGTGTGAGGTCATGTGGGAAGTGGGGGAATGAGGTAATGGGATAAAACATATCAGATTTGTTGAAAGGGTGTTTTTAGGGATTGAGGTAAAAGAGTTAGTTGGGGGCATTTGGGTAAAAGGGTTTAAGTGGGTTATTTGGCATGGCTTTATTTTGGGATTTGGTAGGAGATACATCGTGGGTTTGAACAAAGGGTTGAAATGGGTCTGCGGTCGGTTTGGAGTCTCGGGTAGAAGTAGGAGATCCATGTTTGGGTGATGCCATGGTGGTGATCGAACATGGAGGTCTGGAATCGGGTCGAGAGGGGTTGGTCCATCGATTTTCGAGGGTGGTCGCCGGCTGGGTGCAAGGGGGTAACGGTTTGGGTTAGGAGTTGCGCCGGGGAGAGTTCCGGGTTGTTGAGGTTGAGGTCTCCGGGGCTACGGCGCCGCCGGAGGGGTGAGTAGCAGGCCACTTTGGAATCGCCGGCGCCGGAAGGAGGCAGGGGCGCTGCTGTTAGGTTCGGGTAGACCCGACAAACGGGCGGATACGGGCTGATATGGACGGTTCAGAAATGGATTTGGGTTGAATTTGGGCGGGTCAGAAAATGTTTGGGATGAAGTTGGGGCCGGATGTGGGAGGGTTCTAGATGGATCGGTTCGGGTTAATCCATCGAGATCATAAACCACTATTGGGTCTAAGTTATGGGTATTTCATGAGAACCCTTTCGTTCCAGAGCAAGAGAGAGAGGAAAGAACAAAAAATATGCAGCTAGTTTTGGAGATTGAGGTTTTGGATAGAAAAGTTGGTTCTTCCCTCATGAACCACAGTTGACCCGTAGCTGATCCTAAAATAAACCGCTTTAGTGGACTATTAAACCCATTTCGACTAGCTAGCCAGATAACAGGGACCCGCACATGTTTTTTTGGGTAGATAGTGGGCGGTTTTCTCCGTAGCAAACCATATTATTGGGCCTAGGTTCGGGTTACTGGTGGGAAATGGGTATATGGGTAGAGGTTGAGGGATGGAGTTTAGTTTTTGTTGTTGGAGGTTTGGGGTTATGGAAGTTGTGGAGAGAGAGTGGTGAGAGGTTGAAGATGGGTGAGGGTAGTTAGAGTGTGGTGAGGTAGTAGGAAAAGTAGGTGTGAGGGTGAGTTATTAGTTTAGGGTGTAAGAGTGTGTATGGAAAGGTGTGTATGTGTGTGTAGTTTGTGACCCTTAATAAAAACTAAGACTCAAAATAAAATTAAGAAAATCTAACTAAAAATAAAACAAACTAAAAACAATAAGAATAAAAATATTAAAACTTAAAAAAATAAAATCCTAAGCTATATAAAAACTAAAATAAAATAAAAGAAATAAAAACATAAAATTAAACGAAAACTAAAGTCCTAAAAAAATATAAAATATAATAAAATAAAAATGAACTCCTAAAACTAATCTTAATAAAATAAGACTAAACTAAAAGCTAATAAAAATCAAAATAAAATTATACTAAATATAAAAAGAAATATAAAAAATAGAAAATAAATACTAGAAATTCTAAATAAATCCTAAAAATAAAAAAATGACTCAAACTAAAAATCTAAGAAATAATAAAAAGGGACAAAGAAAACACACACAGGGTTTGGGGTAGGTTTGGGCTAGGTTAGGGTAGGCTAGGGTTACAGGATTGGTAATTGGCTCCATAAAACGCGCATTTGCCTCGATATATAGCTTTTGACACCGCAACAGACATTTGACCTACAAGATAAACAGTAAAGCGCATAAGACCCAAATTGCCGAGAATTAGCAACTAAAGTACGTCTATTTGGGGTATAAAATGTACAGTTTTGAGTACTTATCAGCTTCTGCTTTAGTCTTTTCTGTGATTTTGAAACTATGCTTTGCATTTTGATAGACAAGTGACTCTTGTTGGCGAAATAAGTGACCTTCTACCCCGAGCATTTGTCCTTGATGGACGCCAGGGTTACGGGCATACATGCCCAGATGATGATGCTTTTAGCATAATAGTTTGGGTACGTTAGATAACTGGAAGAGAGAGTTGTGAGGCATATTATGGAGGGTGATGTGGAGGTCCCACCATCGATGCCCCCCGAGTATATGAGGTGGGTGAAGGAGATGTTCGATAAGCGAGGGTGGCGGTGATGCAGGAAAACCCTATATGCACTACACTGACATGATGGTCGGCTACAACTATCTGGACTTTGTGACCATTTAGTTGATGTCGTCGTGCATTTATAATGTGGAAAATATGCCTCCACCTAGAGAGAGATTGGGTAGGGGTACCAACGTAATGACGACGTCGGCTCATAGCACGGGGGAGGTGCGGTGATGATAGCAGAGGAGGTTATTTTTCATCACACTTTCACCTTTTATTATCATATTTAGGTGCGCAGTAGGGAGGTGGTATCGGTGCCTCATCTCCCTCATGCGAAGATAGACAACTTTGTGGGTCTTCCTGAGAAGCCTCTATTATATGACTTTTCTTCTTTCATATTTCTATTTTTTTTATTTTCTTCTTCTCATTATTGATTCACTTGCCTTTTTTAGTCCTTTTGCAGAATATCCGTGTGTCGATGACTTGGCTGCGGAATATTTAGGACTGGATGACATTAGCGTCCGACTATGTACAAAAGTTGACCACTTCCTGCCTGGTGCAGCCGACTACATTCGAGGAGATCTTCAGTTACGGGAGTAGGGGTCTACCTCATGTCATCGGGGGAAGCGTGTTTGCCGATGCACTTGATATGAGGGGTTTTATTGAATATTTGAAGGGTTCGGACCGTGTCCTTATTTATCTTTTCTTTTTCTTTTTCATCTTTCTCTGTACCAATAGAAATAATGTAATTATTTTTGACAAGTTAACATAAGATGCATTTTTTTATTTGATTATCTTGATTTAGTGGCTTACTCTACATGCACTTTAATTTCCTGTTGAGATTTTATTGTGAAGATAAGATAAAATGGAACAAATAAAATGAATATTTGAAGGTTGATTTTTCATAAAAAAATCTTTATTTTGGAGTTATATACAAAAAAAGAAAGTAAAGAATTTCCAAAAATTGAGGGGTTGCCGATTTACATACGCCTTGGTTGCCTATGGAAGATGGGTCAACTCCAAATCACTTTCTCAGCTTTGATTGCACTTCTTGTGTACTTATGGGTACTTAGGATCAGAAGGTCTAAAAATAACTCGAATCGCTTGACTTCTTTATGGATGCTTGTAGTATAAAAATGGGACTTTGATGGTGGTTTTCATCACCATAATTCAAACTTCTTTATTTTTCAATCTTTCTTCTTCTTTGGCGTTTCCAATGTTCAAAATTTATCGACTTAGCTCGAAGGCTTTGAGGTCGTGTGCTTTTATAATGTTTATTACGATGCATGTGGTTGCGAAGATCCTTACTGAACAGAGTGGTCAAAGATGTCTTTAAATGGTGCCATGATCTCGTCTAAGTTAATTATGGCCTATCACCACATGGAACGACTTTGGAGTCACAACCAAGAGTAGGATTTTTGGGGTCTTTTGAGGACAGGTAATGATGAAGCGGATCCGTTTGGCAGATAAAGGCAAGTCTTAGGTATGAAAGGGGATGGTTATGTGAAGCTTGTGAGAAGGTTGCGTAGGTTCTAAGATGTTTGTGAGAAGGTTGTTTAGGTTTGGAGGTGTTTTGTATTTTTGTGGAGTTTGTAATGATATGGGTTATTTGGGTTTTGATATTTTCATTAGGCTTGTAAGGGATGGGTTATTTTTCATTCCCATAATTAATATATCATGTGATAGATGTACTCCTTTTTGTTTAATGAAAGAACAATGATTTCAATGTATTTTTTTGCGCATTTGATGAATTCTATATTTGAACTATGTATAGCAATCGCTAAGCCATACATAATCCTTTTGTTTGTTTAAGATGAGGGAGACCATATTTCCCCAAGGGAGAAAAGAATAGCATTTAGTGATAGGGAAAGTATCGTGCCCACATATGTCTTATGGGCTACTTATGTACCTCTCTAGGTTTTGAAAATTATGAGCTTCTCTTTGAAAGGGGGTGATTCTTGAGAGAGGATAAAGTGATGCATAGTTCTGAGTAGTGAGGAAGGAAGATTTCTTTTAGAATAGAATGGGGATGAGAAAGAGTCATAGCACGACGAGAGTTCTAACCAGGGGTAAAATTTCTTGAGATTGTTCAAGTAGACTGGACATGCCATTTCTTCTCCATATAGGTCTATGAGCATAGAGGAGCCACCATATAGGATTTTCTTCACTCTGTAGGAGGCAATCCACTTGGGCTTGACTTTTCCTCTTGGATCCCAGACAGGTTCTACGATTTTCTTGTGAATAAGATCTCCTTCTTAGACACCATGGTCCTTGACCTTTTTATTGAATGATCGCGCAATATGGCGATGGTACCCTTGTATATGATATAGGGCTTTCAGCCTCTTTTCGTTTAATAGCATAAGTTCGTCATAACGATTTTGATGTCAATCTTCCTCACTGACTTGACTTTTGAGCATGTCCCATATAATAGGTATTTTAAGTTCGACAGGGAGGACCACCTCTTTGTCGTATACCAGAGAGTAGGGAGTAACCCTAGTGGGTGTTCTGATGGACGTTCGGTAGCCCCAGAAGGTATATGGTATTTGGTCGGCCCAGTCTCTATAACTTTCATTCATCTTTGTAATTATGGTCTTGAGGATTTTTTTTGGCGGCTTTGATAGATCCAATGGCTAGTGATCGGTAAGGAGAGGACTTGCGCCTTTGGATTTCGTACTCGTTAAATAGTTCTGTGATGTAGGCCTTGAAATAGAGATTCTTGTCTAACACTAACTAGTGGGGAACTTTATGCTAGTAGATGATGTTCTTTTTGATGAATTTGGCTACTTTTTTACCGTGTATGACTCAGCTTCATCCTATTTCGTGAAGTACTCAATGGGAACCAAAATGAATTCATGCCCATTTAAATCTTTGGGAATGAATTTTCATATGATGTTTATGCCCCAAGTGGAGAAGGGCTAGGGAAAATTCATGTTGTGTATTTCCTGATAAGGCAAGTGTTGAATATTGACGAACTGCTAGCATTTGAGTCATCCTTAGACATAATCACTGATGTTTTTAACCATGGTGGTCCAGTAATATCCTTAATGTATGATCTCTTTGGCAATCATATGACCATTCATGTGAGGTACACAATACCCACTGTAGATTTTTTGCATCACGCCTTCAATCCCAGCCCCTGCTATGCAATGGAAGTGGGTTCCATTGAAATTCCTTTTAAATAATGTCTTGTCGCAAACGATGTACTGAACCTCCATCTTGCGAAGGGTTGCATGGTCTTTCTTATCAGTGTCTCGAGAATACTTACCACGTATTAGGAGGTGCCAAATGCCATAATACCACAATCTTACCATATTCATATCTTCTTTTGTAACGAGCTCAATATGGTAGAGTGAGTGGGTGCAACCTATTTCTGTACTAGAAAAGGGCCATTATTATCCCTTCAGGCATGTCAACTATAGAGTCTAAGGTCGCCAGTACATCAACTGGGCTGTTCCTCAAGCGAAGAAGGTAATGGAAGGTGACATCTTTAAATGGGAGGTGAGCTCTTTTAGGTGAGCATAGAAGGGTATGAGCTTAAAAGGGTAAAATCTTCTCATCTTTGACTTTCCACTATCTCAGAATCTACCCCACGATAAGGGTTGAGTCTCCATAGACATCCATGCATTTAATTACTTTATTGAGGGAAATCTTGAGTCCTACGGTACATGCCTCGTATTTTGTCATATTATTGGTGCAAGAAAAATTTAGTTTGATTACAGTGGTAATGTGAGAATCATTGAGGGCAATAAGGAGTATCCCAATAACATACACTTTCTTGTTTTTAGCTCTATCGAAGAACATCTGCCACCTAAGGTCCTTATGAGAGGTTCAGAGGATGTCTTCATCTCGAAATTCAGAAATCCAAAGCTTAGCTCCGTCTATGGGATTGTCGACAAGGTAATCAGAGATGGCTCTCCCTTTAATAGACTTTTGCATGACATATGAGATATCAAACTCGACCAGTAACATCACCCAGTGGGCCATACATCTAGGCAGAGCAGACTTTTCTAACAAGTATTTCATTGGATCTATTTGAGACACTGGTTTGATAGGGAATGTGCGCCTGTAATTCTGGAGCTTCTGCGTGGCTCAGACCAAGGCAACACACGCCTTCTCTAATGCAGTGTAGTTTACTTCGTACCCGACTATATTTCGAGAATCATAGTAGATTTTTCCTTCCTTATGAACTTCTTCAATGTATTGGGCCATCATAACCCCTGTTGTAGTGATGGTGACAATCATGAATAGGAGGAGGTGGAGACCTTGTTACGGAGGTATGAGCACCGAATGTCAGCTGAGGTATCGTTTGATCTGATAAAAGGATTTTTAGCATGCTTCATTCCAAACTTTAGTTGAATCCTTTCGGAGAAATTTTAAAATGGGCTTGCAGATATAGGTCAGTTAGCTGATGTACAGACTGATGTATTTGAGCTTACCTAGGAATCGACTCACTTTTTGCTCCATTCGGGGTGGAGGCACCTTGATTTTAGTTTGGCGGGGTTCACCGCAATCCTTTTTTCATTGAGCATGAATTCGAGGAGTTTTCCCTTGGTGACATTGAAGATGCATTTTTGCGGGTTGAGTCGTATCTGGTACTATCGTAGTCGCTCAAAAAATTTCCTCAAGGCATGAATGTGACATTCCCGAGTCCTTAATTTGATGATCATGTTGTTGACATAGACTTCGAATTCCTTATGGATAAAATTGTGTAGGATGGTTATAGATTCCCCTTGGTAGGTATCCCCGACATTATTGAGATCGAATGGCATGACTGCATGGCAAAAGGTTTCCCAGGATGTGATGAGGACAGTCTTTTCCTAATGGTCTAGTTGCATCTTAAATTGATTTTACCCGGCAAAACCATTAAAAATGACTTGAGGGCTTAACTAGCAGTGTTATCTATGATTATGTCAATGTTCGATGCACATGCGGACTTCAACCTCTTCATTATTCTTATACTATGTCATGAACTCTCTGGCTACATCTTTCCAACTGCGAATTTTGGACTCCTCGCGGGACAGGAACCACCTGAGGGCACCTTCCTTAAGGGTTTTCTGGAATATTTGGGCCACTACCTCCACTGATACCCCAAGGAGAGTTTTAGCATAATGATAGCAACGTAGGTGCACAATTGGAGTCCCGTTGCCTTTAAACTTCTTAATGTCCAACATTTTCAATTTCTCTAATAATTTGCCTTAGGATAGGGTTACATGTGAATGTAGTCCATGTAGTTCCCTAAGATCTTGACCTAGTCGAATATCTTAGATAGCAACTTAAGTTCCTCTTTGAACTTGTTTAGTTTTTCCTCCTTGGGATCAACTGCCCCTGGTGGTTAGCCCATGACTGGGCAGGACTCGATATCGATAGTTAAGCTGGTGGAGTCCCATTAGAAGGTGAGGCACGTGGGGGATACTGATACTCTTTTGGAACCCATACTGGTTCAGGATCAGGTGGACCCATAGTGTGGGAAAAGGGGATTTCAGGCTTAGGAGCCTTAAGAATCTGAATCTAGTGTCGTTGTATTTCCTAGATTTTTGCCTAGAGGTTATTAATCTTAGTGCTGAGCTGGGCAAGGTTGGTGATCAGGTCTGGTTGAGCATTTGCATCCTAGTCAATGTTCTCCATGAATAACCCTCGGAGGGATATCTCAAACTCGATGGAAGTAACAGAGGAAGCAGTGGATCTTTGGGATGGTTTGACAAAAGACCGGAGCTAATAAGGAACTAGGCCAAAAATAAGGGTACGCGATCACACCTAAGAGGAAAATGATTTTTGGATATTTTAGTGAAAGAGCAATATTTCTGGTATATATCTTTTTCTTTTTGAAAAGGGATAAAAATGTTTTGATATTTTTTTGAAAAAGGGGAAAAAGTAAAATCCTCAGCATGGTTATTATTATTAGGTTTCACTTGTATTATGTTTTGCCTAGGATGCAATAAAAATGTCTAATAGGACCCAAGACTGGGGAAAAGATGGGGTAAATAATGCAAGACACGGATTGACTTGTTTCCAGACTCATAGATAGGGTCCTGATTTAAAAATAGGTGAAATAGCGTGAGAATTCAGGTCGTTAGGTGACTCAGAATTTCGACAGAGTTTTGCATTATAATTGGAAAACTAGTTATGAGTATCCTGAAGTAAAAGCATATATGAGGTTGATGCAAATGATGGGTTAGTGGAAAGGTTCCCTTTTTTGGCATGACTTGCACGATATACCTCTTGCCTATGAGAGCAATTATTCATCGGTACGTGTCGACAAGCCATTTGATATATCTGAGTGTACCTGAATTGACTCATAATATACCTTGTGTAGATGGTATATGTGAAAGAGAATTCAATATACTCGATGCACGTGAATGAGTTCCCTGCTATATACCTCCTGTCATGAGTTCGGTAAAGCAGTACGATGTGAGGGGAATCGTCCGATATACGTCGAAGGTACAAGGCCAATGGAAGTTAGGAATCATTTCGCTTAAATTAACGGTGCCTCACATGATCGACACCCATTACAAAGTGACCACCAGTGGGACAAAAGTTTGGTCAATATTTCCATACTCAAGTGATATAGTGTGTTGGAATGCATGAGTCTTAGTTAGAATCTTATGGAGATTTTTATATATAATAAATAAGATAAGTGCTACCACTATGTAGGAGAGCATAAAATATACAAGCAGTCTGGGAGGATAAACATGGAGAGAAAAACTATCAAGTATGTACATGGAGCATAGAGACTATACAAAGTATGGTGATAGATACAAAGTGTGAGGCATGTGAATATACAAGTGAGTGAGAAATATGTGCAAGGTGAGGGAGTGATATGTGAATGTGTGTGAGTGAAGAAAGTGTGTGGATATATAGAAGTGGAAGAAATGTGGAAGTGTGTGTTAGTGAGACTAATCATGGATATCTACAAGTAGTGTGTGAAACGTGCGAGTAAGGATGACGCTATATACATGTGGAAATAATGTGAGAGTGTGTGCTACTGAGAGTAAACAAGAAGATCTATAAGTGATGTGAATCATGTGTAAGTGAGATGGGGTGGAGTGAATCATGGTGGATATATACAAGTGAGTAAAGAGTGGAACATGATTGTCGCGCCCTGACTTAATTACATTAAAATCATCATATTAATGATAAAGATAAACTCCCATTAAACTATATTGTACTTGAAATTTCTCAAACATATCATAAGATTTTTTTTCTTTTCAAAGACATGGTTAGATGAAAACATAACTACCTTTACACATAACTTACAAGTACCAAATAAATTTATGCACATAAGTTTCTTAGTTTAATATTATGACTTCAAAACCACTGGAACTTCTCCACATGGGCCTTATAGATGCCTCCCGTACTATTAGCCTACGTGGTAACATTTACATTTTTGTTATTATTAACGATTTTACAAGGTATACTTAGGTCGCCTTAATGAAAAATGAATCGGATACATCTCGAGGATTTCTCAAAATCCTTTTAAAATTTTGAAAATGAAAGGGAAACCCAAGTATCACGTATTAGAAGTGACAGAGGTGGAGAATTCAAGAAAACTAGCGTAGTAGAATATTATTTTGGTAATGGATATTAGCATGAGTTCAGTGCTCCTAAAACTCCAAAGCAAAATAATATTGCTGAAAGGAAAAACCAAATAATCCAAGAAATGGCTCGGGTGTTGTTACATGCCAAGGGTTTGCCAAAATACTTTTGGGTTGAGGCAGTCCAGATATCTTGTCACATTATTAATCATTTATACCTTAGGAAGAATGCCAAACTGACTTCATACGAACTTTGGTACAACAAAAAGCCTAATTTAAAATATTGTAGAACCATTGGGAGTGTTTGTTACATTTGTGAAAATAGGTAACACCTTTCAAAATTTGATTCCAGAGGTCGTAAGGGTATTTTCTGGTGATATTCTCAATACAGTAGAGTCTATCGCATCTACAATTTGTGTACCAAAGCTCTAATGGAATCAGTTAATGTAGCTGATAATGACACTGCTACTTGGAATTCTAGCACTGGATCAATTATTTTGGATGAGTTGGAAAATATTTTTGAAATTAACTCACCTCATATAACTGACCCATTGCGAACATAAATACCTGCGTTAGCAACTTGGGCCCCCTTGAAAAGTTTGTCAGTAACCTTGAAGAGACAGTGAGAATAAGATCACAACTTCAAAACATGGCTAAATTTGCATGATTTATTTCTCAAGTAGAACCAAAGAGTGTAAATTATGTCCTAAATGACTCTTATTGGATTAAATCCATGCAAGAAGAATTAGCCCAATTTTATTCCTAGGCCAGAAAATAAAAAGATTATCGGTACCGATTGTATTTTTTAAATATAAAACGGATGAATTAAAGTAATGATTATAAATAAGGCCATATTGGTCGCGCAAGGATACGCTCAGATTGAGGGACTAGACTTTGAAAGGGCTTTTTCTCCAGTAATGAGGCTCAAGTTTGTTCGCCTTTTCCTCGCGGTTGCATGTCATTTGCAATTCAAAGCTTTTCAAATGGATGTTAAGTCTTTTTTTTTTGTAATTTCATTCTGACTGATGAAGTATACTTAGAATTGCCTAGTGCTTTATTGATCCTTCTTAGCCGAATCATGTCTTTCGATTGAAGAAGGCTTTATATGGATTAAAGCAAGCCCCTTAGGCCTGATACGAATGTCTCTTAACCTTTTTAGTCAATATGGAAGTAATAACCATACATTATTTGTTCGCAAAATTAACAAAGAGGTTATGATTGCACAAATTTATGTAGATGTGATTATTTTTGGATCCACTTCCCAACAATAAGTTAATGATTTTTCTCAAATTATGCACAAGGAGTTCCAAATATCGCTTAAAGGGGAGTTGCAATACTTTATTGGTTTACAAGTAAAACAGATGAGTGATGGTCTCTTTATATCTCAAACTAAATATGAAAATGATTTCGTTAAGAAATTTGGTTTAGACAATGCAAAAAAAGCACGGACTCCCATGAGTACCATGTCTAAGAAATCTAAAGTTAACAATGGGAAAAGTGTTAATCCTACTTTATATAGAATCATGATAGGCATCCTGCTATATTTTTAGACCTGATATTATGTATATCGTATGTGTTTGCGCACATTATCAATATGCACCTAAAGAGTCCCATTTACTGCATGTTAAATGTATCATTAAGTATGTTAAGGGCACTCTAGAGTATGGTATTTGGTGTACTAATAACACATCTAGCACTATAGTTGGATATACAGACGCTGACTAGGCAGGATGCTCTAATGATAATAATATTACCTCTGGTGCTTGTTACTATGTAGGGAACAACCTGGTTGGTTGGAGAAGTAAGAAACAAAATTGCATATATTTATCCACTATTGAGTCTGAATATATAGTTGCTGGAAGCTATTGTGCTCAATTATTATGGATCAAATAAATTCTTAATGACTATGGCATTGTTAAGAATCAATTGATTTTGTTATGTGATAATCTAACTTCCATTGATATATATAAAAGTCCTAAACAACACTCTAAAACTAAGCACATTAAAATTAGACATCACTTTATCTGTGATTTATTTGAATCTAAAGAACTACTTATCGAATATTTGCAAAATGATAAATTATTGGCATACCTGTTTACTAAGACCCTTGATAACATCATATTTGAATCTCTAAGAAAATCAGTATTAAATTAAATTTTCTATCTTATCTGTCATATCTTCCTGTTTATATCAAGCCTATAATCTTTCCTTGAGGATTTAGGGTACGGGCATTTCATAAATGATAAAAGATGCATCATCTGCCTTTTTAATATAGGAGATACATCATATGTCTCGTTTCTATGATTTGATTAGTAGTTATTCTTGTTATATACTCTCTATTGTTTATTTGATTGGTAATTATTCTTGTTATATACTCTCTCTCGTGTGCATTATAGTTTGGCTATTGTTATCGATTTATAATCCCACGTGGAAATGCTTCATTGGACGATGATAATGTGGTGTATACATAACCCCTTCACTAATTGATTTTTGGAAAAAAATAAACTAGGGTATTACTAAGATTCTCACACCATCACTCCTTGTTTAGTCATCGTTACTCCGGGTTAAAAGCAGTATAACTATTTGTCTTTTTGCGATGAGAAAATCTTCATCCCAATCAATTAACTCTTTGTTTTATCACTTAATCCACTTGTCTCTTTTTCTTCTTTCTCCTCTACACAAAATGGCTCCTTTAAAGAATAACAATGTTGGATCCAAACATCCTCGTGAATCCACTTCGAAAAACACCGGTGATGATATTAATCCATGGGGGTTGCTGTCATTTTCCTGGATAATTTTTACGAAAAACGTTCGTTTTGTTATATTCGACTCACCAACTCAATACAAAAACCTAAACTATGACTACACACTTTAAGGGAGTAGAGCGGCCAGTCCAGGTATAAAAAATCCACAGATAGTAGTTTCTAGAATTTAATCGGTTTAATACTTCTAAAATAAAAGTGTAAAAGGTGAGTTTAACGAAAAGGAAAAAATTACTAGGCATGTGTATTTAAACTAAGATTAATTAAAGCGGAATAAAAACTATAGGATGCGACTAATATCCCTCACCTAGGTTTACTATGTATAAATGGTTACATGGGTCTACAAATTTAGTAAGATTGAATCTCCGTTCAACAGTTAATTAAATCTAGAGTTGTCACCCCCTAAATAGTCATAAAATCCTAATATGATTTTGGCGCAACAAATAACCCGAAAATAACACACACAAGTCGTAAATACAGAGCATACATGATATAACCCGTTAAATCTCCTTGGCATAAGATCAAGGACAACCCAATCGAATTAAATGCATAAACTCCATCAACAAACCAAAGCAACCCATTGAAACCAAGGTGAGTTCCATTAATCACACCCTAATTTAAACTAGCTAGAAAGCATGGTAAATGAAAAATGCAAGGAATAAATGGAAGCAATAAATAAAGCAAGTAAACCTAAATTAGAAAACAAGTAAATTAAGGCACAAAGCGAGAAATGAAGAAATAAACAACTTAAATAAATGAAGATGTTGATGAATAGTGCTTACAATACCCAAATGGCATAGGAGAGAGAAGCTCCACCCAACAAACTTCTCCTTATATCCTAAACTAACCTAAAATACAATATATCCACAAATAAACAAAATCCCCCCTTTATATATAAAGTTACAAAGATAATAAAAGAAAAAGGGAAAAATAAATTAAAAGATCGCCAAAACGTGCGCATGAACAGGTGACCCCGGTCAACCGTGGGTGGTGACCCGGTCGACCGGTCCAATAGGGCAAAAAGCTACTGCATCGTTCATAAGGCATATTGGGAAAAATCGATTGACCGGCGGGGAAGACCTGCTTCTCCTTTCTTTTCTCAAGTCGAGACTTGCTTCTCCTTTTCCAATAAAATCTAAGACCACCTCTTTCGTTTCTATTCTCAAGCCAAAGAACCACCCCAATCCATCAATTGTAGCCGAGACCTGCTCCAATATTAGCACAAGACCATCTCCCCTGCTTTTGTAGCCAAGCCATGACCTGCTACGTTATATGTGTGCTATTTCGTTAATGGCCGAGACCTGATCCAATTTGGGCAAGAGGACACAAATGGCATTTCTTTATTTGTTTCCTATTGAAAGAGACATGACCCAATGGTCATTTATTAAATTAAATGTTTGAGAATTCCCTTTTATTTCTTCCCCGATCAAAGGCCCGTACAATCTTCGTTTGGACTCGGATTCGTGCACCTTTCGCGAACGCGCGAAGCATATTCTGAGGGCCACAACTTCTGTGAATACTTTGGGTAAAAATCCCGAAGTGTGAAATGACTAAATTTCCCCTGAACGTGCGATAATCGACGGAGCTTTACCAAAATGCAACCAAACTTCACACTAAGCACCGTAACACCTACAAAAACTCAATAATACCTCAAATACCATGTTAACATATAAAATGGAGGTTTTTCGGTTATCGAGTATAATTATATGAATTAAAGTAGCCGAGGGGGCTAAGATGCATAAGTATATAGGGTAATAAGTGCCATGATTCGGGATGAATCATGGATGCTATGGACATCAGTGATGATGATAAGGTAGAAAATTTTGTGTATAATCTCAATTACAAATTTTGTAATTTGTCCAATAGCTATAGTGAACATCCCACTATAGTGCACTATATCCCTTTCCAGGCCTTCCTATGGGACATGTGTGGGAAGAACTTATATTACGGTCCTATAAGAATTTTCAATGAACCAGCACTTGTTTGTCCACATTTCCCACTTGAATGTCACGTAAAAGTGATCTTCCCAACTTACATCACTCATCCTGGAAATTTTTATGCTTGATTGAGGTCACCCCAGCCTTACTTTCCTTATGACATTCATAAGGGTGAGTATTTGAACCTCTGAGATGATTGGAACTATTCATCCAATAAAGTTCTAAGATATAAATCCAAAGATTCACATTTTCCCTATCACATTATTGTGCATCTCACACCTTACCATCTTTTTAATGTGCTATCTATCTTTTTGTCTTAACAAGTGCCATCTTTGACATTCTCGACTTCGAGAAGTAAGTGGTGGAGAGAAGATTCTCTAATGTTACCCTATTTGAGATGGTTGTTTTCCCCAAAACACTATATGGAGATCCCACTAGAGAATTGGAGAGACTCATCCAAGATGGTTTAAACATTGGTTAAAACATTATTACTTAGACTTTCATTGCTAGTACTGTGTACAAAGCATTGAGTTTCCTCCATATATATTCTCATCTTTCCCCATGGGTCCTCTTGAAAGGCCATGCCCAAAATAACCTATTCCTGGTAACTTTGAAGATTCAGAACTTCGAAGACACTCCTCTGATCCCCGGGTCTGAAATATCCTTCTTCCTTAAGTCTTATCCTTTTGTTACTCAAAGATTGAGAAACATGATATCGACTTTCAGGATTATGATGATTGGATTAATTTTCAAGATGATCTTTTTGCAAAAGCCAATCATGCCTTAGAGGATTGGAAGGATTTATCCTTGGTTTACATTCATGAGGACGGTGACCCTGAGGACTATAGTTTTGACAATCTTTCTCATGAAGAAATTGTCTTCGGGTCTAGGGAGTTTCGCATGGAAGTTAAAGAGGCAGTTCAAAGCCTCCAACATTATGGGACGTTTTAGGGTGAAAATGGCTTAAGATTTTTCCTACTTAGAGTCGTAAAAAACCAAATTATTTCTCTATGGAACATATTCCACCAATATGTCACTAATGCGTTCTCCTAGTACTGGTTAATCCAAACGAGATAATGCTTTTAATTTTCCATCTTTTGTAATCTCCCACTATGGGCAATTAATAAAATAATGATATTTCATTTTGAATGAATCTTGACGAATTATGATTGAACCAGTTATGTTGTGAATTATTATTTTTCTCATTTGGTATTCAATTTTCACATTAACCAATTTGTTACCCTGGCACATAATTATTTATTCCATTTGGTAAATATTTTGTACCATAATCAAATTTAATATGTTAAAATTTACCCATTATAGTTTTTATTCCTTTAGACCTAAAAATGATACCATTTTAGATCCCTTTTCCATTCATGCCTTTCTATTGGCAGTGGTCCTACAAATATTACAGAACACGTGGAAGTGTTTAAATGATGACTTTTAATTGTTTATTGAGGTAATTAATTCCTTTTTATAATTTTCCTTCAACCAACACATTTGGATGTCTTGGAACTCTCACCATTTGATTTTATTTTCTTAGGTCATTTGGAAATTGCAAATCTAATTATGAGGGCGTTTATATTGATATAACCACCAAATGTGCAACCTTGTCTCCCTACTTCTCCATAATTCCATTTTTGGAGGAAATGAACTCGTATACACGTATTGACCTTTGTTGGGGGCTTTTTTTACATTTCAAATGGATCTCCTTAAGTTTTTAAGCCCATTTTAGTGCATATTCTCCTTTTTTTACCACTTGTCTTCTCTCTTCGGACACATTCTTAGCCCTCAAGAATATTTTCTTTTTTTCCAAGCTTTCACCATCAATGGATTTATATCTTCAAACACTAATGTTTACCATTAATTTTATTAAACCATCCATAGACTTTTAGTTAAAGACTCCATCGTAGTTAGGAGCATTATTTGTCCCATTTAATCCTCAGATGGGACATCTCTCTCCCATGTTGATCCATACTTCAAGGAGGAACTTCCATTTCCTACCTTCGTTTACCATCCCATACTTGGGGACCACAATATCCTTGTCCAAAACTCAGATAATCTCGGAGCACCATAAACATTCAAAGTATTAGAGGGTGATGTTAGAGCACTCTTTCATAACTGTCATATTAGTGGAAGGAGGAGAATTTTCTCTGGATCCATATCTTTTAAGTTCTCTTCATAAGAGTTACTCTGAGCTTACATGATCCCTTAAAATCCAATCAAGGTAGGCCACTATGGGCCATCTAAATTTCGTTGCATTCATATTTTCCAGAGATTGTCCATATAAAAAAACAACTCCAAATTTATCCATTTTTATGCATATTATTGTTGTAAGCCTAGGAATAAGAGCTTTGAAGCTCTAATTAGTATTTTTATAAGTCTACCAATTAATAGGCTAAGAATTTACTTGCAACCCTTGTTAGCTCCTACTGAAGCACCACTTTGGCTTGCTTCGAGTTTGAAGAAATCCACCTCTGCATAATAGGTAAACCCTTGTTGGGGAGAGTTTTTTTATTTTCTAGGATTTTTTACTGTGTTAAATCACCTCGCACTGCCCTAATTCCCAATATTTTACAAAAATGTACTTGTTTTTCCCAATTTTTAAGGCAATTTGGCTTTTACTAGTCCCTACAATGAGTCTTACCAGCCCTCGTGTGTTTGCTAAGTCTTCCTAAATTTCAAAGATAGCTGTTTTGATAGGAATTGTTTTATACCATAAGGTTTGAAGAACCTTTAGCATAGTTATTATTGATAATGATGTAGGAGTGACTTAGAATTGGTGGTCCAAGTACATCAGGGTTCACTTGAAACCATTGCAGGTAACCAAAAAGCCTTCAAAGCCCTCTTCTTAAGGTAAGGCTTTTGTTACTTATTTGTAATCTTATATTTATTTGTATCGGCCTTAACTCATCTATTTCGTGTTCTTGTAGAAGCTCCACCTATTGAATGTTATGTTTCTTCTAGTAAGGGGAATTTATCTCCTGAGGAAACAGAGGATTTAAAGGAGGAATCTTTTAAGCAGGAAGAGATGAAGAACAAGAATCTCCTCTTGTTTGACCAGCCAAGTCAAGGTCTTCTTATGATGCCCAAGTCAATACTTCTGTAGGTACTCCTAAACCTATCGAACCACCCATTTCATATATGTTCAACATTCCAAAGAGGAAAAGGGTGAAAATGAAGTCAATTGATAGTTATATTAATATCTTATCTTTTTTTTAAGTCCTCTATGTTTTGGTACTATCACACTAATAATCCTAACTTCCTAATGTTTTTCTCTCATACTAACTTAAGTTAATATACGAATTGACACAAAGTAGTTTACACTAACTAGAGGGCCTATGACACATCACCCAACATCCCCAATAAACGATCTAATTGATGCTCCTACCATTGTATCCACCCTTACTTTAAATGCAGCTCCTGAGGAAGAAATATCACTAAAGACAGTTGATTCTCCTATGTCCATTTTCACCTCCAAAGATGAAGCAGCTGAGACCTTATTTTTTTGAGAAAAAGTGACCATAAAGGATTCCCATCTAGTTGTAAGTGATCCAAAGTCTCTTATTATTCCACCAGTTCCTAAAGATATTCTAGGGCTAAGTAATTCACCATTGAGGGAATCTTCCCTTGAGGTATTGATCGATCCCCAAGTTAAAGATATTCCTAGCATGATGACGCTAGTTTAGGTCACTGTTATCTATGGACAACTTCAAGAAATCATATCCCATTTTCAATTCGAAATTTAGAAATCATCACCGACAGTGTTGAGCAATAGTTACATCATCTCATTTAAGTTCAACCAACTCTCCCATATTTGTAATTGGAGGCCCCATGAGCTTTGCAACTACTTTAAAGCGTTTCCAGGGTACTATTTTAGACCTTAACTGACTTTACCTTTCTTAATGGATTCAAATCAACCTACTCCTTCATTTATCAACTCGTTGGGTTGGAGGAAAGTGTTACTAAGGCATTAGAGACTGGTGTCATAGCAGTCCCTTATCATATCACAAATATGAACTAAATAGAGCTCGAGGAGAATGCCTTTTATGCAGAGAGAGCCCATTTTTCTAGTTAAAGAGCTGAGGAATCCAAGGGACAATAAGACTTAGGAGTTGTTTGAAGCAAAAAGACTGGACTCATATATTAGAACGAGGAGTTGGAGAAATTATTATCTTGATTTAATGTTGAATTAGAGTTGGCAATTATGGAGGAAATTAACTTCCAGCAAAGAATGAGACAATTGATAAGTGAGGTGCATGTCTCAACTAGTGATGCACCTCAGTTTGAGGATAAAGAGGTTCAAATTAGAACCAAGAGACTTGCGTATGAAATTTTTTTGACCAATTTTAGGTCTTTTGTATTCAAACGTTTTTATTAACCTATAAATGTAATTGCCACTATTTATATAGAATTATAAATTTTGTTCTTGTCTCCTTTCTTCTTAAATTGTTCTTTAGATATTTGGCATTTATTTTTCTTGTGTTAATGTAACCATCAATATCTTTTAAATGGTATGATTGACCTTTGAATGCCCTATAAATTTGGAATGGCCCTTCCCATTTGGGGGACCACTTATGATAAGGTGGATCTTTTGATCCCAAAGGCAAAATGGTTTTCCAAACCATGTCCCCTCCATCAAAGGTTATTTTCTTCACTTATATATTATAGTTATGAACTATTTTCTTCATTTGGAACAAGATATTATTCAAGGCTCTGACCCTATCCCTATCGATGTTTTTCAACTCCACGTGCATAGCTTGGTCATAGCCTTCTGTAACACCCCGTAATTCTGCTTAATTTTAAATTACGTAAGTAGAGTAATTTAATGGGATTTAATTACGCTTTAATTAAATTACGTAAGAGTTGTAACTTAATGTAATTTAATATGATTGATTTAAATTACGTGAGTAGAGTAATTTAAATAGATATTATGTTAATAAAATGAAAATGTGTTATAGAAAATTTATTAAGGTGAAAATAAATTTTCAATGATAATATGTACGGCCTAGTGACTACGGACGTACCGGAGGTAGCTTGACAAAAATTTAAGATTGAGAGTAGAAAAATATTTACGAGACCCAAATGATAATTTAGAGTCCACGATTGATTCCGAAAGGGTCGAATTAGTCAAAATAGTGTACCCGGGGGTACTAGTTGAGTGCCGGGTCATTTTTTGGCTAAACCGGGACCATTCGGGGGCATTTTGGTCACTTTGCAATTAAGGGAAAGATGACCTACGAATTATTGAAACCCTAAATCTGATTATAAGAATGGTGTCTAGGGTTAGACACTTAGAATAACACCATAGCCATTAGAGAGAGAGAGAGAGAGGCAAATCCCTTAGGCAAGAAGGAGGGAGAGATCATCTTAGGAAGATTTCATCAAAAGATTGTTAGGAAGAAGGATTGAGGCACCAACATCATCAATCATCATCAACAACCACGAATTCAGACCCTACAAACCTTAAGGCAAGTGGTTTATTGCAGAAATAATTGAGTTATAATACCCATGTTTAAGATTGAGGAAGAACATGATTTTATGATATTCTTGGGAATAAACTGTTTAGAAAAATACATGATTGATTAGGATTTGCATGTAGGACGTTTTTGAATTACCAAGTATGTATATATCATAGAAAATTTGATGAGAAATTCGTATGAAAATCTGGAACTTTGATGAAAAATATAAAGAATGCAGTTTTTAGGGTTTTTGAATATTATAGAGATTTTCGGTGAATTTGGCCAAGAATCATATTGATTTTGAAGTTTTAAATCGTTAGTAATCATCCCAGAACATGTAGGTATGATTAGAAATTGTTGGTTGTGAATTTGATGGCCTATCATGATAGCTAGAGATGTAAAAATGGTGAAACCCGTAGGAAGAAGACGAACTGGGTCTGTCACTGCTCGATCGATCGATAGACCCTTGAATGTCGATCGATCGAAGCAGTATATCGATCGATCATCTTCCTTCGATCGATCGACCATGTCTGAATTATAGAGAATTTGCGTATAAACTTCTTTAATTGCCGTTACTTAATGGGAACCTTAGAAATGATATTTTTCCTATGAGGAGACTTGAAAATCACCAGTAGGTGTACCATAGGGTTCCTCCATTTATGACTGAGTAGAAATGTTGGAGAAATGGAATGACTAAAGAACGATTGACTTCGCCGTGAGTTGAGATGGTTAATCAAATTTCGGTTAGAGTGAGACTTGATTTCCGGAAAGAAAATACCAGTAGGTTAAATATTTACTTAACTACTGAATTAAGGGAGGGGTAACTAGGGCCCTTAGAGTTACGCGAATACTCAAATAAATACAATAGTGAGTTATATTGTAATTAATAAGTACGGAGAATATAAGAAAGATATATTACGTACGGGTATGAATTATTAGGTCGGGTGCATACCTACTGAATTTATATAAATGATATTGGGTAAAGAGAACACTACCTAAATGAATTATGTTAGGGTCGATGTGACATTCCGAACTAACATAAAGTTATATTAAATTTGGGGTCGATGATAAATGCCGAACCAAATTTTGTACTGGTGCCGCGATGAAAGAGTTCCGAACCAGAATATGTGTATATATTTATATTTATATATAGTTGGGGTCGATGAACCATTCCGAACCAACTTTCACTTGGAGTCGATGAATTATTCCGAGCCAAGGGTCATTTGTGTGTAATAAAAGGATAATATTTGTGGTAACATATATTATATACATTGTCATGGAATAAAATGGTATACGTGCTAAACCTACCAATTGAGAATAGTAGACAATATTATGACAAGTAAATGTCCTGGTAATAATTTATAGCATATTGTAATTATTACAAGATTAAGGTAATGAACGGTAAATGAGTTAACTACAGTATGAGTAGTATAATTAGGTAGACTTAGTTTCCTCGATAGTTACATGCTATGCAAGAGAGGTGAGGAGGTTCAAGGGAGTGTGCGAAACCTTAATATGTGTAATCAATAACTTAATTGTGATAACCGCTTGCAAAATATTTTCAAATGTTTTGAGTACTAACTCTTGCTATGTAAAATTTTAAAAACTTTTAGGTGCCCAGCCACAAGGACACCCAGCTTGATTTCCTGTCAGAGATTTGGGAGCTGCAGCCAGTGTGGAGGTTGCAGGGATTGCTTAGACGCTTCTTTCTTTTCAGTTCTAGTGCAGGATCTCAGTTTTATTATTCCTTGTTGGAACATGTCGTTCCACCTTTTCTATTACAGTTTATTCTAGTTATGGATTTGTAGTTGTCTTTTTGGGCCGTGGTTTACGGCAAGACTTTAACTGCTTTCAGTTTTCTTTTGCTTACTGCATTTTCATATCTAGTTTTGGTAATGTGTGGTTTGGATTATTTGTTTATGTAAGAAAGTTAAAATTTGGCATCCGTTTTAATTTCACTTAGGTGATTAGTAAATTTTTTAAAAGGCGTTCGACAGTGATGCTAAGAATGAACCATTAAAGAAACCTGTTTATATTAAAATAAGGCTTGATCACCCAAGGTTTAATTAGGCGGGGTGTCACAGATGGTATCAGAGCATCAGGTTCTAGTGTCCATAGGATCTGTACGGCTTACTATGATTCAGCGTTACGTTTGTTTATATTAGAGCCCTACTATTAGGATTGTTGATTTAAATTCCACTGTTGCGATATCGTACTTCTGCTCTTAAATTTTGTATAAATTGTGTACTTATACAATTTGAATCTTATTTCAGATGCCGCCAAGGAGAATGAGAGCAGAGAGGGCTGAAGCTAGAGAGGAGGTGAGGGAGGCTCAGCAAGAGCCACAGGTACCGATACCACCACCCCCACCCGAGCTAATCTCCACTACTCAGGTCACAGTGATAGTGGCTCAGGCAGTTGAGACAGTAATGAGGGCAATGGCAGCCCACTTTCCTCAGCCCCAAGTACCTCCCCCTGTGGCACCGGTAGCACAAGTTCCGGCAGTACTATCTACTTGGCAACGAGTCAGGGAGGCATTTCAGAAGGGGCATCCACCTGAGTTTCAGGGCAGTACTGATGTAGTGGAAGCATGCAACTGGAAGAAGAATATCCAGCGCCACTTGCGCATGCTAGAGTGCACCGGAGTGCAGGAACAGATGCTAGCCACTTTCCGTCTGTCAGGAGCGGCCCTACAGTGGTGGGAGTCAGTTACCACCATCGAGGAGAGAGATACTTTGACTATTTCTGAGTTTTGGGTGCGGTTTGACCGCAAGTATTTCCCTCCAGCAGTAGAGTCAGAGATGAGAAAGAAGTTCAGCGAAGTGGTCCAGGGTGAACGCTCAGTTGCAGACTACGAGGAGGAGTTTACCCGCTTGGCCAATTTTGTGCCAAACGAGGTGAGCAATGAGGAGAGGAAGAAGTCCAAATTTATGGAGGGCCTAGCCTGGAGAATCAGGCAACACTTAATTGGTAATCCGGCATTGGTAACTTACACAGATGTCGTCAATGCCGCTCTACTACACTGTCAGGATCACCGTTTTCATACTAAGGGAAGTAAGAGGGGTGAACCTAGCCAACCGGGCAAGGTAGATGGAGGTAGTGGCAGCAACACTACACAACAACAAGCAGCAGGTCAGTTGGGACAGGATTCCAGACAGGGGAACCCTGCCAAAAAGTTTAAGCACGGGAAGTATCGCTTCGACCGACAGGGCCAGCAGGGTCCTCAGCAACCAGTCCCTCAGGGTCGTCAGGGCCAGGGAAATCCAAATGGGGGACAACAAGGCCTAGGGCGACAGGGTCAACGTCAGGGCCAACAGGGCCAAGGACAAAGACAGTTCCAAGGACAGTGCTTCACTTGTGGTCAACAGGGTCACAAGAGCAGAAATTGTCCACAGCAAGACCGGGCACAACAGCAGGGTGCCCAACAGGGGCAACAGGCACCATTAGCCCCAGCAGCAGTACAGGCCCCACAGCCAGGACAGATGCAGTACGGGCGTGTGTTCAACATACGTGACATTCCATTTCAGCCGGCACCGCCAGCACCGCCGGCAGTTGCGGGTATGTTTCCTATTCATGGGCTTGAGGGGAATATTTTGTTTGACACAGGGGCAACGCATTCATTTATTTCCACTAGATTTGCACGGGCAGCCGGCCTATTAGCGACAGCAGACACTCATCTTATGTGTGTGGAATCACCGATGGGTAGTGGGTCCCTCATACACTCGATTTGTAAGGGTGTGGACATTATGGTCGGGAGACTGAGCCTGGCGGCAGACCTTCTAGTGCTGGATATGGAGGGATATGACGTCATCCTAGGCATGGATTGGTTGGCACATAATAGGGCAATGGTGGATTGTTATGAGAGGACCATCGTGTTCTCTATCC
The DNA here is from genome assembly GCA_949130495.1 of Sambucus nigra. Classification (NCBI taxonomy): domain Eukaryota; kingdom Viridiplantae; phylum Streptophyta; class Magnoliopsida; order Dipsacales; family Adoxaceae; genus Sambucus; species Sambucus nigra. The sequence goes on along the minus strand of OX422211.1, from coordinate 581,516,765 downwards.
CGGGGCAGGAGATGTTCCTTGTGGCCATGCCACTTCCCGAAGGAGGATCACGAACTCACTTATATTATATTGAGGAGGAGACCTCACATGGGGTGGTCATTTCTCTGGACTCAATCCCAGTTGTGAGGGATTTTGAGGATGTCTTTCAGGAGATACCAGGGTGACCACCTAGCAGAGAGATAGAGTTCGTAATTGATCTAACACCGGGAATGAGACCGATTGCCAAAGCACCTTATCGCATGGCTCCTTCAGAAATGCGGGAACTGAGAGAGCAAATCCAGCAACTGTTAGGACAGGGTTTTATTCGATGGAGTACATCGCCATGGGGTGCGCCAGTACTGTTTGTGAAGAAAAGGGATGGTTCACTTCGTCTGTGTGTAGATTACAGAGAGCTGAACAAAGTAACAATACGTAATAAGTATCCGTTACCAAGGATTGACGACTTGTTTGATCAATTGAGAGGGGCTGCATACTTCTCAAAGATAGATTTGAGATTGGGATACCACCAATTGCGCATTCGTGAAGAGGATGTACCTAAGACCGCTTTCCTGTCGCGGTACGGGTCATATGAGTTCAGAGTGATGCCTTTTGGGCTTACTAATGCACCGGCGGTATTCATGGATCTCATGAACAGGGTATTCCGGGAGTTTTTGGATCAGTTTGTGATTGTGTTCATAGACGACATTCTGATTTACTCCCGTACGGAGGAAGAGCACGCAGAGCACTTACGATTGGTCCTACAGACATTACGGAACCATCAGTTATACGCCAAATTTGAGAAGTGCAGATTTTGGCTCCGGGAGGTTTAGTTCCTAGGCCACGTCGTATCTAGCAGGGGTATTGCAGTTGACCCAAGTAAGGTATCGGCGGTGAGGGAGTGGGGACAGCCCACGACACCGACAGAAATCCGCAGTTTCTTGGGCTTGGCTGGTTATTATCGTCGCTTCATCAAGGGATTCTCAAAAATTGCCGGACCGTTGACGAATCTAACTAGGAAGGGAATTCCCTTCGTATGGAGTGATAGTTGCCAGTTAGCTTTTGATGAATTGAAAGACAAGTTGACATCAGCCCCCGTTCTTACCTTGCCGAAGAGCGGAGTGGAATACCGAGTCTATACTGATGCGTCCTTACAAGGACTTGGGGGTGTGTTACAGCAGGAGGAGAAGGCTATAGCTTATGCGTCACGGAAGCTTAAGCCACATGAGAAGAACTACCCCACCCATGACCTCGAGTTGGCAGCGGTCGTTTTTGCTTTGAGGATTTGGAGACACTATCTTCTGGGCGAGCAGTTTATGCTATTCACGGATCATAAGTCATTGCAATATCTGTTCACTCAGAAGGACCTGAACATGAGGCAGAGAAGGTGGCTTGAATTCGTGAAGGACTACCAATTTGATATACAGCATCATCCTGGTAAGGCTAACGTGGTAGCAGATGCGTTAAGCAGAAGACCTATCGGAGAGTTAGCTGAAGTTTGGAAGGCAAAGTGGAGTGAGCTCCGACACGAGGATGATATGGCAAGAGCATGTATGGCAGTTCTAGCTATCACTTCCGAGAACGTTATGCGGATAGTGAGGGCACAAGCAGAAGACTCATTTTGTCAGGATAAAGTACGACAGTTACTGGCCAAGGGGGCAGAGTTCTACTCCATCAGTTCGGAGGGTGGACTACGCTTCAACGGTAGACTGATAGTACCCGAGGATGATGATTTGAGGCATGCCGTTATGACAGAGTCGCACGGGTCAAAATTCTCAGTACACCCAGGTGGGGACAAAATGTATCAGGATATGCGACGAGTATATTGGTGGTCAGGTATGAAACGAGATATTGCAGAATTTGTCTCGAAGTGTGCCACATGCCAACTCATAAAGGTTGACCATCAGAGGCCTTCAGGAATGCTACAACCACTAGAGATTCCCGTGTGGAAGTGGGAGAGTATCTCTATGGATTTTATTACCGGATTACCAACCTCGCAGAAGGGCCACGATTCCATTTGGGTGATAGTGGATCGTTTGACTAAAGTCGCACATTTCTTACCGGTTCGTACGGATTATGATACTATGCGGTACGCGCAGCTTTTTATTTCAGAGATTGTTAAGCTGCACGGAGTTCCCATTAATATCGTATCGGACCGAGATAAGATATTCGTGTCGCACTTTTGGCAGAGTTTTCAGGAGGCCATGGGCACCGACTTATGGTTGAGTACGGCATATCACCCACAGACGGACGGCCAGACAGAGAGAGTAAACCAGATGCTAGAGGACATGCTGAGAATGTGTATTCTAGATTTTGGGGGAAATTGGGAACCATATCTTCCTTTGGTAGAGTTTGCGTATAACAACTCTTACCAATTCACTATTGGCATGGCTCCATTCGAGGCACTTTACGGGAGACCTTGTCGTTCACCCGCTTGTTGGTTAGAAGTGGGGGATAACAGGCTTTTAGGGCCAGAAATGATACAGGAGACTTCCTCCAAAATAGAGTTGATTCGAGGACGTATTCGAATAGCCCAGGATAGGCAGAAGAGTTATGCTGACGCCGGCAGGAGACATGTGGAGTTAGATGTGGGAGATCAGGTATTGATTCGAGTATCTCCTATGAAAGGGGTTACGAGGTTTGGCAAAAAGGGGAAGTTGGCGCCGAGATATGTAGGGCCGTTTCCTATCATTGAGAGAGTGGGACCGGTAGCTTACAGATTGGGACTCCCTGAGCATCTTCAGCGAATACACGATGTGTTCCATGTAGCGTCGCTGAAGAAATACAAGAGAAGCGAGAGAGCCTTCTGGCACATTCCACTGGAGGAGATCGATTTGCAGCCAGATATCTCGTATGAAGAAAGACCCGTGACTATCCTGGATTATAGTGAGCGCAAACTAAGGTCCAAGGTGGTACCCTTAGTGCGAGTACAGTGGAGACATCACAATATGGATGAGTCCACTTGGGAACGGGAAGAGGATATGCGCGAACAATATCCAGAATTATTCATAGCAGGTATTTTTCCTAATTTCGAGGACGAAATTCCTTTTGTAAGGGGGGAAGTATGTAACACCCCGTAATTCTGCTTAATTTTAAATTACGTAAGTAGAGTAATTTAATGGGATTTAATTACGCTTTAATTAAATTACGTAAGAGTTGTAACTTAATGTAATTTAATATGATTGATTTAAATTACGTGAGTAGAGTAATTTAAATAGATATTATGTTAATAAAATGAAAATGTGTTATAGAAAATTTATTAAGGTGAAAATAAATTTTCAATGATAATATGTACGGCCTAGTGACTACGGACGTACCGGAGGTAGCTTGACAAACATTTAAGATTGAGAGTAGAAAAATATTTACGAGACCCAAATGATAATTTAGAGTCCACGGTTGATTCCGAAAGGGTCGAATTAGTCAAAATAGTGTACCCGGGGGTACTAGTTGAGTGCCGGGTCATTTTTGGGCTAAACCGGGACCATTCGGGGGCATTTTGGTCACTTTGCAATTAAGGGAAAGATGACCTACGAATTTTTGAAACCCTAAATCTGATTATAAGAATGGTGGCTAGGGTTAGACACTTAGAATAACACCATATCCATTAGAGAGAGAGAGAGAGGCAAATCCCTTAGGCAAGAAGGAGGGAGAGATCATCTTAGGAAGATTTCATCAAAAGATTGTTGGGAAGAAGGATTGAGGCACCAACATCATCAATCATCATCAACAACCACGAATTCAGACCCTACAAACCTTAAGGCAAGTGGTTTATTGCAGAAATAATTGAGTTATAATACCCATGTTTAAGATTGAGGAAGAACATGATTTTATGATATTCTTGGGAATAAACTGTTTAGAAAAATCCATGATTGATTAGGATTTGCATGTAGGACGTTTTTGAATTACCAAGTATGTATATATCATAGAAAATTTGATGAGAAATTCGTATGAAAATCTGGAACTTTGATGAAAAATATAAAGAATGCAGTTTTTAGGGTTCTTGAATATTATAGAGATTTTCGGTGAATTTAGCCAAGAATCATATTGATTTTGAAGTTTTAAATCGTTAGTAATCATCCCAGAACATGTAGGTATGATTAGAAATTGTTGGTTGTGAATTTGATGGCCTATCATGATAGCTAGAGATGTAAAAATGGTGAAACCCGTAGGAAGAAGACGAACTGGGTCTGTCACTGCTCGATCGATCGATAGACCCTTGAATGTCGATCGATCGAAGCAGTATATCGATCGATCATCTTCCTTCGATCGATCGACCCTATCTGAATTATAGAGAATTTGCGTATAAACTTCTTTAATTGCCGTTACTTAATGGGAACCTTAGAAATGATATTTTTCCTATGAGGAGACTTGAAAATCACCAGTAGGTGTACCATAGGGTTCCTCCATTTATGACTGAGTAGAAATGTTGGAGAAATGGAATGACTAAAGAACGATTGACTTCGCCGTGAGTTGAGATGGTTAATCAAATTTCGGTTAGAGTGAGACTTGATTTCCGGAAAGAAAATACCAGTAGGTTAAATATTTACTTAACTACTGAATTAAGGGAGGGGTAACTAGGGCCCTTAGAGTTACGCGAATACTCAAATAAATACAATAGTGAGTTATATTGTAATTAATAAGTACGGAGAATATAAGAAAGATATATTACGTACGGGTATGAATTATTAGGTCGGGTGCATACCTACTGAATTTATATAAATGATATTGGGTAAAGAGAACACTACCTAAATGAATTATGTTAGGGTCGATGTGACATTCCGAACTAACATAAAGTTATATTAAATTTGGGGTCGATGATAAATGCCGAACCAAATTTTGTACTGGTGCCGCGATGAAAGAGTTCCGAACCAGAATATGTGTATATATTTATATTTATATATAGTTGGGGTCGATGAACCATTCCGAACCAACTTTCACTTGGAGTCGATGAATTATTCCGAGCCAAGGGTCATTTGTGTGTAATAAAAGGATAATATTTGTGGTAACATATATTATATACATTGTCATGGAATAAAATGGTATACGTGCTAAACCTACCAATTGAGAATAGTAGACAATATTATGACAAGTAAATGTCCTGGTAATAATTTATAGCATATTGTAATTATTACAAGATTAAGGTAATGAACGGTAAATGAGTTAACTACAGTATGAGTAGTATAATTAGGTAGACTTAGTTTCCTCGATAGTTACATGCTATGCAAGAGAGGTGAGGAGGTTCAAGGGAGTGTGCGAAACCTTAATATGTGTAATCAATAACTTAATTGTGATAACCGCTTGCAAAATATTTTCAAATGTTTTGAGTACTAACTCTTGCTATGTAAAATTTTAAAAAATTTTAGGTGCCCAGCCACAAGGACACCCAGCTTGATTTCCTGTCAGAGATTTGGGAGCTGCAGCCAGTGTGGAGGTTGCAGGGATTGCTTAGACGCTTCTTTCTTTTCAGTTCTAGTGCAGGATCTCAGTTTTATTATTCCTTGTTGGAACATGTCGTTCCACCTTTTCTATTACAGTTTATTCTAGTTATGGATTTGTAGTTGTCTTTTTGGGCCGTGGTTTACGGCAAGACTTTAACTGCTTTCAGTTTTCTCAATAAGTTTAGCATCTTTTAAGCGCATTTTCCTCGAAATACAACTTTTTAAATTGCGAATGCGTACAAGCCTACAAAATAAATAAATATCAATATAAGTCCAATTTATTGAGAACTAGCGATCAAAAAGAGACTATTTGAGGTATAAAATATACACTTTTGGGTACTTATCACACCACCCCCAAACAAAACATTGCTAGTCCTAGAGAAATAATAGAGAGAAAGAAAGATAAGAAACCAAAAGTGTACCACTTTTGCGGTCACTTGCAATTGCACTTATCACGTGCAACAAGCCTTTAAACCTATAGGTTACCTTGTAGGAGGAGTTTTGTCTCGTGAGGGTTTGCAGGGAATATACCCACAAAATTCTTTATTTGCAAACGGCATTCAATATCTTATAAAACGTATAATAATCGCACAATCCATCACAAGATTAATTTTTTGAGAAATACAAGCAAGAAGTGTAAAAAAAGTTTACCTAAGTGAATACTCAAGGCACATCCTTCTTAGAACTCAACATGTGTAGTGCGAATCAGTCAAAACGGGTCGAGTATCATAAGAGTAATTCTTAGATCGCCTTTTCAAAATCAATGCTTCAACTTCAAAATCTCATGGATAAAACTCTCTCAAACGAACTCACGAGATTTGGGTAAGTGTATCGCTCATGTGTGTAAGGAGGTGAGTAAATGTAAGCAAGGTCAAACGTCTCACACACATATAAGAAAGAATGAACATCTTAGAAAGAAAAATGATCTCATGAAATAATGCTAATCACTATAGTGAGAACGTAGAGTTATTCACCATGTTGACCTTCATTTACCCGAACACCTAGGAGGAAATATGGATGCATATGGGTGAGGGGGAAATAAATGAGAAGGATATGATGAGATAGGTAGCATAGGATGGTGACATTATGGATGGATGATGGATGTTTGAGAATAGTGTATTACACTTGGAACAAATGTCTTTATTTCACAAGAACTGACTGCAACTTTCTCTTTTTCTCTTTTTCCAAATGCTCCTCAATGTTTGAGATAAATCTGCTAAAAATACCAATAACCCAAACATAGATTTGTATCTAATTTTTCTCCATTTGAATCTAATTTTGAGAGAGATATTCTCTAAAGATGCAAACACTCTCTAGGACGAATCTTCTCCTTTTACTTTTTTTTTCTTTTTCCAAATACGCATCAATGTTTGAGATAAATCTCCTAAAAATACAAATAACCCTAACATATATTTGTATCTAATTTTTATCCATCTGAATCGAAATTTGGGAGATATATTCGCTAAAAATGCAAACACTCTCTATGACGGATCTTCTCCTTTTACTTTCTTTTTTTTCTTCTTCTTTTTCCAAATACGCATCAATGTTCGAGATCAATCTGCTAAAAATACAAATAACCCCAACATAGATTTGTATCTAAGTTTTTCTCCATCTGAATCAAACTTTGGGAGAGATATTTGCTAAAAAATCAAACACTCTCTATGATGGATTTTCTCCTTTTACTTTCAACACTCTTCCCTTTTTCAACATGGTGGGTGGAAAATGGATGTTATATGGAAATGGGTGGTATGGTATATGGTGATGATATGAAAAATGGAAGGTGTATGGATGAGGATAAATGTATAATAAAATGGAATTTGGTTAGTGTATGGGTGAAGGTCTGATGATCGGGACAACTTGAAGACAAGTGTTTCTTACAACTCGAAAGTGACGTTGTTCTCAGTGATCAAGCCAAAAATTTAGTGAACAATAATGAGATCATACAACGATTAAGTGCGGACCCAAAAGAAGTTGAATCAACTTGTGACTCGGAGATTGCGTAAAACTCTCTAAAAGGTGAAAGGCACGAATCTCACAAGCTAAAGTCTCCACTAGTGATCCTTAAGGTTTTCTTGAGAATTATAGTACTCTTCAACTCTAAATTGCAGTGACGTGATAAGTATACAAATTTTGTTGAGTCTTGAAATTCATGGTGCAAAATGCATTGATATGTATCACATAAGCTATTTAGGAAAAAAATTCTCTAACTTGATTCCTAGACTTTAAATAGATGGATGATAGATAATTCACTTCAATGAGTGAGATGAAAGAAACTGCACGAAAATTTTGAAAATCAGGTTTTAAATATTTTTTTTCAAAAGAGGTACGATTTTGATAAAATTCCCTACCCCCAATTAAAAAGGAACATCATCCTCGATGTTAAGTTAAATGATTTTTGAAATTGAGAGCATAAGGTAGGAAAGAGAGTACCATGATCGACCGCTAATGAAATGGACCACATGTATCCAAGATGAAACCTGAATAGGTAATGAGATTAAAAAACGTTCAAGTCTATAAATATGGTAAAGCAGTGGGTGATGTGAAACACCACCCCTAAATAGGATAAGACTCATAGTCAGAAACAACGGGATGACTCTCGGTAGCACTAAGTTTAACATCTTCAGCCAGATCGAACCATTCTCACCCTAAAGATAAGAACTATGAAAGCGCGGGTGGCAGAAAAATCGGGTGATGATAATCACCCCCAAACAAGACTAAAGCATCAGCCTTGTTGGATAAAGGCTAAAAGGGTGAGGGCGAAGAAACACCAATCACGACATTATTTTTATTTTTCATTTTTTTAAAGAAGGAAAATATTTTTGAGATTTTGTTTTGAAATGAGGAGAAAATAATTTTTTGGGATTTTTAGAAAAATAAAGGAAGAAAATATTTTTTGATTTTTTTTTGAAGAAAAGACGGGAGAAAAGTATGTGGACTCTAAAATTTGGACGAACTCATGAAAATCGACTACCAAAAAATTGAATTGGACACACACAAGTTAAGGATAAATCCTAACTAGTACATAGCCAATTTTGATCTTCAAAATTTAGTGTAAGGGTAGTCAAATTTTAATTAAGTTCGCGGGTGATAAAAATCATGAAATTTATCTTTGTGATCGCCTTTTCAAAAATGTTCTCCTATTGGGCTAGCTAACTAATTGATTTTAAGTTTAATGATAGATAGGATATCACAGAAAGGATAAGTGAGTGAGTTGGGTGATGAAATCCCTTCTCATTAATGACCGAGTGTAGGTCTGAATTGATTAATTCATCACACAGATTTAAAAATAAATGCTATAATTAAAATCAAATAAGATCACGTAGTCACACATAAAATTGACTCACTTTCAGGGGATTCGCAAGGGTTTAAGAAATGTACCTCCCACAGTTTTTACACCGTGGGGTGATGAACGATTTGAGTCGATCGGGGGGATATCTCGCCTATCTCAGTCGGCCCGAGGAGTCTTACCGACCCAAAATAGAGAGGCTTCTAAATCCTCGTCTTTGGATACCCTATCTCTACCTTGTCTGGTTTCCTTATCACGTTTTCTTCTTTTTATTAAACTAACTATAATAATAATAATAATAATAATAATAATAATAATAATAATAATAATAATAATAATAATAATAATAATAATAATAATAATAATAATAATAATAATAATAATAATAATTATTATTATTATTATTATTATTATTATTATTATTATTATTATTATTATTATTATTATTGTTGTTGTTGTTGTTGATGTAAAAAACTGGACTTGATCCAATTTTATAATCACACATAAAGTATATATAATTGCAATGGTAAAGAAGGAGAGGGAGAGAGTTTTTAAAGTGGTCCGGCTATGTAAGAAAGCCTACGTCCACTATTATTGTATTGATTTCAGTGGTTACAGAAATCTAGGTAATCTCATAAATAAGAATATCCCAGAATGCGTTCTACCTTGCCCTTGATCAAAGGGATACAACGTATTTATAGTGACCCGGAGGTCAAGGGTTGGAATTTTAAGAGATGGAATAATTTTATACATTTAAGCATTTACATCCATACATAATGAATCTGATGATTGGATGTATAAACCAATGTAGTGTAACCCTTAATATGTTGACGCTTCATTGATCTTGATGATCAACCTTCCATATGCTGGTCTGCATTCTTCAGGTTGGTTGGCATGATTGCTGAGCTACTATCTGCTGACTAGGATTTTGGCCACTTAAAAAGACAAGTTTTTACTTCGTATTGGTCCACGTAGGCGAATAATTTTTGGTATCAACAGGAGGCCCTAATGTTCCATGCTTGATGCTTACATGAAGTTATGGTGCATTTGATTCTGGAAGTTGCTCAGAGTATTTTCACGATGCTTGGTCGGCATCCGACCTCCCATACTTATAAAATTTCACTAATACTATTTCAAGATGTCATTTTTGTAAATAATTCGAATTTTAGCGAACTGCCAAAGGGTAAATGGGTATTTTTCACCTATTGCATCGCGAAAGCCGTCGAAATATCAATCGTTGGTCTGTTTAATCGTTACTTGTTTTGTTTTCGAGACAAGCTACAAAAGGCGGGAGGCTTTTCCAGGTTTTGCCTTACCCCAAATGTTTGAACTATAGCAGCCATCTCTAAGCTTTTGTGCGATCATTTTCCACCGTTCCTCATTTCTTTTGACAGTTCTTACTGAATCCTTAATCTTCGGTAAGAAATATTTATTTTTCTCTATTTTACTTCATTTCCTTCATTCTGAACCATGATTTACATAGTTGATGCTGATTCTGTAGAGGAATTTAGGGAATAACAGAAAATTCCTTCTTGGGTTGATTTAGAAATACCCCTATCCTTATAGATGTATATTCTTTAGTTGAGGGTCAATGGATACCAACCTTATTTATAGCTGAATGTGGTTTTACCTTTCCACCAAACCCTTTTCTTCTTCATTTCTTACAATATTTTGACATTGTTCCAACGAGAGTAACCGCCAATACCTGAAGGGTTGTCAATGGTGTGAATAAGTTGAATAAAATCTATATAACCCATATTGGGATTCCAGAGATCATATTTTGCTATAAATGGTCTATTGAAGGAGAGAACACCTATTATTTGAAAACCAGATAGCTAATAAGGCTTTAGTATTGAATTTTCCTAATTCCAATAAGGATTATTGGGATCATGATTTAGTAGTCCAGAATTGGAAACATGCTCAACTTGATAGTGGAGTATCCTACCATGGTCCCAGGTTCCCTCAGTCAGGGAATGGGATAGATTGTTATTTCAATGCTTTGCCTTGCTTTATTGATTTCTTTTCTGATATGTACTAACTGTTACTTCATATTACTTTTTTACAGAAGATCGTAAGAGAAAGTGCCCTAGCTAGGTGAAGTGAATTTGGAAGAAATCAAATTCTTGTGGGGTCTAAACCAAAGGATAAGAGAAGAGCATCCTCGATCATCTTCTGTATTATTGGAGTATAAAACTTTTATCACTTCTTTTGTAGCTCAGACAATAACTATTGTGCATTCAATTGTAATTAATTTGGAGAGGGATCAAGTCTATACTTCGTCTGCCACTGAATCTGCTTGTATTGGTGCTGAAGTTGGCACATCTTCTTTCTTTGATTCTAACCTTCCCCTTTCTGTCAGCATAGGAATGAGGAAAATTCCCAACCTTTTGAAGGATGATTCTGCTGCTGGTATTAAGAAACAAGTTGATACCAATGCCCCAATAAGAAGGATGAGGCTATTAAGAAGCCCCCAGTGATGAATCCCCTCTCAAAAGACTATGGAAAGGTCCTGCTGATAAGCATGTTGAGAAGGTTATTGATGTCGACCAACAGGGATTGGTCGGCATGGTCCCATCTGTAGCCTTTAGTCCTAGCTTGGTTAGGAAATTGATTAAGTCTGGCACCCTCCTAGACCATAGAGCAGCTATTGCCGCCATGTCCCGGTCAAAGCTATCAGAGAGAGATACATAAAGTTTAGCCTTAGTAAGTTTTCATATTCGAATTTATTTGGTTATTTTTCATATCTTCCTTAATTTATACTGACTTGGATTTTTCAGTACATTTCCTGGTTGATTATAACCAGATCCTGGAGAAGCACAATTAGCTATGTTCTTCTTCAGGAGAAGTAGAAGAGGCTTTTGAGGGTCTTCAAAAATATTTGGAGGAGTCCAGGCAGGTCTTGGAGACTAAGCAGAAGGCCAGGGAAAAGAAGATCAAGTCTGTCGAAGAAGCACGATAGCGAGCTGATACTGCTTTGTCTATAGCTAACTCGACCGCTGCTCAAGGTGAGCATGGGGCAAATCCTACTAAAGGAAAGGTAACCAAACTGGCGAATGAACTTTATACTGAGAAGGCCAGAGAAGAATCCTTCAACAAGGGCTAGGATAAATCCATCTCTGCTACTTCTGCACAAATTGGGTATGCAAAGAAGAAATTATTTAAGGAAGGTTAGTCGACATCTTTAAAGGAGGTCAGCACTGCTGAGGATTTAGATCTTTTTCTCATACATGACCCAGGCTCTCCCCCCAACCTTAATGATGAAATTGAGGATGATACGAGTTTGGGGGGAATCCTCTTTAGCGATTGAGTCTACTGCCCCTTTTTTCAACCAAGATAATACTACTATTGACTCAGCTATCCCCCCCGCTGATCAAGATATACATAAGTTGGAGAAGGATAAGAAGAAGGTATAGACTTGTTCGGCTTCTAGTATATGTATTTTGCATCTTTCTTTGATCTTCTTTTTGTCTTGTTCTAATGTATTTATATTATTAACATCCATTAATAAAAGAACTCTTTATTCAATTACCTTATCACTTTTTGATGTTTAACTATTATTATGTCTCCCTTTGTGGTTGATTAACTATTGCTTTATCTTTCTAGTTCATGGCCAAGATGTAACAAATTTCCTCCACTGACTGCGACCTACTCAAACACTACAACAATCTGTTTAAGGCTGGTCATTTGGACTTGACAGACGAAGACTTAATAAACTTGATTGGTGCAGGTGCTTCTGACCAAGCAAGGAGTGCATATACTTATCTCAAACTCCTTCTTAATCGGGATATGGCCAACAATGTTGCTTACTTTAAGATGATCGAAGAATTTCAAATAGAGCATAATGAAGCCAAAGCTTTACTACATGCAGACTATGAAGCCAAATACAAGGCATTAAGGAAAGAGCGGGGTTTTGATGATAAAATAAAAAAATATGCCTCTGCCTACAGAAAAAAGGAATCTTGCTTAACAGAGAGGTGGATGAAGCCCGTGAAATTGCTAAGCTCTTGGAAGAAGAAAATAATAGGCTTCAAAATGAGCTTGATACTTTAAAACAATCTTTTGATGATGACGTTGATGAAGGTGTCTCCTTTTTGGAGACTGAAAATGACAGGCTGATGGAGGAATTAAAATCTTTGAAGACATCCAAACTTGCACAATCTTCCAAACAAAGAACTAGACGACCAACTGTAGAAGAGGCTATGACCAAGAAAACTTTAATTGATCAGATTTCCCAGTTGAAGGCAAAGAGTCAAGCTATTATCAATTTTTCCACAAAGCTGGAAGCTAAAGACAAAGCCATTGCCGACCAATCCAAATAATTGAAGGTGAAGGAAAATGTTATGAAGAAACTTCAATAGAAAGTTAAAAGCCTGATATTTCAATTTCAGAAACATCCCCATGAGGTGTAGATGGAGGGTTATAATGAAGCTTTCAGTCATATTGACGATCATTTGGCCCAGACTCATCGTGAAGGCTATAAATGGGGTTGGACCAATTGCTTGACTATGATGGATGTTGATCAAGATAGAAAACTCTCGTATTAGAATGATCCTAGTTTCATAGACTGCTAAAATCCTCCATTCAAGTTGGATGTCTGCTGGATTTTTGTTGAATCGATTCCCCATTGGTTGATATCCAAATATTTAAGGGTATTATAAATTACATGACGAACTTGAGTAATTCGACCTCCTCATCCGACCAACATGTCGAGAAGCAGCAACAGAAGAATGATATAAGATTTTAACTTTATCAATTCCCTTTATACATTGGATGATCCTCCTGCTAGTATGGAGAGAGTGAATCCGACTTCCAAATCTGAAGGCAAACGTCCAGATGAATGATTTTTTCTATATTTTGTTACTCATTTGAATGTAATACAGTTTATATGAATAAAAACTCATTTGTTTTGTTAACTTACGATTATTTTAATCAATCGGTTAACTTGTGATTGTAATGCCATTGACTCTACTAATGCATCTAGATATATTAATCCAAATTTAGCATTTGTTATTAGTGGTGACCAAGTGTATGAGGAATATATGTTTATATTCCAGTATTTAGGAATTTTTACATGTCAACCTGCATTTAACTTAGTCGGGTAAAACTGGTTTGTAACTGTTTGAGTTTTATACGAAGTGTTACCAACTTCGTGTTCTTGACTTGTTTATCATACATGAGGTAATCAACTTCTAGTTCATGATTTGTTTTTACGAAGTCATACATGAAGTAGAGTGTTGTGGCCGACCAAGTGTTAAGGATTGTGATCCTATTTTGACTTGGTTGGTTATTATTGTCGACCAAGTTTTGAGGTTTGGAATCCTATTTTGACTTGGTCGGAGCTAAAGACATATGCACTAGGTGATTTCTATTATGGGTGATGTATATGTATATCAGCACCGTATTCAAAAAATAAAAAAAATTGAAGGAACGAAAATCAACATTTTATTGATACTCAAATAAAAGCAAAAGAAATACAATAATGGTTATCCTTTAAATTACTGGTAATACTTTCGGAGGTTCTCGGCATTCCAGGGATTTTTGAATTCCTTGCCATCCAAAGTTTCTATCCGATAGGTCCCTGGTCGGATGATAGCTGTTATACGATATGGGCCAGGCCATTTGCTTCAAACTTTTCATTCTTCTGGCTAACTTTCTTTTAAGACATAATCGCTTTCTGTCAGGTTGGTCGGCTTGACCCTTTCATTATAAAAGCGAACAGTTCTATGTTGGTATGCAGCATTTCTCAGAGCTGCATCTACTCGTACTTCCTCCAACATACCAAGATATAATCGCCTCATCAAATCACTGGCTGGAGAATCAAAATTCAGCACCCTGTGGGTTGGTAGGCCGAGCTCAGCTGGTACCATAACTTTAGTTCCAAACGTAAACATGTATGGTGTCTCTCCAGTTGTTGTTCTCAACATTGTTCTGTAAGCCCAAAGAACATAATGCAACTCATTAATCCAGTTACCCTTAGCCGCATCAAGCCTTTTCTTTAATCCATTCAGCAAAGTTCTGTTTGTTACTTCTATTTGACCATTACTTTGAGGATGGACTGGTGCAGAATGCAGTTTGTGGATTTTTGATTGGGCACAATATGCTTCAAACTCTTCGTTGTCGAACTAGGTGCCATGATCCATAATAAAAGTATATGGTAAACCATATCAACAGATTATATTCCTTCAGATGAACTGATGCACTTTCTCATAAGGCATTTTAACTAATGGCTCTGCCTCCACCCATTTGGTGAAATAATCAATAGAAACGACTAAATATTTGAACCTGCCTTTGGTGGTCGACAATGGGCCGACCAAGTCAATTCCTCATATAGCGAACGGTCAGGTGAAGTTATTGGCGTTAAGGTGGCATTAGGTGTTTTATGAATGGCAGAGAACTTTTGGCACTTGTCACATTTTCTTACAAAGGCGGTATACTCATCCCTCATAATCGACCAGGAGTATCCCTGAGTGGTGATTCGTTAGAGTAACGTTCAACCAGCAGAATGAGCCCCCACGACCCTTCATGCACTTCTCTGATCAAATGTTTCACCTCCACTTGATGAATATAACGCTACAAAGATATTATCAATCCCTTTCTCTATAAAACTCCTTTGTCTAACACATACCTCGCTGCTTTATATCGACTCTTTTTAGCCTCTTTAAGATCAGGTGGTAGGGTTCTATATTCAATGTAAGCTTTGATGGGGTCTATTGAGGAAGGTCCCAGATCTACAGTAATGAAACTTACCATCAGGTCCTTATCAATACTCCTATTAGCTAAGATTTCTATTGGGATTATCCTTCTAAGGTCAACTCTTAATGCTGACGCTAGCCAAGTGAGGGCATCAGCTCGGGCATTTGCTATTCTTGTAATCTTATTTATCTGAATAGCAGAAACTTAGTAATAACTTTCATGGCCTTAGCAAGATATCTGGTCATCAATTATCCTTTGACTCCATATAAATGAAGTACTTGGTTAATGACCAATTACGAATCACTGTGCGCCACGACTTGCTCGATACCTAATGAAAGAGATAAATTAAGTCCAACTATTAAGACTTTCAGTCCAACTATTAAGACTTTGTATTCTGCCTTGTTGTTTAATGCTTTAAACTGAAACCTGAGAGCGTACCCAATATCAATATCATCAGGAGTATTAAGTATTATACCTGCTCCAGTGCTCGTAGCACAAGAAGATCCATCCACGTACAAATTCCATAATGGGATATCACTATTGAAACTTTTTACTGTTAATGATCCATACTGGAATATCTTCTTGCTCTCCTACGCATATTTCCATTTCCTGAATTTTGGATGACTCAGGTTGATTGGTAGTAATTTCAGCTTGCTTTTGAGCTGAGCTCTCTTCTTTTGAAATCTTCTCGGTAGGCAACTTTTATTGATCTGGAACCTCCAAGTAAGTAAACTCAACAATAAAATCTACAAAAGGTTGGCCTTTTAATGAAGATCTGGGTTCATAGACAATGTCATACTCTCCCAATTCTACCACCAATACATAAATCTTCTAGACTTATTAGGCTTGTGGAGTTCTTACTGATGAGGTAGACCAGTATACACGACTATAGTATGTGCTTGGAAATAAGGTTTCATACATCTCAAAGCCTCAATAGTGCTAGGGCTAATTTTTCCAAGCGCGGGTACGTGATTTTAGCTCCTTTGAATGCTTTACTGGTGTAGTAGACTGGTCTTTGGATTCCATTCTTCTGTCTGACCAAGGCCGAGCTTACTGCTGTCTTAGAAACAGCTAAATATAAGTATAATTTTTCTCCCAAAACTGGTCAGAATAACAAAGGAGATGATCCCAAATACTTTTTCAACTCTTGGAACGCTTTTTCACATTTTTCATTCCACTAAAAATTCTTTCTCAACACCTTAAAAAATAGTAAGCACCTATTTGTTGCTCGGGTAACAAATTTATTTAAATCCGCCACTCTTCCAGTGAGCCTTTGTATATCTTTCTTTTAGGTCGGCGACAACATTTCGATTAAAGATTTTATTTTTGTTGGATTCGCCTCAATTCCCGTTTGATTAACTATAAAGCTGAGGAACATCCCTTCATGTACTCCGAACACACACCTGGTCGAATTTAGCTTCATCTGATGCTTTTTCAACTGATCAAAAGTTTGACTGAGGTCGGCGATATGATCTGAGGCTTTTTTACTCTTAGTTAACATATTATCCACACAAACCTCCATGTTCTTGAATATCTTCTCTTCAAATACCTTTTTCAACAACCTTTGATATGTCGTTCTTGCATTTTTTAGCCCAAAGGGCATTACATTGTAGCAATTAGTTCATCGGTTGGTGATGAAGGTTGTGCTTTCCTTGTCTTCAAGTTTCATTTTTACTTGGTTATAACTAGAATAGTCATCCATAAAGCTTAAAAACTCATGTCCTGACGTAGCATCCATCAATTAATCAATTCTAAGCAAGATAAAGTGGTCTTTCGGGAAGCTTTATTTAAATTAGTGAAATCCACGCACATAGTCCATTTATCATTCTTTTTCTTGACCATTACTATGTTGGCCAATCAGGCTGGATACTTCACATCTTCAATAAATCGGGCATTTTGAAGTTTCTCGACTTATTCTTAGATAGCTTGATTCTTTTTAGGACTAAAAACCCTGCATCTCTGCTTAATCAACTTGGCGTCCTTGTTGATATTGAGCTCATGGCAGAGGAAATTGGGATCAATCCCTGGTATATCCTCATGGCTCCTGGAAAATACATTTCTCCGTTGCCTTAGAAACATAATCAATTCTTATTTTAGGACTGGACTAAATATTGAGCCGATCTGCACGATTCTCTCTGGTTTGTCATCATCCAGGATAACGCTTTCAGTAGCTTCCACAATTATTCCCTTGACTAACTCTGTTTCAGCTCGTGGATCTAAAGTTTTAACCTCTGATTCACTGTTAGGCTCAGTGGTATCCACCTGGTAAGTGGTAGTATTCTTCTTTAATTCAATCAAATCCTCGTGTCCGGCTGAGGAGTAGTAACATTCTCTTGCTACCTTCTGGTCGCCTTTCACAACACCTACTCCAAAATGAGTTGGTAACTACAAGCATTGATGGATTGTTTATGGTACAACTTTAAACTTCTTCAACCCGACCCTGTCGAGGATCACATTATAGGATGATTGAACATTTTTGTCCATCATGAAGAAGTGTATTTTCTCCATACGACTTATTGGCCGGGTGTCGAACAACACTTCTATCTTGATTATTCCAAAAGGGTAAACTTTTTCACCCGAAAAACCTATCAATGGCCTATGGTAGTGTTCTAGTTGACTGAGCTTATAATTCAAACTCTGAATGCAAGGATAAAACATGAATGGATTAATAAATTCGGCCTTTTAAAGTTTCTCGACTTATTCTTAGATAGATTAATTCTTCTCAGGACTAAAAACCACGTGACTCTGCTTAATCAGCTTGGCGTCCTTTTTGATATTGAGCTCATAGCAGAGGAAATTGGGATTAATCCCTGGCATATCCTTATGGCTCCAGGAAAATACATTTCTTCGCTGCCTTTGAAACATAATCCATTCCTGTTTTAGGACTAGATTAAATGTTGAGATAATCTGTGTGGTTCTCTCTGGTTTGTCGTCATCCAGGATAAGTAGCTTCCATAATCTGTCCCTTGACTAACTTTGTTTCATCTCGTGGATCTAAAGTTTCAACCTCCGATTCACTTTTAGGCTCAGTTGTATCCACCTGGTAAGTGGTAGTCTTCTTTTTTAATTCAATCAAGTCCTATTGCTCGGCTGAGAAGTAGTAACATTCTCTGGCTACCTTTTGGTCGCCTTTCACAACAACTACTCCAAAATGAGTTAGTAACTTCAAACATTGATGGGCTGTTGATGGCAGAACTTCAAACTTCTTTAATCCGACCCTATTGAGGATCACATTATAGGCCAATTGAACATTTTTATCCATCACGAATAAGTTTATTTTCTATATACAACTTACTGGATAGGTGTCGAATAACACTTCTAGCTTGATTGTTCCGAGAGGGTAAACTTTTTCACCCAAAAGCCCTATATATGGCCTGTGGTAGGGTTCTAGTTGACTGAGCTTCAAATTCAAACTCTGAAAGTAAGGGTGAAACATAATATCTACTGGGCTCCTATTGTCAATCAAAACTCTAGCGACGACAATATCTTAAATTCTGAATTTGACAACCAGTGGATCATCATGGGGATAAAGTACCATAGAGAGGTCATTTTTAGAGAAGCTAATCACTAGTTTGTCTTTGTTGACCTTCCTCGACCGGCCATCTTCGTTCAGATTAATTCTCTGATTATAAGAGTAAGCATGGGCCTCATTCAGGTAAGCTTTCCTTTCGAAAGTATAATCGTCTCCACCTGTATTACCAACTGTAATAACTAGACAGTCAAGTGAACCAAAACTGATTATAAGTATCTCACGTTTTGGCTACTTGGGCTTCTTCGATAGGTCGAGATCATCCTCATAGTCATCTTTGTGATTTCTCTTCTTGTCATCTCTAGGCTTGCATGGAGAATTCAACCTTTTTTCTAGCTTCTCTATTCTCACGCCAATTAACAAATTTATTATGTTTTTCTCGGAGGATGAGAGATTCTATCTCATTTTACAAAGCGACATAGTTATCCGTTGTTTGACCATGATCCTTATGGAATGCACAATATTTGGATCTGTCCCTCTTGTTAGGAGGTGCCCTCAACTTCTCAGGCCATCACAAATCCTTATTGTGCTTGATTTCTTCCAGGATATGGCGAATGCTATGTTCCATATTTTTTGAGCTTATATTATTTCTTCGACTTCTTCTCCTTCTACTTCTTTTGCTCCTTCTTCTTAAGATTTGTATCAGGCTTCGTGGATGGACTCTATTTTGCGATCATCGTTTCCTCGGTATTCATTATTTTTCCTGCTTTTTCCATGAGTTCAGCCATAGTTTTAGGAGGATCTTTGGCCAGAGTATAGTATAGTTTCTAAAAAATCAAGCCACTCATAAGAGATGTGATGGTTGTTTTTTCCTCATAATCAATCACCTCTAATTTCTCATTGTTAAAATGCGTAATGTACTCCCTGGTACTTTCCCCCGCTTGCTGCCTTACACTCAAAACATGATCTACTCTTTTTACTGGCTTAGCTCCAAAACAGAAGTTGCTAATGAATAGCTCGGCAAGATGAATAAAGTTGGTAATTTTTCCTCTATGCAAGTTATTATACCATATTTGGGTTGAACCCATGATGGTACTTGAAAATGCCCTGCACTTCATTTCATCGGGGGCTGAATAAATATCAGCTGCTGCTTGATATTGCCCGATATGGAGAACTGGATCAGTTTTCCCGTCATATTTGGGGGTGACCACAGGAACTTTAAACTTGGATGGGGTAGGAAAATCAATAATTGCCTAAATAAAAGGAGATCCTTTAACAAAACTCCGTTGTAAAGGATTCTTTGCTTTCATCATTTCACCTAATCGATCTTCCAACCTCTGGATTGACCCTTTTTATGAAGGATTGCCTGTATCAGATCTATGTGATGCAGACGAACTGTTCTAGACACCTCATGAGAGGTCTTCTCGGTGCATACAGATCTTCCAACGCTTGATCTTGATCTGACTGAGGCTTCATTGTGGTCAATCGTATGTCGAGTGTTCCTGGATAACGCCCTAGGAAGGTTTTTATTTTCTCAGGGTCCCAGACTGTTAAAGGGATAAGCTCTACTTAGCCTTTCCAAGACACTTGGCCTTTCAGTAGAAAGAGAATGGATGTCATAGGGTTCTGTGAACCTGAGTGATGAAATTGCCCCTGGACAATAAAACATATCTAGTGAAGATTTAGAATAACTATGCCTGATGGATCTCGGAGGTAGAGGCGACATTTTTCCTCTGGTCAATGGACCCATTTGTTGCCGGGAAAGGAATGGAGATCTAGCTTGCAGTGACTAAGCCAATTGCCTCACCGTTTCCTGCATAGCTTCTTGTCCTCTGGCAATAATAGCAAGGATTACAATTAGGTCTGTCTCCATAGGCTGAGAAGATGGAATAGGTTAGTTGCCTTCGTTTATAGCAATGGACTCAGGGTAATTCATCTTGCCTTGAACAAGGGTCTACGAGAGTGAGAACGATAATTAGAAACACATTCTCACAGACGGTGCCAATCTGTTGCTGTAAAAAACTGGACTTGATCCAATTTTATAATCACAGATAAAATATATATAATTGCAATGGTAAAGAAGGAGAGGGACAAAGTTTTTAAAGTGGTTCGGCTATATAATAAAGCCTACGTCCACTATTATTGTATTGATTTATGTGGTTACAGAAATCTAGGTATGCTCATAAATAAGAATATCCCTGAATTTGTTCTACCTTGCCCTTAATGAAAGAAATACAACATATTTATAGTGACCCGGAGGTCAAGGGTTGGAATTCCAAGGGATGGAATGCTTTTATACATTCAAGCATTTACATCCATACATAATGAATCTGATGATTGGTTGTATAAACCACGTGTAGTGTAACCCTTGATATGTTGACGCTTCATTATTCTTGATGATCGGCCTTCCATATGTTGGTCGACATTCTTCAGGTTGGTCAGCATGATTGTTGAGCTATTATCTGCTGACTAGGATTTTTGCCACATAAGAAGACAAGTGTTTACTTCTGATTGGTCCACTTAGGCGGATAATTTTTGGTATCAACAACAACAACAACAACAACAATAATAACAACAACAATAATAATAATAATAATAATAATAATAATAATAATAATAATAATAATAATAATAATAATAATAATAATAATAATAATAATAATAATAATAATAATAATAATAATACCCATGTGTGTCTTTTCATATAACTGATAGTTTGTCCTCCTAGTTTTGGTCACTTGGATGGTCAACCAGAGGGTACCTGAGCCGATCGGGGTTTACCCGCGGTGGAAAACCCAATTATACAGTTGACAGGTGTCACTATTTTATTAGTCCATGTGTTTAAATATTCTTGGGGTAAAACAGAATCCCCCAATACTACATTCTTGAAGGTTTAACAAAAGAATAGAGTATTCATCTCAAAAATTGCTCGACACCTTATAAAGGTTGTGGTCAGTAGCCGACCTCAAGGACTTGTAATTTTTCCATTTACCTATGTTGAGGTGGTAACAATTTTGTAAATAACTTAGCAAATAGAGAACCATCGGAGAGTACGTTGGTCTTTTTACCATTTGGGGATTTGGAACGCCGTCAAAAGTCAAAACGTTGGTACACTTAATCATTTGGAATCCCAGATATCGAGAGTCATCATTGCACCTATTAAAGGTCTGATTCTCCCTGTAATTTTTCTCACTTCTGCAACTTCATAGTTTTTTTCTCATACATTGTTGCTTCTCCATCTTACTGCTTTAAAGATTTTAATCATGTGCCTACAAATGTAAGAATCTTCTCCTTCTAGTATTTTTCTTTATGAGCTATTAGGATGGTTTATATATTGATAAGAGCTTTTTGTAGGAGTTTAAGGAGAAAAGAAAAATCCCAGAATGGGTAATTATAGAGATGGTTTCTGGTCCTTGTGATTTATGTTCATTGGATGAGGGTCACTGGTTACCCACTATTTTTATTCTTGAATGTGGAGTTACTTTTCCACCAAATAATCTATTTCTAGAAATTTTATCAATATTTTGATGTAGTCCCAGCTAATGTGGGCCGAAATAGCTGGAAGGTTGTTAATGGGGTTAACTATCTCAATGAGTTATATGGAACTCAAATAGGAATAAAAGAATTAATTTACTACTATAGTTGGATGACCATTGGGGACAACACTTATTATCTGAAGCACGTCATGCCAACAGGGCTTGGTAGTGAATTTTCTCATCTCCAATAAGGATTATTGGGATTATGGGATTGTCGTAAAGAATTTCCAACATGCTCCCCTTCTTGAGGGTGTAAGATATACAAGGCCTAGATGCCCCTGGGAAGGTTATGGAATAGGTCGGCCTCATGTTCTGTACTTATGTATGCTTGTTTTTTGTAAAGAGAAGGAAGAAGGATTATCTCCCTAACACTAAAGTTCATTTTGAATAATTAAAGTTCATTTGGTCTATCCAACAAATGATAGGTGAAGCCCATCCCTGGCCGACTCAATTTTATTAGAGTATTAGAGATATATCACTTCTTTAGTAGCTCGGCTTCCAGAAGAAATCCCCTAGCCCCCATTGATTTGGAAGATTCTACTTCATCCCCTTGTGTTGTTGCATCTAAGTCTCCTTTTTAAGAAGAAGGAAACACTACATTTGGAGGAACTTCTTCCTCATTTGATTCCTTAGATTTATTTACTAATTTGGACACCCTTTCTTCTCTAGACATTATGGTTAAGAGGAAAATGCACAACATCCTTGTTGGATCCATGTTTCCCCTCCAGCTGAGTAAGAGAATAGTGCAGGTGAAGGTTCCAAGTGCATAGTAATAGTGACTACTGAAGAGGTGAAGAGTACAGAGCCTCAATTCAAAAGATTACGGAAAGTTTCTTCCACCCAACAGGAGTTAGTACAAAGCAAGCAAATCAGGCCTCTACAGCAGTGAACCCTGGATTGGTTAGGGGATTAATTAATTATTGAGTCCTGCGTACAGATAAGTTAACGGTTATCCCTTTGTTCGGGGTAAGGTTAATGAAGAGAGTTAATCAGAATCTGGCTCTAATAACTATTTATACACATTTTTATTTCTTGATTGGCTGTTTTTAGACTTATTTTTTTCTGATTTCTTTTGATCTTCAAAATTTGCAGTTCGTGGTTGATTATGATAAACTTTCATTGAGGGATGACTAGCTCAGGGAGTCATCTAGTGACATTGAGGAAGCGATTAAAAGCCTAAAAGAGTCTTTGAATGCTACTAAGGAAGCCCACAAGAGGGACTAAGAAAAGTTGCAAGGTCTATTGAATACTGTCGAGCAGGTCAAAAAGAATGTAGAGAAAGATGATGCAAATGTTGTCAAGGCCACCACTGAGGTGGGGAAGAAGTACCATAACTTGAAGGCATCTAGGAAGAAAGGGAAAGATGATGCCCACTCGAGTTTGGGACAAGGATTTTTCTACCGTTTTCCTGTAAATTGATTACATGAAGAAGACTTCCTTCAAGGAAGATGGGGATTCTGTACTCAAACAGGTCGGCACTTCTGCGGACTCAGACCTCTTTCAACAGTTCAACCCAGGTACCCCTTGCATTATTGATGAGGAAATGAAGGATGAGGAGGGACTGGTGAATCTTCTATGGTACCTGAGACTTCAGTGGTGGTCACTCGATCGGCTAAAGAAATGGACCAGGACAAGGAGAAGGTGTAAACACCTTTGGGGTTTTTCTTACATTTTGTCATTTTTATTTTTGCCTTGTAATGATTGTTTTGGTTTCCTCGTAACAGAGAATAAATATCCTTTTTTATGTACTTCTTCCCAACTTTAATAATATTATTCAGCATTTCATATGCATAGTGTTGAGGTTTGCTTAACTTGTTCCTTGATTTTTGTACTTATATTCTTTTCTTCAGTTCATATCTAGGAGATCCGTTATAGCACTAGAAGAGAGTAACTTTTACCAAAGGAGTGTTCAGTTCTTTGGGGATGGCTATGAGGACTTCGATGAAGATGAATTGGAGAAAGTTCACGTCTTAAGCTATGGCAACCAATGGTGGCTATTATGAGATGATCCTCCAGATGCAGGAGGATCGTAAAGCCTCTTTGGCTAGTTTGCATTCTGACTACGAAGCAAAGGATGCTCAGCTCAGCACCGATGCAAGTTTTGATAAGAAATTGGAGTTCATTTTGTTAACACATTGGAAGATAGAGTTTGTGCTGAATTATGAGCTAACCAGTTCTGAGAAGTAGCAAGCTAATTGAAGCACGAAAATATTCATTAAGGAATGCGCTGGAAAGCTTAAAAAAATCATCAGGCACCGAACATGACCAAGTTGCATATTTCCTATTGGAGGAGAATGGTAGGTTGTGGGAGAAGATAAAGGTTTTAAAGAAGACTATGACTGTCCAGTCATCTAATCAAGTAGTGGTTTCTCGTCCTATTGTTAAAGAATAAAAATGAAGAAAAGCCTCGATCAAGAGCCAAAAAGATACCATTAAGATGTTAACTGAGAAGGTTGATCGGCTAACTTTTCACTTTCATAAGCAACCCAATTCATTCCGGATTAATGGTTATGATGAAGCCTTGGCTCATATAGGGGATTAGTTTAATCAAGCTAAAAGATAAGGTTATAAGTGGGGTTGGTTGAATGCCTTGATATTTCTAATGGTTCCCGAAAAAGACTCCTTAGGGAACTAGAATGATCTAGGCATATTAGATTACCCAGATCCTCCCTTCAGTATTGATGTTAATAGGATCCCCACTAACGCCATACCACTGAGTCTTGTCATAAAATAGTTAGGTGGTTATTGTCTGCATGACGAAGATACCTTGGTACGACCTCAGCATTTGGTGCATAGATAAGCTCCAGTATCCATGAAAGACTTAGGGATTTAATTTCCACAGTTCATCCTTCTTCTCTTGATGTTCCCCCAGAAGGAATGGATAAATCCTTGGAAAGCACCCAACAAAATGAAGATGTTTAGATTTTTCACCTTTATGACTTTGATGGAAAGTATTTTGTAATGAAGTTCATTACATTTTGAATAAAAGATGATATATGTTTACCACATGTTAAATTTGATATTATCCGACAAGTAGTTAAGCATTATAATTGTATGATCTTCCTTTGGTCGACTAATCTGCTTTACCGATTATCGATTTGGACGAACATGAGTTGTCCAGCCTTAGATTCTACCAATAAACTTGTGGTTGTTCAAACGGATCTTTATCGTTTTAGGATAAGTGTTTGAATTAGTTACCATAAGGTACCAAATGTTATATGATTTTTCCTTAACTTGATCAAGTGGAACTTCTTGTTCTTGATTGTAAAGTTACGGGCTTCCTGTTCGTGACTTGTCGAAGACAAAGTCATACATGAAGTTCTGCCAAAAACTTGGCTGTGAAGTATCGTTTTCTTTTTTCTTTTGACATTATTACATCTCCCATTCCCCCTAATAAATATAAAAATGAAGTTAATTTATGATAAACCAATAAATTCTCATTAAACTAATCATAGTTGCTACATATGCATTGAAAACTTTTATTTTAAATTCATTGATAATACTTCCTAAGATGATCGAAGTTCCACGGGTTCTTGAATTTCTCCCATTCAATTTTCACCGAATGATAGGTACCTAGCCAGACAATCATAAAAATGCAATATGGACCATGCTAGTTGGCTTCCAACTTTTTACCTTTTTTACGACATAGTCTCCCTCCTTTAAGTTGATAGGCTTCACTCTTTAGTTGTTGAACCTGGTTGTACATTTTTGATAGGTTGTTAGGCATAATGTAGTGTTTTCTCTTACTTCCTCGACCAAGTCTAAGTCGAGCCTCCTAATGAGATCACTTTTGGGAGAGTTAAAGTTGAGCATCATGTGGCTTGCCAAACGTATCTCTGTTAGAACCATCACCTCTGTTCCAAATGCTAATATGTACAGATTTTCATCCATAGCAATCCTCGACATGGTTTCATAGGCCCATAAGACACTGTACAACTCATTGAAACAGTTTCCTTTTGCATCATCAAACCATTTTTTTAAACCATCGAGCAACATTTTGGTGGTCACCTATGTCTGACTATTGCACTCTGGATGTCTCGGGACAGAACGTAGCTTTCGGATCTTGGATTGAATACAATAGTCCTCAAACTCTTGGTTTTCGAACTGAGTTCCATGATCTGTAATGAAAGAATATGGCATGCCATATCGATATATGATATTTTTCCATATAAACTGAAAAACTCCTTCATAAGGCATTTAACCAATGGCTCAGCTTCCACCTACTTTGTGAAGTAATCTATGGCAACGACCAAGATTTCAATACTCCCTTTGTCCTGGGTAATGGGCTGACTAGATCAATCCCCCATGGGGAAAAGGGCCAAGGGGAAGTGATCGGTATTAAAGAAGCCCCCGATCTTCTATGTATTGCAGTAAACTTTTGGCACTTGTCACACTTTCTACCATATGAAGAGCAGTTTGCCAGAAATACCTCTGTATAGCTACCCATTGTACTAATGATCTTCCTGATGAGTGAGCTCCACATGACCCGTTATGTACCTCATTGATCAATTATGGAACTTTGATCGGATGGACACATCGGAGTAGAGAAACAGTGTATCCTCTTTTGTACAAAACTCCTCTTTCTAGCACATAGCTAGTCGCTTTGTATCTCAACTTTCTTACCTCATTGGGATCTGCAGGTAGCAATCCTTTATCAATGTAGCCCATGATTGGATCCATCTATGATAGACCAAGATCTATTAATATTAGGATGACATTCTCTTTATTTATGCTTCTGCCCATAAAGATTTCCATCGGAATGGTCTTTCACGACCCTTTCCTAGTTGCTGGAGCTAATCGGATAAGTGCATCTTCTCAGGTGTTCTTAATCATTCTGATAGCTAAAATTTTAGAAATGGTGTTTTAAGATTTGGCCAAATACTTCACCATGAGCTCTCGCTTGACTCTATATATTCTGAGCACCTGATTAATGATTGACTGGGTTTCACTGTGAGCAATGATCTACTCGGCACCCAATGATAATGCTAGCTCCAGGCCTATAATCAACGCTTCATATTCGGATTCATCATTGGAAGCTTGAAATTAAAATCGAAGTGCATACTCCACGTCTATGTCATCAGGAGCATTGATATCCAGTCCTTCCTTGCTGCCAGTTGCATAATAGGACCCGTCTACATACAATTTTCATGTAGGGATTTCATCATCAAAGCTTACTTCACTCAAGGATCCTTGTTGGAATAACTTCTTGCTCTGTTCCTCATACTATTTGGTGACCTCTCGGGCAGTAGAAGATTCTGATTTCTCCAGTTTAGAACTATCTTCATGAGAAGTATGATCGGCTTGGTTCATCTATAGCCCTCTTCGAAGGTAGTCTGCTCGGCCTGTTTCTCTTTAATGGGATCATGATCAACTATTGTTCTTTCTTAAGTAAAATTTGCTATGAAATTCGCCACATCTTTCCCTTTTAACGTTATTCGGGGATCGTAGAGCATATCATGTTTTTTGAGGATCAATGAGCATATCATATTCTCTTAATTCCACTGCACAAGCCATCAATCTTCCTAATTTTTTAGGTTTATGGATATCTTGGCACAATGGTAAATCTATATAGACCATAATGGCATCTTATTGGAAGTAGGGTTTCATTCTTTTGAATGCTTCAATAAGTTTTAAAGACAAGTTTTCCAAGAGGGATACCGAATGTCCACCCCCTAAAATCCTTGTTAGTGTATTACACTACTTTTTTAACTCTATTTTCCAATCAAACGAGGGCCAAGATGATAGCCGACTTAGATACAATAAGGTATAAGTATAATTTATCTCCCATAGTTGGTTGGGAGAGCAATGGTGGAAATCTCAAATAATTTTTTCAACTTTTGGAAATCATTCTCACACTCTTCATTCCATTCGAAGGAATTTTTGAGTACCTTGAAGAACGGTAAGCATTTATCAGTAGCTCGGGAGACAAATTGGTTGAGAGTAGTTACTTTACTTGTCAATTTCTATATGGATTTTTTTTATGAGGGAGATTGCATCTCGATCAATGTTGTGAATTTGTCTGGATTGGGGGCTTCAGTACCTATTTGATTTATGATGAATCCCAGGAACATCCCTTCCTCCACGCCAAACACACATTTAGTCGAATTAAGCTTCATCTGATCCTTCTCTAACTGATCAAACGTCTGGACTAAGTAAGCCTGTCATCCACATAAAATTCCATATTCTTACCTATCTATTCTTCAAAGTCCCTATTCACTAGAATATGTTATGTTCCTCTAGAATTTTTAAGCTCAAAAGGCGTAACGTTGCAACAGTAAGTACCTCGGCTGGTGATAAATGATGTTTTCTCTTTGTCTTTTGACTTCATTATAAATTGATTGTGCCCCAAATAAACATCCATAAAGTTGAGTAACTACTGTCTTGCTGTGGCATCAACTAGTTAATCCATTCTGGATAAAGGGAAGTGATCCTTCAGACAGGCTTTATTGAGATTCGTGAAGTCAACACACATGCACTATTTATTAGGTTTTTCCTTACCATTACAATGGCCAACTAATCTGGGTACTTGACATCTTTAATGAACTTTGACTTTTGTATCTTATCCACTTCTTGGATAAACACACTCTTCTCAAGACCGAATACACGTTATTTTTACTTATTCCACTTGGTGTCCTTAGTGATGTTCAAATCATGGCATATGAACTCTAGACCTATTCTTGGCATGTCTTTATGGCTCTATGCAAACACATTTTTCTGCTCTTTAAGGAATTTTATCAACTCCTGTTTGAGGGATGGTTCCAGAGATGAACCAATTTGCGTAGTTCTTTCTGAATGATCATCATCCAGGATAATCATTTTTGTAGCTTCCACAATATGCCCTTTAACTAAATCAACCTCCTCGCAAGGGTCTAACGTCTCAATCTGGTAGGTGGCAGTAAGTTTTTTTACTTATTCTTGGTCGTATGAAGTATAATATAATTCCCTAAATTCAATTTGATTTCATGTAACAACGCCGACCCATCATGAGTGGGGAACTTTAGACACTAGTGGATAGTAGATGGTACTACTTCAAACTTTTTTAGACCAATCATGTAGACGATCATGTTGTAAGATGATTGGACATTCTTATCTAGGACGGAAAAATGAATCCTTATAATACTCCTAGCAAGACAAGTGTCAATAAGAACTTCCAATTTGGCAGTTCCCAATGGGTATACTTTTTCTCTTGATAAGCCTATTAAGGGCCTATGATAAGGTTCCAATTTTCTATCATGTAATCCCAAATTGTGGAAATAATTATAGAACATGATATCAGTCAAACTACAATAGTCAATCGGGATTCTAACCATCCTTGCCTCATGTACTCTCATAATGACAACGAAAGGATCATCATAGGGATAGAGCACCCCGGACAGATCGTTCTTAGAAAAACCGATTACCAATTTATCTTTGTTTACTCTCCTTGGCCGACAATCAACATCATCAGATGAGTTAATTTATCGAATATGGGAACATGATTTGGCTTCGTTTAAATAGGATTTTCTTTCAGCTATCTCATCGTCACCCTAGAATATCCCCTACAATAAAATGAAAGCCAAAAGATATCATTATTACCTCAATTTCAAGCTTCCAAGGTTTCGTTGGCAGATTTGGTCCATCTTTTGAATCCTTATTTCATCCTCTCTTCTTGTCATCTCTCCCTTTACAAGAAGATTCTACTCGCCTCCAGGCGTCTCGTTGCTCTGACCCATCAATAAACTTAGACAGTTTACCATGCCGGATCAGATTATTAATCTCATTTTTCAAAGCAATACAGTTGTCAGTTGTGTGGTCATGGTCCTTGTGGAATTCACAATACTTGTATTTGTTTCTCCTGTTGGGAGGTGACTTTAGCTTTCCAGGCCATTTGAGGTCTTTGATTCCTCTAATTTCCTTCAAGATGTGATGCACGCCAACAGTGAGAGGAGTGTATACCTCGTACTTCTTATTTTTCTCGACCTTCTTATCTTTTTGATCCTTTTTGTCAGAACTCTTATGGTTGTCAACTTTAGCACTTGTAGCTTGCTTGGCGGCCACAGCTTCCTCGGCATTCCTAATTTTGCCTGATTTGGCCATCAACTCAGCCATGGTTTTAGGGGGTCTTTGGCCAATGCATATTATAGCTTCTCGGGGAGCAGTCCACTCATGAAAGAAATAATAGAGGCATTCTCTTCATAATCCACCACTTCTACCTTTTCACTATCAAAATGACTTACATATTCACGAGTGGTTTCCCATTATTGCTGGCAGATGCTCAGTAAGTGGGCTACCCTTTTGATGGGTTTGGACCCAAAGAAAAAGTTATAGATGAATAGATCAGCAAGCTATTAGAAGCTAGAGATTTGTCCTCGGGGAAGATTATTATAAAAAATCTGTGAAGATCAGTTGATGGTACATGGGAATGCTCAACAACGCATCTTATCGGGAACTGAATAAATATCAGTGTTACCTGGTATTGTTCATATGAAGTATGGGTTCAGTCTTATCGCCATATTTGGGAGCCTCTTACTCTTTATCTTAGCAATTTTCAATCAATAAAGAAAGACGTTGTCCATATTGTAGCAGTCAGTCAATTGATGGTCGAGTTAGACCTTTACTACACTCCCTTTTTTGAAAGCATTGGGCCTTCCTCTGTTAGCTAGGTTCCTTCCCTTCCACCGTCAACATCGATACGTGACCAAAGGTTTCTTAAATTTGGATGCTGTGGAAAAATCCACAATGATGGCAATCCCTTCACAAATCTCCATTGTAAGGGATTTTGGACTTGGCTATTTCTCCAAGTAAATCTTCCAATCGTTGTATTGATCCTTTCCAAGGGCAATTTTCAGGATTAGTTTTTCTAAGGCAACCCTGGCCTCTACCATGCGTTTATGCTTAACTCCTTTCTTAGGAAGTCCGCTGTGATAACCCGCTTAAAATAATAACGGGTGGCCAACCCTATACTAAAATAATCAGGAATCACAAGTGGATCATTCTCAGCAACAACTGACGATATAAAAACTAAACACGGCTAACTACCCATTACTACATAAAGAGGGTGCCAAAAAAATTTCAAACATACAATGTAATAATCAACAAACAACATGATAACTGCTAAACAGGATAACAATGCTCACGAAGAATATAAGAAGAAGTAATTCTAAATTACAACATAAACTCACGAAATAAAATTACCCGAATAAGCTATCGGGTCACAGACCATACAATAAACTGCGAACGAATAATAAAAGTGCTACCTCTACAACACTTGGATATAAACCCGAAATACAAACTGAATCGTAATCTAGATATACAAAGATAGGAATAGGATATAACAAAATCTTGCAACAGTCCGCTACTGCTACAGCTCCACGAATACACTAGATAGATGACATCAATGGCGTCCTTGCGGAGGAACACCTATAATGATACGATATATATACATAGCAGGAGAAAATATAAATGGGTCAGGGCCCGAGGTGTGAAAACATTTATAGCAAGCGCATTAAAATGCATAATAATTATAAATGCATTATGACATGATCTAGAGTGGAGTCGAACTCTCCAGGAAATCAAAATCACCCCTCAACTAGTGCGCACACCTAAACGTATGCACATGATCCTCAATTAACTACCCAATTCTCTCTAGGGACAATTTCAATCCAACCTACGCCCAAAATTCACTCTCGCGTAAACCCAATATCTAAAGCAATTCCCTCAGCTATCGATTCTCATTAAACCCAAATGCGCATCTCAACTTATCTTAACTTATAAATATACATATACATAAACATATTCTCTTACTAGAATTTAGCAGATTCTAGTTATAACTACATGAGTTATTAGCATCTAAATGCTAAGGACTAAACTTCTCTCAAATCTCAATACTGCATTGCGTTTCGTGCATGGGACGTCTCGCAAAGCGAAATCCAAATAAGGAACCCCCCCCTGTTACACTACTCCTTGACAGTATTAATTATTGAGATTCATTATGCCCTCAATGCATGACGTATATAACCCCGAATTACTAAATTAAATTAATATATGGTAAACTATTCCCAACTCTCAACAGTGCACGGCGTTTCGTGCGTGGAACGTCTCGCAAAGCGAAATCCGAACAAGGAACTCCCCCAATACACTACTCCTTGACACTGTTGATTGTCGGGATGTAATAATACTCTAAGTGCACTATGCATATATTGACAACTACATAAATACAATAATCCACCCGCTTGTTACCCATAACTCATTATTCCACTAACTTATAAATCTGAGTACTAAAGACTAAACTTCTCCCCACTCCCAATATTGCACTGCGTTTCGTGCATGGGACGTCTCGTAAAGCGAAATCCAAACAAGGAACCCCCCGTTACACTACTCCTTGGCAATATTGGTCATTGAGATCCATTACGCCCCAGGTACCCCACTCATAACTACGAATATATAAAAAGAGCAACAATCTCTAATCACATAACTAAGATAAAGCTCCGAAACATTTTGGGATCTATAACATTACACTAGTTATAAAGCACAATCATACAACCCTAACAATCAAGTACACATAACACACTTAGCGTACAATTTTATAACCGAAATCCAATCACGTAAGGATATACAAAATACTTCACATTGCTATCATCTTCCAGGGATTTCTCACTTTATCCCGGGTTACCATATATCGGACTATTATCACACCGTCATGGTAATAAAAACAAATCACAACGTAGGGGAAGCACTCATAGTTCCTAACTAGAAGGTAGGAATGAATCATACCCAAGACTTCTCACCCCCAAATAAAATCACACAATAAATAATGGACGACTATGACCTGGGGACTATACGCACCCTGCTCCTCAAGCCAGCGGCCTCACCCACATCGCGCAACTTCCCATGATAGCATTGGAGGGTATGCCCACACAATAAACACATGTATATATATCAATCACATTAAATATATATGCAATCACATCATATTTATACAAACCATCACACAAGGTATATACAATTCCGCCATATAGATATACATACTCTATTACACCCGTATGTAAGAAAGAAATAATTCCATATATTAGTATATTACTCTCGATACACTAATCGTTGCTACTTGCATACCATACCATTATTTCCCAAGACAATCCCTCACTTGGAATTTACTCACCCATCACTTCTATTTGTATGAATAATCTCCCGATTCAATTTGCGTTAAGGATATTCTCTATATCCGAATTCACATCGATAGCAATTATTATTCCCAACTCATATTATGGTTTAATCGTTCCTATGAACCCTAACGATATCACATTTGTGATTCAAACCAAAAGTCCAACCTCGATAAACATATCATGCCTCTCTCTTATAGGCTCGTAATTATCTCCACATAGAAATCTAAATAATAGTGGGCTTCCCCACTTAGTCAATACAATATCTTAAGTTCGTACTCTCTCGAAATCAATCAATACGACCCCAATATTTCGTCTTAGGTAAAACTCCCTAAAAATATCCAAAACAGACTTGTCATAACATATTTGAAGGTTCCAAATCGATAAACCCAAATGAAACGAAGCGAAACTCTCTCTAGAAAAACTCTCAAAAATAGCCCATTTTCGAATCGATTCGGTCCCTCCGAATCGATTCGGCCCCAACAGCGAATCGATTCGGCCCCAGCGAATCAATTCGGACCAAAGGGACCTGTAAGTTTGCTACATATCGAATCGATTCGCAAGGGGCGAATCGATTCAGCTCTAAAGACCTGAGGGTTCTGCAACATGCCTAATCGATTCGGAAGGGGCGAATCGATTCGGTTGGTTCAGTAAGCTACGAAATGGGCTATATTTCTTCAAAACCCAAAATTCCAAAAATCCATTATATCATTTTCTCTCCATCAAACATCAACCCAAATATATATCTAACATCAAAACTCATTATATTTCTACCTAACAAGTTTTGAAACCCAAAATCCTTATACCCACACCTCAAATGCAAGATTGACCCAAAATCTAGGTTTTACATATTTAACCCAAAATCCACAATTTAAATCCACAAATCATGAAATAAATGATGCACAAGAATTATTTAGCAAGTTTAATCACTTGCCTCAAAGTTGTAAAGTCTGAATCTCCCTCGAAATCACGGATTGGTCGGAATCCCAAGCTTTTCCCTCTCTTTCTCTTCTTCCTTTCTAGGGATTTTCTCTTTTCTATCAAATGAGATTGAAATCTCCCGTAGGCTTTTTAAGCCTTAAATCCAAGATACCTAACTTTAAATGATAATACACACTTTAAATGACTCGGTTACTCTAATTCGAGCCAAACGAACTCAAAAAATATTCTGGAACCCAAATAAGACCCAAGTACAGTCATTTTTACTTTCTCGACCCTTCCGGAACCAACCGCACACTCATAATCACCATTCAAAATACTTTCTAACATCTTCAAATTTTGACCTCAATTGTCAATTTCCTTATTCTCCAATTAAAATGATCTTTATTTCTCCCAAAAATAATTAATTATCAGTCCTGAAAATCGCGGGTTGTTACATCCGCTCAGCACGCATAGAACCTCATAAATTAGTCTTGGGTTAAGTGGACCCTTTTTGGCGATCTCGTGATATGTAGGGTTCTGTATGGTAGCCCTTATTTGCTCGGGGACCCTAACGATGGAAAGTAGAGGCTTTGCTCAGCCTTTTCAAGGCACTCGACCATTCTGGCATTAGAGATTGATCGTCTTAGTAGTCGATAGATCTAACCAAAGAGGTTACTCCTAAAAAGTAGGGCTAGTCTTGTGAACATCTGGAATATATGGACTTGCTTCTATCATTTCTAGGAGGTGGAGGTTGTATTTCCCTCCTATAATATGGAGCAGCAGTAGATCTAGCATAAAGCGTTTGAGTATGTTGCTTATTAGTTTCCTGCATTACCTCCTGTCCTTTGTTAATGTTGAGTAGAATTCCATGTAGGTCTCCTCTTCCAATAGGAGTGGAAGGAATGAAAGCCTCACATCTGGCAAGGCTGCTTTCTGGGATGTTTGTTATACTTTAAAGGTATGAAAAATGGGTTTTGAAAGTGTAAGAATAGCAGCAACTTGTCGTTTCCCATAGACGGTGCCAATTTATTGATTTCTAAATTTTAGTTATCCAAATATATAACCACGAAAAATAATAATAGAGAAAATAAAGAGACACTAGATGTTTTTTACATAATTCAGCTCAATAACGGAGCCTACATCCATGAGGCAGTTCTATTATTTATTTAGGGTTTTGTTCTAATATCTTGATTACAATTCTAGGATTTATCATGAAGCAGGTGTGTTAATTCCCTCCCTCAGATGGGAGGAGTATTGTATTTATAGTAAGTAGAAAATCAATAGGGCTGAGGGCCTTTATATCTTCAAGCGTTTACACTTTTACACAATAATATGTAGCTAGATGTTATTCACTTGCATGTGAAGGGTATTTGTTGAGTACCCCACGTGTGTCGTTTCTTACAACTAATGGTTTGTCTTCCTAGTTATGGTCGGATGGATGGTCGAACAGAGCGTACCTGAGCCGATCGAGTTTTACCCGTGGTGAAAATCCCAATGATACTGTTGATAGGTGTCACTGTTTTATTGGTCCATGTGGCCAAATAGGTATAACACCAGTCCCTACCAAGTAATGCATTATAGATTTATTTTCTTTCAATAATGAAGAAAGTAAATTTGAATTTTCTTGTTCCCACATCAATATCAACTAACAACACTTCTTTGGTCGACTTTTTATCACTAATAAAACTTGAGGTAATTATTTGAGTCTGAACAAATTTGGTGTTTTATTTGTTTATTTCAGAAAGAATGGATTTGGAATTATATTAACATGTGTATGGTTATCTACTAATATTTTATCATTTAGAATTCCATTTATCCAAGTTTTTATAAACAACGGTTTGATATTATTAATTATATTCTTTATAGGCTCTTTGAGCACATATGTTACATGTAGATTACAAAATAAATAAATCAAATTTATCCATCTCTGACTTCTTATCTTCATCCATCTCCACCACGGGGACCTCCTACCCTTCTTTAGCTTTGAACCTATACGAAAAGATCATAGGCATATTAATTGGCATTTGCTGAGGCAGAGTCTCAAACTAGATGAACAGTTGCTGCTCAACCTCTGAAGAAAAGCTTTAGGGTTAAAATCTTATTTACAAGATTAATAACAAACTGTTATAAGTTTTGTAAACTCTGAATAAACTTTTTGGGCAAAACTCTTTTCGAAAAATACAAGATATGTTATACAAGACTTTCTGAATGTATGGTTTGAATTTGATAGTTGGTTACCTTCTTTTTAATTTTTAATAAACATCTACTAAAGTTACCATGCAGTCCCAATCACAACAACAGTTAAGAACATTCAAAGAAATAAACACAAGAGTTTTAACGTGGTAAAACTCTTAAGCAAAGGAAACATCCATGGTTCCCTCTACGGTGCAAAACAAAAAATCCACTAGAATAAATAATCAAGTTACAACACTTAAGCAAACCACAAAGATCCTAACCTAAGTTCAGAATATACCTACTTGAGATTCTCCACTCCAAAGGTAATCTGAATTGGACTTATCTTTTCTTGTTGCTTCTTTGCTTTTTCCTTAATCTCCTTCTCTTTGAATTCTGATTCCAGCAACTCTTTCAAAATCTAAGATTCTAGTGTTTGTGATGTTCTACTACATGAAAACATGCTACTCACCCTCTCAAGATTTATACAAACTTTCCTAACAAATTACAACAGTTCTAAAATGATAGGTTATTTCTGAATCTGATTTTTCAAGGCAAGACTTCTTGATCTTTTATTTATCCACAGATCTCAAGGATACCTTGCTCAGAAGACGATTCAAGGTCTTACACAATTTCAGTATTTTGAAAATATTTTTGAAATTGTAAACCTCCAATTAAGATCCAAACTAGGCTAGAAGTCTACTTTATTAAAACAGATTCAGACTTAACATGCAGAGACTGATTCAACATATTTTGACATAAAACTTCTTTTCAGATCTATGGTTACGCCTTAAAACTTTAGCAAGAGTTCTTTGTGTTCTTTTTATTTTTGTACACACGTATTTCATAAAACATGAAATAGAAAATTAGAAACACACAACTCACTAGATCTGAAAATATTTTAAAACTTAAAAGTTTTTTTTTCAAAATTTGTTGAAACAGAATATATCTAAAATACTAGATCTAAAAAGAGAAACAGAAAACAAAATGTGAGATGTTCTCTTTTAGAAAATCTCAGTTTCAATAATGAAACTTAAGTCTCTCTTAGAGATGAGCTCTGAGAGAATAAAAGATTTGAAGAGGCCTTCAAACGAAAACACAACACCAAAAACATAAAAATCCTAGAAGGATCTCACTCTAAAAAAGATGGGTTTTCTGGTGTATGGGAATTATAGGTTTTGGTGTTTGGTTTGGGAGAAAACACTCAGAGGTTTGAACTACGAAGAAACTAGGGTTTTTTCTTTATAATCTTTATCTTTTATTTCCCTCTCTTCTCCCTTCTCTCTCTACTCTCCTTACTCTCTCTTTTCTCTCAGAATTTACGAAATGGCAAAAGTCGCAAAATGCTGAGGCTTGGGTCATTTTTATACTAGTCGAAGAAGGATCCAAAACCTTGAGCTTAATCCAATGGCTGGGATTGAAGCTTGTATGATTGACTTTAATCCAACGGTTCATCACAAGCGATGGGTTAAACGTTTGGTGATTGGTTTAAACTGGGTTCACGAGGATTGACTCTCAACACATGCAGGATGTTGATAAGGTTGATCCAAGGGTTGAGATGGGTTAAACAGAATGAAGGCAAAAATGCGTGTATAAAAATAATTTCAAAGCCTACCCTGAATTCTCTAGCACTTTTAGATTCTACCCAGGCAAACAATCAGCAGGGAAATTAACTTCCTGAAATTCAAATTTTACCCACAACACTTTTAAAAACATTTTTTAATTAATTCAAAAATCATTAGAAAATTATTTAAAAATATATAAAATAATTTAAATTGAATTAAATTGATTTTAAAATGACTTGAA
The DNA here is from genome assembly GCA_949130495.1 of Sambucus nigra. Taxonomy (NCBI): domain Eukaryota; kingdom Viridiplantae; phylum Streptophyta; class Magnoliopsida; order Dipsacales; family Adoxaceae; genus Sambucus; species Sambucus nigra. The sequence goes on along the minus strand of OX422211.1, from coordinate 581,478,330 downwards.
GTGTTGAAGGAACATTAATGCAAGTAGGTGATATAAATGATGTATAGTGTGTGTCCTATTTGAGGTTTCAAGGATAGAAATAACTTTCCTTTGCAGGTTCTCTTGGACATGATTTCTTCTTTGAGCTTGTACCTTTGAAGAGATGGAGTTCTCATAAAAATCTAATATATTTTGTCTAGATATCCAAAATAGTTGGAACTCCTATATATGTAGACTCAAATAAGTCAATATATAGTGCGTTCTCAATCTCCCCCTTTGGATATTAGAGACAAAATTCCCTTCAGTATTCAGAACTCGTGGGTTAAAATAAAAAGAAATCCTAATTGTCCTATACAAAAATTCTAACTACCCATTCCCATCCAAGAATCGAAAATAAGGTAAAAAAAATACATCACTCAACTATATACAGACCAATACCCTACAAAATAGTAACAAGATATACAACGGGTCTGAAATGCCTGTGAAAAAAATAAACACTTGAATGGCATATTAGTTGAGTTAGAATTAGGAATAGATAGTTAAATCGCTAAGCAATACTCAAGATCCTCTCCCCCAATTTTTCTCAATTATACAAGGGGTATAAATCATACAAAATAGAGATTAATTGAGAGTAATCATGCCTATAGCTATGCGCAAATACTCAAATCGAATGTTATCTAATGGTTTGGTAAAGAGATCTGCGAGCTGTTTTTGACTGTTCAGATATTCAATAATGAGATCTTTGGATTCGACAAGGTCACGGATAAAGTGATGTCTAATCTTAATATGCTTACTTCGTGAGTGCATAACATGATTTTTGAAAATATTAATGGCACTTTGGTTATCACAAAACATGGTTAATTGTTTTTCTGTGAGACCATAATCACTAAGCATCTGTCTAATCCATAGTAATTGAGCACAACAACTACCAGCTGCTATATATTCAGATTCAGAACTAGATAATGAAATACAATTTTTTTTCTTACACGACCAACCAACGAGATTATTTCCTACGTAGTAGCAATCACCAGAAGTGCTCTTACTATCATCAAAATACCCAGCCCAATCGGCATCAGTGTATCCTACAATATAACTATTTGTATCATTTGTGTACCAAATACCAAATTTTAAAGTACCCTTAATATACTTAGTAATTATTTTTACGCTTAATAAGTGAGATTCTTTAGGGTTACTTTGATATCTAACACATATACATACGACAAAGGATATGTCAGGTCGAGACGCGATAAGATACAGCAAACTCCCCATCATAATTCTATAAAGAGTGGGATCAACACTTTTCCCAATATCATCCATAGAAATTTTAGTTGAAGTACTCATGGGGGTTATAGAAGTTTTAGCATTTTCTATGCCGAATTTTTTAACTAAATCTGCAGCATACTTGGATTGGAAAATAAAAAGACCATCACTACATTGTTTTACTTGTAAACCCAAGAAATATTGTAGTTCACCCATTAGATACATCTGAAATTCATTATGCATGATATCAGAAAAGTTCTCAACTTGTTTAGGACAGGTGGAACCGGAAATAATATCGTCCACATATACTTGTGCGATTAAGACATGTTTATTTTCCTTTCTAACAAATAATGTTTGATCGTTTCCGCCACGGATAAAATTGTGAGACACTAAAAAGGTAGACAGCCGCTCATACCAAGCTCTAGGAGATTGTTTCAAAACATATAAGGCTTTTTTAAGTCTAAAGACGTAGTCCAGGTGTTCAGGATCAACAAATCCTTTGGGTTGTTCTACGTAAACTTCTTCAGATAAAATTCCATTCAAGAAAGCGGATTGAAAAAAATTTGGAATAATTTGAGTTGCATATGACAAGAGATGGCAAGAGACGACCTGATTCTAGACGAGTAACAGGTGCAAAAGTTTCGTCAAAATCAATTCCCTCAAACTGGGAGTATCCCTGTCCAACCAACCTAGCTTTATTTCTAATGATCTCCCCGTTTTCATCAGTTTTGTTTTTAACAATCCATCTAGTGCTAATAACCTTAAAATCTTTTAGTCTAGGAACAAGATTCCACACATCGTGACTCTTAAATTGAATTAGCTCTTCTTGCATAGAATTTATCCAAAATGAGTCAGTAAGGGCATTATTAACATTTTTAGGTTCCTCAAGAGAAACAAAATAAGAAAATTGCGCCACTTGTCAAAGTTGGTATCTAGTTCTAACTGGTTTCGAAGGATTACCGACAATGGTTTCAGTGGGATGATCTTTAGAAACCCAAGTGGGTACAGAAGGACTATCTGGTAGAAGTGAATCAGTGTCATTTGGAGGATCAATGGATAAATTAATTTCATCCTCATCAAGTGCTACTGGTTGACTTTCACTTTGCCTTGCACTAGTATCATCTACAATTACATTAATTGATTCCATAATGGTTTTGGTTCTATAGTTAAAAACACGCAAAGCCCTACTATTTTGGGAATAACTAAGAAAAATTCCCTTTTCTCCTCGAGTATCAAATTTTGAAAGTTGCTCTCTATCTTTACAAATATAGCAGATACTATCGAAGGTTTTAAAATATTTTAAGTTTGGCTTTTTGTGGAACCATAACTCATAAGAGGTTTCTTTGTAATTTTTTCTAAGGTAGATACGATTAATAATGTGACACGCGGTTTGGACAGCTTCTACCCAAAAGTATCTAGGGAGATTCTTAGCATGTAACATAACCCTAGCCATTTCTTGTAAAGTCCTATTCTTACGTTCAGCTATACCATTCTGCTGCGGGGTTTTGGGAGCGCTAAACTCATGTTTATAGGCATTAGCTACGCAATACTGAGAAATTCCAGAGTCCTTGAACTCTCCACCTCTACCACTCTCAATTTGACATATTTGGGTATCCTTCTCATTATCAATTTTCAAAATGATTCGTAAGAATTCATTGAAGGTATCTAATTTTTGTTTCATAAAGGCTACCCATGTATATCTCGTATAGTCGTCCACTATAACTAGGATGTAAGAGTTTCCACAGAAACTAACAGTTCTTGAGGGACCTATGAGGTCCATGTGGATAAGTTCTGGAGGCTTAGTGATAAGGATATCTTTAACTTTCTTGTGAGGGTATTTACTTATTTTACCTTCCTGACAAGGTCCATATACATGATTAAAAGAATTTTTAATTTTGGGTAAACCTCTAACTATCTCTTGGGAACGAAATCTTCTAAGGTTATCATAATTTGTGTGTCCCAATCTATTGTGCCATATATCAGAATCCTCTAATCTGGCAACATTACAAGATTCAGAATTTGGAATTACTATGTAAGTTTTTCGGGGTTATGTGTACTGTTAAAATACAATTACCTTTTTTATTAATAATTTTGCAATCATTTTTAGAGAAGGTAACTGAGTGATTGGAGTCACAAAATTGTGATATACTTAAGATATTGGCTTTAAGGCCTTTAATTAAGAGAACATCATTTAGTTCGGAAGCCCATGCTCACTCAATGTTCCCTTACCTGTGATCTGAGATGAAACACCATCTCCGAACATAACACTACCTCCAAGGAAGTCTGTCTTGTTCTTCAATTTGGTTTCATCCCCGATCATATATTTAGAACATTCAGAGTCCAAATACCATCCAGTTGAAGTGATTTGTGCCTTTAAAGCATAAAAGATAATGTTGCACTTGATCTGGGGTAGTAGATCATCTTTTCTAATCCAAATAGGCCTAGTTTTAAAAAATCTGTGGCCTTTTGACTTAGAAAAGGATTGAGGGGTCTTTCTAATTTATTTTTCTTAGTCTTGGACCCTCACTTTTTCTTTTTAGAGTTAGAGTTGTTTGTGACATAAGTATTTCTTGATTTCCTAGAGTAGTTAAAGTTTTGGTAGGTTGGGGTGTATAACCTTTTATGAAAACATTCATCAAGAGTATGGCCAAAACTATCGCAGTAGGAACAGTACTGTTGGGTATAGGACTTGACTTTTTTGCTAAAGTCTTTGAAAATTGGCTTGGATCTATTGGGTATAGTAGTCCAGTTGTCATTAGGTTTAGGTTTCTGTCTTTGGTCTCTGGAAGAAGGACAAACGTATTTGGTCTGACTGTTTGGTTTCAACTGTTGATTGTACTAATTATGTATTGTTTGAGAGACATTGAGACTAGGTTCACCTTTTTGAACATTTTGAAAAGTTTGGCCTTGTTTTATAAAAGTAACATTTTCAGGAGAAACTTTGGTCTTACTTGTATGCACTATTTCTCTAAAGCCTAGGCCAGACTTATCTTCAGAGTCAAATTTGCTTCCAGTAACAATTTTTTCATAAGACTTAGTTTATGTTTCAAAGTGTTGGCATTTTTTAAACACATTTGAAACCTTTTGTTTTGACTCTTCTAGTTCAGCAAGGGTTGCCTTGTATTTTTGTTCAAATTCATGGTTCTTTTGAATCAAAGTATTTATTCTCAAGGTATAGTTCTCAATCTCAGTCTCATGAGAAACACATTGGGCAGTATAATCTTCAGTATTCTTCCTAATGATATGGTTAAGTAAATCGATAGGCTCACTTAAGGTTTTTATCATTTTTCCCAGGTGAGCACTCTTTTTTACCGTTTTAGTATATAACTCATGTAAATCAGGTAGGTCATCATCAGATTCACTATGTGCATCATGTGAAGTGTCCCCTATGTTTTTTATAGGTTCTTTACTCACGCAGACATTCAATTCGTTATCCATATTATCACTTTGACTCACACACAATCTTTCAGCAGTTATAGGAACATAATTATCAGGAATATCATTAACAACATCAACAGGCATAACATATTCATGAGCAGGCAAGCCTGCCTCATTATTATATATTATCTTAGCAAAGAAAACATGCAGTACTCATTTATCTCGGTTGACTCAGTTTCATCCTCATCAGAATCACTAAAGTCGTCCCATGTCTTACACATATTGGCCTTGTTGTTGTTATTAAAACTAGTTGGACATTTACTAGCATAGTGACCAAGTTTACCATAACGGTGACATTTAACATCTTTTATGTCAGGTTTAGGTCTGTTGGGGTCATAATTCCTCCTATTGTCATAAGTGTGTTTGGTATTGTCTTTGTCATGATATCTGTGAGATTTATTACCTTAATAATTTGATTTGCCTTGTTTAGAGGCTACATCATTTCTAAATTTAAAAATATTTTTGAAATGCTTACTCATAAGAGCTATTTCATTGTCAAGGTTTTCCAAATCATAGTTTTCAAGACAGCCGGTGTCAAAATCTATAGTTTTCAATTTAGGCACTGGCAATTTAGAAGAAAACACAACATTAGAACTAGAGGCTTTATTAGTCTGTCTGGTCAATTTCTTTTTGAAGTCTAGTTCTAATTCTACAGTCCTCAGTTTACTGCTAAGTAATTCAAGAGTCATATTAGGGTCATTCATTTCCTCAATAGCATATCTATTGTTGTCAAATTTAGATGGCAATGACCTAAGAATCTTTGAAATAATTTCCTTTCTAGTATAGGTTATACCATTTGCATGAAGTTTTGTAAAAATATCAGTTAACCTTCTGCAGAAATCATCAAAGGATTCATTGTCATTCATAATCAGGGTGTTATATTATTGAATGAGAATTTGAGTTTTTCCAGCTTTAACACGTTCATCACCCTCATAAGCAATGATTAAAGTGTCCTATGCCTATTTAGAAGTACAACATATGGATATTCTTTTGAATTCATGTTCGTTTATGGACATAAAGATGGCATTTTCCCTTTGTTATTATCTAGAGATGCTTTTTTCTCTTCCTTAGTAAATTCACTGAAAAGTTTCTTAATCCTTATTGGATCAGTGGCAAAGGTAGGTTTAGTAGGATGTTCAAACCCTATTTCAATCATTTACCAGACTTCATCACCCAGGGTTCCTTGAATGAAAGTAGTCATTCACACTTTCCAGTACGAATTTTTTTTTTCCATCAAAGAGTGGTGGCCTGGATAGGTTACCTAACTTCTCAAATTTTTCTTCCATACTCAGAAATATTTTAGAAAGAAGTTTCGAAAAAAATTTCTCAAGTTTCAGGATCACAAAAGGTGTTCCCGCTCTGATACCAGTTGAAGAAAAGCTTTAGGGTTAAAAGATTGTTTACAAGATTAGTAACAAACTGTTATAAGTTGTGTAAACTCCGAATAAACTTTTTGGGTAAAACTTTTTTCGAAAAACACAAGATATGTTATATAAGACTTTCTGAATGTATGGTTTGAATTTGATAGTTGGTTACCTTCTTTTTAACTTTTAATAAACATCTACTAAAGTTACCATGCAGTCCCAATCACAACAACAATTAAGAACATTCAAAGAAATAAACACAAGAATTTTAACGTGGTAAAACCCTTAAGCAAAGGAAACATCCACGGTGCCCTCTACGGCACAAAACAAAAAATCCACTAGAATAAATAATCACGTTACAACACTAAAGCAAACCACAAAGATCCTAACCTAAGTTCAGAATATACCTACTTGAGATTCTCCACTCCAAAGGTAATCTGAATTGGACTTATCTTTTCTTGTTGCTTCTTTGCTTTTTCCTTGATCTCCTTCTCTTTGAATTCTGATTCCAGCAACTCTTTCAAAATCTAAGATTCTAGTGTTTGTGATGTGCTACTACATGAAAACATGCTACTCACCCTCTCAAGATTTATACAAACTTTCCTAACAAATTACAACAGTTCTAAAATGATAGGTTATTTCTGAATCTGATTTTTCAAGGCAAGACTTCTTGATCTTTTATTTATCCACAGATCTCAAGGATACCTTGCTCAGAAGACGATTCAAGGTCTTAAACAATTTCAGTATTTTGAAAATATTTTTGAAATTGTAAACCTCCAATTAAGGTCCAAACTAGGCTAGAAGTTTACTTTATTAAAATAGATTCATACTTAACATGAAGAGACTGATTCAACATATTTTGACATAAAACTTCTTTTCAGATCTATGGTTACACCTTAAAACTTTAGCAAGAGTTCTTTGAATTCTTTTTATTTTTGTACACACGTATTTTATAAAATATGAAATAGTTAACTAGAAACACACAACTCACTAGATCTGAAAATATTTTAAAACTTAAAAGTTTTTATTTCAAAATTTATTGAAAGAGGATAGATCTAAAATACTAGATCTAAAAAGAGAAACAAAAAACAAAACGTGAGATGTTCTCTTTTAGAAAAACTCAGTTTCAATAATGAAACTTAAGTCTTTCTTAGAGATGAGTTTAGAGAGAATCAAAGATGTAAAGAGGTCTTCAAACGAAAACACAACACCAAAAACATAGAAACCCTAGAAGGATCTAACTCTCAAAAAGATGGGTTTTCTAGTGTATGGGACTTTTAGGTTTTTGTGGTTGGTTTGGGAGAAAACACTCAGAGGTTTGAACTACGAAGAAACTAGGGTTTTTTCTTTCTAATCTCTCTCTTTTCTTTCCCTCTCTTCTCCCTTCTCTCTCTACTCTCTCTTTTCTCTCAGAATTTACGAAATGGTAAAAGTCTCAAAATGCTGAGGCTTGGGTCCTTTTTATACTAGTCGAAGAAGGATCCAGAATCTTGAGCTCAATCCAATGGTTGGGATTGAAGCTTGACTGATTGACTTTAATCTAACGATTCATCACAAGCGGTGGGTTAAACGTTTGGTGATTGGTTTAAACTGGGTTCACGAGGATTGACTCTCAACACATGCAGGACGTTGATAAGGTTGATCCAAGGGTTGAGATGGGTTAAACAGAATGAGTCTTCGAGAAAACACAAATCCGATCGATAGGCTACCAACACGTGTATGCACCAGATGAAGGTAAAAATGAGTGTATAAAAATAATTACAAAGTCTACCTTGAATTCTCTAGCGCTTTTGGATTCTACCCAGGCAAACAATCAGCAAGGAAATTAACTTCTTGAAATTCAAATTTTACCCACAACACTTTTAAAAATATTTTTTAGTTAATTCAAAAATCATTTGAAAATTATTTAAAAATATATAAAATGATTTGAATTGAATTAAATTGATTTTAAAATGACTTGATGTGTTGAAGAACCATTAAGGCAAATAGGTGATATAAATGATGCATAGTGTGTGTCCTATTTGTGGTTTCAAGGATAGAAATAACTTCCCTTTGCAGGTTCTCTTGGACAGGATTTCTACTTTGAGCTTGTACCTTTGAGGAGATGGAGTTCTCATAAAAATATAATCTATTTTGTCTAGATATCCAAAGTAGTTGGAACTCCTATATATGTAGACTCAAATAAGTCAATATATAGTGTGTTCTCAACCTCTTAGTCAGGTAATTTTGAATCTAATGTCATCATATTTTCCTTCTCTTCTTTATCATCAGAACTATTTATAGGTGAACTATCTCCATCCACAGTCATGGTTTTTTCGGATTTTTAAGCCTTTCAACCAAGAAGTTTGAAGAAGAATTACTTACATTTGGTTTCCTGTGAAACCTTAGATTTGGCTTTAACGATGATGAAGAAAATACTTCTGATCCACTAGTACATTCGATCTCTGAGGCCTATTGCCAGACCTTATACTTCAATGGGATTCTTCTCTGTTGGGTACGAAAAATTACCACCTCTGCCTCTTTCTCTTGGACTTTGGTAGCTACACCAAATGCATATATACTGGGGACTACCTATTGAGGTTCCACTGTCTTTGGCTTCCTTAGCATTTCATTAAACTATTGTGCCACCTTTGGGTATTGGATGACAAACTATTCAGACACCCCTTTCACCATTGGGATTGACTTAGAGATTTTTTCAAGCCCAGGGTTCCCCACTGATGTGATTTGGCATCTCTTAAGCTAGAACTGATGTATGGTTGTTTTATGGAATCTTAACATTCCCCTAAGGGTAATAACGACCATATAATGGACTCACCTTTCCAAAGTCCTTGATCTTTACTTTGGAACATTAGTGTCACCCCCTAACCCCATTAGGATTTAATTAACTAAATAGTTTACAAACCACAATTATAATTTATTTATTATTTAGGTATTACATATTGAAACAACTTCAAGGTTAAAATGAGGAATATTAAAAAAATCCAATCGTTTTAAGGAGACATAATTTCAACAGAACTCACATATCATTTAACTTAATTACAACTAGTGCAGTGTATAAAATAAACTAACAAGACCCTACTTCTATGTACTTAACCTCCTAGACCTGGCTGTGGCAGCTGGAAAGCCTGAAAATGTAAACATATAAAGCCATGAGTTTAAAAACTCAGTGAATGTACTACTCTGTGCCAAATTAGGCCAAATTAGGCCATATAAATATCCGGAGTTAATAAACCCCACATCTCCTGCCCGTAGGCAATAATCATATCCATAGGTTTTAAAAACCTAACATCTCCTGAATTGCATAGCAACTCAACATATCCTGACTTTTATAAAGCCATAACATCTCAACATCTCTTGGCTTTTAAATAAGCCATAACATCTCTACATCTCTTGGCTTTTAAATAAGCCATAACATCTCAACATCTCATGAGTTTTAAATAAGCCATATCATCTCAACATATAATACATACACATCATATCCATAAAAAAAACTCAGTAAGTACACTCACATTGGGTTGTCAACTATGTATTCACGTTTCCCTCTGGTGGAGCTGAACTTGGTTGATTTGCCCTTACACCTGTTAATCCAACTAAATCAGTACTGAATCTCTATCATAAGTATTATCTTACTATAATTATGTACTTTCACTGACTACACAACCACAATATGATTCCACTTAAGTAGAATCCCAAGAAACATAAGTAAAGTCGAAACAATGGTATATATGTTGATAGAGTTATGAACATTCAATCGTAGAACATACCTCATAAGAAATTTACAATTAAAACCAAGTAACTATTAAATCATACTTCTCAATGTATATACACATGAAACATGTACTCAAAATACTCTTTGGAAAGAGCAGATTAAAAACATTCTTTCATGGAGTATCCAATATGGCCTTAAATTATTGTCCTCCATACTTAGCCATCCCATATTCATAAATAGAACAAACACAGGTGTCGAAGCTTATCAATCTGAAAACATATCTTAATATACTTTCCGTTACAAGTGACGGTGTAATTTTTCAAGCTTCCTAGGGCAAGTTATGGCCATTTCTTTACAACACAAGAAATCTGCCCTACAAACTCCTCTATTGTTCCTTCGACTTCCAAGAATTTTCATAATTTTTATACAGCATAACTTTCCATTATTTTCAACAAATTTTTAGTAGACATACTTAATAGTACAGAATTAAAGTTTCATAATATTTGGACTTCATTTGCTATCTCAAAATCTTGACCAAACTCAGGGCATACCGAAATGAAATATACTAACAGCAACTATATACCAACTTGCAACCATCACTAAAGCCTAACCATAAGGATTTAAATTCTAATTTTAGGATATTATATGAATATATGAGTCTATTTTCATATCCAATTAGAATTTTTGAATTCCAGTAAGCACACAAAGAGATATGGAAGTTTGAATACAAAGAGTTACAATACAAAGCAATATGACCTATAACACAACTTATCTCACATATGAACCAATACATATTATCACAAAGGAGGATGGAATTTGGATCAATACTTAACGATTTATATACTTTGAAATAATTATAATAGAAGATTAAAACAATATTAACACATAATATTACCTTGGAAACACCTTAAGGATTTTCTTGGAATTATTTTCCTAGATTTTCCTTGTAACCCTTTCTTCCTTAACTTCTACCTCTCTTTCCTCAAGATAATAACACCTAAAACTGAACCTAGGGACTTATTTGATGAAGAAAAAAGGTTAAGGGAGAGTTTTAATTCGGACAAGGCTGCCTGCCAATCCATCCAATCAAATTAAAACATTTGGTTTAATAAAAGACAATTTACCACTTGAGGGAATTGACAGGTTTGCCCCTTGTTCGTAATTTCTGCCTAAATTCTTACTCGAACATCCATTTGATGCACCGTTTGTTGTGTTACAACCCTAACTCACATGTATACAACTATGTAGTTTTCACCTCAAGTCAATTGTAATGTTACAAGGGTCAAAACTAGTCTTAAACAGGAACATTTCTATCGAAAATAACCAAATCTTGTGTTTGTAAATAATTCGACATTTCATGATTTATGAAAGTAGAATTATACTAACCATAATCACTTAATATTAGATATACTAATAACACATTATTCATATCACATAGGATAAGTATGATTTAAATATAATTTATCATAATTATATACGGGTTGTCACAATTAGGGCTTTGGCAGCATAACCATTATTACTGTTATTATTTTTTGTAGTTGTTAATTTCCTTTAAAAGCCACAAAATGGCACATTTCTGCATAATTCTTCCCACACCCGATGCATTAGAGTTTCATGACCTTCTGTTCTAGATCCTTAGCTATTTCAGGCTTCGAAAACATAGATTCAAACTTGATCTTTATTTAAATTCGACATAGCCCTTGTTTCTTTGCAGTTCAATGGATTCCATGTTTGCTCCCATTTCCTTAACATTAGGAAATGTCTCATCATATACACCTATGGTACTTTATTTTTCACCAGTGAGTTTGAATTTTATCTCTCTTGATTAATTCTTGAATCATGTCGCAAAAACAAAATATGAATTACTTGAGTGGGAGAAAATATTGTGTTATTTATAATATTTTTCCCTTTTATCTCATTTGTTTTTTGGAATCATCATGTGGTTTCATTTTTAGAATTTAAAAGATAATCTAAGATCTTATTAACCGTAGAAATGTCAAATGAATACTTTTTTTATTCACTTTCTTTTTTTTAGGAGCAACAAATTTTGTTGTTGTGTCCTCCCAGACCAATGGTTCATAGATTATAGGTTATAATCCTAAAATATCAGCAACATCTATTTCGAAGTTAGGATTATTGTAATATATCTCTAAAACTCAGTGAAATCAAATTTCTTTCAAAGTCTAAATTATAATCCATTTTGTGGAAATTTCACAAACTCAGACTCCGGTAGGACTATTTTACATGTTTCTTGTCCCTTTTGAACCTATTTTTGAAGGCAATTGATTTTCATCAGGTTTTTGGCTTAGTCTAGCTAAATTAGCCATCAAAACTCCTGGTTCAGTTTGGAAGAACTGTGTATGGAACATTTCTTCCATTTATTACCAAGGATGGACAAAGTTTGGTGGTAAACTATTGAACCATGTGAAGGTTGTATTAATGAGTGAACTGGAAAACAAACACAATGTTAGATAATCATTTGCATTAGCATTTTCACATTGAGTAGTGAACCTTATAATGTGTTCCACAATGGACTCAATTATCTCCCCAAAATAGGCCAAAGGCTAGGAATTTTAATCTTTTGGGGAGTTCAATCATATCTATCCACTCAAGATATGGATTTTTATAAACTATAGTTTGCACCTCGACCCATTGGTCCACATATTTCATGAATGAGACCCACAATATCATTCCTCCTAACTCCCTTGGACAGTTGCCTATTTTGTAGAGGAATTTTTTTATCTATTAAGGGAGTTGGATGCACCAATAGTGGGGGTACTTGAGGAGGCACATTTTCTTGTGCTTGATAGGCAAGAGGCAGAGAGACTTATGGAATTTGGTTATCAAATATCCTATTGTTTTTAACAAAGATTTTTTATAATTCTATAGTTCTAAGCACCTGGGAAATATAGATTGGCATCATTTTGATATGGCTTATTTATCCCTACCTCGGGGAGACATGTTCTCCCCTTGTGTTATTATCACTGAACTGATTGTAGGTGTTAGATGGTCCTAAACTTTCCATTGCGTTGTTGATACCTAGATTAGTGGTAGTAGGATATCTTTCTATCTTTAGGTTCTTCCCAAGCTGATTTCACCAGTGTTAGGTCTATAATATATAGGATGATAAGGATTGGGTTGAGTTGTTAGGTTTACACCAAAATGTGGTCCATAACCCTGACCATTATACACTGCATTAGTAGGTGTAGATAATCTACTAGTCACCGTGGTGATCATAGTGTTAATGTTATGTATTATGTTCTCAAGATGATTGAAAAACTAGGCTTAATTAGCTGATCAACTGGTCTTGGGCGTTTGTGAGTACACCAATAACTGGTGTGTTATGAATATTATCGGCTCTTGAAGTCGTTGTCATAATGAAATCTTCAATCTGAGCATTTAGTCTCAACTCAAGAGATGCTTAAACCAGTATTTGTTCTAAAGTGGTAACATGTTGGTTAGTTGAGATAATTTCACCAATATTTTCAGTTATATCCTTGCTTCTACATATTTGAGCCATTAGAAACAGTAATCCTGCACTAAGTGTCCTATCGGGCGTACCAAAAATATATTTGTATGTTTTTCACTTGGCTTGGTTAATAGGTTTAAATTTAAGTGCAAGCATTCCAGGAAAGTTTATGGTCTTTCTAACCAAAATATCGTATCTTTGTGATAATATCAGATGATTGTGTACCATTCGATGCTTCAACTAAGAAGACGTATGCTTCCCTTAGGAAAGACTTTGATGTGAGTATAAAATTTCTAAAATTAACTAGAACAAAAGAAGCCGTAAAGTGCATGAACTAAAACAAAAGTAAAGCTTTAGATTTAAAGAAACATGAATGGTTAAAAGAAAAGGATTACACTGTTGATGTCTAAATTTGGGTCTGATATTTTGGAATAATCTTAGCTAAGTTACCCAATATTTATTATCATAAATAAATATGTTAAACTAAATAAATGAGAGAAGTGTAAATAGACACAATGATTTTATGTGGTTTAGCCCAAATGCAGTGCTTACATCCACGGGGATAACATCACTATATGGTTTAGGGTTTAGTACAAATATCTCAGTAGCACTTTTTAGCGTTAGAACGAGGTGGTTCTGTCTCCCATCTTAGAGAAGTATTAATCTATTTATAGTAGTTAGAAGTTAAAGAGGTGTAACACCTTTATACACTACGTATTTATATCTTTATACAACAATATACAGCTGGAAATTGATTCGCGTACATGTTCATGGTGACTGTTGAATATCCCCCGTGTGTCTGTTCACATTACTGACGGTTCACCTTCATAGGTGTGGTCGGCTAAATGATCGACCACAAGATATTTGATCCGATAGGGGTCATTCGCTATTTGAGGATCTAGTGATAATGTTGATAGGTGTAACTATATTATAGTCCACGTAGCCTAATTATTTTAGGCTATAACAAAAGCCCCCCAATACTTTATTCTTGATGGGGTCGTGAAATGATGGAGTATTCTTCTCCAAAAGATGCTTGGCTCCCTGGGAAGGTGTTGTTCGATGGAGACCTCAAGGAGTTGTATAAAAAATTGTTCATATCTTTAGGGTTGGTCATGAGGATCTGGAAGAGGATGAACTAGAACAATTGCTAGGCCTAGATGCCTCTAATAAAGTTAAAGAAATCTACCTTAATCTGGATATGTTGTTCAGCTAAACTATGGTGACTAATGCCTCATACTACGAAATGATACTTCAAATGCAAAAGGATTATAAGGAGTTTGTCTCTAATTTGAAGGATGATTAAAAGGGTAAGTTTGCTCGGCTAGGCATTGAGGGTGGTTTTGATAATAAAAAAGTTACAAACTTTAGCTTATAATAAAAAGGATTTTGTGATGAAATGTGAGGTAAATAGCGCTCAGGAGGTAGAAAGTTTGTTGGAGTAAGAGTATAATATGCTGAGGAATGAAGGGGTTGAAGAAGTCAACAAGTTCTAATCAGAAAAAGGGGCTTCTTTTCGGGATCAAGAGAATGCCAGGCTAATGAAAGAAATTGAAAGATTAAAGAAGTCCAATGGTGGCCAATTCTTCGGGAATGTTGTGTTCGCTCGTCCCATAATTGAAGAACAAAGAACCAAGAAGACTTTGGCTGACCAAGTCAACTTGATAAAAAGTCAGTCGACGAGCATGAAAAAATTGAATGAGCAGATGGATCATCTTACTTATCATTTTCATAAGCTGCCACACACCTTCTGGATAAATGTATATGATGAAGCCCTTGCACATAAGGGGGATAAATTGGAACAGGCTAGGAGGGAAAGGTCCACTTGGGGCTAGCTCAATGCCTTAATAGTTATGAAGTTTCCTGCGAAAGACCCTTTGTGGTATTGGTATGATCCTTGTTGTTTGTGTCACTTTACTCCTCCTTTTATGTTGGACGCGAAGTGGATTCCTACAGATGCTATACACATAAGCTTGGTTAGGAAATATCTTGGAGATTATAGACTTTATGGGGACGATTATCTCATTTGGCCTCTGCACTTGGTGGATAAACCCAATTGTAGTATACAAAATAGGCTTAGGGAGTTACGATCTACAGTCCTTCTGTTGACTTAAGACAACCCTCATGAAGGCATAGAGAAATCTTTGGAAAACGTCCAGTAAAATGAGAAGCTCATGTGTTGATCTTATGTTTGAATTTTGAATAAGAACTTCTAATAATGTCATATTTTTCTTTTTCTTGAATAAAATATGAGTTTCTTCTAATGTTTCTTTGTATGATTATGGCCTACTAGTAGCTTAACATTATGATTATGTGGTCAGCCACTGGATGACTAATCTTCTTGATTGTTTACCGATTTGGACGAACCTAAGTTGTCCAACCTTAGGTTCTACTAACACGCTTATAGTTGTCCAAACAGATCTTGTCATTTTTTACTAAGTGTTTGTGTTATTGGCGACCAAATGTTACAGAATTTTTCCTTAATTTGGTCTAGTAAAACTTCTTGTTCTTAACTTTAAGAGGTCATACAAGAATTTTTAGGACTAGAAACTTCTTTTTCGTAGCTTGTCAAAGATGAAGTCATACATGAAGTTTTAATATTGCTCTTGCAAGATTTGGATTAATTTTATCCTCAGATTTAATTTTGTTTGTTTTGCTTTTGTGATTTGTTTTTCTTTTGAGATTTATGACATTTCCCATTCCCCCCAAAAAACAAAAAAAAGGAAATCAACTACTGATAAACGAATAACTTTGCATTGATATTCTCCTCATAAGATCACTCTTGGGGGAATTAAAGTTGAGCACTCTATGACTGGATAGACCAATTTCTGTAAGGACTGCAGCCTATGTCCCAAATGCCAACATATAAGGAGTTTTGTCGGTAGCTGTCCTCGACGTTGTTCTATAGGGCCAAAGCACACTCTGTGATTCATTGATCCAGTCTTTTTTGGTGTCATCTAGCCTCTTCTTCAAGCCATCAAGTAATGTTTTGTTGGTTATTTCTATTTGATTATTTCATTGAGGATGCCCAAGTGCAGAGTGTAATTTTTCAATTTTGGACTAGATGCACTATTCCTCAAATTCCTAATTGTCAATTTGAGTCCCATGGTCCGTGATAAAGGCATATGACATACCACAATGACATATGATATTCTTCTATATAAACTGGAAGACTCTCTCATAGGGCATTTGAACCAAAGTTTCAACCTCCACCCATTTGGTGAAGTAGTCTATAGCAACGACCAAATATTTTAACCTTCCTCTTATCTTCGACAAAGGGTTGATCGAGTTAATACCCCGTATAGAAAAGGTATATGGAGAAGTGATTGGTGTTAGTTAATTACCCGATATTTTATGAATAGTGGTGAACTTTCGGCATTTGTCGCATCACTTAGCACTAAAGCACAATCTGCCTTCATGGTTGTCCAGTTATGTCCTTGTATGGCCGCTCGTCATACCAACGATCGTCTAGTCGAATAAGTTATGCATGACCCTTCATAAACCTTATTTATCAAGCCTTATACTTCTGAAGAATAAACACATCTGAGCAAAGAGATAGTGAATACTCTTTTATACAAAACACCTCCCTCCAAGACCTAGCTAGCTACTTTGTATATCAACATCCTAACATCTTTTGGGTCTTCTAACAGAGTACCTTTTTTAATATATCCCTTGATGGGATCTGTCTATGAGGGGCCCAACTGTACTTCAATCAGATTAACAATTTCTTTTCTATACTTCTTCTTGTTATAATTTTTACAGGAATGGCCCTTCTTAATGTTGTTCCGATTACTGAAGCAAGCCTAATAAGTGCATCTAATCGGGCATTTTCAATTCTGGATACTCTGACCCTTTTAACCACTGGAAACTTAGATATTCTATCTTGAGCTTTTGCCAAGTATCTTATTATTAATTTTACTCTGACTCTGTATATTCCCTGAACCTAATTGACGGTCAACTAGGAATCACTGTGGGACATTACCTATTCAGTGCCCAATAAAGGAGCTAATTCATATCTTATAATTAGCATTTTATATTTCGCCTCATTGTTAGTAGCTTGGAATTAAAAATAAGCACGTGTTCCACATTTATATCATCGAGATTATTAATGATTGAACCAGCTCCGCTACCAGTAGCATATGAAGATCCATCTATGTACATCTTCCAAATAGGAAATTCTCCATTCAAGTTCCATTCACTCAGGGACCCATACTTGAACACTTTTTATTGCTCTGAGTATCATTTGGCCGCTTCTCGTGCAATGGATGTCTCTGGTTTGTCTATTTTGTATCTATCTTCTAGAGAAGTCTGCTCAGGATGGTTTGCCTTTGATCTCTCTTCCAAAGAATTTTGCTTAGCTGATTTTTCTCTTGCTAAAATATGGTCAGTAGGATTTTCATCATAACTGAATTCGACTATGAAATCTGCTATCACTTGGACTTTTACTATTGTTGTGGGCCCATAATGTATATCATATTATCCTAACTCCACCTCTCATGCCATTAACCTCCTGACTATTCTGGCTTATGAATGGCTTGGCGTAGTGGTAAGTCTGTGTAGACTACAATAATGTAGGACTAGTAATAAGGTTTCATCCTTCGTGAGGCTTTAATGAGGGCCAAAGAAAGCTTCTCCAGTCGTGGGTACCACATTTAATCTCCTCAAAAGGCCTTACTGGTGTAGTAAACTAGTTTCTCTACCCCATTTTCTAATCGAATGAGTGCCAAGCTAATTGCTGACTCAGATACTGCCAAGTATAAGTATAATTTCTCCCCCATGAGTGGTCAACAGAGCAGTGGTCGAGATCCTAAGTATTTTTTTCAACTCTAGGAAGGCATTATCGCATTCTTCATTCCCCTCAAAAGTCTTTCTTAACACCTTAAAAAATGGTTAATATTTGTCAGTAGCTCGGAAAACAAACCTATTAAGGGATGTTACTCTTCCAGTTATCTTATGTATATCCTATTGTATGAGGGATACTGCACGTCAATCAACATTTTGATCTTATCCAGATTGGCCTCAATGCCTCTATGATTTACTGTGAATCCTAAGAACATTCCTTCTTACATGTAAACACGTATTTTGTAAGATTGAGCTTTCATCTAGTGCTTCTCCAGTTAATCAAATGTCTATCCATGTCCATAATGTGGTCGATGGATTTCTTACTTTTGGTGAGCATGTCATCCACATACACCTCCATATTTTTACCAATTTGTTCCTCAAAAATATTATTCACCAACCCTTGGTATATTGCTCCAACATTTTTTAGACTGGAGGGTATAACGTTGTAGCAGTAAGTACCTCGGTTGGTGATGAATGAGGTTTTCTCCTTATCCTCTGGCTTCATATTGATTTTGTTATACCCTAAATAAGCATCCATGAAACTCAACAATGCATGCCCGGATGTGGCATCAACTAATTGATCGAGTCTAAGTGAAGGCAAGTGATCCTTTGGACAAGCCTTATTAAGATTCATAAAATTGACACCCATGTGACATTTATTATTCTTGTTTTTCACCATCACCACGTTGGCCAACCAATTAGGTTATTTGACATCTTTAATGAACTTTACCTTCTGTAACCTGTCAACCTATTCCTGGATATCAATGTTCTTCTCGGGACTAAGCATGTGACACTTATGCTTGGTCGTCTTAACATATTTGATGATATTTAACTTGTGGCATATGAATTCCAAGTAGATCCCGAGCATATCCTCATGTCTCTAAGAAAATGCACTTTTCTTCTTTTTAAGGAATTTTATCAATTCCTGTTTGAGGGTTTTCTCTAGAGATGAGCAAATTTGTGTAATCCTTTTTGGGTTTTCGTCTCTAAGATAACCATTCCCATTTCTTCCACAATCTATCCTTTAATAAAATTAGCCTCCTCACGAGGATCTAAGGTCTTAATCTATTAGTTAGTGATGAGCTTATTTACTTCTTCTTGGTCCGCTGATGTATAGTAGCATTCCTTAATTTCAATTTGGTTTTTCATGACAACACCGACCCCATGGTGTGTGGGAAATTTTAAGCGATGGTGGGAAATAAATAGTACTTCTTTGAACTTCTTCAATACGACCCTACCAAGGATCATGTTGTAAGATGATTGGACATTCTTATCTAAGACAAAGAAACTAATCCTTTAAGTTCAGCATGCTGGGGAAGTGCCGATAAGAACTCCTAACTTGATAGTTCCTAAAGGATACATTTTTTCTCTTGATAAGCCTATTAGGGGCCTGTGATACAACTTAAATTTATTATCGCGTAGACCCAATCCTTTGAAGTAGTTATAAAATATGACATCAGTTGAGCTACCATTGTCTACTAAAATTCTGGCCATGCTTGCCTCATGTACTCATATAGTGATGAACGGAGGATCATCATAGGGATAGAGTACTCCAGATAGATCATTCTTAAAAAAACCTATTACCATCTTATCTTTGTTTACATTCCTTGGGTGACCATCAAGGTCATCAGAAAGATTGATTTGCCGAACGTATGAACATTCTTTGCTTCATTTAAATAGGCTTTCCTTTCAGCTATTTTGTCATCGCTACTAGCCTCTCTTACTACAATAAATTGATAGCCAAAAGATATCATGTTTACCTCGAGTTTAGGCTCTCGGGGTTTCTTCGACAGGTTTGAGTCAGCTTCTGAATCATTGTCTCTACCTTTTTTCTTATCTTTATTTCCTTTGCAAGGGGATTCTGATCATCTTGTAATGTCTCTTTCCTTTGTCCTGTCAACTAACTTGGAAATCTTGTAATATTAGATCAGGCTTTTTATCTCATTCTTTATGGCTATGGAGTTGTCGGTAACATGCCCATAGTCATTATGAAATTCATAGTACTTGGACTTATCTCTCCAGTTAGGGGGAGATTTTGATTTTTGAGGCCATTTTAGTTCCTTTCTTCCTCTAGTCTATTCCAAAATGTGATGTACGCCAATAGTGATGGGATATATTCATCATACTACTTGGGATTTTTAACCTTCTTATCCTTTTGGTCTTTCTTATCAGAGTTCTTTTCGCCATCAGCCTTGGAACTATGGGCTTGTTTAGCAGCCATAGCCTCCTCGACGTTCACGATCTTGCCAGCTTTAGCCATTAATTCATTTATGGTCTTAAGGGGTCATTGGATAGAGCATAATAAAACTTCTCAAGGAAAAAATTGCTCATCAAGGCAGTGATAGTTATTTTTTCTTCATAATCTACCACTTCCAACTTTTCATTTTTAAAATGAGTAATATATTTGCGAAAGATTTCCTATAGTCACTAATGAACACTAGTAAATGAGCCACCCTTTTGATGGTTTGGCTTGAAAGCATAAATTACTGAAGTATAGCTTGGCAAGTTATTGGAAGCTAAAGATTTTTTCGGAGGCAAATTATTATACCAAATATGTGCCGACTCGGTAACGGTGCTTAAAAATTCTCGGCAATTCACTTCATATTGGATGGAATAGATGTTTACTACAGTCTGGTATTGCTTTACATGAAGGACAGGATCAGGTTTTCCATCATACTTAGGAGTAATCATAAGTGGTTTAAATTTAGTAAGTGTGGGGAAGTCCATAATAGCTGGAACAAGGGGTGATCCCTTCACAAAACTCCTTTGAAAGGGATTTTTAGATTTGACCATTTCTCCTAAGCGATCTTCCAGTCGTTGGATTGAACCCTTCCAGGGATGATCATCTACATTAGTTTTATAGGAAACAATTTTAGTGGCTCGAACGTGCATTTATGTTGAGCTCTCTTCCTTGAAGTCTTCTCGGCACACACGGTTCCTCGCACGTAGTTTCTTGACATGAAAGAATTTCTTAACGGTCTCGAGATTTGGATGGCTCTCTATGATTATGGACCCCATTTTCTCGGGGACCTAGGCGATCGAAGGCAGATCCCCTGCTTAGTTTATCCAAGGCAATTGGTCATTCTTGAGAGAAAGAATTCCCATCATAGTAATCAGCGGATCTAAGGGAGGAGGTCGCACTAGGGTGGTAGGACCTATCGTTTGGGCATATGGAGTATCCGGCTCTTCTTCTTTCATTCCTGGAAGCTGTAGGTGGATTTTCCCTTCTGTAATATTATGAAGCAGTTTCCCTTGATTGGAGAGTTTGAGTAAGTTGTCTTACTATTTACGACATTGCTTCTTATCCATTTGCAATGTTGAGCAGGATTCTTTGAAGTTCTCATATGCTAAGGGGAGCAAAAGGATTGAGGTGCTGCCTCCAACAAGACTTCCCTATGGAATTTCTGTCATACTTCGATAATATGATTAAAAAGTATACCTTAAAAAAAATAGGTAGTAAACAACAATAACTTGTGATTTCCACAGACGATGCCAATCTGTTATGTCAAAATTTAGGTTTAATATTTTGGAATAATCTTAGCTCGAGTTACCCAATATTTATAACCATAGATAAATATGCTAAACTAAAGAAATGAGAGAAGTGTAAATAGACACAAAGGTTTTACGTGGTTCAACCCAAATGCAGTTCTTACATCCATGGGAATAACATCATTATATAGCTTATGGTTTTGTACAAATATCTCAGTAACACTTTGTAGGGTTAGAATGAGGTGCTTCTGTCTTCCAACTGAGAGAAGTAGTCATCTATTTATATTAGTTGGAAGTTAAAGAGATGAAATACCTCTATATTACACGATAATATGCAGTTGAAAATTGATTCATGTGCATCTGCGTGGTGACTATTGATTATCCCACATGTGTTTGTTCACATTACTGACGGTTCACCTTCATACGCGTGGTAAGTCGGATGGCCAATGACAAGAAAATTGAGCCGAATGGGTTCATTCGCTTTTTAAGGATCCGGTGATAATATTAACAGGTGTCACTACATTATGGGTCCACTTGGCCTAATTATTTTAGGCTATAACACACTACGGAATGTAAAACAAGAAAGTAAAAGAATCTAAATTTAAAGGCAAGAAACTTTAGTAATCTTGAAAGAAAGTTACAATATACCTTACAATATACTTTGAATGAAATAAAAAAATAAGCAAAAAGAAAAGAAATGATAAAACGAATAAACATAGCTTTTGTTAAGGGAGTCCTTTCTTCCTTTGTCTGATCGTTGCTTATTTATAGAGTTTATTTCCATACAATGTAACTTCCTTTGTAACTGTTGGGTGGTTACACATCCCAATTGAGTTTTTCCCTTATAAGTGCAATAGTACTCCTATAAATGATGTTTAATGCTTAATCCACATCCAAAGTCTTTAACATGTGTAAAATGTTTAAGCTTATTTTATTATTAATCCCACATATTTTACTTGGCTTTGATTTTTGTTTAGTAACAAATCTCTCTTTGGACGGTAATTATAAGGTGTAAAGAAATTCTAATTCATTTTTTGCCAGCTGTACAAATTTAAATTTAGGTAGGACTATCTTGCATTTGTTCTTGTCCCTTTTGAACCTATTTATGAAAGCAGTTGCCTTTTCATCTGGATTTTCTTTTGCTCTAGCTAAATTAGCCATAGAGACTTCTAGATCGATTTGGAACAACTGTTCGTGGAACATGTCTTCCATTTATTGCTAAGTTTGGACATTGTTTGGTGGCAGACTAATGGACTAGGAAAAGTCTTCATCAATGAGTGGACTATAAAATAAATGCAGTTTAAGATACTCATTTATTCTAGTATCATCACATTGATTAGTGAACTTAGAAATGTTCTCCACGGTGGATTGACTTCTATCCCCTGAGAAAATAGACAAGTTTGGTAATTTAAAACGTTTTGTATGTTCTATCCTATCTACCCACTCACAATATGGCTTCCTATAAACTAGGTTATGAACCCCCTCGATCCATTAGTCCACATATTTCATGTATTATATCCACAATCTCATTTCTCCCAACTCCCCGGGGCAATTGCCTATTTTGTGGAATATTTTCTTAGTTTACTATAAGAGTTGGCTTCACCAATGGTGATGGAACCTGAGGGGGCATATTTTTTGTGCTTGATAAGGCATGGGCATACATACTTGGGGAATTTGGTGTCAAACCTCATGTTATCCCCCAATCCCCGAGTTCTGGTTCAAACACATGATTATTGACGATCACATAGTTCGAAGTACCGGTAAGCCTAAACACATGATTATTGACGATCACATGATTATTGACGATCACATAGTTTGGTCGAGTTCTTCCTATCTCTGGGAGAGATGTTCTCCCTATTGGGTTATTGTAATCCAACTATCGATATGTGGTATATGGTCATAAACCTTCCATTGACTTATTCATTCCTAGACCAGTAGTATTAGACTAGCTTCCTATCCTTAGATTATTTCCCATATCGGTTTCATCTTTGGTAGGCTTATAATTAACAGGATGATAAGGTTTGGGTTGAGCGATGGTGTTTACACCAAATTGTGATGCATATTCCAAACTATTAGACACTACACCAGTATGTGTGGACAACCTACTAGTTATTATGGTGATCATAGTGCTAATGTTTACACTATGCTCCCAAGATGATTAAGAACCATGTTTAGTTGGTTGATGAATTGATCTTAGGAATTTGTGGATACGCCAATAACAAGTGTTGTGTGATTATTTTCATTTCTTGGAGTCGTTGTCACATTTAATTCTTTACAATTTAGAAATTAGTCCCAACTCATGAGTAGTTTCAACCATTGTTAGTTCATTAGTGGCAATTTGTTGGCTGGTTGAGAAAATTTCACCAACATTTTCTATAACATTGTCATTTTCATGCATCCTAGCCATTATGAACAATAATTCAGCACTTTCTTTCTAACGGTTGTGCCAAAAATATGTTTTTGTTCTTTACTTGTCTTCGTTAATATATTTAATTGCGAGCATGCCAGACAAGGTTATGGTATTGTCATCCAATTGATTATCTTATCCTAGTGATAATCAGGCGATCGTATACCGTTCGATGCTTCAACTAAGAATACTTATGATTCGCGTAGGGAAGACTTTGATGTGAGTGGTAAATTACTATCATTAACTAGAGCAGAAGAAGAAACTAAAAGTTGCATAAATTAAAATAAAAGTAAAAGCCTTGAAATGAAAGAAAAATAAGTGTGATAAAGTTAATGATTATGCATGAAATTTAAAGCAATAAAGTAAATCAAATCAAATGTAAAGGCAAGAAACTTTTAGTAAATTCTAAATAAAGTTACAATCTAGTTCGGATGAAAGAAAAGCAGTAAATAAACGAAAAGAAAATAAAATAAAGGGCAAAAGGATAAAATGAGTAATTGTAGTTTTATTGTGAGGGAGTCTTTTTTTCCTTTGTCTTCTAGTTGCTTATTTACAGAGTTTTTTACCATGCAAAACAACGGTTTGTAACTACTAGATGGTTACCCATCCAAATTGTTTCCCACCTAAATGCACGAACGCCCTTATATAGATTGTTTACTTTATTTTATACACCACGTCCATAATCTGAGATGTGTCTTTCACGAGGGATAAAATTACTTTGAGCTGGTGTATTATAGTTTGGATATTGTTATTGGTTTATAATCCTTGAGGAAACCCCTTATTGGACCGTGATAATGAAGTGTAAACACTTACATAATATTAATACCCATTTATATTTTGAAAAATTCCAATAATCTCCCATCATTTTCAAAATACACTTAAATAAGACATAATACTTTTATTATAAATAATCAAAGATATAATAGTACAAGTACAATGGTGGAGTTCTTTTGGCATTATCGCTAAAATTTAGTACATTGATGAGAAGTGTCTTTTGGAATTGGACTTCCACTTAGTAAAAATATTATGGTAAACATATCTTGAACCAAGGACCCTTTCAGATAGGATGGAACCACACATAAATTGATGTCTATTGGAAATTAAGAAAGTAACATAGAAAAATTGAATCCAAGTTACTGCAAGGAACGTTCTAGGAACATTGTCTTTTAAACAATATTTTTACCCTTTCAGTTGAAAACTCCGAGTACATAACGAATTTTGTAATAGAAATCACTATCGAGATACAATGCAGTGGTGTCAATTATTTAATTCAAACTACAAAATGGTTTGATCAAACCAAGTACATTTTGAAATCTTAACCTATTAATGTCAAAAGATATAAGATAAAGAGAGGAGAACATAGAAAATTTACGTGTCCAAAATAGAGGTCAATAACTATTTTTATTTCCATTTTAGTGGCTCTTCATGAACAATCACCTCTTTTTAGGCATGCGACTCAGAATCCATTGGATAATATATGTTTGGATTTCTTTCGATCTCAAGGTCCATTTTTGGCGTCTCGACATATGAGAATGGATGCACCATATACAAATCGCAACAATTCGATCCAACAGTTCGATCAACCCCCTTTGATTATCATATCCTTTTATCTGATCGCTCCACCACAACCATCAAGCTGGTTGGTTTTGACAAAATGAAAGTCTCCCATGCTCCGAGCAATGATGTGAACTTATGATGTTCCAAGTGCGCCATCAATGCACCCTAAGTCGCCCAATTAACATTCGCACGTCACACGATCGCAAAGCCCCATATCATAGCCTATTTAACTATATGAAAAATATTCTTATTTTGTGTTTTTGTTACATATGTTTCCACTTTTGATAAAAGTTTCTATGTGAGACTTTAGAAACTACACAAATTTTCTTTACACTCATTTCCTTAAGTTATCTCTCTACAAGAGGACCAAAAATTAAAAATTAAAAATTAAAAACTAACTTGCATAATATTAATACCCATTTATATTTTGAAAAATTCCAATTATCCCCCACCATTTTCAAATACACATAAATAATAAATAATATTTTTATTATAAAGAATAGAATATACAAGAGTACAAGGATAGTAATGAAATTTCAATTTGCATCATCGTTGAAATCTACTACATAAATGTGAATTGTCTTTCTGACTTGAATTTCCACTTAGTGCATATAATTCAAAGCTTCATTCAAGGTGTTGTGGTGAACATGTCTTTAACCAATGACCCTTTAATATAAGCCGAAACCATTGCACATTCTGATCTCTGTATTGAAGAGTTTTTTATTAGCACGTACATTTATGGCCTTGTGCTTATCTTGATTTCATGAGTACTTTAGGATGGATCTCAATTCCATAGAAAGAAGCCACACTTTCGAAACTCGTGTATGTAAATCAACTTCAGTGATTTTATGAGTCATATCTATTTAATTATTTCAAAGTAACCTTCATTGTCCATCATTCTGAAAATCAACACTAGGAACATAGGAATGCAACTTTACATATAAGTTCTTAGTGTTCCATAACTATCATTTATTATTTTCAATACATAAGTTGGGTTCCCATTAAATATAGTTGATTTATTTTATAGACCTTGGTCCCATTATTTTTTAGGTGATGTATATCATCTCTCTAGCAAGACCTTTAGTAAAATGATCTGTCACATTCTTATCCATTTCAACATAGTCAAATGCAATTACTCCTTCATTGTGTAATTGCCTCAAAATTTGATGTCTTAGTCTAATGTGTCTAGATTTTCCATTATAGGTTTTGCTTGAAAACTTGTATACTATAACCTGGTTATCATAATTAATCACAATAGTAGAAGATGCTTTTTTCCATAAAGTAATATCAAATAATAAGTTTCTAAGACAGTGGACTTCCTTACATGCATATGTTAGGGCTATGAATTATAATTGTATTGTTGAATCAGACACACACGTATGTTTCTTGGATCCCCAAGAAATAGACGCTTCTTTTAGCATAAATATCAAACTATTAGTGGACTTGGATTTTGATTCAAAGTTATTCCAACTGGAATCATTATATACTTCTAAAACAAATGGATACCATGCATTATATAATCCATAATCCATTGTCCTCTTTAGGTATCTAAGCACTCTAGAATCTGCATTCAAATGCTCTTGTCCTAGATTACTAGTAAATCTACATAGTACCCCTACTGCATAGGTAATGTCTAGTCTAGTGCCATTCATAGCGTACATAAGACTTACAATAACAGTAGCATATTTAGGTTGATCCATAGTACGCCCTATATTTTTCATTAATTTGATACTAAGATCCATTGGTGTGGCTGGTGGCTTAAGTTCAAAATGATTATATCTCTTAAAAAACTTTCTAATAAAGTGAAATTGAGATAATGTTTATGTATTATCTTTTCTCACTATTATGTTTCCTAAAATCATATCAGCTTCCCCAAGATCATTCATATCAAAGTTTGATGATAGAAACCTTTGAGCTTCTTTCACATATTTAACACTTGACCAAAATATAGACATGTCATCCACATATATGCAAATAATGACCCCAACACTATTTTCAAAATTTCTATAAATACATTTGTCAACATCATTTACTTTAAAACCATGGAATATTATTATCTTATCAAACTTTTCATGTCATTTCATAGGAGCTTGCTTTAGGCCGTAAAGAGATTTTACACGCGCTTTCTTTTCTTGGCCAGGAAAAATAAAACCTTCAAGTTATTCCATATAAATCTCTTCTTGTAAATAACCAATTGGAAAATCTATTTCTACATACATTCGATAAATCACTAAATTATTAATAGAATCAAGAGATATTAACACCCTAATGGAAGTGATATGTGCAATGGGTGCATATGTGTCAAAATAATAAATTTCATGTTTCCGTTTATAACCTTTAGCAACTAATCTTACTTTAAATTTATTGATTGAACCATGCGGATTTAATTCCCTTTTAAATATAAATTTTCACCCAATTTGTTTTGCTCCATGGGGAAGATTTGTAACCCAAGTTTGATTTGATAAAATTGAGTTCATTTAATCATTAATTTCTTATTTCCTGAAGACAGCATCCCTTGATATTATTGCTTCATAAAATGTAGTCATCTCATCTTCCACATTAAGAACATATTTGGTTTTGTTCTTAGTTTTATTTACATCTCCGTCAATAATATATATTATAAAGTCATGCCCTAATGTCTTCTCGGTTCTTTATCTCTTACTCCTCCTTGGTCCAACATCCCTTGATTCCAAATGAGATATTACTTGTAAAGGGACATTATAAGGTGAAGATTCAGTGGTTGAATTATTATTTTTCAAACCTTGATTCAAAGTACTTAACTCTGTTATATACTTAAAGAATTGCACATCTACCGACTCAATAATTTTTTGAGTTTCAAGGTTCAAAAATCAATAACTCGTACTATTCTTAGATTATCCGAAGTCTTACTTCCCAATTTAGGTCTCTTAGGTTCGAGTTTTCTTATATAAGAAAGACATCCCCAAACTTTGAGGCGTTTAAGATTACGTGTACAATTAAACCATAATTCATATGGTGTAATATCCTTCTTTTTTTAATAGAAATCTATTTGTAATATTACTTGTAGATTAAACTGATTCACCCCATATAGACAAAAGAAATCCAGAACTGATTAACATTTCATTTATCATTTCAACCAAAGTACCCATTTTCTTTTTCACGATCCATTTTTGTGGTGTGTATGGTGTCGTAACTTGATGGATTATTCTGTGAGTATTACAAAATTATATAAACTCATTTGGGTAGTATTCACCACATTTATTATATCGTAGGCCTTTAATTTTTTGATTTTATTAAGTTTCAACTTACGCTTTAAAAATAATAAATTTCTCGAATACTTCATCTCTAGTTTTAAGTAATTATGTATTTGCATATTTAGAGTAATCATCAATAAATATTAAAAAAATTATTTCCTCCACAAGTAATGTTACTCTTCATATCACATACATCACTATGTATAAGATTAAGCAATCTGGATGTCCTCTTAACATATTGAAATGAATTTTAAGTTATATTAGATTGAGCAAAAACTTTACATTTATCATAATGGTCAATTTTACAATTGGAAATTAATCCCAGATTAGTCATATTTTTGTTACTTCTATAATTGGCATAACATAATCTACTATGCCATAAAGAAATGGGATCAACCATATAAGCAGAACTAATATCATTTAATGTTTTAAATTTGATCATACCATTCCTTGATAAGACAAACTTATCTGACTCATACATTAGTTTCAAACCTCTCTTATAGAGAAGTTATCCAGGCACAAGATTTTTACACATATTAGGTACATGAAGTACATTAATCAAAGTAAGAACCTTCCCAGACATCAACTTTTATTCCACTGTGTCATTTTTAATTACTTTGGTGTGGAGGTTATTTTTCATTTTACTTATTTTCCCTCGATCTCTTAATATTTTTTAAAAGAGAACGATCCTTGCAGATATGAATGGTTTCACCGGTATCCAGTCACCATCCACTTTCATTATCTAAAGAATTCGCTTCACACACCACTATAATAAGCTCTTTAACATTGTTGGCTTTCTTAGTCATTTGTTTTCCATTAAATGCCTTCTTTTCAAGTCGACATTATCGAGCAAAGTGACTCGGTTGTTCATAGAAGTAGCATTTATTCTTCTTCTTTTTATTTTCACTTTGGTTCTTGAAAAATGAAACATTCCTTACTTTAAGTTTGGAACCATTGGTATCCTTGGAATTTTTATCCTCATCCATATTCCTTGGAATTATTATCACTTTGTTATTCCTTTTTATCTCAAATATGAGAATCTTCTGTAATGAAAAGGTGCTGAAAAAGGAATCGAACTGTGTATGCCTTTTCAACGTGATTAGGTTTATTCTCAAATCCATACTAAGAAGAAGGAAGTTTAGAAACAATCACTCCCAGTTGAAATTAATCTTGAAGATTTATTCCAACCGCTTTAAGATCACCAATAACATGTTAGAGTTCATAGGCTTGTGCAAAACATATTTATCATTAGATATTTTATAATCCATATAGTTAGAAATAAGACATGTATGGTTACTCTCTTACTCATCTTGATATTTATTTTCCAATGCCTTCCAAAACTCCTTTGTCGTAAGAATTATTTGATGTGCACTATAAACTGATTAAGATAATGCATTGAGAATGTGTCGTCGACATATAAATTCGTCTTATTTCCTCTTCACACATTTTTCTTTGATATCTTTGGTATCTTCGAGGTTTGAGAAAAGGTTTAAGAAAATCATCAAGAATATATGCAAGTTTAAGAGATGTGAGAAAGAACATGATTTTTTCTTGCCAACATGGGAAAACTTTCACCATCAAAATGATCGAGTTGAACCAAATATTGACTCATGACTTGGATAATTGTGCCACCGTTCCTTTTATTTTTCCAAAAGAATATTTTATAAAAATATTAGAAATTAATGAAAGGAATACACAAAAATTCAAATCCAAGCTACTTCAGGGAACATTTTAGGAACACTATATTTAAGGAAATATTATTTCCCCCATTTCGGTTGAAAACTGCGAGTACACAATAGAGTTTGTAATAGAAATTTCCATTACGATACAATGGATTTGTGTAAATTATTTGACGAAAAGTATGTACGATTTGATAAAAAATAGCACTTAAAAATAATATCCTGATAATGCCAAAATTTAGAGGATAGATAAATAAGAACATATAAATTTTTGGTGTCCAAAATAGATGTCTAGAACTTTTTTATAGCCATTTTATTGACTACTCAGGAACAGTCACATCTTTTTAGGTGCGTAACTCTGTCGATGTTGGATTGTGTCTATTCATATTTATTTTGATCGTATGATTTATATTTGGCATGTCAACGTAAGATAATGGATTCATCTCTTGACCACAACTGTCGATATGGCATGTCAAAGTGCACCATCAAACCACCTAATGGGCCCTAAGCCTACAAACGACAAGATCATAGCCTTTTTTACTATAAGACAAATATACTTCTTTTGTCTTTTTGTTATATATCCTTATATTTTTTAGTAAAGTTTCTATGTGGGAATTTAGAAACTACACAAATTTCCTTAAATTCTCTCTCTATAAGAAGACCCAAAATAGAAAGAAAAAATTAAAAAAAAAACAGTTACATAACATTAATACCCATTGATATTTTGAAATTTTCCAACAATATCCTTCATTTTCTATGATTTTTTAATAGGACAAAATAAATACAGTGAAATATTCACGTCGGCTTATTAAAATCCAACAAAAAAATTGTGATCCCGTGCATTTCGGACTCCAAAATTTTACCATTTTTGCGCTCCAAAACAACCCCAGACTATTTCAAACTCCAAAATATTAAGTAAGCTTTAACTCCAAATTCTCACCGCTAGTCCATTTTCACCATAACTCTTCTAAAACTTTTGCCCCGTTGAATCAGACTCAAATCGACAATTAACACCATCATTCCTCATCGTCGATCACCATTGTCTCTTCTCCATTAAATTTGACCCAAAATAACCCCCAATCACCGTCGTTATTCATGTTAGCATGTATTAAACTATTACTTTTCTTTCCTATTGCTTTTTACTTTATTTTCTTTCAGTTTTGATGTTAAATCGACATGGGGCTTCAAGTCAATAGCGTACAAAACTTTAACCCAAATTCCATCAACGAAAAAAAAAAGAAAAAATAAGTTTTTGACAGGAATCCAATCAAACAATAAAGTCGATGGGAAATTTACAACCAATTCGGATGAACCCGCAATCTTGCTAGAAAAATGCAAAAATAATTAAAAGAAATGTTTTGTCAACTTGAATAGAGGTTGCAACTATTTTCATCATGAGTTTTAGGCGTTGTAAAAATTATTCATTAATTGTTATAATTCCTAAAACACACGGGCTGAATGTGAAATGGGGGATTAGGTGAGTTATTGTTATAAATTATATGTTTGTGGTACAGTTCAATATGATTGATTTATTTCTACTTATGATGCTTTGGACTCCAAATTAGATTAGATGAATTATATGATGGGGTTGGCATTGGATTTATAATATTATTCTTTTGTGAGTAGCATGGATAGTGTTATACCCGTTAATTAAACAAGTTTGATGGTTCTATTATTTTATTGCTTGAGCCTGTTAATACTTCATCACAATTTATTAATTTTGGGTTGTCTTCATTGGTTGAATAACCAAATTTTATCCCCAACCACACCGAAAAAGTTGGGTTCAAGGTTCTAAAAGTTTCTATTTTTTTTTCATTATTCTCTGTTTGTCTTGTATCAAAATCTTATGTCATGTGTTCTACTACGATATCATAGTCAAGAGTCGTGACATTGCATGGATTTGATTTCAATTGACTTAATGAAAATACTTAAATTATATGGAATAAATAACACTTGTAAATAAGGTATTGGCGATCAAAACTTTAGAACTTGTAAAAGTGTCAGAAAAAGTTTTCCAATGTTTTTTTTGTGACACTTTTGCATCGCTACAAGAAATTTTGGGGGTCGACCCCTAAGAAATGAAATGTTGTTGAAAAGTGTGACGACGTGTGATACCGATTTAAAATAATTCGCAAGTTTCCAATTAAAACTTATTTAATTAGAGTTTATTTTTAAACTAAATTAATCCAACCCCTAAACATGCATCTAAAGTGCGTGTGTCAACCCATAAATAAATAAAGCATGTGACACAAATATTCAGGAAAAATCCCCGCAGGGCAAAACCTTTTATTTCTATAACTTTGAAAAGTTTACCAGACCATTGACTTATATACCAACTTTCATCGCCCACAAGAGTAACGCACGGTGTCTTTGTCAAACCTTCAAAGCAACGGCTAGAAATCTGTAGTGGTTCACGCGCAGCTATACCACAAGGACTGCAATCCTAGACACGCAATCTAAAAATCTTCACAAGGACTCCCCCCACAAAAGCACGCGGCTATCAGTTGTAGAGCTCTCCCCATAAAGAATGAACAAAGACAAAATATGTTCTTGGGTTCCACAAAACAATTCACATAAAAGTAATCGGGATTTTTTGAATTAAAAACAAAATATTTGAACCCTTAAATGAGAGAAGAAACCATTATGCCAAAGATGTTATCGAATATTATGGCAGTACCAAAAGCCAACCAAAACTCTAAAAGATTGTAAACTTCTTCTCTGCACACAAACCAACGTCTGACATCCCCTTTTATAAGGAAGTTTAAGTCGTCCAAATGGATCAGCAAGGCAGCGTGTCAGCTAAAAAGACAGGTCGCTCGAACGACATCCACATCTCGCTCGAACGAGATACGTGTGTCGCTTGAACGACTACGCGCGACATCTCAATGTCGTTCGAACGAGATGGAGATCTCACTTGAATGACCTTGGCGTCGAAATCGAGGTCAGCTTGCTGCCTTAGAAAATTTCACAAAACTTTTATTTTCAAAACAGATTTTTTCTAAAACATTTAACAACTTTTTGAAAATCATTTTATAAAAACATATTTATATAAAATCTTTTAAACTCCTTTTAAAAAATATCCCAACATTCTTAATATGAAATGTAAATGAAACTTCAAACAATATCTTACCAAAGTTCATTTTGTTGGGTTTGAATGTTGAAGACAACTTGTAATTCGGATCCGTCTTTTGTAGATGCAATCCTCTCAATTCTTCGACGACTTGTAGCGGTGTACGACTTATTAGATGCAATCCTCTCAATTGATTGTGACGGACTTATTAAAAATATGTCCTTACAAATCTCCCCCTATGTCTATGCCGGTACATACATAAAAACATCTGAATTATCAAAAACCAAACTGCCGATACAAATCTACCCTCCCATGAATTTCAAAATTGAAAAGGTAAAAGTTGCAAGTTCTCAAATTTTCTTCAACATCAAGACACTCAAAGATTTTCTCATCAGGGTGTGCAACATAATGATCTTCAATCTTCGTACCTACACACATGAGATAAAGAAAAACCTTTGTGAGGCATCGATTTTGAAATGATGTGAGAATAAAGCATTAATAAATCAAATCTCCCCCATAATGCAAAAACTCCCCCATAAAATGATAATTCTTTCTCCCCCTTTTATGATGTCCCCAAATAGACAGATAAGAAGAAAAAATCAAAACATGGAGTGTCACGATAGAAATGCTTAGCAAACAAGGATCAAACTACGCGCATGCAAAGGAGTATCTCAAAAGATTTCACAAACTATTTTTGATTTTTCAAATTTTTCATACAAAAATAAGATACAAAACAAACACACTATGGATTTAAATTCAAACAACCAAGTCGTGGAAATGGAATGTATGGGTGTGAACACATTCGACAGGTAAATCAACTCAATCAATAATATGTGCACGATGCATATGTGTACTCCTAACGAATACACATAAAAAACCTACTTAGGTGTAAAGATTGTTGAATTTAGATGACATCGTCTTATGCAAATCAACAAATCAAAGTCAAAGTGATTTCCACACCAATAACGTCCAAAACTATTTAGCGCATTTTTAAGAATTTCAAGGACGTGCAAACCCATTTTAATTCTCCATCCAAACTCCCTAAAAAATATTTTCTTTTAGAGGTGTTAAACTAAATTCTCAAACATTGGAGAATTGGTGCAAAAACCTAAATGGCCCATAATTGACATGAATTTATTTTTATTGCCTTTAAATTTTTTCGAGCTCTTTTAAACCTCTTTGGACCCCGAATAATAAAATTCCTCCATTTTTTAGGTCCAATTAAACAGTGCCTTAGTATTCGCAAAGGCAAAATGAACCTTTCGCAGCACTTCCCCATTTTCAAACAAAGCACACAATCTCACAAAACGATTCTTATATGCATAATTTCCTTATCAAAATTTATCACGCTTGGTTCGTTTTAAAGGACATGATTGAAGTGAAAACACCCAACCAACATGTGATAAGACAAGCACAATAATCAAACAAATTCGTGCACGTGTGAAATAAAGGAAATCATGAGTAAAACATGTAGGAAGTAACACTTAATTACATCTTAATGACTCCAAACATTATAAAGCACATGGATGAATTGACATATTGTCTCAAAACACTATCAAATAGTCACATGAAAATAATGGAATGATGTTGTGACTCGGTCATCCTAAGTGTCCATCCATGAACGGTGCAAACAAAATACAAAAATCTTTTTGGATTTTTCAAAATTTTATCAAAATAAAATCTTTTTGTATTTTTCAAAATTTTAAAAAAAATTTAAAACGTACAAACATGGTACATACTAGCAATAGGCAAATAATATCATCATGAAAAAAATCCTATGCTAGTAAACAAGTCAAACCTCAATCGTTAGGTGCGGAGGGGTTTTCCAAAGGTGGTGTCAACTTATGAAAAATCTCCATCAAGTTTTGTGAAGTTTTGACCAAAAACATAACTTGCTCACCTAAATATGCAAACTCTCTCATGTAGTCTCCGGGAGTATGTAAAGTATCAAGTGTGGGTGCATGTGTGCCAGAAACACATGTAGAAGAAAAACGCGGCACATAACCCAACTTAAAACAAAATTCCCTAAGGTGTTCTCTCCTCTTTCAATGTGAACAAACATAAATATGCCTAGGAACACCTCTCTAAAAAACTCTAGGATGCGCTCTCCTAATAGGAATGGGATGCCTAGGTGGGTTAGGGTGAGACTCACATGAATTTAACACTAAAGTGGGAACCGGCTCGGGTGCTAATTGGGAAGTAGAAGCACCATCATGACTTATTCCTAAACTTTCACCACTACCCAAAATAGGATTGAGAACCATCTTTCCAACCTTCTTAGATGCGTTCACTAAAGGGACTTTGACCTCCCGGGCACGTTCGAGATCACTCTCGAGTTGGGATACACGTGTCGTCAGACTAGACACTGTGTTGGTCAAATCACACTTCTCCTTACCTAAAGTAATCAACTGCTCACTCAAACTCACTTTTACCTTCTCAAGTTGACTTGCTTTGGCCTCAAACTCACTCAAAACCTCAATCTCTCTCTCCAAATCCCTCACCCTAAGACTTAAAACTTTATTAAATTTTTTAGTCTTTAAGGTCTCGGCATACAAATCTCTAAAAGAAACTTGGAGCTCACTTTCATCTCCAATTTCACACTCACCTTCATCCTCACTCGAAACACTCAAATCATCCTCCTCGGGGGTCTCACGAGAACTAGTCCCCTCACCTCCATCCAAACTAGCTGTGCTAACCAGACTAGATAAAAACCCGCACACATACCATGCTCTTTTTCATCCCCCGAATCAAAAACCTCTATGTCGCTATCACTAAGTGTGGCAGGCATAGCCACTTTCTTTCCCTCTCTCCTAAGTCTAGTGGCACACTCATATGCCTTATACCCTTTACCCCTACACTCAAAACACGTCAAACTTTCTAAATTTTCCTCACTATCCTTTTCTTTTTCTCTCTCCGTCTCTTTCTCACCGCTTTCTTTGGCCATTTTATTCTTCTCAAAAAATTTCTTATTAGAAGAATTATTTTTTTTCATGTTGAGAAGTTTTTTAAAATTTTTCGCAAACAAGGCCATATCTTTAAAATCAAAATCTTCCTCAGAATCAGACTCACAAACTCTTTCTTTCTTTTTCTTAAAATGAGTCTTTAAATCAATGCCATTATCCTTAGCCTTAATGGTTTTGGGAAACATGTCAATCTCATATGTTTGAAGATCTCCTACAAGTTCTTCCAACTTAAGTGATTTCAAATTTCCCAAAGAGTTCAAAACAGTGACTTTAGGAATAAAGCATTTTGGAAGAGATCTCAAAATCTTTTTAACAACACGCGTGTTATCAATCACCTCACCCAAATTAAAACATGTGTTAATAATGTCCGACAATCGTGCATAAAAATCATTAAAAGCACTCAGACACGGTGATAGTCTCAAATTGGGTGGCCAAATTTTGTAATTTTGATTCTTTAACCGCGTCCGTACCCTCATGTGTTAATTTCAAAACATCCCATGCCTCTTTAGACGTGGTGCACGTCATAATTCGGCGAAACTCGTCGGGAGTGACAGCTCCAAAAATAGCACTCAAACCACGTGAATTAAAATTAGACATTTTATAATCATCTTCAGTTCAAGCTGACACGGGTTTTAAAGAGGTGATGTTATTAACAGTGACCGTGGGAGGAGTCCACCCATTTTCACAAAGCAACCAAACACGCTCGTCAATAGCTTTTAAACTAGATTTCATACGAGCTTTCTAATAGGCATAATTATTTCCATTGAAAATAGGCACCTTATTAAATGAATGCTCCATTGGAAAAATTATGATTTTTCACAAACTTGAATTTAAAAATAAAATCAATATCACACGATTTTTCAAAAAATAGTAATACGCGATAAATTAGCGCAACTTGCTCTGATACCAATTTGAAAAGTGTGACGATGTGTGATACCGATTTAAAATAATTCGCAAGTTTCCAATTAAACCTTATTTAATTAGAGTCTATTTTTAAACCAAATCAATCCAGCCCCTAAACACGCATCTAAAGTGCGTGTGTCAACCCATAAATAAATAAAGCATGTGACACAAATATTCAGGAAAAATCCCCGCGGGGCAAAACCTTTTATTTCTAGAACTTTGAAAAGTTTACAAGACCATTGACTTACATACCAACTTGCATCGCCCACAAGAGTAACATACGGTGTCTTCGTCAAACCTTAAAGCAACGACTAGAAATCTACAGTGGTTCACGCGCAGCTATACCACAAGGACCGCAATTCTAGACACGTAGTCTAAACATCTTCACAAGGACTCCCTCCACAAAAGCACGCAGATGTCGGTTGTAGAGCTCTCTCCACAAAGAATGAACAAATACAAAATACGTACTTGGGTTCTACAAAACAATTCACATAAAAGTAATTTGGATTTTCTGAATTAAAAACAAAATATTTGAACCCTTAAATGAGGGAAGAAACCATTCTGCCAAAGATGTTATCGATTATTATGGAAGTATCAAAACCCAACCAAAACTCTAAAGGATTTTAAACTTCTTCTCTGCACACAAACCAACGCCTGACATCCCCTTTTATAAGGAAATTTAAGTCGGTCAGATGGATCAACAAGGCAGCGTGTCGGTCAAAAAGACAGGTCGCTCGAACGACATCCACATCTCGCTCGAATGAGATACGCATGTCGCTTGAACGATTATGCGCGACATCTCAATGTCGTTCGAACGAGATGGAGATCTCACTTGAACGACCTTGGCGTCGAAACCGAGGTCAGCTTGCTGCCTTAGAAAATTTCACAAAACTTTGATTTTCAAAACAGATTTTTTCTAAAAAATTTAACAACTTTTTGAAAATCATTTTATAAAAACATATTTATATAAAATCTTTTAAACTCCTTTTAAAAAATATCCCAACACTCTTAATATGAAATGTAATTGAAACTTCAAATAATATCTTACCAAAGTTCATTTTGTTGGGCTTGAATGTTGAAGACAACTTGTAATTCAGATCTGTCTTTTGTAGATGCAATCCTTTCAATTCTTCGACGACTTGTAGCGGTATATGACATAATTAATTGTGATGGAATTATTAAAAATATGTCCTTACAGTTGTGGGTCAAAGTCAATATTTAATCATTAATGGGCACCAAAACCTCAATGAACCTTAAATTTATCAATGCTTATTGACGTGGATTCATTATACCTAATGAAAATATATTTCACCAAGAAAAGATAAATAATTTGTGTATCATACCATTAACAAGATAAAATAGCCTCAGCAAAATGCTAATCATCCATTCAAATTAATATTGCTCGTAACCATCATAAATCTGTTTGGGAAAATTTATTTATAGTGAAGGAATTTTTTTTCACAAAGGAAAGATGAACATAAAAAATATTATGGAGAAGGAAAATTTACAAGTTAAGACAACGTTGTATTTAATTAAAAAAAATCCGAACGTTGGAAAATATTTTTAGTGGGAGTTAAATTCAAAATTAGTGGGAAAATCGAAAAGAAATAGTCAGACTCAAATTAAAAAGATGCGAAAAAATAATTCGTTTATATTTTTTTCAATTAAAAAACTAATTAGTTTTGTCCAAAAAATTATATTACATTTAGTCTAATCCCCGAACCCATGCACGGGTCAGACGGAGGGTGGAGGTTCACGTGCGTTTCGGCCCAATAAGTGGCTCCAGCCAATATACACAAAATTCTAATGCCCAAAGGGTTTAACCTTAAGGTCCAAAACTTCTGTAAATATACTACTCCACTTTTATATTTCCATTTGATGTGGAACTATGTTAAAGATAAGCTGAAAAGTAAAGGATTGTGTTTCACATTTTTTTTAAATAAACTATCTTTCACAAGCCATTATATTTTTTAAATCAAGTCAATTTTTTTTAAATTCATATTTAACTTACTTTAGCATTTCAGTTGCCGCGGAGGAGAAACGCGCGTTATTTATACCACATAATTATCGTCCATTAAAAGGTTGTCACGTGAAATTATAAACTGGTAAT
This sequence comes from Sambucus nigra, assembly GCA_949130495.1. Classification (NCBI taxonomy): domain Eukaryota; kingdom Viridiplantae; phylum Streptophyta; class Magnoliopsida; order Dipsacales; family Adoxaceae; genus Sambucus; species Sambucus nigra. The sequence continues at coordinate 581,438,861 of OX422211.1, read as the reverse complement.
CACAACTGAAACATAATGGGACATCTTAATATAAATGGATGTTTAAATGATTGAAACATGTCAAGACTTCAAACATGGGCTAAACACTAAAGTAATGGTTATTGGGGCATTTAAGCACCTAAGTGGGAATATTTAATTGTGTAACCACCCAGCACTTACAAGGAAGTTGAATGGCAAGGAACTCTATAAATAAACAACTAGAGGACTAAGGAAGAGAGGACTCCCTCAATAAATAAAAAAAACTGCATTTACTTGTTTTACCTCGTTTTCCTTTTATTTCCTTTTCTTTTCTTTTTATTTATAAGATTTTTTGCTTCGAAGTAGTATGTAAATTAGATTGTAATTCCCTTTATATTTTATGAAAAGTTCTTTTCCTTTCTTTTTAAAACAATATTTACATTCCCCGGTGTAATTTACTTTACTTTTCTTAGCACAACTGTTTTATCTTACTTTGTTTTTATTAAATTACTATTCTATTCAATTCAAGTTTTATCGTATCTTTGTGTATTTACTATACCTTCACTTCTTTAGATTTTAGTAAAGTAAACTTATTTATCATTCACAACAAAGTCTTTCCTGAGGGAAGCACAAGTCTTGTTAATTAAAGCATCGAATGGTACATAATCACTGTATTATCGCAAGGCTAAGATAATCACTTGGTTGGAAATACCACAACCTTACATGGAACGCTCACACACAACCAAAACACACAAATCATGCTAGTAACCCAAATATATTTTTGACACGCCCTGTGGAACACAAGTGATATATAGTTCTCTACCATGGCTAGAACAAGAAGGACTGGCGATGGTACTGAAAATGTGGTGAAATTGGCTTGGCTAGCTAACACATCACTGTTGCAAAGAAAACAATGGTTAAAACTACCCAAAAGTTGAGGCTAACTTCTGAAAGACAAGAACTAAATACGACTATGGCTATTTTGGCCAAAATCCTCACCACAACACGTGTTGTTAGTATCCCCTCAAATGCCTTAGATAAATTGATACATCAGTTGAAATGGTGCTTGATCATCTTAGGAACATAATGCAGAATATTAGCACAATTATCATGATCGTGACTGGTAGGTTGTCCGACCCTATTGTTGTAGTGTATAACGGTCAAGGGTATGCACTAAAAATTGGTGTAAATACAACTACTCAACCTAATTCTTATCATCCTGTGTATTACAGCCCTAACACTGATGAAACCAACTTTGGACCAAACTTGAGGATAGGAAACTATACAAACACTACTGATTTAGGTGTAAACAACCCACTAGAGGGTTTAAAAACATCTAACACATACCAATAAATGGGTTATACAATCCAATAGGAAGAATGCATGTCCTAAGTGTAGGAAGAAATAGGTCGTATTAGAATGAAGCAAATTTAATCTTCTTAAGAACTTTGAACTATAGATTAATCAATAATCATGTGTTTGAAAATGATCCCGAGGGTGGAAACCAACAATAGGTTTGATAGTGAGACTATCCAAAGGGAAGACAACTAGGAACTTTAGGCATCTCCACCAATGCCTTTCCAAACATAACAAAATGTTCCTGCACAAATTCTACTTCCACTAGTACAACCAACACCCATAGTGAACCAAAAAATTGCCCCCACCACATAGGCAATCACTTGGGGAAGTTGGGAGAAATGAAATTGTGGATCACATACATGATATTTATAGACTAATGGCTTGGGGATTGCAGACTCCATTCTATTGGGATTTATACCTTAATAGCTAGATAGAATTGAAATTCCAAAGGAATTTTCTCTATTCTTTCGAAACTTTGTTATACAATATTCCAAGAAAGACTTTCGCTCTTTCAGATTTAGAATTTGTATTACTCGAGAATAGAACATTGGTTTTGGTAGAATAAATATTCAAGTACCTGAAAATGATGAATGAATATATATTTAGTTTCCAAGTAAAGAGATAAGTAACTTGTAGGCTACTAACTCATGTATTGATTCAGATTTAAGATTACAGAAAGTGTATAGTACGCCTTGTATAAGAAATTATACATAAAGCAGTTTCTAGTTGCTGTGATTGCAATGGTTGACAACTAGTAAGCCTCTTACTTTAGGTGTGAGGTATGGTGCTAGATGCATGATTCCATGTCTTTGAGTATAAGTAGGATATTTTTGGGGTTGTATACTGTGACACCCCGATATTCAAATTAATACAAAATGTCAAGTTGGTTCAGTTCATAGCATCACTGTCGAAAATATTTTAACAATTACTAGCCACCTAATATTTAAAAAGTGATTTGTCAATTTTAATTAAATTAGATTAACAAGCAACAAATTAAATTATCAACTGCAATCATCACCATCACATTACAGTCACGAAGGAATAACAATGGAATAGAAATAAATCTGGAGTAACACTCCTCTGAATACACCGAATACCGAATAAAATTAAATACAACGTCGGAATGATTAAGTAATTACAACCAAAATTGAAATGGAACTGAGGCTTCTAAAAAGGGGGGACATGCCCTACAATTGAGTAAATCTGAACTGAGAGTCAAGTAGAATATGGATGCGTCTACTATTGAGGTCCTGTAACTCCAACAACAGCTACAACACGTCATTGGAATGGAACTCCTAAGCTTGGCGTCCCTGTGGATGGGCACCTAAAAGGTTTTTACAAGAAAATAGATTTTATAGCAAACGGGTCAGAGCCTGATTGTGAAAACAGTTTAAAATAGTGCAAGTGTTTAATAACATTAAACAATGAATATAAAATACATGTTAGTACGTGCACTCACATGAGTTCCTCACCTTTAAACTAATTGTGCACTCCTACCGTACCCATACCCATTCTAGTTATACCACTATCCAACTAGTATAAACCGCTACCTAACCTTACTATATAAAATAAGGGTTAATACCAGACATGCTATACCAGGCTATGGGTCTTCCTTTTTATTTTCTCAAATTCTACTTATGATAATCATTACATGAAATTTCCATTTTTAACTCTACTAAAAATGTCACAAGTGTTCGTATTATCATTTTAATAACAAGTCTATTTCAATTACCAGTATATTAATATCATCATAAATATACGGGAAAGTCACCCCTAGACTAAGTTGCGGTGCACACATACTCTGCTATCGAATCCCAGTACATCACGTACATAAGGACCACATATTCCGAATCTCTCAAGAACCGTTTCAATAAGCAACAATCACATATAATGGAGGAGAACATAGTTCTCATACCAATTGGTCACGCATATACCTACGATCCCATGGTCAGCTGACTTATTAACTCACCAATAAGTCATTCATAGACCTATTTCCTTGAGCTACCAATCTAAATCCCCTCGTAGGCACACAAAGATTAGATGGCCCTATTCGAAAGCCGACCTCCCGTGATAGCAAGTATGGTAGGTATGTCATACACATATAAGTACATATACTAAGCATTCACGCATCTTAGATATCTTACTATTAATAGAGTTATATGTATATTTTACATCCCTATACCGTCGTTTAATTTGTACATTTACAAATCTTCGGGTAATATACAATATAGACCGCCAACACTTCTCACGACATAAATTCAAGTACTTACAGCCTATCCCATAAAGGTCACCCGATCTTTTATATAATTCTAAATTTAATCCTCAATACACTTCGGCCTCACGATTATACTTACTAGTCAATAAGGTAAGGACAACACTCAATTAAATAAGCCTCCAAAAAGTTCGAAACCAAAAATCGGGCCAAAAAGACCATTCTGTAATCTCGTTAGAAGTCACTGAGATCTCGTTCGAACGTGGTCGTTCGAAAGTCTGTCGTTCGAACAAAAGGCTTCGGATGAAATATCAACTCGTTAGAAGGCTCCTGGAATCTCATTAGAAGCTCGTTCGAACGAGGACGTTCGAACGACCTGGGCTGGTCTTCTAACGAAAATTCCGAGAGTGCCCAGAATTTGCCCAACTTCGTTTTTACTCCCTTTCTCTTCTCTAAATCCATCCTAAGTTCATACCAATTAATATTTAATGTTTTTAAACTGCACTAGGTCACCCTAGATCACTTCTTAACATAGTTTTGGGGTCAAATCTTACTAATCTACATATAAAAACCATAAATCCCCAATTTTTTCCCAAAACCTTGTGAACATGAACTCAGAATTTTATTGAACCTAAATACTCCTCATTAATCTGTTTTTACATCATAAAAATTTAGGTTTTGTATACTAATTTCGTCCATAACCATTCTACATGCAATCCCTAACCACGATCATGAGTTCTACATCAATCCCATTAGTTTTCATCAAAATCTTTCAAGCCAAATAATAGTTTCTACACTAAACATGGAGGAAACATTCACTGAATTTAATGAAACTAAACCACTTGCCTTAGGTTTGTTCATTTGATTTGTTGATGGCGATTAAAGTCTGAATCTCTCCTCTTTCCGGTCACAAATCCTTCCAAATTGGTGGTGGTTTGTTTTGGAACCTCCTGAGACTTCTCTAACTTCTCTCAAACTCCCGTAGCCCACTTCTATTGTTTTTGTCTGATGATGGCCTTAGTGGCCTCACTAATTATAAATAAATAACCACTCAAATTCGTGGGTTTTAACTCCCCAATTTTTAAAATTACCAAAATACCCTTCTAGGTTGTCGGTATGGCCTAAAAGTGCCCCGGGACCCAAACTAAACCCCCAGCTAGTGTTTTCTGACTATCTCGACCCCTCCGGACACGTTGGCGCACTCAAAATGATCATTCGGTCAATAAAATATAATTTTTTTTAATCTCATTAAATTCATTTCTGACGTTACTGACACGCGTGTCCCAACTTAATTTCCCAAATTGTCGTATTTTTGACTCGCGACAATTTTAATATTTTCAATACTCATATATTATTATATATACTCCGTAATATTTAATTTTATCATCATACTCAAATACTAACTCACGTCCCGCTAGTTTTTAATTCCGGATTAATTTCTAATTAATTCTCATTTAATTCAATTAATCCACTAAATAAAAATCAATAAAATTACGAGGTATTACATACTTCCCCCCTAATAACAGAATTTTGTCCCTAAATTCGGAACTAAAGAATACCTGGTAAAAATATCTCTCGATAACGCTCACGCATCTCATCCTCGCGCTCCCATGTGGACTCCTTGGCATTATGATGCCGCCACTGAACACGTACTAACGGTACTATCTTCGACCTCAGTTTCCTCTCGCTGTGGTCCAAAATAGCAATCGGCCCCTCCTCGTATGAACTATCAGGTTGCAGATCGATATTCTCCAAAGCAATGTGAGTATGGGCCAAATCGTCTCTAAGATATCTCCTTAGCGATAAAATATGGAACACGTCATGAATCCTATGCAAGTGCTCCGGTAACCCAAGTCTATATGCTACTGGCCCAATCCGCTCGATGATAGGAAATGGCCCCACATATCTTGGTGCCAGTTTCCCCTTCTTCCTGAAATACATAATCCCCTTCATAGGAGACACTCTGAGTAGTATCTGGTCCCCTACCTTGAACTCTCCGAAGAACCTCTTGGCATTAGCATAGCACTTCTGTCGGTCCTGAGCTACCCGAATATAGCTTCGTATCATCTCTATCCTTGTCGAAGTATCCTGAACCACTTCTGTCCCAAGGAGTTTGTTATCCCCCACCTCTAGCCAACATGCTGGGGAACGATAAGGTCTACCGTATAGTGCCTCGAATGGAGCCATGCCAATAGTGAACTGGTAGGGGTTATTATAGGCAAACTCCACCAGTGGAAGGTACTGCTCCCAACCACCTCCAAAGTCTAGGATGCACATACGCAACATGTCCTCTAGCATCTGATTCGTCCTCTCAGTTTGCCCATCTGTTTGCGGGTGATATGTCGTATTCAGCCGCAACTCCGTACCCATGGCTTCCTGGAAACTCTCCCAAAATCATGAAACAAATATCGTGTCTCTGTCAGACACGATATTGAGAGGCACCCCGTGGAGTCTCACTATCTATGCTATGAAAATCTGGGCATACTGTCCCGTAGTGCAGTCTATCCGAGCTGGCAAAAAATGAGCAACTTTGGTCAACCTATCCATAATTACCCATATGGTGTCGTGACCCCTCTGTGATGTAGGTAACCCCGTGATGAAATCCATGGAAATGCTCTCCTATTTCCAAATAGGAATCTCTAATGGCTGTAGGAGCCCTGCTGGTCTCTGATGGTCAACCTTTACCAGCTGACAAGTGGCGCATATAGAAATGAACTCGGCAATATCTCTTTTCATCCCGCTCCACCAGTACTGTCGCCTCATGTCCTGGTACATCTTATCCCCGCCAGGGTGTACTGCGAATTGCGAACCGTGCGACTTTGACATTACCTCGTGCCTCAAGTCTTCCCCTTCCAGAATGACCAATCTCCCATTGGAGTGTAAGCATCCATCTGAACCAATGGTATAAGACTCGGCTGCCTTTGTTAGTAATCGAACTATTTGTTCTTGACAGAACGAGTCTTTTGCCTGGGCCTGTATTACTCTCGCAACGATCTGAGGCATAACAGTCATCACAGACATGAATGATTGGGACACTGCATCCTGTTGTCCCAACTCTTTCCACTTTGCTCTCCACACTTCATCCACCTCACCTACTGGCCTACGGCTCAATGCGTTTTCTACCACGTTAGCCTTCCCTAGGTGATATTGGATACCGAACTGATAATCCTTCACGAACTCAAGCCACCTACGTTGATGCATATTTAGTTCCTTCTGTGTGAAGAGGTACTGTAGAGACTTGTGGTCCGTGAACAAATGAAATTTCTCCCCCAGGAGATAGCGTCTCCAAATCCGAAGAGCAAATACGACCGTCGCTAACTCCAAGTCGTGGGTGGGGTGATTCTTCTCATGAGGCTTAAGCTTACGGGAAGCATAAGCTATAGCCTGACTCTCCTGTTGTAGTACACCTCCAAGTACTTGTAAGGACGCATCGGTGTAAACTAGATACTCAACTCCCGGTCTGGGAAATGCTAACACTAGCGCTGAGGTCAACTTGTCCTTCAACTCATCGAATGCCAACTGACATGCATCGCTCCAGATGAATGGCACACCTTTGCGAGTCAGATGTGTCAAAGGACCCACTATCTTAAAGAAACCGCGAATAAACCTCCTGTAGTATCCTGGTAGGCCCAAGAAACTACGTATCTCAGTTGGTGTTGTGGGTTGTCCCCACTCCCTTACTATCGATACTTTCCCCAGATCAACTGATATCCCCCTGTCTGAAATGATATGCCCCCAAAACTGTACCTCATTCAGCCAAAACCCACACTTTTCATATTTTGCATATAACTCGTTCTAACGCAGCGTCTGCAAAACCTGTCTCAAGTGATCGGCGTGTTCCTCCTCTGTCTGGGAGTAAACCAGAATGTCATCAATAAAGACGATGATGAACTGGTCTAGGAACTCTCTGAACACCCTATTCATCAAGTCCATAAACACGGCTGGGGCGTTGGTTAGGACAAAAGGCATAACCCGAAACTCATAGGAACCATATCTCGTCAAGAAGGCAATTTTCGCAATGTCTTTCTCCCTAATACGCAATTGATGGTATCCCGATCGCAAGTCAATCTTGGAGAAGAAAGACGCTCCTCTCAATTGGTCGAATAAGTCATTGATTCAGGGCAACAGATATTTTTTCTGTATGATGACTTTATTTAACTCCCAGTAATCTACACACAACCTCAACAATCCATCCTTCTTCTTCACGAATAGTACAGGGGCACCCCACGATGAAGTACTCCTGCGAATAAACCCCTGACCCAGTAACTGTTCTATCTGATCCCGTAACTCCCTCATCTCCGCTGGAGCCATACGGTAAGGTGCGCGGGCTATTGGTCGAGTGCCCAGCGTCAAATCGATAACAAAATCTATCTCCCTACTAGGAGGAATCCTAGAATATCCTGGAATACATCAGCGAACTCTCTAACAACTGGTAACGAATCGAGTGGTATTACCACTTCCTTAGAGGTCTCCTCCTCTATATAATACAAGTTAGTGGATGATCCTCCCTCAGGACGAGGCATCACCACTAAGAACATCTCCTGCCCGGGTATGGCAAAAATAGTACTCCTGCTGAAACAATCAATCATGGCTCGATATGCAACTACCCAATCCATACCAACGATCGCATCGTACTCAGTCATATCTAATACTAACATATCAGCAGGCAAAGTAAACCTCCCGATCTCTATACCCACACCTATACAAATAAGAGAAATCACAGAACCCCTACTCAACGGTGAATCTACGCAAGTAATCGTTCTCTCCGCAGTGTCTAACAGTCCTATAGTGCGTGCAAATCTCATGGCAATAAAATAGTGTGTGGCTCCCGTATCAAATAAAATACGCCCCATAGTCCCCTGAATAGAAAACATACCCTTAATAGCGGGTGGATCCTATGGGACTGCGGCCTGCTGGAGCTGATAGACTCGCCCATACTGAAGTTGCCCCTGTTGGACTGAGACTGCTGGGATGGGTGGCAAAGCTGGCATCTACGGTGGTGCTTGGAGGGAGGCGAGAAACATAGGTCTCTGGGGCTCATGTCGAGCACCCTGTTGTTGCTGCTGCGGGGCCCTGCCCTTATCAGGACACTCCTGGCACTTGTGGCCAATCTTGCCACAAATGAAACATTTCCCCAAAAAGTTTCCCCCTCTCTGACCCTACGGCCCTGATGACCGTTGCCATTCCTCCCCTGACCATGTTGGCCCTGATGGAACTGCTGTTGTTGGCCTTGCTAGCCCTGCTGACCCTACTGGCCATGCCGAAAACCTCCCTGGTCATTTCTGAAACCCCCCAATCTAAACCTCTTAGAATCCCCCTGCTGGGAACCCTGATCACCCTGCCTGTGTTGCCCCTGCACTGATTGCGCTCCGCTGGCACCATTTCCCCCTGCCCTGCCCTGCTCTGCCCTGATGGTTGGACTCTCCTGATCGCTTACCCTCTGATAAGTGAAAGCGGTGGTCCTGGCAGTGAAGTAGTGTTGCGTTAACCACATCAGAATAAGTGGCCAATGAGAGATTTCCCAGTAAGTGCTGACGGATCCTCCAAGTCAACCCATCCATGAACTTCTGTATCTTCTTCTCCTTTGTCAGAATCTCATCGGGGACGATGTTCAATAGATTTGTGAACTCGGCCTCATATTCAGCAACTGTCCTCCCCTCCTGATTGAGGTTCATTAATTTCCTCCTCATCTCAATGTGAACGGTTGAGGGAAAATACTTGCGGTCGAACCGCACCCAAAACTCCTGAATAGTAAGAACATATCTCTCCTCCTCAGTGGTAATGGACTCCCACCACTGCAATGCTGACCCTACCATCTTAAAAGTAGCCAGTACCTGCCTATGTACATCAGTACACTCTTACATCCTCAAGTGTCTTTGGATATCTTTCTTCCACTGACTGGACACAACAACGTCGGAGCTACCTGCAAACTCCGAAAGGTGTGCCTTCTGAAAAGCATCATGAACACGTTCACAAGCAGACGGGAATGCATGAGCCTGTACTGGTGCTACCACCGGTTCCTGTGGTGGTGCCTGCTGCACCACTTCTAGAGCGGCATTTACTGTCTGGGCTATAATAGCGGCAACCTCTGCGACATTCATGGTGCCCTGAACTGGTGCAGGCTGTGGCTCGGGCTGAACATTCCTGGGAATTCGCTGTGCACATTATGGAGGCATCAGAAATGAGAGAGAGATTTTATAAGTAGACAGTTATTATCTCAAAATAGCTGAAGAGCGTAAGATACACAAAAGAGTACACCAATCCTAAAATATAGGACTCTATATCAAAGAATGCTACGCAAAAACATAACAAGCCGTACAGATCCTAAGGACACTAGAACCTGATGCTCTGATACCACCTATGACACCCCGACTAATTAAATACCGGGTAGCTACTCCTTTATTCAAATTAATACAAAATGTCAAGTTGGCTAAGTTCATAGCATCACTGTCAAAAATATTTTAACAATTACTAGCCACCTAATATTTAAAAAGTGAGTTGTCAATTTTAATTAAATTAGATTAACAAGCAACAAATTAAATTATCAACTACAATCATCACCATCACATTACAGTCACGAAGGAATAACAATGGAATAGAAATAAATCTGGAGTAACACTCCTCTGAATACACCGAATACCGAATAAAATTAAATACAACGTTTGAATGATTAAGTAATTACAACCAAAACTGAAATGGAACTGAGGCTAATAGAGATGTCTCTAAAAAGGGGGGACATGCCCTACAATTGAGTAAATCTGAACTGAGAGTCAAGTAGAATATGGATGCGTCTACTATCGAGGTCTTGTAACTTCCACAGCAGCTACAGCACGTCATTGGAATGGAACTCCTAAGCTTGGCGTCCCTGTGGCTGGGCAACTAAAAGGTTTTTACAAGAAAATAGATTTGATAGCAAACGGGTCAGAGCCCGATTGTGAAAACAGTTTAAAATAGTGCAAGTGTTTAATAACATTAAACAATGAATATAAAATACATGTTAGTATGTGCACTCACATGAGTTCCTCACCTCTCAACTAATTGTGCACTCCTACCGTACCCGTACCCGTACCCGTTCTAGTTATACCACTATCCAACTAGTATAAACCCCTACCTAACCTTACTATATAAAATAAGGGTTAATACCAGACATGTTATACCAGGCTATGGGTCTTCCTTTTTATTTTCTCAAATTCTACTTATGATAATCATTACATGAAATTTACATTTTTAACTCTACTAAAAATGTCACAAGTGTTCGTATTATCATTTTAATAACAAGTCTATTTCAATTACCAGTATATTAATATCATCATAAATATACGAGAAAGGCACCCCTAGGCTAAGTTGCGGTGCACACATACTCTGCTATCGAATCCCGGTACATCACGTACATAAGGACCACGTATTCCGAATCTCTCAAGAACTGTTTCAATAAGCAACAATCACATATAATGGAGGCAAACATAGTTCTCATACCCATGGGTCATGCACATACCTATGCTCCCATGGTCAGCTGACTTATTAACTCATGAATAAGTCATTCATAGACCTATGTTCTTGAGGTACCAATCTAAATCCCCCCGTAGGCACACAAAGATTAGATGGCCCTATACGAAAGCCGACCTCCCGTGATAGCAAGTATGGTAGGTATGTCATACATAGGGCTGTGTTTCGGCCGGATCGGATCGGAAAATGACCTTTCGGAAAAAATTCCAATTTTTTCGGAAATAAAATAATTGTTCCAATTTCCTATCCAATTTTTTCGGAAAATCAAAAAAGTTTCCGAATTCGGAAAAATCGGCATATCGGAAAAAATTCGAAAAAATTCGGAAATTCAAAACATATAATAAAAATTCAGAAATTTTGGAATTTCGAAATTTCAAAAAAATTAATATAGGATTTTCGATTACTCGAAATTCTCATTTTAAAGAAATCGGAAAAAAGATTTAACCCAACATGTAAATATGTAAGGATTTAACCATTTTTTCATTTGTGTAGACTCTACAATTAACCCAACATGTAAATAGGTATAGAAACATGTATAGAAACACGTATAAAACAGGTATAGAAACAACAAGTGTAAATCAGCAATTAATATTTGATCTTAGTATAAATCAGCAATTAATATTTGATCTCAATATAATACAGCTATAAAGCAGATATAGAAACATGTAATTAAACGGTCGTTACACAATATATAATCTTACAGATCCTATAAACATGTATAATCTTATAGAAACAAAAAAACCATGTATAAACAGATCCTATAACAATCCTATAGAAACAAAAAACATGTATAATCTTACAGATCCTATAAACCGCTCGTTACACAATATAAAGTTTATCCCATAACGAGGATATGAAAGCTTACTGATAAAAAATTTATATTATAAGCAGATCAGATCCTATAACAATCCTATCGTTACATATCCCATCCTATAACAATATAAACAGATCAGATCGTTACAGATCCAAACGTTACAGATAAGGGAAACAGATAAAAGCGCTTAATGATCCTTCGTTCGACTTGGATATGAAGAGATGCATTCTAATCGTTACAGATCCGTATCTGAGAAGCGTAGAAACCAGAGAGAGAGGTGAGTAGATGGACGAGAGTTGAAAGAGAGAGAGGGGACTCGATGGTGTGCGCCGTATTGAGAGAGAGAGAGAGAGAGAGAGAGGAAGGATATGTCTAACCCTAAAACTAACAACATATATATATGGGTAAGGTAAAAAATAAGGGAAATATAAATGTAAACATTCTTATTATTAGACAATGAAAATCCAAGGTAAAAAATATATATAAAATATTTGGAATATTAATCGGAAAAATATTCGGAAAATTAATCGAAAATTATATCGGAAAATCGGATCGGCTAAAATATCGGAAAATCGGATCGGAAAAATCGGAAAATCGGAATTTAAAACATAGTTCCAATTTCCTATCCAATTTAATTCGGAAAAATCGGAAATCGGAAAATCGGAAATCGGAAACCTTATATATGTTCCAAAATCGAAAAATATCGGATTGGACATCGGAAAAATCGGAATGTTCGGAAAAAAAGCACAGCCCTAGTCATACACATATAAGTACATATACTAAGCATTCACGCATCTTAGATATCTTACTATTAATAGAGTTATAGGTATATTTTACATCCCTATACCGTCGTTTAATTTGTACATTTACAAATCTTCGGGTAATATACAATATAGACCGCCAACACTTCTCACGACGTAAATTCAAGTACTTACAACCTATCCCATAAAGGTCACCCGATCTTTTATATAATTCTAAATTTAATCCTCAATACACTCTGGCCTCACGATTATACTTACTAGTCAATAAGGTAAGGACAACACTCAATTAAATAAGCCTCCGGAAAGTCCGAAACCAAAAATCGGGCCAAAAAGACCATTCTGTAATCTCGTTAGAAGTCACTGAGATCTCGTTCGAACGAGGTCGTTCGAACGAGTGTTGTTTGAACAAAAGGCTTCAGATGAACCATCAACTCGTTAGCAGGCTACTGGAATCTCCTTAGAAGCTCGTTCGAATGAGGTCGTTCGAACGACCTGGGTTGGTCTTCTAACGAAAATTTCGAGAGTGCCCAGAATTTGCCCAACTTCGCTTTTACTCCATTTCTCTTCTCTAAATCCATCCTAAGTTCATACCAATTAAGCTTTAATGTTTTTAAACTACACTAGGTCACCCTAGATCACTTCTTAACATAGTTTTGGGGTCAAATCTTACTAATCTCCATATAAAAACCATAAATCCCCAAATTTTTCCCAAAACCTTGTGAACATGAACTCAGAATTTTATTGAACCTAAATACTCCTCATTAATCCGTTTTTACATCATCAAATTTTAAGTTTTGTATACTAATTTCGTCCATAAGCATTCTACATGCAATCCCTAACCACGATCATGAGTTCTACATCAATCCCATTAGTTTTCATCAAAATCTTTCAAGCCAAATAATAGTTTCTACACTAAACATGGAGGAAACATTCACTGAATTTAATGAAACTAAACCACTTGCCTTAGGTTTATTCTTCTGATTTGTTGTTGGTGATTAAAGGTTGAATCTCTCCTCTTTCCGGTCACAAATCCTTCCAAATTGGTGGTGGTGGGTGGTGGTTTGTTTTGGAACCTCTTGCGACTTCTCTAACTTCTCTCAAACTCCCGTAGCCCACTTCTATTGTTTTTGGCTGATGATGGCCTTAGTGGCCTCACTAATTATAAATAAATAACCACTCAAATTCGTTGGTTTTAACTCCCCAATTTTTAAAATTACCAAAATACCCTTCTGGGTTGCCGGTTTGGCCTAAAAGTCCCCAGCTAGTGTTTTTGACTATCTCGACCCCTCCGGACACGTTGGCGCACTCAAAATGACCATTCGGTGGATAAAATATAATTTATTTTTTTTTATCTCATTAAATTCATTTCTGACGCTACTGACACGCGCATCCCAACTTAATTTCCCAAATTGTCGTATTTCTGACTCGCGACAATTTTAATATTTTCAATACTCATATATTACTATATATACTCAGTAATATTTAATTTTATCATCATACTCAAATACCAACTCACGTCTCGCTAGTATTTAATTCTGGATTAATTTCCAATTAATTCTCATTTAATTTAATTAATCCACTAAACAAAAATCAATAAAATTATGGGGTATTACATATACTAAAAGTCATGGTTCACTAGTGAATTTTAGTATGTATATTTAATGAGAATCTTCACAAGTGATATTTGCATCATATTATTTTATATATTTATGCATATGTGTCTTTTCTTCCACATAGTAGATGATTTGGCGCGTAGAGTTCAGATTACACACGAAAGATCAGGTCATTAGTCCTTGTAGAATATAAGTCTAGTTCGTAATCTTAAATGGCGATGGACACACCATTAGTAAGATTGTAGCACACTATTTTAGTAGGTTTATCTTGATTATGGGAAACAATATAGTTTCGACTTATTGTGCTAGTACACTTTGTATGTATTGAACGGGACCAATTAGAGATAATTGTCCTTATACTATATAAGATAATGCATATCTCATGGTTATTATGAGTGCTTAAGCTTTTAATCCGGACATAATTGATGGACACATGCATAAATTATTCATTACTTTGACCTATTAAGTGAGATTTATTTATGGATCAATAAGCTTGGCAGATTGGGCAATGATGATTAGTGTATGGTGAAAGTTAATTATGAATGGAATCCACGTATCCGTATAAAGATTGATGATACCCTCTTGATGTAGCGTATAAGTTTTGATCATGTCAAACCCGACTGGTGGATTTAATTATCCGACATATCAAATAAGTTAAGCAGGCGGTCTCAAGGAATTTAAGAGAGGTCGATTAAATATAATTGTTAGTAATTTAATTTAATCGACGGATATTTGTGATCTTAACGTAGGGAGATTATTAAGCATTTAATAACGAGGAGATGGAAATTACAATTTTGAGATAGTATAATAGAGTGAAATTATTATTGTTTAGTGGAATGAAGAATAATTTATAGAATTATGGAATTAATTATAGAGTTTAATTAGGATTCCTAATTTTATAGGACTCTAGTCTCCTATTTCTCCTTGGGGGGTCCCTGTGCTAGCCTATATAAGAATCCCCTTGTCTCCTAATGAATGGGAGATCAATATAGATCAGAAAAAAACATAAAAAGGAGTGATAGGGTCTTGATCATTGGTGCTCACACACAAATGACATGTATTGGCTTAAAGGAATAGCAAGGAAGATCTCGAGGTCTCTTTCAAGGGTCTCATATAGTAAAATTGATTACGATAAATTGGAGAGTCCAAAAATTCCGAAAGTAAAACCACGTGCTCCTAACATATAGAGGAAGAGGTAAAAGAAATTTCAAGTCATTTGGAGATTGTTTAATCCTCTTGTTTCACGCATCTTTACAAAACAGTGATTCACGAAGCAGATCTGACGACACAGATTAGATCTGGAATCAAATCAAGAAGGTGAATTAAATTTTTAATAAAGTATTATAATATATATAAACCTTGATATAATACTTTTGGATTCATGGATATTAAGGTTTGGGGATGAAATCAATTCAGGAACACACGAATTCACCTGCCCAAACAAATGTGAGACACGTCATGGTATCTACTTATTAGAGTCATAACTTGACAACCGTTGATCGGATGGGGATGAAATGTTTTCTATTGGTTCCAGAGGCCAAAATATATAAAAACTCGTGAATGATTTTATTTTGATGCATTAATATTTTAAAAAAATCATTTCGATTTTGTGGATGCCACACCGTTAGATTTACGGCACGGATCGAAATAATACGAAATAGATCAAATCTCTACGGTTCCAGCTAGATAGAACTATAAAGGTATGAGATCTTGAATCTCCTATGTCGATACACCATAATTAATTTTTTTAAACCCTATTATCATATAAATCAAATGATCCAGTATTTTATTTTAAGTCCTCTAGAAAGCCAATCCATAATGGAGCACATAGAAATGTTCATAAGCTAGTGTGTTGATTCAGGGACCAATGAATACCTCAAACTATGTTTGTTCTTTAATTCCCTCACTGATGCATCTTTTCCTTGGTCCATATTTTTACCACCTAACACTATCCATTCTTCCAAACTAAACTCGAAGTATACATGGTTGATCTGGCTAGTCTAAGCCAAAAACCAGATGAAAAAGAAACTACCTGCACAAATAGGTTCAAAAGGGCAAGGAATAAGTGTAAAATAATATTACCAATGTCTTAGTTTGTCAAATTGGCCCAAAATGAGCTGGAATTTAGGCTTTTAAAGAAGTTTGATGCTCCTAAATTTAGATATTTTGTGGAATTCACTACCAAAGTACTTAAATATGAAGATCTTTTGGAGGAACATAATAAAAGAAATAAAGCACATTACAAGGATCCAGAATTAGAGCTAGATGTTGCTGAGATTATAGGAAGTGAAACCATAGTTTGTGAACCATTGGTTTGAAAGAGCACAACACCATAATCATAAGCCCCAAAATCAAAGGGGGTGATAAAAAAAATATTCCTTGATATCTCTAATGATGATAAAAAAAAAGATTATTATCTCTTGAAAGTCAAAATGTTAAAACTATCTGATCATGCAAAAAAGCTAAATGAAGTAAAAGGAAAAAATAATTAAAAATTTCACAATATTTTCCATCACTTAACTAATGCTTATTATATTTTTCAAGACATGATCCAAGAGTTAATTAACAGAAGGAAACTCAAGTTTCCTAAAAAAGAGCAAAACATCATGGGGGTTGATAAGGACCCATTTTCTAACGTGAAAGAGGTGGAAATAAACATCCAGTTCATTTAACTCTTAAAATAAAGGGCAAGTTGAGTTCAACATGAAAACAAAGGCTGAGTCTAGGACTTCGAAGCCTAGAATGCTTATTTACCCAGACTAGAAAGTATTGAAACACCTGTGTATTAAGCGTGGACAATAATATGCTATAATGTGCGAATTTATTTCTACAAAAGAGAAACAATAGAAGATCAAGAGGAGTGGGTATAGTGTCTATGATGCAAAAACTCAAAGGTTCCAAGGACAAGAAGAACTATAAGGAATGTATTTGGAAAAATGAAACCATTTTTTTGCCTTTACACCCTCAAAAAAATATCAAAACACCAAGAAACTACTAATACATCATACCTAGTTTCATTATAGCCAAATCATGCTAATATTGGAGAATTTTCAGGTCCCGTCAAACTCCAAAAATTAGTTCCAATGGTGAGGGGAGTACCTAATCAGTTTGTTTATTAACACCCAAAGGTCACCCGATAATTTAATGAGATGCCTACGAGGCCAAAAATAATGAAGTCTCAACCGGTAGATCTTGGGACTTTTCATTTGGGGTAACCATTAAAATTGAAGAAAATGGGACCCGGTATTGTTATCTCTTGCATTCAACAAAGGTGAATTGAAATAAAATACAAGACCTGGCAAGAGGCCTCAAAGATTGTGCATCAAACTAGATCAAAAGGGATTTTTTTTCATTATCAAAGTCAAATCCAAGGTTCCATAGGATGCCAGAAGGAGGGAAAATTTCCTCAAACATGTTGGTTAAAAAAATTAAAAACTGGAAAACTCCATGAGTGTATATAGAGACAACACATTAGGATATAATTTTTTTGGTGAAGAGGAAAAGTAATAAATGATGGTTGTGGATGTAATGGGGCCTGATCAAGGGGTTGTTCAATAGCAACTCATCCAGTTTCGGTCTCTGCCACAAAAAGTACCAGTCAACATGGTTGTGATCCTCCTAAATAGGTTTAAAGATGAAGAGGGATAATTAGTGCCAAAAATGGAATTAGATGAAAATGGTAAATTAAAGGTAGATAACATTAACTTATTTGTATCCGCTCTAGATTTAATACATTGGTTCAAAGAGCCTACCAGGAGCATGACTAATTACATTAAAACCTTGTTAATAAAAGCATGGATAAATTGAGTGATAATAAATAAAATATTTGTAAATAACGATGTTATTGTTAACATAATACCATATTCCATTCTTTCTATAATAAATAGACAAAATGCTAAATTGATCCACACTCAAAACATAATCTTTGGTTTTATTGGAGATAAAAAGTCGACTAAAGGTGTAGTACCAGTAGATTTTGAAGTAGGAACTAAGAAATCAAAAACTAATTTCTTTATCATTAAATGTAAACCAAAATCCAATGCTTTACTTGATAGAGATTAGATTCACTTTAACAAATGTATCCCTTCTTCCATGCATCAGAAACTGCTATTAACAAAGGAGGATGGGAATATGGAGGAGGTGGAAGCAGATCCCTTACCTTTTCACGCCATCTCTAACTGTGTAGAGGTTGGACTTTACCAAGAGAATGTGAGACATGTAAAGGCAGATAATTTGGTACCAGGGGTATCAGAAAGAGAATTCTTGGATGAGTCTTACTAAGAGTCAACTTTTAGTTTGATGGGACCAACCAAAAAAGACAACATAGTTGGTTAATTGATAGCACACCCATTGATGTTGAAAACTCTAATGAAAGTTTGGCCATTATGCTGTATAAATTCAGAGAACTAGATTTCAGTACAAAGATAGGTGAAGAAAGGACTACAACTTGGGTCAATTACGCATTCTAATTCGAAAAAAATAGATAGGATGAAACACCACAAGCGGTGGTGATATAACAAGTATACTAATATAGTATGAAGAGTTTATGGTAAACCAATTATTTACTTTGTTAGGAGTGAACTTAGGAACTGAACAAAATAAGAAAGTGACATATCTTAGTGCAAACCTTAGCAAGGAGACCAGTAATTACCTCTGGACCTTTTACATCAGTACAAGGAATGCTTTTCTTGGGAATATGATGAGTTTTCAGATTAGATAGGAAATTGTTGGAACATAAATTGCTAATCAAATAAGGATACAATCATGTCAAAATACTTCCACAATAAATTACTTCAAAGGTTACAATAAAAATAAAAGAACAATTTGAAAGGCTGTTGAAGGTTGAATTTAATAGAACAGCCACGTATGTTTAATAGCTTTTTAACAAAGTACCAGTTATTAAGAAAATGGAAAAATTATTGACTTTGGAAATTTTATTGCAACCACTCCAAAATATGAATATCCAATAAAAGTGGTAGACCTATTAGTTGATAGATCTGTTGGTCATGATATCACGTCTATAATGGATGGTCATTCAGTAACAACCAAATCTATATAGCTAAAGAAAATGTGCATAAGATTGATTTTAGCTGCCTTGGTAATTTAGGAACCTTCAAATGGATAAAAATGCCATTTGAAATGATTGAAGCAGGGGACACTTATCAAAAGGGAATGAATAATATTTTCCATGATATAGTTGTCACCTTTTAGATTGTTATATTAATTATATAATTGTCAAATCAAAAGTAATAACTTACCATCTAACAGCCCTAAAACATTCCTTTAAAAGAATGAGACTATATCAACTTAAAATAAAACCTTTAAAATGTGCCTTTGGATTTTCTGCAAGGAATTTCTTGGGCTACTTAGGGAAAAAATGGAATTCAAGTTGATGTGAACAAGTCCAAGGCCGTAATTGAAAGAAAACCCCCAAAGAACCACAAAATTATGTTTTTAGGACAAGTCAATTTCCATTGTAGATTTATAACTAACGGAACAGGAAAAACTAAAGTATTTGTCCTTTCTTGAAGCTAAATGATCCTGAAGAGCTGGATTGGTAGGAAGAGCATGAGATGGCTTTCTAGATACTCAAGATATACTGGGTTTAGCCACGTATTTTGGAATTTCCAAAAGAAGTAGGCCACTGAAGTTGTATGTTTCGGCCTCTGATGCCTCAATTGGATTTTTATTGGATCAACAATGTGAGAACCACTAAGAACAAGTTATGTACTATCCTGTATATTTTTGAATTATTGGGAATGTAGTTATTCTATAATGGAAAAATGATTTTTAACTACGTATTTAGTTGTTATGAAATTAAGATATTACTTGTTGCCGAGATAAGTGTATGTCATTTTGATGTTTCATTTGATCAAATATATACTGCAAAACCTATTTTATCAAATAGGATTGGTAAGTGAGTGCTAGAATTATTTGAGTTTTGCCTACACTGTGTACCTCAAAGAGATAAAAAAAAAGGCCAATCATTAGCTGAATTGTTTACAGATAATCCATGTGAGGATGAACAAGATGTATAATATAAAATATAATATATATCCTTAACTCCGTGGAAGGTATGGTTAATGGTTCGAAGATTAAAGTAATGTTAGGAATGGGGATAATTATTGAATCCCCTAAACATATTAAAATTAAAAATGAAATAGATCTGAAGACAACATATGTTCCAACAATCAAGTGGAATACGAGGCTCTTTTAATGGGCTTGGAAATCCTTCAAAGTTGTAATTCTTCTGTAGTAGAAATCTATGGGTATTCTAAATTTATCATAAGACGGTTAACTGGTGAATATATATGGGTCAAGGATGGCTTAACTCTATATAACCAAGTAGCCTTGAATATATTGTATAAATTTGATGAAGTCACATTAAATTATGTTCCCAGATTTCTAAATGAAGAAGCCAATGAAATGGATCAAAAAGCTTCAAATTTTAAGATTGATGATATTTTTGAAGGAAAGTTAAAGATCGGTTCCATTAATAGGTTTTTACCACTACTATATAAAATATGTCCTTGGGTTGAAATTGGAAATATTAATGTTCAGAAAGATTGAAGGAAGCCATTAATTGAATATTTAACTGACCTAAATATCAAGAGTGACAGGTTGTCAGATTAAGAGCAACCAATTATGTTATCTGTGCTAAAAAATTATTAAAAAGGGGTGTTGATGGAATAATGATAGAATACCTAAGTCAGGATGAGGGTCTTACATCCATTGCACAAGTCCATGAGAGCATTTGTAGGGCTCATCAAGATGGTCCTAAAATGATATGGTTAGTGAGAAGATATGATTTTTATTGGCCATTTATTCTAAAGGAGTGAATTAACTTTGATAAAAGATGCCAAAACAAACCATGTAGCTGCTACTAGTATGCAATATATAGTGAAAACATGGCCATTTAGAGGTTGAGCGAGTGATTTTATTGGAAACATTTATCTTATATCCTCCAATTTGTAAGTTTTGTACTTGTGGCAACACATTATTTCACCAAAGGCTTTAAATTCAATTACCCAAAATGAATTGGTGGACTTCTTGGAAGACATTGTGTATAGGTTTAAAATTCCATAAAATATTACCTCAGATAATGCAAGCATTTTTTATTCAAATATGGTGCTAGAATTTATATAAGGTTGGGAATATATTTAACCAAATAAGCACCATACTATGTTCAATAAAATGCTTAGGTATGGGCTACAAATAAAGTAATCAAAACAACCTAAGAAATGTGATTGAGAAAAATCTAAGGGATTGACACAATTTGTTGCAAGAAGTATTATGGGCTTATAGAACCTATAAAAGGTCAAATACTATCGTAACTCCATATGCCTTAACTTACGGTCATGACGTTTTCCTACTAGTAGAAATCACTCTAAATTCACTAATAGTCATAGCAAAAAATGAATTGACAGTGGAAGTCTATGATCAAGTTATGTTCATGGAGTTAAAAATGTAGATAAAGATAGAGTTAGAATATTGAATAATATATTTGTACAAAAGAATAAAATAGCTGACAGCTTCAACAAAAAAGTGAAAATGAGAACCTTTATTGAAGGAGAGTTCATTTGAAAAACCATTTTACCTCTAGGATCAAAAGATCCAGCCTATGAAAATTGGTCCCCAAAGCGGGAAAGGAGATCCAAATATATAGGGCATTCAAAGGTGGATTATACCATTTAAGAGTCATTAATTGTCACATTCATATGAGAAAAATAATTTCCAGGTTCTTAAATCCGTATTACCCAACCATTTGGGGAACAAGACGATAAGAGGAAAATGCATAGTTATAAATTATCAATTACTTGTTATTGAAATGTCTAAGCACAAAAGACCAAAAATTAGTCCAAAATTTTTGACACACGTCTCTCTTAGTTTTGATCTAAACCATCATTTCCTCAAGTAAGGTTGCATTACTAACAGATACTTGTATTCTCCCACCAATTGGTTCAATGTCAATTAAAATTCAGTCTCCTTTATTGCAATCACCTCTAGCTCAACATTAATTTAATCTAGCCTTTCTCTAATTCATCCTTCTTAGCTAGAAGGGCAGTCATTTTTTCCTTAATAGTCCTTAAGTCTTATAGGCCATTGGCTACTTTAGCCTTTTGGTATGAAAAATGAGCTTGATCTATAGATAAAGCAATTTTCTCAGCATCCACTCCACATAGCCTATAGTGTTTATGAAGTAGGGGAGTTTTAAAATATAAGTTATAAAATCCTTCAGATAACTTTCTTATAAGCCCTGAAGCTGGGAAATGAAGGAACATATTGTTTCCATTCTAATTATGAAAGAAAAGTCATTAAGATCCTCAAATATCACCCTATAAAAACTTTGAATGAGCTACAAGGCTTGAAAGGGCCTCAATTACCAATAAGCAGAAGTTTATTGAGCTTAAAAAAGTTATTATATTTTTTGTTCCACATTAGAATTCAAAACTTTTAAGGTTCTAACGGGAGATTAAGACATCACTTGTCGAAGTTTATCTTAAAAGGTAGTGATTCCCCTAGTGTCGTCAACTGGATAATATTCATAGATGGAGGAACAACCGCAGTGTGAGGAGGATTTTCCCTCAAAAGAGGAGCCATTAGTTCTTGGTTATTCTCAAGAACAGTCGAAATAACACGTTATTTCAAAATGTTCTCAAAGGGATTGACATATTGGTTGGGCTTTTCTTTCATAAGATCGAAAGTACTAGCAACCTCATCCTTAGAGCTGGAAATGGAGGCAGAAGAGTTAGCAATGATTGGAGTTGATTTCACTCTAGGAATTGGGTTTGAAGTGGATGTATATGTTTAAGCAGGAATGTCAACTAGCATAATTATTGGAGATGCTGGAGGAGGTGTCACAGGGTTCCCAGATGGAAAAGGTTCCTCCATAGTGGCTGAAGTGTTAGTTGAATTTATGATAAGAGAAAAATAATTGAAGTTAGTATTATTAGTGTAATAATGCCAAAGTATAAAAGGTTTATTTAAAAGGAAAAGACATTGTTATATGTACCAAATTGACCTTATGTATAGGTTTATTGGATAGTGTTTTCACCCATTTCTTCTTTGGAATATTAAACATAGATGACATAAAAGGTTCATCATGTTTAGGAATTGGTGATAGGGTGCCAGCTAGAGCCTAGGAAGAAGGTTTCTTCTTAGTTTGTATAACAAGAGGAGCATCAACTTACTCTTCCTACTTTTTTTCTACTTCTATTTCTTCTTCTCTGTCGTCTTCCCTTAAAATATTTTTTCTCTTTCGAGAAGAAAAATAGGGCACGTGACGTGGAGAACCTATAACACAAATTGGCTAAGAAAAGGAAAAAATATATAAAGACAAACTTGTAAAAGGTTATAGAAGCCTTAGCAGAAAAAAAAGGGAATCAAGGTTATATATTTAAGTATGATGGCTTTAAATGAAGACCAATATTGTTTGACAACCATGTTGTAAAAGTCTCATCCATTCAGCATGGAACTCATCCTTAACTATGTTAAAGGTTCTTCAAACTTTCCATTAATTGGCAATCCCTGCCAAAACAATCACTTTTGGGACTTGAGAGTAACTAGAAAATAAATTAAGGTTGGAAAGACTCCTTTTAGGGACTGGAATCGATTGGTAAAGGCTAAATTGCTTGGAGAACTTAGAAGACATATAAATTTCCCCAATAGTTTTGGAATAGGGGCAGTGAGAAGCAATGTACCATAGTATAAGTCCCTCGAAATGAAAAAGCTTCCCCACAATGATGTATTATCTAAATGGAGGAAGACTATTTCAAAATCGAAGCAAGCAAATAAAGGGCCTCGGGAGTAGATAACAAAGGTTGAAAAAGAATTACCTTAAAGGCATTGATATTGATAAGCATCCAAAAGTGTTTAAATAATACCCCAAATGGACGATTTTTAATTGCTAATTCTCGACAAAATGTGTCTTAAGCGCGTATTTGTCTATTTTATAGGCTTGCTTGCACTTGCGGATTTAAAAGCTATATTTCTCGACAAAATGTGGTTCAAAGAGCTTAAACTTAACCCATGTGCCTGTCAACCAGTCCCCAAACGTTCAACTAAACCCATTCCCGACCCTTGGATGTTTAGTTTGCACCCATTTATTATATTTTTATTTTTTATTAATTTTTTTAGATTTTTATTTAAGTCTTTTTTAATTTTTAGGATTTATTTTATATTTTGTTTAGAGTCTTGTATATATTTTTAGTATTTATTTATATGTCGTGTGAGCTTTTAATATTTTTTTAATTTTATTTTTAGTGCTCTTCTAATTTTATAGGTGTGCATTTTATTAAATTTTTATATTATTTCTTTTTAATTTTTTTAGTTTAGCTTTATTATTATTATATTATCTTATTTATTTTTAATGTTCTTAGGTTATTTTTTTATTTTATTTCAAATATTTATTTTTTTAATATTAATGGGTTAGGATTTTATTTTATTTTATTTTATTTAGATAGTGTTATCTTAATAAGGGTACAAATCTACGCACACACAAACACGCACCCTAGTTATCCTACCCCTACCACACACAAACAACCTCCAACCCACCATCTTCAACCTCTCACCATCCCGTTCTCTCTTTCCTCCATTAACACTCTATAACCACAAAACTTACTCCACCCAAAACCCATATACCAAAACCCGGATCTACAAATCCACCCAACCGACCTACTTATCCTCTCACTTCCACCCGCCGGCGCAAATTCTGGAGACCCATTTCCGGACTTGCTCGACCCATTACAGAACCCCTATGCAACCCATGGCAGCAAAATCCACACCAAAAATCCAACCGGGTAGACCTTATTCGTATTACCCAAAACTCGAACTACCATGGTAGCCACCTTCGACCCATTTAACCCATAAAACTCGCAAACCTAAGACCAACCCGTGACCTGCCATTACTGGACCTTAAACCAACACTTATTCGGTCGAGATCAACCCAAATCCACTCATTTTGTTAAACTCGCTTAAGCCCTTTTTCCTCCTGCTACCCACCTACAATCCGGTTTCAAATCCCAACTCGACAACCCGGTTCCATCCTCGCACTACCCCAAAACTTCTCATTGCCTTAACCCAAGACCCATCTCCTATTTTGACTTCCAAGACATACTCGATTCCACCTGTATTAAAACCAAAATACCAAAATAAAATCAACTCATAAATAACCCCCACATGTTTAAAGGCAAATATTCCCCATTTTCAAAACTACCCTTAACTTACCCCCACTATCCACATGCCTTCTATCCAATTCCTAAATTAGCCTTACTCCCCTCTTACCTCACACCACATTGCACATTTAAACTCCTAAATTGCCGCTAGCTCCATGTCCACATTATAAAAGGAAGACTACAAACCCTAAATAAGAGAGGAGGCTCAAGAAGGAAGCTAGAGAGAAGGACACCAATTTTTTGCATTAGTCTAGTTTTTTTTAGTTTAGAGAAAAAAAAAATTAATAATAATAATAATAATAATAATAATAATAATAATAATAATAATAATAATAATAATAATAATAATAATAATAATAAAGTGAGTGTTTGTAATTATTTTGAGAGATTGTTGAAGTATTCAAGATTATTGCAACTCAAGGAAATTTTGGGTTTGATCTACTCTTCTCTAATTACTCATTTCATGCTTTTAATTGCTTATTATTATTGTTGGAAGATGATTATTGAGCACTAATCTCCCATTCAAGGGATGAATTGAAGCCCTCGTGAATCCAATTGGTTTAGTTTGTAAATTTAATTTTGTTGATTTCTTTTTATTAATAAATTTAATTCCTACTCTTATTTTCGCATCGTGAGATGGAAAATTATCCTTGAGAAAGGATTGAGAATTGTGTTACCATTTTATCATTTGATTCAAACAAGAGATAGGCTTATCAATTTGATTAAAATCTTAATATAATTTTCATCTACTCTTATTTTATTTTGTCTAATTAAAATTAGTTGGGTGAATCGATCCTAGCATATGATTCATTTGATTAATTTTAATTCATTTTGAGTAGTGTTTCTGGGAATTAAACTTAGTTTTCTGAAATAATATTTAATTAATTCATTAGTGTAATGGGAATTACCTTTTGAATTAAATGAATATTTTGGAAATCAATCAAATTAAAATAGTTCAAGTTAGATTAATTTGTGTGAAGTGGGGGTGAATTTACATCCCTTGATCTTTCTCTCTCATTTAGTTACATTTCACTCACCTTTTATCACACACTTTTTAATAATTCTTTGCATTTTTACTCTAGTTTGATTACTTTTTCTTATTTAGTTCTTAGTCTAGTTCACCATCATCTCAAAATCGTTTATAATAAAAAAAAACCATAAAAAATTTTAGAAATAGTAAAAAGTAAAAAAAATAAGAAAAATAAATAAAACTGAATTACATCTTTCCTCTCTCATATGTTTCATCCTTAGATTAGGATTGATTCCCTTACATACCTCTATACTCTAATTTGTTATATTTTTGTAGGTATTTGAATGCTTTGATTAACTTGGCTTCAACAACGACATACCTGAAAAACTAAGTTATCAAATGGCGCTGTTGCCGATCTTTGGAGTTTGAAGCACTTGGAGAGCATTTTATATTGCAATTCATTTGTTTTTCATTTTTAGTCTTTTGTACGATTTTGAATTTTATTAGAATGCTTGTATTAGGATTATATTATTTGGCTTGTATTGCGGTGCTTGGAGACACCATTATTTTTTTTATTTTTATATTTGTAATAATTCATAAAAAGAAGAAAAGCGTGATAGGGAAACCGGACAAGATAGAGAGAGGGCATCCAAAGGCGGGGATTTAGAAGCCACTCTACTTTGGGTCGGTAGGACTCCCTGAGCCGGCTGAGATAGGCAAGATCTCCCATGGTCGACTCAAATCGTTCATCACCCCACGCGTGTAAAAATCGTGGGAGGTACATTTCTCAACACTCGTGAATCCCCCGCTAGCGAGTCAATATTGTGTGTGCCTACGTGCTCTTAGTTGATTTTTATTCTCGCATTTATTTTCGAATGTGTGTGATGAATTAATCAATTATGACCAACACCCGGTCATTCCCGAGAAGGATTTCATCACCCGACTCACTCGCTTATCCATTGTGTGCTACCCTAGCTATCATTAAATTAAAATCAATCAACTAGCTAGCCTCATAGGTACACATTTTTGCAAAGGTGATCACTAAAATAAATTCCGTGATTTTTATCGCCCGCGGACTTTACTAAAATTTGACTACCCTTTCACTAAATTTTGAAGATAAAAATTGGCTACGTGCTAGTTAGGTTTCATCCTTGGCTTGTATGTGTCCAATTCAATCTTTCGATGCCGGTTTTAGTGATTTCATCGAAATTTAAGAGTCAAAATATTTTTCCCTATCTTTTCTTCATAAATCCAAAAATAATTTTTCCTTCTTTTTCTCCACAAAAATCCAAAAATATTTTCTTCCTTTATTTTTATAAAAATCCAAAAACATTTTTTCCATTTCAATTTATAAAAATCCAAAAATATTTTCTTTCTTCGTTTTTTAAAAAAATCCAAAAATATTTTATTTCCTTTTGAACGACATTTAAAAATTTCAAGAAAATACTTCTCTCATCATGGCCGAAGAACTTCCTTTGCGGGAATACTTTGGCCATTTTTCATTTTCTCGAAGTTTGTTTGAAGTTGAGCCTGAGTTGAACCTCCACACTTTACTTAGTGGCTTAAACTCTTACACCCGCATGGTTGATACTCATGTGTCATCCACGCACGCATCTCACATTCCATCGCCTCCGATGACGAGTATCGACGCGTCAAATTCTTCGTTGTGCACATCTTGTTTTCTATCCAATCACTTGCCCCACGAGTGTCCATATTCTTCATATCCATATGAACCCACCATGGAACATATGTATCCATATGACATTGTTATGGAACCCACCTCGGCCTATTGTCATGATATATCCAATCCCGAGTGGTGTAATCAACCAAGCTATTCATGGAGGCTTGATCACCCTCCTACGCAATAAGAATCCCAACCCGATGTTGTGGATCCTCACACATTCCAACAAACATCATGGCAATCAAGTGCACCCCATCTCGATTAGTTCCCTCCCTACGCACTCAACGATTATCATACTTTTGTTTCTCACGTAGATGCTTCTCCCGTGTATGATACACTTGACCCCATTACCCACTCTTCCTTTGAGTATTCTCCACTTCCTAATGCCAATAGTGAATTGTGTCCACCACCACCACCCATCACTCCACCACCATCATCCACCTCCCCTCTCTAAAGCCTCTTGCAAAAGTTCATCCTCGAGCAAGAGCAATCCACTCAATATAAAAATGAAGCTGTTAAACGGCTTGAACAACGCCTTAATGAATTTGAGTGTGCGAACGGGTCTAATTTCACCCCAAGTCAACCCATTGTTACCCCCACGTGGAGTGATGATGAGTCATCTTGTGCCACTAATTTTGAGTGTGACCAACCCTACCACCGCGAGAATCTCGATGTTGAGACCACTCCGTGGTCCTGGCCTCAAGTTGGCAATTGTGTTGATTATCCAAAAATTATGAGTCTGATCAAACTCCGATTTTTTCGCAAGAGCCCGCCATTGATGTTCACATTTCCCCTCCCGACAAATCCAAAATAATTCCCGAGTCTACACCTATTGAGCCCACCCTATGTGTTCTCGAGGAACCACTTCATCCTAGGTTAGCTTCGGCTACGAGAGCTCACCATTTTCTTCATATTGAATCTGAGATGGCTTCTACCTCTCCGAATATGGATCATGTTCCACCCTTCTTGACTCACTTTCAGTCATATATTAATGTTGATTATTCTATCTCGTATTTGGATACCTCGTTAGATTTTTCCACCACCTCGGATGGTGATATTGTTGTGGAGAATTTGACCACTCCATCCTTAGATACCATGCTCCCTTGTGAGTATTCCTTTAATCCCCCCCAACAAGTGTGTGTCCCCTACTCTTGAGTTGGATAATCTTCCCTCACCCTTTATACCACCCGATCCACCCTTTATCCCACCGGATCCACCTTTTATCCCGCCCAATCCACCCTTTATCAAACCCGACCCACTCATTGTTCCTTCCAACCCACCGCCTTGTTTGGATCTTGATATTATACCTTGCATGTTCCCATACATATATTTGGATCCTCACCTGAAACCACCTTCAGCCATTCACGAGAGTATATGTGGTGCTACTATCCACTTTCGTGACACTGAGCATGTTCCTTCACGCACACCACTTACTTGTGGTGTTGATTTTTCTTTTTATTCTCTCACTGATGTGTCACAGAGTGACCATTATCATATCGTCCATTTATCGAACGGTCATGTGATTTCTATGAGCCTCACCCCATTCCACTTTTTAAACCTTTTCTTCTTCCTCACCAACTTAAGCACCATTCTTATAGGGCCCTTGTTGTCCTCACATTTTGGCTCAATACGGCCCGTGATCGATATCTCTTCACCCTCACCCTTTCCATCCCTCTATATACCCTAATACCCACCCATTCATGGTCCACTGATGCTTTGTATCGTGTGATGCACTTTGCCATATAAGTGCATTAACCCTTTTCTCCTTTATCCAGCAAGACTGACGCTTCAGTCTTGTTTGGGGGTGATTTTCATCACCCATTTTTTTGCCACCTCGCGCTTTCGTAGTTCTTATCCTTAGGGTGAGTTTCTTTCGGTCTGGATGAAGACATTAAACTTAGTGCTATTGGGAGGCAGTCCGTTGTTTCTGAGTATGAGTCTTATCCTATTTGGGGATGGTGTTTCACACCACCCAATGCTTTACCATGATTTATAGACTTGTTTACAGTTTTTTTTATCTTATCACTTATTCAGTTTCATTTTGGCTACATCTTGTAGCGGTTGATTCTGGTAATCTCTTTCCTCCCTTCTGCTCTCAATTTTAAAAATAATTTTACTAAAAATCGAGCACGATGTTCCTTTTTATTTGGGGGTGGGAAATTTATCAAAATTGTTCCTCTTTTGAAAAAAATTCAAAACCTGATTTTTTAAATTTTGTACAGTTTGTTTCATCTCATTCATTGACGTGCATTTTCTATCGTCCATCTTTTAAGTCTGGGAATCAAGCTAGAGGATATTTTTTCCACATAGCTTATGGAATACGTACCAAGGTATTTTGCACCATGAATTTTTAGACTCAACAAAATTTGCTCACTTATCACGTCACTACAACTCAGAGTTGAAGAGTACTACAATTCTCAAGAAAACCTTAAGGATCACTAGTGGAAACTTTAGCTTGTGAGATTTGTACATTTCACCCTTTGAGAGTGTTTTACGCAATCTCTGAGTCACAAGTTGATTCAACTTCCTTTGGGTCCGCATTAAATCGTTGTATGATCTCACTATTCTTCATTAAAAAATTTGGCTTGATCACTGAGAACGATATCACTTTCGAGTTGAAAGAAACACGTGTCTTGAATTTGTCACGGTCATTAGATTTTCATCCATACACCTACCATTTACCATTCACCTCACCCACTACATTCTCGTATTCTTCCATATTCCCACATATTCCCTAAACCATCCATTTATTATCTCCACTCATATATCATCCATCATTTTGAGAAAAAGAGTGCTTTCTCAAATGTAAAATGTCTTCTGTGTTGATAGTATAAAAAAAATAAAAAAGAAAAGAAAAAGAAAAGAAAGTTTGAAAAAAATAGAAAAAAGAGAGTTTGTAGTCAAGTCTTGGGAAATAAAGACATTTGTGCCTAAAGTGTAGAACACTCTTCTCACACATCCATCGTCCATCCATCATATTCTACCTCATCTCATGGCATCTTTTTCACTTCATTTCCCCTCACCCATATACATCCATATTTTCCCCTATGTGTTCGGGCAAATGAAAGTCAAAATGGTGAATAACTCGACGTTCTCATTATAGTGATTAGCATTCTTCCATGAGATCATTTTTCTTTCTAAATGTTCGTTGTTTCTTATATGTGTGTGAGACGTTTAACCTTGCTTACATTTACCCACCTCCTCACACACAAGAGCGATACACTTACCCAAATCTCGTGAGTTCGTTTGAGAGAGCTATATCCAATGAGATTTTTGAAGTTGAAGCATTGATTCCAAAAAGGCTACCTAGAAATTACTCTAATGATACTCGACCTCTTTGACAGATTCACACCACACACGTTGAGTTCTAGGAAGGATGTGCCTTGAGTATTTACTTAGCTAAACTTTTATACTTCTAGCTTGTATTTCTCAAAATATTTATCTCGAAATGGATTGTGCAATTATTTTATGTCTAATAAGAGATTGACTACCATTTGCAAATAAATAATTTCGTGGGTATATTTCCCGCAAACCCTCATGAGACAAAACTCGTCCTGTAGGGCAACTTATAGGTATAAAGGCTTGTTGCACATGCTAAGTGCAATCGTACGTGCTCACGAAAGTGGTATACTTTTGGTTTCTTATGTTTCTTTCTCTCTATATTTTTTCTCATGGACTAGCAACGTTCTGTTTGGGGGTGGTGCGATAAGCATCCAAAAGTGTTTAAATAATACCCCAAATGGACGATTTTTAATTGCTAATTCTCGACAAAATGGGTTTTATACCCGTATTTGTCAATTTTATAGGCTTGCTTGCACTCGCGAATTTAAAATCTTTATTTCGTGGCAAAATTTGGTTCAAGGAGCTTAAACCTAACCCTTGTGCTTGTTAACTAGTTCCTAAACCTTCACCTAAACCCACTCTCAACCCTTGTGTGTTTATTTTGCACCCCTTTATTTTATTTTTATTTTTTATTAATTTTTTTAGATTTTTATTTGAATTTTTTTAATTTTTAGGATTTATTTTATATTCTGTTTAAAGTCTTGTATATATTTTTAGTATTTATTTGTGTGTCGTGTGAGTTTTTAATATATTTTTTAATTTATTTTAGTACTCTTATAATTTTATAGGTGAGCATTTTTTTAAATTTCAATATTATTTCTTTTTAACTTTTTTAGTTTAGCTTTATTATTATTTTATCTTATTTATTTTTAATGTTGTTAGGTGAGTTTTATTAATTTCTTTATTTTATTTCGAGTTTTTATTTTTTTATTATTTATGGGTTAGGATTATATATATTTTTTTTATTTAGATAGTGTTATCTTAATAAGTATAGAAATCTACGCACACATACACACACACACACACACACACAATAGTACCATACACACCTAAACAACACACACACACACACACACACACACTAGTTATCCTACCCCTACCACACACAAACAAACCCGAACCCAACATCTTCAACCTCTCACCATCACATTCTCTCTTTCCTCGATTAACACTCCATAACCATAAAACTCACTCCACCCATACACGAAAACTCGGATCTACAAATCCACCCAACCAACCTACTTATCCCCCTACTTCTACCCGCCAGTGCAGATTCAGGCGACCCATTTTCGGACCTGCTCGACCCATACCCGAACCCCTATCCAACCCATGGCAGCAAAACCCACACAAAAAATCCAACCGGGCATACCTTATTCCAATTACCCAAACCTCGAACTACCATCGTAGCCACCTTCGACCCATTTAACCCATAAAACTCGCAAACCTAAGACCAACCCGTGACCTTCCATTGCCGGACCTTAAACCAACACTTATTCGGTCGAGATCAACCCAAATCCACCCATTTTGTTAAACCTGCTTAAGCCCGTTTTCCTCATGCTACCCACCTACCTTTACTCGAACCCCAATTCGGTTTCAAATCCCAACTCGACTACCCGTTTCCATTCTTGAAATACCCCAAAACTTCTCATTGCCTTAACCCAAGACCCCAACACATCTTCTATTTTAACTTCCAAGCCTTACTCGATTCCACCTGCATTAAAACCAAAAGACCAAAAGCAAATCAAGAATAACCCCCGCATATTCCCCATTTCCAAAACTACCCTCAACTTACCCCCACTGTCCACATGCCTTGTATCCAATTCTTAAATTACCCTTACCCCCTCTTACCTCACACCACATGCACATTTAAACTCCTAAATTGCCCCTAGCTCCATGGCCACATTATAAAAGGAAGACTACAAACCCTAAGTAAGAGAGAACGCTCAAGAAGGAAGCTAGAGAGAGAGAAGGACACCAATTGTTTAGATTAGTTTAGTTCTTTTAGTTTAGAGAAAATAAATAACAATAATAATAATAATAATAATAATAATAATAATAATAATAATAATAATAATAATAATAATAATAATAATAATAATAATAATAATAATAATAATAATAAAGTGAGTGTTTGTAATTATTTTGAGAGATTGTTAAAGTATTCAAGATTATTGCAATTCAAGGAAATTTTGGGTTTGATCTACTCTTCTCTAATTTCTCATTTCATGCTTTGAATTGCTTAGTATTATTGTTGGATGATGATTATTGAGCGCTAATCTCCCATTCAAGGGATGAATTGGAGCCCTCACGCATCCAATTGATTTAGTTTGTTAATTTTAATTTTGTCGATTTTCTTTTATTAGTAAATTTAATTCCTACTCTTATTTTCGCATTGAGAAATGGAAAATTATCCTTGAGAAAGGATTGAGAATTGTGTCACCATTTTATCATTTGATTCAAACTAGAGATAAGCTAATCAAATTGATTAAAATCTTAATATAATTTTCATCTACTCTTATTTTATTTTGTCTAATTAAAATTAGTTGGGTGAATCAATCCTAGCAGGTGATTCATTTGATTAATTTTAATTCATTTTGAGTAGTGTTTGTGGGAATTAAACTTAGTTTTCTAAAATAATATTTAATTAATTAATTAGTGTAATGGGAATTACCTTTTGAATTAAATGAATATTTTGAAAATCAATCAAATTAAAATAGTTCAAATTAGATTAATTTGTGAGAAGTGGGGGTGGATTTACATCCCTTGATCTTTCTCTCTCTTTTAGTTACATTTCACTCACCTTTTGTCACACACTTTTTAATAGTTCTTTGCATTTTTACTCTAGTTTGATTACTTTTTCTTATTTAGTTCTTAGTCTAGTTCACCATCATCTCAAAATCGTTTTTAATATTAAAAAATCCATAAAAAAATTAGAAAAAGTAAACAGTAAAAAAAATTTGGAAAATTAAATAAAAATGAATTATATATTTCCTCTCTCGTATCTTTCATCCTTAGATTAGGATTGTTATTTTTGTAGGTATTTGAAGGTTTTGATTAACTTGGCTTCAACAACGACATACCTCAAAAGCTAAGTTATCAGAGATGGTTAAACTTAGATCTACCTGTGATGTGCCTAAGCTCAAGAAAATAGGCATGTTGCCACATGTAAAGGAGCTGCAGTGTCACACCGTGATTGACGTTAAAAGAATCACCTTAAAGATCAGAACAACATCTATATACAGAGCCCAAAGGATAAAGAGCAAGATCCAGTGCCTTATATTTCATAAGAATGGCAACCAAAAAGAAATATAGCATAACCTGTTGAGATTTAACACATAAAGTGTGCTTTGAGAAATAAATTAAAAAAAATAACAATAATATCTATTCTCACTCACAGCTCTTATACTTTTAAATTTTAGAGGGATCTCAACCAGTGCCATATGAGGATGAATATAATCACCAATAGACTTGAAGCCAGTCAATTGGCAAATATCGAATATAGTGGGTTATGTCAGCCCAAAATTAAACTCAAAGCATTTGAATAATGAGTTCCAAAACTGAATATCATTTGAATTTTTTTAGTTCTATTAGTAAGCAAAGTATATTAAAAAAATCATCTAAGGGGTAAGAAACCCATATACAAGAGATATACAAAGGTCCGACAAAATACGGAAACCGAAAAAAAAATGGGGGATCGGGAGACAAGACACCTTCCCAACCTCCCCTCAACACCAAAAAAATCTAGGAAATCGCAAATCAATTCCCCATTCCCATCTCACCCAAAAAAATATAACAAGCATTGTAATGTAGAATGATACTCCATCTTGGTCGGGCTAGAAATAATGACTAAATCATAATCAATGTCCATCAAACTAAGTTTTGATGTCATAGATGACACCCTCTATTTCCTTGGCCTTGGCTATGTGCATCTGGTTCACCCATTTAGGCAACATGATGTTGTCCAATTTTTTAGGCCAAAACCTAAACCTGAAGGGGGAGAGTGCAACTAGAATCTTATATAGGTAGGGTTTGATTCCCAAACCTGGGGTAGAACATAAATAGTGGCAATAAAAGCTCTTCCCTGAAAAAATGGAGCAACGGTAAAGAGAGTGGAACCATAAGGAGTTTGGATGGGGTCAATAATAATCCTAATGAAAACAGAGTAGTTAGCCACAAACTTGTTAACTGTTTCATCAAGCCGGGAGTAGACATCAGATTTTACAGAGATGGATACCATTGATGGTGAAAGGTTGAAGAAAGATAAAATAGTTTAGAGAGATGAAAATGTGTTTCGACAAAGAAAGTAAATGGTAAAAACGAAGAAGAAACAACGAAATAGGCTTAAATAACTTAATTGTCCCATTTTAAATGAAAAAAATGCCAAGAAAATGCTAACGCGTGTCTCTAAGAGCATTCCTTCCAAAAAGTAGAATCATGAGAAAGTAAGGAGACAAAAAAGTGCCTTTAGTGACCCCATTAATCAAATTACTCTCATGATTAGAAGGAACTTCCTGCTTCAAGGTTCAATGGATAATGGACCAATAACGTCCAGTACCCATTGCACAAAAGGCCAAGGGATCTTGAGGGTCTAAAGGTTGCTGGCGAGCTAATCCGCTAAAGGTGAAAAGAGCTGGAAAGTTTTTCACTTTTAATCGTATGAGACCACATCTTTTTGCATGTACGGATACCAATACCCTTATTTCATATCTTTGAATTCCAGTGATTTCCCCATGTGTGCCTTCTACATATCCTCTTATGCAACTCATAGAGGGTTTGGTCAACGTCGTTCGAATGAACACATTGCAAGTATGTGTCCTGAAAATGAGGGATGCTAAAGTTTCTCATCTGCTGATAAATGGAACCGAGCATACTTTACCCCAATCTTATGAGCATATTTCTTCTCATCAGGAAAAACATCCTCTTTCGGGTAACGGACTATCAAATCCATCCAACTTGGGGCCTTATTGATGGCCATAACATGCTTGGATATCTTCCTCTTGTTAATGTTGGGTTGATTAAGAAATTTTATTTATATTATTCATTTCAGATCTCCCTTTATAGTTAAAGAAAATGTGTCTAAGGCTTTTACATGACTCTTATTCCCTCTTGGGAACTATTGTATTTATACGTGCTCAATCTGGGTGACCAAATGTTTTTTTAATTTTTGGATTTTTTTTTTACTTTCAATTTTTTTTTTTTTTTTTTGAAATTTTTACTAGCAATAGTAAAAAAACTAGTCCAAAAGTCACAACCTCTTTAAAAAAAATTGCACAAATCCCCGGCAAAGGCGCCAAAAACTTGTTGTCAATTTTATAAAATACCGTAAGTGCACGGGCTATTATAGAACAGCGAGTGTAAGTATGGGTCGAACCCACGAGGATTTATCAATTTTAATTATTAAAAGAATTGCAACACTCCAACTAGATCAAATGGGGTAGAGAATGATTATCAAATTTAGGTGAGGGGAATTTCAATTTTAAAATCTATTTTTCCCGAGATTAATCGACCACAACAAGGGTCTCTGAATTAATCTCCCTAATTAGACAGCTCCTACTCTTTGACAAGGGAGAATTTAAAAGACGACCAACTACGGTTATCGCCTCAAAACCCATTTTTTCCTCCAGGTAGGTGGTAGGTACGAAGACACATTAAAAATCACCAATCCTAGACAAGGTGAAACGAAATTGATTTGACAAGTTCGCGTTGGAGTAACTTTTAATTCTAGCCTCGTTAAGAGGTATCCTATGAGCTATGTGATATCCTAAGGCCAATGTATACTTGATTTTAAATTAAATGTGATGGCTCGGGATATGCAAATGCTTTGTTAATTAGTGATTTTCGGGCCAAGGAAGGGTGATGAAATCCCCACCTTATCTTTCACACGGGTTTTGCTCTTAAGTCAATTTATGCAACGTGCTAAATTAAGTGCGAAATTAAATCACATAGGAGCACACAAAAACGTACCTCCGACGTGGAATTTTTACGGTCACTTGTTTACTTCGTGCCGAAGTTTAAGTTGACGTCGATCGGAGGGAAACGCTACCTACGCTTCAGTCGTCCCCGAGAGTTCCTTGTGCTCGTTTTTTCTTCACATTCGCGCACCGTTGAACACTTTTTCGAATCTTTCTTCACTTTTTTTTACTATGCTCCTGAAAAAAATACAGAAGAAACTACACCCAACGTAAAGTGCGACACATACACAAAAAAAAATAACGAAAAGAGAAGAACAAAAAAAATGACACACGCACTAGTGGTGTATTTAACAAGAAGAAAAAAAAAGCACACTTATGACACAGTTTTTTTTTTGTTTTTTTTATTCTGGAAATTACTACGGGAAAAAAATATATAAATATATTTTTTTAATTTTTAGATTTTTTTTTTATTTTTGCTTTTATTTTTTTTATTTTTAATAGCAATAGTAAAAAAACTAGTCCGAAAGTCACAACCTCTTTAAAAAAAATTGAACAAATCCCTGGCAACGATGCCAAAAACTTGTTGTTAATTTTATAAAATACCATAAGTGCAGGGGCTATTATAGAACATTGAGTGTAAGTACGGGTCGAACCTATGAGGATTTGTCAATTTTAATTATTAAAATAATTGAAACTGTCCAACTAGATCAAATGGGGTAGAGAATGATTACGAACTACACTGAATAAAAGCAACTACGATAAATGAGAGTAACACAAGATATTTGTGAACAATTAGGAAATAATTAGGATTCGGGGTCCATTTATCACGTAACTAATATTGCACACTAATTTAATGTTGTCATTCCTTTTTTATAACTCAAATTAAACCGATTCTCGCCGTGTTTAATTCGGAAAATATGACGGTTATGATCAAAATATTTTTAACATCTCTAATAGACAGCTAAAATCCCTATTCCCTTAGAAAATACAAGTTTTAAAATTCGCATATGTATTTAAGCATGGACTATCAAAACAATCAAAGTGTAAGCATAATCCATCAAAAATTACTATTTTTAAATCTCAAAACTTGATTTGACAAAATAATCTTGAAGGTTTTAAAACACACTCTCGTGTCTATTTAAAATGAATACCGAATCTTTAATAATAATTAAAACAAGTAGGGAATAAACAATGATAAAATTAACGTGACAATATTAGCTAACTATGATAAACTTCACCCTACTCCTAATATAAGAATCACGCTACCATAATGAAAGAGAAATCGCAAGAATGAGTAGAGATCTTCATTAATAAACCAAACTTACAAATAGTTCTCTCACAACAATCTTCAATCTTCTAAAAAAAATGATAAAAATTTGGCCCTCAAATTGATTACAATCACTCAAAGCTCTCTAATTGTCTACGAAATTATGAGCCCAAGGGTCCTTTTTATAGGATAGGTGGTGAGGTATTTGAGTTGTGATGGGACTCTTTCTGATTGGCCGAATAGTGTTGGTAGCTACCTCTCCACGTCTTTAATCTTTGGATCGTGATAAGGGACGAAATTTTCCCCCACTCGAAAAATCTTATCTTTTCTTGCTGAACACGCATGCCAAGTTTCGTCCAAATCGGAGAATAAAAATTATCGGCTTTTTTTCGATTAAAAACAGCTTTTTTCGAAGGACCATAAAAATCAGCTTTTTCGCGCCTTTTTTTAATTGATTATCAATTTGCACCAAATTCCATCATTTTTTGCAAAAATTTCACTAGGCAACTTTTTTCACAAATTAGCACAAGAATATTATAAAATTATCGAAGTGCCCATTTTTTACTTAAAATTGCCATTTTCAATATGAATTCAATCATTCGCGCACCTTTTCCTCTTTTTAATAAAATAGTCCTAAGAACTTATTAAATACACTAAAATGGGACTAACAAATTGTAAATTTGGATATAAAATATAAAAAATAATGCACTAATCAAATACCCCCAAACCTAAACTTTGCTAGTCCTCGAGCAAAATTAAAA
Source organism: Sambucus nigra (assembly GCA_949130495.1). NCBI lineage: Eukaryota > Viridiplantae > Streptophyta > Magnoliopsida > Dipsacales > Adoxaceae > Sambucus > Sambucus nigra. Next base: position 581,399,531 of record OX422211.1, on the reverse strand, counting down.
ATTAAAATCTAACTCACTTTCGTAGGAATCACGATTACACGTAGCATGTGCAACAAGACTTTAAACCCCTAGGTTACCCTAGTGGACGAGTTTTGTCTCGTGAGGGTTTGCAGTGAATATACCCACAAAATTCAAAAACTTGACTCAATACAAAAGACACAAAAGTAATATAATCAAGTTTGAATGCAAACTTCATAAATATGGTAGAACTTCATTTTTCAATCTCAACTTATCGTGTGTGTGTGCATATCCAATATAACCGTCCATTTCAAAAGATTTGATCATTACATTTCTTATTCGAAAGTTCGTTTTGATTTCAAAATCTCACAGAATGCACTCACAATCGAACACTCAGAAATGGGTTATTTTCTCTCACTATATGTGAATAAAGGAGTAAATATATAGGAGCAATTTTCACATATACATGATCAAAAATGGATTTTTTTTTTATAATTGATCAATATGATCTCATGAATGGAAAAGCGATTACTTGTTGAAAACGTTGAATCACATAATATATCCTATTCATCTTCTCTCCACACTATAACTAACTTCCCTTGAGATCGATTATGACTTTCTTTGGTTGTATTGTAGGCTCAAATTTGGATAGAAAGAATGGTTTTTTTTGGGGGGAGTTCAAAGTTTCTGAGAATATAGAAGTTTTTCGGTATTTTGACTTTTAGACACTTTTCTTCTAACCTCCATTTTTCTTTTTCTTTCGCCTTTTCTTTTCAAACTCACATTTTTTTCACCTTTTTTCCTTTCTTTTCTTTTCACACATTATTTTTGCAACCTCATTTTCTTTTGGCCTTTTTCCAACCGTAATTTTACCCTAGTATTCTCAGAAAATGGGTATGGCTTCTTTTTATGGGTTTTAAACTCCTAGTTGGAGTTGGGTAGGATAGTGGGCTTTCAACAAAAGGCATATCTTCTTTTTGGATCAAATGGGCTTGCAATGTAATAATGTAAAAAATATTGGAGTTTGGGCTTAATTTTCAGGCTTTCAAACGATGGCCTAATCTTATTTGTCAAGTTTTGTTAAGTCTGTTTGTGTCTCAAGATGACTTACTAAGACTTCTAGTGCTTAAGATTCACATTTGGCCTTTCGTTTTCAGTAATCGAACAAAACAAAGAATTTGAGATCGTCAACGAATTTATCACTGAAGGAAAGTTTGAGTTATTTTAACTCGGAGTGATTTAAATATCTCAAAAATGATGAATGGCACAATATCTCACCAGGTTAAAATCTCCACATTTATTCGTTAAACATATTAATTTTCGCCTCAATATCCATTTTCAATCATATTATATGGCTAATGTGTAAAAATTTCATAAGATGAGAGATCCATGAATTAATTCTATATTAAGAAATTGTTTCAAAACTCAATTATATTGAAAATCTTTTTGGATTTTTTATTTTTTTTATTTTTTTTTATATATTTTTTTTTTTGGATTTTTTAAAGCGGAGAAAAATGACCTCAATACCCCCAAACCTAATTTCTACATTGTCCTCAATGTTCAAGACAAAAATTTAAAAGGCGGGAAAGATATGAAAGATATTACCTTAATGAGGGACTTTTTCCAATGCACAATTCCTGTAAAACAAAAATTATGATACAACAATAATGACCCAATTTCATGTTCACTCGTGGTACACAGGGTCTTGGAGGAGAATGTCCTCCACTTCCCGATCTCGCAATTCCAGATATGGCTTCAACCTTTGACCATTAACTTTGAAAAATTCACCATTTTTAGGATTCTCTATCTCAACCGCCCCATGTGGGTAGACTGTCCTAACAATAAAGGGGCCGGACCATCTAGACCTTAACTTACCGGGAAAGAGATACAATCTAGAATTGTACAAGAGAACTTTCTATCCAGGCTCAAATGACTTTCGTAGGATGGACTTGTCATGGAACATTTTCATTTTCTCTTTATACAATTTTGCATTTTCGTACGCATCATTCCGAATCTCTTCCAACTCATTGAGTTGGAGTTTTCGGACCTCTCCTGCAGCAGGTGAATCAAAATTAAAGGTCTTAATGGCCCAATAGGCCTTGTGTTCTAACTCTACCGGAAGGTGGCAGGCTTTTTCGTAGACAAGCCTATACGGGGTCATACCAAGTGGCGTTTTGTAGGCAGTGCGATAAGCCCACAATGCATCCAATAACCTTAAGGACCACTCCTTTCGGTTTGGATTCACTATTTTCTCGATGATTTGCTTAATTTGCCTATTGGATACTTGACCACTGGTTTGAGGGTGATACGAACATCCTACTTTGTGCATGACCGAGTACTTTTTCATAAGACTCTCAAAGGATCGATTACAAAACTGGGTTCCCTGATCGCTAATGATGGCTTGAGGCATACCGAAACGGGAGAAAATATTTTTTCGAATGAATTTTACCACCACGTAGCGATCATTCGTCCTACAAGGTATGGCTTCTACCCACATAGACACATAATCAACTGCCAAAAGAATGTATAGATTTACGTAGGAATTTGGGAATGGACCCATAAAATCAATGCCCCAACAGTCAAAAACCTCGATAATCAGAATGGTATTTAAGGGCATCATATTCCTACGTGTGATCTTACCCAACCGTTTGCAACGGTCACAACTCCTACTGTAATCATTCGAGTCACGAAAAATGGTGGGCCAATAGAATCCACACTGCAAAATTTTTACAGTGGTCTTTTTAGCACTGAAATGACCTCCACAGGCTTGGTCATGGCAGAAAGAGATTAATCTTTGAATATCATGATTGGGTACACACTTTCGAATGATTTGATCGGGACAATACTTGAAAAGATACGGGTCATCCCAAAAGAAATGCTTGGCTTCCTTTAAAAATTTGGAACAATATTGCTTAGCCCAATGCAATGGCATTTCACCTATCACAAGATAGTTCACAATATCGGCGAACCATGGAAGCTGAGAGACAAGCATCAGTTGCTCATCGGGAAAGGACTCATTTAGTGGCAACAGGTTATCGGATGATTCAACGGTTAACCTAGACAAGTGATCAGCCACTATGTTCTCACATCCTTTCTTATCCCGAATTTCAAGGTCAAACTCTTATAGTAATAGGATCCACCTAATGAGATGGTCCTTAGCATCCTTTTTAGACAAAAGGTATCGCAAGGCCGAGTGATCGGTGAAAATGAAAGCTTTGGATCCTATCAAGTAAGACCTAAACTTCTTAAGAGCAAAAACAACAGCGAGGAACTCTTTTTCAATCGTGGAATAGTTCAATTGGGCATCATTAAGAGTCCTACTGGCATAATAGATGACGTTAGGAAGTTTCTCATTACACTGACCCAGATTTGCACCTATGGCATAGTCGGAAGCGTCACACATGATCTCAAACGGCTGACTCCTATCGGGGGGTCTCATAATAGGTGCAGAGGTCAATTCATTCTTTAGCCTTTCAAAGGCTTGAAGGCATTCGTTAGTGAAATCGAAAGGTGTGTCCTTGGCAAGAAGATTGCACAAGGGTAGAGATATTTTGCTAAAATCCTTAATAAATCTTCGATAAAAATCGACGTGTCCTAAGAATGACCGAACTTCACGCACAGTTTTAGGGGGTGGGAGATTAGCAATGAGATCTATTTTAGCTTTATCTACCTCGATACCCTTTTAAGAAATGATGTGACCTAGCACTATGCCTTGTTTGACCATAAAGTGACACTTCTCCCAATTAAGCATAAGGTTCTTTTCCTTACATATCTTCAAAACGAGGGTGAGGTGATGGAGGCACTCATCAAAACTAGACCTAAATACAGAAAATCATCCATAAAGACTTCGAGAAATCGCTCCACCATATCCGAAAAGATACTCATCATGCACCGCTGAAAGGTAGCGGGTGCATTGCATAACCCAAAGGGCATGCGTCGATAAGCAAAAGTACCAAATGGACAAGTGAAGGTGGTTTTCTCTTGATCCTCGGGAGCGATGTGAATTTGATTGTAGCCGGAGTAACCGTCGAGAAAACAGTAATATAGATAGCCATATAATCTCTCTAGCATTTGGTCTATGAAAGGGAGAGGAAAGTGATCCTTCCTTGTAACAGCATTCAACTTCCTATAATCAATACGCACTCGCCAACCGGTTTGAATCCTAGTGGGGACTAACTCATCATCGCTATTTTTCACCACCGTAACACCGGATTTCTTTGGGACAACTTGAACGGGACTGACCCATTGGCTATCAGATATAGGGTAAATGATACCCGCATCGAGCAATTTTAGCACCTCATCTCGGACGACCTCTTTCATATTGGGATTAAGTCTACGTTGTGCTTCACGAGAATTTTTAGCATTGTCTTCTAAGTGTATCCTATGCTTGCAGACCGAGGGACTTATCCCCCTAATGTCGGCTATGGTCCATCCTATGGCTTCCTTGTGTTCTTTGAGAACACGCAATAGTTTATCTTCCTGTTCTTTGTCTAAGTCAGACGTGATGATAACAGGTAAGGATTCAGAATGTCCTAAGAACCTATACTCGAGCATTTCAGGCAATGGCTTTAATTGAAGCTCTGGAGCTTTCTCAATCAAGGGTGGAATAGGTGACGTGGAAAGTGAGAGGGGATCAGTTTTAGACTTCCAATTTTCCACTTCCATGATAGGGGCAGAGTTGAGGAGGGCATTGACTTCTTCGATGGACTGCTTGACGTTAAATTCGGACAAAAAAAAGGCAAGACAAGATGCTAATGGGTCGTCATTATAAGTTTGCTCGAAAGTCTCTTGGACGATACTATCAATCATGTCGACATCCATGGGTTCGTCATCATCAGGTGGTTGTTTGACCAAATTGAACACATTAAGGTCCATAGTCATGTTCCTAAAGGATAGGTTCAATTGGCCGCTACGATACCTAATGACGGCATCAGATGTGGCGAGGAAAGGATGACCCAAAATAACAGGTATTTGTGCAATAGGATTTTGCACTTGTTGGGTGTCCAAGACAACAAAGTCGACATGAAATATAAAGTCACCCACTTTAATTAGGACGTACTCAACAATGCCTCTCGAAATTTTCGCAGAACGGTCAGCTAAGGACAAGGTAATCCTAGTTGGTTTCAACTCCCCCAACCTAGTTTCTCGTACACGGTATACGGTAGAAGATGCACGCTTGCTCCTCAATCTAGAAGGGCTTTCTCGATGAGGTGCTCCCCTATCTTGATAGAGATCGTTGGAGTACCAGGATTCTTATACTTGATGGGAGTTCGATAAGAAATGATCGAGCTTGCTTGCTCGGCGAGAAAAGCTTTCTTGGGTACGTTGGTGCTTCTATTGAAGGTACAAAGGTCCTTCAAAAATTTGGAGTACGATGGGACTTGTTGAATAGCATCAAGCAGTGGTATATTGATTTGTACTTGTTTAAATACTTCCAACATCTTATCAACTTGCGCCTTTTTCTTTTGTGGCACCAAACGCTGGGGAAATGGAGTTTTTGGGACATAGGTCTCTACAGATGTCTCGGAAGGTAAAGGTGAGGATGAAGTTGGAGCCACGGGTGGATCTTCCTTCGCCTTACCATTTTCAGATTCACTCTCGGTAGGTGGTGAAATGTTTATCTCTACTTCCTTTTCGGACCTAAGCTTGATGATGGCTTTTGCATGCTCTTGGGGGTGTGATGCGCTCGTGTCGTCTTGAATAATAAAGTGACCCCTAGGCATGTTACCCTTTGGATTGGGTTCGGGCTGACTCGAGAATGTTCCCTTATTCCTCTCACTCAATGCATTAGCTAGTTGGCTCATTTGAACCTTGAGTTTGGTAATGGATTGAGTATTCGCGTGCATGCTTTGCTGGGTGGATTGGAGGACATTTTGCATGGTTTACTGGAATTGAAGGGTACTTTGGGCAAAAAGGTTCATCGAATCCTCTAAATATTGAATCTTTTGGGATGAGGGATTCGAGAGTGTAGTTGCATTATTTTGGAAAGTCGGGGATGGGTTACTAGAAGATTGACCTCCATTTCCTTGGTATTGACCCTTGGACCATGAAAGATTGGGGTGGTCTTGCCATCCCGAATTGTATGTATTGGAATATGGGTCATACTTTAGCCTATTTTGGTAGAGGGCATTGGCTTGCTCGGTGAGTGCCTTGTGGGCCGGAAGGGTGGGGAAATTCTTGACTAAGTGGTCGAATGCATCGCAAAGTATACACGTAGGGGATCCTACATGTTGAACCGCCACAGATGTGGTTTGATTACCCTCTTTGCTTGTATCTAAAGCTTCTAAACGTCGGGCTAATGTGGCCACTTTGGCATTTAAATCATAACTTTGTTCGACTTGGTGAGCGAAACCCTCATTGGAGGTGGTGGATCTAGATTCTCTATTGGGTGCCCATCGCTGGGAATTTTTGGCTATGGCTTCTAGATATACCCACGCATCGACCTCACTCTTCTCGATAAAATCACCATTACATAGTGACTCGATCATAGTTAGGGTGTTACAATCGAACCCCTCATATAAAATTTGGACTTGGCATCCCATCTCAATCCCATGGTGCGGACATTGCGGCAAGTCCTTGAATCGCTCCAAATACATCCACAATGCTTCTCCCTCCTTTTGGCTAAATGTGTTGATGGCGTGACGTATCGACGTCGTCTTTTGGTTAGGAAAGAATTATTGTAGGAAGGTGACACTCATTTGGTTCCAATTGGTGATGGATGCGGGTTTTAACGAGTTAAACCAACTCTTAGCTTTGTCTTTCAACGAGAATGGGAACAATTCAAGCTTAACAATCTCATCGGAGAGTTATTGGTACTTAATGGTCCCACATATCTCCTCGAATTCACGCACGTGAAGGTAGGGATCCTCTTTTTTAGTACCCCGAAACACGGGCAACAATTGGATTGTTCCCGAATGGAATTAGAAATTGTTTGCATTGTGATCGGGGAGAAGTATGCATGAAGGCTGACTAGACCTAGTCGGATAAAGGTAATATTTAAGGGCACGTGGTGCTAACTCGTCTCCCATCTCGGTGAATATCGAAAATCTACCTACGTAAGTGTCGGGAATGCTAGACTCCACACTCGACAAACGACCGGTATGATTTCGAAACCAACTTCGCATACACTCAGCTCACTCGATTTTTTTTTTATGTGATGAAAAAAAATATTTGACTCAAACCATGTAATTCCTAGCTAACACACAGCAAATTGAATTATCAAATTTAGGTGAGGCGAATTTCAATTTTAAAATCTAGTTTTCCCGAGATTAATCGACGACGACAACAAGGGTCTCCGAATTAATCTCCCTAATTAGACAGCTCCTACTCTTTGACAAGGGAGAATTTAAAAGACGACCAACTACGGTTATCGCCTCAAAACCTATTTTTTCCTCCAGGTAGGTGGTCGGTACGAAGACACATTAAAAACCACCAATCCTAGACAAGGTGAAACGAAATTGATTTGGCAAGTTCGCGTTGGAGTAACTTTTAATTCTAGCCTCGTTAAGAGGTTTCCTATGAGCTATGTGATATCCTAAGGCCAATGTATACTTGATTTTAAATTAAATGTGATGGCTCGGGATATGCAAATGCTTGGTTAATTAGTGATTTTTGGGCCAAGGAAGGGTGATGAAATCCCCACCTTATCTTTCACACGGGTTTTTCCCTTAAGTCAATTTATGCAACGTGCTAAATTAAGTGCGAAATTAAATCACATAGGAGCACACAAAAACAAACCTCTGACATGGAATTTTTACGGTCACTTTTTTACGTCGTGTCGAAGTTTAAGTTGACGTCGATCGGAGGGAAATGCTACCTACGCTTCAGTCGTCCCCGAGAGTTCCTTGTGCTCGTTTTTTCTTCACATTCGCGCACCGTTGAACATTTTTTCGAATCTTTCTTCACTTTTTTTTACTATGCTCCTGAAAAAAATACAGAAGAAACTACACCCAATGTAAAGTGCGACACATACACAAAAAAAAATTAACGAAAAGAGAAGAACAAAAAAAACGACACACGCACTAGTGGTGTATTTAACAAGAAGAAAAAAAAAGCACACTTATGACACAGTTTTTTTTATTTTGGAAATTACTACGGGAAAAAAATATATAAATATATTTTTTTAATTTTTAGAATTTTTTTTTAATTTTCGCTTTTTTTTTTTAATTTTTACTAGCAACAGTAAAAAAAACTAGTCCGAAAGTCACAACCTCTTTAAAAAAAATTGAACAAATCCCCGAAAACGGCGCCAAAAACTTGTTGTCAATTTTATAAAATACCGTAAGTGCAGGGGCTATTATAGAACAGCGAGTGTAAGTACGGGTCGAACCCATGATGATTTGTCAATTTTAATTATTAAAAGAATTGAAACTGTCCAACTAGATCAAATGGGGTAGAGAATGATTACGAACTACACTGAATAAAAGCAACTACGATAAATGAGAGTAACACAAGATATTTGTAAACAATTAGGAAATAATTAGGATTCGGGGTCCATTTATCACGTAACTAATATTGCACACTAATTTAATGTTGTCATTCCTTTTTTATAACTCAAATTAAACCGATTCTCGCCGTGTTTAATTCGGAAAATATGAATGTTATGATCAAAATATTTTTAACATCTCTAATAGACAGCTAAAATCCCTATTCCCTTAGAAAATACAAGTTTTAAAATTCGCATATGTATTTAAGCATGGACTATCAAAACAATCAAAGTGTAAGCATAATCCATCAAAAATTACTATTTTTAAATCTCAAAACTTGATTTGACAAAATAATCTTGAAGGTTTTAAAACACACTCTTGTGTCTATTTAAAATGAATACCGAATCTTTAATAAGAATTAAAACAAGTAGGGAATAAACAATGATAAAAGTAACGTGACAATATTAGCTAACTATGATAAACTTCACCCTACTCCTAATATAAGAATCACGCTACCATAATGAAAGAGAAATTGCAAGAATGAGTAGAGATCTTCATTAACGAACCAAACTTACAAATTGTTCTCTCACAACAATCTTCAATCCTCTAAAAAAATGATAAAAACTTGGCCCTCAAATTTATTACAATCACTAAAAGTTGCTCCCCGAAATCCTCCACGAAATTCCTCTTTAATTGTCTATGAAATTATGAGCCCAATGGTCCTTTTTATAGGACAAGTGGTGAGGTATTTGAGTTGTGATGGGATTCTTTCTGATTGACCGAATAGTGTTGGTAGCTACCTCTCCACCTCTTTAATCTTTGGATCGTGATAAGGGACGAAATTTCCTCCCACTAAAAAACTCTTATCTTTTCTTGCTGAACACGCATGCCGAGTTTCGTGCAAATCGGAGAATAAAAATTTCTGACTTTTTTACGATTAAAAATAGTTTTTTTTCGAATGACTGTAAAAATCAGCTTTTTCGCTCCTTTTTGAATTGATCATCAATTTGCACCAAATTCCATCATTATCTGCAAAAATTTCACTAGGCAACGTTTTTCACAAATTAGCACAAGAATATTATAAAATTATCGAAGTGCCCATTTTTTACTTAAAATTGTCATTTTCAATATGAATTCAGTCATTCTCGCATCTTTTCCTCTTTTTAATAAAATAGTCCTAAGAACTTATTAAATACACTAAAATGGGACTAACAAAGTATACATTTGGGTATAAAATATACAAAATAATGCACTCATCAACCATCGACCAATGTTTCGTACTCCACTTCGCTGTTGAAGGCTTCAAATCCTAGCTTGCCTTAGAAGTGTTTTCTTCAGGGATACTGGAAGTATTCTCATTCCTTCCCCTTTGGAGTTGAAGGATCCATCGAGATAAAGGCTCCATTTTTTCCCTTCTTCAACCGATTGTTAAACATTCTCTTCACTTCTTGTGTTAACCTCCACTAGTGCTTAGTTGTTCAATAATTCAATGATAAAGTCAACTAGGACATGTATGAAACTAGATATCAAACCTCCATAACTCCACCGACCACTTGGACCACCTTTAAAATAGGTTGAGCACTGCTTTTGGAGGGAATGAGGACAGAAAGATTATGGTATATGGTTTAAAATAATGTTTCTTGCATGAGGCTATCACCAGTACATAGGTAAGTTTTTCCAAGTGGAGGTATCTTTTCTTAGTGTCGATTAAAGTTTTGACCGCGTAATAAATAGGAGATTTTCCCAAGTTCTTCTCGCGAACTAAGGTCGAACTGACTGTATAATTGGGTGTTTCTAAGTACAAATACCCTCTTCGACTAGGATTATTAGCTATAGTCGTCATCTCAAGTACTTTTTTGCTTCTTCGAATATCTAGGTACATTCAACGTTTCATATATCATTCTTATCTTTCATCAATATATGAAAGAAAGGTTAGTACCGCTCCAAAGATCTTGATATGAACCTATTTAGTGCGGCGAGCATACCAATCAACTTTTGCACCTCGTGAATGGTGTTCGGAGGTTTAACCTTCCCTATTACTTTGATTTGTTGGGATTTGCCTCAAAATGCCTTTGACTGACAAGATACTCGAGGAACTTTCTTGACTGTATCCCAAAGAAGAACTTGGTTGTATTCAGCCTCATTTTGTATTAGTGAAGGACTTCAAAAGTTCGCACTAAGTCTGCAAGGTGATACTCTTCCTTCCTATTCTATACAATCATGTCATATATGTACACCTCCACCATCTCTCATAACTTCTGCTTAAACATCTCATAACCAGCATCTAGTAGGTTACCCCAACATTTTTCAGTTCTAATAGAGTCACCTGTAATAGTATATTCCTAATGTAGTGATGAAAGAGGTCCTTTCTTGTTCGAATGGTGGGATTTAATGAAACCCTCAGTTGGTGTCGAGGAAACTCATGCACTGGTGGTTGGCGATCGCGTTGACTAGTTAATCTATCTTGGGCAAAGGAAAAATATCCTTGGGGAAAGCCTTATTAAGGTCGGTGAAGTCTACGCAGCTCCACTTGACATTGCTCTTTTGACCACCAAGAGATTTGATAGCCACTTAAGTAATTGAACTTCTTTAATGGACCGTGCCTATAAAATTTTCCCCACTTCTTCCTCTATTGCCCTTGCTTTCTCAGGGTAAGTTCTTCGTGCATTTTGAGTCAGAAGTGGATGCAATGGGTCCACGTGGAGCTTGTGACACATAACCTCAAGATCGATGCCTGGTATGTCGTTGGATTGCCAAGCTATAACATCTTGATTGGTTTTGAGGAAAGCAACCAATTTTTCTTTCTCCTTTCCAGTAAAAGTTTTGTCAATCAATAACTTCTTCTCAAGTTGATTGTTGTCAAAGTCCACCTCCCTCCATGACCCGATCAGTAGGATCATCCCTAGTTTCCTCGACACCGGGTTGCTCATACTTTAATTTATACTTTGAGGGAATAAATCCCTCTCTTGATTCCATTACTTTTTCTTTCTTTTTTCTCCAATTTTGGTCAGATGGCGATTATGAAGCACTACTGATATAACACCGGTTCCCCCTAATCTCTATTATTCCTTTCTCAGTGATGCACTTTAGCTTCTAGTGGTTAGAGGAAAGCACTGCCCTCATGGAAAGTATCCACCCTCTTTCGAGTATAGCATTATAGGGGGACTCTATGTCCACCATAAGGAACCCAATAAGTTTGGAGATCCCTCCTAATCGTACTAGGAGAAAAACTTTCCTAAGGGTAAGGTCATCTTTCATATAAATCCGACCTGAGGCACAGACGTCACTTGCAAACCTTCTACTCATGAATTCAATTTGTTAAATACTTTAAGGCACATAACTTACTAAGAGATCCATTGATCCACTATTATCTTATCCACATACCAGTTTACAACTCTAAGAGTCATTACTAGGTCATCATAATGAGGAGTCCTCACTCCGAATAGATCTTCATCGGTGAACACTGTGTGTTTGGAGTATTCAATCTCCTCTTGTTGTCGACGTTTTCCCATAAGTGTATTGGCCGAGACAATATGGAATTCCTCCATCATTGTTGTGTGATTCTTCACCTCCATTCTCAGAGCATTTCCTTTGATCTTACTTGGGTTTGACGCCCCATGGATTATTGTGAACTCATGGACCAAGTTTTTGTCTAGTATGTTTTGTATTCTCTGGTCGTGCACAAGTTGTGCCTAAACTTCTTTCTTTTCAAGAAACTCGTCGAGGGCCCGACCTGGGCTAGTTCCTCTATTTGGGATTTTCGGGCCTTGCAATTTGTAGAAAGTAAGGGGTTCCATATATTTACTTATATCTTTGGCCAAACATATAAATTCACTTTTTACCAAATTTTATCTAAATTTAATTTAAAGTAAACATGCAAGATAACACTTGAAGACAAATTCCAAACAAGAAGAAGAAGAAGAAGAAGAAGAAGAAGAAGAAGAAGAAGAAGAAGAAGAAGAAGAAGAAGAAGAAGAAGAAGAAATTGAAGAAGAAATTGATGAAAAATCCCCTTCTGACAAAACCTTTAATTCAACACTGTATAAGAATTGACAGACATAAAGCGACTTACAGACTAATTAGATATCCACTAAGTATAATATGGAGATGGCTTCAAATCTTTAACAGATAATGATGCAGTCCAACATAGCCTATAGGAAGTTAATTTTCCCTCGATATCCACCGATCAGCCTTTGGAATACGCAATTTCAATCTTCTTTAACCACAGAACCTTGACTCCATAAATCAGCAGTAGAGATAATCTCTACAATGGTTTAGAACTTTGAAATGTGTACTTCTTGGTTTGAAAAAGTGATCCTCAAAGATCCAAGAGATTTGGATGAAAAAATTATAGAGTTTGATCATAAAAAGAATTCTAAAAAGGCTTCTTCAAAAATCTAATACTGCATCTCTTTCTGTGGGAAATTTTGTTACAAAGTGATAGTGACTAAGATTTGGAAAAGATTTAATGAAAAATCAGAAACATGCATACTCATTTGAACGAACTGCCACCTCGTTTGAAACACGTGCCCTATCTCGTTCGAACAGTTTCCAACGAAACTTCTAACTACATTTCAGAACAAATACAAAAGGAGATGTTCCAAATCTCGTTTGAATATGAGGACCTTGTTCTATTGACCCTATTAACTCGTTCAAACAACAAGTCGATTTGTTCTAACGAGCTGGAGAGTTTTTCAAAAATTCTTTAAATAATTTTAAAAACTTTTAAATGCAAATAATTTTTTTTAAAAATAGATATTTAAGGCGTTAACAAACCACCTCATAACACTTCTCGAATGATGCTGTGATGAACGATCTTCAATTTTGCAAATGTCACCAACTTCTTCTTTTCGAGTACTTGAAAGTGGTCATGAAGGTTCAGTGGGGTGTAATGGAATAAGCCAAATAAAAATAAAATGAGCAATTATAAATTTTTCTCTTACAAATCTCCTCCTTTGGCTATTGCAATACAAAACACAACCCGAAGCCAAATTGGCCCCTAAGACTTATACAAATAATGCCTTCCTAACCCAAGAAATATTAACGCTTAAATGTATAAGTTTTCAACTAAAAAGTCTTCATCTTGTGTGATCCATAAAATCGTCATTAAGGCGGAATGACCTCCACACATGAGATAAAAGAAATACCGTGACGCTTATGATTTTAAAGAAAGAAAATAAGCTCTCCCTAAATTTGTTCTCCCCTTATTTGTCCATAATAGACAAAGCGTAGGAAATTAAGTATGAATATCAAGCATCATACGATTCCAAATGAAATAAAATCACAAAATAATCAATTAAGCACATGCAATGAGATTCTGAAGAAGTATACCAACTATTTTTGAATTTTTTCAATTTTCTCAAGTATAAAAGAAATCAAGTATATGTATAAAAAAATACATATTAGCACAAATACATCACACCGTGGAATCACACTAAAGTATTCGAATCATAAAAGCAGAATGTAATTGTGTGAACATTTTTCACGGGTAAATCAACATAGGCACACGAAGTCAATGAGATACTTCTAAAGAAAGGACTCAATTTCAACCTTAGGTGTACGAATGTTTAACAAAATGAAATTGAATCGACTCATGCAACATGCCATGAATTTAAATGCTTCTCAAATCAATAATTCCAAAATATTTAATGCTTTTTAAGAGAGTACATTGTGCAAACCCATTTATCTTTTACTTTATAAAACCCTTAAAATCTCACATCTTTAAGGATCCACTCTTAAATTTTTGAAGATATCATAATGCTAATGTGTAGCGAAGCATCAATGAAAAGAAAAATGGCCTTGGCACTTCTTTTTTTGTGTCTCGTTAATCTTTTAGGCTCTTTTTGCAAATGGTAGCTTTTAACGCAAAGAGAATTTTCGCTTTTGTAGCCCCTTTCCATTAATTAACATAAAATAAATTTTTCGAGAAACAAAACCCACACAATGTTCTTACAAGTACAAATTATCTCTAGTACATTTGGTTCGTTATTAAACATTATTGAGATGAGAACACCGTACTCGACATTGATAAGCGAGTAAAATATTCATAAAGTTCATGCATGTGTGGAATTTATATGATAAAAAGTCTAGCATGAAAAAAGTAATCATCAATGAGTAATAAAATGCTAGCTACGCATTATTAAGCACACTAAAGAAACGAAGCCATGTATCAAAACACCATGAAAAAGTGACATGAATGGATAAAATGGAGGGGTAATTCAAACATCTTAAATGCATATCCATATACAGTGAAAAACGAAATACAAAGATCTTTTTGTCTTTTTAAAAAATTTATCAAAAATAAAATCTTTTTGGAATTTTTCAAACCTTATCTTAAAAACCAAAAATCCTTCTGGATATTTTAATATTTTTCCAAAATAAAAGCATATATAAAAATAGAAATACACTCTATCAGTAGAGATAAATGATGTGAATAAGATAATCACGCTATACTAGATAAAATGCCCAAACTCAATCATTGGTCCGAGAGGCGTTCTCAACAGGAATAGTCATCCTTTGAAATTCCTCAATCAAACTCTGTGAAGTTTTGACCAGACAGACTACTTGATATCAAAAACTCTCAAAATATCTATTATTGTATGTGGAAGAATGAGTAGGATAGGAGTGCATGCGTGAATATGTATGTGAACTCGTGTGAGAGCATATCGGAGAATGCGCGTGTGAGAAAATCTCCCTAATTTAAAACAAAATTCCCTAAGGTGACATCTTTGTTTACAATGGGAACAAGCATAAACAAGCTTGGATATACCTTGATCAAAAGGCCAAGGATGCACTCTCATTGGTGGGTTAGGTCTCCTTGGTGGGTTACGTCAAGGCCCATAAATATCCATAACGAACTCAAGAACCGATTTGGGTGCAACATTAGAAGTGGATGCATTGTCATAACTTATTTATTTCCTCTCATTAAGACCTAAAGCGGGACCAAGGAACATATTTTCTACCTTCTTTGATGTATCCTATATAGTAACGTTGACTCTCGAGCACATTCAAGATCTTTCTCTTGTTGGGATACAAGGACTTCAAGTTTCTCATGAGTCTCCAATGAAGCTTGAAGATCTCTCGTAAGACTAGCCACCATGTTAGTCAAATCAGTCTTCTCCCTTCCAACCACAATCAATTGCTCACACAAAGAAACTTTTAACTTGTCGAGTTGACTCATCGACGCCTCACACTCTCTTAAAACTTTCACCTCCTTCTCTAAATCAAACAACCTAAGAGTCTATTTCCTATTTTTCTTTTTTATTCTCAAAGACTCTATGTAAAGTTCACTATAGGCATGTTGAAGTCTACCTTCTCCCTCACTCAAATTATCTTCATCACGCTCAGTCTTTCCATAATTATTCGATAAAGTGTCGAGGCTATCACATTTAGAAATGTCCTCACCGGCATGGGACAAACTTGGAGTACTAATGTGACTGGACATGAACACAAGACATGGTTCATGTGGTGATTCATTATCGGAATCCACTAACTCGACGCCATTATTGCTAAGAGTGGATTTATATACAACTTTGCCTTTGCCCTGTCTCTTTAGCCTAGTAGGACACTCATGGTGTTTGTATCCTTTATCCTCACATTCAAAATATCTCACTTGATCATTCTCATAACCATTCTTTCCCTTATTAACATTTTTATTTTTTTAAATATTTTTATTTTCTTTTGAAGAATTTTCTTTGTTAAATTTGAGGAGTTTTTCGCTACCAATGCAAGATCATCTAGATCAAAATCAAACTCAAAGTCAGACTCAAAAACCTTTTCCTTTTTATTTTTAGACTAAGATTTCAAATAAGTATTTATTTCTTTTTCTTTTTAGATTTGGGAAACATATCGATTTCATATGTTTAAAGGCCTCCTATGAGTTCTTCTAACTTAAACCTATCTAAAATTCCTAACGAATTAAGGATAGTGACTTTAGGGATAAAAAAGGGACGACTAAAAATCCCAAAATCATGTTCACATATCTCATCTCAAGAATTCTCTCACCCAAATTAAAACTGGAATTGACTATATCATATAAACATGTATTAAAGTCATCAAAAGTCCCAGATTCTAGCATGGTAGTAGTCTCAAACTATGTGATGAGATTCTGTAGCTTAGAAGCTTTCACAGCATTTGTACCTTTGTGAGTGAGTTAGAGAGTATCCCACGCTTCCTTAGGCGTGGTACACGTCATAATCCGACTAAACTCATCGGGAGTGACTGTGCCAGAAATTGGACTCAAGCCACGGGAGTTAAAATTACTCAATTTAAAACCATCCTCTATCAAAGCAGTGACAGTTTAAGACTTTCGACATTTTCATTAGTCATAGTGGATGGTGTTCACCCTCTTTCACAGACAAGCCAAACTCTATCGTTAACCGACCTCATTCGAGCTTTCCAATATGCATAATTTGACTATCAAAAATAGGTAGCCAATTATACAAATAATGCATATGATCCCAATTTAAATATCACACAATACATTAGTGTAACCAGCTCATACATCCCCTAGATATTAAAGGCTTTACCAACCACCTCATAACACTTCTTGAATGATGTTATGATGAAATATCTTCAATCTTGCAAATGTCACCAACTTCTTCTCTTCGAGTATTAGAAAGTGGTCATGAAGGTGCAGTGGGGTGTAACAGGATAAGCCAAATAAAAATAAAATGAGCAATTATAAATTTTTCTCTTAAACTATTTTCAATCTTTTAGTCATAATCCTTGTGGTATGCACCCCTCAATGTCACGTTTCTTTTCTTAGGATTGTTTATCATCTTTTGAGGCCACTTGAAATACTTTCGACCTCTGATCTTTAAAAGAACTTATAGATCATCTCAGTGAAATCGTGTTGATGGCCTTGAATGCCTTCTCGGGATCCTTCTTCTAAGTTTATTTTGATTTTCATTCTACTTTTTCCCTCCTTTCTTGCTCATTCCTTCATAATCTCTATTTTGGGTTTGCTTTGGATGATCACCTTCCTAGCTAACTACAGCCACTACATCTTCAACCTTTGCGTAC
Source organism: Sambucus nigra (assembly GCA_949130495.1). NCBI lineage: Eukaryota > Viridiplantae > Streptophyta > Magnoliopsida > Dipsacales > Adoxaceae > Sambucus > Sambucus nigra. The sequence continues at coordinate 581,382,123 of OX422211.1, read as the reverse complement.
TTTTTAATCTTGTCCATGATATCGTCAATTATAATGGCTTCCCTCTTGATGAGAGACTGATGAAGCATGGAACTGCTCGGTAGTTCAATATTAAAGTAAGACACTGCAACTTTCTCGATGCAGTCTTCTACTTTGATGTAGACCTCCCAGTATCTCTTGGCATACTAGGGGAGCATTTTTTTAGGCTTCCTTTTCAGCATAAGAAGCAAGTATGTTCGTGATGAACTTAGTTATAGGCCTCACTGAGTTTCTTAAAAAAAATTATCGTCTGGTGTGATAACTTGTCTAACCATATTTTAGCAACATCCCCAAGATTGGAGGGAAATATGATACACACTAAACTCTCGACATTATTCTACAGCATTATGGCCTGGAGATACTATTTGACAAGGTCGGTGGAGTTCGTCTTCCCAACGTAAATCGTGAACCGTAGAGCAGAGACTTATTAGGAGGTTCAAACTCCTTAATGTCCTAGGTGAATGGTGATTTCATCTAGTTAACAAAGGCTCATCTAGTAAGCTCTTTGTTTGTCCGTGTTTCTTGATGAGCAGGGTGACTATCCACTTTTTTCCTGATCAAATCACTTGATCATTTTCGTCTCATCGCTCATCACAGCAGGGTCTTCATCCTGGAGATCTTTTGCGAGGGGAATCCTCCTTTCGTCGCAAGGAACTCCTCCCTCGGTTACGAGATCTGTTCACCTAAGGACTAGGAGTATGCGACCTATGGCCACGCTTGCGCTTCTCTATTTGTGATTATTTCTCCAGCCTATCCAAGTGTCGTTGGATTTTAATATTTTTCTCATGTTGATACCTGGTAGCAACCCTCTCATCCCGGAGGTGCTTTCATGTGTGTTAATGATCCTTTAAAGGTAACTAAACCATTAGGGCTCATCGCTTTCGTTAATTTCATCCTCCTGAGGATAATAGCATGCGTCAAAAGATTGATGGTAGTCGTCAATCTTTGATTTGATCCTCTGAAGCTTGGAGAAGGGTGACGACCCTATTAGTTGTCAAAATTGTCATAATGCATATGGTGACCCTCTTGGTCTCCATGGCTATGCTGGTGATGACCCTCTTGATCATCGAGATTTTGGTGATCTTGGTTGGGTGAGTCAGACATCACAGAAAATTATCTAGTGGCAAAGAACTAAGATCTTTCCCAGAGACAGCGTTAATTATAGGTGTGGTAATTTCCTACAGGTCGTGATATTCAATGCATGGAAACCAAACAAAGATAATAATAGCGTAAAAGAATTAGATCACACACATAACACAAGATGTACATGGTTCCACAACTTGCCTACGTCCACAAGGTGCTAGGGTTATTCTTCTATTAGTCAAGAACTTTGGTCAGCAGAGTTGTAGTACTTTTAGACACTAAAATAATCCATGCCCCGTTCATGTGGGGTGGGTTTAAATTTATAAGGCAGCTTAGGAGAGTATTGAGTGCTCGATCAATTGGTTCCCTTTGAACAAGGAAAATAATGCTTAAAGGAATGAGCTTGATAGTTTGAAAAAATCAACCAACACTGGTCCAGATGAGGGTGTATCATTTTTGTAGATTGAGAATGCTAGGCTATTAGAAGAGTTGGAGGCCTTGTAGAAGAAGAACACTAAGTTAGGTCAATTTTCTAGGCAGAGCATTATCGTTTGATCAACTATTGATGAGGAGAGAACCAAGAAAACCTTGGCCAACCAAGCTGCAAATCTCAAAGAGAAGGAAAAGGCCATTAGAAAGCTTCAATATAGTATGGATGGACGGACTTTCTATTTCCATAAGCAACCCAAAGCTATTTGGATGGATGGGTATGATGAGGCCTTGACTTACTTGGATAAGCACATGGAGCATGCCAGGATTGAGGGATATAAATGGGGTTGGATGGACCTTCTGGATCTGATGAAGATACCTAAGGGTAATGAATTATGGTATTATCATGACCCAGGAATATTGGAATATCCTGATCCTCCTTTCTCAATTGACATTAGTTGGATTCCTCCCGATGCCATTCTTCAGATCTTGATCAGAAAATAGATTGGGGATTTCACCCTTGAAGGAGAAATGGAGTATGTTTGTCCCCATTATGTACTTAATTGAACGAGCAACAGTAGGCGTACTAGGAGGATTGATTTTAGATCTATCAATCATCCGATCACCCCTGATGAATCTCATGTTGGGATGAGCTAGGCTAATGGAAAATGCCCAGTAGAATAGACTTGTATTCTTTTCTTTGTTGATCTTTACTTTGTAATACATATTTATTGGAATGAAATGAAGTTATTTGTGATACTTTATCTTCTTTATTTAATCTTGTGGTTAATATTAATCTTATTTACGACTAGGTAATCTGTATAATGACTAGTTAGTCGGCTTATTGACTAAATAACCTGCTGAAATGTTAAATGCTTGATTCAAGATTGAATCTAATTGTAATGCTTTAGATTCTACTAATACTCTTTGATAAAACTGTAAACACTTTTGTTGAACTCGGTTGTAGCATTAGTTATCAGTGGTGACCAAGTGTATTAGGAATGTATAGTTTTCCTTGTGTTTTAAATTAGTCGCGTAAAACCTCTTGTGTTTGATTTTGAGTCTTACATGAGGTTTTACTAACTTCATGTTCTTGATTTGTCTAAGACGAAATCATACATGAAGTTTTGAAGAATAACTTTTTCGAAGTCAAAAAAGTTAAAAAAAAAAACTTTTCTGAAGTTGGAAAAGTTTGAAAATAACTTTTCTGAAGTGAAAATGTTTAAATAGTAACTTTTCTAAAGTTGGAAAAGTTTGCATAATAACTTTTCTGAAGTTGAAAGAGCTTAAATAATAACTTTTCTGAATTCAGAAAAGTTTTAATAATAAATTTTCCGAAGTTGGAAAAGTTTGAATAATAACTTTTCTGAAGTTGAAAAAGTTTGAAAAGTAACTTTTCTAATGAAAAGTTTAAACAATAATTATATAGAAAAGTTTGAATTAAAATGAGATAAAACCTTTAATTTTAAGGTGGTACCACACCATACTCCGAAAAAAAAAACATAAAAAGGAAGTATAATGGAGAAAACATGCAACTTCATTAAATTGAATAACTGATTACATCAAAAATGAAATTACTGGTAATATTTACAAAGATGGTCGGTGTTCCATGGGTTCTTAAACTCTTCGCCTTCTAATGTTTCTAGGCGATACATTCTTGGTCGAATAACTGCCGAGATACGATATAGACCATGCTAGTTAGGCTCCATCTTGTTAATCTGAATCACTTTCTTGAGTACAAGATCTCCTTATTTAAAGGTGGTCAACTTGACTCTCCAATTGTAGAACCTAGCAGTCATTTGTTGATAGGCATCCATCCGAATTACAACATATTCTCTCACTTCTTTAACCATATCTAGATCTAGTCTCCCCATTAGATCACTCTTAAGGGAATCAAAATTTAGCACCCTTTGAGTTACAGACCTATTTCACTTGGTATCACTGCCTCACTATCGAAAGCGAGCATTTATGGAGTCTCTCCTGTTGCCATTCTTGATGTAGTCATGTAAGCCCAAAAACTGCTATGCAGTTCATCGATCCAATTCACTTTAGAATCATCCAATATTTTTTTCAATCCATCGAGCAAAGTTTTATTAGTAATCTCTATTTGACCATTGCATTGTGGATGTCCAGGTGCTGAATGTAGTTTCTGAATCTTGGATCGGATGCAATACTCCTCAAACTCTTCATTGTCAAACTGAGTACCATGATTAGTGATGAAAGCATAGGGCATTCCATATCGAAATATGATTTGTTTACATTTGAACTGAAACATTCTTTAATAGGGCACATCGATCAAGGGTTCAACCTCCACCCATTTGGTGAAGTAATCAACCGTAATAACTGAATAATTGAACCTTCCTTTGGTGGTCAACAATTACCTAACTAAGTCTATTCACCAAATAGAAAAAGGCTAGGGAGAAGTAATAGGAGGTAGGGAAGACCCTGGTTTTCTGTGAATAGTAGAAAACCTTTGGCGCTTATCACACCTATTGGCGAAGGAAACATAATCTTCTTTCATTGTTGGCTAATAGTAGCCTTGCATGGCTATCCTTTGTACCAAAGATCTTTCAGCTGAATGGGTGCCACATTAACCTTCATGAACCTCCTTAATTAGATCATTTAATTCAGTTGGATGGACACAACGAAGTAAAGAGACATTGTAGCCTCTTATGTACATAAGACCTTTCCCCATGACATAGCTACCTACTTTGTATCTAATTTTCCTTACTTCATTCTGGTCGGATGGTAAGAATCCTTTCTCAATGTATTCCTTAATTGGATCCATCCAGGAAGGCCTTAATTATACAAAATGATACTGACAACTTCCACATCAATACTTACACTGGTGAGAATCTCTACTGGAATGGTTTGTCTGATCTCTATTAGAGTTATCGAGGCTAACCGAGTAAGATCATCTGCTCGAGCATTATCCAATCTTAGAATCCAGACTATTTTAGCTGCAAGAAATGAAGAGATAAATTCCTTAGCCTTATTCAATTATTTTACCATTGTTTCTCTCTTAACTCTATATATATGAAGTAACTAGTGAATAATAAGTTCAGAATCACTGTGCGCCATCACCTACTCGTCTCCTAGTGATGAGGCTAACTCCAATATTATAATTAATGAATCGTATTCAGCTTCATTGTTGGAAGCTTAAAATTAAAATCTCAATGCATATTCCACATCTAAATCGTCTGGAATGTTGACAATGAGTCCAACCCCACTACGAGTAGTGCATAAAGATCCATCTATGGACAATTTCAAATTAGGATGTCACTATTAAAGTCTTCGTCCACCAGCACTACGTATTTTAACACCTTCTTGCTTTGTTCAGCTAGTCCCAGAGCTCTTTCTTGAATACCCGATGGTTCTGGTTGGTCAGAGACCATCTCAATTTACTTTTAAGTTGAGCTATCTTATGGAGAAGTCTGCTTGGTGGGAAAATTTGGTTTGCTTGGCACTTCTGAATAAGTGAATTATGTTATGAAATCTGCCAATTCTTACCTTTTTAATGAGGTTCCTGGCATGTAAATTATCTCATATTCTCCGACCACAACTGCCCAATACATTAGTCTTCCTAAATTTTCAGGGTTGTGCAAAGCTTATCGCAGAGTAAGTCAGTGTATACTACAATGTTATGGGCTTGAAAGTATGGCCTTATTCTTTTGGAAGTTTCAATGAGTGCCAATGCAAACTCCTCTAAGTGTGGATATCCGATTCCTTCTCCTCGGTATGCTTTACTGGTGTAGTACACTGGCTTTTGAATGCATTACTCTAGTTTGATCAAGGCCTAGCTAGTAGTAGAATCTAAAATAACTAAATATAAGTACAACTTCTCCCCCAAAACTGGTGAGAATAGTAGTGGGGGAGATCCCAAGTACTTCTTCAAATCTAGAAAAGATTTCTCACACCCGTCATTCCATCTAAAGGTCTTTTTAAGCACCTTCAAGAATGGTAGGCATTTATCTGTGTCTCGAGAAATAAAGCAATTTAGAGATGCCACTCTTCCTATTAGTTTTTGCACATCCTTCTTCCTGGTTGGTGATTGCATCTCCAATAAAGTCTTTATTTTATCAGGGTTGACTTCCTTTACCCTTTGATTTATGGTGTAACCCAATAACATTTCTTCCTGTACTCTAAATATACATTTGGTTGGATTGAGCTTCATTTGATGTTTTTCTAGCTGATCAAATGTTTGGGCCAAATCAACAATGGTTGGTAGCAAATTTTCTCTTGATGAGCATATCATCTACATATACTTCCATGTTTTTGACAATCTCGTACTCGAATAGTTTGTTTACCAACATCTGATATGTAGCTCCAATGTTTTTTAGCCTATAGGGCAAAATGTTGTAGCTGTAGGTTCCTTTACTGGTGATGAAGGATGTGCTCTCCTTATCCTCTGGCTTCATTTTAATCTGGTTATAACCAGAATAAGCATCTATGAAGCTGAGTATCTCATGACCTGCTATTGCATCTACCAATTGATCAATATTTGGTAAAGTAAAGTGATCCTTTGGGCATGATTTATTGAGGTCAGTGAAGTCTACACACATGCGTCATTTGTTCTTCTTCTTCTTAACCATTTCCACATTGGCCAACCAAGTCAAATATTTAACATCCTCTATAAACTATGCTTTATGAAGCCATATTCTTCTTGGAACTTAAAACTCTACGTTTATGGTTGTTTGTTTAGCATCTTTATAAATGTTGAGTTCATGGCAGATGAAGTTAGGATCAATCCCTGGCAAATCCTCGTGGATCCAAGAAAATACATTTTTCCTATCTCTAAGGAATGTAATTAATTCATGTTTGAGACATGGTGTTAGTTTTGAACCAATTTGAGTGGTCCTTTATAACTTTTCATCATCAAGCACAATTGTAAAAGTTGTGATCGTTTAAATAAGTTCTGATACCAATTTGAGAGTGTGCTTTAGTTCAAACAAAGAAATTATTCAAATAAACTTAATTTTTTTTTAATTAAATCCTAAAACATGCATCTAGGTGTGATTGAAGGCAATATAATCATGGAAGAACATACAATCACAAACAAACACACAAATGAGGAAAAATCCCCCAAAGGGGCAAAACCTTTTATTTTGACTATAATTTGTAAAGAACGATTTATACGGATTATATTGAAAACAAGAGTGACATATTAAATACCCTCATGTGTCGGTTTCGATGTCGTCGGCTAGAATTTCCCGTAAGAACTCCAGATAGGCAGCAATGGAAAAGAGTGGGCTTCTCCACAAGTTACTCCAGATGAGTAAAAACGATCCTTTGAAGGTTTAAAGATTCACATACATATATGGCAATGGTTATGTGAATAAAGAAGGCATGAAACCTTACAAACTTGAAGTCTATTTTCTGGGTAATAAATTGTAGAAACTTGTGTGAAAAAGACTTAGAAAAACGTGCAGAATGGGTACAAATATTGATACAAAAATCGAGGTGGCGCCGTCGCTCGAACGAGATCGCGCGACATGCTCATGTCGCTCGAACGACAGAGCGATGTCGTTTGAACGAGCTCGATGACCAAGAAAAGTCCGCTTCTACACTTAGAAATTTTTTTACTTTTTATTAAAAACAAATCAGACTTCGAAAAATATTTTCTAAAAAATTCCCAAATATTTATTCAAATATAAACAACTCCAATAAATCATTTTACCAATAACGCGAAGTGGAGTAGTGGGAATAGTTGAGCAGCACATCTCATGAAGCATGATGCACATGTGAAGATGGTGGATGCATGGATTCGGATCAAGGCCGTCGTGGATGGTCGTGCTGACGTGCCGAATGTAGCGGTATCAAATATACATACTGTGAACTAGGACAAATAGAAAATTCCTAGATTCTACCACGGACATTTATAATATTATGTCCTTATAAATCTCCCCCTATGTCTATATGGGTATATACATAAAAACTTCGAATTATGCAATCCCCATAAAGCAAATGACATATAAGATAATATCCCCATTAAACCCTCAAACTGAGAATACTAACTAACATGCCATCAATCAAACTTCAACATCTTCAAATCTTTAACTTTTTAGAAACTCTCAAAGCAAGCTTTTCTCATCAGGGTGTGCAATCCAATAAGTATCAATTTTGTACCTACACACATGAGATAAAGCAGATACCCGTGACACGCAACAGTTTGAAATATAATGATATGCAGAAATCAAAGATCAATTAAGCTTAAGCAAATCATTGATAAATCAACCAAACATTTCTCCCCCATAATTCATTCTCCCCCTTTTTATGATGCCCCCAAATAGACATATATGAGAAGCATAAATAAATGCAAATGGAGAATGTCACAAGGTAATAAACATTCTATTTTTTAATTTTTCAAAAATTTTCACACAAAATATACAATAAAGAATCACACCATGAACAAACACAAAAACAACCAAGTCGATGATAGCGAAAATGTAGGGGTGTGAGCAAATTCGATAGGAAAATCAATGCATACAAACATAACATATGTGAACGATGAATATCGGATACTCCTAACGAATGAACTCAACATCTTCCTTAGGTGAAAAAAATGGAATTATAAGAAATTGACTCAATCAAATCAGCAAATCAAAGCTCAAAGTGATTTCCACACCAATAACGTAAACTATTTAATATTTTTTCAGGACTTTCAAGGAAGTGCAAACCCATTTAAATTCTCCAAACAAACTCCCTCACATTTATATTTTGTTTAGAGGTGATCTAAATTCTCAAACATTGGAGAATTTATGGTGAAACTTAATGGCCCATATTCAGCATGAATTGCTTTTTATTGCCTTTAAATTTTTTCGGGCTCTTTTAACCTCTTTGGACCCCGGATAATTAAAATACCTCAATTTTTTAGGTCCGAGTGAACGGTGGCTTAGTATTCTCAAAGGCCAAATGAACCTTTCGCAGCCCTTCCCCGTTTTAAAAAAACACACAATCTCACCAAACGGTTTTTACATGCATTCCAATCTTGTCAGGTTTTATCGCATATGGTTCAATGTATAGATAAAATTGAGATGGAAACACTCAAGGCAACATGTGATAGATAAGTACAATAATCAAATAAAGATGTGCATGTGTGCAATAAAGGAGATAAGGAGCCAAACATGTAGGAAGATATCACTAATCACATATCAAAGACTCCAAACAATGTAAATCACATGGATGAAATGATGTAGCGTCTCAAATCTCTATCAAACAGCACGTGAAAAATGTAAATGGAAGATGTGACACGTCTATCTTAAATGCTCATCCATAAGAGGTTTAAACAAAATACAAAAATCTTTTTGGATTTTCAAATTTGACTAAAACAAAATATGAATGGACACTCAAAAAATAGAAAATCTTTTTGCATTTTTCAAAAATTTTCAAAAAGAAAAATAACTACAAAATGATACATCCAGGAATAGGCATATAATGTCAGCATGAGAATCATTATATGCAAGCAAATGGTAATCACACAAATGAATCATCAGTCAAAGCATGTGTGATCAAACAAACAATGCAGTGCTATCAATTAAGCATGGATATGATGAATATCTGCATATAAACTGTCCAGAAGCAACCCAGCAGTACCAAAACATAATCATATGAACACTGGGTACTAAAAATAGAAGGGAAGAAAAAATTCCAGAATGTCGCTCAAATGACTCAGCTCTGTCGCTCGAACGAAAATGGCATGCCGCGAGAAGCGACTTCATGCGAGACAGAGTTGTCGCTCAAATGACCTATAGATCTCGCTCGAACGAGAAAACCAAAACTTCCCAGAATGCCCAGAAAATCATACAGTTTTGCCCAGTGAAAAAATTTCGTGAAAATAGTACCTGTAAGGGGCAAACAGATCCAAAACAGTGCTAAAACAGTAGCGAAACACACAAATATAACAAATAAATCAATGTACGCTACGTCAAAGTGAATCATAACACTAGAAAAGAATATAACATGATGCATAGCTAGTGTATGACAAAGCATCAACTACAATCAACTAAACGATCTCACATGGGGTGAATCACGTGCTATCAAACGAGAATCATGAACAAATAGACCATAAGCCTCTAAATTCGATTTTCTAACCCAAATGGATTTGTAACGACATGTGGGGGTGTGGGGAATCGAATTTATTCTTCTATGAACCTGCCTAGGTCCTTTTAAAAGCTTGTAACAAAAGCGCCTAAGATGACCTTGCCTACCGTAATGTGCTCAAGTGTAAACCGGGTGGTGTGTGTTACCTAAAGGTAGCCCTGTCCTCAAATTTCTCGGTTGCTCTCTCTGAATTTGACTAGATGTCTCTCTCCTAATGATCTTAGGTGGCTCTCTCATGATGTGCCTAGGTGGATCTCTCCTAAAAACCTTCAGAGGCTCTCTCACAACAACCCTAGGTTGTTCTCTCACACGTGTGGGGTTGGCTTTGTGAATTTGTGTAACCCTCCCATCGAAGCCTATACCACCCCTATCCTCCTTAATTTGGACAGTCCCGAAAATATTATCTAGCTTTTCCGACCTAGACTCCAAATCAAATTTCACCTTACTTGATTCTCTAAAATTATTCTCAAGCTCACCTATCCTAGACTCGAGTAAACATCTAGAATCTTCAAATTCTAAAAGCTCCTTTTTCATAGCCTCCATCACCCCTCGAAGACTATCTCTCTCACCCTCAACATATCCTAATTTATCTTCAAGCATCTCCTCATGTGCCCTAAGATCCTTAATCAACACATCGGTATTATTATTATCTAAAGAACGTTCTTTCAATTTTGCTTCAAGTTTTAAATTTTCCTTCTTTGTCTTTAAAGATTCAAAATATAAATTATTGTAGGCAACTTGCAACTCACTTAATTCTTCTTCTTCCTCCTCACTTTTTTCGCCCTCACTCTCATCACTAATCCAATGGATGGGAAGCTCTCGCCTAGAAGCATAAAAGACTTATTTTTCAGACTCACTATCACTGAAGGTAGAAACACGATATGTCGGTCTATTTAATTTCTTCTTTAAATTTGTGGTACACTCATCTAACGTGTGACCAACACCCTCACAATAAGGACACCTCTTAGAGTCATTTTTAACAGAGGATATAAAACAAGAATTTGTGTGAACTTTCCAATTAGGATTTTCAAAAAGTTGACATCTAAGATCATCAAAACCACCAAAAGGAATTTTTTTATGAAAAACAGGATCATAACACAATAACTTACTGTAACAGGCTCTGATACCAATTTATAAAGGTGGTGATCGCTTAAATAAGCTCTGATACCAATTTGAGAGTGCGCTTTTTTCGAACAAAGAAATTATTTAATTAAACTCAGTTTTATCAATTAAATCCTAAAACATGCATCTAGGTGTGATTGAAGATAATATAATCATGGAAGAACATTCAATCACAAACAGACACACAAATGAGTAAAAATCCCCCAAAGGGGCAAAACCTTTTATTTTCACTATAATTTGTAAAGAATGGTTTACACGAATTATATTGAAAACCAGAGTGACATACGAAATACCCTCAGGTGTCGATTCCGATGTCGTCGGCTGGAATTTCCCGCAAGAACTCCAGATGGGCAGCAATGGAAAAGAGTCGGCTTCTCCACAAGTTACTCCAGATGAGTAAAAACAATCCTTTGAAGGTTTAAAGTTTCACATACATATATGGGAATGGTTATGTGATAAAGAAGGCATGAAACCTTACAAAATTTAAGTCTATTTTTTGGGATGTAAATCGCAGAAATGTGTGTGAAAAAGACTTAGAAAAACGTGCAGAATGGATACAAATATTTATACGAAAATCGAGGCGACACCGTCGCTCGAACGAGATGGCACGACATGCTCATGTCACTCGAATGACAGAGTGATGTCGTTTGAACGAGCTCGACGACCGAGAAAAGTCTGCTTCTACGCTTAGAATTTTTTTTTCTTTTTGTTAAAAACAAATAAGACTTCAAAAAATATTTTCTAAAAAATTCCCAAATATTTATGTAAAAATAAATGACTCCAATAAATCATTTTACCAATAACGCAAAGTGGATTAGGGGGAATGGTTGAGCAGCACGTCACATGAAGCATGATGCATAGGTGAAGATGGTGGATGCATGGATTCGGATCAAGGCTGTCGTGGATGATCGTGTTGACGTGCCAAATGTAGCGGTATCAGACATACATACTGTGATCTAGGACAAATAAAAAATTCCTAGATTTTACCCCGGACATTTATAAAATTATGTCCTTATAACAATAGTTTCTATCTCTTCCATAACCTATCCTTTCACCAAATCTTCCTCTTTACGAGGGTCCGAAGTTTCAATATGGAAATTAGTTTTGCCCCTCCGTATATCTTGTTAGTTGTCTTAGGTATAGAAGCATTCCCTAACTTTTATCTAAATACCATTCACTACGTCGACTCCATAACTGGTAAGGAACTACATGCACTGATGCATAGTAGATGGCACTACCTCTAATTGCTTCATTCCCACTCTGCTAAGGATTATGTTATAAGTTGAAGGTACATTTTTATCTAGTATAGAGAAGTGAATTCCATCCTTTCTGCTCACTGGCCAAGTGACAACCAACACATCGTACTTGATTATTCCCAAGGGATATACTCTTTTCTCTTAAGAACGCTATGAGGGTCCTGTGATACGGTTCTAGCTTATTGTCTCATAGCCTTAGGTTGTGGAAATAGTTATAGATCATGGTGTCTATCGAACTCCCATTGTCAACCAAAATGCTTACCACCCTAGCATGGTAAACTCTGCAAGTGATGACTAGTGGATCATCATGGGGATCTAGCACCCCAGTCAAATCATTTTAGAGAATTCGATTACCAATTTGTCTTTATTGACTTTCCTAGGCTGACCATCACTGTTCTCGGACATGTCAATTTTCCTTATAGTAGGACATGCTTTGGCTTCATTTAGGTAGGATTTCCTTTCGGCAAGTCCATTTCCTCCACCAGTGTCTCGTCCTTCAATGAAATGACAATAAAAGGAAATCATCCCTACTTCCGTCTCTAGTTCACCTGGCTTCTTTGGCAGGTCAGAATCATCCTTATAGTCGTTGTTACATGCCATTTAATGTCATCTTTTCCTTGGCCGGGTGATTCTGATCTTCTCTTGGCATCTCAGCTACCATTTTGATCAACAAATTTAGCCAACTTTCCTTGCCAAATAAGAGTCTCAACTTTTTTCTTAAGGGAGATGCAACTATCATTACTATGTCCATGATATCTATAAAAATCACAATATTTGGACTTATCCCTCCCGTTGAGAGGTGAACTCAGTTTCCCAGGCCACTTCAAATCTTTGTTACCCCTAATTTCCTCCAGGATGTGATGGACACCTTAAGTGAGTGGAGTATACTCGTCATACTTATTGATCCTATCAATCTTGTAAGGACATATTTTATATGTTTGATGTTACATTAGTGTATGTCGTATATCGCTACAACCGTCGAAGAATTATTCAAGAACATTCAAACATCAAGACGGATCTTAATATCAAGCTTCTTAAACATTCAAGCCTTTACGAGATTAATTTTGGTAAGGTTGTGTTTAAGTACCTTAACGGTTCACTTAGAGTGTTGGGATAATTTTTATAAAATATTTTCTAAGTGTAGAAGCGGAGTTTTTCGTCAAAGAAATTTGTCTAAAGTGTTGAGGCAAAGTTATTTGACGAAAATAATTTTTTTAACAGTCATTCGAGCGTCTTAAGCTTCTCGTTTGAGCGACAGGTTGAGTCATGCGAAGTTCATTCGAGCGTCACGTGGCATTCTTCGAGCGATTCGCCGACTTACATTTTTTTATAAATACTCATTAAATGAGTTCATTTTCGTTAAGGAGTCTTCACGTTTTACATTCTGCAAATCGGAAAAATGCTTATGGCTTATTCCTTTTAAGATTAAAACCTTTTATTTTCAATTCATAAAAATCCCATATGCTTTACTGAATTGTTTTGGAACCCAAGATACAACTTTGGTGAAGTTACTTCTTTGTGGTGTATTGTCTCTACAGCTCACTACTACTGCGTGTCGATTAGGAGTGCTCGTGGGTGCTCCTGGATGAATTACGACTATTTATTCGTGTGGGTTGCTGCGGTTGATCCATTGTTGACTCTAGGTTGCGTGTCTATGTGAGTATCTACATGATATTCATTACAGATTTCATTGTGTATGTAAGTTGCGATTTACCTCTTCATAGTGAAATAAAAGGTTTTCCCTTTTTGGGTTTTTTCCTGAAATATGTGTGTCAGCATTTATTTATGATGGTTCGATTTTCCCACACGTAGATGCATGTTTTAGGGATGAACTAAAATTGGAATTTAATTGGTTTGGTTTGGATAAACAATTTGACTCCAATTAAATAAAGGATAAATTGGAAATTTGCGACATTTGTTAAAATCAATATCGCACACTGCATTTTCTCAAATTGGTATCAGAGTGGGTTACGCTAATTTATCGCGTGATCGTTATTTTTGTTTGTCTGATACATTTTGACTACTCACGTTGTCAAATTGGTATCAGAGCAGGTTTTACAAATTTAATGTGAATTCCTATATCCGCAAAATTTGTCTGATATTGATTTTTTTGAAAAATCAGTTTTGTGAAAAATCGCAATTTTTCCAACGGAGCACTTATATAATCAGATGCCCATTTTTTACGGGTCTAATTATGCTTACTAGAAAGTCTTTATGAAATCGCAGTTAAAATCTATTGATGAGCGTGTTTGGGTTGTTTGTGAAAGAGGGTGGACTCCTCCCACTGTCACGGCTAATAATGTCACAAATCTTAAGCTTGTGTCAGACTGGACTAAAGAAGATTTTGAGTGGAGTATTTTTATTCACGTGGTTTGAGTTCTATTTTAGGAGACGTTACTCCCGACGAGTTCCATCGAATTATGACTTGCACCATGTCTAAGGAGGCATGGGATGTTTTGCAATTGACACATGAAGGCACAAATGCTGTTAAAGAATCTAAATTGCAAAATTTAACGACCCAATTTTAAACTATTACCATGCTTGAGACTGAGTGTTTTTATGATTTTTATGGACATTTGTATGATATTGTAAACACTAGTTTCAATCTTGGTGAGCACATTCCTGATACACGGGTAGTTAAAAAGATTTTGAGATCCTTGTCGAAATGTTTTATCCCGAAAGTGACTGTTTTAAACTCCTTAGGAAATTTGAGTAGTCTGAAATTAGAATAGTTGGTAGGAGACCTCCAAACATATGAGATTGACATATTCCCCAACACTGTCAAACCTAAGGATAGAGGGATAGCACTTAGATCCTAGTCTAGAAAGGGAGAAAAAGTGTCAAAGAGAGATAAAAGGATGAAAGAGAAAGTTTTTGAGTCTGAGTCTGAGAGTGAGAGTGATTTTGACTTTGATGATATGGCCATGTTTGCAAAAAAAATTAAAAACTTTCTCAAAATGAACAAATATAATTCTTTCAATAAAAATTCTTTTGAGAAAAATAAAAAGGAAGAAAAGGCGAAAGAGATTGGTGAGAAAGAGAAAGAGAGTGGGGAAGATTTAGAATATGTGACATGTTTTGAGTGTGAGGGCAAAGGACATAAGTCATTTGAGTGTCCCACCTATCTAGGATAAAGGGTAAGAAAGTAGCCATGCGAGCCACTCTTAGCGATAGTGAGGAAGAGGAGACTGATACTGGGGATGAAAAATCACATGGGATGTGTGCAGCCTTTTTATCTAGTCGCGTGAGCACATCCAGTTTATCCCATGATGATGAGGATACTTGTGCACATGAGACCCCTGAAGAGGATGTTAGTTTGAGTGTTTCTAGTGAGGGTGAAAGTGAGCGACCTAGTGAGGGAGATGAGAGTGATATCCAAATTTCTTTTAGAGATTTGTATTCCGAGACCCTAAAGACCAAAAAGATGAACAAAGACCTAGCTCTTAGGGTGAGAGATTGTCAGAGAGAGATTGAGAGTTTGACAGGTCTTGAGGCGTCGGCAAATCAACTAGAAAAAGTGAAGGCTAGTTTGAGTGAACAGTTAATTGTCGTCAATCGGGAGAAGAGAGAACTTATAGCCCGTGTGTCACAATTAGAGAGAGATCTAGAATGTACCTTGGAGGTTAAAGTCACTTTAGAGGATACATCTAAAAAGGTAGGAAAGATTCTCCTCGGTCCCTCTTTAGGTAATGTTGAGAGACTAGGAATAGGTCATGACGGTGCATCCACTTCTCATGTTACACCCGAGACGGTTCCCGGGTTTGTGATTGATCCATATGGCTCTCAACCCAACCCGCCTCGGCGTCTCATTCCTGAGAGGGGAGTACGTAGGAGGCATTTTGAGAGAGGTGTTCCTAGTCCGGTTTACGTTTGCACACATTACAAAAAGAGAGGACACCTTAGGGATTTTTTTTAAGTTGGCTTACGTGTCACGTTTTGCCACTACACATGTTTCCACGACACATGCACCCACACATGATACTTTAGATGCTACGGATGATTACATGAGAGAATTTGCACATATTAGGGAGTAAGTAAATTTTTTGGTTAAAACTTCACATGATTTTATGGATGTTTTTCATATGATATCACCACCTTTGGAAAACTCCTCCGCACCTAACGATTGAGGTTTAGACTCGTTTGATACCATAGGATGATTTTCATGCTGATATTTTGTGCCTATTGCTAGTATGTACCATGTTCGTATTTATATTTTTGGAAAAATTCAAAAAGAATTTTTTAGAAAAATTCAAAAAGTCAAAAAGATTTTATTTTGATAATTTTTTTTTGGAAATAGACAAAAAGTGTTTTGTATTTTGTTTGCACCTTATATGAATGGACATTTATAATGATTGAGTCACAATTTCATTCCATATCCATGTGACGATTTGATCATCTTCTGATAAGAGTCATCATTTTATTTTTGTGCTTTATAATGTGTGTAGTCATTAAGATGTAATTTGTGATTACTACCTACATGTTTGACTCATATTTGCCTTTAATGCACACTTTCACGGATTTTTTATTATTATCGTACTTGTTTATCACATATTGGTTGGAGTTTTGTCATCTCAATTCTGTCTTTAAACAAACCAAATACGATAAAACTTGACAATGAAACTAGTGCATGTAAAAACCGTTTACCGTGAAGATTTAATTGCTTAAAATCTAAAAAAATGATGAGTGTTCACGGGAAAGGTCTGCGAGAGTGTTAAATTAACTCGTCGTGAAAACCATTATTTAAAAGAGCCTGAGAAAAAAATAAGGCAATAAAAAGATAAATATGCCAAAAAGTGGGCCAATAGGATTTCTCTAAGGAGAGAATTTAGTTTCATCACCTCAAAATGAAAAGATTATTATTTATGAGGGAGTTTGGATGGATTATAAGAAACAGGTTTTCACATCCTGGTAACATCATGAAAATGCATTACATAGTTTTAGATGTTATTGGTGTGAGAATCACTTTTGACTTTGATGTTTTGATGGATTGAATCGATGTCATTTCAATTCAACACTTTTTGACACCTAAGGAAATTTTGACTTCATTCGTTAGGAGTATCCGGATTCGTCGTGCACATATTTTATACGTGATTGCATTGATTTTCTTTTCGAATATGTTCACACACATTCATTCTGTATTCACGATTTGGCCGTCTTAGTGTAAATTCATGATGTGTGATCTTTGTAAAATTATTTTTGCATTTTTGTGTGAAAATTTTGAAAAATCAATAATAGCTTGTGAATACTTTTGAGTACATCTTGATCATCGTAGTTTGTTGGTTTTGCTTATCGTGACAACTCCATGTTTAGTGTGTTTATTATTTTCCTTGTCTATTTCAGACAAATAAAAAGGGGGTGAACGGATTATGATTTAATGGGGGAGATTTTACATTATGGGGGATATTTGAAGATTTAATATTTGTTTTTATTTATGTTTATTCTCATTAGTCCTACATGTTTAGTACCTTTATAGTTTTGGGATCATGGGAGGGTATTAGATTTGTATAGGAATTTTGTATTTGATAATTCAGATGTTTTTATTTTGTACCGGCATAGACATAGGGGAGATTTGTAAGGACATATTTTGTAAGTCCGATGTTACATTAGTGTATGTCGTATACCTCTACAACCGTCGAAAAATTATTTCAGAACATTCAAACATCAAGACGGATCCGAATATCAAGGTTCTTCAACTTTCAAGCCTCTGCGAGATTAATTTTGGTAAGGTTGTGTTTAAGTAGATTACGGTTCACTTAGAGTGTTGGGATAATTTTTCAAAAATATTTTCTAAGTGTAGAAGCGGATTTTCCGTCAAAGAAATTTTTCTAAAGTGTTGAGGAAGGGTTATTTGACGAAAATAATTTTTTTTAACAGTCATTCTAGCGTCTTAAGCTTCTCGTTCAAGGGACAGGTTGATGTCGTGCGAAGTTTGTTCGAGCGACACGTGGCATCATTCGAGCAATAGCCTTGTTTCGTTCGAGCGAAGCGCCGACTTAAGTTTTTCGATAAATAGTCATTAAATGAGTTCGTTTTTGGTAAGGACTCTTCACGTTTTACATTCTGCAAATTGGCATAATGCTTTTGGCTTCTTCCTTTTAGGTTTAAAACCTTTTGTTTTCAATTCACAAAAATCTTATATGATTTAGTGAATTGTTTTGGAACCCAAGATACAACTTTGCTGAAGTTATTTCTTTGTGGAGTATTGTCTCTACGGCTGACTATGACTACGTGTCGATTGGGAGTTCTCGTTAGTGTTCCTAGCTGAATTAGGACTGAGTGTTCATGTGGGTTGCTGCGGTTGATCCATTATTGACTCTAGGCTGCGTGTCTATGTGAGTATCTGCATGATATTCATTGCAGATTTCATTATGTGTGTAAGTAGAGATTTACCTCTTTATAGTGAAATAAAAGGTTTTCCCTTTTTGGTTTTTTTCCTGAAATCTGTGCGTCAACATTTATTTATAATGGTTTGATTTTCCCACACGTAGATGCATGTTTTAGGACTGAACTAAAATTGGAATTTAATTGGTTTGGTTTGGATCAACAATTGACTCCAATTAAATAAAGGATAAATTGGAAGTTTGCGACATTTATTTAAATCAATATCGCACACTGCATTTTCTCAAATCTTCTTTTCCTTTTGATCTTCCTTGAATGAATTATTCTTCTGACCTTCAACTTTGATCTCTCGCACTTCTTTTATTGCCATAGATTTCTCGGCTTTCATAATCTTTCTAGCCTTATCCATCAGATTTGTCATTATTTTGGGTGGATTTTTTGCTACAGCATACTAAAGGTCATTGGACAGTAATCCACTCATCAAGGCTGCAGTGATTATCTTTTTTTTAAAATCCACCACTTTTAGTTTCTCATTATTAAAACGTGTGATATACTCCCGGGTACTTTCTTCAATTTTTTAGCACAGAGTCAAGAGATAAGTAACACTCTTGATCGGCTTAGCCCCAAAGTAACTGTTATCAACGAATAATTCAACCAACTAATGGAAACTAAAAGTTTTACCTTTGGGTAAATTGTTTTACCATAATTGAGCTGGGCTAGTGATGGAGCTAGATAAATCCTTGCACCTCATGTTGTCGGGGGCAAAATAGTTATCGACGGAAGCTTGATGCTGTTTAATGTGGAGGATTGGATTAGTTTTCCCATCATATTTAGAAGTGACAACTAGTGGTTTGAATTTAGAAGGTGTGGGGTAATCCACAATAGCCTGAACAAAAGGTGAGCCTTTAATAAAACTAATTTGCAAATGATTTTTTGTTTTAACCATTTCCCCAGCTGATCTTCCAGTCGTTGCATGGATCTTTTTCAGGAATGTTCCTCTGGTTTGGATTTGGTAGAAGAAGATTTTGTGGATTTTATTTTCATGTGTGCTGAGATCTCTTCATCAGAAGTCTGCTCGACATGCACATAGCCCCTCATGCTAGCTTTAGATCACACGGAACCCTCTATATGCTCCTGGTGATGTTCATGTTCCCTGTGATGACCTCTAGTTACTCGGGAACCCAGGCAGTAAAAAGAAGATTCCCTACTTAGCCACTCCAACACACTTGGCATTTCTTTGGAAAATATCTATCATCAATGTAATTTGTTGATCGAAATGAATATGTTTCTCCAGGACGGTGTGACCTGTCACGAGAAGATCGGGAATGATAGCTCCATTCATTCCTAGCTAGTGGAGGTGGCATATCTCTCCTGGAATTGGAGGATTTGTGTAGCATCATACGAGCCAATTATCTGACTGACACTTGCATGGATTCCTGTCCCTTAGTTAAGTTGAGTAAAATACTCTAGAGGTCTATCTCACTAGGTGGAGCAGATATATCTGGTTTGTTTCCTGTAACTGTCAGACTATGGGTCATTCTTTAAGACATAGAATGAACAGTAAGAGGTAGAGAATGATGATGACAAACAATCATTCCCACAGAGGGCGCTAATTTATTGATGTCTAAAAATGGAGTGGATCCAATTTTGTAATCACAGTTAAATAATAAGAACAATCTAAACAACCACACAAGAGTCCAAGATTTATAAAGTGGTGCAGCTGTTAAAAACTATGTCCACTGTTGGTATTATTATTGATGTTTACAATAGCTCAGTGTGGTGTGCTTGAGATTTCTTCAATTGTCCCTTTGAGCTAAGGGAAATTATATATTAACAGTGGTCCGAAACCCTAGAGATAGAATGCCTTTATATCTCCAAGCATTTACATCTATATATAATAAATGAGATTCTTGACATTCAGTGATGGTCACACTTCTATCCGAGTAACTTTTGCTATTTTTGATGGTTCACAATATGAAAGTTGGTCGGTATTCTAGCTAACTAGGTACCTATGATGCCGATCATGATAGTTACAGGTGTCTATTGTACATTGGTCCATGTAGGAGAGTAATTTTTACATATAATAACTGGTATGGAAGTGGACAACCTAGTACCAGAAGTCGAACCCATAGCTTAAGCTACAAAGGTTACAACCATAGAACCAAGTCTTCCCAACATCCATGAGGTGGTCCAAAAGAACCCAGGACACTTTAATTAGAGATGTTGATGCTAGCAATCAAAAAAATATGCTACAGCTTCTTGAGCACTTCATTTTACGATACATTCTATATAGTCGATGATTGTAGTTTTTGAGCAATTTATTTTATAACCTTTGACTTGGATTTTCCACTGATCACTGGTTTGAATGGATATTTTAAATGAATGATTTCCATAATTTTTTTACTTTGATCATTTAGTATTCATCATTTCATGATGTGTGTTTAAATTTTTTTGGCTTTACTCATCTAAGTTATCACCTCCCATATACAACATGTGTTTTTGGGGTATCCCTTGCATGCAAAATATTTTTCATAGAGTTAATCATAATGCCTATTTTTAAACAATGCTTTAAGTTAAATTAGGTTTGCTAGTATTTAAGTCTGCATGGTTTTGTGGTCGGTTCTTGGATGACCTAACCCGACTTACTAACTACCAATTGGATGAACCTAAGATGACCTGATGGGGTTTTTATAAGTCTAAACATAAAAGTTCACCTATTAAATTTATACGTGCAGTCTTTGGCCATGGCCGATCATGTGCTTATTTGTGTTGGGATTTGCTAAAGCTTAATCCAACTTACTGAGTAATTAAGTAGGTTCGTGCCCATCCTGACCTTGTGATGGCATTTATTTCCTAGATCAAACAACTTCTTCATTATGATGTGTCCAAGGGATAACGCCCTTCATGAAGTGTGGTATGGTCGTAATCAATGTGTTTTGTTCAGCTTATTTGAGATGTCTTCAACATAGGCTCCTAGTATATCTCCTGAAAGTGATCATCTTTGTAGTAAATAACATAAGAGTTTCAATTAATAATAATAGTATGGAGAGACGATAGATTTTCATGATAGTAGTGAAATTGTTTACATAAAATTTATTACACTTAACGATTCTCTCTGTGATTCTAGTCATCCTAGTTATAATGTTTGCTTAGATGTTTTTCTTTCCAAGGGTTCTGGAATGGTTCCCACTCTTAAAGTCTCAATCCTATACATGCCTGGTTGTACTATCGTACTAACTCTGTAAGGACTGTGCCAGTTTGACTTAAGGTTATTCCCTTTTCGGATCACTTTTCCTTTAATTTTCTTAGCACGACTCTCTTATTGTATAATATCACTATTCTCCGTTGATAGGCATCAAATATGAGGGTTGCCTTCTATCTGAATTCCTCTATAAGATCAAAATTTAGACGACACACCAGTTCAATCCTTAGATAATTGAAATTTTATATCACGTGGCTTGGCACGCTAATCACTATTGGTACCACCGTTTCGGTGCCAAATGCCAGCATAAATGGGGTTTCTCCTAAGGCGGTTCTCGGATTAGTCATGTATGCTCAGAGGACACTCAATAATTCTTTGACCCAATATCATTGAAATCATCCAATCTCTTCTTCATTCCATTTAACAAACTCCTGTTGGTGACCTTGACATGTCCATTCCATTGGGAGTGATAGGCACGGAATGTAACTTTCTACCTTTTGACTTAATGTAGTAAGAATTGAACAAGCCATTGTTGAACTATGTGTTGTGGTCAGTGATGAACGTAAACTACATACCATAACGTCATATGATATTTTCCATATGAAGTGGAAGACCTTTGCATGAGTCATCATCACCAATGTTTCGACCTCGATTCACTTTGTAAAGTAATCCACTACGATGACTAGATACTTGATTCTTCCCTTGATCTTCAATAGAGGGTCGACCATATCTATTCCACACATGGAAAAAGGCTATGTAGATATGACAGGTGTCAAGGCTTACTAGGCCTCAAATGAATGATAATGTATCTCTAGAACTTGTCTCATTTCCTGGCATAGTCTGCCTTCATCATAGGTTATTAGTAGCCCTGTGTTTTCACCCTTTTTACTAATAATCATCTTATGGAGTGTGACCCACAAGATCCTTCATGGTATTCTATAATCAAGTCTAGGAATTACTTTGGGTGGATACATCTTAAAAGAGGCAAAACTAAAGCTCTTTTGAATTGGATACCATTTTCCAACACATATCTCATCGCCTTGTAGTGTCGTTTGCACGCTTCTTTTTAGGTCTTTTAGAACTATGTCACTCACCATGTATGACCTTATGGGATCCATCCAAGATAGTCCCATTTAAATCTCCATCGCCTTCACATTATCCTCATAAATGCTATGATATAACTATATTTCCACAAGCATTGTTCTTTTAAGCTTAACTCTTATTGATGATCCCAGACGAGCCAATGCATCAGCTCGGGATTTCTCAGTCCTTGGTATTCTCACCACTTCTACAGTATAAAAATTGGGTAGAAACATCTTCACCTTTGCTAGGTACTTGGAAATTCTCTTTTCCCGTACTTTGTATATACCCAATACTTGATTCATGACTAGTTACGAGTCACTGGGCATCGATAACTAATGACCCCCCAGTGATGAGGAAGACCCTAATCCTACAACCAATTCTTTATATTCGACCTCATTCTTAGTGGCCTTAAAATTGAATCTAATGTCATATTCAACATCTGTTCCCTTTATCTTGGTCATAATCAGTCCTGTTCCACTTCCGTTAGCGCACGAGGAGCCATCAACAAATAACTTCCAAAGAGGAGGCTTCTTGTTAAAACTACCTTCAATCAGAGATCCATTCAAATATATTTTCTACATTTAATCCATATCATGATCCCATTCTTCTTTCCTTGTAGAAGATTATGGTCCGTCATTGGTAGGAACTGGACTAACCTCGGCTTCAATTGGCTTCTCTAATGGTTCCTCGTCATATGTGAACTCTTTTATAAAATCCATAATTGCTTGTGTTTTGTTGTTAATTCTGGGCTCATATAATGTTATACCCCCTTAACTCCACAACCCAAGCCATTAACCTATAAGACTTCTCACGTTTATGAATGGCTTATTAGAGGGGTAGATCTGTGTACATAACAATCATATAATCTTAGAAGTATGGCTTTATTCTCCTTTAAGACTCAATCAATGTCGATGCCAGTTTCTCTAACCAGTGATACCTGATCTTTACCCCCTTGAACGATTTAGTCATGTAATAGACTAACTTTCGTACCCCTTTTTACATCACACAAAGGCTTAGCTCACATCAAACTCGGATATAACCTGATACAAGTATTAATTTTTCTCCGAGTATCAGTTTTAACAATAGAAAAGGTGATCTGAGATATCTCATCATCGCTTGGAATTACTTTTCACACTTGCCGTTATACTCAAAAGTCTTTCTTAGGACTTTGAAGAATGAATCGCATCAGTCTGTGGCTCGTGAAAAGAACCTATTGAGTTTTGCGACTTGCCTAGCCAATCTTTGAATCTTATTTTTACTTTTAGGGGACTTCATATTAGTCAGTTATTTGATCTTGTCAGGGTTTGACTATATACCCATTTAGTTGATAATTCAATAAGGAAATTTTTTATCCCCCTTCAAATACACATTTCACAAGATTTAATTTGATTTGGTACTTCTCCATCACATAAAAAATTGGCTGAGATGATGGATGCGTTCTTCCACCTTCTTAATTTTTGTCAACATGTTATCACCATAAATTTCCATGGCCTTATAGATATGTTCTTTGATAACTTGGTTAACCAACCGCTAGTACATTGCTCCAGTATTTTTCAGCTCGAAAGGGGCATAATATTGTAGCAGTATATACTATGGATGGTTATAAAGGAGGTTTCTCTCTATCCCTTGATTATATTTTGATCTGATTATTCCCTAAGTATGCATCTATGAAATTAAGCCACGCATGCCTAGCAATGGGGTCGACTAACTAGTCGATTCGGGGTAACGGGTAGTGATCCTTCGGATATGCCTTGTTGAGATTGATAAAGTCAATGCACAAATGCCAGTTGCCATTCTTTTTCTTTACCATTACAACAATGGATAAGAAAATTGGATAATTTATATCCTTAATGAAATTAAATTTCATAAACTTCTATACCTCTTCCTTGATAGACATGTTTTTTCTCTGGAGAGAATACTCAGCATTTCTATTTCACTGGTTGAGCACCTTTGACGATCCTAAGATTATGGCAGAGAACATCTGGGTTAATCCCGAGCATGGATTTGTGGCTCCAAGCAAACATATTATGCCTCTATCATAAAAAATCTGCGAGCTCTTTCTTTGGACTCGGGTTTAAGGATGAACCAATCAGAGTTTTTCTCTCCAGATGCTCATCATCCAAGATTGCTGAATCTAGTTGCTTGGTTACTTCACCTATGACCAAGCTATCTTCATCTTGAGGTTCTAAAGTCTCGATCTGATAATTTTGTGTCAACTTCTCACATTCTTCAACTATTTTGTAGTATCACTCCCATACTACCACTTGACTTCCCTTGACATGACCAACTCTGTTGTGTGTTGGGAATTTCATGATATTATGAACTGTGGATTAAAGTTCTTTAAACTTTTTCAAATCGACCATGCCAAAAATGATTTTATAGGACGAGGCCACATTCTTGTCCAAGATAAAGAAATATATTATTTGTGTTTAAAAGGCCATCCATGTACTAACTGTGACTTCAAAATTAATGGTTTACATAGGGTATACTTTCTTTCCAAAGAAACTAATGAGTGGATGGTGATATACCTATAACCGCCTTTCGGACAATTTGAGATTTTTGAAACAATCATATAATAAGATATCTGCTGAGCTCCCATTATCCACCAAAATTCTCTAAACAACCCTCTCATGGACCAACATAGTCACAACCAACGAGTAATTATACGGGTACAAAAGTTCGGGCAAATCATCTTTAGAAAAACCAATAATTGAATAATCTTTATTTACCTTTCTAGGTCGATTCTCCACTTCCTCAACCATGATCACCTCATCGTTTTGTGCACAATATTTTTACTCGTTTAGGTATGTCTTCCTTTTTTCATAAACTATCACCACCGTTAGTGTCTCCTCTAGAAATGATGTACATTCCAAACGAAATCATGCCAACATTTTACATCGACGCCTTGGGGTTTTTAGGCAAGTCACTATTGCTGCCATCATATGAATCTTCATCATCGTTCCCATGCTTCTTGTCATCCATTTTGCAAGGAGACTTTGACCATTAACTTCTTGACTTTGGATCACCCTTTGTCTGGGTTGGTCGACCCAACTTGTCTATGTACTTGGCCAACTTTCCCCTCCTAATTATAGTTTTCATTTAATTTTTTAGAGCTAAACACTTATCAGTTGTGTGTCCATGATCTTTGTGAATGTCACACCACTTGCTCTTATCCCTCGTGCCAATGGGAGTCTTGAGCTTTTCTTGACATCCGGGTTCCTCACTTTCTCGGATCTCATTGATGATGCAATGTAATCCTACTATAAGAGGTGTGTATTCATCATATTTTTCTTTCGATATTACTTTAGTTTCTTTGAATTGTATTTATCCTTCCGGTCCGAGTTTCCTCCAACATCGAACTTGGTATAACCAAACTCCTATATAGACATTGCATCCTCTCCGTTCTTAATATTTCCTAACTTGGCTAAGATCTTGGCCATGGTGTTCAAAATTTCTTTCACTAATGCCCAGTAAAGTTTCCTAGACAGCAAACCACTCATAATTGCAATGATTGTTATTTTCTCACCATAATCTATCACCTCTAACTTCTTAGTGTTGAACCTGGTAATGTACTCTCTTATCGTTTTGTCGTCCTTCTGTGTAAAGCTTAATAAGTTAGCCACCATCTTTCCAGGTTTTGTGCTGAAATAGAAATTAATGACAATCAGGTCTACCAACGGCTCAAAACTAGTCATTTTCACCCTTGGGAGCGCAATGTACCGCATGTGGGCTAATTCAGTCAGAGTACTAGAAAAATCCCCGCGCCTTATCTCATCGGGATTTGAAATAATATTTGAAGTAGTGTGATAGTATTTTATGTGATGCATAGGATTACTGTTTCCATCATACCTTGGTATAATTACTAGGGCCTTGAACTTCGTTAGGATTGGATATATCATAATTACTGCAACAAAGGGAGACCATTGTACATAACCCCTCAGCAAAGGGGTTTTAGTCTTGATTAGAGAATGCAATCTATCCTCTAAATGTTGAGTGGACCCTTTCCATGGCTAGTCCTTTTCTATTTGTTCGGCTTATTATGTCTTCTTGGCTCATATATGACTCTTGGACGAACTCTCCCCAAGCTTGGAAGTGTTTTCGAATCAGTTCGATCCTCTCACACTATGACTATATCAAGATGATCATGCCACCTTCATAGTTTTAAATCTCTAACATTCTTCCCTGCGCTCCCTAAGCCCTTTGCACAGATGGACTCATACTACCTATGGGCCGAGTTAGTCAAAATTAGAACCTCTTCCCAACCTCGTAAAGGCACTTAGACTCTCCATCGAATAAGTCTGGTCATCATTGTAATCTGTTGACTAAATGGTTGAAGTCCTTTCGATCCTTTAAGATTATTTATCAGAACCTGAATCAGTCCTTCTCCCAAACCTACTTCCTTCAGCACGTGAACCCTGATCCAATTGTCACCCTTAGCTCTTAGATAGGCTCTGCAGGATTCCTTACAGGTTACCCAAACCAACGGGCATAGATGGAGGTATTCCCTCTCCAAGTCTAATGCTTTCTAGGTTTTAAAACATTCTCAATAGAATTTGACAGAAAACGGAGTATTGCAACAACAAGTAAATTGACTTACATGAAATGTAAATCTAAAAAATAAATGGAGAGATATAAAAGGAGATTATATAAATTACTAAGAATAAAATGATATCTCTTCAAAAAGACTCAACCCAGTTGAATCGGCTTGCATTTCACATGTTTGTTGGAATTAGGTATCCCCGAGCCCTAGAAATTAAAAATGGTGGAAAGCCACAATGGCATGTCGTTTCCCATAGTCGATGCCAATTTGTTTTCACTTATAATCAGTATACTTATTGTCTTATATTAATATACTATTATCAACAGATATACATATAAGATATATAATAATTTAAATATTTATCCTAGAGTAGACTGTAGAGATATAAGAGAG
This sequence comes from Sambucus nigra, assembly GCA_949130495.1. Taxonomy (NCBI): domain Eukaryota; kingdom Viridiplantae; phylum Streptophyta; class Magnoliopsida; order Dipsacales; family Adoxaceae; genus Sambucus; species Sambucus nigra. Next base: position 581,354,558 of record OX422211.1, on the reverse strand, counting down.
AGAGAATAAGAACCAGATTTACGTGGATCGGCCGAAAATGGTGCCTACATCCATAAGTGTAGTATTGATTGTATGTCTTACTTAGCAATCGCCACGGATGAGTAGAAAATACGAGATCCCAAGCTCTCTCTATAATTGGACAACATATCAGTAAGGATATATCTCATATATTACCCACATGTGGGTGGTGTGTGCTATATAGAGGCTGGTAGAGGAGAAAGAAAGAAGAAGGATACACGACTCACCTTTATAGGTTAGGTGAGTACACACTTTACATACATGATGAGAGAATAATCACAAGTTAGTTATTCGAACATAGGGAAGAATATTTTCATATCTTCCTCACATGCACGTGTATAAAAGTTCCTGATGTCATTACGTCATGAAGTACATTATTGCTATAATGGTGTTAGCTAACGGTGTCAACTAATGGGGTTAATTGTCATATTAATTATGGCGGAGATGTCCTCGATATGAGCCGAGTAGACTTTTAGCTTAGGCTAACCACATTCCCAATAGGCATGTGGGTTCAGGTGTCATGTTCTATGTGGTCCTTGAGTCATACCATATTTATTATATAATAGTACCTATTTATTTAACATTATATTTTATATTAACAAATGTTTATTCTAAACATTTAAATTTCTATCTTGCAACAGTTTACATGCATGTGAATTGTTGAATATGACAAAAATAGTCTTGTAAAAGACAATTATTGGTCCCTAATGATAATTCTTCTTATTAACCTTGTTAAATAAATGTTGTCTACGATCTTGAAATAGTATGGAAACTCTATGACCCATATTGATGTTTTATTTTATCGAGGTGTTTATGATGAACCATTTAATAATGACTTAAGATTATTGCATGCATTATGATAATTATGGACTAAGTGGGAGACTGATATAATTATATAAGTTATAATAATTCCTCATTCATCAAAGCTTAAGATCTTTATCTGGTAGCTCATACCATAGAGCGAAATGTTTTAAGTTATAATAATTCCTTAATGTGGTCCAAAATTAAATAATATTAAGATTCATGTTTGTTAATCAAATGGTACTCCTAATATCAAGAGTTAATGTCATTTAATATGGTTGATAAAATGGCAACATTGATTAATTAAGGATTTATGAACTCTTGGCTACCTACTATGATGGATGGTTTAGATTAAGTGAATGTTAGAGACTTAAAGTCCCACCCCTGCCTATAATAAGTGGTTGATTTTCATCATTCAGACACACTGAAAGAAAACATAACGAAATTATAAGATAAGGGAGATAAATCCAATATTCTCATAGAGGGGTTCAATTTTCTGTCAGAAAATAGCAACAAAATATTTCAATGTGTGAAGGAAAGATTTCAAGGTGCTAGGATCTAATACGCATTCAATATTTCGTCCAAATTCGAGAACACTATTATCATGGATGAAGGTATGTGTCCTTGATCGTTTTAGATAGGTTAACTTGTGATTTTCATGACATTTCAAGATCTTATAATGTAAAGAACAGTGACATGCTTAATTAGATAGTCAAATAATGTTTAGATGAATTCAACCTCGTTTTGTAGTTGGTGTTCTTTAATTAAATTATGATTTACATTTTCTTTATAAATTATTAATGCAAAATCATGACTAATTAGTTAGTGTACATATAAAAATTTTGAAAATATGTTTATAACTTCAAAAAAATGGGACTATTTATAGCATAAAGGCATAAATCCCTGAAAAATCGATTCATATCTGTAATGAACATGACTAACTTAGTAACAAATATTTTATATCGTATTTTTTGTCAAACTTTTGTGATGACCCCAATCTGCCTACGGTGGTTCCACCCCTGATGTTGATGATGTGAAAAGGAACTCTTCATCGCATTTATTAGAACAAGATATTGAAAGGAAATATAGGAATTTATAATGGTCATCATTTGGGGTGTTTATATGGTGCCTATCGCCTAATACACTAATAACATATATCTTTATTTGTTTGTGTGTACAATGAGAAATACGAAAGGTACACAACACTTCACATAATTAATAGTTGGTTAAAGAAGAATTCAAGAAGCGAGATCAATTTTAACACCACCAATACTTACAAGACCACTCCCATATCTTGGCATCAAACTCATCAAGATCTCATCCCCTGCAGCTCCCAAATCCTCCAAAAACTCATTTATCCCTAATCTCAGGCATTTCTTTATCTTCTTCACATCCTTACCTTTTGGGGACACATTCGCAAAACTCCCTACTAACTCACTTTATCTCGTCCTACTCTCAGCTTCATCTTCTTCATCTACATACACATGAAATTTCACTAACACATCTCTCTTCATCTCTATCCCATCTATCAGCAATATCTCCTCCTCCTCCTTCTTCTTCTTCTTCTTCTTCTTCTTCTTCTTCTTCTTATTATTATTATTATTATTATTATTATTATTATTATTATTATTATTATTATTATTATTATTATTATTATTTACCCTCTTCATGGTAAAATTCACAATTTCCTTTAGTGTTTTAGAGAAAACTTCATTAGTAGCAAAGACTAATGGGTCCGAGACAATATATATATATATATATATATATATATATATATATATATATATATATATATATATATATATATATATCACTCCTAGCCCAAGAAGAATAATTCTTCTTGAACTTCAATTGTGAGTTTTCTTTAACTTTAGTGTTGTATGTGGCTCTATATGATATTTTCAAGGAGTGGATAGGCTTGTTATTAATAATAAATGGTGAATTTTGTAGAGATAATGGCCAAGAAGACAAGTTGGAAGAGTGGTGGGGGGAGGTGGTTGGAGGTGAAAGAGAAGCCATGGACTTGTTTTGCAGTGTAACAAATAAGATAAAATATTCATGCTTATATTATCTAGTGATAATTTTCTACACATATTTTTCAATTCGAAAATATGAATGGAATATATTAATATATAAATAATGTATGATCTTGAAAACTAATGGTGTAGTAGATATGAGTGGTCAAGTTACTCCCACGTACCTATGGGCACAATAATTTTACTAGCACATGCTCAGCCACACGAGCCCATAAATGATGAAGTCATTCGATCAAGATAAGAAGAGTTATTCAACTCAACTACACATAACGACTGGCTACAATTATAGGAGAAAGACTTAACTTTTAGGGATAATAGTTAGTGGAGATTAGGATTGTCCTAAGAATCCTTGTAAATGTAAACAAACCTCGTATGGACGTGTCATGTAACACCGATCAGGACTAAAAATATGTCGGCTTGAATTTTCAACTATTAAAGAACAAACCCTAGCACCCAATGGAAGTACGAAAATTGCCAAACCGCATATATCATTGTCGTGTGTGTGTGAGATATCATTCTCCTTTACAATTAGTATTATTATTCTTGGGTTTGTGTGCATTGAATCTAACATCTTGTTTAAATTTACCAATTATAATTAGCGCCATTTTTAGGAACTATCTAATGTCCATTGACACTAGAAAACATTATGCGATGTCTCACTCACCCAATAGATATAACCAAAGTTACAATGACTAGGAGGGTCATCATTTGAGAAACCATAGCGATAAGGAGGGTCACCATCAGGGTTACGACAACTATAGTGACCAGGAGGGTCGTCATCCTTCTCCCGTGCCCCCAAGGGTTATATTATAGATTGGGGAATATCACCAATCACCTAGTTCGAATTATCATCCTTAGGAGGAGAAAATGAATGAGAAAAATGAACCCCTGTGATCTATCCATATCTCAAGGCTTATTAACACCTACGAAAAGCACCTTGGAGATGAGAAGGTTGCCACTAGGTACTAGAAAGAGCAGAATGATGCTCTTCAATAAAGTTTGGATAGGTTAGAGAGAGAAGTTTAAGGGAAGACGTGTAAATAAGACCATTGATATCATACTCTTAGTCCTTAGGCTAGCAGATCTCGTAGACAAGGAATGAGTCTCTAGTGTCGAAAATAATGTTCTCATCAAGAGAATTCAAAAGAAATGACACCTCACTTTAATGAGAAGCGAGGAGTAAAAGACCACCATGATTTGATAGGGAGGTAAGTAGACAGACACCCTACTCATCAAGGATCACGTTCGATCAAGGATCTTTCCATGAGAGCCCTTGTCAATGAGATGAAATCATCGTTTAGACTAAGCATTGAGGAGTTTGTGCCTCCTAAGAAATTGGTGGCTCCACATATCAAGATTTATGATAGGAAGATTGATCCCCCTGACCATGTTAGGTAATATCATCAAGATATGACATTGTGGAACAAGAATGAGATTTTGATGTGCTTCATATTTCCATTTAGGATTGGGGATGTTACTACTAAGTGGTTCAAAAAGTCGCCACACAAGTCGCTCACGTGATTTAAAGATATCACCACTGCCTTCACAACTAGCTTTATTACGATTAGGGAATCTCTTCTTATGATAAAAAAATTAGCCTCAGGAAATGCCCATGGAATATTCCAGAAGATATTGGGAAGTATATAATTAAGTGGAGGACTCCATCGAGAAAGTTATGGTAGCCTCCTTCAAGATTAGGTTATCGAGAAGCTCCATTCTCCATAAACTTCTCACTAAAAGGGAGGTTGTCACTATTGACGACCTCGTGGTGAGAATCGAGAAGTATGCCAAAGTTGAAGATGATGTCGTTGTATTTGTCCAAGAAGGCGATTGTCCAAAACAAACCAAAAATGGAGATAAATAAGGAGTACCATGAAAAGGAAGGATGAAATAGAATGGAAAAAAGAAAAAGAATGAAAAGAAGGGGATAAAACTCAAAAAGTGTCTCTAGTGCGTGTGAATATGGCTCAAGTTTAAGATGGTCACGTAAGTAATAATTCGAGAAAGTCGGGTATCGAACTGAGGGACTAAGACGTGAAGCGTAACGACTACTATGAAAGGCGACTAGACCTAACGATCGACTAACAAAAAGAAAAGGAAAAGATGATGATTGTTTGAAAGAAAATTCTAATGAACTGATGTAACCTAATTAATAAATGTGAACTAACTACGCATGCAAGGACAACACCTTTTTTATTTAAACGATATATGAAAAAAATGGTATTGGAATACACTCCCCCGAACCTTCAGAAATTATGTTAAGGATAAAACTTTCACAAAATTTAATATTTAATTATAAGAAAACTTTTATTTCATCTAAGAATTATATATATGGGAATTTTACTCCTCACAATACATAACCAAAAAATAAATTCAAAGTGCGAGACAAAATTGTCGACACGCATATCGCATCCTTAAATACTCCGGTTACCTAGGACAAACAAAGTTAAAAGAGATACAACACTTGTACTGAAAAATTATCAAACCTCTAATTAATTATCTAATTTAGTTACGATTTTATATCCTTACATAACACCGAAGTTGGGTTCATGTATCCCAACTCGCTAAAAACCTAGTCGGACATGAGGAAATTACGATTAAACATGGATGCTACATCACATGGATTCATATTAACATAAAGAATGCAAACAAACATATATAGAATCGCTATAGCAAGATAATCAATAAGTATAAACTAGAAAAATAATAAAACTTGAGAGAAAAGAAAGAAGAATACTTATATTGAATAATTTGAATGCAAATAATGAAGAACGTGAAATTTTTATGAAAATTTTTTCTCCGATGTTTCTCTCCTCCTTCTCTCTCTAAAATTAAGTTAAAACGAAAGTAATGTATGTCTAATCTTAAGTTACAACTCATTGGATTCGTTTTGGAAGAGTCCTAAACTCATAAAACTCATTATCTAAAAACTAGTACAAAAATAAAATTCCCGCATCTGACTAACTGAACCGGTTCAGCTAGGGGTGAACCGGTTCGACCCTTTAACTTTATGAATTTACTCTTTTATCCATGGATTCTCTTCTCGACTTCGAACACTTGTAACTTCTTAATCATAACTCGAAATTCAGTTTTGTTTCTTCACGTGTTCTCTTCGATTCAAGATCTTCAACATTCCTTTAGGCCTTGCCCTCGGACTTTGGCTGCAAAATTAGTATATATCCTTTGAACTTCCTTTCCTAATTTTCTATACTTATTCCGATTTCTCTCATGCAATCACTTGCACGAAATACTTGTAAAACACATGAGAAATACATAAAACAAGAAATACTCACTGGAAAGGGTTAGTAGCATGAATACGACATAAATCCAATCTATTTAAACCGCACTGGACCATAAAAATACCTATATTATGGGGTAAATGTGAAATATTTATGTCAAATCAAAACCCTTAACCTAGGACGTTGCTCGTCCCGAGCAATGTAAAAGAGTAAAAGTATGAGAAAAATAAACTTCCAAAAACTTTATTAGGATAGAATGTTTCACGGGAAAGCGATAGCCTTTAGCGTATGTAATAAGCCGTTAAACCCCTAGGCTACACTAATAGTACAAGAGGTGTCTCTTTAGGGTTTGCAGTGAATTTACCCACAAAATTCATTTTTTGACTCAAGAAAAAATTATCAAAACAATTAAAAATCGTAAAATTTTTAATTGATTAAAAATAATCACTTTAAATTTTTATTCAAGAATCTCAATTCATAAGTGTGTGTGTGCGAAGCCGAAAATTAAACCGCTAATATACATCGATTGATCATTACGCTACGTTTATGAAAATTCATTTTGATTCAAATTATCACGGGATGCTCTCAGAAACCAATCTCTCAAAATGCGAATATTTTCTCTCAGTGTGCGTGATATAAAGAATAAACAAAATGGAACATGAATTCACGTACAAAAATTAAAAGATGAATTTTTTATGGTGAAAAGATCTCATCAACGGGTTTCAGTAATTGAAAAAAGGGAAACATCATCTTTTATTCGCACCAATTAATCTCTCTTACTACCTTTTTGTGTTTTAGCTCTCCACGTGGTAATTAATTTCATTATTCGGACTCGATTAGGAATTTTTCGGGTTATAAGGTGTCTAGGGAAAAATAGGAACGATTGGGAATTTCAGAGTTGGAATTTTTTTTTGATATCCGTTGGCACTTTTTTGGGCATTTGCTCATATTCCTTTTTTTTTCCTCATTTTTTCGATTTTTTTTCTATTTTTGCCGAGCATTTTTCTGTATTTTTCTTTCCCCTTCTTATTGCACCATTTGGACTTGATTAATGGATTTTTTTATTTTCACAACTTCAGGCTAATTGGGTTTTTGGGTTGTCAAACAAAAAGCAAAAAATTTATTTGGCTCAATGTGGTTAGCAAAAGGATATTTATTACTACATTTTATGGCTAATGTTTTTGGGTAAACAAACGATGGCTTAACTCCGTTTACTCATTATTTTACCATATGTGTCTCGAGATTGAATTTAATTTAGAGATATTTTTAACGCACTTTTAAGATAACATCTCGATCATTTCTCATAACAGATCAAAATAAAAATTTAGAGATCTGCAACGACTTATTTAAATGTTGAATCGAACGTTGAGTTCACTATTAACTCGAATTGGTTTAAATACTTGCAAAAATCGATAGGCTTGAAATCTCACCGAGTTAATAAATCTCCACAGTTATTCGTAAAGTCGTCAATTTTTGCTTAATTTCCATCTTTGGTCAATTTTGGCTTAGTGCTTTCATTTTGTACAAATTGAGACTTTAAACAGAAATTTTAATGATATTTTCGAAAAAATTAAATTCCAATTTTTATTTGTGTTAAAGAAAAATATTTTTGACTTTTTTTGAAAATTTTAAATTTTTTTGAAATTTTTATAATTTTTATGGAATTTTTGACATTTTTCAATATTTGTGGGTATTTTGAAATTTGTAAAGTTTGAAAGATGCACTTGTTGCTCCCCCTAACTTAGACTTTTGCATGGTCCTTAATCAAAAGGACTAAAATCTAAATAAGAAAAAGAAAGAGTGCGAACTAGAAATAAGCAAAATTTAAAATACAATTTTTTTCATTAAAAGCAACATGAGAATTACAAAAGAAAGGAGCATACACAATTCTTACAAGATAAGCAATGAAAGAAAAAAGAACTACATAAAGAAACCCATAGGAACTAATATGACGGATCGGGTGCATTGGGATCATAAGCATATGAATCATAGTAGAAATTGGGACCCTTTGTAAATGATTCATCTCCGCTTGTAGTGGACCATTATGCTTGAGTCACATTCGTAGGCGCGATGATCATCTCTATATTCGTTGACAAACCCATCAAACTGAGCCTCCAAATCATCAATTCGACAGTTTATAACCGCATATTGGTAGGTGCCTTCATAAAAATTGGGCTCAAAGTCAGAGTCTCCCTCACTTTCTTCCCCTCCCTCTTCTTCTTGCACATCTTCACCATCCTCCTATTCCTCCATCTCGACATCCTCAAAAATGGGAGGAAGGGGGTGGACATTCCTCAATTTTCTCGCACTACGCTCGATAGATAAAGCATTGATAGGCTTAGGAAGGCGTGTGGTAGTGCCTCTTAAGGAAGATACATTTTTCCCTTTTTATCAAAGGCAGCGACAACTATCTCTTGGAGGTATAAGTGGGCTAGACTTATTTGACTTTGTTGGTCGAGGAGTTGGTAGAGAAATGTTCCATGGCCGAGAAGGATGGTGGAATTGTTGGTAGTTTGGAATATGGTACCACAAACGATAAGGTGGGCATACCTAATATGCTCGGGAAGGCGGCCCACTAGGAAGGTATCCGTAGTCCATTCTTCCTCGAGTGCCCACCTTGCAGAACATTCTTGCTTGGAGATAAGTGGGGAGGTGTTGGGATAGGTGTGTTGAGGGTTAATAAGCACCCTCGCCTCCCGCATTTTACGTTGAATGATGGTAAAGGAAAGAGGCACCCTCTTTCCATGGACTCGGGCTTCATATAGACCTTGTTTCTTCCGGACAAGGGTCTCGTAGAAAAGGCGCACATTGGTGTCGTCTACGATGGGGGATGGAGACCCCAAGAAATGACACCACCCAAAATGATAAAAAAAAGTGCGGTCACTTCCATGGGAAGGTCATCCCATAAGACTTTCCTTTCAATGAATTTTTTTTGGGTGGTTCCGAAATGGGCGTGAACCCAATTACTTTCTTGGCATGACCGAAAACATTTATTTTCACCTTCATCGATGATGTCAACGAAATCGTATTTCGTATTTTGAGACATGCTTGAAAATGATTAGAAGGGATTTTTAGGAGAACACTATGGAGGAGAAGATGAGATTTTATAGGTGTAGGAAAAATGGTGTAGGGGAGGGGTGGTATTTATAAGTGGTGAGAGGGGGGAATTTAGTGGGAAAATGTGGGAATGTGAATGATTTTTGGTGGGAAGAGGTGGAGAGGGATGAATTTGGGGTTTAGGTGTGATTAAAGGGAGTGAAAAGAGTTGGAATTTCAAAGTGGAGGGAAGTGAGAAGGGGGAATGTATTTGGTGAATGAATATGAAGGGAAAAATGGAAGAAGGAAAAAAATTTAGAAGCAGGTCTGGCGAACCAGTTTGGTCCTGGGGAAAACCAGTTCAGCTAGGCGAACCGGTTCGGTCCTAGGGCGAACTGCTTCAGATAAAGATTTTTCCCAAATGTATTTTTGACGTTACTTATCCTAGGCTAAGTGTGGAAATCCTCATTTTCTCTCTCGAAGCACTCCTAAAACTATCCTTTCACCTTTAGGCACCGGGTAACCTTTCCATTTCATAATGTACGTTCACTCGGGCATTGTGAGGCTAAAATTTGGGCTTCTACCTCCTTCTAATGCGGACTCGAAGGACTCTCTAACACCCTAAAAACACTATAATATACAATAAAATCACCCCATAAGCGTCGGGGGTGCGACGACCTTTCTCTCATGCTCTATCATCCCCGTAGGTGGAGTTTGGCAACCAAATCATGTCAGCTTCCTCAACAAATGCCTCGAGATAGGGATTTAGGCGTTTTCCATTAACCTTAAACACAATCCCCCCTTCGGATTTTCTAGCTCTATCGCACCGTGGGAAAAACACTTCTTTTATGACGAACGGTCCATTCCACCACAAACGTAACTTGTTGGGAAACAAGTGTAGTCATGAGTTGTAAAGAAACTCCCTTTGGCCTAAACGAAACTCCTTCTGATGGATAGTTCACTCGTGTGCGAGTTCATCCTTTATTTTGATATATGTGCGCTTTCATACGCATCATTGGGAATTTCCTCCAACTCATGCAATTGAAGTTTTCTGACTTCATCGGATTTATCTAAGTTGTAGTTCAACCTCTTAATGGCCAAATATTCTTTGTGCTCTAACTCGATAGGGAAATGGCAAGGTTTTCCATAAACAAAGCAATATCAGTACATTCAGAGGGGGTTCTTATATGCGATCTGATAAGCTCATAGCACATCGATTAATCGAGTAGACCAATCCTTTTGGTTAGAATCCATGATCTCTTCAAGAATTTGTTTGATCTCTCGATTAACTAGCCTGACTTTCTCATTCATTTGGGGTCGATAAGTTTCCCCAACCTTGTGGATGACTCATTACTTTCTCATTAATTTCTCAAACAGCCAATTGCAAAAGTGTGTGCCGTTATCACTAATAATTTCCTTTGAAGCACTGAAGTGAGATAGTATGTGTTCATGAATGAACTTTATCACCACCTTATTGTCATTTGTCCTCGTAGTTATGGCCTCGACCCATTTTGACACATAGTCTACTGTGACGAGGATGTATAAGAAACCAAATTAGGAAGGTAAAGGACCCATGAAATCGAATTCCCAACAGTCTAATATCTCAATGACGAGAATAGGGGTCAACGACAACATGTCTTATCGAGTGATGGATCCTATTCTTTGGCACCTGTCGAAAGATTTGCAATGGGAATTTAGATCCCAGAAAATTATGGGCCAATAGAGACCACTTTAAACAATTTTAGCGTCTGTCTTTGTCATGGAAAAGTGGCCTCCACAAGCTTCCAAATGACAAAAATAGATGACACTAGAATCTCGTCATTCGGTACACACCTCTGGATTATTTGGTCAGAGCAATATTTAAACAAATATGGATCGTAAGAAAAAAATATACACTACCACATAAGAAACTTCCTCTTCTCTTGCGGTGAACATATCCATTTAATAAAAAATATTTTTTGGCACTCCTCCCAAAAAAAATAATGCATTCAACAATCAATTCATATACAATTAAATAATATTGTAACTATGGAGTTAACAATTCAAAATAAAGCATGGTGCTACTCTAGTTAATTCATAAATGATATTAAACATTCATAAATAAAACTAAAGTGCCACTATAATGTCAATATCATAATATGATACAATTTGGATACAAATAGTATTGTTAAGGGACAATATAATATGAGTTACATTGGTCCCATGACTATGCGTTTAGTTCTTATGAGTTACATTAGTCTCGTGCGAGGTCTTCATGCCTCTTATGGGACATTTTGGGGATTATTTTGGGTTTTTGCCCTCTAACGACATGTTTTTAATCCTACGTCTAAATATTTGCAAATTATCTTCATATTCTCAAACTCGGAGTCATGTGGTTATGCGGTCAGTTTCTTTAAGTTACATTGATCTCATGCAAGGTGTTCAAGTCTAGAGCTGTCAACGGGTCGTGTTAACGGGTTAACGTGTGAAAACACCCTTAACCCGTACACGACCCGTTAAGACTAACGGGTCCAATGATAATACCCAAACACGGCCCGTTAATATTAACAGGTACATGACCCGAACCGTTAACACCCGTTAATATTAACGGGTCTAAATGGGTAACGGGTTGGGTGACCCATTTATACCCGTTAATATCCATTAATACCCGTTAGTACCCGTTAATACCCGTTAATATCTGTTAATACCCGTTAGTACCCGTTAATACCCGTTAATATCCGTTAGTACCCATGTAATATTAGTTCGAGTCACACGACCTAATAAAACCTGGTACCACTAACGGGTGATAATGGGTATAAACGGGTGTAATCGTGTAAGAGTACAAACCCAAACACGACTCGTTATGATAACGGATCTACCGTGTTGACCCGTTAATGACCCAAACTCGATAAGACTAAACCCATTAACTTATAATTTTGTGTCGTGTCATGTTATCGTGTCGTGCCTCATTTTGCCAGGTCTATTCATGTCTCTTATGGGGCCGTTCAGGGGTTATTTGGGGTTTTTACCCTCTAATGGCATGTTTTTAGCCTAATTCTAGATATTTACAAATTATAATCATATTCTTAAACCAGGAGTTTCTTAATAATGCGATCAGTTTCTAAGAGTTATATTGGTCCCGTGCAAGATGTTCATGTATCTTATGTTGTCGTTTGGGGGCTATTTTGGGTTTTCCATCTAATGGCATATTTTTAAGCCTAAGTCTAGATATTTTCAAATTCTTGTCATATTCCCAAACCAGGAGTCCCTTGACTATATGACCAGTTCCTACGAGTTACATTGGTCATGTGCGAGGTGTTCATGCCTTTTACGAGGCCGTTTGGTGGTTGTTTTGGTTTTTTTTCCCTTTAACGACATGTTTTTAGGCCTAACTCTTGAGATTTGAAAATTCTCATCATATTCTCAAATCGGGAGTTCCGTGACTTCACGATCAATTCCTACAAGATAAACTGGTCCCATGCAATGTGTTCATGCCTCCTATAAGACCATTTGGGGGCTATTTTACATTTTCACCCTTAACCTGTATGTTTTCATGTCTAAGTCTTGATATTTGAAAATTATCATCACATTCTCAAATTGGGAGTTCCATGACTACGTGGTCAGTTCCTATAAGTTACATTTGTCCCGTACCTCTGATGGGGCCATTTGGAGGATATTTTAAGTTTTCTCCCTCTCACGACATGTTTTTAAGTCTAAGTCTAGCTATTTATAAATTATCTTCATATTCTTAAACTCGGAGTCCCATGACTATGCCTCTAGTTTCTATGAGTTACATTGGTCTCTACGAGGTGTCCATGTGTCTTATGGGTCCATTTGGGGGAGTTTTGGGGTGTTCGCCGTCTAACGACATGTTTTTTATGCCTATGTCTATACACTTACAAATTGTAAGATGTGGGTTCTTCAAAACTATTAGTATTAAGTGGGGCGTAACCCCTTATCAAGATCGGGACTAACACCGTTAGATATGGAGTATAGGTCAGAGCCACATGTGAATTAGAGACAAAGAGATTCAATATTCAAAGTCGCACTAAAGAATATATTGACATGATAAACATATGGCAAACACAATAAATGAATGGGACCAGCAGGTAGCGTGGTCGGATGGAGAAATAAGAAGCAGTCTAGGCACAATAAAGACAAGGCAAAAACTTCAAGCTCAGTTAATGCTCAATGATGGGCGCATTGAATGTGTATGGGAGTTAATGCTCTCGCGAGAGTTCTGTGGTATAAGGAAAATTGGGCAGCATTTCTAGGCTCTGGATTCTCTCTCTTTGATTTGTTTGTTTTGGTCTCATTTATATCTAGGCTCTGGATTCTCTCTCTTTGATTTGTTTGTTTTGGTCTCATTTATATGGAGGGAGAGGTCGCTCGAGTCAGTATGCCCTCGATCCCTTTGGACTGGTGCATTAAATGCATGAGATACTACATTTAATGCATGGGATCTGTTAGTTTTGGCGAGAAAACATCATTTTGGTTGGAAGTATTGAAGTCATTAATGAAGGATATGACTTGTTAGCTTGAGGCTTACTCTAGGATGGCTATATGGTCAGATTTGGTGAACTAGACCTGCCATCCTAAGGATAAAGGCACTTGAGTGCTGTATTCTTGAGTTCCTAAACGTCAGACGTTATGACGCCAGGAAGTGGTTCAAACAGTGGCTATTATTTGGTATTAAGTCACATCAGGCAGGCAGGCTGGCGTTGAAAGTACCTCGAGGAGGTGATCTCAAGGGGAAAAGTATTTAGAGAGATCAAATGACTCGAGGAGGTTCATTCAAGTGGGTAAGGAATGAGTAGGCTCGAGTGACATTTGTCATGAGTGAAGTTTTGTCCAAGTGTGCCAAGTGGGTTGGTAATAATTCCCAACGTTTCCTTATTCTTAATCCTCCAAACCATGTCCCTGCGAAGTTCCCAGGAGGAGGTTGCTTGATAGAGCATGAAATCCCTCCCATGCCCTGTCAGGCATAGTCCCTCATGGGTACCAAACAACCTCACTCAACGTTATACATTCATAAGATAAAGTACATAATACAACATTATATTTATTATTACAAACTATTGTCATCCGGGTGACTTCTGTTCTTCAAACTAGGCCCTTCGAGCCAGGTCTGTTGGAGGCCCTTTGAGGTTGAACGTTGCGGGATACTTACTCGTATAGAGTCTTCGAGTTGGGTCCTACAAACCACCCGTATGGAGAATCTTAGAAGTGAGATCGTTCGACGTCCTTCTTTTTGAACAATCAATTCTCTTGGCTAAGTTAATCATCCATGTGGAGGGGGGAACTCCCCACATTTGCCCCTTCGTTGAGATATTTGTTTATTTAATGAAGAAATATTTGTACGAAACCTTCGTTCATATATGATTTTCTTTCTTGGGGAAAATGAAAAGGTTTATTCAAATTTCCCCTAAAGCTCTTGGTTCCCCAAGGTAGACAAGACCCCAGGCATGTCTCATTAAATACAATTATCGTTTGCATTTTAGTGCGTCACACATGGCAGCGCTAGGGCGAGCGCGTGCAGATGACACGACCATTCGACACGTCATTCCCCAAATCATCATCATATCAAACTTTAGTCTTTTGTGACCACGCGCATTTGGCAAACATACCAGCCATATAGTTCTGAAACGCCATCATTACACTTTTCCAAACGTCACTTTTATTGTCGTCTTTTGGAATTCGTGTTGCCCCTATAAAAGGGGATGCACCTTTAGTCCAAACTCACCTTTGCGTTTAACTTTTTGAGTTTAAGCTTTTCTGTGAGAATTTATCAAAGAAATGCTTGCCATCTTCAACTTCTTAACCCCATTTCTTCCATTATCTTTTATTCTTCTTTCTCTCATATGATATGGCACCAGTAAAGAGAACTTTTTCTGTCAGGGGTGCCTCTCCTTCCACCCAGGCACGACAGGCTCAGTGGGCATGGTACCGTCGTGCCCCTTACTTTGGGGAAGATAATCATTTCTGGGCGATGACAGAGCGATTTCCCAGTGCTTTGGTGCCAATTGAGGAGCCAAACTTGCTGATGAACGAAGGTGAAGACGCTGAAGATTTTGCTTACATCCCTATCGCTACTGTTACCCATTTCCGTATAGATCACGGTGATTTCCCCTATTCCAAGGTGGAATTTGAGGCATCCTCTGGTGCCAGTGAAGGGTTGGGCCCTTGGACGGAGTATATCCATGCAAAGTACTCGATTCAACTGGCCCTCGTAAGTTTGTCTTATTCCATATGGTTGGGTGACCTTACCTTGGCCAAACATAACATCGCTTTACAGCTGTTAGTGTCCAGGTGGAGCCATAGGTCTCACATCTTCGTGGCCGCCTGAGGGGAGTTTACTGTTACCCTGGAGGATGTGTGAAAACTGTTGGGATGGGAAGCTATTAGATTTGACACCTTTTTTAAGGAGGCTATTTCCTGCGAAGGAAACTCTAAGGAACGAATTAGAGGCCGTTGTGAAGGATTGCATGGTCACTTACAACAAGTGTACCTACTCTGAGGTCATCCGCTACTTTTACTTAATTGAAGAGAAGGTTGTCATTAGAACCCGTGAGGATGCTAGGGAGAACCCTCGAGGGAAAACAATTTTGAGCAGCCTCCCATTGGGAAATGCTATGTGTTAAAAATTGAGCTGGCGGGGTATATATGGGTGATGCTGTTGAAGGTATACCTTCCGGGTAAGCCCCACGACTGTCCTCGTAAGGACCTGATCAACCTGGCCATTCGAATGGCTTGTGGTGTAAAGATCCCTCTCGCAGCCATTGTTCTTGGATCTCTACACACTTGGTTAGATCGTGTGTCTGCAGACTCCGCTCGAATCGTTGGTAGGTTCGATGTGTCTAACTATGCCAGTAATATTCTTTTGACTGCATTCCTCTATGCTCATTTCAAGGATTATGCCCCCGCTGGCCACTTCCCTGATTCACAAAATGTAAGAGTCCCCCGTATTTTCTATTAGAAGAATAAGAGTGTGAAGAAACCTCTGTTAGCTCTGATTGACCGAGCTGAGCGATTCAATCCTCACCCTTATCTTGGGGTAAGCCAGTTTTTTACCAACAATTTCTTTGGTGAAGAGGAGCATCCCATTGTTCCTATCGAAGAAGCCCTTGCCAGAAATTTCCCCGAGCACGGTGTCCCCCTGTTGTTGATCCCTTCCTATTTGCCTTCATATACTGAGTGGTCATCATTTTACTCTGTTTATAGCCCCATCGGGTAGCCATGCAGTTTGGCTATTATTAAGGGGCCCATGTTAAGCCATTTCACCAGAGAGAATCCCACCAATTTTTCATTTGCTTGTTCTAATTTCCTTACTTCCACAGTTTCCAGTCTGTGTGCCCCTTACCCTGCTAACCCCGTAATCCCGAGTAAAAGAGCTCGAGGAGGAAGATCAGCGATGTACATCAATGTGTTCTGGCAGAACCAATTGGTTCGTTTCCAAACTAACCTTCGAAGTTGAGAGATTTTCGCCCACTGAGTTGGGTTTGAGAAACTGCACCACCCAATCATCTATTTTTCCCCTCAGTACAGCCAATACCAATGCTCCCCCCGATTTGCCTCCCATAGAGACTGTGGATCAGGTGGTTGTAAAGAGAAATAGGGCCACTCAGTCCTCCATTATTCCGATCGATGTTACCCCTGGTCCTTCGAGGCCGGTTGGAATGATCGAGTCTCCTCGCGCTTCTTCAACTGGTGTAGCAGTTAGGGCCACTCAAAAGGCACCCTTGAAGAAGCTTAAAACCATTCCACATCCTCCATTGGCCTCTACTCCTGACCCAAATATTTCCAAACCATTGAGCTAGATGGTGGATCATCTCCGCTAGACTTGGGAACATTTTAGTGAAGAAGACCGGGCTTTAATGTCAGCCGAGATGTCTACTTGTGGGTTTTCTTATGACCCCCAATCTACTGAGGGTAGTAAAAAGAGGAAAGTGACTAGTCCCCTCAAGCTTGTGATGGAGGAGTGCGGTTCCAGTGAGGAGGAGATTGCTGAGGAGCATTTTTCTGGTGGAGATGTTTGTGAAGATGATGATGAGGAATGAGAGGAGGAAGAGGAAGAAGAAGAATAAGATGAGGAAGAGGAAGAGACTGCCTTAGTACGTAGGTGTAGGTTAAGGGTGATGGTTTCTTCCTCGAAACCTGCCTTGCCCACCCAAGATTATGAAATAGTTGAGGATGTGATGGAAGAAGAGGTAAGTCTCTTAACATCTCTTACTCTAAATGTCCTCCTTTTGTTTATTCCTTCTCATGTTAATGGCCTCGGTTTGTTTTAACTTGA
This sequence comes from Sambucus nigra, assembly GCA_949130495.1. Taxonomy (NCBI): domain Eukaryota; kingdom Viridiplantae; phylum Streptophyta; class Magnoliopsida; order Dipsacales; family Adoxaceae; genus Sambucus; species Sambucus nigra. The sequence continues at coordinate 581,337,156 of OX422211.1, read as the reverse complement.
TCTTTTCTTCTTTCAGGTTGGTGTGCAGTTTGATGCGCATGACGGTGCAGAGGAAAATCTCCCTCTTGAAGCAGTTGCCCCTACTGTTTCTCAGGTAGTCACCCATTTCCCCTAGGGGCAGTTGTATCTGATACTTCATCTAATGGAGGCTATTCCCCTGACCTTTCTTTTTTGCGCGAGCAGGCTAGCCTTAAGAGGGATATGACTTCGGCGAAAGTTTTTGAAGTTGTGCCTGTACCTGTTGTTGCTGTGACTTCGATGCCTATGGTAAGCCTTTATTTTCTGCACTTATCTCCCCCTTTTATTTCTCCCTCGATTGTTCTGATTCAATTTCTTCTTTTATTTCCTTCTTTAGGCTCCCACACCCATTTTAACCGTCCCCGTGGTGCCTCCACCTTCGAATGATCAAATGCTTGTTACTTTATTCGGGCCTTCGATTTCAAACCCAGAAGGTGTTGAGCTAGCTAAAGTTACCCAAGTAGAGGGTGATCAAGAATATATTTTTGAGACAGTAGAGATTAGGCATGAGAAGGTTGCTGAGGTTGGGGAGAATGTGATTGCCCTTCAAAGTCATCCCCCCTTGGTGGCCCCCGAGGTGGTTGAAGAGGAGGACGTGGTTCAGATGGCCACTCGCGAGTTTATCGAGGAGCGATAACCTGAGGTATTTCCACTCTTATATTTACCTTCTGTATGTAAATATGTTAGCTTTAAAATCAAAATCTCGCATAATCGCAGGTCACACGGGTCTAGTCTTATAGACATAAATCTCCCATAACCGAGGGTCATGCGGGCATAGTCTTATATGCATAAATCTCCCATAACCGAGGGTCAGGTGAGCCTAGTCTTATAGGCATAAATTTTCCATAACCGAGGGTCAGGCGGGCCTAGTCTTATAGGCATAAATATCCCATAACCGAGGGTCAGGCAGACCTAGTCTTATAGGCATAAATCTCCCATAACCGAGGGTCGGGCGGGCCTAGTCTTATAGGCATAAATCTCCCATAACCGAGGGTCAGGCGGGCCTAATCTTGTAGGCATAAATCTTTAAGTTAGCATAGTATATATTTTTTCGTGCTTTCCTTTACCTTTGTTTCTAACTTCAACTGTTTGTTGCATTTCAGGTGGAGGTCGATCAACTAGCAACTCATAGGCTCGAAGTGGAGCCTATTGTTAAGGAGTTAGTTCAAGGACCAATAGTTCTTTGGGCGGGGAATGTGTACTTGGTGATACTTATGCACCACGCATTCCTCAAGTGTAAGCAAGCACTAGTGCTTCGCATACCCGATGACCATCTTCCAATGATAGCATTTTCAGTATTCATCCGCCTAAGGCATCCCCCGAGGTGGTTGTGCGATAAACTTTGGCCAGCTTCCCCTATGTTCTGACTGAAGATCCCCGTTAGTTAATCGAGCAGTTGCTAGCTCACTTTCGTTCGACTTTTACTGTTCGCTGTCTGCATCCACTTCCTGGGATGATGGCTGGCCAATTCTTTGGGCTCGCGATGGTATTAGAGGACATTCTCAACACCCCCTTATGTCCCTTATCCCTGACACTGTCAAAACTTTATTGGGTAGGGTTAATGCATTAACTAATTATGGTTTTTCCATGACATGGATGGTGGAGTTGGTGCGGAGTTTAAAAAAGAGCGATCTTCCCAGCATCTATAACCGCCTATAGAATTCCCATCACGAGCAGGTGGTTGTTTCTGAAGAACTTGTGGGTCTGGAATCCCAGTTGGTGGTGACTGAGCAAGCGGTGCAAAAGGCTCGCGAGGCAGTTGCTCGTGCGGAGGCACAGTTGGTTGAAAAAGAGTAGGAGTTGGAAACCATCTATCAGGCCCAAGAAAGTCACCAGAAGAATCTAGCTGACCTTATTACAGAGCAGAGCCAACTTGAGCAGAATCTCCCCCCACATCACCACCGGCTATTTGGTTCAGAGAATCTTCACTTTATTATGGATGACCCCTAGCTTCCTTATCCAGTGTTTATTTTATTGGTCTTTCCCTTTTCTGTGAACTTTTGAGTTCTTTTTCTAACTTGGTTGTAACCACAATGCTATTATTTATTTGAAATAAAGAAACATTGGCAACTCTGGTGTTTCCTTTCCTTTCTATTCTTTAATTGATTATTAACTATGCTTGCACATCAATGCTAATTAGCTCAAATATAATAAAGGGATCAATCGATGAGCTTGTGAAAATAAAATATTGATCTAGCATATGCCTCCTGAATTTTGCTTTTGACTATATTAAATGGGCGAGCCTAATTGATTTAAAGCGTACATCTATGGTTTATCACAAAAAAAAATTCATTGAACAGGAGTGACAGGACATACATTCAGATGTAATAAATCTTTATCCACTTGCTGTTTAATTTGAAAGTCATATTAGCTTCCAGCTTAGATATCTCACAGTAGCCCGAATCATGGGTTGCTCGAACGATATAAGGCCCTTCCCAGTTTTTTTCGAACTTTGGTAGCAACAAGCCTCTTGTGAGCCTTATGCAAGCTTTTAGAACCAAGTCTCCTTATTTGAACTTCCTTGGCCTCAACAATTAGTCATTGGATAACTGCTTCCTATATATCTCGAAGTGTCTCGCGACATTATCCCTATGTTCCTCTAAGGCTTCGAGTTGTACATGGCGACTGCGAGGGACCATAGCACTTCTTAGGTTTTAACGAGCTGAAGGTACCTCGACTTCGAATGGAAGAACAACTTCTTCCCCAAATACCAGGGAGAATGGTGTGTACCCTGTTGGTTTTCTCTTCGTCATTCGATAGGCCCATAGAACTTTGAGGATCTTGTCATCTCATGTGCCGGGGAAGTCCTCTAGCATCTTTCCCAAAATATTCACCAGCGTCTTGTTGGTAGCTTCTGTCTGCCCATTACATTTTGGGTAGGCCACTGTTGACTTGTGATGGATGATGGAGTACTTTTCTGTTATCAAGTGCACTTCGCTATTCACGAAGGGAGTACCATTGTCCGATAGAAACACCTTTGGGATGCTAAAGCGGCAAATAATGTATTCCTTCATAAATCGAGCTACTACTCCCGCAGTGGATTTCTTGAGTGGTATGGACTCTACCCACTTCATGAAACATTCTGTGGCTACTAAAATCCATATCTTTCCTTATGATGAAGGGTTGATGGCCCCTACCAGATCGAAGGCCTAGGTGTGGAATGGGAATGGTGTAGATAAAGAGTGCAGGTCCACTGAAGGAGCATGGATCATATTCCCGTGTAGTTGGCAGGCTTTGCACTTTCTAACAAAATCAACTGAGTCTTTCTCCATCGAAGGCCAGTAATAGCCTAAGGTCATTAGTTGGTCGTAAAGTTTGGCTCCCCCAATGTGACCTGGCTCGTGATCTTACTTCAACACCTCTTCGACCTCTCTACCTCTTATGCACCTTAGGGTCCTGTCGTGATAGCCTCATCGGTACAGCCACCCATCTTGCACGAAGTACCTCGGTGCTAGCCTCCTTATCTTCATAGTATCCTCTTTATATACTGGCATTACTCCGTTTATCAAGAAGTCCATGTAGGGTTGTCTCTAGTCTTGCGGTTGGTTAATGAAATTGCACTCTGTCGCTTGATAAAAAAGGCAGCACTTCGAGCACTCTCTTTGTATTGCGGCGGCTTCTTATCTCATCGAGGGCCAGTAGTACCCCGCCCGTTGTATCCTTCTGTATAGAGGGATCTCGGTGGTCTCACAAATATTCTCATGTACTCCAATGAATCTTCTCTTAGCCTCTGTAGGGTCCACACACCTGGACAACCAACCCCCTTTTTTTTTTAATATAAGTTTCCCCTGGCAACAAAGTATTGTGATGAGTCAACCAAGTTAAGTGTTCCTTGCCCTCTTTTGAGCTTCTTTCTGATTTTACCTCTCTATTCATCTTTGTCTTCTAATGGCAGCATCTCAGGTACCGTCGAGGGGGAAGTTCTCTTTGTGATTCGGACCACGGTAGATTCTCCGTCAAAGGCATTATTTTGCGCGATGGTGGCATAGGCATCCCCACACCTGTCATCATTTGGGGATGCCTTTTTATCTTTACCACCTCAAACTGTCCCAATAATCTCTGGATGATCATGCAGTAAGGCTCCAACCTCATGTGCTTCAATGTAAATTCCCTCGTCACTTGCTTCACCACCAAGCTTGAGTCCCCTTTGATTGTTAGAACCTGGACGACCCTCCTCAGTTCTTCGAGCAACCCAAGGACCAGTGCCTCATATTCAGCTTCATTATTCGAGCATTCAAACTCCAATTTGAAAGATAGGTGAATCTCTTCACTGCCTTTTCGAAGGATGACTCCCACTCCTCTGTTTTTCTCGACTGAAGAGCCGTCGAACTCCATACTCCATTCGTCTAAGCTGGCTTCTATGAAATTGTCCTGAAGTTCATCACCCAGGAGCTCTTCAATAGGTGGTTTGAATGTCCCATAAGGAAAAATAGCCAATAGATCTGCATATGCCTGACTTTTGATGGCTCGGGGGACCACGTACTTGAGATCATACTCCGAGAGGATTAAGAACCATCTAGATGCCCTACCTATCAATACAGTTTTAGAAAGGAAAAACTTTACGGGGTCACATCTAGTTATAATATGAACCGTGAATGATAACAGGTAGTGACTAAGCTTTTGTGTTACAAATACGAGGTCTAAACAATGCCTCTCGATGCTAGTGTATCTGGGCTGAGGCCCATGTATAATTCTACTTAAATCATAAATAAGTTTTTCAATGCCTTTGCTCTCTTGGGCCAATAAGGCCCCAATGGACCATTCTATTGACGTGAGATATAGGTGTAAAAAGGGTACCTGCCTTTGGAGGGATCATTGTTTGAAGGGGGGTAAGGAGCTCCTTCAACTTGTCCATGGCCTCCTGGTGCATTATTTCCCATGCAAACTTCATGCCCTTCCTCAGCAGCTCCATCAAGGGATGCGTTACCTCAGCCAGCCCCGGGACAAATCGCCTCAGGTAGGACACCTTTCCAAGGAAACTCTTTAGCTCTTTCATTGATTTTAGTCTTGGCATATTAAGGATGGCTCGTCGTTTATCCAATTCCATTTGTACCCCCTGGCAGTTTACCACGAACCCCAAGAATTTCCTGCTCGTTACCGTAAAGGTGCATTTGAGGGGGTTCATCTTTAATTTATACTTCCTGCAGCGAGTGAATACCCTCCTCAAGTCATCTAGGTGGGATTATTCCTTCTTGGACTTAATCACCAAGTCGTCGACATAAAACTCCACAGTCTTGTGGAAAAGGTCATGGAATATGGTCATCATCGTTCTCTGATAGGTGGCTCCCGCGTTCTTCAATCCGAAGGCATGACCGTGTACATGAAATTGCCTAAGGGTGCTCGAAAGGCAGTCTTCTCTGCGTCAGCTTGATCCATTTTTAACTGATTATAGCCTACGTACCCGTCTATGAAGTTATACATATCATAACCCGCTGTCGCATCGATCAAGCTGTCATTGGAGGGTAGTGGGAATTTATCCTTCGGGCACTCCCGATTCAGGTCTCTGAAATCTACACATATCCTGATTTGGCCTTTGTCTTTCTTTCCCACCAGTAAAATACTGGATAGCCATATCGGGTGTTGTATCCGAACTATAAACCCTTCCACGAGCAACCTCTATACCTCTTCCTTGATCTTTAGATCCAACTCTACTTTGTATATTCGAGTGTCCTGCTTAACTAGAATTACTGAGGGAAAAACATTCAATCTATGGCAACTTACCTCCCTGTCAACCCCAGGCATCTCGGTGTACTTCCATGCAAAAACATCATTGAACTCTACTAACAGTTTGATTAACCCTTCTCGAGGAGCTCCTTACAAGTCCTTCGAAATGAAGATGGGATTAGAATCCCCACCTTTCCTATCCAAATAGATCTTTTCCAATTCCTGGACCTGTGGCTTAGGGCCATCCTTCATACATTCCAACTCTTCCTCCACTTCTTCTACAAACTCTTGGATCCCATATTTTTCAATTACTAGGCATTGCCCCTGGTTATCTACTAAGAATCATTCATACACCGAGTCAGCTTCATCGTCCAGTCTCTCGGCTACCCGCTCGCACCTCCATAATCTATAAATAATTCTGCTGTTAGGTAAAATAACCCGTTTGCACTTCCGGGACGCGTCTCTATGGAAAGGTCTCTTTCTACGATTCTCATCCACCTCCTTCACCGTTTGCCTACTAAGAACGCTCTGTGTCTGCATCTGGTGCTCAATGGGATCAATTCGTGGGGTCATCCGATCACGAAGCTATCTTGACAGGCTGGGGGGCCTTATTTCCCCTAGTTCACGTTCTTCTTCATAAGTCACAATAATTCGATCAGGTGGCCTCACCTTCTCTTGAGTTGACAGGATCCTTATCCCCCGGTATATCTAGTCACCATAGTAGCTTCTTCTGCCAGATCGGTATAGAAAGTTGCATCCACCATATGGACCTCTTCCTTTCCAAAAGGTTTCTTGGTAGCTCGTATCACCACCTCTTACCCTTTATGTTTGCTTTAGCACATTGATGATATGTCGAGTGTACCAACCCATGGTTGTGCATCCATACCCTACCTACCTGTAGCTGATACGATGGCTCGCAATTCATGATGTAGAATTTGATATGGGAAGTGATATTCCCCATCGTAATGCCCAAATTGACGTAGCCCATTTACATGGAGGACTGATTATCAAAACCTGATATTTCCAACGAGTGGGGAAATATCCTTGTTTCCGATAACCCGATGGCATAGAAGGATCCCACATGCATTATGTTGATGGATACCCCTCTGTCCAATAATACTCGCGAGAAAACGTAATCATTCACCGATGCAGTAACATATAAAAGCCTATTGTGTGGGTACCTGGTCATCTTATCTGCCTCCGAGAATGTGACTTCTGAGAGATACCTACTCACCAATTTAGCCATAGGCCTTTTCCACTTCAAATGTGGGGCCATATTTTTCTTTGCGATCTCCAGAATGGCCCTCGTAACTTTCGACCGGGAATCATCGGGAAGGCTAACCTGGTCGAAGAACCAGCCAAATTTTAGCGAGCGAGCCACAACTGTACATTCAATCCATGGAATCATACGATCATGCTCAAGATCATACATTTCTTCCATGTCTCCATACGCACCCTCATCATATTCTATTACTGCGTTGACCTCTCCCAAAGAACAAGCTCCCATCTGCCCACTGAGCATCTCAACAACATCGTATGCGTCTCCTTCTTCGTACTCTCCATCTTCGGTATCATCAACTAAGCACAGGCAAGCCAACTCGAAACTGCATTCTTCGAGAGAATCTGCGAAGCCTCTATCCGGAGTGCCTTCGGAGTTATTCCCCCAAGCCATTGTTCCATCATTGCCCGTTAGGCCTCCTCATTGAAGGCGCTAGCCATATGGTCCCGGTGGGGCGGCAGTAAAGGGTTGTTGTTTACATTGGTCTGCGGTAACTCAATGTCTCCGTTCTTCAGATGGCGGTCAATCAACCTTCTTAATGAAAAACACACTTTAGTAGGATGATTTACCCTATTATGGAGTTTGCAATAATGGGGATTCTCTCTATCTTCTCTAGTGAGTGGTGTGGTGTGGACATTAAGTGGCCTGTAAACTTTATCACGGACCATGAGATCATACAGGTTCAAGGCTTGCTCCACCGTGCAAGGTAGTTATGGAGGATCCTCCTCGTCTTCAAACCGTCTCTTATTACTTCTACCTTTTCTACCTCCTCGACCGCCATTACCTCCTTTTATGCCCCCATTGTCTGCGTAGTTGATCCTCGAGGGTATTCCCATCCCCGAGGTAACTGTTGGCCTCTCCAGTAAGCTGGGCAAAGAGGGAGGTTGTATTATGGGTTTTACAACTAATACAATATTCGTTGCTGCCTTCAAAAAGGCTGCAAATATACCTTCTCTTATCTCGTTAATTAGGTGACATATGTATTCGGGCAACAAAACTTGTGCGCATACTTGTAAAAGCTTATCCTCTCGCGTCTCCTCCCTTACGTCTAGGGAGCACTCGAGGAACCTTAAGATATAGGCCACAACGTCCTGTCCTGGATTATGCTTCTCGCACACGAGTTGGGTGAATGTGAACTCGTCCTCGGCCAAGAAAAACTTTTGCACAAACAAAACATGTAACTCCTCCCAAGAACTTACACTACCTGGAGCTAGGTGGGAATACCACGTGTAAGCTTTCTCTCTCAAGGATTTTGAGAACTTTCTTAACCTCAACTTTTTGTCATTGCAATGGTCCCCTAAATTCTCTATGAACCTCTTCACATGCTCCTTAGTATTTGTGCCTTTCCCCATGTACTTTTCAAAGATTGGGGGAATATATGCCACTAGGTGGGGTTCATTATTATACTCCTCTGGTTAGGGAGTATGAAAGTCATCGTATATGGAAAAGATTTCCCCTTTAGACACTGCTATGAACTTCAACAGCTCTTTCTTCATATCTTCTAAACTGGCTGGCGAGGGGCTAGCTGACGACGACGTTATTGTCACCGGGGTCGTTGAGGCTGGCGCACCTACACCTTGACTTACCATGCCAGCTGGAGCAGCTGGAGTCACTCCCCCATTTTGCAACATCGATTCCCTTATCATGGATGGAACCACGGGGAGAGTGTTAACGAAAACAGGCACCGCCACCCCTACAGTAACAGTTGGAGCTGGTATGTTAGCTGGCGATGTGGTAAAGAAACTCACTCCTGTGGTGGCTTCCAATATTTCCTAGGCTGCCGGAGTCTTAATGAACTCTACGAATAGTCCCATCAGCCCATGCATCTGTGCCTGGCCTATTCCCCCTTACGTGGGAATCATCTCCATGATACCAATGCCAGGTGCGCTAGGCTCTATCCTTATCATTCTCCCCGCTTCAGGCAACGCAACGTTATTTGCCTCTTCTTCACGCCGTATGGCGTCGAAATCAATGTTTCTAATGGTGTTATCCTCTGGCAACTTTTCAAAAGAGAATACCTCCCCATCGGAGTCGCCAAATGTAAGACGTGGGTTCTTCAAAACTATTAGTATTAAGTTAGGTGTAATCCCTTATCAAGATCGGGACTAACACCATTAGATATGGAGTATCGGTCAGAGCCACACGTGAATTAGAGACAGAGAGATTCAGTATTCAAAGTTTCACTAAAGAACATATTGACATGAGAAACATATGGCAAACACAATAAACGAATGGGACCAGCAGATAGTGTGGCCGGAGGGAGAAAGAACAAGCACTCTAGCCACAATAAAAACAAGGCAGAAACTTTAAGATCAGTTAATTCTCAATGATGGGAGCATTGAATGTGTATGGGAGTTAATGATCTCGCGAGAGTTCTCTGGTATAAGGAAAATTGGGCAGCAGTTCTAGGCTTTGTATTCTCTCTCTTTGATTTGTTTATTTTGGTCTCATTTATATGGAGGGAGAGGTCGCTCGAGTCAGTATGCCCTCGATCCCTTTGTCCTGGTGCATTAAATGCAAGAATTACTACATTTAATGCACGGGATCTGTTAGTTTTGGGAGGAAAACATCCTATTGGTTGGAAGTATTTAAGTCATTAATGAAGGATATGACTTGTCAGCTTTAGGCTTACTCTAGGATGGCTATACGGTCAGATTTGGTGAACTAGAACTACCATACTAAGGAAAAAGGCACTTGAGTGCTATATTCTTGAGTTCCTAAACATCAGACGTCAGGAAGTGGTTCAAACAGTGTCTATTGTTTGGTATTAAGTTTCATCAGTCAGGTGGGCTGGCGCCCAAAGTACCTCGATGAGGTGATCTCGAGGGTAAAAGTATTGAGAGATATCGAATGATTCGAGGAGGTTCATTCGAGTGGTTAAGCAATGGGTAGGCTCGAGTGACATTCATCCTGATGAAGTTGTGTCCAAGTGTGCCAAGAGGGTTGGTAATAATTCCCCCAACATTTCCTTGTTCTTAATCCTTCAAACCATGTCCCTATGAAGTTCCCAGGAGGAGGTTGCTTAATAGGGCATGAAAGCCCTCCCATGCCTTGCCAGGCATAGTCCCTCGTGGGTACCAAACAACCTCACTCAATGTTATACATTCATAAGATAAAGTATATAATACAACATTCTATTTCTTATTACAAACTATTATCACCGGGTGACTTCTGTTCTTCAAACTAGGACCTTCGAGCTAGGTCCGTTGGAGGCCCTTCGAGGTAGAACGCTGCGGGCTACTTACTCGTACAGAGTCTTCGAAGTGGGTCCTACGAACCACTCCCATGGAGAATCTTCGAAGTGAGATCATTCGACATGCTTCTTTGTGAACAATGAATTCTCTTGGCAAAGTTAATCATCGATGTGGAGGGGGATACCCCCCACACAAATCATCATCATATTATCAAATCATGGGTCCCATGACTATGCCGTCATTTTCTACGAGTTGCATTGGTCCCATATGAGGTGTTTGTGCCTCTTACGGGGTCGTTTAGTGACTGTTTTGGATTTTCCCCTTTAGCAGCATATTTTTAAGTTTAATTCTTGATATTTTCAAATTATCATCATATTCTCAAACCGAGAGTCCTGTGACTATGTGGTCAATCCCTATGAGGTGCATTGGTTTCGTGCGAGATGTCCATGCCTCTTGCGAGCCATTTCGGTACTTCTTTATGTTTTTGCCCTATAACGGCATATTTTTAAGCCTAAGTTTTTATACTTAAAAATTATCATCATATTTTGAAAACGGGAGTCCCGTCACTAGGTGATCAGTTCCTAGGAGTTACATTTTGTCCTCTACGAGTTGTTCATGCCTTTTATGGGGCCGTTTAGGAGCTTTTTTGTATTTTCGCCCTCCAATGGCATGTTTTTAAGCCTAAGTCTTGATATTTCCAAATTAGCATCATATTCTAAAACTGACAGTCTCATCACTATGCGATTAGTTTCTATGAGTTACATTGGTTCCGTGTGAGGTGTGCGTGCCACTTATAGGGCCATTTGGTTGTTGTTTTGAATTTTCTCCCTCTAATAACATGTTTTGAAGCCTATGTCTTGAGATTTACATCTCATATTGGGAGTCCCGTTACTACGAGGTCAGTTCCTATGAGTACAATGGTTCCGTGTGAGGTGTTTATGCCTCTTACGACGCCATTTGAGGGTTGTTTTCGGTTTTCTCCTTTTAACGGCATGTTTTCATGCCTCAATTTTTATATTTGAAAATTATCGATATATTCGTAAACCGAAAATCCAGTGACTATGTGGTGAGATCTTGCTAGTTACATTGGTCGCGGGCGAGGTGTTCATGCCTCTTACGAGCCGTTTTGGGGATATTTTTTTATTTTCTCCCTCTAATGCCATGTTTTTAAGTCTAAGTCTTGATATTTCTAAATTATCATCATATTATGAAATCGGGAGTCCCATGATTACGTGCACCATTCTTACGAGTCACAGTGGTCCCATGTGAGGTGTTCGTGCCTCTCATGGGGCCGTTTGGTGAATGTTTTGGGTTTTCATCCATTAACGACATGTTTTTAAGCCTAAGTATTGATATTTTAAAATTATCATCATATTCTCAAGCCTTGATTTTGTTGACTACACGAGCAGTTCCTATGAGTTATATTGGTCCCGTGCGAGGTGTTTGTGTATTTTACGGGTTTGTTTTGGTTTTATCCCTCTAACAACATGTTTTAAGCCTAAATCTAGATATTTCAAAATTATCATCATATTCTCAGGTCGAAGTCTCGTGACTTCGCGGTTTATTTCTATGAGTTAGATTGGTCCCGTGCGAGGTGTTCGTGTCTCTTACATGGATGTTTGGGGGTTATTTTGTGTTTTTACCCTTAGACTTTATGTTCTTAAGACTAAGCCTAGATATTTGAAAATTATCACCATATTCTTAAACCGGGAGTCTCGTGACTACATGGTCAGTTCTTACGAGTTATATTGGTCCCGTGCAAGGTGCTCGTGCCTCTTGCGGGTGCATTTGGGGGCTATTTTGGGTTTTCACCTTCCAATGACATGTTTTTAAGCCTAAAACTAAATATATGCAAATTATATTCATATTATTAAATTGGGAGTCCCGTGACAGTTGCTAGTTCCTACGAGTTATATTGGTCTCGTGCGAGGTGTTCGTGTCTCTTATGGGGCTATTTGGGGTTGTTTTGGGTCTTCACCCTCAAACAAACCTTTCTTATTGGAAGACTAAACAGTTTGTCCCTAGGGAGCTAATAAGCCTAAACTTTTAAGAAAAGATCCAACAACATAAATAAAAGGCTAAAAAATACTAGAAAAATCCAAACAGAACACAAGTTAAATTATAAGGTTGACTGGATCCAACTAGACAGACCTATGAGCAAAAACACTTGCAAAATAATTCTTAACGGGCACATAATAAATAATATAACCAAGAAAAAAATTGTTTTAATTGATGTCCACTAATTAGATTTTACAAAAAATGGAGGAAAATTCAAAAAGCACAGGCTGTTTCCATTCATAGATAGTTTATATGAAAGTCCTGGGATGATGTTCAAAGTAATACAAATAATTAAAAGTATTCAAGAGAAAAAGAAATGAAAGCAAAATAAGTAGCACTATCCTTGGAAGCAGTTAGAGGGAGTTTCTCAACTTCAACACAGTTGTCCTTAGCTATGACTTGGTTATCTTTAACAGCCTAGAGCTCATTCTCACATGACGACCCTACCTTTGCTTTCCCTGCAACCTCTTCCTCTTCTTTCATGCCCTTAACCTCATCATCATTTACTTCCCAAAACATGACCACCTCAGCAATACCAAGATAATTCTTAGCTACCTTCTTTTTAAGATAATCATATCTCTTAAGGAAGGCTATGTTAGTGTTAATGGTATACTCCTAAAAGGATTTGAAGGCCTTTAAATCCTCTTTTATAACCATGATAAACCAAGGTAGTAACATGTTGAACCTTTATGCCAACGAGCTCATCTGTAGCATCCGTTAGTTCTAATTTCCTGATATCTTTTTCAACCTTACGAAGGTTTTTCACCTTAGCCACCATTTGGTCTTTAGCCTCTTGAATCTTAGTGTAGACATGGTCTTTATCCTGTTGAGCCTTAGATAGGTCGGCCATAAGGAGTTTTATTTTGTCTTTATTACCTTCCTTACCAGTCTTCAGCTCGTCATGAGAGTTCATGGAAGATAGAGCTCTCTCCCCCAGCGTAGTTGCATCCATGTCACCCTACATAAGAAGAGGCATAGCAAATTAGCTAAAGGAGACAGGATCGAATTAGTGGAAAGCAATGGAAATAAACTGTTCAACTCGCCAGAAACGTCTTATGGAAGGCAAAGTTCCAAAGGTTTTCCACATAAAGGGTTCTCACAAATTGAAAGTCAAGAGAATGACCCACATAACCAAGGACCTTAAATACATTATCTGAATTCAGAAGTATGGAATTATTGTGCCCTACAATGTTTGTCTTTGGTAATTAGGGTATCAAGATCATAGGTTTCGACATGACCACATGTATACGATGAGTCTGCCCCTACACAATCTTTGAAAAGGTTGACCATCGATGACAATCTTCTCCTTGACATTAAATCGAGGCAGTTTGTGATCCTTAGTATGTGGGTCATCTAGAGGCCTAATTTTTCTAGTCTTATTCTCCTTAGTCATTTTGTTTTTCCCCCGTCAATAATCTTCTTCTTCCAGGCCTCTTCCACAGCTAACATTACGGCCTCGGTATTCGTGAGCAGAGATCTTACATTATTTTTTTCATTTTGTATGAAGCCTCCCATTGGGCTAGTTCTTCAAGATGCTTAACTTGGATCTCTTGTAAATTTGTCACAGGAAATGTTAGCATGAGCCTTGATAAAAGAACTTGAATTAGGAGTTGAAGTTGCATGAAAAATATGTACAAAGACATTTAGAAATGAATTTTTTTTTAAGTATGAAGGAGCATAAAATAGAAGGACGACTCGAGACTTTTAAAATTTTCTCACTATAGAGGGGTACTCACCCATTTGCCTAAATAAATGAGAGAGCAACCTCTAAAAAGAAATACTTTGGCAAATACAAAAGGAAATAAGGTTTGGGTGAGGAGCCCCACCTTGAGGAGCTCCTCGTCCCCAAAAGTCCAAAGATCACAGAAAATGAGTTCGGGCGAGGAGCCCCTAGTCCCTAAAAGTACAAAGATCACATAAAATGAGTTTGGGTGAGGATCCCCACCTTGAGGAGCCCCTCGTCCCCCAAAGTCCAAAAGTCACAGAAATGAAGTTTGAATGAGGAGGCGTACCACTAGGAGCTGCTCGTCCAGAAATGCTCAAAAGTCACATAATGAAGTTTGGATGAGGAGGCTCACCACAAGGAGCTGCTCATCCAGAAATACACAAAAGTCACATAAATGAAGTTTGGATGAGGAGGCTCACCATAAGGATCTACTCGTCCAGAAATGCTCAAAAGTCACAGAAATGAAGTTTGGACGAGGAGGCTTACCACAAGTAACTACTCGTCCATAAATACGTAAAAGTCACAGAAATGAAGTTTGGATGAGGATGATCACTACAAGGAGCTGATCACCCGAAAAAGGCTCAAAAACCACAAAAAAGGCTAAGGCAAGAGGACTCATTACGAATAACCCCTTCTACCCCAGTTAGCATGTTATAAAAATATACCTTGGGTAAAGAGGCTTACTCAGAATGATACCTCTACTCCCAAATGACTTACTTAAAAGAACTAGTGGGAGAGGAGGTCCACCTAGAGTGGCATCCTCCCCAAGACTTATCATCCATAAATATATATTTAAAGTACTGATATTTTACTTTATTCTACAGGTAACCTAGTTGAGCAAGCAGAGCTCAAAAAGGCAAGTTGGGATCTCTTGGGAATTTTGGCTTGGTGACTGAGGAACAAGATTTATTGGGAAAGAACAACCACTTAACACTTTAATATTGAGAGTATACTAGTAGAAAGTCCCTAGGGGTCACCGAGTCCTTACACAGTCCACACCTAGTGTTAAAGTAATGAACAGTTTACAAAGATTTTAGAGGAGGTGGTTCTTACGACTCCCTCTTCAAGATTACAAAGATTTTAGAGTAGGTAGTCCCTTAGACTCCCTCCTCAAGTTTACAAAGATTTTAGAGGAGAGGAGGTAGTCCTTGAGACCTTCCTCCTCAATTTTAAAAAGATTTTAGAGGAGGTGGTCCTTAAGACCTCCCTCCTCAAGTTTACAAAGATTTTAGAGGAGGTGGTACTTGAGACTCCCTCCTCAAGTTTACAAAGATTTTAGAGGAGGTGGTCCTTGAGACCTCCCTCCTCAAGTTTATAAAAATTTTAGAGGAGGTGTTCCTTGAGACCGCCCTTCTCATGTTTATAAAGATTTAGAGGAGGTGGTCCTTGAGACTCCATGCTCAAGTTTACATAGATTTTAAAGGAGGTTCCCCTTAAAGCCCCTCTTAAGTTTACCAAGTTTGTACAACAAGTTACCATTTAAAATATAATTTAGCAAATCAAATATTTTGTCATATAGTATAGACACATTTTCTTTTTGACTTTGATTTTCACCTGGTGTCATCTTTCAGAGGAGACAGGCAGATGCAAACCCATAAGGGGCTAAAGTTACATTGCATACCTTGTCCCTCTAAGTTTCCCTATCATTTTTTGTGCTCAAAGTGTTAACTCAATCCTAGTGCCCAAGTATAAATAGGGTCCATGGTCAAGGTTATAACACAGACAAGAGAGATAGAAAAACTCAATAGTACTGTTACTTTGTCAAAATCACACCAAAAACAGTATTCTCTCCCTGCTCTATCTCTAAGTGCTGAGGGCTTATTTCTTGACTCCCACCTTGACAACCATCACTCTCAGGAGATACTTTTTGTCCAAGTTGATATTGTTATTTGTGAAGTTTCATATTTGCAGGAGAAGGTTCATAGATATTACTCCATTTTTACCAGAAGTGGAAGCTTTTCATACCCAGCTGCTCTTGAGACCTTGAAGACCTTAAAGGCAGAGTCCATTAGAGTGGGTCACGCCTCACTCGATTCAGTATCTTACCAGACCACAGTCACACGACCCTCCTACATTTGGTGACTCTGCTGGGGAGGTGTCCTCATTACCATGGACAAAGAAGGTTGTAATGTTTCTAAGAAGATGGTATTGAAAGACGATCCAGTTGGAAATTGAGTTCAAAGTGACCAGACCACCCAAAGGAGGTGGTAATGATCGGAGCTACAACACCTGTTCCTTAAGGAGGATAGACTAGTGTAGCAACATTTTCTCCATTAACAGCAACAGCCCCCTCCGGAGGGCAAGCCGCTGAAGCACCAACAATAGTAGAGGTGGATCCGCTGGGGAAGGCGGTGCCGGAGCAAATAGTTACACACGTGATGATTCTCGCGAGAGAGCAGCGGCACCAGAGGTGGCGCCAATAAAACAAAATGGTGGTCGAGTAACTCTCTAACAAAGAAAGTGAAAGTGGATGATTAATCCTCTAAGACACATTATAGGAGGGTCTACTCACTTATAGAATATAGATGTTGAAGAAGAAAAAAATAGAGTGCTCAAAAACCATGTTCAAACATATCTTATTCCATATCAGTTAAGTAAACTGTCTTGATTTATTACTTGTTGAATATGTTCATTTCATAAGTCTTGGTCTACATTTTACTAGCATTTCATATATATGCCAAGTGATTTAGTTGATAAAGAAAATCACACATAATTTCTCAAAATGGTAAGTGATAAAAGATGAAAAATTATACTTACTCGTTGATTTTAGTTATTATTTTATCAAAAGTTGCGAGAAGTCACGTTGTTCGTAAGTAGCTAAAGCTAGTGTTACTAGGCATAATAACTATTAAAGTGTTGCACTCTTCAGGTCTTTAGGAACCCACTTGTGAATGAAAATTACATTGATACAGTAGTCTTGACAAGTAAAAGCACCTATGTTTTTGTTTCTCGATTAAAATTTTATGGGTCTTATGTGGCGTTGCTCGTTGTTACAACCCATAAATACATATTGACACAACAATATCATCAGATCCAAGAGATCACAGGATATATGTTTCAAACAGGACTAAATTAGATCATTTCTTGAAGATACATCGAAACCAATTTTGCATATACGAGCAAGATGTAAAATAGAAATGAATAATTGCACAACTCGCAAGTCCTTACAAAAATAAATGACGTATCAAAGGTGGTTGCATCATTTCAGAAAACAATGACTAAAGCAAACAAAAATTACATTTCTTTGCTCGTCAGCCATATATATATCCTTGCTCGAATCCTGAAAAAAACCCGCTAGTTTTATTGCTTGAGCTTACGTTTTAGGCAACGAAGTAAAAAAAAGAAATTGCTAATTTATGATTGTACCAGTACTTAAAATTATCTTGAATTGCTCAGATAAGATTTCACTAATACAAAAAAAAATAGTTAAACATAGAACAAAAGACCTGATCGACCCAAAAATCTTTGGGACCTGCTCGAGCCAAACCAAAAGCTCTGCTCACCATCCCAAGTTTATAATTAGGTAATGATGATAAAAGTAGTTACTGAAATAGTGATCGATCTTTCTAATTTTTGAAGAAGAAAGACACGAAAAGTATTATAAGAATTTTTTACGATCAAGTGTGATTCACAGGGTGATTTGCTCGAGCTATAACTCCTAAAAAAAGTTTTGGTTGCCATTAAAAAAATCATGTTCGGCATAGTCATTTATCGAGCAGTTGATGAAAGTACAACCCCATCTTATATTAGAGGGGTTGATCGTCCTCAAATTGAGAAGAGATTACTCATAAATTTGTGAGGGCCAAAATTAGCATCACCTCCTCGCTTGGTCAAAAACATCAATTCTGAGGGCCACGTGTACTTTTCAACCACACACGTGGAATTGCTATATATTGCATCACTCTATGTTTTCCTTACTTTGATCGCCTATCTATTTGGTTAGGTCTCACATTTCTTTCTTTTTACATATTCGAACAAGATAACGTCGATGTTAATGGAAGATGCTGCCAGAAAATTATATCATTTTTATCATAAAATAGTTGCCTAGTGAACTATTTAGTCAATGACAAAGCAATCACTCTTTTTTAAGTATGAACTATTTGTCTTGGATCGAGGCACTGATCCTGGTCCATATTATGTGTTCACAAGATAAAGACACTAGATTGTCACTCTTTTTACACATTGCTCGAAATAAACTGGAGACACTTCACACAAGATGAAGTACTTTGTGTCGGGCAAGATAATTGATATAATATTATTATTATTATTATTTAATTAATTGAAAATATTTGTGATTTCTCAAGTTGTATCCTCGAAATAGTTTGCATGATTCACTTCACATGTAGTTATATGAGTTGATTTTAAAATAGGGCATAAAGTCATATTTGTCCAAGTATATACCCCAAGTAAATCGATCATATCCCCATATTGGTTTGCTCAAAATAATTCGTGTGATTAATTCCTCATTTCATTAATGTTGTACATTTTGAATAAGAGTAATTAAGTAGGTAAAGAAAGAGAAGATCTCTCAATCCTTCACTCGAACATGTTTGCCCCATTTGTTCAAAGTATAAATGACTTTGAAAGTATTTATTACTATACAACGACCATTATTTCTTTAGTCATATTAATTGTTTGAAATGTTCAGTGTTGATATACATTTCAAAAGGTTATGTCGTGCAACTAAAAGATCATAGTTGTTTTCGTGAAAACTTTATTCTCTCGCATGTCTGGATTCGAGCAGTGAGGCTAACAAGAAATATATGAAGCTTTGACAAAAAAGTTTAAGTCTCAAGTTGACTTTATTGAAGTAATGCCTTGCTTCAACATGCTTCATGAAAGACAATATTTAGCAATAACAAGTATGAGATATCAACTATACTTTCCCATCAAGTTTAATTATAAGTTCTTTTACACATGCTAGGAGGCCTCCCAGCGCATTTAATATGGGCTAGTGTTTCTCCACCTAATAAATAGGTATGAGAACACAAAAATGGTATTCGCGAAATAATAAAAATGTACGACAGTTTAGTACCTCAGGCTCCAAGGGCATAAGAGCGCTCACAGTATTGAGCAAGTGCCAAGTATAAATAAAAGGTACGACAGTTTAGTACCTCAGGCTCCAAGGGCATAGGAGTGATCACAGTATTAAGCAAGTGCCAAATATAAATATAAGGTACGACAATTTAGTACCTCATGCTCAAAGGGCACCGGAGTGCTCATACTATCAACCTGAGAACAAAGAAACATGTAGAGTAGTCATGAAAATGCCAAGTATGAATAAAATACTAGAAAAAAGGTACGACAATTTAGCACCTCACTCTCCAAGGGCATAGGAGCGCTCACAGTATTGAGAAAGTGCCAAGTATAAATAAAAGGTACAATAGTTTAGTACCTCAGTCTACAAGGGCATAGGAGCGCTCACAGTACTGAGCAAGTGCCAAGGATAAAAAAAAGTACACCGGAATAATGTTTTCTCTTTCTTCAGAGAATAGTAGAACCTCTACCAGATTAGAAGAGGGTCCATGACATGAAGGTCTTTCATCATTAAAATTGGAGGAATATCCATTCCAAAGGAAAACTATATTGAGCAAAGTCCTTACAGACACAACAGATAATTTTTTTACACCTTACCAGTAGGAAGTTATCCTCCTAGTAAGTAATAATAATAAAATATATATATATTATTTTTTTATTATTCCATACAAATTTATAGCCTATAGAACAAGTCCTAACCTCTATCCTCAAGATAAAAATTTACTTGACCAGTCTTCAGAAAAAAATATATAAAAGAGGGGTCGACCCCCCTCTCTAAACTTGTTATTTTTCTAAGACAAAAAAGGTTCCTAAGAAAAGTTTGGAACAAGGACCCGACAGACCAGGGGCAACTTTTAGTATAAGGAAATAATTATTTTCTTTACTTATGACATTTGTGAAATTTTATTCAAAGTTTGTGAGAAAGATAAAGGCTAACCCCATCTCCCAGCTACTCCATAAGAAATGAATGTGCATAACAAAAAGTAGCCCACAGTCACACGGGGCCGCGCTAAAATTTCATAACACAGTCACATGGGAAAGCTTCAAAATTTTAACTTGCTTAGTTATATGCAAGTACCCCACAACTAGAGGGGAAGCTTCCAAATGTTAATTTGCTCAGTTATGTTCTAGCACCCCACAGTTAGAGGGGAAACTACAAAATTTTAACTTGCTCAATTTTATGCAAGTACCCCATAACTAGAGGGGAAACTTCCAAATGATAACTTGCTCAGCTCATATGCAAGTACCCCATAGTTATAGGGGGCAACTCTAAAATATTAACTTGCTCAACAAATATGCAAGTACCCCACAATCAGAGGGGGAAACTCTAAAATATCAACTTGCTCAAAAAATATGCAAGTACCCCACAGTTAGAGGGGGAAACTCTAAATTATTAACGTGCTCAAAAAATATGCAAGTACCCCACAATTAGAGGGGGCAACTCTAAAATGATAACTTGCTCAGCTCATATGCAAGTACCCCATAGTTAGAGGGTACATCTCTGAAATGATAACTTTCTCAACTCATATGCAAGTATCCCATAATTAGAGGGGGCAACTCTGAAATGATAATTTTCTATTACCAAATGGAAGTACCACACAGTTAGAGAGGCCAACTCTGAAATGATAACTTGATCAGCACATACGCAAGTACCCCACAGTTAGAGAGGGCACCTTTGAAATGATAACTTCCTCAGCACATATGCAAGTACCCCATAGTTAGAGGGGCAACTCTGAAATGATAATTTGCTCAGATCATAGGCAAGTACCCCACAGACTACGGGACCGTTCAATCTTGAAGTTCTCATAGAAAATA
This sequence comes from Sambucus nigra, assembly GCA_949130495.1. NCBI lineage: Eukaryota > Viridiplantae > Streptophyta > Magnoliopsida > Dipsacales > Adoxaceae > Sambucus > Sambucus nigra. The sequence continues at coordinate 581,316,365 of OX422211.1, read as the reverse complement.
GATTAGCTCGTAGTAAACAAATGCAAACGATAAACAAAAGGTACAAAATTTTAGTACCTCAGGCTCCAAGGGCATAGGAGTGCTCACAGTATCGAGAAAGTGCCAAGTATAAATAAAAGGTACAACATTTTAGTACCTCAGGCTCCAAGGGCATAGGAGCACTCACAGTATTGAGCAAGTGCTAAGTATAAATAAAAGGTACGACAGTTTAGTACCTCAGGCTCCAAGGGCATAAGATCTCTCACAGTATTGAGAAAGTACCAAGTATAAATAAAAGGTACGATAATTTAGTACCTCAGCCTCTAAGGGCATAGGAGCACTCACAGTATCGAGAAAGTGCCAAGTATAAATAAAAGGTACAACAGTTTAGTACCTCAGGCTCCAAGGGCATAGTATCTCTCACAGTATCGAGCAAGTGCCAAGTATAAATAAAAGGTACAATAGTTTAGTACCTCAGGCTCCAAGGGCATAGGAGTGGTCACAGTATTGAGCAAGTGCCAAGTATAAATAAAAAGTAAAACAATTTAACACCTCGATATCCAAGGGAATAGGAGTGCTCACAGTATTGAGCAAGTGTTAAGTATAAATTAAAAAGTATGAAGGTTTAGTACCTAGGGCTCCAAGGGCACTAGAGCACTCATACTATCAACATCTATTCCATTCAAGGGGGGCTAATGTTGAGAAGTCCTCAAGCCAGTAAACAAAGAGTGAAATATTGATTATGATATTTTGCGCACAAGTCTCTCAACATTGCAAGACACTTATGCACAAGGGGGATAATTTTGAGAAGTCCTCAAGCAAGTTAACAAAGTCTTAAATATCCTGGAGTGAGTGGATCCACTTAGAGTGGCTCCACCTACCCAAGATTGCAAGATGGACAAAAAACAACCTAGGCCAAAGGGATCCATTTAGAGTGACTCCACCTGCCCAAGATTGCAAGATTGATTGAAAATAGCCTAGGGTGAGGGGAACCACCTTGAGTGGCCCCTCTTACCAAACTTGATGCTATAGAAAATGGCTTAGGGAGAGGGGGTCCACCCCTAGTGGCACCCTCTGCCAATATCAATACAATAAATAACTTATGCTGAGGGGGATCATTTTGAGTGGCCCCTCAGCCAAGACCAACATGAGTGACAGTTTGAGGACGAAGGACTCCACCAAAAATGACCCCTATGCCAAAGACAAACATAGAAACGAGGGGGTCTACCCCCAGTGTCTCCCCCGCACTTCATAAATTATGAAACAAGGTAAAATGAGTTAGGGGGAGGGGACTCACCTTGAGTGATACCTTTGCCCAAAATCAATGCAAAAAATGAAAATCACTTATGATGAGGAAGTCCACCATGAGGGATCCCTCTGCGAAGATCGAAACAAAGAGTTATTTTGTGGCAAGGGAGTCTACCACGAGGAATACCTCAGTCATTCCAACTAAAACATAGTAATGATGTAATGCCATGAAATTTTCGTATTCCAAGAGTAAGTGATTGTTTCATACAAAACCCTTTGGTCTACCCAACACAAAGATTTTTGTATGAGGGGACTAATGTAGAGAGGTACTCCCCCATTTGCCTAAATAAATGAGCGAGAAACATCTACAAATAAATACTTTGGAAAAGACAAAAGGAAATAAGGTTTGGGTGAGGTGCCCCACCTTGAGGAGCTCCTCGTCCCCAAAAGTCCAAAGATCACAACAAATGAGTTTGGGCGAGGAGACCCACCTTCAGGATCCCCTCGTCCCCCAAAGTCCAAAAGTCACAGAAATGAAGTTTGCATGAAGAGGCTCACCACTAGGAGCTGCTCGTCCAGAAATGCTTAAAAGTCACAGAAAAGAAGTTTGGATGAGGAGTCTCACCACAAGGAGTTGCTCATCCAGAAATACTCAAAAGTCATAGAAATGAAGTTTGGACGAGGGGGCTCACCATAAGGAACTGCTCATGTATAAATACTCAAAAGTCATAGAAATGAAGTTTGGACGAGAAGGATCACCATAAGGAGATGCTCACCCAAAAAAGGCTCAAAAGCCACAAAAAAAAGCTAAGGCAAGGGGACTCATTGCGAGAAGCCCCTCTACCCCAGTTAGCATGTTACAAAAATATATCTTGGGTAAAGAGGCTTACTCAGAATGATCCCCCTACTCCCAAATGACTTACTTAAAAGAACTAGTGGGAGATGAGGTTCACATAGAGTGGCCTCCTTCCCAAGAATTATTATCCAAGAATATATATTTAAAGTACTGATATTTTACTTTATTCTACACGTAGCCTAGTTGAGCAAGTAGGGCTCAAAAAGGTAAGTTGGGATCTCTTGGGAGTTTTTGCTTGGTTGATGAGGAACAAGGTTTGTCGAGCAAAATTAACCACTTACCACTTTAATATTGAGAGAATACTAGTAGAAAGATCCTAGGGGTCACCCAGTCCTTACATAGTCCACACTCAGTGTCAAAGTAATGAACGGTTTACAAAGATCTTAGAGGAGGTGGTTCTTGAGACTCACTCCTTAAGTTTACAAAGATTTTATAGAATCTAGTCCTTGAGACTCCCTCCTCAAGTTTACAAAGATTTTAGAGGAGAGGAGGTGGTCCTTAAGACCTGACTCCTCAATTTTACAAAGATTTTAGAGGAGATGGTCCTTGAGATCTCCCTCCTCAAGTTTACGAAGATTTTAGACAAGGTGGTCCTTGAGACTCCCTCGTCAAGTTTAAAAAGATTTTAGAGGAGGTGGTCCTTGAGACCTTCCTCCTCAAGTTTACTAAGATTTTAGAGGAGGGGAGGAGGTGGTCCTTGAGACCGCCCTCCTCAAGTTTACAAAGATTTTAGAGGAGGTGGTCCTTGATACTCCATGCTCAAGTTTACAAAGATTTTAGAGGAGGTGGCCCTTAAAGCCCCTCTCAAGTTTACCAAGTTTGTACAACTAATTACCGTTTGAAATAATATTTACCAAATCAACTATTTTGATAAATAACGTAGACACATTTGATTTTTTACTTTGATTCTCATCAGGTGTCGTCTATCTGAGGAGACAGGTGACTACAGACCTAGTAGGGATAAAAGGTACATTGCAGACCTTGTCCCTCTAAGTTTCCCTCTCATTTTTTATCCCCAAAGTGCCAACTTAATCCTAGTTCCCAAGTATAAATAGGTCCCCTTTTTAAGGTCATAATACAGACAAGGGAGATAGAAAACTCAATACCACTGTTACTCTGTCAAAATCACATCAGAAATTGTATTCTCTCCATGCTCTCTCTCTAAGTATTGAGTGCTTATTTCATGACTCCCACCTTGACAGCATCACTCTCATGAGATCCTTTTTCTCCAAGTTGATATTGTTATTTGTGAAGTTTCATACTTGCAGAAGAAGGTTCATAGATTTTACTCCATTTTTACCAAGAGTGGAAACTTTTCATACCCAGCTGCTCTTGAGACATTGAAGACCTTGAAGGTAGAGTCCATTGGAGTGGTTCACGCCTCACCCAATTCAGTATCTTACCAGACCGCAGTCACACTACCCTGATCAACCTATTCATAATTCTTTTCACCCTAGATATCCTCCACTTCTTCTTTTTCCTCTTTCTCATAACTTTCCTTATCATCAATAACTATCTTAGTGGCCCATAAGTCATCAAAATCAAAAGTGTTGATATTCAAGTAGTTCGTCATGGCCCAAACTTCTTAGGGATTTATAAATACTCAAAGAGTATAGGGTCTGAGGTGCAGACTTGACTAATAATCTTTACCAATTTTTTTTACAAGGATGGAGCCTTCTCGACAATAAAGTATGGGGAGCACAAATCCCTGGGAATGTTAATTCCCCTTTATGTGTCATTGGGAAAGAACTCCCGTGCCCCATAAATATAAAATAATTTTTTCCCCAGTTATGGTTTCTACTCTGGGTGACTTGGATCATTTTGATGTTGGACTTCTGAGAAGAAAAACAATAGTACCCATGGATTTTAAAATTATCCTTCAACCCATAGGCAAAATTGAATATATCCCCATTAATGTCAAAACCCCCATATTTCTTCCAGTAAATCATGAACCCAACTATAGACCTATACGCATTCAGAGAAATTTGTGTAAGATCCACTCTATACCCCTTTAAGATGGATCTTATTGAGGGATGGAGGGGAATGCGAACTCCAACATGGAATGCCTAGTGAGTAAAGAAAACCTTTCTTGCATTTTTTCTTTCATAGGCTTTATCCTCTGGGTCAGGTATCCTAATGATCATATCATTAGGTATAGAATATAGAACCCTGAGGCCGGCCAGGTCATCTGCTCGAATATCATTACTGTACCATCTGGCATCAGAGGTAGAAGGGTCATAATAGGTCATAGGAACCTCTCTAAGGTTCACTTCCTCAACAATTATGGGATCATCAATAGGCAAGGTGGAAGATGAAGAATTATTTATTAAAGCCCTCTCTTCAAAGTTAGGTAATCAGATGAAGTTGTGTTTTTAATGTGAGTGTAGCCCCCTAATTTATGTTTTATATTATCAATTCTCTCCGAAGTGTGATATCTATATATTCTATACATAATACTTAGGGACTGAGGCGGAAGAAAAGGCAGTTTTGAGGATGAATATTTAATTCGTTAGATCATCTAGGGCTTAAGTACATATAGCCGATTAGGTAACCTATCAGGAAAATCTTCGGGGATGGTTTTGTTCAAATATGTAATATGTTTCTAGACTCTCAAAGTCTCACTCATACAATGAAGATTCACATCCAAATGAACCCTCACAAAAACCCTAGAAATGAAAAATCTAGCAAAGATCTTCCAAACTCAACGAAAATACAAACCAAAGTGAAAAAAATTAATGATCAAAGAAAAAAGAAACAGCTAAAGTGTGAGAGGTACCCGGTGTTAAGAATGAACCCAAAGCGCAGGGGGAGATATCCAAATGAATCGATAATGGAAGTCTCACGATTGTCTCTCTTTATCTAAAAAAAATTAGGAATAAAGTATTTAAAATGTCTTAAAATGGCCTCATGGGAATTTTAAAGGGAAAAATCCCGTGTGTCAAATGCACTTGTCGAAGATCCACCAAAATTTTAACACGTGGCACATTTAAGTTAATTGGAAATTTCCTCAAGGAACTCAAAAGTCATTCTTATTGATCGATCGAGAAGAATAATAGTCGACCTCTAAGTCATGAGATACCAACCCACAACCACTTGGAAGAAACTTCACTCATTTCTTTGCTCCTCGCCTCTGTTGAAGATTACGATCCGCAAAAGATCCTCAATCATTTGTAGTAATGAGCAAAGTCTTAGGGGATTTTTTATACCACATTTGTATAGCATATCATGATATAAAGACAAGAAAGTTAAGACATTCAGTTGTACATGAGCAATCGTTCATCCTCATCCAAGTAGACTCACTAAGGGATCACCTCTACTCTTCATAGTAGATTGACCATCGCAATGAGGTCGACCTAAATCCCATCTGTACATAGAAAATTTTTGCCATCAAGGCTAACTAGTAAAATGGAACTGTGATGACGTTGTTAAAGACAATAAGTACCATGTGACTTACACAATCATCAACAAACACGTGAGGAGATATTTCCTTATATGTAAATCTTTAACAAAATTCATATTTGGTAATAATCCAATGTAAATGTGCTCCTGCTAGCTTATAAGAGCAAGACACGTGTAAAGTACATTATCTTTCCTCACACACATATTCTCTCATACCCATCCACTATTAATAGGACTATTCACTATTTGGAAACTATTTAAGAAATCATATTCATATCACTATGCTATTAAATCACAGATCCAACTGAGATTGAGTAAATTTTACCACTATTAGATCTCCAATCACCGAAAAACATAGCCCAAAAGTATACTCTGTGGATGTAGGCTCCTCTTTGAGGGTTGAAACACGTATCTTTGGGTGTTATTCCTATTATTATCATATCCTTCTCTTTATTATTTTCATTTACTGTTGTTTTGTTATCCATTATCTCTTATTGGATATCAATTTGCTAAGATGATTTATATAAACCAATTCTAGATGATAATATGCATCGTGTTGACTCCATATAGACATAGTCTTCCGGTAGTGCCTAATATGATCAACATGATCCACCTTTCCATCATATGTAATGATCTTTGGAATGAAAAACTTCTTCGGTGTTTCCAAGGTTTCCATATCCATGGTAAATGGTGAGGCTGATCCATGCTCCAACATTATCCTAGAAAGATACTTTGGAGTTCATGCAAAATTTAGGTTATGCCTTCCATCTAATTCCTTTTTGATGAAATCCTAGAGTTTGTCACTCCAAGCCCTTTTTTATTATATCTTGGGTTAGACCGACCTGCTATTTTATAAGGACTCGACAGGCTAAACAAGTTCATGTTTGTGACTTGTTGACTTATGAGTCGGTGGGTGATTGATACATCGTGGATTAAAATGCACCATGTGCGGCCTCCTTAACCTAGAATCCTTATTAGTTCGGTTGGACCTATTATGACTTGGGGAATGAATCCTCCCTTTTATTCATCACTCTAGATTATTAGAATCATAGTTAAACTCTTCTGATTATCTCGTTAATTAGCTCCTCAAACAGGTAATCTCTTGATCACGATGAACTAACCTTTCTTCATAAAGATTTATCAACTATGACGTTGCTCTTACCGCAGGTTTGTCAATGGAGGGAGTATGACACCGACGACTAGGATCAAATCTTCTAGGCAAACATCACCTTGACCTTGATCTCCAAGGAGGAGAAGGGGACCTCTTAGGAGTTTTCTCCCTCTTAACAATTCATACCTCGGACTAGGTACGACGTATGGCATACGAACAATGAGACTGATTGACACTCGTATTACTGTAGGGCTGGCATTTCACGGTGGTGAGAATTATACAATTTCCGACAGATGGTGCTAAATTATAGGTAATATCAAACCCAAAATAAATTTAATATTACAAAATATCCCTAATAATATGAATGCAATAGTATAATATACATGTATATACATGGTTCGACATATTATTTCGCCTACATTCACGGGGAATGAGAGGAGAGCTATTTATTTCTTGAAATAACAAAGGACGATTGGATTTCTAGGGTTTCTAGCTGAGAGTCCATGTTGTCGTGATCAAAATAAAAATTTATCTCCAAAAATAGGATGGGGTCAACCTTATTTATAAGTACAATGTTCCTAAAATTCTAGGTCTCTTTGATTTGAGGTTATCAATAGGTAGTATAATTATATTAGAACTGGTCTCTCTGTGACGCATTGTGATCTTCCTTGATTCCAAGTCATCTCTTATTTGATACCGTTCGACTATTCCCCTTGACACTTAGGAGACACCCGTCAGCCCACGTGACGTGATCGACCATATCTCTATTCATGAAGGATTCGTTAATTGATAATATTTTGAATGTTAATATCTTTTAAATTACCAAAACAACTTCATCTAATGGAAATATATTATCATAAAATCTATACTCTCTCTATTAGCAATACATATGTACAATATACATATATCATATTTTCTTAAATTTTGTAAAAACTCAATAAAGAAAATTTGATTAATAATAAAAGTCCAAAATTCCGATTTTTTTGTAAAGATTGTTTAATAAATATGAAATGGAAAAAAACCGCATGAATTTTATAAAAATTTCGTTACCTGGATGTTTTTAAAAAAAGTGTGTGTGCACATGCACGCGCACACACACAAATATATATGAGAGTCAAATACGTAAATGGTCCTTGAAGGATTTAATTAATCACAATTAATCCTTTAATGTTTTATTTTTTTCTATTTAGTCCTTAATGTTATTATTTTCGTTTCTTTTTGGCCCTTAATGTGATTTGAATTCCGATTGGTCATTGAAGTTTCTAATTTATGTCTAATAATTGTTATCTTTGTAACATATTATTTAATTTTATTTGATACACTTTATTTTGTCCCCCTAAGCTTTTGAAACTCAATATAAACACAAGTTATGGGTTGGAAACAAAATTTATAACTATATCTCTCTCAAATACATTGTATCAATTAAATTATAGGTTGGAATCCGACTCTATAATTATGGAATGAATTGTTTATGCTTAAAATAATAACAAAGTAATATATCACAAATTTACTTACAACGAATCTTATGGTACAAAATGTGAATTTTCTACTAGTTTTAGCTTTATGTTTTTACTTTATATGGTTAACGGCCCACTATACTTCGCAAATAAAATAGTTACTAAAGGTTTTGACCTAAATCTAAGGTAGTCGACATAGGCACTTGGCCTTGGTAACCTTCCAGTTTATAGAGGTGGTTAATCTCAACCTCACCTTCCTAGACCAGACACAACACATATCTACTTCATTTCATACCTCTGGCCGTAAATCTAGGTGGCTATTTAGAAAGGGTGTATAATGGGGATATATATACGAAGATAATAATATATGGAATAAATATTAAAAAATTATATTATTCACTCTAAATGAAAACTTATACATTAATATGGAAAGATTGCAAAGACAAAGTGGTGTCTATAGGCTATTAATAAGTATTGTTTACTCTAAGAGGGTATGAGAAACATGTATTATTCTTAGCTGAATAATACTAGTCTAACTCATTCTCTTTCTCACTATATATGGATGACTTTTATAGCCACTTCGGGACTCCAAAACTAAACTTGAAATTTATATTAAAGTACTATAATTCAAAAGAATCAAATAATATTACAATAATTCACTCCAAGATCACACACCACTATTAAAAGCAAAAGAAAATGACAAAAGTACAATTGTCAAACTAAAAGGGGTACCTCTTGATGTGATAGTGTCAATATTCCATCATATTATCGATATTACACTAGACTTATTATCAAGACTTTCCTAGAAGTGAGACTCATCATCTTTAGAGTTTGTATCGTATGATGTTTGCAAGAGAAAAATTTTATAATTGCTTATAGCTTAGGCTTTTTGCTATTTTGTCATATCCCATTACAAGCTGGAGTTTCAAACTGTACACTACAGTTGCATTACCTCCCCAATCATTTGAAGATGAATTAGTGTCCAAGCATAGTTTCCATATTTCAAGCCGTTATATTTGTCACCAACACTTCACGGGGGTATACGAAATGTGGTTTTTATTTCTTATACGGATTATATTTTGGGATGTCTACTTTTTAAATCGAGGCATTTTGGTTAAATGGATTTTGAGAATATTTTTTTCAAAATGAAATCTCATTATAACAAAATCTCCTTTTCTTTAGAACAAGGATTAAATGAAAATCCTTTATTTAACACACCCAATGTCGTTGGAAGATCATATGAAGATTGTTAGAACGAGAATGGGTTATCGTTCGAACGAGACTTGAACTCGTTAGAATGAAACTAGTGTTTTCATTAGAACGAGATGCCATTTTCATTCAAACAAGACCGCCGCCTCAAAAATTGTGTTTTATTTTAAATAAGGATTCTTTTGGCCTATTTTACTCAGAACTTCGGGTGATAATCTTTTGCAATACCTGTGCCAAAAGTTCCTATCTTTGTGTTTCACACACTTTTATTTTCCAAATCCTATATCCCATATATGATTTGTTGAGTTTGTTTAAACCCAAGTTTTCATACACTTACATCAAACCCTTGTAGTGTTATACTTTACTATTGATTTTTATGGAGTTGCAACTCTTTAGGTGAAGAAGATAGGATCGTGCATCCTGAGGCTGATCGGTGGATATCGAGGGAAGGCCTCTTCTTATGGATGGTTTTGGAATATTCCATAGCTGTTAAAGAATTGAAGACTGTGCTTTATACTTAGTGGAGCTCTAAGTAGTCTACAAGTCATCGAGTCTATCAATTTCTAAATAATACTGAAATCTAGGTAAGGTGGAAAGGTATTTTAAGAAAATGATCATTTTTACACATACATGTTATAAACCTTGGATTTAAAGTTTAGAACCCCAAAACCAAATCCTACCTAAAATACTGAATAAACTAAATATGGTATGAACAAAATATGAGGCTCGAAGTTCAAGATAACAAGATCAAAACCGATGAACAATAAAAGGCTCTAGGACCAATAGTGAGTTCACAACATTTAATCAACATATGAAGAAAGAGGTGCCCCTCTCTCTCTCACACACACACACAAAAAAAAAGATCTTAGTGCCTGAACTTTGTAACCCCTAAAAAATAGGGATTCCCTAAAATGACAACATTCATAAATACAATATTCTAAAAGTCTCCAAACTTGTTCCCCAAGCATTAATCCTATTGGCCCTCATCACCAATTCTGGTTGAACTTATTGCGGAACACAAATAACCACGGCCACTACCCGACTTCGGCCCTCAAACAAACTCATTATTTCCCAAGTACAACATTTAATCTTCAGCCTACACCATCCTCGGCTAAAAGACTCCTCAACCTTACACATGATATATGCAACCTATGCTCTAGTAGGGTTATCTTTGTGGCGTCGCAACACCCCTCGACCCTATGAGGTTAAGCACTTCAATGATTTTAAATAGTTGGGTAAACATTGCACCCCAGGACCTCTTTCTTAATTATTGAGTATATTTAAAAGGTTTTATCTTGATTTTGGGAGTGAATCTTTAGGCTATTGTCGTGTTTATGACATTAAAAATGATTTTTTCGGCATTGGGGTTTGGCGAGGATAGTCATCAATTGAGTGTTCGTCTCTTTCATGTCGCTCATCGTGTATATTTGTGTTTCTAGTCCATGGTATTTTCATGGGAGATACATGGGTAATGTGTCAGAAAAGGTAACATATTAGTAGTGTCATGTTAATACTCTTGGTTTCAAATTTGTTGATAGAATAAAGTGCACCCTTTTTACATCTGTTGGGTGCGTGAAAAATGTTACAATGACACATTGTTTATGGGTAGATGGTTCTTTAAGAACACATTATACAAAAGCATGCCATACATTTGTTATTTGGTTTCATCTCAACCTAGGTTTTTATAGCCAGTATCGGCTGTTTTAAGCATCCACATATTTCACTATTTGCTAGTTTATCTAATTCTGAAACTCAAACTCTTTCTTTAAGTTATATATAGTGGGAGTTTCAAGTTGGACCGTGTGGTTGGTATATCATCTATAGATGAGTTGTGGGTGGCTCATTACATTCTAGAGTCTCGTAAGATTTCATATATACCTAGTTGACATCATGACGACAATTGCACTCAAGATATCATGTGACTCGATCCAAATATGGCCTGCTCTCAAACCCTAATATCTTAATATTGATGTTGAATATATTCTGCACACTTAGAACGATCAAAGACTATCTCCAACCGTTTGAGATAATAGTACTCCATTACCACAAAGGACGATTATTTTTACTTTTGCCACTACCAATAACAATTATCAAAGACTATCTCCAAGCCTTTGAGCCAATTTACGAGGGAAAAGAACCAAATATTAGGTTTTGCTAGTTTGCAAGACCATGAAACTTTGGCGTTTCTAACATTCTCATTGGTCGGGCAGCAATGTAATTGTTGTTGGATGGTCGATGCCCCACCACTAAAACATTCAGGAAAAAAAAGGAAAAAATGGCCCCATATTTGGGTTGAGGAATGTGTAGAATATAACCCATCAATTTATGGACAAATGGGTTAAATGCCATTTTGTGCAACGGTTTGGAGATGGACTAATAATTCTGATTGAAAAGAAATCATGTAGCAAGAAACATATAGAGCTCAATAAGAAAGAACAAATATTTTCCATCACTAGATTATGAGTAATGCCTTTGTTGTAAGGATTTGATGATATAAATGAAAAGTGCGAGACGACCTTACCACATACAGGGCCAAGAAAGTAACCACATTCCAATGAGCCTATCCAAATGAGCAAGGTGTGCATAAGGCCTAGCTTGTTTGGGCAATTTGTCAAATTATCTCTTCAATTGTTACATTGTGTTATTTAAAGTAAATAAACTAGAATATCACTCAACGGCGAGGACCAGCCGCAATTGCTTAACCTGCACACCAACAAAATTTGCATAATTAATGTAGAGACGTGGATACCACACAAAAGCAACTTGGAAAAATCAACAGGGAAAAACAAAATTGAGCAAGTAATCATTCACATTATATTTATACTTTTTCATAATTGATAATATACCAAAAAGGGCAATACACAAGTACACCTTAGAGAAACCCAAAAAAAGAAGCTATTCAGGATAAAAGAGACCGAAATTTACAACAAAAGTTCAAATTTGCCTATTAAACTACGATGGATTTCATCTTTTTTTAATCTTCACTACTCACACACAACCTCCATTTTTACTTTCCACACTTGACACAACCCATCGCCTCCCCTAGCTAAAGCAAACTAAATATGCTAATAAATTACATTCTCAAATTTCATTTCTAGCTTCTACCACACGGTTTTAATATCATTTACATTTACAGTTCAATCTTTTACAAAAATTACAAACCTTTTGGAAGATACTTTACTTGTTTTCCCACTTAAAAATTTTACAACAATCAAACTATTTATCATATGCAAAAGACTTTTACGCATAAGGCAACCAAATCTCCTACTTTCTTCCTTTCATTCTCTAACCCACAGCCGTAAACAAAAACACTGGCCCATAAAGAAAAAGTATTCAATTTTATAGGGATAAATAAAAGAGATTTTTAAGGTTCCATTGCTACCCAAGCCAAGCAAAATTTTAGCACATGAACATATGATAGGCATTTTCTAATCCTATGAAAAAAACTCAAAACACACACAAAAAATAGTAGGAGCAAAAAAATGAATTGAAAAGTATCACTAGTATAAAATCCTACCAATTTGTTAAAAATGAATGGAAAAAAAAGGAACAAGGGTTTGGGGAAAAGATATTGGTTTGTCAAAGAAGACAAAATCATTTTTTTGGATCATCCATAGGTCGCTCTGTGAAATATAGGAAATATACAGCCACCTTCGGGGCAACCAGCCACACCACTGTGGAAACCAACACAAAATTGAAGAAGAGAAAGGAAAACACAAAGTAAGCGATGGGGGTAGAGAACCTGTGACAATTTTGCAGAATTATAAATTGTCACGGTTGTGCAATTCCTCTTGAAAATCAGAACTCATGTGCAAGACAACTCACAAAACCATCGAAAATGTAAATTGTATTGCTCGGGGAGGACAAATCAATAAGAATAAAAAAAGTAAGAACGATCAAACCAAACTCTAATTTCGTAAAAATCTGAGAAAAAGATTGTACCAAACTCTAGTTCCATTTGTACCTGATACGAGGAAGAGAAAATGAAGAGAGGTTGGGGAGATGAGCCGGTAACGACTGAGAGAGAGAGGGAAACGATGGTGTGAAGCTTGGATAAAAGGGTGAAAATTTGGGTAAAAGAAGAAGATAGGAGGGAAGTTTGGTTCGTGGAGTTAAGTGTCGGGCTCATGGCTTCCATGGCTGACTTAGCATTTCATCAAACAGGTAAATTGCAAGTAAATTCAAGAAACTAACAAAAGAGAAAGATAAGGAGGAAAGAAAGAGAGAAGAGGGAAAGCATAACAGAATGAGATGATAAGAGAACAGAGAAGAAGGATGTATTTTTCATTCCAAATTTCGATGCCCATCTGTTACAACATATCAGCTATTTATAGACTACACTTAAGAACTTTTACAATAACTTTCCTCAAACGGAATACAGAGAATATAGCTTTAACTAACTACATGTAACTAACTAAACTAACAACTTAAATTAGTAATTAAAAACTCAACTAACCAGCTATCTGAGTCTCTTGGTAATCCTGACAATGCCCTCCCCTTTAAAAATCCTTGTCCTCAAGGATTGGGGTTTTGAACTAACAAGTAATTGGGTCCTCCGGGATCAAACACAATCTGGAAACAATTTCTGCAAATCTTCCTGATCATCTTCACAGTCTGCTTCATATTATGGCCTGATGGGCTTGCACCACTTTGTAAGAAAATCCAATTGGCAGTAGAAAATTCAATCCAAATTGTTACACTGATGAGTACATTACCAATTGACTTTTTATCACCAATTATTTTTATTGCTCTTTCAATGTTTTGATCCTTAACATTCCAAAGTTTGTATATGGTCTCATCCCTTAGTTGTGTGTTATTTTTGTCCATATTAGAGTAGTCCCCCGATACAAATGTTGAACAATATCCCACACTTTTCCCACACCAATACTTTTTCCCAACCTGTTTGGCTCACTAACATCATGTTCTTCCAAGGATTCATCTACTTTTAACTTGTTCTCTTTAGCCTCATTACCAATTCCCACTTCCAGTGAAAATCCATATTCCTTATCTTTGATCTTTAACTCCTTATATTCCTCATATTGTAAATACTTCAGTGGGTCCTCATGATTACTTCCACAATCCTCCTCAATGACAGCCCAACTAATTGCCTCTAAAATCACATTTCTCTTGTTCCCTTCTTCTTGATTTATCATCTGAGTCTCATTTTCCCAAACAACTACGATTTCAGGGCAATGGAATTGTGGATTATAACCTTGTGATCTTTTGGCTAAGAATTCTTCTTGCAGTTGGGCAAGTTTTATAGTATCACTTAGGTTGACAGGAGCATATAATTGATCTCTTCACCTCTTCATTGAGACTCTTCATGAATTGATCCATCGTAACTTCAGTTTTATTCTCCCAAATGACTACAAATTCAGTGCAGGGCAATTGTTAACTGTAACTCTGTGATTTTTTGGCTAGAAACTCTTCTTGTAATTGAGCTAACTTCATAGCATCCTTTAATTTTGTCGGAGCACAAAACTGAACAAATCTTTTCACCTCTTTGTTAAGCGCATTTATGAATCGACCCATCATAAATCCTTCTAATCCATCTATTGTTTTTCCCATACAACCCAAATTTTTATCCCGGTTTTCAATTCTTGGATCTGTTGATTGTAATTTGGACTTCATTTGGGAAATTTGGTACTAAGTCTGGTGGTGAATTTGATGTCAGAAACATGAGCTGGAGAAGAGAAAAGGAGTAACTTGTTACTTCTTGATACCAAAATGTTAGGGTTTCAAGAATTGAATTTCAAAAATTGGATTTATATTGAATTTGGAGAAGAAGAAGATTAGAGAGAGAATGAGAAACAAAAATTAGGGTTGGAAAATAATTACAAAAGATTGGAAATTTTTTTTTGGGGTTTTCTGAGTTTCAAATTGGGGCAAAATCGGAGGCTCTGATACCATTTGTCAGGCTCATGGCTTCCATGGCTGACTTAGCATTTCATCAAACAGGTAAATTGCAAGTAAATTCAAGAAACTAACAAAAGAGAGAAATAAAGAGGAAAGAAAGAGAGAAGAGGGAAGGCATAATAGAATGAGATGAGATGAGAAGAGAATAGAGAAGAAGCATGTATTTTTCATTCCAAATGTTGATGCCCATCTGTTACAACATATCATCTATTTATAGACTACACTTAACAACGTTTACAACAATTTTCATCAAACATAATACAGAGAATATAGCTTTAACTAACTACATGTAACTAACTAAACTAAGAACTCAATTAGTAATTGATAACTCAACTAACCAGCTATCTGAGTCTCTTGGTAGTCCTGACATTAAGCCTTGGACAGACACACGGACATTACATTTTGGGATTCCATCGTGTAAATTAATCGTTTCGTTTGCCTTGTTTGCCTTTTCTATTTTGGAGAGAGAGATAAAGGAAACGGTGAAAATGTCGTGTTTTTTTTTCTTTCGTTTGAAAATTTAAGAAGGGAAAAAAATATATTTACCTTCCAAACTTCTTTTAACTTTTCTTTTTTTTTTTCTCTTAATAATCTTTTTTTCTTTTTTTTTTTCTCTTCAAAACTCTCAAACGAGTGAGTTTTGGAGATAGAAAATGGAATGAAAGGTTTTATTAGAAGACAAAAAAAATCATTTTCCTTCAATTCTTTTTTATTTTAAAAAAGGTTTTTTGGGAAAGGAGTTTTTAAAAAGATTTTCTTTATTTTTTCTCCTTCTAAATTCTCACACGAGAGAAAGTGTTTTATTTTTCTGCTCTTTAAACTCACAAACGAAGGAAATGCAACATTTTTCTTTCATTTTCCTTCTTTTCTCTTCAAAATAAAACTCGCAAACACACACTAGGGGTTAAAGTGGTTTGAGTAGGCTTGCAAATAGACATGTAAATCGCATTAAGTGAGACGGGTTTGGGGTTGCTCAGGCTCGACCCAAATTGCATTATGTCTTCCCAAGTCCGAGCTCGGCTCGAAATTATATTAAGTATTATGGCTCAAGTTCAGCTCACACTCCCTTACAGGCTTCGGACCCGAGTTCGGATGACCCAAAATCGATATCAACAAGCATATTTTTTAAGTATTATTTCATTTAAGGCCTAAATGATCAAAAAAAATTATATTGTATTAAAGGAACATAATAAAATAAAAATGGCTACGACCCTTAAATAAACATTATAAATTCTAGAAGTGTTAGTATGAAAGAATAAAACAAGAAAATCATTGTCTAAATCTCTTTAAATCTATTGTATAAACCCATAACACATTACATTCATTTGTGTTTAAAATGAATAAATATGTGTATAAAATAATTTTTCAATTCGGGCTCAATTCGGGCTTTAACACATGTAGTTCAAGCTCAGTCCAAATAAAGTTCGAGATTAAAATTTTGGCTCAAGCTCAGCGCGGATCAAATTCACTTAATGCTCAACCCGAATTTACCAAACTTCGGTCTTAGGTCTTGCTTGACTCAATTTACAAGCCTAGTTGCAAACGGTTGAGCTTCGCTCAATTGCTAAGCAAATTAACCGAGCTCGATCACGATTTTGAGCCCGTTTAAAAAGTGTTATAGTTGGACTCGGCTCAAGCTCGTCATTAAATCGTAAATGAACTCGATTATACCGTTTAAAATAGAGTTCCTCGTCTCGTTTAAAGATCAAGTTCGACTCATTCATTTAGTAACAGAACCAAGTTCGAACATGATCTCAATCTCGTTTAATAATCGAGCTTAATTTAGCTTGGCTCGGTTCACTTAGTTTGCAATCCTAGGTTTAAGATTGTTTTTTTCTTTTTTGACATTTTTCTTAAAGAGCATCAATTGATAGTTACGAACAAAATTAGGAATTAAAAAAGGTTAGCTGGGACCATACCTAACCCACCTATATCTTGAACATGCGAATAACCCACCAAAATTTAATCCAATTTGAATCTATACACCCCCCCCCCCCAAAAAAAAAAAAAATGCTGCCAACTCAAATATATACATTACATATGTTCCTTGTGATTTCGTTAATTGCAATAACTAGCTTATGAAAATATATGATTAAAAGATAAAATGAATTAATCATATAATCCTCATTCATTAGAACATCTCCGCGACATTGGAATATATTTTGCTCCCCCAAATTGCTCAAATATAATTTAATTCCCCAAAAATGTTATTTGCTCCAAAGAAATAAGCAAAAAAATGACAACAATACTCTCGTGACAATTATTGTCTCACAAAGTGTGAAAAATATATAAAATTAAAAATTAAAGTCGAAAATGTCCTACAAGACGAAGAAAAAAACTCACGCCACAATCCAAATGTTTCACGAACATTTTGATGCTCTTCCTAGTAAAGCAAAATCAGTTGTAGTTTGCTAATTTTGTCCCTAACTTTGATCCCAAGACCGAAATTATTAATTTTCTACTTGCTCTAGAGAATCAAAACCTTAAAATGGGGGATAAAAAATAACACTATGGTATTTTACAACTAACCTTGAAAGTTGTCATAAAAGGCTCTTTTGATTAAGTTGGTTATTAAAGGCACCATGAAAATCAGTCTGACATATTATAGCATACAAGTGTAACTATGCAATGAACATGATATGTTTAAATATTTACTTTTAAAAATAAGTTTATCTGCGGCCATGCCTCACTTTTTAATATTTGGACTTACACGTGTTGTGATAATTCTATTTTTCTATAACTTTTTGTTTTACTCCATTTTCTCAAGTACTCGTGAAAATAGGGACAACTCTATAATTTAGGTCACGTGAGAAATTTTTCTCTCTCACCTCTCATCTAATTTCTTTCCCCTATCTCCCTTTATGTTTTCTCTCTCCTCACTTCTCTCATCCATTATTTTCGTTTGTTCTTCATTATTTACATGTAAATTTTAATGTTTAATGATGTGAGTCTAATGACTCTAAAAATTATACAAAATTGGAAATGATGGGTTGGACATTAACAAAAACAAATAAGTGATGTGAGGTGATAGAGAGACAATGAGTGATGTGGTGAGAGAGAGAGAGAAAAAAAATCATTTTCCTTCGATTCCTTTTTATTTTATAAAAAGTTTTGTTAGGAAAGGAGTTTTTAAAAAGATTTTATTTAATTTTTCTCCTTCTAAATTCTGACACGGGAGAAAATGTTTTATTTTTCTTCTCTTTAAACACGAGAGAAGGTGTTTTATCCAAAATATTTTGGATTTTGGATTGAATACAGTATGCTTCAAATTCTTCATTGTCAAACTGAGTCCCATGGTCTGTTATAAAGGCATAGGGTATCTCATACCGACATATTATGTTCTTTCAGATGAATTGATACACCTTCTCACATGGATTTTCAACCAATGGCTCTAACTCCACCCATTTAATAAAACTATCAACAACGACGACTAAGTATTTGAACTTGCCCTTGGTGGTAGGCAGTGGTCCGACTAAGTCAATTCCCCATATAACAAATAGCCAAGGAGATGTAATGGGTGTAAGAGCCACACTAGGTGTCCAATGAATTGTTGAGAACCTTTAACATTTGTCACACTTCCTAGAAAAAGTTGTGCAATTTCCAATTATTGTTGGCCAATAGTATCCCTGAGTGCTAATTCTTTAAAGCAGTAATCGACCAACTGAGTGAGCTCCACAAGAGCCTTCATGCACCTCTTTAATCAATTATTCCACCTCCAAGTGATGAACACACATTGCAAAACAATTATTAACCCTCTTCTGAACAAAATCCCATGGTCCAATACATACCTTAAAACTTTATACCGGAGTTTTTTTGCCTCATTAGGATCTGTTAGGAGGCTCCCATCCTCTATATAATCTTTAATTGGCTCCATCCAAAAGGGTCTTAAATATTTGGTCACAAAGTTAACCATCGGGTCAGCTAACTAGAATTTCAATGGGAATTGTTCTTTAAATTTTAATTATATCACTGAAGCTAGCCGAGCAAAGGCATCTGCTCGGGCATTTTTTATTCTTAGAAATCTATTCACTTGTACAACTGGAAACTTTGAAAAAACATCTTTGGCTTTGGCAAGATAACTGGTCATCAATTCTCCCTTAGCTCCATATAAATTAAACACTTGGTTGACAACCAATTGTGAGTCATTGTGTGCTGCTACCTGCTCGGTGCCTAAAGAATAGGTCGGATCTAGTCCAACTATCAAGGCCTCATATTTTATCTCATTGTTGGATGTTTTGAATAAAAATCTTAATGCATACTCAATATCAATATTATCAAGAGTGTTGAGTATGATACCTGCTCCGCTACCATCCATACATGAGGATCCATCCACGTATAAATTCCACAAAGGGACCTCTTGATCAAAGTTTTCTTCAGATAGTACTCCATGATGAAATACTTTAAAAAAGGTAAGCATCTATCAGTTTCTCAAGAAATAAACCTATTTTAGGCTTCTACTCTACCTATAAGCCTTTAAACATCCTTCTTGCAAGTCGATGACATTTCTGTCAAAGCTTTGATCTTCTTCGGGTTAGCTTCAATTCCCCTTTGGTTGACTATGAAGCCGAGGAACATTCCTTATCAAACTCCAAATACGCACTTGGTCGGAATCAACTTCATTTGATGCTTTCTTAACTGGTCAAACGTCTGATTAAGATCGCTGATATGATCCGAGGCCTTCTTAATTTTAGTCAGCATATCATCCGGACTAACATCAATATTTTTGCCTATTTACTATTCAAATACTTTGTTCACTAACCTTTGGTATGTTGCCCCAGCGTTTTTTAGACCAAAGGGCATTACGTTGTAGTAATAAGTTCCTCAGTTGGTGATAAAAGTTATTCTCTCCCTATCTTTGGGTTTCATTTTTATCTGATTGTACCTAAAGTAAGCATGCATGAAACTTAATAGCTCATGTCCTGAAGTAGTATCTACCAATTGGTCAATTTTAGGCAAAGGAAAATGGCCTTTTAGACAAGCTTTGTTTAAGTCAGTAAAGTCCACACACATTCTCCACTTGTCATTCTTTTTCTTGACCAATACAACATTGGCCAATCAATCTGGGTATTTCACATCCTCAATGAATTGGGCTTTTTGAAGCTTTTCTACTTCTTCCTGGATAGCTTGATTCTTCTCGGGAGTAAAAACTCTCCATCTATGCTTGAGCAGCTTGGAATCCTTACTTATGTTGAGCTCATGACAAAGGAAATTAGGATCTATCCCAGGCATATCCTCATGACTCCAGGCAAAGATGTTTTTCCTCTGTCTGAGAAACATAATTAACTCCTGTTTAAAACTTGGATCTGGTGATGCCGATCTGCGTAGTCCTCTCTGGATGATTGTCATCCAGAATGATGCTTTCTATTGTCTCCATCATCTGCCCCTTGAATAATTATGTCTCATCTCGTGGATCTAAAGTTTCAACTTCAGATTCTCCGTTGGGCTCGGTGGTATCCACTTGATAAGTGGTGGATTTCTTTTTCGAATCAACCAAATCTTCCTGCTCGACTGATGAATAGTAACACTCTCTTACCATTTTTTAGTCGCCTTTCACAATGCCTACCCCAAAGTGAGTTGGAATCCTCAAATATTGATGGACTATTGAGGGTACTGGTTCAAGTTTCTTCAATCCTACGCTGTGGAGGATCACATTATAGGCATATTGAACATTTTTATTTATCACAAAAAATCGTATCTTCTTAGTACGACTCACCGGCCATGTGCCGACCAACACTTCCAGCTTGATAGTTCCTAGTGGGTAAACTTTCTCCCCTGAAAAACCTATTAATGGCCTATGATAAGGCTCCAGCTTGTCGAGTTTCAAGTTTAAACTTTCAAAGCATTAATAAAACACAATGTCAGCTGAACTCCCATTATCAAATAAACCATTGCAATGACTACATCCTAGATTCTGATTTTGACGACTAATGGGTCATCATGAGGGTAAAGTACTCCAAAAAAAATTGTTTTTGGAAAAACCAATCACGATTTTATCTTTGTTGACTTTTCTGGGCCAATTATCTTCGTTCAAATTTATCCTCTGCGTAAAAGAGCGGGCATATGCTTCATTCAAGTAAGCTTTCCTCTCAGCTGTATGATCTCCTCCTTCTACATCGCCACCTGTAATTACATGACAGTCAAAAGAACTATACCTGATCATATTTCTCTCGTGTTTTGGCTATTTGGGCTTCTTCGATAGGTCAGGATCATCTTCATAGTCATATTCGTGATTTCTCTTCCTGTCCTCTATAGGTTTGCAAGGAGAGTTTGATCTTCCTCTAGCATCTCTGCCTTCTCACCGATCAACAAATTTATCCAGTTTTCCTCACAGAATAAGAGCATATATTTCATTCTTCAAGGTTATGCACTTATCTGTAGTATGACCCTGGTCCTTGTGGAATTCATAATACCTCGATTTATCCCTACTATTTGGAGGTGCCCTCAATCTTTCTGGCCAATGTAAATCCTTTTTGTATTTGATTTCCTCTAGGACATGGTTAATATTAACAGTCAAGGTAGTATAAGTTCCATACTTTTTTGAATTTTTCATCCTTGAACTTGGGAGGATTCTGATATTTCTTCTCCTTCGCTCCTGGCGGTCCTTTTTGTCAGACTTGGTAAATGGATTTTTCTTTGCCTCCATAGCTTCCTCGGCATTCATAATTTTTCCTGCCTTAGCTATGAGTTTAATCATGGTTTCAAGAGGATCTTTGGCAAGAGCATAATACAGTTTCTTGGGAAGAAGTCCACTCATGAGAGCAGTAATGGTTGTCTTCTCCTCATAATCTACTACCTCCAATTTCTCGTTATTGAAATGAGTGATGTATTCCCTATTGGTCTCTCACACTCGTTGCCTTCTCGTTATTGAAATGAGTGATGTACTCCCTATTGGTCTCTCCCACTCGCTTCCTTACACTCAAAAGATGTGCTACTCTTTTCACTGGGTTAGCCCCAAGATAAAAATCGCTAATAAATAACTCAGCAAGATGATTGAAGTTATTAATTTGTCCTCGGGGCAAATTGTTATACCATATTTGAGCGAAACTAGTGATGGTGCCTGAAAATGCTCTACATCGCATCTCGTTGGGGATTGAATAAATATCAGTGAAACATTGATACCGCTCGATATGCAATACTGGATAAGTTTTTTCATCATATTTGGGAGTTACCATAGGAGATTTAAATTTGGATAGAGTTGGGAAATCCACAATCGCTTGAATAAAAGGGGATCTTTTAAAGAAACTCCTCTGCAAAGGATTCCTTACTTTCGCCATTTCTCCCAACCGATCTTCTAACCATTGAATTGACCCTTTCCATGTAGGATTAGCTACATCAGACCTATGTGAAGCTGCTCGGCTATTTGGTCCTAGCGTTTGCGCTGAGCTCTCTTCCTGAGAAGTCTGCTCGGCCTAAAAAGATTATCGAATGCTTGATCTTAATAGGACAGAGGCTTCACGATGGTTGGGTGACTGGTAAGTATTTCTGGACAATGCACTAGGGAGGTTCCAATTTGCTCGAGGGCCTAAACGATCAAAAGAAGAAGCTTGGCTCAACCTTTCCAAGGTGCTTGGTCTTTTAGGAGAGAAAGAATGGCCATCATAGGAATCTGAAACTCCAATTGGGGAATTGATCCCTGGGATATAAGTCCTATCCTGATATAATCTGGAATAGCTGCGGTGACTATGCCTAGGAGGAGGTGGCGGCATTGTCCTCTGTTATGAGAAAACCAATAGTTGCCTAGATAGAGGAGAAGATCTGGCTTGTAGTGGTTGTGCAAGATGTCTCCTCATTTATTTCATTACATCTTGACTTCTGGCTAGACTAGCAAGGATTCCATTTTAATCGGCTGCTGCAGACAGAGCAGATGGAACTGTTGGGATGCCTTCGTTTCTGGCACTGGATTCAGGATGATCAGTCATCTTCTTCAAATAAGAGAATATGATATAGAGAGCGGCAATTAAACACACTTTCCCACAGATAGCGCCAATCTGTTGATGTAAAAAAATAGACTAAGTCTAAAAACTTAATCATAGATAAATTATAGAAAAATATTCAGATAAAGAAATGGGCATCACATGGTTTTTAAAGTGGTTCAGATATATAAGAAAGCCTACGTCCACTGTTATATTATCAATATTAGAGATCACAGAAAGCTAGGTGTTCTTTTAAAAGAAACTTCCCTAGAATCCATTACATCTTGCCCATTAGGAATGGGATACAATGTATTTATAGTGATCCGGAGACCAAGGGTTGGAAAACCAAGGGATGTAATGCTTTTCTATGTTGAAGCATTTACACCCTGTATATAATGAATGTGACAGTTGAGTGTTCATTTGGCGCAATGACCCTTTGTTTATATTGTTGATGGTCGACCTACAGAATGTTGGCCGGCATACCTGCCGAGTAACTACCTGTTGACTAGGATTTCTGCCACGTAAGGAGACATTTGTCAATTTCTGATTGGTCCCCGCGGATAGATAATTTTTGGTATCAACACTTGGGAAAAACACTATCGATTTTTATTTTGATTTTTTTAGAAATCATAATGTCTTCAAAAATTGAAATTTTTGGCAAATATTTAAAAAATAAGCAGAAGATATCTTAAAATAAATATTATTTTGGAAAATTTTAAAAATAAAAATAATTAATTGACATAAATTTAACAAATTCAGAATGGTGTGATTTAAAAAAAATGCATTTTTATGCACACCCCAATAACACAAGCCTTTAAATAATATCACATTCAACACTTTTTCTTTATTACAACTATTTTTTCTCATTGGTATAAATTGTTGTGCTATGATAAAACAATATTATTTTACTCTTTTTTATAAACAATAGAAAATTCATAATCCCATCCAACTTGTCATTTTTTTTCTTATATTATTTTTAATTTTAACCTGATTTCCACTTTAATGAGAGTTTTAGAGATACCCTTCTTATCATAATCATTAGACTTACTCTTCATAAGGGTAAGTTTAAAATTATTGAAGATTTTTCACTTTATCAATATATTAATATATTCCTTTTAGATAATACGATATTTTGATATGTTCACTTTAACACTATTGAAAAATTGTAGATCACATCATTGATAAGAAATGAGCAAAAAGGAATTAACATTCTTAAATTAGCATGTTATTTTTTACTTGAAGATTAATTCATGGTTGGACATTAAAGAATTAATTTAATTTATTTTTATCTACCTATTTTCAAAATTAACAACAAAAAAAGTAATCATGATACTAGTTGTTGCCAAGATGAGGTACATAACAGTGGCACATTAGTATTTTTCAATGACTTTTGTTGTGAGGTCGTCGAAAAATACTGACACGGGGTAGTGTCACATCTTCCCCATTACTAATATGGTAGACAATATTGATACGATAGTGCCACGCCAATTATCCAATGTGTACAGCTAATGTTATTATCTTCTAGGATAATGAATTTATAAGGTGTAAAAGATATTTTTGAAAATAAGAACAAGTAGAAATTCATTTAAAAAAAATGAATGTCGTTAGGAGCACCACATATACTCCCAATATTAATGTGAAGGTATTAAAGAGTAACTCATATTTAATTTTAAACAAATTATGGGGTTTTAGAGTAAAATGTGAGGTGTATTACCACAAAAAATGCATTTTTTTTTTGTTAAATGTCATTTTATTTTACTTCATTTCATTTCATGTTGTAATGGGATTACATGGAGTTAAAAGACTATATCAAACACAAACTCATTTCCTACGAGCCAAGATAATACTTTTAAAAGTTTATTTTATTTTTTATGCAAAGCTCACAATGAGCAAAATATTAGATAAAATAAAAAGAGGCATATAGACCAAAACCCTAAAATACAATAAGAAAAATAAATATAAAGCCAAAGCCTTATAATTGTATCTTATACAATGATTGCTATTAGCAAAATACCTTATTGTTGTGATATTAACAAGGTTGATCACACCATCAATAAGATTAAAAAAAAAGGAAAAAATATAAAAAGGAAAATTAAGGGTTATTAAATGTTATGGTGAGAGATACGTGTAGTGTTATCAAATAAACTAAATAGAGAAGAAATGAAAAAATGAGATCTCTAAAAAGTGATTTAGTCTACTATATTAGCACTAAGACAATTGTTTTAGCACCAAAACTAAGGGATACCACATAAATCAAGAAGTTTTTCGTAAGAAAGTATTAATCAAAATCCCTATAAGTGGGAGTAGCCCAAAAATTGGAACCATAAATATAATGAGGTATTAACATTGACATGTGCATCTTGTAACTGGTTTCCAATGCTATACCATAAAAGACAGAATAAGAGAGCCAACTATGACAAGGTGGTAATCCGAAAAGATACAATAAAAAGCTATAATATAATATAAATAACACCACACCAAGGGATGGAATTTGGTTAAAGTACTTGCAAAAGAATAGGTGTTAGTGTAAAAAATTTGATTGTGTAGTATATGAGTATTACCAGAGGTAATAATCACCATTATTTACAAGATCAGAGGGGGAGAGGGGGATATAGACCTTAAAAATTGTAAGACATGTCATTGGAGATTAAGGGAATTATGCCCGATGGTGGCCGATCCTGCTATTAAAAACTGTGATGATGTATGCTCGTGTTATAGAGTTTTTCTCCATACCCAATGCACGAGACTCTTGCTTAACTACAGGGTTTGGGAGAAATGGGTGTTGGCTGACCTTACCCCTATATATGGAGAATCTTATCCCATATCTCAAACTTGAGACCAACCATAGCTTGGGAGAGGTCACTTGCCATGTTAGGGAGCTTGTCAATAACACTTTTAACTTCTCTAAAAATGTGAGAACCATATAACCCCTTTTACGATAGAATACATTTGCAGTTATCCCACACAATCTTCAAAACCAACAGTTAATGCATGTTGCATTATCTGATTCAATCCAAAGAGGGAGAAAATAAGAACAAGTAGAATTTCTTTTAAAAAAATGAATGTCATTAGGATCACCACATATACTCTAAATATTAATGTGAAGGTATTAAAACGTAACTCATATTTAATTTTAAACAAATTATGGGGTTTTAGAGTAAAATGTGAGGTGTATTACCACAAAAAATGCAGTTTTTTTTTGGTTAAATGTCATTTTATTTTACTTCAATTCATTTCATGATGTAATGGGATTACATGGAGTTAAAAGGCTATGTCAAACACAAGCTCATTTCCTACGAGCCAAGATAATACTTTTAAAAGTTTATTTTATTTTTTATGCAAAGCTCACAATGAGCAAAATATTAGATAAAATAAAAAGAGGCATATAGACCAAAACCCTAAAATACAATAAGAAAAATAAATATAAAGCCAAAGCCTTATAATTGTATCTTATACAATGATTCCTATTAGCAAAATACCTTATTGTTGTGATATTAACAAGGTTGATCACAACATCAATAAGATTAAAAAGAAAAGGGAAAAATATAAAAAGGAAAATTAAGGGTTATTAAATGTTATTGTGAGAGATACGTGTAATATTATCAACTAAACTAAATAGAGAAGAAATGAAAAAATGAGATCTGTAAAAAGTGATTTAGTCTACTATATCAGCACTAAGACAATTGTTGTAGCACCAAAACTAAGGGATACCACATAAATCAAGAAGTTTTTCGTAAGAAAGTATTGATCAAAATCCCTATAAGTGGAAGTAGCCCAAAAATTGCAACCATAACTATAATGAGGTGTTAACATTACCACGTGCATCTTGTAACTGGTTTCCAATGCTATACCATAAAAGACAGAATAAGAGAGCCAACTATGACAAGGTGGTAATCCAAAAGGATACAACAAAAAGCTATAATATAATATAAATAACACCAAACCAAGGGATGGAATTTGGTTAAAGTACTTGCAAAAGAATAGGTGTTAGTGTAAAAAATTTGATTGTGTAGTACATGAGTATTACCATAGGTAATAATCACCATTATTTACAAGATCAGAGGGGGAGAGGGGATATAAACCTTAAATCTATAGTTTAAATTGTAAGACATGCCATTGGAGATGAAGGGAATTATGCCCGATGGTGGTCGATCCTGTTATTAAAAACTGTGATGATGTATGCTCGTGTTATAGAGTTTGTCTCCATACCCAATACACGAGACTCTTGCTTAACTACAGTGTTTGGGAGAAATGGATGTTGGCTGACCTTACCCCTATATATGGAGAATCTTATCCCATATCTCAAACTCGAGACCAACCATAGCTTGGGCGAGGTCACTTGCCATGTTAGGGAGCTTGTCAATAACACTTTTAACTTCTCTAAAAATATGAGAACCATATAACCCCTTTTAAGATATAATACATTTGCAGTTATCCCACACATTCTTCAAAGCCAACGGTTAATGCATGTTGCATTATCCGATTCAATCCAAAGAGGGGGAAAATTTATTTCCACTGCAAATTCTATAACAGTGATAAGATCTTGCATTCCAACATATAAGGCATTATGATTGCCAATAATAAGGAATAATGCACCAATTAATTGACCTCTATGAGATCAATGATATATAACATTTATTAAATGAAGATTACGTGAACATGGAGTTTATAGACCCCCTCACTAAATGGTAGATGGACCATACTTATATTGACTCTTCATATGTGTTAATAAGATGGGTAAAATCATTTTCTCATAATTTTTTAGATTCTAGTGTGTGAAGTTATAAAGTGAATTATGAGTATGTCAACATAATATAATTTTAGTTCAACATAGTGTGTGAAAATTCATTAATCGAAGTGACATGTTTATGTTGGTGTGAAGTGTTCTAACATGCTCACATATCAAATGTCCACAATAATCAAATGTGAAATTTATAGGAAATTATAGAGCATAAAAAACACCACATATAATATAAATTAACTTCAAGTAGAGTGATATAAAATTCAAATGTCGAAAAGAGATTATGAGTTGAGATTATATGTTACCCATTTTTAATTCCTCTAAAATCTAAGAATGTTACCAAAGCTTTTTATCTCATCATTCCATATTCCTCTTTCATCGACTATATTTCTTCTTAATACATCTCTATAATACTCTAAAATGCTATACAAAGCATTTAGAGTCCTAAGCAGCAAGGATATCCACGTGTCACTCCTCCCATTTACACCTTTAACCATAAGACGTCTCTCTCTCCTCTCTTGGTCGTTCTCTCTTACCCACAAATGGACTCTCGAGTTTCTCTTTTCCATATAAGACACTACAAGACTTAAATGACGCATCAAATGAGTCTCTTTCTCTCACCGAAAGCCTTTACATTTCCCCATTGAGCTCTTTCCCATTTTCATTGTCTCCCCATCATTCTCTTCCCACCGTATTTCCCATTTCTTTTATACCCGTTTTTTACAATACCTTCTCACCTGAGGGGTGAGATCGATAAAAATATTCTCTCTACATGGAACTGTGAGAGTCCTTCTGAATGATACCCGAATTCTTCATCAGCAAGACTTTACAAATCTTGGAATGAAATCTACTTTTTGGTACAACTCTAGGATCACAAAGGGCTTCCTTCCACTCTCCCATCCAAAACTACAAAATATTGGTTTGGGATATCAGCTAGGCTATTAGCCTCATGTTGAGTTGCAATGTATGCTGCCATTTTTCTTAATATGAACAATGTGATGAATGTGGGATCTTTGTGAATAATGAAAACAGATAAAAGAAGGAAAAAAATGATGTTTAACAAGTGAAAGTTGTGGCAGTTGAGTTTTCCCAAGCCATCTTTACTAAATTGCCCAATTTTCAATATTTTTTTTATTTAATTAACTATTCAATAAGGAAGCTAAAATTCATAAAAATATGGTAATGATGAATAATTGTATGCATAAGCGTATAATTTTAATTTTGGGTCTTTTAATTTATAATGATTCGGCATTTTGTTTCCCATTTCCCAATTTAAAATTCGATCTTGGTAAAGATAATTTGTTGTTAATATAGTAACAACAACTTTCTATTAAAAATGCATATTCCGAATCCATGTAGACATAATTATTTTAATTATTCATTTATTAGTTTACAATTCCTGTTTTTATAAGTATTGGATTTTTTTACGTGCTCCAATTTTCTGTGGTCAAAGTAACCCTCGAATAGATTTTCATTCACCGTACTTTTTTAATAACGAACCTAGCCTATTTTTTAAAAGTTTTTTCCTTATAGAGATCATTCACCTAATTTTTCATTAAACGATTAATTATTAGCATCAATGTTAACCTTTGAATTAGAATTTTGTAACCAATAATGAAATAAAATTGTATAATTTCTAGATCTAAGATTTCAGATGGAGAATACATTCTTAGTACTTTAACTATTCTTTGCATGGTATAATTGTAGTGGTAAAATTCAAAAACTTTGAACAATAAAAATCATGATTTTTTTTATTTTTTTCTTTTGTATAGAACAACACAATTAGTGGTATCACCATCCACTAAAGTATTGGGGTGATTTTTTCAAAATGACAATCATAACAGTCTATGCCTCGCATCGCGGGGGTTTACACCTAGTTATATCTATATCCTCCACAACATTATTCTTTTGCTAATTTATCATCTTCAAAATATGAATGTACAAAACTGTCACACCCCGCTAAATTCTGGCGTTGGCCACCAAAAAAACTAAGTTGTGTGCGACTAAATAAATATCATTATCACCATGTGACAGAAATGAGACATATAAAATCAATCCATAAGATAATTAGTTTAATCAATCCCAAACGATAATAACTAACTATGTAATAAAAGATCCATCACCATGCTAAACTAAAATAATAACCCAATCTCTAATAATATAAAACCGAATAAAATGTAACTAAGAATACCTTAATAAAACCGTACAACTGTGGAACCGAATGGCCCACCAAAACCATAAAGTTAGTCTCAATATAAATGTGAATGAATGGAAAACTAATTCACACTACTAAGCACAACTAAAATAACTCCAGCGGCACCTCCAAGATAATCTCCCAAAATCATGTGCAACAACTCCAACACTAATACCTGAAAAAGATAGTCAACGCACGAGTTCAGAGCACCGAGGATGAATACACTACTTCCCTCAAATAGGGTTTGCGAACCCAGACAATAGCATTATACATAATAAATATCACAATACAGTATTTTTATTATAAATATAATTAAACGCGGGAAAGATAAATTACTAACCACCCCCAAAGGTTTTGATAAAAACACACCAATATCATTTTAATTATCCCAGAGCCCCAAAGCGTTAATTTAATTAAATTAACCCAAATTATTATTCTCCACAATTTATCTTAATTATAGCGGTCCTCCCTCCTCGGGTGGTAATCCACCAAAGTTGAACACTTTCCTTTGTCAAATGGCATCTGATCCATTTAAACTGTCGACCTCGCCCCATGATGAGGTTTCACACAGGACACGACATAAATTGCTCGCTTACCCGTTTAAATTGTCGCTCCCTGACACATTATGTCGCCACAAATTTTAATACCCGTTTTATCTTAAGAATTAATTCTCATTTCACAATTTCACAATTATCAAATCACCCCACCCTTTTTATCGATGTGAGATCCTCAAAATACCCCTTAGTCCCATACTTAAGGGTCCCCAAGTCACCAATACATCCTACCCTATGTATGAAATTTTAACATAACTCTCGTCCTAGTCTCATATCTAGACTAGCGTAAAGACAATAAAATACCAAAAATCATCCCACTCCCGATATGATAAAATTATGATAATCTACCCTCACTAGTCCCATACCTAGAAGGCGTAAATCATCTAAAGTCCTACCCACTAGTCTCTCACCTAGAGGGTATCCTAAAATATAGGGAGAGCATAAAATACCCAACAACTACTCATCACAACGACAATTAAAAATACCAACAAGTTGCACAAACACAAATAAATAATCAACATGTAAATCTACGCATGAAAGTTCAATTTAATTAAAACTTAATTCAATTATCACGTCGTCATAGTCACGCAATTTATCCCATTTATTATTTTAATTTAATTAACATGTGAAATCATGGTTTACATAACAAAATTTCAAATTCCATAATCTCCACATAATTTTTATGAGTTACACGCCCCCGAAATCATTTAATTCAAAACTAAGATTTTTTTACATGCAACCTACACCAATAAAACCTAAAATTCACTCATCAATCCTACGTACCCAAGGGTTATGAGTATTATTCATATTAAAATATTTTATAAATATTGTCCCTGAATTTTTTATCACTATTCCTAACTAAGTCACTAATCTCTTTAAGAAAAACATGACTAAAGGTTTATGTAATACTTAAAACGCATAATGCCAAGGAAAGGAACAGAGTATTCATGCCTACGATTTAGATGAAGAAAATCTGGGTTGACAGTTGGATTCCTCTCAAAAAATTACTAAAGAGTCGTTCTTGAACAATCTTGAGAAAACACCAATCAAGCTTTCAAATATCGAGTTAAACACTTGATTAAGTTTTGGGGCTAAAGTTTGCAGATGAAAGGGAATAATTTTGGAGAGGTCTTCAGGTTGAAAAGTTGATGAAAAAATGATTTCAAAATCCAAGCCACGATTTTTTTGTGATATATAAAGGATTAAGAGTTTGATTAAGAAAATAGTTTTAATCAGATACAAACACTAAAAAAAAAATTCGAACGATCGGACCGTTGGAATTGGATGAAATTTGGGGACATAGTAGATGAAGATGAGAGGAAGCTGCATAAAAATTTTGATCTCGATCGGACAGTCGAATATATATATATATATATATATATATATATTATAGAGAGTTTTATGTTTTGAGGGCTCTTAGAGAGTTTTATGTTTTGAGTACTCTTCTATATAATAAAAATTCAATTAAAACTCCATTTTAATTCCAAATTCAATTCCGCTTAAAGTTTTATTCTTCTAATATTAAAACCAATATATTTTACTAATAAAAATTATTAAATCCAAAATTTTATTTTTCTCGAATATTCCAATTAATTAATTAAATTAATTATTAAAAACACGAGGTGTTACAAAAATATATTTTCAATAACCTTTGACTACCTACAACATGTGAAGAACCATCATTCTTTTCTAATATTCTTTCATATTTGATTCCATGTTTGTTAGTGCATGAGTATGATGATCTCATTTGAATAAAATTGTGAATCTTTATTTTTCTTTTATATTAACATTAAAATTCTCATTATTTTTATCACAATGAGTGCAATCTAAATTACATGAACAAAATTCACATTCAACATATGTATTGTAATGTCTCGATAAAACCTAGGGCACAACCATCTAATAGGAATAGGGAGAATTAGAGCACTTTGACCATTAGAGTTTAAAGTTCTTTTTGTTTAATGTTTAGAATGATTTTTTACATTTTGGTTGTTACTATTATGGTATTGATTATTAATGTAATGGTTAATGTTTATAATGGATTTAGGACACTAACTACGTATATTTTTTTTGCATTTTGGTTTGTTATTAGTTAGAAATTTAGTATTAATGTGATGTTTAATGTTTATAATGGATTTAATACTCTAATTATGTATAGTTTTCTCGCATTTTGGTCATTATTAGTATGGGATTCAGTATTAATGTGATGTTTAATGTTTTTTATATATTAAAAAATATAGATTTGTCACTATGTCCCCACCGTGTCGTGTCTTAAAATTTTTATATACATTGTATCGGCATGTCCATATCCATGCTTTGTAACATGGTCTTCATTGAGCCTTTATTAAACCACTATATAAGGTGGTAACCCATAGCATTTAATGTCCCCTCTCAATTTACACCCCAATTCTCCATCGACGGGCCACCCACTCCTAGGTTCAACCTCGTTGCCTCATTCAGGCCTCATTCTAAGCAACAACTCCATCATTTGAGATTATACTCTTATGAAAACCCCCCAATTTCCCCAATTTATCACTAGAAGCCCAATATCACCTTACGATGAATCCCGATTGGTGTTGCCATAATTTGTTTATACCTAACAGGTTCAAGGGACGAACATGCACGTCGATAAGTGATGTAGTTAGATTATTGTATCGATGAAGATGGTTGGAAATATTAGCTTACATTTGGAGCCCTTAAAAATCTCATGTCTCATTGGGTGGCTTGGTAACAGTACCACCTTGATCCCTACCAAATAGTGCCACGTCCCGTTCTCGATCGGGTTGTATTCAAATGTTATTTTATGCACAGTGAGTGACATGAATATATGCCACTTCCTTTTGGGTTGACCATGATAATTTGATTGGAATACCATTTTTTGCAGTCGTTTAAACACCTATAGCATTAATCATGACAAGGTACATATGGCTCTTCTTCCGATGTGAGATTCGCATCTCACCCTTCCTTCAATTACTTTTGTGACTATACTGATATTGATTTATGACGAGTACTCCAATCCCTCTTAAGATAGAGGTTCTATTGGGGATTGACATTATAAAAATCTCATTACCCTAAGAACTTTTATTGATCACAATTAAAAAATAAATCAATAAGAACTAGATTCAAATAATGAATCTAAGGTTCGAATTATGATTCTTTTACTAATTGTTTCAAGGATCCGAACGAGGAGAAATATTTAAT
This sequence comes from Sambucus nigra, assembly GCA_949130495.1. Lineage (NCBI taxonomy): Eukaryota > Viridiplantae > Streptophyta > Magnoliopsida > Dipsacales > Adoxaceae > Sambucus > Sambucus nigra. Next base: position 581,282,587 of record OX422211.1, on the reverse strand, counting down.
GTAAAAGATGAGAAGGCTAATTTTCTTCCTCCTCCAAATCCTTGGTAGAATGCCATGAATACCTTAAATCGTCTAGTATATGACCCTCTTAAGTAAGCCTTATGTGTGTCCATGACATATTCACGTCACTCGCAAGCCTCCCGCAACATCTTAAGATGATCTCCTAGAAATCCTGACTTCGGTGATATGCAAACCATAATTTTCTCCTAAATATATGGGCACTCCCATAAATACGCGAACCAATCCCAACAGCCAACGAAGCATGTGCTAGAAATTTTACCCCGCAGTTAATTATTTATAATTATTGTGTATCTAAATCCACTTAGAGCCAAATCTTAATAAATTTGAATGCTCGGTTAATTCTTTAGATGCACGGTTAAATTTCGAAGACATGTCGCACAAATTAATACAGGATCTTCAGAATGATTAAACATCTAACTAGTCGATCAAATTCCTATTTAATCGCATTGTTTAGAGTTCAAATTTGACCCTATAAAAAGGGGAGCCCACCCCATTGGGAAACGTACACCCAAACCAAATATTGATTCGATTTTCAAAACATCCTCCAATCCTAAGCATCCTGAACAAAGTTTGACTGTCCAAAAAAATAACAAAATATTATTGTAAATCTGTGAAAAGAGAGCCTTTCAAGATAAAACTATGTCCAAAGGTACTGTGAAATATAAAGTATTGATAGAAATGGAATTTGTATAACAACAACACAATTGATATGTGATCACACTTCACAATCTTCTCTCTAATGTATTTGAGATAAAAAAGTACATGATGAGATACAACAAGGATCATATCAACCGAGAAACCAAGATATCAAGATCAAAAGCATTGAATGAAAGACAATCCATGCTTGCACAAGACAAATAAATATACAAATCATGAAAACCCCAAGTTATATTCATAACAAGTCACCAAAGAATGAAAGCATGACAAGCTTATCCTATCTCAATCCATGCATGTTCAAGAAAGCCAATGTCAATGAAAACAATCCATGTGAATTAAATTCATTCGCAGCATCAGAGTATAAACAAAACAAAGAAAATATGTGATGATTAAGAAACAAATCTATCTTACCAATCCATGCAAGAATAAACACAAGATTCCATGTTCCAAAGAAACAAGTCAACAACTAAGTGTTTTAAAAAAACAACCCAAACAAAGAGCAAAGAGCATGATCCAACCAAAGCAAGATCAAGTATCGGTTAAAATAACAAGATATTAAGATAAGCAAGAAAAGTTCATCCCAAGGGTCAAAGATTTATAAGTGATTGAAAATAAGTAAAAAAATCACAAAAGCAAGTACAAACCCCAAAAAACCTTCCCAATCTTTCCCTAGACCAAAACAAGTAAAAACCATAATACCCCCTTATAGAGTTGACACTAAGTTAGCATAGAGTCAACCCCAAGTGGAGATGGAAACGAGTCCATCAGAGGGTATATTAAGCCAATGGATTCTGACTTTTTCACTAGGCCAAAAATAAAAAAAGATAAGTTTTCAAAAGGTCCCATCCATATAGAATCGACTTTATATATGTGACAGTGACCCCACGGGTAGTTTGGAAAAATATTTTCAACAACTCTATTCTGAATTGCAAAATACCAAAGTTCCTTCATATTACAAAACTACCCTCCAACGAGTGGGTTTTGAAATGCCTATAAAAAACCTTTATTTCTCTTCCAGATCACACAAGTTTTTACAACATTATCTCATTAGTGAAAGTTACATCATCATGTTTGTGTAATCCCATTCCTTGGGTTTTTAGAGAGAGAAATCAAGACCCATTTGGTAATTTTAGACCTAAAAACTCCATTAGAACAAAATCTTCAAGAAAACCCACTTGAGCAAAGTTTTTTATTCAAACCCCTTTCATCCGACTTCCTAATCCCTTAACCACATGTTCTATAGATCCAAAACTCACCCTTGAAACATTGTATTTGTGATTGTTTGAAAGTATAATTTCTAGATGGAGAAAGTTTAATTTGGTTATCATACTTTCTATTGTTACTACAGTTGAACCTCATTGTGTATTCACGATCGTGTAATCACGACCGGTTATCATACTTTCTATTGTTACTACAAGGTGGGGTTAAACCTTAGGATCTTGTGCGAGTGTCACCTAAACAAGGATGAGTTTGGCATCTTTCTGGTTGCAATTTGAAATGTGTGATAAATCCTTGTGAGGTTGTTAATTCTACCCAGTCAACTGGAAATAGTGACGTTTCTCAAGTACCGTCTCGAGTGTGGATGTAAGCAAGGTCGAACAATATTAAAATCTCGATTTGCAATATCTCTCTTAACTCTCTCTTTAATATTGCTATTAACTGTCTAGCCTTATTACTTATTGATTGATTAATTACTTCATTACTAATTAAATCATCTTATTTTATTTAATCTTTCAGAGAGAAGTTTGAACAGTATTAAATAGCCATCTGATCCATAATACCCAAATCACCACCCCTCTTGGCTATATTTCTGTGACAACACTGGTATCAGATCCTCGCTCATGGATACTTCTTTTGGAAAGTATATTTTAAGTATAAAGATCAAATACAAATGGTTGCATTTCATAATTTTTTTGGGGAAGATATGATATATTCATTTTTTACATAAAACATTTTGTAACATACGAAATTAAAACCTCGAGGATTATTAAATCCCCTCTGCTATATGGACTAGCCCCTGAAAATATACCTGAATTAAAAAATGAAGCTATAATAATTCTGCATTCTTTTTCTATATAATCTTGACGCAGTAAAACAACATATTGCATGAAAGCCTACTATATTTGGGGTACTATTACAAAAGAGTATATGAATGAAGTTCCACCTAAAGAGGTGATGTCGAGAGTAATAAATGAATGTCACATACCAACGAAGAAAATGAAGAAATACTTTTTTGAAAATCAAATAAATAAGGAATGATTATAGATTCATCTGAACCTAAGGAAACTAGGACTCCATGAACCATTACACATACACAAGAAGTTATAATAGAAGATTGTTCAACCTCATCATTAATTCAAGAAACTGAATATCGTCTTAAGTTACAACTGAATTCAAGGAGTGATAAAACTGAATGCTCATTTACTACTTTAAATGAAGAAACAAAATCACTTAAAAATCAAAAGGTTAACTTATCCTCCTCTGAGTTCTTACATTCCAACTTATGTATTAAAGAAAACATTATCAAGGAGTTAGATAACCTAATAGATTTTTATCAAAGAACCATGGATGCATATGTTAAATTAATCGATATACATTTGAAAATGAAAATGAAAAACAAAAACAAAACATTTCTTTATAAAAGGGAGAAATATGAAGAAAATAAATGTCTTAAATCGAATAAAAGATTAAAGGAAGAGAATGAAAAGTTATAATTGATTAATAAGGGGACAAAACTTGAAAATATCAAATTAAAAGAAGAATTTAGATGTTTTAAATAAACCTTTAATAAATTCAAATCAAGTAGTGACAATTTAAACTTACTTCTTAAGCAATGAGAAATTGAGTCTATTGAGATAGGTATAGGGTACACAAAAGAAATGCCAAGCTCAAAGACAACTATTGTGCAAGAAAAGAAAGAATTGATTTTTGAAAAGAAAATAGAAGAAACCAAAAGAAATGTTAAAAAACATCGAGCATGGTTTTCATTACACATTTTCTAAAAAGAGAAACCACACAGTTGAAAAATGTCTTACTCATCTAAAATTAGAAAATAATCTCTTTTGCATCATTTGCAAAAAAGAATGATCATACATATATTGAGTGTAAATTCCATTCATCAAATACTCATTGCACATATTGTGATAAAAATAATCATACGTTTGATGTTTGTCACAAAAGGAACTCAAAGGAGACTATGGAATTGTTAGGGATTTGGTGTTGAGAGTTTCCCTGTTTGGATTATCCCCTCAGTATTGGGTTCCACCGATTGTAAAGTAGTCTCTTATAATGTAGAGTCATGTTAAACTATTAAATAATTTATATTTGGACTTGAATCAGTTATTACAGTTGATTATTGAGATAACTAATTGTTGGTTTATGTTATATTTTGTCTTCACTTTTGGTACGTGTATAATGCCCATTTATGTCTTAAAATAATGGGCTTTAAACCTATTATGTTGGTGTATGGATTGGATAGTGTCTTAGGCCAATTGGAGTTGTATTTAGGCTCATTGGGTTGAGGCCCAAATGGAGACTAAGCCTAATTTTTGGTTTATTTCACTTAAGGGATCATTAGTTTAAACCTAAACTCATCTATCACTGGGGAGAAACTCTAGGAGTTGAGAGAGAAAGAAACTCAAAAGGCACCCAAAGTTGGGCGATGATTTAGGTGATTTGGGGATTGATTTCTCAATGAATCCATAAGGCAAGTTTATATTGATTAAGAATCTAATTATATTTATGTTAGTTTAGTAATAATCATTGGAATCTAGAAGAAAATTTATGTAAAATCTGATTTCTATTCATCTCATTCATAATTTTTTTAATCGGGTTTAAATTGGGAGTTTAATCTTAATCATATGTATACACTTAAGTAAATTAATGAAAAAACCCTTGAATTGTAACTTGAATATGTGTAATTTGATTAGAGTAGTGTAAATTTAAATTAGATTGGTTGATTTACATATATCATTGACTAATTTCATGCTTGAGTAAATTTTGATGATATATGGTTTAGATACAATAATAGGATGTTTGTGAAGTGTTTGAACCTTTGGGTAAGTCACCATGGGGGATTAGGGTTTCTAGCTTCATAACTTGGGGGTTAGGGAAGAGGAAACCTGTATATTTGAAGTCAGGTCTGCCTATTATGTGCGCACAATTAATTTGTACCATGTGAACGGAGGCATGAGCATGGTTATCATTTTGGGTCATGCGTATGATTTGCAGAAGTTTAATTATAGATAATTGAATTGTGAATGCGTGGGCATTGGTTTCGTATTTTTTATATTTTTATTGAATTTTTTATGAATATTTTACCAACAGTACGCAAGGCTGAAATTTTGGATTGGTGATTTTTATTTTTGGCTTTGTGTTGGGTTTGTTTGATAAAGGTTTTGATTGGGGAGTGGTTTGGGCTTATAATTGGAGATGTTAGGGTAATAATCTTGGAGTATAATAAATTGTTATATATAGTTTTGGAGGCTTAGAGAATTAAATGAAAAGGTCGGACTTACACTAGACCAAAATGTACCTTTAGTAATAGTATTTTACCGTTACAAAAAATATTAGTAATGGAAATTATTCATTAGAAAAAGTCATGGGATTTCAAATTTAGTAATAGAATTTTACCGTTACTATTGAATTTACCAACAGTATTTTTTCGTTACTAATTTTGATTTAATAGCAGGTTTTTGAGTTACTATTTTTATCTTATTACACCCTTTTTATAGCACTTTTGTTTGATTTTGTAACGGTAAAGGTTCGTTAGTACTATTAATACATATTTAAAAATATATATATTTTTCAAGATTCAATATCCTAAATTTAAACAAATTTTGTTATTCTCACCACACTATTCAAATCATGCACATACAAAAATAGTCCACATAAACAAGGGCATTATATTCAACATTCACATTTTATATAAACATCCACTCTTTATTTATAAAAGAAACTCAAAACAAACAAATGAAACATCATAATTCAATCACCCCGAAAGTTATAATATTTTCATAAATGCATCCAATATAACATCCTAATACAATCATCCCGGGATGAGATGTTTTTATGTTATAACGAAGCGAATGAAATATAAAAAAGAAGTCCATCAACTCCATCTTTAATTCATCAATGGAGAACAATCATACTGCTTTACATACAACTAGACCTCCATCTATGTCCATCATCAAATGTTACAGATGATTGCAATAAGATGGCATAAAAAAATCGTGACTGAAGTACACCAATGGGGCATTTTTTAAATAAAGATGCATTTTTTATAATTATCCAAATATCTTTAAAAGGTAGACCAATGGGAATAAAACCAAAACTAATATTTCATGGAAGATTATACCTAGGCATCTCCTTATCCACTACTTGATTACTGGACGCCTCCACCTAATCACGTATCGAAATATTAATTGGAATTGAAATTAAACAAAACATGAAAACTATAAAGATTATATAATGAAGATGCTCAATATGTTTAAGAAAATATACAGGGGATTATGGTGTAGTCCTTATATGGATGTATCCACAAATCCTAACCTGATGTGCCCCTTCCAAGGCAATGAACTGGAACATGATGTGGTTCTTCACGAAATAATAAAGAGGTATGCTTGCTTGAATGCCATTAGAGTTGTGTAAGAACAGTCTGCTGCTGAAATAATCCTTCGGGTAGAACTTGCAAATTAGATGGCTTATTTAGAGCAATCTGAAAACATAAAATAGAATTCATTGAGCCATAGTCTATCTATAAAAAATTGGCAAAACAATCCAGCACATGTAGAAAGGTTCTAATTCTTATTCATTTTATGTCATTTCCCTCTTCACAAGTGTAATTGTAAGCAGAATAAAAATAAGTTTTGATACATCATGCCAAAGTAGAAATGCTCATACAAATAATCAAATTATTGGCAATAACGAGTCGAGGCTCCGTACCTGCAAATGACCGGCATTGTTAAAATTTAGATTGCAGTGCATAATTAACACAATATATTTTTAATATTTACTCAAAAAAATATACATGAGGGAAGTAATATGTAAATACATCTCGAATTGCTAATTTTAAAGTACTAGAACAGAGGTGTATCATATTTCGAAAAATGCGTACCAATATGCAATTCACTAGGGTGTTGGAGTTCCCTAGTAACTATCTAAACAACCGCATAGACCACAAATGAAAACTATTAAAGCTTAATTCATGTTGAACTTAAGGTGTTATTTTCATGCTATGAGATACGCGGAGCAATCAAATATATCAAAGAACATTGGCAAGCTATTATGTCAGCAAATAATACAATACTTGTAGTGAAGTTAAAAGAACATATAAGGGGGCAAGCCTTCTCCAAGTGCCTCTTTGTGTGTTCTGAGCAAAGCTAACAAAGTCGCCTTTAGGGACTTCAGTAGAGATGAACCTCTAGTTGCAAAAGGACCCAAATGAGAAGAAGCAACCCTTAGCGCACTAAAATGGTCACCAGATTAAAAAAATCAACATATAGCCATTTAAATAGTCAATAGTGTGCCAGTTCATTTATAGCTCGCACCACCGCAAAAAAAAATTCTAAATAGTTCCAATCACCTGCTTAATTTGGAATAACAAAATAGGATTTTGTGCAAAGAAGTTTGGGTCTTTATTTATTTCTTCCACTATTCGTTATGCCACTGACAATTTTTTTAGAATCAAGGTTCCAAATATAAATAAATCAAAAGAAGAGTTACAAGCACACAAAAAACCACAAAATGTAAGAAAATGAAAATACCTAAGGCTTTATAGAGATGGTTATAAGTGTGTAAAATCTTATGATGATATTTGATACCAACAAGGTTGGTCTCATCACTACCCATAAGATAGGGAAGGAAACAAAAATATGGATTTTTTGAAGTGCTACTTTCACGAGTACAGTAAAGAAAGCATTGAAACAAAATTAAGAGAATGCATGCGATCTCTAGGGTAGACCAAGTCTGGGCAGGATTGAATATAGGTGTGTCGTTGTCGTTCATACTGATCAAATGTGTCCAATAATATCTCCAAATCAAATCGTGAGAGAAACCAATCGTGTGCATGTGAGTGAGTAGAAATGAAGGGTATAAAAACCAAATAGTGGCCTTCATTTCAGAGTAGAAATGAAGGGTATAAAAACCAAAACTGTATGAAGGGTCTGATTGATCCAGAGAGATAACCATGGCATGAGAGGCAGACCTGTATAAAGGCTATAAAAACCAAAACTGTATGGAGGAGAATAAAGGTAGAAAATTTTTTAACCCTCAATTCGGTAATGAATTAAATAAGGGATAGGGGCAAGATAGCACGTGCAAATTAAAATTGCTAAACTGTCTGTGCTATAAGTCAAAAGCATGAGAGCATTCAAGAAAAAGGTGGTTTACAGTTATGCTACTCTTAGGATTTTATGCAAATATCTCTTTCTACTATTAGTTTATAAGGCTGAGAATAGGATTAATCCATACTTACATAAGACATGTATCTTGAATGGAATAGAAATCTCTTATCCTCAATCAGTGGTGCTAAAAAAATTACTGACTAAAAATAAAAACTGAACATACAAACAATATGAATGTTAACATCTTATCCATATAAATTAACACACATAACATACAAACAATACATACAAAATAAACACTAAACTGAAAAAACAAAATAAAAAATAAGTTTACCTCTACTAGGGGCGGTGCATGGACAGAGAGACACGAGGGAAATAAGGTCCTCTGCTGTCGAATATAGGGGCGGCACATGACACGGGCGAACCAACCTAGTAGGAGTTAATTTGAATTGAGGAGGGATAGTGGTGGGGCATGAGCCTTGAGAACCAACTTCTCTGGATTCTCATCCCTCATATTGTGAATTTCCAAAGCAACCTTTGCATCACATACAATGAATGAAAACATTTTTTAAACAAACAACATAATGGGATTAGAAGTACTACAATATAAGTTATAGAAACAAAATTCAAATAGGGAGAATAAAATGAGACTTTGTTTAAGCTATGTTATGGCCAAGAAAGTTGGGCTCAACCAAAGGTTGACAAGTGAATATTCTTAAAGAAAACCAATCAAATGTATATTTTGAGACTTCTTCATTTTGATGTTTCGAGACTTCTTCATTTCATTGTTAGTGTTGGCTCTAATATTCAGATTGGATAAATAAAACAAACTTTATTGATTGTTGAATTAATATTTTTGTTGGATAAACTCAATAGAACTCATATGGACTCATACCATTAAATAAGAAAGTGCAAACAAATCAAACACAATATAACTCATATGGAAAAATTTATGAGATATGAGATATGCATATTCTGAAGTCACTTTCTGATTTTGGAATAAAATTATCAAGGGACTTCTCATTACCTTTTTTAGCAATCATGTTAGCAGTATGTTTATAATCAGCTTCTTCCACAAGCATGTGATAATGGAAAAAGCAGTGATACAAAAGTTTAAATAACAAAAGTTTATTAGAACCCATACATCAAGCTACGGGACTATAAATGGCATAGCATAATCTCACATTTCATACAATTATGATGTTATGAAAGTTGGAAATTAACAATAATTGCAGTTTTAAACCAACATGTATATGCTAATTTATGTAGAATACACATGAAGACCTCTCCATTGGGAAAAGGGGATAAAAATAGCATTGGTGCCAAAGGTTTAAAATATCTCCACAAAAACAGCATCATCCCAGAGATATGAGACCAACCAACATTATTGATCACTGCAGTATCTACATAGTGGACCGATGGGTTCAATTGATTCCATGACACAACATTTCAGCATAAATAATTTTCTTATATGCAACTATATGTTTCCAAAGAGAACTAACCGAACGTGTTCAATTACACAACATTTTTGTTAACTATAACTCTAGAAGTAACGTTCCATTAAGGCCCTCGATAGTTCCTCAAGATCTGATTATATATAGTGAGTGTGGACCTATACAATCTGATTGTTGTAGTATTTAGTGAGCAAGTCCCTAAATACTACTATGCTCGATAAATGCACGCGCACACACACACACACACACACACATATATACTGTCTTAATTGAGGACAACACATCCAAAGAGAATTCTGAAACTAAACCAAGTAATTTGCATACCAACCAACACGTAATCACGAGCATAATAAAATCTAGATTCTTGCATGAACTCCATATTATATCCGAGAGAGTGAACAAATTTAAATATCATGATAAGATGAATCAAGTCCAGTTTTTTACATTCTCACTTGGGGAGATCCAAATATAATTCCATCAAAGCTTGTAACAAACCATTTACCATTTTCCAAACACAACACCGAATCATTATTAAATTTTCCAAAATTTATTAGAACAAAGTCCATAGTTAGATGCAACATGTCATAAAATATATCCCCGGCACATTGGAATAATAGAGAATACAAAAAACGAGTCAAAAGTATAAACTTAACACCAGTGAATACTGAATCCCCTACATATTATCCCACATATAAATGTTTCACTCATGAAGCCCCTACAAACTAAAGAATAATGAAATTGATTACGTGAAATGTGAAAATGATTTAGAGGTGAAGAATCGCTTAGGAAATAACACTACATGGACTCAATATATTGAAATTTAAAGGAGTAGTGTGTTACTCCTAAACTAATCTTATATTCAGAAAATTTATTCAACTAATTGTAATACCCCGTATTTTTATTGATTTTGTTTATTGGGATTAATTAAATTAAATGAGATAATTAAATGGTAATTATTCCGGATTTAAATACTAGCGAGACGAGAGTTAGTATTTGATTATGTTAATTATGTTGAATATTACTGAGTGAATATGGTAATATATGAGTATTGAATTTATTAACATTGTCACGAGTTATAAATGCGGTAATTTCAGAAATTAAGTTGGGACGCGCGTGTCAGGAACCAATTTAAATGGATTTAAAATTAATTTATTTTTGCATCATCCGTATGGTCATTTTGAGTGTGCCAACGTGTCCGGAAGGGTCGATATAGTCATAAAACACTAGTCGGGGGTTTAGTTTGGGTCCCGGGATATTTTAAGCCTAACCGGCAGCCCGGGAGGGTATTTTAGTCATTTTGACTTTTTAAGGAATTATAACCCACGAATTTTAGACTTAATATATCAGCCAACACTAGAACTCTTAGGTTTATCACAACTAAAAATCACCAATGACAATTAAAGAGGAAGAGAGGAAAGTTCCCAATGGAGAAACCACCCTTAGAGGCTTTTGCACCACCGTCACCACCACCGATTAGATCAGAAAGAGAGGATCACTTCCATACTTGTCTGGTTCAAAGGATTAGAATCTCTAATTCAAGGCAAGTGATTTATCTTGCAATGATTTAAGGCATATATTTTACATGGTAGTTTAGATTTGATGACAAATTATGAACAATTGTAATAATATAAAAATTATAGACTAAATTATAGATCTTGGATAGGTTTGCATGTAGTGGATCTTCTGAATATATTAAATGAACGAATTTATAAATTAAGAGTTAGTAAATCACGAAATTAAATTTAGATATATGGTAATTTTTAAAGAGATGATGAAGAACTAAGGTTGCAGTATTATTCATGACTTTTGATCCAAGAAATCGATATTCTGTGATGTTTTGATGAATCTTGAACGTCAAAACTAGTGTAGTTAGGTTGGTTTAATGTTTAGTATACTTATTTGGGAGTTTGGGACGTTGTAATTGTGAATTAAAGGTGTGAAAATGGTAGAACCCATAACTGTTAAAGGAATTCTGGGCGGATAACTGCTTGATCGATCGATCGACCCAAGAATGTCGATCGATCGATCCATTTCTTCGATTGATCGACCCCTCTGGAAAAAGTGAAGTATTCCCCTTTAAATAATTGAGTGACTTACAACCTTTAAACTCTTTAATGATGATTTATTGAGCATATTGGTACTTAGGGAAGACCAATAGGATGGTATTTGAAGCTCGGAAACTTATTAGATTTAATTAAGGTTAAGTGGTAAACTTTCGAATGTCCCACTAGTGAGATACAATTGTAAGTTGTGAGAACCTGAATATATCTTGATCTAATTATAATTTGAGGTTAAAGACTAAAAAAAGGGAACTTTAATTACTGAGAAAACCTTAGAGACTAGCGGGGGAACTTAGTAACCTTTTTGGGATAGGGTATGTACTCGGAACTCTACGTCGAGGATTATCGCGCTAAACCTATTGTGTAGAATAAATGGGATGATGTTATTATATGTGTGAGACTTACAATATAGGGCTGGAATATACCTATACTAAAATGATGATTACCTAAGTTGTGTGAATACTTAGTATATGGATGATTATGTGTATGACATACCTACCATACTTGCTATCACGGGAGGTTGACTTTCGAGAAATGACCATCTTATCTTTGTGTGCCTTCGGGGGGATTTAGATTGGTACCTCAAGGACATAGGACTGTGAATGACTTATTTGTGAGTTGATAAGTCAGCTGACCATGGGAGCGTAGGTATGTGCGTAACCCATGGGTATGTGAACTATGTTCGCCTCCACTATGTGTGATTTGAGTAGAGACGGTTCCCGAGTGATTCGAAACACGTGATCCTTATGTATGTGATGTACCGAGATTTAATAGCAGAGTATGCATGCACGCATCTTAGCCTAGGGGTGCCATATATATATATATATATATATATATATATATATATATATATATATATATATGTGTGTGTGTGTGTGTGTGTGTGTGTGTGTGTGTGTGTAATGAGAGTGACTTATATATGTACTTGTGACTGATTTACTGTTACTTAGTAGATGCGAATGACTAAGAGATTTAAAAAGGGGTTAAGTATGTTGTGAACTTAACGAATACTTGAGCTAAGTAATTTGATTAATAAATGTGTGATTTATGAAAATAATTTATTTAAATAATATGGGTGGCATCTAAAGTAAGAACCGTCTGGATGGGGGTAGAATAGACTGGTTAGGCAGTGGTATAGCAAGGTGGAATTTAGAAGATGCGTTAGGCGTGCACAATAGTTGAGGGGTGAGGATCTCAAGTGAGGGCACGTGACTAACATGTTTAATATATGTGTTGTTTAATATTGCAATTTAAATACTTGCTGCTTTTAAAATATTATCACCTCGGGCTCTGACCCGTTTGCTTTCAAATCTATTTCTTTTTGTAAAAACCTTTTAGGTGCTCAGACACAGGGACGCCAAGCTTAGGAGTTCCATTCCATTGATGTGCTGTAGCGGCTATGGAAGTTATAGGATCTCGTTACTAGACGCCTCCACACCTGTCCTTGCTTCTTTTGGGAGTCATTTATTCCAGTTAGGGCATGTTGCCCATTCTATTTAGTGACAACAGTTTTAGGCTTTCATTTTATTTCAGTCTTGGGATTTTATGTATTCAGACTATTGTACTTGGTTTATTTATATTGCTATTATTATTGGATTGTTTACTCCAGACATTAGTTATTTCACTCTGTTGATTACCCTATGAGATTGTTCATGTGATGGTTGGATGATGATTTAGATTATTTTGTTGATGGTTAAATAAAGCATTAAAACTTGACACTTCACTATTTTAAATATTAGGTGGTTAGTAATTAATTAAATGTTTTTGACAGTGATGCTATGAATTGAACCAACTTGATATTTTGCATTAATTTAAATAAAGGAGTAGCTACCCGGTATTTAATTAGTCGGGGTGTCACACTAATAAATTTTGTTTTTTAAATATTTAACAACGAAACTAATATTTACCTAACACTTTGATGGGAAGAGGGCCATAAGCAATAAGATTCTCTAAAACTTGCAATGCAATCTTTTCAGAACCACTAACTACACTTCTGAGTACAAAAAAGGCAAAGCGGAACTGTTAAACTAACATTTTTTCGGGTAAACTTCACTCGTATGAATACACCATTATGTTCAAGTATATCACTAACTTGTAGGAGCCTCCAGAATATTACCTAATAATGATGTCAATTTCATGATGTCAATTTATGTGACAATATAATGTGCACAACATTTGTATAATTAGTAGTTGACATAATTGACCCTCCTCCATTTGTTTCATTAAGATCCTTAGAATAACAAGAACAATGTCCTAAAATTTGATACAAATGAATAATTCAAACCAAAAGTCGGTACTTAACATATAAATAAAATTCATACTTGGTTTAAGAACATGCTGAATTTCAAATAATTCAAAACTTAATTCTAAATGACCAAAATGTATTGCGGATCAATTTGCATCGGTAACCTTTTAGTCAAAGGTATAAACCCAAGAAAGGTCTTCATTATTTTTTCATATCAATATAAAGTGATTTTATTTGATATTTCTTATCTAAGTTAAGTGTGTGATAATACCTAGATGGGATATCCTTAGGAGATCAGGCTAGTGTTATATAATATTGGTTATAGTTCCCCTGCATGTTTCTAGTGCAGGTTAGATATGAGACTATGCCTAGACTTGGAAGCGTGATAAGTTAGGAATAATGTTTTATAGTATCGAGTAGACTTATGTGGGTTTCACCCTTTTAGTAATATTGATACTATGTATGATCCGATAGTGTTGGGTCTATTTGTTTTGTTACTTTAACTCGTCAAAAAAAATAAAGAGTTATATTTATTTTCTTACAGGTCTTATGTGCAATGCGTACCATGATGGAGTTATCACGGTATTATGTAATAGAGGGGATATTCTTATGGGTCACGTACGACGTCGATTGCATTGGTACCCCGGTGATAGGGATAATCTTTACTTTTGTTATTTTACCCCGGACACCACGTGATGATGCACCCATGTTATCCAGTTGTGATAAAACAGGGGATTCTTTCATATATCTTGGGTATGGGGCCATATGATTGGTGTGAATACATAATTATTATCCCTTATCAATGTTTTGGGGGTATATGGGTGGGAAAACCTATAACTCTACCTAGTATGATGCGAGAGATCCACGAAGGCATTAATGTTAGGCCTTCATTATGAGCGGACGTGAGTGGAGCCCATTTACTTGTAAGTGTCAGGGATCATACTTATATAGGTATATTATATATAAATATTGTCTTTATCCTAATTTATGTGACTTTATGTTACGGTACTATGGATAGATGTACCAATTTATGTGTTATACTAGAGGAGTATATGACTTCTAATAAAGGTTTATACACATATATAGGATTCGAGATTTATGTAGCGACGTGTGTACTACACTAGAAGTATGATATATATCTAGACTGATAGACTTGATACGTGGGTTTAAATAATGTTTGTGGTGTTTAGGTTAGTTAAAGAATGTGCCTACGATAAGAGATAACCAGAAAATCATCTGATTCTCAATGTAAGATATTTATCTAAGAACTAGAAGGAAAATAATAATGAACTAAGAGATGAACTTTATTCACATTGGGCCACATATGGGGAAAGAATTATAACCCCATGTTTATTTTAGGTTGTTTGAGTTAAAATCCACTTAATACGAGGGGAAATGTATTTTTATTATGGACACTTTAAGCTAAATTCTTATTCTTTGTAAATTATTATTTACGATGTTGTCATATCTATTTTTCACAGGTCTTAGGCTATTGTGTTGAAAGATACTTGTATTGATTATTTTAGGAGCATCCCTAGTGACGTTCTATTCATCATTCCTAGGATGTAGGAGTCTATCACTGTAGCCCATCTACTTCTGTATTTACTTTGTTTTAGTTAGAAATTGTACATGTAGTACTTGTATTCAGAGTTGGATTTACATTTGAGATATATTTTATATTCCAGATATGGTTTCATTTTGTATCGGCAGTTATATGGTATCAGAGTTAGTTCTATTTTAATCAAATTTTTATGACCTCTTTATATCACTTGTTTAGCTTTAGTTATTTCGTTTATGCTGAGAATGTTACCGAATATTTAACAATGAAATTGATATTTACCCGATACTTTAATGGGAAGAGCTCCATAAGCAATAAGATTCTCTAAAACATGCAATGCAATCTTTTCAGAACCACTAACTACACTTCTGTGTACAAAAAAGGCAAAACGGAACGGTTAAACTAACATTTTTTGGGGTAAACTTCACTCGTATGAATACACCATTATGTTCAAGAATATCACTAACTTCTAGGATCCTCCATAATATTACCAAATAATGATGTCGATTCCATGACGTCAATTTATGTGACAATATAATGTGCACAACATTTGTATAATTAGTAGTTGACATAATTGACCCTCCTCCACTTGTTTCATTAAGATCCTTAGAATAACAAGAACAATCTCCTAAAATTTTATACAAATGACTAATTCAAACCAAAATTCGGTATTTAACATATAAATACATTTCATACTTGGTTTAAGAACATGTTTAATTTCAAATAATTCAAAATTTAACTCTAACAAAACGTATTGCGGATCATTTTGCACCGGCATCCTTTTAGTCGAAGGTATAAACCCAAGAAAGTTCTTTATTATTTTTTCATATCAATATAAAGTGATTTTTATTTGATATTTCTTATCTTAGTTAAGTGTGTGATAATACCTAGATGGGGGATCCTTAGGAGATCAGGCTATTGTTATATAATATTGGTTATAGTTCCCCTGCATGTTTCTAGTGCAGGTTAGATATGAGACTATGCCTAGACTAGGGAGCGTGATCAGTTAGAATAATGTTTTATAGTATCGATTAGTCTTATGTGGGTTTCACCCTTTTAGTAATATTGATACTATGTATGATCCGATAGTGTTGGGTCCATTTGTTATGTTACTTTAACTCGTTAAAAAAATAGAGAGTTATATTTATTTTCTTGTAGGTCTTATGTGCAATGCGTACCGTGATTGAGTTATCATGGTATTATGTAATAGAGGGGATATTCTCACGGGTCACGTACGACGTCGACTGCATTGGTATCCCGGTGATAGGGATAATCTTTACTTTTGTTATATTACCTCGGACACCACGTGTTGATGTACCCATGTTATCCAGTTGTGATAAAACAGGGGATTCTTTCATATATCGTGGGTATGGGACCATATGATTGGTGTGAATACATAAGTATTATCCCTTATCAATGTTTTGAGGGTATATGGGTGGGAAAACCTGTAACTCTACCTAGTACGATGCGAGAGCTCCACGAAGGCATTAATGTTAGGCCTTCATTATGTGCGGATGTGAGTGGAGCCCATTTACTTGTAAGTGTCAGGGATAGTACTTATATATGTATATTATACGTAAGTATTGTCTTTATCCTACTTTATGTGACTTTATGTTACGGTACTATGGATAGATGTACCAATTTATGTGTTATACTAGGGGAGTATATGACTTTTAATAAAGGTTTATACATACATATATAGAATTCGAGATTTATGTAGCGGCGTGTGTACTACACTAGAAGTATGATATATCTCTTGACTGATAGATTTGAGACATGGGTTTAAAGAATGTTTGTGGTGTTCAGGTTAGTTAAAGAATGTGCCTACGATAAGAGATAACCAGAAAATCATCTGATTCTCAGTGTATGATATTAATCTAAGAACAAGAAGGAAAATAATAATGATTTAAGAGATGAACTTTATTCATATTGGGCCACATATGGGGAAGGAATTAGAACCCCATGTTTATTTTAGGTTGTTTGGAATAAAATCCACTTAATACGAGGGGAAAATGTATTTTTATTATGGCCACCTTAAGCCAAATTCTTATTCTTTGTAAATTTATTATTTACGATGTTGTCATTTCTATTTTTCATAGGTCTTAGGCTATTGTGTTGCAAGGGACTTGTATTGATTATTTGAGGCGCATCCCTAGTGACGTTTTATTCATCATTCATAGGATGTAGGAGTCTAACACTGTAGCCCATCTACTTCTGTATTTATTTTGTTTTAGTTAGAAATGGTACATGTAATACTTGTATTCAGAGTTGGATTTACATTTGAGATATATTTTATATTCCAGAGATGGTTTCATTTTGTATCGGTAGTTATATGGTATCAAAGTTAGTTCTATTCTAATCAATTTTTTATGACCTCTTTATATCAGTTATTCACCTTTAGTTAATTCGTTTATGCTGAGAATGTTATCGAATATTTAACAATGAAATTGATATTTACCCGATACTTTGATGGGAAGAGTTCCATAAGCAATAATATTCTCTAAAACATGCAATGCAATCTTTTCAGAACCATTAACTACACTTCCGAGTACCAAAAAGCCAAAGAGGAACTGTTAAACTAACATTTTTTCGGGTAAACTTCACTCGTATGAATACACCATTATGTTCAAGTATATCACTAACTTATAGGAGCCTCCATAATATTACCTAATAATGATTTCAATTTCATGACGTCAATTTATGTGATAATATAATGTGCACAACATTTGTATAATTAGTTGTTGACATAATTGACCCTCCTCCATTTTTTTCATTAAGATCCTTAGAATAACAAGAACAATCTCCTAAAATTTGATAAAAATGACTAATTCAAACCAAAAGTCGGTATTAAACATATAAATACAATTCATACTTGGTTTAAGAACATGCTGAATTTCAAATAATTCAAAACTTAATTCTAAATGACCAAAACATATTGCGGATTAATTTGCACCGGCACCCTTTTAGTGAAAGGTATAATCCCAAGAAAGTTCTTTGTTATTTTTTCATATCAATATAAAGTGATTTTATTTGATATTTCTTATCTAAGTTAAGTGTGTGATAATACCTAGATGGGGGATCCTTAGGAGATTAGGCTAGTGTTATATAATATTGGTTATAGTTCCCCTGCATGTTTCTTGTCACGACCCCGTCCCAAAATAGTAGTGGGGAACAAGTGTCTTAACATGTCACCAAGGCAACAAATATTCTGACTTAAATTGTTTCCTTAATTAAATGCAACGAAAATAAAATTTCATGGTTATGAATTGTAAAATACTGAAATTAAAGGAATTACGTCATCCGAGCTTTCTAAAAGGAAACTTCATTTATATTACAAGTAACAACGAGTTACAACTTAAGACGAAATTTAAAACTTATTACAAGAGAGTCAAACATTATCTATATGATATAACAAACTTCTCACTTAAAATAACAAAAAGAGCTCTAACTGCTGAATCTTCCATATAGTCCTTTTACGTTCCCTCCCAAGCCTACTTATTTCCTGAAAAATGGTTAGTTATACAACATCAGCTAAAAGCCGAGTGAGGTTCAATCTCTAGACATTCCATGGTTTTTTAGAAAATTGATACCTATTCAATTTACAACAGAAGGCATATACATATATGGACAGGAATTTGCAGTAAAATATTTATATGTGAATGACAATATGTAGAAATGAATAGCTTAGAATAGAACGGATGCAACAAATCAAATTCAATGACTTTTTCTATCAATCATGTAATTTTAATGGCCAAGTACACTCTAATACCGTATTATTCCCCGGTAGTTGAGGGTCAATCGAAATTGTTCGTCACAACACCTTATTTAGGGCACACCAGCGATAACCCAACTGGGAAGGTCAGTCAGTGAAAGAGGTCCCTTACACCGAATCATATTTCCAATATTCAATATCATTTTCAAAATTCTTTTTAATCGGTATGTCTATATGGACAAATATAAACATATCACAAGAAATCAATCATCGTTATCAGATGAATTTTGAGAAAAAAAGTAGTTCACAAAATATATATAGTTTGCATAATATCATATAATTAAAATACACAAGGAATGTCAGAGTACTCACCTAAAACAGAAGTACGAAGTTACAAATATCGAGTCTGGGATCGCTCGTTAATCTTGAGATGAAACTTCTTCTTAAACTTTCCCCGCACTTTCTCTCACTATTTCTTTGTCATCTTTTGGTATAATTTCGTGTAATGGATGATCAAAGGGCTTTATTTATATTTTTTTCAAAGGTATTTAGGTGTTGACACGTGTCTAGGTGATAAGCCTTTCATTTTGGTGAGTCGTCGTTCACGTGTCGCGCAACGAATCAGCCTTGCAGTCTTAGTTTACCAAACGGCGACATGTGTTTTGCCTTTCTCTAGAGTATTGACATGTGTTTTATCCTTTCCTATAAAGGCGACACGTGTGCGGTGGAGGTGTCCAAAAGAAAGCACGAGGTAGAAAGTTATTGAGGGTATAAGGGTTATTTTACACCTGAAGGGTATTTTAGTAATTTTACACCATACATTTTCAATATTTCTTAGAGGTCCTTGAAAATATTTTATTTACAAAACAGTACTTTATATATTTTCATTTTAGTCATTGAAACTTTCTTTATTTAAAGTCAATTCCCTAAAGTTTCATAAAATTACCTTTTCTACCCCGAAACTTATCATTTAGCTTAGGATATGATAGAAGACTTTGATTTAATCCACTTTGATGAATAAGGAGGTTATTTCAAAGTGTTTTAGTTGTCCTAAGGCACCTCCCCTTGGTCCAAATGAAAGTATGACACATGGCAACTATGTAAGATAAAATATCATTTAAGGGTAAATGACTACTTACCCCTTGTTTGTAAAAAGACGATATCTTCTCACTCGATTGTCCGTTTCATACAACGTTTGTTGTCTTACAAACCTAATTCATATACCTACAACTATTTAGTTTATACCTCAAGTCACTTGTTATATTACAATGGTCAAAACTAGGCTTTAACATGAACGTTTTTACCAAAAACTTCAAAATTTTGTATTTGCAATTAATTCAATATTTCATGATTTATGAAGGGATGATTAGACTAAAAATAATAAATTAACATTATCCATATCACATATGAAAATAATACAATATTTAAAACTATATATGAATATACAAAAGTGGGGTCATTACATCCTACCCTCCTTATAAAAAGTTTGGTCCCCAAACTTTACTTACACTAATTTCCAAACAAGTATGGATATTTCTCATTTATTTCATCTTCCCGCTCCCATGTTTCTTCTTCAATATAATGATTATGCCATAACACTTTGACCAATGGAATTACCATGGTTCGTAATATTTGATCTTTATGGTCCAAAATTTCTACTGGATGCTCAATGTATGACAAATCTTCTCTAATTTGAAGAGGTTCGTGACTTAGGATATGCGATGGATCTGGGACGTATTTCTTCATCATTGACACATGAAACACATTATGCACACTAGAGAGTTCAGGAGGTAAGGCTATTCTATACGCAACAGCTCCTATCCTTTCAAGGATTTCAAAAGGTCCTATGCATCTTGAACTTAACTTCCCTTTCTTCTCAAATCGGGTTACTCCCTTTGCTGGTGATACTCGTAAGAACACATAATCTCCTCTTTGGAATTCCAACTCTCGTCAGCGATTGTTAACATAAATCTTTTAATGTCTTTGAGCGATTCGAAGTCGGTCTTGTATCAATCACTTTCTCTGTTGTGATATGGATCAATTCTGGTTCCAATAATTTTCTTTCTCCAACTTCTACCCAACATGTAGGGAACGACACCTTCTACCATAGAGTGCCTCAATGGAGCCATTTGAATATTTTCCTGATAACTATTATTATATGCAACTCTACTAACGGTAAATGATCATCCAAATTACCCTTTAAATCAAGTACATATGCCCTAAGCATATCATCTAGAGTTTGGATGGTTCTCTCAGATTGTCCATCCGTTTAAGGATGAAAAGTGGTGCTGAAATTCATTTTTGTTCCCATGGATGCTTGTAGACTTTTCCAGAAGCGAGACACGAATCTAGGGCCATGATCATAAACAATTGAAACTGGGGTTCCATGAAGCCTAATAATTTCCCGCACATACAACTTAACTAACTTTTCTAAAGAATGGGTAATTTTAATGGCAAGAAAATGAGAAGATTTAGTCAACCTATCAATAATTACCCAAATAAAATCCTTACCATTTGAACTCCTCAGTAAACCTGTCACAAAATCCATAGTAATATGTTCCCATTTCCACTCAGGGATAAGTAGGGGTTGTAGTAATCGTGATGGTTTTTGATGTTCTGCCTTTACTTGTTGACAAACCAAATACTGAGATATAAATTCTGCTTTCTCCCTTATTCCACCAAAATACTTCTCGAAGATCGCTATACAGTTTTATACATCCGGGATGAAATGTGAATCTTGAGTAATGACTTTCCTCCAAAATTTGCCTCTTTAGTTGGGCATCACATGACACACACACTCTATTTTCAAACCTCAATATATTATCCCGTATCGTAAATTCAGTTCTCTTCCCTTCGATAACTTCTTATCTAATCTTCTTTAGCTGTGGGTCATTTACTTATGCACTTTTGATCATTTCCATCAACATGGGTTGTACTTGTAAATTCGCGATTATTCCTCCTTTGATATAAATACATACATCTATTTCCATACTTCTTAAATCCTTCAACAGAGCTTCCTGATTTGTAATAAGACATGCTAAATTTGGTGTAGACTTTCTACTTAAAGCATCAGCTACTACATTAGCTTTCCCCGGGTGATAGTGAATATTTACATCATAATCCTTCATCAATTCTAACCACCTCCTTTGTCTCATGTTCAATTCTTTTTGAGTAAATATATACTTCAAACTCTTATGATCGGTATAAATCTCATAAGTCTCGCCATACAAATAGTGTCTCCAAATCTTAAGAGCAAAAATTACAGCTGCTAATTCAAGGTCAGGGGTTGGATAATTCTTCTCATGGGGTTTTAACTGTCTCGAGGCATAAGCTACTACTTTTCCACTTTGCATTAGGACACATCCCAAACCATTTTTAGAAGCATCACTATAAATCACAAATCCCCCTGTTTTGGAAAGAATAGTCAAAATTGGGGCAGTTACTAATCGATTCTTAAGTTCTTGAAAACTATTCTCAACTTCCTCAGACCATTCATATTTCACTTTCTTTTGTGTTAACCTAGATAGAGGTTTGGCAATAATGGAAAATCCTTCAACAAATCTTCTATAATAGCTGGCTAATCCAAGGAAACTACAAATCTCCGTCACATTAGTTGGTCTAGGACAATCTAGTTTAGCCTTGATCTTTTGAGGATCAACCGACACTCCCTCTTTAGAAATGACATTTCCTAGAAAAGATACACTAGGCAACCAAAACTCACACTTCTTTAATTTCTTATATAATTCCTCCTTCCTAAGGATTTGCAAGACTATCTCTAAATGCTTTTCGTGTTCTTCAATACTTTTAGAATAAATAAGGATGTCATCAATGAAAACAACCACACACTGATCCAAATATTTCCTAAACACTCTATTCATCATATCCATAAAAGCGGTTGGTGCATTAGTGAGTCCAAATGGCATCACAATAAATTCATAGTGACCATATCTAGTACGAAAAGCTGATTTTGAAATATCATCCTCCTTAATCTTCAATTGGTGATAGCCTGACCTAAGGTCAATCTTAGAAAATACTTACGCACCTTGCAGTTGGTCAAACAAATCATCTATACGAGGTAAGGGGTATTTATTCTTAATGGTCACCTTATTTAGTTCACGATAATCTATACATAACCTCATCGTCCCATCCTTATTTTTAACAAATAACACTGGAGCACCCCAAGGGGATACACTTGGTCTAATAAAACCCTTATCTAACAGATCTTGTAATTGAACTTTTAATTCCCTTAGTTCTAAAGGAGCCATGCGATATGGGGGTTTTGAGATTGGCGTAGTTTCGGAAATAAGGTCAATCTTAAACTCTATTTATCTACTAGGTGGTAGACTGGGTAAATCATCTGGAAAAACATTTGGAAAATGTTTAGCTATAGGAATATCTTCTAAACTAGGCTCTTTTATTTACAAATCAATAACACCTGCAAGGAATCCTTGACATCCCTTCTTAAGAAAACTACAAGCTTGCATTACAGAGATAATATGTATGGGAGATAGGATGCCAGTTCCTTCAAAACTAAATTCTAGATGGTTAGGAATTTGGAAAGTAACTCTCTTCTCAAAACAATCTACCTTAGCATGGTACGATGCTAACCAATCCATACCCAAAATGGCTTCAAAATCTCTTATGTCTAAAACTATCAAATCAGCAAATAAATTATGACTACTAACATCTATAGGGCATGACTTATACACTAATGTTCCCGTCAATAACTCACCCGAAGGAGTAGAAACGTGTATGCTATGATTTAAGGGTTCAAGAATATTAGGAAAGCGATTAACAAAACGCACAGACACAAATGAATGGGTAAAACCAGGATCAATTTGTAATACCCCGTAATTTTAAATGACTTTTAAAATGGGTTATATTTTAAATTAATGGATTAATTAGATTTTATTATTAATTAATTCATTCGGGTTTATCCGGACGGTGGATATTAAAATGGATGATTCTGAATATTACTTACAGATATTTAGGTAATATATGAAATGTGATGTCATTGATATGACTGTATGATATAAATTCGGTAATTTATATTTTTAGTCAGACGCGGTATGGGACGTATCGGGACTAGTTTATTAAATTAAAAAGGAAATTTATTTTCTATCGACCTAATAGTCATTTCGACTGCGTCGTTGCGTCCGGAAGGTTCGAAATAGTCAGAAAAGTCTATTTGGATGTCAATTTTGAGTCTCGGGTCATTTGGGAATGAATAGACAACCCGAAAGGGCATTTTGGTCATTTTTCTGGGGGGATGAATAGTGATTTCGGATTTGGAACTATTATAAGTATTAGTAGATTAAGTGTATGGGGGTTATTCATCTCCTCTTCACAAATAAGAGCAGCCATCTTCCTAGAGAGAGTGTAAGAGTGCTTGGGAAAGGAAAAGTCACTTGGGAAGGAGAAGAACAACAACCAAGGTTCACCACCACCAACCACCACCGGAGTTTGATCGGAGAAGGGACAACCAACTGAGATATACTACACCAAAGGATCAGACCTACAAGAAAGGCAAGTGTTTGATAATGGCAATTTAAGTTTGTATATTGTCCATGTTAGAATAATATGAAAAGAGAAGATTATTATTGTTTGGAAGAAATAATGGAGTATTAAATGGATTTGTGGAAAACTGAAATGATATAGGAATCTAACTCATGTTTTAGGATGAATATAATCCACGAAATAGTCATGAATCTGTTGAAGAAATTATGAAAACCATTGATGTGTTCTTAAAGATGATATATTGATAATTTCTGGAAATAAGGAGATAAACATGCTTTTTAATCCAACCCCTTGATGATTCTAGGATGTTTATTGTACTGGAAATCGTTCATATATGTTGACATATCATGTAGTAATAATTATAACTCATTTTGGAGGTTAATATGAAGGTTTGAATGAGTAAAAATGGTGAAACCCGTAGTTGCTGAAATGCAAAAAAACCAGGCTTGGACCTGAGGGATCGATCGATCGACCCCTACCTTCGATCGATCGACCTCCCCAGATTATGTAAAGTTGTTTCTTTTTAAATGTTGATTCTTATCCCAAACCTTTTGTGGATCTTTGGTGATTATTATTTGGAGATTATGGGACCTAGAAAATATCAGTAAACCCTTGATAATATTTGAATTAAATTTGATTTGGATTCGAGTAATTTAAATGATGAAAATTATATTGAATGGAATTTCGGTTGCTAGATTCATTTGTTAAAATTCCAAATGGGGATGGATGAGGATTTAAGATAGGACCAGTAGGGGTGATTTAATATAACACCTGGGTATCCTTAAGTTTACAAGATGGTTTAATCCTAAGTGAAAGAATATGTGTTTATAAGAGATTTGAAACTATCGATTTTAACCTTAATTAAAAAGGAGAACTAAACTCGTAGTGGTTCGGGAGAATGATGTTATGGACCAGTAGGATATTAGTGACTTCTTACTGAATATATGTTGAGGAAAAACCTATTTTAATCTTATGAGATGGGAGCTTAGAATACATTTGATTGAAAGAGGGTATGAGGTTATCCCGATTGCATAGTTAAAGTTTTCGGACCTCCTCGATCGACAAAGTTAAGTAGTAGTGTATTGGAGGGGTTCCTTGTTTGGATTTCGCTTTGCGAGACGCTCCGCGCATGAACCTTAACGACGTCGGTAGTGGAGAGATGTTATAGGATGCGAGGATAATTAAATTATGAAGAAAAGATATGATATTTTAAAAGAGATATAATGCTACGTATGGGAAATATCTTAGGGTAGTGATAATTACCTTATTGATATTATATTATAGGTATGATAATACCTATTTTATTGATTGATGATTATGTGTATGGCATACCTAGCTTACTTGCTATCGGTGGGAGGTTTACGCGTGAGGACAGTCATATCCTGATGAATCCATGGGATCTTTGATTTGTCGCTCGAGAACATAGGTCTATGAAAGACTTATCGGGGAGTTGATAAGTCCGCTGACTGTGGGTACGTAGATATGTGCGTGACCCATGGATACGGGAACTATGTTCGCCTACAATTTGTTTGTTGTTGTGGTTCGTGGAATCTTACCGAACCTGTAGTCCCCTATTCAGCGACCTGCGATGATGGGACATGATAGCAGAGTAATGCATTGCACCACAGTTGTGACTCGGGGTGCTGTATTATATATGAATATATATATATATATATAATGGATTAAATGGTTACATGATTATATATTGTGTTTAAATCTATCTACGGTGATAATTGTAGATAACGGTGAATAGAGAGAGATAATGGAATTAAGTTAATGAATGTTTATTCTTAAAGAATTGAAAGCTTAACTCATATTAATGAGTAATGATTCATGTTAATGAGAAACTAATCATATAAAGGAGATATGGAAATGTATAATAATGTGACGTATGGTATGGGACATACGGGGATTTTGATATGGGAATGGAATTATAATATGGAGACTAGAAAAGAGGAACCATTAACTAGGAGGTTAATAGGAAACGTTAAGTGTGCACTCTAGTTGAGAGGTGAGAATTGCAAGTGAGAGTGGGATCTAACATGTACATAATAAATGCTTTATTGCACTTGTTAAATACTTGCTGTTTTTAAAATAATCTACACATTCGGGCTCTGACCCGTTTCCTTGCATATTTTCTCTTCTATTGTATCTCTATATCAGGTGTCCAGCAACAGGGATGCCAACCATAGTTGATTTTGACGAGCTATGGAGCTATGGAGGTTTTGCTTAGACGCTTGTCATCTTTTTGATTCACGGTATTCTTACATAGGGCATGTCGCCCAAAGGATTTCAATTATCATTTTCTGTCGGAGTTAAACTATTGTATTTGTGTCTTTTTAATACATTTAACATTGTTGGGATTATTGTAAAGGATTTATATTATTTGGGAATGTTTATTCCAGTTGAATTTAAATTCTATTGAGTTATTTATTTAGTGATCTGTGTTGTAGAATAAAATGTGTTGTGTTATTCTTAAACTGGAAATGGATTTTGTTAAATTAAAATTTGGAAAGTTTTTAACACCAGCTTAATTGAGTTTTGGGTGAGTTGTAAATATTTTCGACAGTGATGCTAAGAATGAGCCAACTGTATATTCTGTTTTAATTTGGTATGGGACTGGCCACCCGGTATTTAATTAGGCGGGGTGTTACACAATTAAAACTTGAAAAGGTTGTGCACATATAGAAAGTGTACCTGACACTACTGCATTAGAAGCTTTTGCATTATAAAGGTTAAAAACTCTACCTTGTCTGCCATGATCCTTGTTGTCATTAAAGGTCCTTGTCGGCGCCTTCCCTTTGTTAGGGCAATCTTTCATTTTATTCCCCTTTTTGCCACACCCAAAGAAACTTCCTATATCCAAGTAACATGGTTTCCCTCTATGAATATTACCACATCGTTGGCATCTATCAACATTAAAGGGTTTGTTTACTAAAGGTTGTCCTGTATTAGGCATAGTCCTAATGGGTTTGTTATTGGGGTTCCTTCCTCTTTGTTCTCCAAACTTCCTCTTCCCCTCTCTAACCTGATTATATTCTTCACTATCCTTCTCAGCTATTGTTACCCTAGCCACCACATCATTATATGATGTCAACTTCAGGATGGAAATTCGACTATGAATATTCAACCTCAACCCACGTTCAAACTTCTTAGCTTTTAAAACATCGGTTATCACAACATGAGGTGCAAAACGGGATAACTCAGTAAAATTTACCTCATATTGACTAACCATCATATTTCCTTGAACCAGACTCATGAAGTCAGCTGCTTTTTGGTCTTGCACTGTTTCAGAAAAGTATTTATCGTAAAAGATCACCAAGAAGTTATTCCAACCAATGGGATTATTCCTTTCCCTGTGTATTCTCTTAGTCATTCTCCACCAATTTTCGGCTTCACCTTCTAACATGAATGTTCCAAATGAAACCCGTTGTTCATCTGTACACTTAAGAACATCGAACATCTTTTCCATTTGCATCACCCAATTTTCTGCTTCAATGGGGTTAGGAGTACCTTTAAAAGATGGCGGGTTCAACTTCTTGAACTGTTCAATAGTACAACTACTTAGTTCAAGATTCCTTGGTGCTCCATTATTCACCTGATGCTCCACAATCCTAGCTGGACTTTCAATTGTCTTGTATGCACCTTCCAGTCCTTCTATATTTGAACCACTAGTTCCCGCTGTCGATCTCGTCTTGGTCATTTTCTACAGTTATGGCCAAACATAAGACATATATACTATCTTAAGATTGCAAATCAGAAGAACAAATATATGTGGATTGTAAGACATATGGAGATTTATCACATAAGTCGGATATTTAATCCTATATCCTATGTATGGAAACTTAAAATTGACAACGTTCGAAACTTATGTTCAGTAGTCTACGGGTTCATAACCTATGCTCTGATACCACCTCTGTCACGACCCCGTCCCAAAATAGTAGTGGGGAACAAGTGTCTTGACATGTCACCAACGCAACAAATATTATGACTTAAATTATTTCCTTAATTAAATGCAACGAAAATAAAATTTCATAGTTATGAATCGTAAAATACTGAAATTAAAGGAATTACGTCATCAGAGCTTTCTAAAAGGAAACTTCATTTATATTACAAGTAACAATGAGTTACAACTTAAGACGAAATTTAAAACTTATTACAAGAGAGTCAAACATGCTCTATATGATATAACAAACTTTTCACTTAAAATAAGAAAAAGAGCTCTAACAGCTGAATCTTCCATATAGTCCTTTTATGTTCCCTCCCCGGCCTACTTATTTCCTGAAAAATGGTTATTTATACAACATCAGCTAAAAGCCGAGTGAGGTTCAATCTCAAGACATTCCATGGTTTTTCAGAAAATTGATACCTGTTCAATTTACAACATAAGGCATATACATATATGGACAGAAATTTGCAGTAAAATATTTATATGTGAATGACAATATATAAAAATAAATAGCTCAGAATAGAACGGATGCGACAAATCAAATTCAATAACTTTTTCTTTCAATCATATAATTTTAATGGCCAAGTACACTCTAATACCGTATTATTCCCCGGTAGTTTAGGGTCAATCGAACTTGTTCGTCACAACGCCTTATTTAGGGCACACCAGTGATAACCCAGCTGGGAAGGTCAGTCAGTAAAAGAGGTCCCTTAAGTCGAATCATATTTCCAATATTCAATATCATTTTCAAAACACTTTTTAATCGGTATGTCTATATGGACAAATATAAACATATCACAAGGAATCAATCATCGGTATCAGATGAATTTTGAGAATAAAAGCAGTTCAAAAAATATATATAGTTTGCATAATATCATATAACTAAAATACACAAGGAATGTCAAAGTACTCACCTAAAACAGAAGTACGAAGTTACAAATATCGAGTCTTGGATCGCTCGTTAATCTTGAGATGAAACTTCTTCTTAAACTTTCCCCGCACTTTCTCTCACTATTTCTTTGTAAGTTTTAATATAATTTCATGTAATGGCTAATACAAGGGCTTTATTTATATTTTTTTCAAAGGTATTAGGTGTTGACACGTGTCTGGGTGATAAGGCTTTTATTTTGGTGAGTCGTCGTTCACGTGTCGCGCAACGAATCAGCCTTGCAGTCTTAGTTTAACAAACGTCGACACGTGTTTTACCTTTTTCTAGAGGATTGACATGTGTTTTATCCTTTCCTATAAAGGCGACACGTGTGCGGTGGAGGTGTCCAAAAGAAAGCACGAGGTAGAAAGTTATTAAGGGTATAAGGGTTATTTTACACCTGAAGGGTATTTTAGTAATTTTACACCATACATTTTCAATATTTCTTAGAGGTCCTTGAAAATATTTTATTTACAAAATAGTACTTTATATATTTTCATTTTAGTCCTTGAAACTTTCTTTATTTAAAGTCAATTCCCTAAAGTTTAATAAATTTACCTTTTCTACCCCGAAACTTATCATTTAGATTAGGATATGATATAAGACTTTGATTTAATCCACTCTGATGAATAAGGAGGTTATTTCAAAGTGTTTTAGTCGTCCTAAGGCACCTCCCCTTGGTCCAAATCAAAGTATGACACGTGGAAACTATGTAAGACAAAATATCATTTAAGGGTAAATGACTACTTACCCCTTGTTTGTAAAAAGACGATATCTTCTCACTCGATTGTTCGTTTGATGCAAAGCTTGTTGTGTTACAAACCTAATTCATATACCTACAACTATCTAGTTTATACCTGAAGTCACTTGTTATATTACAATGGTCAAAACTAGGCTTTAACATGAACATTTTTACCAAAAACTTCAAAATTTTGTATTTGCAATTAATTCGATATTTCATGATTTATGAAGGGAGGATTAGACTAAAAATAATAAATTAACATTAACCATATCACATATGAAAATAATACAATATTTAAAACTATATATGAATATACAGAAGTGGGGTCATTACATTTCTAGTGCAGGTTATATATGAGACTATGCCTAGACTTGGGAGCGTGATGAGTTAGGAATAATGTTTTATAGTATCGATTAGGATTATGTGGGTTTCACCCTTTTAGTAATATTGATACTATATATGATCCGATAGTGTTGGGTCTATTTGTTTTGTTACTTTAACTCGTTAAAAAAATAAAGAATTATATTTATTTTCTTGCAGGTCTTATGTGTAATGTGTACCGTGATTGAGTTATCATGGTATTATGTAATAAAGGGGATATTCTTACGGGCCACGTATGATGTCTACTGCACTGGTACCCTGGTGATAGGGATAATCTTTTCTTTTGTTATTTTACCCCAGACACCATGTGTTGATGTACCCATGTTATCCATTTGTGATAAAACAGTGGATTCTTTCATATATCTTGGGTATGGGGCCATATGATTGGTGTGAATACATAATTTTTATCCCTTATTAATGTTTTGAGGGTATATGGGTGGGAAAACCTATAACTCTACCTAGTATGATGCGAGAGATCCACGAAGGCATTAATGTTAGGCCTTCATTATGTGCGGACGTGAGTGGATCCCATTTACTTGTAAGTGTCAGGGATCGTACTTATATATGTATATTATACATAAATATTGTCTTTATCCTACTTTATGAGACTTTATGTTATGGTACTGTGGATTGATGTACCAATTTATGTGTTATACTAGAGGAGTATATGACTTTTAATAAAGGTTTATACATACATATATAGGATTCGAGATTTATGTAGCGACGTGTGTACTACACTAGAAGTATGATATATCTCTAGACTACTTGAGACGTGGGTTTAAATAATGTTTGTGGTGTTCAGGTTAGTTAAAGAATGTGCCTACGATAAGAGATAACCAGAAAAGCATCGGATTCTCAATGTAAGATATTTATCTAAGAACTAGAAGGAAAATAATAATGAACTAAGAGACGAACTTTATTCAGATTGGGCCACATATGGGGAAGGAATTATAACCCCATGTTTATTTTGGTCGTTTGGGTTAAAATCCACTTAATACGATGGGAAAATGTATTTTTATTATGGTCGCCTTAAGCTAAATTCTTATTGTTTGTATATTTATTATTTACGATGTTGTCATATCTATTTTTCACATGTCTTAGGCCATTGTGTTGCAATAGGCTTGTATTTATTATTTTAGGGGCATCCCTAGTGACGTTTTGTTCATCATTCCTAGGATGTAGGAGTCTATCACTGTAGCCCATCTACTTCTGTATTTATTTATTTTTTTGTTAGAAATTGTACATGTAGTACTTGTATTCAGAGTTGGATTTACATTTGAGATGTATTTTATATTCCAGAGACAGTTTCATTTTGTATCGGTAGTTATATGGTATCAGAGTTAGTTCTATTTTAATTAAATTTTTATGACCTCTTTATATCACTTATTCAGCTTTAGTTATTTCATTTATTCTGAGAATGTTATCGAATATTTTTTATTATCGTGATTTTTGTATTAGACCTAGTCCATCTATTTTTGAATTTTATAGGGTGTCACGGGAAGCATCAATAGTTGCCAACCCAACCATTTGTTGCGGTGCCAGTAGTTCAAGCACCATTAACTCAACTACAAGGACAAAAACTACAATATTGATGTGTGCATCACGTCGCACCTATAGATGCGTAGGCACTAGCAAAGGGGGGTTGAGGATATGTTTCCTATCTATGGACATCTAAGACGAATTTTGTTTAATTTTGGTGTATCACATTCTTTTGTTAGTAGAGATTTTGCTCAATCTTTGGGGGTGATAAATTTAGCATCATATATGTTATTACACATCGATTCACCTTTGGGTACAAGTTCACCTATCCATTCTCTTTGTAAAGGGATGGGTTGGATATTGGGAGAGTATGGTTTGTAATTGATTTACTTATATTAAATATATATGAGTATGATGTTATCTTGGGGATGGAATGGTTAGCCACTTACCATTCATTTATAGATTGCTCTGGGAAGTACATCTCTTGCCGTCCATCGTCTTTGCCATTCTCGGGTAAGAGATGTACTTGATTGAGATTCCACGTCCCGAGGGAAGGTCAAGCATGAATTTATTTATATCAATAAGGAAACTTCTGAGGGATTCATTGCATCTTTTAATTATATTCTGGTTATTAGTGAGTTTTCAGACGTGTTCCATGAGATTTTGAGGTTTCCATGGAGTAGAGAGATTGAGTTTGTAATTGACTGAGATCCGAGCATAAGACTGATAGATCGAGCATTGTACTGTATGGCTACATTGGACATGAGAGATCTAAGATATCAAATTTAGCAGTTATTCGGACATGGTTTTATTTGGAGGAATACTCCACCTCGAGGAGATTTGGTCCTCTTCATGAAGAAAAATGATGGATCGTTGTGTCTTTGTGTTAATTATCGGGAGTTGAATAAGTTCTCCATATGGAACAAGTATCTTTCACGTCATATTGATGACTTGTTCGAACAGTTGAGTGGTGCTTTGTACTTTTAAAAGATTGATTTGAGGTTAAGGTAGCACCACTTGAGTATAGGGGTGTAGGATGTCCCAAAATGGTACAACTGACGCGTTATGGATCTTATGAGTTTATGGTTATGCAATTTGGGTTAACTAATGCACCAAGAATTTTGATGGACTTGATGAACTGTGTGTTCAAGGAGTTATTATATCTCTTTGTCGTCTTGTTAATAAAAGATATTCTAATTTATTCTCAGACTGCATATGAGCATGCTCAGCACTTGTGGATATTCTTATAGACATTATGAGATTATCAATAGTATTATAAGTTTGAGAAGTTTGGATTATAGTTGAAAGAGGTGTGGTTCTTTGGTCACATTATGACATAGGTAGGGATCTTAATGAACCCAATTAAGGTGTCAGAAGTGTTAGAGTGGGGATAACCCACGAGAACTATAGAGGCACGGAGTTTTCTTGAATTAGAAGGTTATTATCATAGGTTAGTCTAGGGATTCTAAAAGATAGTTGGACCTTTTATGAACTTGACGTAGAAAGGGGTAACATTTGTTTGGGATGAGTTTTTCCAGCAAATCTTCGATGAGTTGAAGGTCAAGTTTACTTCACTTATGGTGATCGCTTTACCTCGTAGTTGGGTAGACCGCATGGTTTATATAGATGCCTCATTGAGAGTTAGAGTGTATTGATGCTGGAAGAGAGGACTATATCTTATGATTCTCGGAATCCTAAGCTTCATGAGGGGAATCACCGTGCTAGTGATATCGATTAAGTCCTTAGAGTGTGAAGTGAAGTCATCACCTTTTTACAGACCATATGAGATTTCATAATTTCTTTACACAAAAGGATTTGGGCATAAGATAGTGTTGATGGATAGAGTTCGTGAAACACTATCAATTTGATATATAGTATCACCCATGAAAGGCATACATAGTGAAAGATTTAACGAGCTGCAGGACGAAAGTTACACTTTCGAATCTTTGGAAGGCGAAGTGTGGTTCTCTTCACACAGCAATGACACATGACTTTATGGCGGTTCTTACCTTCACACCTGAGATCATTATCCGAGCTGTGAAGGCACATAAAGGAGATCCGTCTTGTCAGGATAAGTTCAGGACATTATTGATTGAGGGAGAAGTTTCGAACTCGATAGATGTAGGTTTATGATTCCACAATAGATTAGTGGTTCTCAAGGATGAGTAGTTACAGATAGACATGTTGACTAAGGCGTACGTGTTACGATTTGTAGTACATGCGGGTAGGGATAAGATGTACCATGATATGAATCACCGGTAATGGAGGGAAGGCGTGAAGAAGGACATTACGACATTTGTGTTTAAGTGTACTAATTTCTAGATGGTGAAGGTATATCATCAAAGACTAGCTGGTGTTCTTCATGCTATCGAGAGTCCGGGGTGGAAATGGGAGAGAATTTCCATTTATTTCATCACTAAGTTTCTTACGTCACAATGGGGACATGATTTAGTTTAGGTGATCGTGGGCCATTTAACTAAGGTATATCATTTTCTATCTATTGGAATGATTTTAATTCGGATTAATATGCCTAGATTTTCATATTCAAGACTATGAGACTAAATGGTTGTCACACCATGCAAAATCTATAAATAAATTAATTAAGTCGACAATAATATCACGGGAATAAAAATATTTGCTAACATTATCATCATAATGGAAATAACTAAAACTGAATAAATAATACAACGATATAAAAATCAATACAACTCTGGTACCAATCACTGCCAATAAATAACAAACTAACTCTCTATATAAAATGCATCTCGTAAAAAAGTCCAACTCTAGATATAAATGCCACATGAAAACTAATTGAAACTAAAAAGTACAAGAAGAAAATGAGCGGCACTGCTCGACTCCTACAAATGGAACGTCTCCAGAGATGCTCCTCCAATAAACCCAAATCACAGGAACTACTACAACAAAAGACTTGTAAAAATGGATATAATAATAATGTAAACAACAAGTTTATGCAGAATAAGATTATAACTAAATTTTGACCATATTATAGCTCATGTCTTCCTCACGTATTTTAGTAAATTTTAGGTTATTAGTTACCCAACCCAACAACCTAAAATAAATTGCAGCTCTAAATCTCGAAACATATGTAGCCCCATGTGGTTAAAGTTTTATCTCTATCTTGTTTAAACAATACCATTTCTATAATAGGTTAATCTCTTTCATTATGAATCACATGATGTGTTAAGTTCTCCACCCTAAGATACGTCTCACTAAATAACCATTGTAACAATAATAAGCTCATATCTCAAACTATCCACATCGGCCAATTACACACCAATAATGCAATATACATATATCTAGTATAGTTGATATACAAATCCGAGTCATAAGTATGTAGGTAGGCACCCTACTATAAGTTATGTACATCTCGAGTATATCACATAAACCGATAAAACTCTCTTTAGTACCACCACATAATAATCACATATGGTGGGAGAAAGACTATCTCTATGTCTAATATCCATACATAGGTATATCCCCCGACGTGTACAATTCAATGGGCTCTACTTACGCCCACACATAACAAAGGCGCATCTCCATAGCCTTTGAGGATCACCCCCTCGGTAAGTAAGGTTTTAGTCCATCATAAACCTAAAACTTCATCTAGTCAAGGAGAAAAACCATATGCCTACCCGACACCCATATAGTCTACCATATCCAAGACCACATGCTACACTCCTTAAAAAAATTCGGAACACGGAGGTTTAGATGTATGACCGTGGGGTAAAAGTAATATGATCATGGCAAACCCGTCTTTAGCATCGAGCGTCGAAGCACCATTGCAATCAACATCATATGTGACCCTATTGTGGAATTCACCTTAGTACGATTAATCATGGGCACTCACACGTGGTATGAATCACATATAAATCATGCAAGAAAATACAACCCGCTCTAATGGGTTAATTAACCTAACACAGATGTATACCATCACTACCGGGTCATCCATAGCAATCCAAGCTATTAAAAGGTAATACACCCGTTATCCCTATCCAATACTATAAGTTACTAGCCCTACTTTTCAAAGCCTTCCAAATTCTAATCATATTATCGCACGCATATTATACTAGAATACACCCTATAACTGCATCCAATCTCTTACGATCCTGGGCCAAATCTCTCGAGGTTGTAAATCTAGGTATAAATTCACACCTAATTTATATAGAACCATCGCATATGATAACTACCCTTCCCTAGGAATTATTAACCAAATTCCTAATCTCACGCAAAGGATAAATGCCCCACTAGTCAGTTACAACGACTCTAATTATCCCGTCCAATAACCCCAAATCCTCTAATTTCCATATCAGAATCAACAAACTCATCCTACACCCGAGTTTACAATCCAAATATCAAATCCCCAAATTAACCCCTTAAAATCAACAATTTTCCCTAATATTCAAATACCCCAAATACCAATCTCTAATAACTCATCTCATAAGAATCAAACCCTAGTTAATGAGTATACGAAAACTATAGGCTAACAAATCCTAGACTTATACACCTAAACTAAAATTTCAAAAGAAAGTCCAACCGAAAATACCCCATCCGAAACTTCAGTCTCGCGGATAGTTTAGTAAAAAATTAATAAAAAATCAAAAAAAGGCCAAAAAATATTACACAAATTCCCACTCCTTCATAATTCGATTCTGCACAACCTCGTCCAATTTTCAATTTCATCAATCGAACTACTCTCCTGTAGGCAGTCATCTTTTCCAAACTTGTGTTTTCTCCACCCAAGAACTCCATTAATAAACTCCAAAGCTTCATTAAATCCCCAAACCAACATCCAAACAATTAAATAACACCATATAACCAAATGGAACCTATTTCTAACATCAATTTCCAAGTTTAAGTCAAGATTCAAAGAAAAACCCAATTTCTCATTCAAGAACCCTAGATTTATAAATTTCTTCAACTAGCAAATGATTTGCATGGATTGATTCAATTAATCATAGGGATTTTAGATGATTCACAATATAAAAAAGGTCCAATCATTATCTACTAGTTTTAATTCAATCGCATGAAGAAATTAATCAATATAAAGAGGAAATGAACCTAATTAACATCTAGGCTAGATTAATTATGAAAATTAACTATTTAATCAACTAAAATCAGATTTATGTCAAAGTTTGATTTAGATTTCAATGAATAGATTTAATCTTAACACATATACAATTATAATCAAAATTTATATAAACTTGCCACATTTGATTTGTGGAGAAACCAAGCCAAAATCTCCCAATTTCTCCTTTTTTTCTCCATGTTCATTCTCTTTAGCCCCCAAAGTGCTTCCCAAATTGTGTTTTGTGATAAATGAGATCCCTAGTGCCTCATTAAAGCCTTTAATTTCAAAATTAGGGTTGGTTTTGTAGAAAAAATTACTCCACCACGTGGACAATAATATCGTGACACATTTCCATATTATCATGGGACTCACCACACCGGATCATATTTTATCGGCACAGTTCCTAGTTGGTCGACCTACATTCCAACCACCTCCAAAAAGTTGGATCGTCAGTCACATGAAGAGATACAAGTGGGGAACTTCAACATCCCATATATTCACTCACGTAAATAACACCCAACTGGCTATTATTATGTAAGAGTGTAAATGCTTGAATCCATAAAGGCATTCCACCTCTTGATTTCCTACTTACTAAAAATACCCCATCTCCCTAGCTCAAGGGGACATATTTTTTTATGATACGTACACCTTGTAAATGTATTTCTAGGATTGGAATATAACCGTTACCCACTTGGATGTACGATCATCCTAGGAGCTGAATTACGTAAAAACCATCTCGTCTTTCGTTATATTTCATTTATCTGTGATTATAAATTTGGTAATCATATATACAAATTTAGACACCAACATATTGGCACAGTTTGTGGGAAGGACAATTCATTATTGTTCTCTACCAATTAATATTTTTTGGCTCTGTTGTAACGAATGGCTAACATTCTAGAAAGCAGTCTCACTGGGGGCAACACACTCACCCCTTATGTTCCTCCTCATATAGGAGATATACAAGGGATCCTAATTAACCGGCCAAGGGGCAAGAAGCAATGAAGGAAATAATGAGACAACTGGTTCAATAACTCCAAGCTAGATCTAATCATGTTTCGTCCCATAGGAGATAAATTCCACCTCCCCACCTAGAAATGAAATAAGTGGATACTCTAGATTTTTGCATGATAGGTCTTACCGCATGGGAAAAACTTCTTCAATTAAATCCACAAATCATTATGATGATTGGTGTTTCACTCCTGAACGGCTAAGCATCCTAGAAATATTCAGCAGAGCTTTTGCCTTTGATCATCTTGGTCCCCGAGAAACTACGAAATAAGAAAGGGAGCCAACTAGATTCCGTGATCATCGTGTCGAGAATTGTGAGGGGTCGTTTAGATCCAGAGTTAGCATCTGAGGATCCATGCACACCAAGCTGAGTTCTCAGGAAGATAGCTCAGCCCAAACACATGGTAGATCGGCCCAAGATGATTTAGCCAAATCTAAGCCCGAAGAATATTCCTGGAAAGGATCACTACAGCAACTGGAAGATCGCTTGGGGGAGATATCCAAGACTAAAAATCCCCTACAAATGAGCTTTGTGAAGGGATCTACTTTTGTTCTAGCTATTGTGGATTTCCCCACACCGTCCAAATTCAAACCAACCGTGGTTACTCCTAGTTATGATTGAAAAATTGATCTCGTCCTCCATATTTAACAATACCAAGAAACAACCGATATTTATTCACTTCTAGATGAGATGCGTTACCGAGCATCTCAAGTACCATCACTACAATTACCCAAATGATTTGGTATAATAATTTTCCCCGATGATAAATCTCTATCTTCTAACATCTTATCGAGCTATTCATCAATTACTTTTGATTTTGAGCCAAACCTATCAAAAAGGTAACTAACTTACTAAGCATCCATCAACGACTAGGGGAAATCACATGCGAGTATATCACTCGTTTTAATAGTGAAATTGGAAGTGGTAAACTATGATGAAAATATCGTCATTACTACTCACATGAGTGGATTACTCCCCAAGAAGTTTACTATGCATTGGCCAAAGATCCCCTTAAAACCATAACTGAGTTGATGGCTAAAGCTGGTAAAATTATGAACCTCGGGGAAGCTATGGTCACCAAATAAATTCCCAATGCTAAGGTCGACTATCCTAAGAATTATGACAAGAAGGAGCAAAAGGAGAATAAAGTCGAGTAAACCAAGAAGTATGATAATGATTCGGATGAAGATCCTAATAATTACCAAGAAATAAATTCCCAATGCTAAGGTCGACTATCCTAATAATTACCTTGTAGAGGAAGAGATTATAAGAAAATAGGTCAAGATAATGATTCGGATGAAGATCCAGATCTTCCAAAAAAAATGAGAGCCTGAAATTGAGGTAAAATGATATCTTTCGGCTGTCATTTTATTACAAGAGGAGATGTTGGTGGCAAAGATGAAATAGCTGAGAGAAAGTCCTATTTAAATGATGTCAAATCATGCTCTTATATTTGACAGATTAAATCTGATGATGTTGAGGATCGACTAAGGAAAGTGAACAAAGATAAGTTGGTGATCAATTTCTTTAAGAATGTTATATCATGAGTTCTCTATCCACGTGATGATTATCTTTTTGTCACCATGAGAGTACATGAGGCAAGGGTGGTTAGAATTCTGACTGACAATGGAAGTTTAGCCAACATCATGTTCTACAATTATTTCCACAGTTTAGGATTGCGCGATAACAAATTGGAACCTTATAATAGGCCATTACTTGGCTTCTCGAGTGAAAAAGTATATCCATTGGGGACTATGAAGTTGGAAGTTTTAATCGGTATGTGGCCAACGAGTAGGACTAAAAGGATCTATTTATTCATATAGATAAGAACGTCCGATCGACCTATAACATGATCCTTGGTAGGGAACACCTAAAAAAGTTTGAAGCGGTACCATCAACTTTCCTACCAGTGCATGATGTTCCCCACTCATTATAGGGTTGGCATTGTTACAGGAAATCAAGTAAAAGCTAGAGAATGCTATTGCACTTCAGTCGACCAAGAGGAAGCAAAGAAACTTACTGTGACTTACCAAATAGAGACTTTAGATCCTCACGAAGAGGTTGATCTAGTCAAAGGACATGTTGTGGAAACCATAAAAATAATTATTCTAGATGATCAAAAAGCAGAAAGAACCACACAGATCGGCTCCACCATGATACCAACCCTCAAGCAAGAATTGCTTAATTTTATTAGACAAGAGAAAAGTGTGCTTGCCTTGCGTCATGAAGATATGGCGGGAATTGATACTGGATTTATATGCCACGAGTTAAATATCAAGAAAGATGTCGATCCGACCAAGGAAAAGCGACGGGTCTTCAATCCTAATAAGAACATGACCATCCAGGATGAAGTAAAAAAATTGCAGATGGCAAAGTTCATCGAAGGTGTCAGATATCCCAGGTGGTTGGCGAACGTAGTAGTGGTAAAAAAGAAGAACAACAAATGGCGCATGTGTATTCACTTCACTAATCTAAACAAGGCCTTTCAAAAGGACCATTTTCCTTTACCCATAATTTATCACTAGTTAATGCCACAATAGGGAATGAATCATAAGATTCATGGATGCTTATTCGGGATATAACCAAATTAAAATGAAGCGTTATGCCCTTTTGGGGTTAAAAATGCTAGAGCAACATACCGAAGGCTGGTGAATAAAGTTCTTGAAGACCATATTTGAAAAAACATATAAGTTAATGTGGATTACATGCTTACTAAATGTAAGAAAGTTGGCGACCACATTAAAGATTTAAGCGAGATGTTTGACCAACTACAATAGAAAAAGATGAATATTAATCCGACCAAGTGTGTATTCGGTGTATAATAAGGGATGTTCCTAGGGTTCATTATAATCCAAATATGAATTGAAGCTAATCCGGATAAAATCTAGGCATTAATCGAGATATAATCTCCCTCATACAAGAAAGACGTGCAGAAGCTCACACGAAAAGTTGTCACATTTAATCGGTTTATTTCCCGAGCAACTGATAAATGCCTACTATTCTTCAAGTTTCTCGAAAGGCATTCGAGTGGAATGATGAGTATGAGAAATATTTTCAGGAATTGAAGAAATGTCTGGGATCTTCACCATTTTTCTCCCAACCAGTCCTGGGAGAAAAGTTATACCTATACCTTATTGTATCCGAATTAGCAGTCAGCTCGGCCCTCATCCGATTAGAGAATGGAATTTAGAAACTAGTGTATTACACCAGTAAGGCCTTTAGAGGAGACAAAATTCAATATCTTTGCATGGAAAAATTGTCTTTAGGTCTCATCGAAGCATCAAGAAGAATGAAACCCTACTTCCAGGCGCATAACATTGTGGTATACACATACTTGCCATTACGCCAAGCTATCCACAAATAAGAAAAATTAAAATGATTGATGTATTGGGTTATAGAATTGGGAGAGTATGATATACTCTATAATCCATAAAAAATGATGAAAGGATAGGTTGTGGTTGATTTCATAACATAATCTACTTATAAGGAGACCGTGACCGATAATAAGGGGGAATAGACCGAGTAGACATCCTTAGAAGAAATATCAATGCCAAACCAAGCCGAATATGCTTCTCCAGGTGATAGTTCCCCAATGGACAAATCAAAATCATCCATTACTCAAAATGTGGCAGCAAAGTACGAGGAACAAAGCAAAAAATTATTCAAGCAAGGATCTCTAACTAATGGGAACTTTGACGAAGAAATTCCTATTTGGAAGTTATATGTTGAGGGGTCCTCTTGCGCATCCGACAATGGAGTATGATTAATCCTAAATACCCTTGATGACATAGACATGGAGTATGCTCTACCTTTTCAATTTTAAGCATCCACCAATGGGTCAGAATATGAAGCTCTAATCACTGGTCTAGAACTCGCATTATCACTAGATGTCGAACAAGTCTTCGCTCATAATAATTCCCAATTAATCACTAACCAATTTCTTGGGGTATATAGATTCAAAGGAAAAATTATGACAAAGTATCAAGCTAAGACCTACAACACTAATTATAAGTTCCTCGCAGTCAGAATTCTAAGAATTGAGAATGCCCAAGAAGATGCACTTGCTCAGCTTACTTCAGCAACCAGGCAATAGTTGAAGAGGATAATTTCGGTAGAAATCCTAGCAAACAGGAGCATAGATGAGCACGAAATTAACCTAATATCAGTTGATACGGTCCCCTCATAGATTGATCCAATAAAAGAGTAGATTAAAAAGGGATTACTACCTGAAGATCCAAAGATTCTAGGAAATTGTGATACAAGTCGGCCAGCTATGTATTGGAAGCAGATGTCTTATACAAAATGGGGTTTACTGTTTCCTTACTTCGGTGTGTTCATCCTACAGAGGTATAAGAACTTATTGAAGAAGTCTATGAAGGATCATAGGGAGCACACTCAGCCGGACGATCAGTAGTGCGAAGAGTAGCCATGCATGGATATTATTATTCGACCGTGAAGGCAGGTTCCTCTTTATATGCTAAAAAGTGTGACAAGTGTAAGAAATTTGTTGCTATACATAGTCGACGGGGACTGATTTGACGTCGATCACCTCCCCTTATCCATTTACAATAGGGGAATCCATTGGTTGGTCCCTTGGAAAGGGCGAAAGGAACATTTAAATATTTAGTTGTTGCCATGGACTACTTCACAAAATGGGTGAATGTTTAGCCACTAGTTGAAATTCCTTATGAAAGGGTTTATCAGTTTATATAGAAGAATATCATATATCGATATGGCATACCGTATGCCTTCATCACTGACTATAGGACCCTATTTCACAACCAAGAGTCTGAGGATTATTGCGCCCTATCTAAAATCCAAAATCTACATTCTTCCCCAGGTCATCCACAATATAATGGCCAGACAAAAGTGATAAACAAAATGTTGCTCGAGAAGATAAAAAAGAGACATGTAGATGCTAAAGGAAACTGGATTAATGAAATGCACAATGTCTTATGGGCTTATAGAAACACACCGAGGACAACTACTCGAGAAACTCCATACATAATGGCATTTGGAATAGAAGTAGTAGTCCCAAAAGAGATTGGTCTACCTAGTCACAAAGTGCTCAACTTTGACTCTCCCCAAAGAAATTTATTGAGGAGACTTGACCTGAACTTGGTGGAAGAAGTTAGGGAGAATGTTACGCTTCATGTAGCTACCTATCAACATCGTTCTGTCAGATTTTATAACAAATTAGTGGATCTGGGCAATCTGAAAGAAGGAGACTATGTCCTAAAAAAAGTAATCCAGAAAAGGCAATAAGATGGAAGCTAATTAACATGGTTTATCTCACATTTCTTCAATTGTCCGACCATATACCTATCACTTATAAACACTTGAAGGAGAAGAATTTAAGAACCATTGGAATGTTGAACATCTCTGAAAGTATTATCAATAGTTTTACAATACACACTATATGTAACAATTATTCTCATTTCAATAAGAAAATGTGTGGTTTGTTATCA
This sequence comes from Sambucus nigra, assembly GCA_949130495.1. Taxonomy (NCBI): domain Eukaryota; kingdom Viridiplantae; phylum Streptophyta; class Magnoliopsida; order Dipsacales; family Adoxaceae; genus Sambucus; species Sambucus nigra. The sequence goes on along the minus strand of OX422211.1, from coordinate 581,238,972 downwards.
TTTAAACTTACCTTTCTATGTTTTTTCGGGGATAGGAGATGAACATTATCTCAATAACAAAGTAAAAAGCAAGTCGTGAAGGCTTCGTAGCGAGTCGTGAAGGCTTCGTAGCGAGTCGTGAAGGCTTCGTAGCGAGTCGTGAAGGCTTAGTTGTTGATAAGTCATGTTATTGACAAGTCATAGAAATCCACGAACGAGAATCTCCAATTCTTTCCAAAGTTTTTTGTATGACGCCTAAAGTCAGGAACAAGGTGTTTTACCTGACCGAGTTAAATTAAGAAAATATCCCAAAACATTTGGTCACCAATGGTAATTAATGCAAAACACTTAGTTTAAAATGACAAAGATCTGTTTCGAAACACCTAAGTACGTTAGTAGAGCTTAAGGCCGAAAAACTCAGGTTCGTCCCAGAACATCAACCGAGTTAAGCAGGTTAGTCGACTTAAAACGCCGACTAAATAATCATAATGCTTAAGTAATGAAAAAATTCCAAATATGCAAGTAATATGTGTTTGCCAAACAAAGAAATCTTTTATTTAAAGGCTCCTAATAGTTCCTTACAGGATACTCTTCAAAATTAAAGCAATTAAATATTTTCATTCAACACGAAATTTTCATTGTGCTTTGTCTAGACCTGCGGGACGAATATAAAGAGCAAAAGGAATAATAGTAAAATTCAAGTCTCTCGATTTGTCAGGACCACTTAAGCTCGGTTTGTTTAACAAGTGTTGGGGGTGAACGTAAGTGTCTTCATCACGTAACCCAAAATCACCCAAATACTTCCTAACAAAACTCTGAGGAATGGCATCAGTAGGGATCCAACTGGCATCAACTCTGAAAGTAGGATTAGGGTAATACAATAAACAAGAATTATGGCAATACCATAGTTGGTCTCTCTTGGGAATTTTCATAACCTTCAACGCGTTCAACCATCCCCATTTATGACCTCCATGTCGGGCTTGCTCAAACTCATCCTCTAGATAAACAATGCATCATAGCCATCCATCCAAACTTCCATGTGTTTCTTGTTGAAATGAAAAGTTAGTCGATCAACCTTGTCAATGAGTTTTTCAATGGTTGCCTCCTTACTTTTAAGTAAGGTTGCAGGGTTGACTAAAGTCTTATTGGTCCTTTCTTCATCAACACTTGGAAGAGCAGCCACTATTTGTCTAGACGACTGGATAGACTTGGTTTTTCTTACGATCTCTAATTCTTCCATCAGCCTAGTATTCTCTAGCTCTAGGAAGGAGGCACCTGATTAAGGGTGAAAAGTAGCGCGTGTCAAACGCCGATCATTGTTTTCTGTTCACCGGCTTAATACAAAAATCTAAACGTATGACTACACTAAAAAAGGGAGTATAGCGGCCAAGTCCGGGTATCGAAAAATCCATAGAGATGAGTTTCTAGAATTTAATGGATTTAATACTCCTAAAATAAAAGTGTAAAAGATAATTTCTAGCAAAATAAAAGATAAATAAAGGAAAAGATTATATTAGGTGAGAGTGTATTTAAACTAAATTACTAAAGCGAATAAAAACTATAGGTTGCGTCGAATATCCCTCACCCCGAGTTAATTAGTATAAAATGGTTACATGGGTTCACGAGTTATTAAGATTACATCTCGTTTCGACAGTTAATTAAATCAAGAGTTGTCACACCCCTAAATTCTCATAAAAGTCTAATAAGATTTTGGCATAAAAAAATACCCTGAAAATTACGCACGCAAGGTCGTAAATACGGAGCATACATGATATACCCCGTTAAATATCCTAGGCAAAATAACTAGGACAACCCACTCGAAATACACACATATATACCATCACCAAAGCTAAGCAACCCGTCAACCCTAGGTGAGTTCAATCCGATACAACCTAGACTAAATTAGCTCCTAAGCATATTAAATGACATTAAATAAATTAACTAATTAATTAAACAACTACTAATGAAATTAACACTACAAATTAAACTAGGCAAGAAATAAATAATAAAGCATGAAAACCTAAATTAAGGCACAAAGCAAATAAACTAAATAAGCATGGTAATGAAAGGAGCAAGGCAAGAAAATAGTATCCACTTACATAAATGGGTGTCAAACCACCAAAAATGGAGGAGAGGGGTCTATCTCCACAAAATCCCCCCAAAAGTCTAATACCTAGAACTAAAATGAAAATGGGACTAAAAACTAAGATCTTTACAAAAATAAACTAAACTTGCTATTTATACTAAGTTACAATTAACTAATAAAAGAAAAGGAAAAAGAAAAGAAAAAAAAGGGAAAGTCTCTAATCAGTACAACAAAAGAAAAAGGAAAAAGAAAAAAAGAAAGAAAGAAAAGAGATATAGCAGCACAAAGGGGTCAGTTAAAACAGATTACCGGTCGACCGGGGCCTCAGGCAGGTCGACCGCGTGTACAGTAAAAATGGGTATTGTCTCACTCGCAAGCCAATTTCTTAAAATCCGATTGATTGCGCGATGGCAGCCTGTCGACCGATCTTCTCAGGACACACCACCATGTTGTTAATTCCAAATATATACAACACCCACATCGCAAAACAACAAAACACTAATCATAACCCGAAGCCAAAGACATCCAAAACTCAGTCCAAATGTTGGACACGCTGAAATTGTAACCAACAAAACTCGAACCAACAGCAAAAGACCCATTTGCGATCTCCAAAAATCACCCACAAGTGTAAATACCCAAGATCCACTTCCACCATTAATGGCCAAAACCCAAGCTCCAAAAATGGCCAAAGAGATCCATTTGCGCGTGTGGACCAAAATCGAGCTCCAATTTCGGACAAAAGTCCTCAATTTGGGACGAACCCAAAACCCGAGCATGGAACCAAAATCGCCATCTTCAAAGTGGGTTTGCTGCAAAAAAATGTTTTTAGGGACATAAAGGGAATTATTAGAATTGTTATAAAAGAGAAAAGGGACATGGTTGGAACTAATAAAATTGTTATTAATTTCTTATAATTCTTTTTCGATTAAAGGTTCGTGTTTCCTTCATTCGGACTCTGATTTGCGCACTGTTTATGGCCACACGAAGCCTAGCTCGAGGGATACAACTCCTGTGAAGACTTCGAGCAAAATACCAAAGCGTAAAATTATCAAAATGCCCCCGAACGTACGAATCACGACGGAACTTAACCAAAACGCCCTGAAACTTCATACTAAGCACCGTAATACCTATAAAAGATCAATAATACCTCAAATAACATGTTAGCAAATAAAATAAAGGTTGTCTGGTTATTGAGCATAATTATAGCAATTACGGTACCCGAGGGGGCTAAAATGCATAGGTTCGAGGGCAAAAATGTGCAAGATTCGATATGAATCAGCACCTTCATCTCGGACGACCTCCGAAGACTTTTTCAATCTCTAAAATTCATTCCTAAGAGTATTATTTTCTTTTTCAAACTAACTTTCCACCTCTCGTGCACTGTTCAGATCACTGTTCAACACAAATTCCATTTTTCTGTGTGTTGCAAAGATATCCTGGAGCCTTTTCTCAACATCTCTCTCTTAACTTAGCTGGGCATTCTTTGCTTCATAATCTGGGTGCAAATTGTCAAGGGATGATATATGCCCGTCTTGCATTTTAAGAATCATTTCATAGTAAACAACATTATTTGCTATAGCCTGGTTAAATAATTACTGCAAATGAAGGTATGCCTCGTACTTGATTAGAAACATCCAGGCTAAGAAATTCTTTCGGATCATCCTCATCCAATTCCTTGTGTCCTTCTCCAAAGAGCTGAACACTTCTCCTATAAAAATCACTCTCAGCAACAACTATGACAGATCTTTTAAAGTTAAATTGAAGAATGAAATACGGGAAACCAGGAAACCAATTCAACAAACATAAACATTTAACAAGGGGGGATGATGTACAAATTTATTAAACAGATAAATACATGATCATTTTCTTTGGTTACAATAGGAAGCAAATAAACAGTACAGAAAGAAAAAGAAGAACTCAAAGACAATTACACATTCTCCTTATATTGTGCCACATCTCCTATCAATCGGGCCACCACCATGGAGTCTCAGGCACCATTGAAGGTTCTCTAATGCCTTCCTCATTCTCTATCTCTTCATTAATGTTGGGAGGAGTGTCATTATTTTGTTACTGATAGAGTTCAATGTCAGCAGTAATGTCGATATGCTTCAAATCTAGTGTTCAACCTTCCTTAAAAGTAACCTTCTTCATATATTCAATCTGGAAGGTAGTAGTAGCAAGGGCTTTCTCCCATACCCTAATAAAGGTATGTTCTTTTCTCTTCTTTATGGAAACTTTCAGATCTTGAAACTTCCTCCCATCCTCAGCAACTTCCAAAGAAGAATCAATAATATCCTTCTCAACATCCTTCTTTTGCTGCTCGACGGTATTTTAAACACCCTTCCATTTATCATGATCCTTTTTATGGGCCTCCCTTGCTGCCTCTAAAGAACCCTTCAAGATTTTGGAAGTCTCTTCAGTATCGGCTGATAATTCCTTTATTTGGTCATCCATGATCAGTAATTGGTCACAATCGACCAAAAATAACAAACATAAGGCAAGTATCAGAAATTATAAAGGAGAACAAGATAGTAATGAAATCAGATGTGTGTACACAATTGCCAGAGCTAAATTCTAGTTGGCCCTCTCCAGTTTTCTAGCCCAAGATATGGGAGTAGGCATCGACCTATTCGCGAGTAACACTCTAAAATGAATCAAACCCCTAGTCAAACCACGATTCACTACCATAGAGGCAGATGCAGCAGAGACCTGGTCAACCTGTGACTTTTGAGTGAATTTCTAATGGATCACAGCACCTCTCTTTAATCTTTTAAATTGATATCCAGTATTCTTAACTTCCTCGGTGGTACCAACCACAACCCTCTTGGACCCAAAATCACCAATGGCTTTCTTCTTCTCAACAGGAGAGGGGGATATGGCTCCAAACATCAAGTTTGGGATCTTTTTTTTCACCATCTTGCTAGAAGATGAAGAGGTAGTTGGGATTTTAGCTAGATTAAAAGATTTGAAAGAGGAAGAGGTTCCTCTAGAGATAATATTTCCTTATTCAAGAGGATATTTATAGGAAGTAATGGAGGAGGCATAGTCCTCTAAATCTATGGGAGTTAAAGGAATGCCTTTCATATGCCGAACTATAAAGAAGGTGATGGAGCTCTTGTACTCTGCAAAATAGAGGCCGACCTGGGATGATGTTCTCTTATCCTTTACTGGATGGACCAAATAAACTTTAATTCCTCAAAATTCATCTCCGAGTTAGGGGACACTCTTTCTTCCTTTTCTCTGCAAAAAAGGATACAATATATTAGTCGTCATATCAACAAACAGAAATCATTCAAAAATGAAAATACAAATAATACAAACTGTCGACCTATGCCACGCCCTTCCTGGGGTCATCTGGGACCAGTATACCTTATCCCCTTAGAAAGAGGGGCGTGATGTCAATTCTTCACAACTACTCTATAATCCCAATAGTCTTTATTGGAGTCGGGAAGATAAACTACCAAAGCTCTATTAGTTTTACGTGTTTTGAGGTACTAAATGTTCCCACTTATAGCAGTACATTAATTCACTAATGCCTATGTGGGTTCGATATAACTAATTGGGGAGATTAATTCCATTAACTACTCTCCAAATTTTGGGGGCTACCTTAGGAGGGTCTATATCAAAGTATTGACGAAATTCCAAAAATAAGTTGTTGGGAGGAAAAGTGATTCCACTTTTAGCTATAAATATTATAGGCAACCGGTGACCCTCAACAAATGCACACAAATAACAAGGCCCAGATACCATTTCCACTGCTACACAGTTTGGAATTTTCCTTCTTTCCTTAAATTCCTATAAAGACCCTTCATCGACTGTATAAACCATCTTAACAAATTCATAAAGAAAAAGATGAAGGAGAAAAAAGTCTTATAGTTTCTACTATGGGGGTGGAAAACTTTTAAGCAGCAAGGGGAAATGTTGCAGTACAAAGAAAGGATTATGATAATGTTGAGGTAAAGAAAATGGAGGGAAACTCAACCTTTCATAAATACAGGAAATACGCTCAATCTTTGTGATTTGAAGTGATTAATTGAACCAAATGATTGAACTTTTAATGGCTTCTCAAATCCCCAAAAGGCAAAAACACCAGCGTACCCTACAGCGGTTCGTCAGCTTTCAATTTATTTACCAAAGTGCCACCATACTAGTACAATAATTAAATATTTACTAGTCCAGTAGGTAGGCTGCCGACCTTCAACCTTTTTTAGCACCAGCAACTTACTGAAGAAAATGCTCCTTTCTCTTGATAAAATCTTCAAGTATGGAGCATTAGGGGCTTCTGTTGTAGGAAAAAATTACTCCACCACGTGGACCAATAATACCGTGACACATGTCCACATTATCATGGGACTCATTGCAACGAACCATATTTGGTAGGCATAGTTACTAGTTGGTCGGCCCACATGATGACCACCTCTAAAAAGTTGGATCATTAGTCACATGAAGAGACACAAGTGGGGAACTTTAACAGTCCTTATATTCACCTACATGAAGAACACCCAATAGACTATTATTACGTACAAGTGAAAAATGCTTGAATCTATAAAGGTATTCCACATCTTAATTTCCTACTTATTATAAATACCCGATCTCCCCTAGATTAAGGGGACATATTTTTTATGATCTGTACACCTTGTAACTATGTTTATGAGATTGGAATATAATCGTAACCCATTTCACCGGTGGATGTAGGCTCATTCTCAGAGTCGAACCACATAAAAACTCTCTTGTCTTTTGTTATATTTCATTTACCTGTGATTATAACTTTGGCAATCATACATCCAAATTTAGACATCAATAGTTGGCCCCCAAATGAATGGGTTTTACCTAAAAGGGCCCAAAACACCTTCAAATGATTTAAATCCTTGGCAAAGCCTTATACTAGCCCAATGGGCCTTTAAACCATTATTTTAAACTAAAAATGGACATTATACACATTACAAAATCCATATACGAAATATACCCAAAAGTAAGAACTAACAACTCAGTTATTTAACAATTAACTAGAAGGAGTCCAAATATTAATTAATTTAATTAATGAATTACCGTGTCTTAAATTTGATATCAATTTCGAATTAAATAACACATAAAAAATGTAAATAATGACATCTCTAGTCACACAAGCACACGTAATTAATTTATTATTGGATTAAAATCCATATAAAATACGGGATATTACAATAATATACCACTAGATATCGTACCTGATAAGGAAAAGACGATTGTATCCCATTTTAGAGGAGTTTTTAGTAGGATTTGGGGACTAATTTATAGGTTAGTACCTCGTACCACCCACAAACGGATGGATAGACTGGGCGGGTTAACCAAGTACTAGAGGATATGCTATGGGCATGCATTCTGGACTTCAAGTGCAAATGAGAGACATACTTACCATTGGTGGAGTTTTCCTAGAATAATAGTTATCAATAAGAGATTTTAAAAAAATGGATATGATTCTATTTGGATAAAAGTTATTCTTTCGGATAAACGGGGAATTGATTTTGGTAGTTCTTCGTTTAATTAAGCTACCTTGGCATCCAACTTCATTTTTTCATCTTCTATTGGTGAATTTTCAACCCAATCTATACCTGAAGAAAACCAAATGAAGGTGACGTTCATCTATTCCTTTTACAACAAGGAAGGACACTTTAAGGCATTTTTCTTTAAACTTAAGAAACAACAACAAAAGCGCTCCATCGATCCAATTGTTCCACAACCCTATAAGCGCACACATTACTTAGGTAGCCTTAAGTAGTTTTGTGTTCCATTTATTTAAACCCACATTGACTATAAGTGATTTTGATAAAGGTAGAAATGTCGATAGGAAGGGAAGAAAAAGGTGGAAGCCCTACAAAAGATTTCCAAAGGGAAGGGAAAAGGAAAAATGGTTGATCATCCCATAATCTAAATCTTTCTAAATTGATTTCTTTAAAGATGGAATCGGATTGGATTTTTAGGCAAATTATGAATGGAGGGGAACTCAAATCTCTACATAAATGCGATAAATCTTGGTCTTTGTTTAATAAGAATATGATTCTTTTGGTTTAGGTGTCTTAGACTGTTTAGTTTACTCTTTTTGATAGGCATCTTGATTTCTCTATATCATTATTTTTATTCTTTAGATATAATCCTTGCGTTGTTCCTACCTTTAGAGTTTTTCCTTATACAATATTTTTCTTGTATGAATATAATATACTCGATGTGCTCTATAGAATAAATTGTTTGAATTCCTTGACCAAAATATGTTTGCGTCTTTAATCAAGAGGTTATTGGAAAGCTTCATCAACGAATCGGGTTCAATCAGTATCAAACCTCAAGCGCACCACGTAGAAAAATGTATAAGACTTAAAGGACTTAGATTCACCTTGGTTAATCTATTTTTATAATTGAAAACTCTTTTTAATTAACTCTATTTTTGTTATTTTATCAAGTACACATGTAAATATACTTTTTATATAGAAAAGTCAATTTTTTAAATAATTGCATCCTTTAAAGTATTTTAAGTATGGATGTTCATTCGAGAAACAAACATACTTGGATTTTGTCTAAAAACTATTTTGAAAATATTCTAAAGCAAATTGGACAAAATCTCTGGACACATGTGAGACCCGCCTTGCCTCAATTTCTCTGCAACGATGGCTTGTCTCGCTGCAGTGAAACTTGTCGCTAGCATTTTTTGTCCACAAAATCTCTGGACAAAGGTGCGACCTACTTTGCAGCAGTTCCGACAGAATGATGATCCTCACCGCTGCAGCGACACTGTCTTATTGGTTGCTTATGTCCCCATGAAAAAAGTCTGAACTAGTGAGCAATTTATATTTCTTCACGTTCGTCACATAGGCGCAATAGCTCGCTACAGTGACCCTATGACTCACACGCTTAATGTCGCCGAAAGTCACTTTTGAACATGATCTTTCTATAAGACATTCTTGGTTAGTGTGTCAAGTACAATGTTTTGGGTGACTAAGACCCTGATGTGACTACTTGACACCTTAAGAGTGTGACATTTATAATTTAGGATTGTCAACATTTTTAAATCAAAAGGCTATAAGTTAAGGTGTTGTCTTCTCTTTCAAACCTAGAGTAAGAGCTTTGAGAAATTATTTTTGCTGATAAAAATATTTGATATATTTGAGAGCACATTTTTTCACTCCTCTTATTTGAGTTCTTTCAAGCCTTTATTTTTAATAAGAGGTATATCTGCTCACCCTAGTTCCAAAATATAATCTTCATTGGTGCGTATATATTTTCTCTTCTTCGCTTGAAAAAACTTGTTTTGTGATTTAAAGCGCCCCACTTTTCCAAACACCCTAACACGTATTTTAAAAACAAAAGGGACAATACCCCCATAAATTTTATTGATAATAAAGGAGAAATAGCCTCTCCTAGGTGGCTAATACAAGCTCATGTAACTAGAACCTTTTGGGGAGCCAATGAACAAAAGGAATAATGCAGAAAATAAACTTGGGACTTTATCTTTAGACCCATTAAAACCGTTCCTACCTACTAACAAGATCAAGTAGAATCCTAATGTACTTACAACCAAGTTTATCTAACTTCAAAGCGCCTCTGACCGGGTTTAGAAGATCCCATGAATTCTCAAACATTTGAATCGAGGACAATTCAATACCAACGTTCTCCAATCAATCAACCACCACATTAGATTCTATGAAGCAACGAGTCAAAGTAAAATTGAGTTGGTTGAGATTAACTTGAATTTTTTCTATGCTCTCTATGTATCTCCACGGAGGTTTCCAACACTTATTCAAAACTTTGATTACCGTTAATGGGTCAAATGCAATTTGAACAAAGTTAATTTATACTTTAAATAAATTTTAAGACCCATATTTAGACCCAAAAGCTCCACTGCGGTATTGGTAGAAATACCATTTGAATTAGCAAAGGCAATAACTAACTGAACTTTAGGATCTCTGATAATACCACCATAGCCACCAGGCCTTGGATTTCCTTTAGAATGACCGTCGACATTTAATTTGAACCAATTTTGGCAAGGGGCAATCCATTGAACCATTTTCACCATCGTCTGTCTAGGGTATATTTTCAAATCAAACACCTCTTTGATTGTTTCCATCAAAGGTTTGAACGGGGCTAAGAAGAATCAAATACTTACAAATGTTAGAGATCGGTAATATTTACTATTTTGTAATGAAATGATGGTTGAATTTTTTAGTCTCATAAAAACCCATATTTTTACTTTTCCATATTTCCCAATAACCCACAATTGGAATAATTTTCCCAAGGCATCTCAAGTAATCTTTGATCCTTCTTTGTAGCACCAGCTCATAAGCATAGCAGAAATATAATTCATATCTATTTTGGTACCCATAAGATAAGATAAGTAGCCCCAAATAGGCTTTGTTTCTTTACATTGTAAAAATAGGTGCAAAGTTGACGCAACTTGATTATGACGGATTTTACATCTGAAGGCCATCCTCATTCCAAGTGTTTTAATGTTTTCATTAAGATGCAGACAATCACTTAGAAGTCTCCACATATTTATTGAGAGTTTTTTAGTCATATAATAATCCCATATGTTAGATATAACTGTAGAGGCAATGCTGTGGTTTTTACAAAATTTAATAGTGTAATGAAAATTAAAAATACGTGATTCTGATGCTTTCCAAATACACTGTTCTCCTTATTTTTGCATTTTTTTATGTAGACCTCTTAAGTTGCAATCATTCTTCTCCAAGATAAAGATCCCCATTGAGAGATGTAATTTAAGGATTTATATCTCTTCCCCATGTATTTCACCCAAAGAGTGTCTTTAATTGAGTACTTTTGTATCAATTTCATACTATAATCTTTACTAATGAGAATAAAATCAGTAAATCCAAGACCACCCTTACCTTTGACTCTGCATAGAACTTTCCAACTTTTTCATTGATGTTTCCAATCAAGAGTTTCATTTCCACCCAGAAAAATTTATTAAGAATTGATTGAAGCCTTTTGATCAGTGATTTTGGAGGTTGAATTGATGCCAAGAGGTAAGAGGGGATAGAAGATAACACATGTTTAATTAAAATGTATTTTTTATAGAATATAAAATTCTATCCTGCCATCTTGTTATTTTGCTTCCAAGAGAATCAATCAAATTGCTATACAGGCTAATTTTTGTTCCTCCCTTTCAACAAAGGGCACCCCAATTACTTTAGCAAAAGAGACTTAAATTTAAGGTTTGTGTAATCAGCTATTTGATTTTTTCTTCTCAGTACCTGCTTAGCAGCTACTTTTATTCAAATTTATAGTTTTTCTAGATATAGAAGAATACCTGCCAAGGAATTTCATTAGTGCCTTCAAAATTTTTATATCTCATCTAAAGAATATAACATTGTCATTAGCAAATGATAGGTCAGAAATAAGACGGCTGCCGCCTGGATGATAATAAGGTTTCAAAATTCCTCTAGACATCGGATTATTAAGGCCCCTCCTCAGGTACTCAATTGTGAAAATAAATAGACTTGGGGACATAGTGTCCCCTTGTCTTAAACATCTGGATGAGTCAAAGTATTCCTTGGATTGGCCATTTATGGTTATAGAGAGCCAATTATTGGATATTCATCTCCAAACATAGTCATTACATTCTTCCCCAAAGTCAAAGCCTCTAAACTCAACTCAACTCAACTCAACAAAGCTTTTTCCTAATTATTTGGGGTAGGCTACATGAATCCTATTTTTCCATTCCATTATGTCTAGTGCAATATCTTCGATTAAACAACATGACATCATGTCCTTTTTTATAATATCCCACCAAGTCAAGTTAGACCTACCTCTACCCCTTGTGTTACCATCAATAGTAACTAAATCACTCTTGCTTACATGAGCATCCATTGGTCTACGCTTGACGTGTCCAAACCATGTAAGTCAATTTTCTCCCAATTTATCTTCTATATGAGCTACTTTTACCGTTTCACGAATTTGTTCATTTTTAATTTTGTCCTTTCGAGTTTTACCAGAAATTCATCTTAGCATTCACATCTCCGCCACACTCATTTTCTGCACATTTTGTTTCTTGGTTGCCCAACACTCTGTCCCATATAACATGGTTGGTCTAATAGTCATCCTATTAAATTTTTCTTTTAACTTCAAAGGCATGCACCTATCACACAAAACGCTAGTAGCACTTATTCACTTAACCCATCCTTCTCTAATCCTATAAGTAACATCATCACTAATATCTCCATCTTTTTAAATAATCGAGCCTAAGTAATGAAAATGATCATTTCTAGGTATATCTTAACCCTCCAATTTCACCACATCTCCATTTGTCCTCCTATTACTACTAAAATTGCACTCCACATATTCTGTTTTAGTTATGCTTATTTTAAATCCTCTTGTTTCTAGAGTTTCTCTCCACAATTCCAACCTAGTATTAATCCCCGTCTTAGTCTCATCCACCAAAATAATATCATCTGCAAATAGCATACACCATGGCACCTCATCTTGTATTTGTTCGGTCAACTCACCCATAGCAAGAGCAAAAAGATAAGGACTTAATGCTGAACTTTGGTGTAGACCTACAGTAATTGAAAATTCACTACTTTCTGACGTTCTTACTGTAGTCGTATCACCATCATACATATCCTTGATTACATCAATATATCTACGAGTCACTCATTTTTTATATATAACCCACCATATTATATCTCTAGGTATCCTATCATACGTTTTCTCCAAATCTATAAAAATCATATGATGGTCATTCATTTTCTCCCTATACCTCTCCATTAATCTCCTCAATAAATAGATTGCTTCCATTGTTGACCTCCTAGGCATAAACCCAAATTGATTCTCAGATACAGTTTTCTTCAATCTCAATAGATATTCAATCACTCTCTCCCAGAGTTTCATTGTATGACTCATTAACTTAATACCACGATAATTTGAACAACTTTGTATGTCCCCTTTATTTTTATAAATAGGTACTAAAACACTTTTTCCCCATTCATCGGGTATCCTATTAGATATTAAAATTCTATTAAATAATTTTGTAAGGTATGATACTCCATCCTCCCCTTAACACTTCCAAAACTCAATAGGGATATCATCTGGTCCTAAAGCCCTCCCTGTTTTCATCTTTTTTAGAGAAATCATAATCTCTGTTGTCCTAATTCTGCAGAAAAACATATTTTCTCGAGTCTCCCTAAGTTCCTGTATATCTAACCTACTCCCATTATCTCCATTTAATAACCTATCAAAGAAGTTTTTCCATCTATTCATAATTTCATCATCTTTGACTAGAACTCTCGAATCATCGCTTTTAACACACTTAACGTTATTAAAATCTTTTGTTTTCCTATCCCTAAGTTTATCAAGCTTATAAATACTTTTTCCCCTTCTTGTGTTCCTAATTTTTTATAAATATCATCATATGCTAGAAATATACAAAATCTTTTGAGTCAAAATATTCTGAAAAAGCCAAAAAGATTTTTGGTTTTTATTTTTGAGTTAACATGTTTGATATGGAATATTGGTGTGCTTGGGCCCCCTTCTTCCATTATCCACGTGGCTAGGACATTTGGTCATAATTATCGATGCTTAGAATGATCTTAACCATTGCATTATGGGGTTGTTTTGAAGTTGATATGCATTTTGATTCGACTTTGTTTTTATGCCATGTTTGCACACTTGCATGAGTTTATATGGATGTTTGAATACTCTTGCATATTTGAGTTTGGTGAGACGTTCTTATCTCAATCTTGTCATCTATGTGTAAGTAGACTAAAGCAGGGAGTGTGCATATAATAACCGTTTACCCATGTGCATTTTAATTGAAAATATGTTGAGTGTACGGGAAAGGGCAGTGAGAGTGCAAAATTGACTCGTCACGAAATCCACCGTTTAAAAGAGCCCTGAAAAAATAAAATGGCAATAAAAAGAATCAAATGCCAAAAATTGGGCCAAATTAGTTTAGTTCATTCAAAAAGAAAATATGATATATATTTGAGGGAGTTTGGATGGATTAGTATTTTAAACGGGTTTGCACAAAGAATCCTAAAAGTTGAAAATTCGTGTCATGATGCTACTATTTGTAGAATCGTCAATATTTTGGATTCGTGTGCATGATGTTTGTTTACTTCATTAATCTCACACTTTAATTGTCACATATGGCTTGAATAAAGTTTCATGATAGGTTGTTATTGATTAGATCTTCTTGATCATTTCGATGTGTTGGAATTGTGATTCATTTATTTTAGTTCACACACAAACATTCCATGTTCATGTTTAGGCACATCGGTACTATGTTGGCATGTTATTCATATTTGTTTGTTCTGAGTTTTTCTTAGTTTTTCTGCTATTTTTCTACTGTTTCACAGTTGAGCCCCTTTTAGTTTGAATTTTCCTAAAATTTTTCCATTGTGCAACACTGTTTTAAATTCTTGGGATTCTGTGAAGTTTTGAGTATGTCGTTCAAACGACATACTATTTCGTTCGAGCAATGTCTTAGTTCATTCTAACGACATCCCTGGCTCGTTCGAACGATAGCCTGCTTTGACCAATTTGACTTTTGGCTAATTGTCGTTCTGTTTTAGTACCCTGCTGCATATTGGTTCATATTTTGGTACTGGATTTCTATTTATACAGTTTACTTTATTCGATGACATATTTTACTGCATTGATTCGTTTATCACACCTGCTTAGCTTGATATAGTCATTTGTGTGATTCATTATTTGCTAGCTATGGATTTGACATTGCTTGATCATTATTAGCTGGCTGATTCATGTTTATCTAGCCTATTTTGAGTTAATCCAAATTGGTATCAAATCGGTATCTTATCACATGCTAGATTTGTTTAATCTTTTCACCGGATTGTCTATTAGAGACAAAAAGGGGGAGAGATGTCTGTGATGTAGGGGGAGTTTTGTGAGTTTTTGTGATATCCTTATTTATATGTCCCTTTACATATACTGGTATCATGTTTACATATTGGTATCATGTTTACTCACATAACAAATTATTTGGATTTGATAGTTTTCATATTTTTTTTATATCATTTGTTCCTCCATACTTCACTAGGTATTTGTCTGTTTCATGTGTGTAGGTATCCTTAATGAGATTCAGATTTCTAGTCTACATCACATTCAGACATTCAGAGATAGTTTCATGCTTGTCAGACCATAGTTTTCGAGTCTTATCCTGTACCGATGATGTATTTTTCATTTTGGGTTTTGGGGATGGGATTTAGGCGTCATACGGCTTGACGACCCAGCTTAGGCATTTCACTGTTGGTTTTGTCCCGAAATAGTCAAAGGGGGAGATTTGTAAAGACCAAATTTCCAATGGAGTCTTATTGTAGTTTTGACTTATTTTGGGAACAAAACATGTTTGAGTCATAAATAGTTTTTTATTGTCTGATCCCACGTGTCTATGACGTATTGAATATTAATTGAAGACGTTGAGGCAAAGCTACAAAGATTTAATCATGCCAAAGTTTAATTGGTGCAATTTTGCTACTTCAAGGTTTAATAGCATTCCTAGATCACACGGGTATGAATGCACAATGTTAATGAAACTCGGAATTCATTTTATAAAAATAAGGATTTTATTTTTAAGAGAAAATGTTTTTAAAAGTTTAAATTTTTACACATTAGATAAAGGAAGGTTTAGTGTTGGATTAGAGTTGGTTTTAAATAAAACATTTTTATTAAAGTTGGAACAGTTTGGAACTCTATCTGACGACGTCATTCAAACGATTGTAGATGTCGTTCGAACGAGATCCACAGTCATTTGAACGACGTGGCAAGTCCCTTGAAAGAGATTTGCACCGACTTAAAAATTCTATTTAAGTCAGGTCCTAGTCCTTTTCTCTGGGTGCGTGCAGAATAAATTCTGTTTTCAAATAGTAAGTTTTTCTGCACATGTTTTTTAAGTTTTTAAAGACTTAAACATATCCTTAGAGTTTGCAAAGATCCGAGCTTTCATTATCAAATGTTTATGTGATCCTTGTTGCACCAAGTTGAGTTTGTTCATCATTTGAACACTTGTGATTGATGGTTTTGCGGTGGAGAAGCGACGAACATCGTGTTCAATATCATAGACAACTCAAGCCGTATCGATGGACACCGAGACACTCTTGGAGGTGTGTGTTGTGGACGAGCATCGTAGAATACGAAATTTCTGCATAGGCACTATTGAAGAACGGTAGAATATCAAAAAGAGCATCAAGACCCGTGGGGATCGAGTCTGTGAGTAAGGCTAATTTGTCTTTGTAAAACCATTATTCATTGTGAAAGTCTGACTTGGGCCGTCTGAGTTTTTTTTCCCGTTTTAGGTTTTTCCTCGTACATCCGGCGTTGTGAGTATTGCTTTACTTTATTTTACTTGCTTTAATCACTAGATGCATGTTTAGGACTTAAACAAGATAAAATTTGGTTAAGCTAATTTGTTGCACAACTTAGTTTGGTTTAAAACACACATTTTTTGCACTTAGTTATTTATTCGGGACTTATCAAATTGGTATCAGAGCCTTAAATAAATTTGGTTTTGTTGTGATCCCTTGTGTTTTTAAAGATGAATTTCAATGGAATGGAACATTTGAAAACTCCTGCTTTTGATGGCACTAATTACACCTATTAAAAAATGTGAATGAAAAGTGCTTTAAAAGTTATTGATGATAGGGTGTGGTTAGCTGTTGAGAGAGGTTGGTCACCTCCGGTAGTTAAAGATGGTGATGTCACAAACATAAAACCCATTGATACCTGGACCAAAGATGAACATAAATTGTCTCATTATAATTCTAAGGGTTTGCACTTGATTTCCTCACATGTCACACAAGAAGAATATAACAGAATCATGACTTGTGAAACCTCAAAAGAGGCTTGGGATGTTTTGGCACTCACACACGAGGGAACTAGCACGATTAAAGCGTCTAAACTTCAAAATCTCACTACTCAATTTGAAACGATTAAAATGTTAGAAAGTGAGAGTTTTGATGAATTTTATGCTAGATTGTCTACAATTGTTAACTCCTTGTTTAACTTGGGAGAAAAGGTACCCGACAATCGTGTTATAAAGAAAATTCTCATATCGTTGACGGGTAGATTTGATCCCAAAATGACCGTTTTAAACTCTCTAGGTATGCTTGAATTAACGAAATTAGAAGAGCTTGTAAGTGACTTACAAACTTATGAGCTTGATATGTTTACCTCCAAGCAAGAGCCTAAGAAAGAAAAGGGTATTGCTTTGAAAACTCGAAAGGAGGAAATAAAAATTTTGTTTGATGATTCCAATTCCAACTTTGAGGATATGGCCTTGTTGGCAAAGAAATTAAAAAGTTTATGAAGTTTCAAAAGCAATCGAAAGATGCCAAAAAATTTGAAATATTCAAAAACCACAAGGATACCAAAATCCCTAAAATTGAAAATGACAAACCAAAAAGGGATGAGTCGAATAGATGTTTTGGGTGTGAGGGTTATGGTCACTGTTGATGTAAAAAATTAGATCACTCTAATTATTCAATCACAGATAAATAAATGAGACAAAGAATTTTAAAGTGGTTCAGCCTTATAAGAATGGCCTACGTCCACTGTTATGTTATTGCAGAGTGTTTTGGGAATTCTCGATTACAAGTTCTATCAAGAAATTCCTGTCTGGGTTCTGGTCCCCCTTACAATGAGGATTGTACAATATATTTATAGCCCTGAGGCTGTAATGTGAAAGGGTAATACATTAAATGGGATACATATGAAAGGGTAATACATTTAATGCCCCTTAAGCGTGTGCGTCTAAATGATAAGCATTTAATGAATCAGTTGAACTGTTGGTTATCCAGCTATTAATGCTTTGTTCGAGATGCAGCTCGGATCGCCTGAGTTGCTCGGACCGCCTAAGCTTCTCGGTACTCAAGATTTCCTCTGAGAGGTATTGTTCCTCGGAGCGTGTGAGTTCCTCGGGGAAGCAGTGTTCCTCGGGGAACTAGTCTTCCTCGTTGTAGTCTTATTCCTCGGAGCGCATGCGTTCCTCGGAAGTGTTTGTTGTTGCTATGTAGATTGCCACGTGTCATCATTCAATTGAGCCATGTCAGCAGACTAAATTTGGTATCAACAGAAGCCCCCAATGTTTCATAGTTCAAAATTTGAGGAGTATGGAACATTCTTTCTCGGAATATGGTAGCTTTAAATGGTCTTCTTGATTTTTAGGAGTGTTTCCTTCGTATTTATTTCGCCTTCCAAATTCGTAGAATCATGCTTTTTTGAACTTTTCTGCTCGCTTCGATTCCCGCGCCACTTTTTGTCTTTTTAGCCGTTGTTGCCTGCTTTGATTCCCGCTCCACTTTTCGTCTTTTTAGCCGATGTTGCCCGCTTTGATTCCCGCGCCACTTTTCATCTTTTTAGCCGCTGGTAACGTAATCATCCTTTTTTGTAATCATTACTTCACCATTTCCCAAGGCAAGGTATTTAAACTTCACAGACACTCCCATCGTCTTCTACCTTTTCAAATTTTTATCTTCGAGTTTTACGTCGTCTCTTTCTCTCCTGTGTATTCATCTCTTCCATCGTCCGTTGTCATCAGATCCACTCTTTTTCTGTAAGATCTTCTTCCTTCTTCTTCATTTCCTTTAATCACCATGGTTTACCCTGTTGAATTTCTTGACAAATTTCGATCTGATTTTTCCATTCCCTCTTGGGTTGTCTTGGAAGAGCTTTCTGAGCCTTCTGATTATTTCAATTTGGTTGAGGGACATTGGTTCCCCAGCCTCTTTATTGCTGAGTGTGGATTTTCTTTTCCACCAAATCCCTTGTGTCTGGAATTCTGTCATTACTTTTACGTTGTTCCTGCAAGAATAGCCCCCAACACATGGAGAATAGTTAATGGGGTGCATAAATTAAATCAAGTCCATGGAACTCGTA
Organism: Sambucus nigra; assembly: GCA_949130495.1. Classification (NCBI taxonomy): domain Eukaryota; kingdom Viridiplantae; phylum Streptophyta; class Magnoliopsida; order Dipsacales; family Adoxaceae; genus Sambucus; species Sambucus nigra. The sequence continues at coordinate 581,220,032 of OX422211.1, read as the reverse complement.
TAGGAATTCCAGAAATCATGTACTGCTATAGATGGGAAGTTAATGATAATATTTTTTATTTAAAAACTAGATTTTTAAATAGAGCCTTAGTAGTCACTCTCCTTGATGCCAATAGGGATTATTTTGAACACGGGGTTGTCATAAAAAATTGGCAACACCCTCCATTAACTGGAGATGAGGTTTACCAGGGTCCCAGATGCCCTCCTTATGGCAATGGGATAGGTTATTTTTATTTCATTTTATTTATTTTGAAATCATGCTTCTTTTATGTTTGATAAAAAGTGTCACTGATGGCAATGTTTATTTATTTGCAGTTGATAACAAAAGAAAGTGTCCAAAGGAAGCAGATGTTAATATAAGACATCTGAAACTAATCTGGAGTCTGCATCAGAGTGTTGCCGACGAGCACATTAGATCAGCCTCTTATCTGCTGCAATACAAGAGCTACACCACTTCTTTCACTGCTCGTCCAGTGATAAGTGAATCAGAGCCAGTACCAGCTTCCACCAACTCTTCACTTGAATCTCACGTCCCTTTAAGAGAAAGGATGAAGTGAAGAAGACCTCCCACTTTGTTCGAGAAACCTGCCTCTGGTTCTGGAGAGGCAAAAAGAAATAAAGTTGATGTCCCAGGGGAGGGGACAAAGAAGAATGATGCACCTTCCTCGGTTGCTGTCGTGAAGGTTGTAGAGAAGCCCGCAGTGGCTCCGAGCAGGTCTACTGCTCCTGGAGAGGTGATTGTAATATCACCGACCAAGGGTTCTTCCTTGGTTGAATCTGTTCTTGTTCCCCCGAGGAGGCTGAAGAAGAGATCCTCGGTCAATTTGGCTGACACCATCACTCAGCCCACAACTGTTGGGACAGGGGTTCCCACTTTTGTTCCTCTGAGCTCTGCCATGAGCTCGGTAATGGATCATTCCCGAGGTCCAAGGTACTGAAGAAAACCTTACTCGGGACATGGTCACTTCATTAGCTGCTCGTCACCTTGCTTCTGTAAGTCTTCTTACTTTGAACTTTTCATATTTCCTTTGTTATTTCTGTTTCTGACTTGCTTTCTTTTTACTTTCACAGTTGACGAGTTGCTTTAATATAATCCTGAAGAAGGATGAAGCAATTAAAGTTTCATGCTCCTCGTCTAGTGTGGAGGGAGCTCTGGCAGAAGCTATCAAGTCTTTGGACGATTCTCGCCAGACATATGCTACTGACAAGGCTGTCTGGGAGAAAAAGATTGCCTCCACCGAGCAAGAGAAAGCTCGAGCTGTTGATGCCTCCAAAGAGTTGGAGAAGAGAATAAATGCCCTGGAGAAGGCAAATAAGGAGCTCGAAGAAAAGCTCAAAACTGCTGGGGAGCTTGAAGATAAGCTCAAGGCTGCTGAGGAGGAGCTGGTTCAACTTAGGGAAGTAGGTCGGCAGAAGGAGGAGATTGAAAACAAATTGAAAGCTACTGATAACCTGTTGTCCGAGAAGCTCTCCTCGAAAAAATTGAAGAGGAAGATGGCTGTGAAGAAGTCCTTCAGCGCTGGCTGGGACAAAGGATGGAACAAGGGGTTGGCTGCCATAGTGTCGCAAGTGGACTATGGCAGCCTCAAATACTTTAGGGATGGGTGGGTTGCTTCTCTCCAGGAAATGAAAGTTGATGAATCTTTTGAGATTTTCCAGCAACACATTCCTGATCCCCCTCCAACCCCAGAAGATCTTGAAGAGGACGAAGCTGCCTCAGAAGAGTCTTCTATGGTGATGGGAGATAATCCCCCATCCATTCAGCCTGCTGCCGAGGAACTTCAGCAGATTGTTACTTCCTCCGAGCAACCTACTTCCTCGTCCCAGCCTCCCGAGAAGGTTTTGGGAGACAAGGAAAAGGTGTAGAGTTGTTCGGGTTTCTCTTCATCTTTTTCTTTTTCAAATGTAACCCACATATGTAACTCTGAACTTTATGATCTAATAAAACTTGGACTTTTTTTGCATACTGTTGTTTATCTTCTATTCATACTCTGCTTATATTTCTTATTGATGATTGCTCTTTCTTTCTCTGTTAGTTTTTGGCCAGGATGGAATTACTATCTGCCCATGATACTAAGTTGCTGCGACAATGTAATGAATATCTTAAAGCTGGTCACACAGACCTGAGTGCAGCACAAGTTGTCGACATCCTCGGTCAGGATGCTTCAGAACAGGAAGTTGAAGCATATCAATATCTGAAGTGTCTACTTGATCGAGTGGTGGCCAATAATGTGGCCTATTATGAAATGATCGAGGATCTCCAAGGCACCCTCGAAGACATTCAGCAACAATATAAAGAATCAACTGCCCTGTTGCATGAGAGTTACGAGAAGAAGTACAAGCTGATCATTGCCGACAAGGGCTAAGAGAAGCTTTTTGCTGGGTACGATGTAAGGGAGAGAACCTTGAGGGGCGAGGTCGAGGAATGAAGATAGATTACCGAGCTGCTAGAGCAAGAGAACAACTTGCAGAAAGAGCTATCACAGTTGAAGTCTGCAGCCTCTTCTTTGAAAGCCTTAATCCCAGTGACCGATGAGGGATTCTCGTTCCTGGAAGTCGAGAACGCCAATTTGAGGGACGAATTGGAAAAGTTGAAGAGAGTTGTGCCCTCTACATCATCTCGTGGACGAGCAAGAGCTCCTCGAGGTCGAGCAAGAGCAGCTCGGGTTCCTGTCGAGGAGCAGAGGACTCAGTCTCCATTAGAAAACCATTCCTTCCAGCTGATGGCGAAGAACCGAGCTTTGGCTGAAATGTCAAAGAAGATCAGAGACTTGGAAGAGCAGCTCTCTGATCAGAAATCTACCTTGGAGGACAAAGAGCTCTTCGTCAAAAATCTCCACGAGCAGCTGGACAGACTAACATATCAGTTCCACAAACAGCCCAGGGAATTCTGGATGGCTGGATACAATGAAGCGCTCTACCACTTGGACGATCGTATCCAGAATGCCAATAATGAGGGCTACAAACAAGGCTGGTTGAACACCTTAGGTGTGCTGCAGCTCGAACAGGGTCATTACCTGTGGGACTACCACGATCCCGGGTTGCTCGACTTACCTGTGCTCCCATACAAATTGGATATGAGTTGGATCCCTGCACGGGCCATTCCTCGGAGCTTGATCTCAAAGTATCTCGGTGACTACAATTTACATTCTCAAGCCGAGGTATCTCGTCCCGAGCATCTCTTAGATCGACCATCCGTGATGAATGTCAGGATGTTGAAGGATCTCAACTTCATAAATTATCCTCTGGCTTTAAATGAGCCGTCTGCTGGCGAGGAACCTGTGTCAAAAGCAGAGGGGAAAAGACCAGTAGAATAGAAATTTTTGATGTAATAGTTAGTATACATTTCAATATCAATGTACTTTTCATTTTATTATCAATGTAATTTATTTTGAATTCAATGAAAGACTTTCATTTATGTTTGCAATCTTAATTGCTATTGTCTTGTAATTATCAAATACTTTATATTTGTGCATATCTGTTAAAAAGATAATGATATTGTGTTGTTTGTCGACCAACTCAGTAATAATTAAAAAGTTACAAGTATCAATAATGTTGCTCGATCTCATAATAATAAAGTTTTGTTTCTCGACCAACCAAGGTCGTTAGATTCTCCATGTCGACCAACTACAGTTAGTGGGTTTTTATCCCCGACCAGCTATAGTTAGTAGATTTTTCCTCTACGAGCAACTTTGGCGCTTTCTGAAATAATCTTACCTTCCGACCAACATAGGTTGGCATTTTCGAGAATATATTTATCTCCCGACCAACATAAGTTGTCATTTCCGAGAATATATGTACTTCCTAACCAACATAAGTTGGCATTTTTAGGAATATTTTGTTTCCTACCCAAACAGGTTGGCATTTTTAGGAATATTTTGTTTCCTAACCAACCGAGCTTGGCATACAGTTAGTGGGTAGTCTGAGCTTTGCCGAGTAGTGTGTAGCACTAGTATTCCCCGAAAAAATTTCAATAAAAATGAGAGACTTGCAGAATATCTTCATTTTATTCATACCGCTGGAACTGCGTTACATGGGAAAATACATCAATGATAATACTTGCGTAGGTGTTTTGCGTTCCACGCATTCTTAAACTCCTCCCCCTCTAGAGTTGCTATTCGGTAAGTTCCTGGTCGAACAACCTCTATAACTCAGTATGGTCCATACCAGTTTATTGTGCTTTTGAATTACTTTCTTCAGCACATAGTCTCCTTCTTTCAGGTCGCATTTCTTCACCCTCTTATTGTAAAACAAAGTTGTCCGCTGCTGGTAACCAGCATTTCTAATGGCTGCTTCTTCTCTAATTTCCTCAAGAATGTCTAAATCTAATCTTCTCATTAAGTCACTGACAGGGGAATTGAAATTCAGTACCCTGTGTGTTGGGAGACCCAACTTGGCAGGTATAACGGCTTCACTTCCAAACGCCAGCATGTACGGTGATTCTCCAGTTGCTACTCGGGGAGTAGTTTGGTAAGCCCAAAGTACTGATTGTAGCTCATTGATCCAGTTTGCTTTTGCATCATCCAATCTTTTCTTCAAACCGTTCAGCAGCGTTCTGTTTGTCACTTCAGTTTGTCCATTGCTTTGAGGATGGCCTGGTGCTGAGTGGACCTTCAAAATATTTGACTGATGACAATAGGCAGCGAACTCCTCGTTATCAAATTGTGTTCCATGGTCTGTGATGAAGGCATGAAGAAGACCATATCGACAAATGATGTTCTTCCAAATAAATTGGTACACCTTCTCGTACGTCATGTCAATGAGTGGCACAGCTTCTACCCACTTAGTAAAATAATCCACCACGACGACGAGGTATTTGAACCTTCCTCGGGTCGTTGGCAGTGGCCCAACCAAATCAATTCCCTATATGGCAAATGGCCAAGGGGAAGTTATGGGTGTCAACAATGCTTGTGGAGTTCTTCGGATGGAGGAAAAGCGCTGGCACTTATCACACTTCTTGGCATAGGCTATACAATCAGCCCTCATCATCGGCCAGTAGTATCCCTGCGTCATCACCCTTTGTAAAAGCGTCCGACCTGCTACATGTGCTCCACAGGACCCTTCATGGATCTCTTTAATTAATTCTTTCACCTCGGAGGGGTGTACGCATCTTTGCAAACCTGCCATAATTCCTCGTCTATATAAAATACCATTAGTTAATACATACCGAGCAGCTTTAAACTTCAATTTCTTGGTTACGAGCTTGTCAATTGGCAATTCTCCCTCCTCGATATACGCCCTGATGGAATCCATCCAAGATGGTCCTAAATCAAGGGTGATAAAGTTCATCGTCAGATCTTCATCTATACTCCGACCATCCAACACTTCAATAGGGATTGTTCGTCGTAGCTCGGTGCGAGTAGCTGATGCTAGTCGAGCTAGGGCGTCTGCTCTCGCATTTTCCATTCTTGGTATTCTGACCAGCTGAATAGCGGCAAATTTTGACACCAGCTCCTTTGCCTTTGCATGATATCTGATCATTAATTCTCCTCTAACTGCATATACTCCCAACATTTGATTTACGATCAATTGAGAATCACTGAAGACAATAACCTGATGTGCCTCCATAATTTTTGCCAAACTAAGTCCTGCAATCATGGCCTCATACTCAGCCTCATTGTTGGAAGCTTTGAATTGGAAACGCAGGGCGTATTCCATGTCGACCTCGTCTGGAGTGCTCAAAACTATCCCCGCGCCACATCCTGTAGTGCAAGATGAACCATCTACATATAGCCTCCATATAGGTAACTCGTCTTCAAATTTCTGCTCTAACAGAGTTCCTCGGTGAAATATTTGTTGCTTCCTTTCATCCTCCCCGGATTTTTCTTTCTCTTCGTCGATCATCTCTTCTTGCCCTTTTACCAATCGGAATTGGTCTAAGCTCAAATTTAATGATCATGTAACATCTACTTGCCCTTTTACCAACCGGAGTTGGTCTGAGCTAGTGTTTGTTGATCCTGTAACATCCACAGGTTGATCAGCGAGCAACTTTTGCTCCTCGGGGGTATCAGGATAGGTGAACTCCGCTATAAAATCTGCTACAGCCTGCCCTTTTAGCGATGATCTGGGTTCATAAACTATATCATATTCACCGAGTTCTATTGCCCAGTACATCAGTCTCTCTAATTTTTCTGGTTTATGAAGGGCTTGCCTCAATGGCATATCGGTATATACTACTATGGTATGAGCCTGGAAGTATGGTCTCATTCTTTGACTTGCCTCAATCAGTGCCAGTGCTAATTTTTTCAGCCTTGGATATCTGATCTCTGCTCCTCGGAAGGCCTTACTTGTGTAGTAAATTGGTTTTTGCACTCCATTCTCCACTCTGATCAACGCCGAGCTAACTGCATTCTCGGACACTGCAAGGTACAAATACAATTTTTCTCCCATCACCGGCCTGGACAACAGTGGAGGTGTTCCCAAGTATTTCTTCAAGTCTTAAAAAGCCTTCTCACATTCATCATTCCACTCAAAAGTCTTTCTGAGTGTCTTGAAGAATGGGAGACATCTATTAGTTGCTCGTGATACAAATCTGTTGAGTGCTACTATTCGTCCTGTGAGACTCTGTACTTCCTTCTTCGTCGTTGGAGATCGCAGCCCTAATAAAGCTTTGATCTTTTCAGGATTTGCTTCAATGCCTCGTTGATTGACAATATACCCGAGAAACATGCCTTCTCGTACTCCAAAAATGCACTTCGTTGGGTTCAGCTTCATTTGATATTTATCTAGTTGATCAAAAGTCTGACTTAAGTCAACTAGATGATCGGCAACTTTCTTGCTTTTCGTCAGCATATCGTCGACATAGACTTCCATATTGCAACTGATTTGTTCAGCAAAGACTTTGTTCATCAGCCGCTGATATGTCGCACCTGCATTTTTCAAACCAAAAGGCATAACATTATAACAATAAGTTCCCCTAGGGGTAATGAAAGAAGTACTCTCCCTGTCTTCAGGTTTCATTTTGATCTGATTGTAACCAGAATAAACATCCATGAAGCTCAGCAACTCGTGTCCCGAGGTAGCATCCACTAGTTGATCAATTCGGGGCAAGGGAAAATGATCCTTTGGACATGCCTTGTTGAGGTCGGTGAAGTCTACACACATCCTCCACTTGTTGTTCTTCCTTTTCACCATCACTACATTTGCTAGCCAGTCTGGATATTTAACATCTTCAATGAAACAAGCTTTCTGGAGCTTCCCAACTTCCTCCTGTATAGCTTGATTCTTCTCGGGACTGAATACTCTTCTTCTCTGCTTCACAGGCTTGATCTCCTTATTCACATTGAGCTTGTGACATAAGAAGTTTGGGTCTATCCCAGTCATATCTTCATGACTCCATGCAAAAGTTTGTCTTCTGCTTCTTAGGAACGTTATCAATTCCTGTTTTAATGAGGCTTCCAGCGATGAACCTATTTGAGTAGTTCGCTCAGGGTGCTCGTCATCCAGAATGATGTTTTCAGTAGCTTCCACCACTTGACCCTTCACGAGTTGCGACTCATCTCGAGGATCCAATGTTTCAATCTCTGCACCTTCATCCACTTGATAGGTAGTAGTCTTTTTCCTTGATTCCTCCAGTTCTTCTTGCTCGGCGGATGAATAATAGCATTCCCGAGCTACTTTCTGATCACCTTTCACAACTCCTACTCCAAAATTTATTGGAAATTTTAGGCACTGATGTACTGTAGATGGTATAGCCTCGAACTTCTTCAATCCTACTCTTCCCATGATGATATTGTATGATGATTGAACATTCTTATCCATCACGAAAAAGCGTATTCTTTCTGTTCGACATGCAGGCCACGTACCAATGAATATATCCAACTTGATCGTCCCAAGTGGAAATACTTTCTCGCTAGCAAAACCGATGAGGGGTCTGTGGAAAGGCTCCAGTTGAGATATCTCTAGATTTAAACTATCGAAGCATGAGTAGAACATGATGTCTGCCGAGCTTCCATTATCGACCAGTACTCTTGAAATCATAACCTCCTTCATCCTCATTTTGATCACCAGTGGATCATCGTGAGGATATAAAACACCTGCAAGGTCATTCTTTGAAAAACCGATAACCAATTTCTCCTTGTTCACCTTTCTCGGGCGATCTTCTTCAGCTAGATTTATTCGCTGAATATACGAGCAAGCTTGAGCCTCACCGAGGTAAGCTTTTCTCTCTGCAGTAAGGTCTCCTCCTCCTGCATCTCCTCCTGTAATAACATTACAATCAAATGACCCAAAGCGTATTGAAAATACCTCTCGTTCTGGCTGCCTTGGTCTCTTGGGAAGATCGGGGTCATCCTCGGGATCAACTTCATGATTTCTTTTCTTGTTCTCCTCTCCTCGACGAGGAGATCTAGACCTTTCTCTTGCTCGGTCGTTGTTTCTTCTTTCGTTTCCCCGATTAACATACTTTGACAGCTTTCCTCGTCTGATTAGTGTTTCAATCTCATTTTGAAGAGCTATTCAATTCTTGGTCATATGGCCATGATCTTTTTGAAACTCGCAATATTTTTCCCTATTCCTCGTGTCAGGGTCTGCCTTCATTTTCTTTGGCCAGTTTAACTCCTCGTTGTTCTTAATTTCTTCCAAGACGTGGTTGATATCTACCTTCAAAGGAGTGTAATTGTCAAATTTCCTCAAGACCTCCCATGACAACTTATTTTTGGATTGTTTGTCACCACCATTGTTCTTATGATCTTTCTTCTTGGCTTTGTCGACTTCCACCTTGGTTTCTTTATCCATATTCTTCTTCGCAGCCATAGCCTCCTCGGCATTCATGATTTTGGCCGCTTTCGCCATCAATTCTGACATAGTGGTGGGTGGATCTTTGGCCAAAGTGTAATACAACTTATTAGGCAACAGCCCACTCATCAAGGCAGTGATCGCTGTCTTCTCCTCGTAATCAATGACTTCAAGTTTCTCGTTATTAAAACGAGTTATATAATCTCTGGTACTTTCACCAGATTTTTGTCTAACACTTAACAAATGTGCTACTCGTTTAACTGGCTTTGCCCCAAAGCAGAAATTTCCAATGAATAACTCGGCCAGTTGAAAGAAAGTTGAGATCTTACCCCGAGGAAGATTTTTATACCATATTTGAGCAGATCCGGTAAGAGTTCCCGAGAATGCCCTGCATCTCATCTCGTCTGGGACAGCATAGATGTCGGCAGCAGCTTGATATTGTTCTATATGAAGAACAGGGTCAGTCTTTCCATCATATTTGGGGGTCACAACAGGTGCTTTGAACTTTGATGGTGTTGGAAAATCTACAATGGCCTGGACAAAAGGTGTTCCTCGAACAAAGGTTCATTGTAAAGGATTCTTGATTTTAACCATTTCCCCTAATCTATCCTCCAGCCTTTGAATAGAACCTTTCCATGCATCATCTCCTTCTTCGGGCCTATTGGTTCGAGCAGCTGATCGCGTTGAAGTGGCTTCCTGGGATCTATCTTAACGAGCAGCTGGTCGCGACTGGGCAGATCCTTCCCTTAAGGCTGTTGATCGTCAAAAGCTCCTCGACGCTGCATTAAGAGGACTTTTGTTCCTCCTAGGGCCTAATCGGTCGAAAGGAGAAACCCTACTTAACCTTTCCAATGCGCTGGTCCTTTCTGGGCAGAGAGTGACACGTTGTTCAGTATCCGTGGCTCGCACTGACGAAGTTCGTCCAGGTAGATAAGAAAAATCTGCAGATTCTTCATTGTGATACGAATTGGTACGCCTAGTACGTGAGGATGGTGCACGGGTGTTTCTTTGAATACTTCGTGGTCCTGAATGGGCTGACGCACCACCATGGAGAGTTTGTATGAGTTGTCGCATTGTTTCTTACATGATGGTCTGGCCCTGAGCCAAATTTGTCATTATTCCAGCCAGATCTAGAATATTTGGCGGAGCAGATGGGTTTGGAGGGGTTCCAACGTTGCGATTGCTGGATTCAGGAATATCAGCCATTTGTGATGGATTATTTTTGGTGAGAAAACGGTATTACCAGTCGTTCCCACAGACGGCGCCAATCTGTTGATGTAAAAAATTAGATCACTCTAATTATTCAATCACAGATAAATAAATGAGACAAAGAATTTTAAAGTGGTTCAGCCTTATAAGAATGGCCTAAGTCCACTGTTATGTTATTGCAGAGTGTTTTGGGAATTCTCGATTACAAGTTCTATCAAGAAATTCCTGTCTGGGTTCCGGTTCCCCTTACAATGAGGATTGTACAATGTATTTATAGCCCTGAGGCTGTAATGTGAAAGGGTAATACATTAAATGGGATACATATGAAAGGGTAATACATTTAATGCCCCTTAATCGTGTGCGTCTAAATGATAAGCATTTAATGAATCAGTTGAACTGTTGGTTATCCAGCTATTAATGCTTTGTTCGAGATGCAGCTCGGACCGCCTGAGTTTCTCGGACCGCCTAAGCTTCTCGGTACTCAAGAGTTCCTCGGAGAGGTATTGTTCCTCGGAGCGTGTGAGTTCCTCGGGGAAGCAGTGTTCCTCGGGGAACTAGTCTTCCTCGTTGTAGTCTTGTTCCTCGGAGCGCGTGGGTTCCTCGGAAGTGTTTGTTGTTGCCATGTAGATTGCCACGTGTCATCATTCAATTGAGCCATGTCAGCAGACTAAATTTGGTATCAACAGTCACAAAGTTAAGGAGTTCCCCACTACACTTAAGAAAAAGGGCAAGCAACCAATTGCATACAATGCCACTTTAAGTGATAGCGAATCGAAAGAGGGAGAGGAGTCACCCATTGAGCATGTAAGGACATTTTTGTCCATTATTTATGTGTATGTCATAAGCCGTTACATCGTTGAAGTAATTCAAGTTCACATCGTCATCAATGAATCCGAATATCAAAGAATGCAAGGAATCTATTTTCTGGTCAGTTGGACCGGTCTGCCTGTTTTAAAAAGGAACCGGTCCACCCCGAACCGATTCGCCAGTTTGAAAAAAGAATCGGTCCGCATCGGACCGATCCACCCTCTACCCAGACCGATTCTCTTTTCTGAAGAAGCAGAAGCCCCGGGATCGAATGCAAACCGAAGAGGCCCTTAGAGAAAACGAACCGATCCGACCCCGGATCGATCCGCCTCAAAGCCAGATCGATCCACCTGGGATAAAATCGCACAGTTCCGTGTAGGTTTAATTCTTCTCAAGGTTTTCTATTTAAAACATATTCGGGGAGTTTGTTTTCGAAGACTTTTCAAGACGATTTTCAGAGTCCAAATACTCTAAGTCTTCATTGTTTTTGAGTCCCAAGACTCATGTTTTGATTCACACAATTTCCAAATCCTTTGTGAATCTGTTGGAACCCTAGAACACAAACTTTGTTTTTTTTCAATCTTTGTTGGGAGATCTTTGCAACCGAGAGTTGCGTGCTATTGCTGAGGGAGTCTCTACGAAGTTTTATGGTTGCGTGCCATTGAGGAGTGTTGCGGTTCTTCCTTCGTTGATTGGACTGAAGTTCATGTGGGTTCGCTGCGTGTGGATTCATTGTTGTATTTCATTGTAATCCGTGTAAGTTGCAATTTACTTATTATAGTGAAATAAAAGGTTTTTCCCTATAGGGATTTTTCCTTAAACTTGTGTCGCATACTTTATCTGTTTATGGGTTGACACACGCACACACGAAGTTATTTGTTTAGGGGCTGAAATAAATAAGTTTTACTTGGAAACTTGCGAATTTAATTTAAATCGATATTACACGCCTTTTCAAATTGGTATCAGAGAAGGTTACACTAATTTATCGCGTATTTCTATTTTTCGCAAAAGTTTGTGTGATATTGATTTTTTTGAAAAATCAGTTTTGTGAAAATTCGTAATTTTTCCTATGGAGCACTTATATAATCAGATGCCTATTTTTTACGGGTCTAATTATGCCTACTGGAAAGCCGCATGAAATCGATTTTAAAATCCATTGACGAGAGGGTTTGGTTACTTTGCGAAAATGGTTGGACTCCTCCCACGGTCACTGTTAATAATATCACCACTTTAAAACCCGTGTCAGCCTGGACTGAAGATGATTATAAATTGTCCAATTTTAATTCCCGTGGTCTAAGTGCTATTTCTGGAGCAGTCTCTCCTGATGAGTTTCGTCGTATTATGATGTGCACCACGTCTAAAGAGGCTTGGGATGTTTTAAAACTGACACATGAGGGTACGAACGCGGTCAAAGAATCTAAATTACAAAATCTGGCCACCCAATTTGAGACTATAACCATGTCTCAGTCCGAATGCTTTGATGAGTTTTATGCACGTTTATCGGAAATTGTTAACACAAGTTTTAATTTGGGTGAGGTGATTGATAACACGCGTGTCGTTAAAAAGATTTCGAGATCTCTCCCAAAACGCTTTATTCCTAAAGTCACTGTTTTGAACTCTTTGGGAAATTTGAAATAACTTAAGTTGGAAGAACTTATAGGAGATCTTCAAACCTATGAGATTGACATGTTTCCCAAAACCATTAAGGCTAAGGATAATGGCATTACTTTAAAGACTCATTTTAAGAAAAAGAAAGAAAAAGTTTGTGAGTTCGATTCTGAGGGAGATTTTGATTTTAATGATATGGCCTTGTTTGCAAAAAATTTTAAAAAATTTCTCAATATGAACAAAAATAATTCTTCGAATAGAAAGAATTTTTTTGAGAAAAATAAAAAGAAAGGAAAGGACAAGGAAAGTGGTGAGAGAGAAAAAGAGAATGACTCCGATGAGGAGTGTGAGGAAGATTTTGAGACCGTCACTTGTTTTGAATGTGGGGGTAAGGGGCATAAGTCGTTTGAGTGTCCTACATGGCTTAGAAAGAAAGGGAAGAAAGTAGCCATGCCTGCCACGCTTAGTGATGATGAGGGAGATGAGTCCGATAAAAGTTTAGCACATGGGAAGGTTGTCACTTTTTCTAGTCGTGTGAGTACACCCACTTTGTCTCATGAGAGTACACACGAGAGCAATGATAGTGATTTGTGTTCTTCGAGTGAGGAAGAAAGCGAGGAGGAGAGTGAAGATGAAAGTGAGCTCCAAAAAGCTTTTAGAGATTTGTACACCAAGAACTTGAAAACAAAGAAGTATAGTCGAGATTTAGGTCGTCGGGTTTTAGATTTGGAGAAAGAGAAGGAGGTTTTGAGAAAGGAGAAGTGTGATTTGACCGTCACGTTATCTAATCTGACGACACGTGTATCCTAACTTGAGAGTGATCTCGAACGTGCCTGGGAGGTCAAAATCAATTTTGATAACGCACCTAAGAAGGTTGAAAAGGTGGTTCTTAAGGGTAAAGGTGAGAATTTAGGAATAAGTCATGACGGTGATTCTACTTCCCAGTTAGCACCCGAGTCTGTTCCCACTTTAGTGTTAGATTCTCATAAGTCTCACCCTAACCCTCTTAGGCGTCACATTCCTATTAGGAGAGCGCGTCCTAGAACTTTTGAGAGAGGTGTCCCTAGGCCTATTTATGTTTGTTCACATTGTAAGAGGAGATGTCACCTTAGGGAATTTTGTTTTAAGTTGGGTTATGTGTCACGTTTTGCTTCTACACGTGTTTCTGGCACACATGCACCCACACATGATACTTTACATGCTCCCGGAGACTACATGAGAGAGTTTGCACATTTAGGTGAGCAAGTTAAGTTTTTAGTCAAAACTTCACAAGATTTGATGGAGGTTTTTCATAAGTTGTCACCACCTTTGGAAAATCCCTCCGCTCCTAATGATTGAGGTTTGACTTGTTTACTAGCATAGGTTGTTTTTCATGATGATATCTTTTTCCTATTGCTAGTATGTATCATTTGTATATTTTTTTGTTGCTTTTGAAATTTTTTGAGAAAATCCAAAAAGATTTTTGTTTTGTTTTGTGTGCACCGTTTATGGATGAATTCTTTGGATGACCAAGTCACAACATCATTCCATTATTTTCATGTGACTATTTGATAGTGCTTTGAGACAATAGGTCAATTCATCCTTGTGCTTTATAATGTTTGGAGTCATTAAGATGTAATTAAGTGTTACTTCCTACATGTTTGACTCATGTTTTCCTTTATTGCACACATATAGGAATTTGTTTGATTATTGTGCATGTCTTATCACATGTTGGTTGTGTGTTTTCACTTCAATCCTGTCATTTAAAACGAACCAAGCGCGATAAATTTTGAGAAGGAAATTGTGCATATAAAAACCATTTGTGAGTTTGTGTGCTTTGTTTGAGAACGGGGAGGGGCTGCGAAAGGTAATTATCTATTCTTTGCGCAAAAGCCACCGTTCAAAAGGACCTAAAAAATTGAGATATTTTATTATCCGAGGTCCAAAGAGGTTTAAAAGAGCTCGAAAAATTTAAAGGCAATAAAAAGAAATTCATGCCAATTATGGGCCATTTAGGTTTTTGCTCCAATTCTCCAAAGTTTGAGAATTTAGATAACCTCTAAAAAGAAAATATATATGAGGGAGTTTGGATGGAGAATTTAAATGGGTTTGCACGTCCTTGAATTGCTTGAATATGCGCTAAATAGTTTTAGACGTTATTGGGGTGGAAATCGTTTGACTTTGATTTGTTTATTTGCATAAGACGATGTCATCTAAATTCAACAATCTTTTCACCTAAGGATACTTTTGATGTTCATTCGTTAGGGGTACACATATGCATCGTGCACATATGATTGATTGAGTTTATTTACCTATCGAATGTGTTCACACCCATTCATTCCATTTCCATGACTTGGTTGTTTGAGTTTTATTCCATGGTGTGATTTTTGTAGCATTTTGTTTTAAATTGGTATCTTATTTGTTTTGTATGAAAAATTTTGAAAATTTTAAAAAAGTAGATGTTTATTCCTTGTGACACCCCTGCTTTACTTGTCTGATTTATTCTTCTCATTTGTATATTTGGGGACATCATAAAAAGGGGGAGTTTTGAAATTTTGAGCTTTTATCATAAATTGGTATCTATGTTTCTCTCATTTAAAACTCGATACGTCATGTGGTATTTTGCTTTATCTCATGTGTGTAGGTACTACTTTGATGATCTCTGAATTGCACACCCTGATGATAAAAGCAAGCGTTAAGATTCATGAAGATTCGAAGAGCAAACGATGAAGTCTTATTCAATTGTACCTTTTTATTTTTGGGTTTCATGGAAGGGTAGATTTGTATAGGCATTTTGATATTTGATAATTCGGATGTTTATTTTTATGTATGTACCGGCATAGACATAGGGGGAGATTTGTAAGGACATTTTTGTCCATTATTTATGTGTATGTCATAAGCCGTTACATCGTTGAAGTAATTCAAGTTCACATCATCATCAACGGATCCGAATATCAAAGAATGCAAGGAATCTATTTTTTGGTCAGCCGGACCAGTCCGCCTGTTTTAAAAATGAACCGGTTCGCCCCGGACCGATCCGCCATGCTGAAAAAAGAATCGGTCCGCACCAGACCGATCCGCCCTCTACCCGGACCGATTCGCTTTGCTGAAGAAACAGAAGATCCGGGATCGAATGCGAACCGAAGAGTCCCTTAGAGAAAACGAACCGATCCGACCCCGGACCGATCCGCCTCAAAGGCAGACCGGTCCGCCTGGGATAAAATTGCACAGTTCCGTGTAGGTTTAATTCTTCTCAAGGTTTTCTATTTAAACCACATTCGGGGAGTTTGTTTTTGAAGACTTTTCAAGACGATTTTCAGAGTCCAAATACTCTAAGTCTTCACTGTTTTTGAGTCCCAAGACTCATGTTTTGATTCACACAATTTCCAAATCCTTTGGGAATCTGTTGGAACCCTAGAACACAAATTTTGTTTTTGTTCAATCTTTGTTAGGATATCTTTGCAACCGAGAGTTGCGTGCTATTGCTGAGGGAGTCTCTACGAAGTTTTATGGCTGCGTTCCATTGAGGAGTGCTGTGGTTCTTCCTTTGCTGATTGGACTGAAGTTCATGTGGGTTCGTTGCGTGTGGATTCATTATTGTATTTCATTGTAATCCGTGTAAGTTGCGATTTACTTATTATAGTGAAATAAAAGGTTTTGCCCTGCGGGGATTTTTCCTTAAACTTGTGTCGCATACTTTATCTGTTTATGGGTTGACACACGCACACACGTAGTTGTTTGTTTAGGGGCTGAATTAAATAAGTTTTACTTGGAAACTTGCGAATTGAATTTAAATCGATATTACACGCCTTTTCAGAGCATAACTTTGTTGCCTTTATGGCATGTCATGTGAGCGACGATGATATATCTTCCCATGAGGATTCTCATGTGCATGACACTTTCGAGGCAGTTGTGTGTGAATCCCAAGAGAGTGAGGATGAGGAAAGTGAGGGAGAAGAGGTAGATGTGAAGAAATTGCAACTTGCCTTTAATGAATTGTGTAAGGAGAAGATTAAGGTTAAAAAGGAAAAATTGACATTGCAAGAAAAGTTGAAAGTGTGTGCCGTTGAAAATAATGCTAAGTTGATTGAGGATCTTAGGGCACGAGAGAAGACACTTAGGGAGAAGTTAGAGTATGTTGAGAGTGAGAGAGATAACCTTTGGGGTTTCATGGAGGTTTTGAAAAAGGAGGTGCTAGAGTTTGAGGAGTCTAGGCGTCTACTTGAGTCTAGGATTAAGGAGTTAGAGGAAAGTTTGAGAGACTCGTCTAGAGTTAAGTTTGATTTGGAGGCTAGAAGTGAGAAGTTCGATAGGATTGTAGGCATCGTCCAAATTAAGAAAGATAGGGGAGGTATTGGTTTTGATGAGAGTGTTGTTCCCATTCCCCCCGCACGTGAGAGAGAGCCACATAGGAATGTTAGAAAAGGTCCACATGAAGGTCACTTTCCATACCATTGCTACACTTGCACGTTTTGTGGTAGTAAAGGTCACCTGAGAAAGTTTTGCTATGACCTTAGTAATGCTCCTCGAAAGTTTAGGAAGTTTAAGAATAAAGTTGCCCTGATCCCCCCACCCCACCCCACCCACATGCGTCGTTTCACACCTACTTAAGTTAGGAATTCAGATTTTGTAGCTTTAGGTTTGAAACTTCATGGTTCCTGTTTTGTTGCATGTGATTCTGTAACACCCCGCGCACCCAAAAAAGAGAATGCAACGTGCTACTATGATAAAACTAAACTAAATCCATCAATCAACAAGTATAGAGCATCTAAATATCCATAATATAAATACAATAAATTCACAACTCTTCTATTTCCACAATAATAATTACAATAATGTTTCTCCCAAAATACACAATTCTCCAACAAAAATTACACCACTAATTTATACATCAAAAATAAATCTTCCAATCCATGATCTAAAATAATTCTCAAAAATAGTACATAGCGTCCCGATCCACGCTAACCTGCCACTAAACGAAATTATGGGGAAGTACAAAATATGACAGGAATAGATGCTCAAAAATATTTAGCACGATGAATAAATCGCAACAATACAAATCGCATATACAAATCAAATGCAACACTCAAGCATTATATCATATTAATTTCTCAATAACACGTCAATGAGTCACCAGACCTCACCTCACCGCGCCTATGCATTCTCAAGCCATATCAGGATTTTGGACTATTGACGGGAGCCCATTCTCCGTGCCATATTAAAATCTCATGATGTAATGCTCAAATCACAATATAGTATATCACAATGAATCAATATCAAGATTCCAATAATTATTTCAAATTTCAAATGAATATCACAATTCAACATGAGTGCAATCGATACAGAAATCAAAGCGGGATACTCTCGAGAGGATTTAAGAGCATATTGTGTAAGTTCAGTACCTCAAAATCATCAGATCAATTGCCACATAAATTCAGCCTCAAAATCTGATGGCACCATCACGTTCCTCTCGCGAAAATAATCAAATCTCGTTTTAGCCCAAACTCGAGAAAACACCAAATAAGCATTGTAATCTAAGGTTGAAATCTTGAATAAGTTTGGGGCTATGGTTTGTATATCAAAGGGAGTAATTTTGAAGAGGTCTTCTGGTTGAAAAGTTTGAGAAAAATTAATTTGAAGAGTCCACCCACGAATTAGTGGTGATGCATAAAGGATTAAGAGTTTGATTAAGAAAAGAGTTCTAATCAGATACAAACACTAAAAAATTTATTATGGACGATCGGGCCATTGGAATTGGATGAAATTCGGGGACGAATTAGCGGAAGATGAGGGGAAACTGTACAAAAAAATTTAGCTCGATCGGGTCGTCCAATATTTTAAATATTTTTATTGTAGAGAGTTTTATGCTTTGAGGACTCAGAGAGAGTTTTATGCTTTGAGGACTCTTCTATATAATAAAAAATCAATTAAAAATCCATTTTAATTCCGATTTTAATTCCGCTTGAAAATTTATTTTTCAAATATAAAAACCAACATTTTAAATTATAAAATTAATAAAATCCAAAATTTCATTTTTCTCCGGTTTCCAAAATAAATTTAAAAATTTCCATTTAAAAAATTCGGGTTGTTACAGATTCCCCCATGCTAGATCTAATGGATGATTGTGTAATAATGTTTGTCATATGCTAGTCTTTGCATTCATGATATATTCTTTGCTAGTATTATGACATGTTTATCATTTTGTATTATATTTTTCATCATATTTGAAAAATGCAAAAAGATTTTTGGTTTTGAATTTTTTTTTAGCAAAATCCACAAAAAATTTGTTTTTCTTTTGAGTCAAAATATTCTAAAAAAGCCAAAAAGAATTTCGGTTTTTGTTTTTGAGTTGACATGTTTGATATGGCATATTGGTGTGCTTGGATCCCCCTTCTTCCATTATCCACTTGGCTAGGACATTTGGTCATAATTATCGATGCTTAGAATGATCTTAACCATTGCATTGTGGGGTTGTTTTGAAGTTGATATGCATTTTGATTGGACTTTGTGTTTTATGCCATGTTTGCACACTTGCACGAGTTTATATGGATGTTTGACTACTCTTGCATATTTGAGTTTGGTGAGACATTATTATCTCAATCTTGTCATATATGCGTAAGTAGACTAAAGGAGGGAGTGTGCATATAATAACCGTTTACCCGTGTGCATTGTAATTGAAAATATGATGAGTGTATGGGAAAGGGTTGCGAGAGTGCAAAATTGACTCATTGCGAAAGCCACCGTTTAAAAGAGCCCCGAAAAATGAAATGGCAATAAAAAGAATCATATGCCAAAAAAAGGGTCAGATTAGTTCAGTTCATTCAAAAAGAAAATATGATATATATATTTGAGGGAGTTTGGATGGATTAGTATTTTAAACGGGTTTGCACAAAGAATCCTAAAAGTTGAAAATTCGTGTCATGACGCTATTATTTGTAGAATCGTCAATATTCCAGATTCGTGTGCATGATGTTTGTTTAGTTCATTAAGCTCACACTTTAATTGTCACACATGGCTTTAATAAAGTTTGATGACAGATTGTGTAGGGGGTGTCCCCACCAATGAGTGGTTAACTTAGTCAAGCAGACTGATTGATCCACAAAGAAAGAGAAAGAAATATGCCCCACAAACCCACCTCGAAGATTCTCCATGAAAGTAGTTCACAGGACCCACTTCGAAGATTCTCCATGAAAGTAGTTCGCGGGACCAACATTGAAGATTCTTCACAGCAAGCGGCCCGAAGTGCCCTACCTCGAAGAATCTCCAATGGACCTAGTTTGAAGGATCCAATTCGTAAAACAAATTCATTTGGATGACAATAATTTGTAATAAGAAACAGAATGATGTATTATTTACTTTATCTTATGAATACATGTTGAGTGAGATTGTTTGGTACCCACGAGGGACCATGTCTGGCAGGGCATGGGAGAGCTTTCATGCTCTATCAAGCAACCACCTCTTGGGAACCTCACAGGGACATGGTTTGAAGGATTGAGAAGAAGAAAACGTTAGGAATACTGTTACCAACCCTCTTGGAACACTTAGGAAAAACTTCATCCAGAACAAATGTCACTCGAGCCCACACAAAGCTTACCCACTCAAGGTTACCTCCTCGAGGTTACCCCCTCGAGGTACCTCAGATATTAGCCCGCCTAACTGATGTGACCAGATACCTAACACAGCCACTGTTCAGACAACTTTATGACGTCATAATGTCTGGCATTTAGGGACTTAAGAATATGACACTCAAGTGGGTTTATCCTTAGGATGGAAACCTAACAGAGCCACTGTTCAGACAACTTTATGACGTCATAATGTCTGGCATTTAGGGACTTAAGAATATGACACTCAAGTGGGTTTATCCTTAGGATGGAAAGTCTAGTTCACCAAACCTGACCATCTAGACATCCTAAAGAAAGCCTCAATATGACATGTCATATCCCTCATTAATGTCTACAATACTTTCAACGAATAAAATGGTTTCCCGCCAAAACTATGAGATCCCATGCATTGAATGCAATATCTTGTGCATTTAATGCACCCTATCAGATAGATCGAAGGCAAGCTGGCTCGAGCAGTCTCGCCCCCATATAAATAGACCCGATGAATAAATTAGAAAATAACACTTTTGGAAGCCCAGAATTACTGCCAAAATTTCCTTACACCCGAGAACCATTGCAAGAGCATTAACTACCCTACACATTTAATAAACTCATCATTGGGCATTAACTGAGCTTGAAGTTCCCTCCTTGCCCTCATTGTGCCTAGAGTGCTTGTTCTTTCTCCCTTCGACCACACTACTTGCTTGTCCCATCAATTTATTATGTTTGTCATGCATCTTTGTGTCAATATGCCATTTAATATAAACTTGAGCATGAGATCCTTTTATCTCTGATTCACCTGTATCTATTATCAATATTTAATACTCAATGATGTTGATCTAAATCTTAATAAAGGGTTACGCCTCACTTAATACTAACCGTATTTGAAGAACCCACAGCTTACATTTGGCGACTCCACTGGGGAGGTATTCTCTTTTGAAAAGATGCCAGAGGATAACACCGTTAGAGTCATCGACTTTGACGCCATACAATGTGAAGAAGAGGCAAACAACGCCGCGCTGCCTCATGGGTGAGAACGGCAAGGACGGAGCCTAGCGCGCCCAGTGTTGGTATTGCGGAGACGATGTCCACGCAAGGAGGAATAGTCCAGACACAAATTTAAGGGGTTGATGGGTTTATTCGCAAAGTTCATTAAAACTCCGACAACCCAAGCAATGTTGAGGGCCCCATGGGAGTGACTTCTTTTACTACACCACCAGCGGCCATACCAGCTCCCACTATTACTGGAGGGGTGGCAACGCCTGCTTCTAATAACGCCTTCCCCACTATTTCACCACCCTCAGGCGGTGCGTGTCCTACCACAGTCCCACCCGTGACAACGGGGCCGATGCTGTAGAGTGGGGGAGCAACTTCAACGGCTCCAGCTGTAATAGTAGGTCAAGAAGAAAGGGTACCAGCCTCAACGATCCTGATGGTAATAATTTCGTAGCCAACCAGCCCCTCTCCGGCCATCTTGGAGGAGATGAATAAAGAGCTGCTAAAGTTTATAGCTGTGTCTAAAGGAGAAAGTTCCTCGGTGTACGATGACTTTTGTAGTCCCTACCCAGAGGCGTATAATAATGAACCCTACCCAGTGGGTTATATTCCTCCAATTTTTGAGAAGTACATGGGGAAAGGCGCTAATCCTAAGGAGCATGTGAAGAGGTTCATCGAGAGTCTGAGGGCCCACTGCAATGACAAAAAGTTAAGTCTAAGGGATTTTTCAAAATCCCTGACGGAGAAAGCCTACACGTGGTATTCCCACCTAGCCCCAGGTAGTGTAAGCTCTTGGGAAGAGTTGCATGTTTTTTTGTGCAAAAGTTATTTTTAGTTGAGAATGAGTTAACACTTACCCAGCTAGCGCGTGATAAATAAAATCCGGAAGAGGATGTTGTGGCTTATATCAGGAGGTTCCGTGAACACTCTCTGGATGTGAGAGAGGAGACGCGAGAAGACAAACTTTTACAAGTGTGTGCAGAGGTCTTGATGCCCAAGTATATATGTCACCTGATTAACGAAATAAGAGAAGGTAAGTTTGCAGCGTTTTAAAGGCAACAAGGAATATTGCCTTTGTGGTAAAACCCATAGTACCCCCGCCCACTTTGGCAAGTTTGCTGATGAGGCCAACAGTCACCTCGGGGAGGGGAATACCCTCGAGGGTCAACTATGTGGACAATGTGGTAAAGAAAGGAATAATAGCGGCCAAGGAGGTAGAAGGGGAATAAACTACAAGAGAAGGTTTGAAGATGATGAGTATCCCCCCGAGCTATCTTTTACGGTGGAACAAGCCTTGAACCTTTATGATCTCATAGTTCGTGATAAAGTATGCAGGTCGGTTAATGTCCACACTGTGCCACTCACGCGAGAAGACAGAGAGAAGCCTCATTATTACGCACTACATAATAGGGTAAATTATCTTACCAAAGTGTGCTTCTCACTTAGAAGGTTGATTGGTCATCATGTGAAGAATGGAGACATTGAGTTGCCATAAACTAACGTAAACAACAACCCTTTACCACCTCAAGGAGCTCACATGACTAGTGCTTTTGATGAGGAGGCTGGGCGATTGATGATGGAACGGTGGTTCGAAGGGAGTGACTTCGAAGAATATCTCGAGGAGTGCACCTTTGAGTTGGCTCAGATCCACTTGGGTGACGAGAATGAAGACGCAGAAGACTAAGAGGAAGAGGCATACGATCCCGTTGAGGGACTCAGTAGGCAGTTGGGAACCTATTCTCTAGAAGAAGTTAACGTAGTGATAGCATACGATGAGGCTGCATATAGAGATGTGGAAGAAGTTTACCAGCTAGAAGATGACCAGACAAACCCATGGATCGAATGCGTAGCTATGGCTCACTCACCAAAGTTTGGCTAGTTCTTTTATCAGCTTGGTCTTCCTGAAGATTACTGGCTGGAAGTCACACAAGCCATCTTGGATATCGTGAAGAAAAACATGTCACCGCATCTAAAATGGAAGGGAAATATGGATAAATTAGTGAGTAGATATCTCTGAGAAGTCACATTCTTGAAGGCTGATAGGCTGATCAGGTATTCGCACAACATACCCTTGTATGTTACTGCATCAGTGAACGATTATGTTTTCTCACGAGTCTTGTTGGACAGAGGGGCATCCATCAATATAATGCCCATTGGATCCTTTTATACCACCGGGTTATCGGAGACAAGGATAGTGCCTCATTCATTGGAAATATCAGGTTATGATAATTAATCCTCCAAATCAGTGGATTATATTAACATGGGCATCACAATGGGGAACATCACTTCCCACATTAAATTCCACATCATGAATTGTGAGCCGTCATACTAATTATTGGTAGGTAGGGTATGGATGCACAACCGTGGGTTGGTACCCTCCATCTATCATCAATGTGCTAAAGTGAATATAAAAGGAAAGGAGGTGGTGATGATCCGAACTACCAAGAAACCTTTTGCGAAAGAAGAAGCTCATATAGTAGACAATGCTTTCTATACCGATCTGGCCTAAGAAGCCACCAGGGTGAAAATATATATTGGGGGGATAAAGTTCCTTTCCAGTCGAGAGAGGGTACGGAAACCTGCAACCCGAACGGTTATAATTTATAAAGAGGAGCGCGATCTGGGAGCAGTGAGGCCTCTTATCCTATCAAGGTAGCTTCGCGATCGAATGACCCCGCGAATTGACCCTATTGAGCACCAAGTCCAGACACAGAGAGTTATCAGTAGGAAAATGGTGAAGGAGGTGGATGAGAATCATAGGAAGAGACCTTTCTAAAGAGAAGTGGCCTGGCAGTGCAAACAAGTGGTTTTGCCTAACGACAGAATTATCTATAGATTATGAAGGTGTGAGCGGGCAGCCGAGAGTCTGGACGATGAAGCTGAACTGGTCTTTGAATGCTTCCTGGTGGATAACCAGGGGCAATGCTTGGTAATTTATAACTCTAGGGTACAAGAGTTTGTGGAAGAGGTGGAGGAAGAGCCAGAATGTATGAAGGATAGTCCCAGGACGCAGATCCAGGAGCTGGAAAAGGTTGATTTGTCTAGAGAGGGAGAGGATGAAAACCCCATCTTTTTCTCGAAGGACTTGGAGGGAGCTCCTTGAGAAGAGCTAATCAAACTGTTGGTGGAATTCAAAGACGTCTTCACATGGAAGTAGACCGAGATGACTGGGGTAGACAAGGAGGTGAGTTGCCATAAATTGAATGTTTTGCACTCAGAAATCCCGGTGAAGCAGGCCACTCGAACGTACAAAGTGGAGTTAGATATGAAGATTAAAGAATAAGTCCAGAGGTTTCTCACGGCTGGGTTTATAGTCCCGATTCAACATCCGATATGGCTTTCCAGCATTGTACCTATGGGGAAGAAGGATAAAAGCCAAATCATAATATTTTTAGATTTCAAAGATCTGAATCAGGCATGCCCAAAGGATGAATTCATATTGCCTTCCATTGACAGCTTGATCGATGCAACATCAGGTCATGAGATGTACAGCTTCATGGATAATTATGTGGGGTATAATCAGATAAAAATGGATCCGACTGAGGCAGAGAAGACTTCATTTCGAACGCCTTTAGAAAATTTTATGTACACAGTAATGCCTTTTGGATTGAAGAATGTGGGGCTACTTACCGGAGGACGATGATGGATATCTTCCATGACCTTTTCCACAAGACTATGGAGTTTTATGTTGATGATCTGGTGATTAAGTCCAAGAAAGAATGATCCCACCTACACGATTTGAGATGGGTGTTTACTCGCTGCAGGAAGTACAAGCTAAAGATGAACTCTCTCAAATGCGCCTTTGGGGTAACGAGAGGGAAATTTTTGGGGTTCATGGTAAATCACCATGGGGTACAAATGCAATTAGAAAAATAACGAGCTATCCTCGATATGCCGAGACCGAAATCAGCGAGGAAGTTAAAAAGTTTTCTTGGCAAAATCTCCTACCTGAGGCAATTTTTCCCGGGGCTGGCTGAGGTAACACACCCCTCGATGGAGTTGCTGAGAAAGGGCATGAAGTTTGCATGGGAAGCAATGCACCAAGAAGCCATAAACAAGCTGAAGGCACTCCTCACTTCTCCCAAGACAATGATTCCCCTGAAGGCAGGTACCCCTTTACGCTTATACCTTACATCAACAGAACAGTCTATTAGGGCTTTGTTGGCCCAAGAGACCGAAGGCATTGAAAAACCTATTTATTACTAGAGTAGGATCATACACGAGCCTGAAGCCAGATATACTAGCATCGAGAGGCACTGTTTAGCCCTTGTATTTATAGCACAAAAGCTTAGGCATTACTTATTTTCATTCACGGTTCATATTGTAACTAGGTGTGATCCTATAAAGTTTTTTCTTACTAGAACTGTATTGATAGGCAAGGCATATAGATGGATTTTAATCCTCTCGGAGTATGATCTCAAGTGCGTAGTCCCGCGAGCCATCAAAATTCAGGCGTACGCAAATTTATTGGCCATCTTCTCGTCAGGGATGATCGAGCGACCTATTGAAGAGCTCCTGGGTGATGAACTCTAGGCCAATTTCATAGCATCCAGCCTAAATAAATGGAGTATGGAGTTTGACGGATCTTCAGCCGAGAAAAAAGGAAGAGCTGGAGTCATTCTACGAAGAGGCAGTGAAGAAATTTTTCTATCTTTACAATTAGAGTTCGAATGCTCAAATAACGAGGCTGAATACAAGGAGCTGGTCCTGGGGTTACTCGAAGAACTGAGAAGGGGCATCCAAGTCCTAACAATTAAAGGGGATTCTAACTTAGTGGTAAAATAGGTGACGGGGGAATTTTGCTCTGAAGCACATGAGTCTGACGCCTTATCGCACGATCATCCAGTGACTTCTTGGACAGTTCAAGGTGGTAAAGATAAGTAGGCACCCTCTAATGATGAACAGACATGCGAATGCTTATGCCACCATCGCACACAAGATTGCCTTTGATGGAGAGTCAACTATGGTTCGAATCACAAAGAGAACGACCCCCTCGACGGTGTCTGAGATGCTTCTCTCAGAGGACAAAGATGATTGGGGGGGTGAAATCAGAATGTTATTGGAGAGAGGGGAAGGGCCACTTAACTTGGCCGATTTAGCACAGTACTTTGTTACTAGGGGCAACTTCTACTACAAGAATAAAGTAGGTTGGCTGTCCAGGTGTGTGGACCCCGAAGAAGCTAAAAGAATACTAATTGAAGTGCATGAAGATAGCTATGAGACCACCGAGATCCCTTTGTACAGGAGGATACAATGGGCAGGGTACTACTGGCCTTCGATGAGATATGAAGCCGCTGCAATGCAGAAAGAGTGTTTGAAGTGTTGTCTTTTCTATCAGGCAGCAGAATGTAACTTCATTGACCAACCACAAGACTGGAGACAACCCTACTTGGATTTCTTGATAGTTGAAGTGATGCCAATATATAAAGAGGACGCTACGAAGATAAAAAGATGAGCACCGAGGTACTTTATATAAGATGGGCAGCTGTACTGACGAGGCTATCATGACAGGCCACTAAGGTGCATAAGAGGTGAAGAGGTTGAAGAGGTGTTGAAGCAAGATCACGAACCAGGGCACATCAGAGGATCCAAGCTTTACGATCAACTAATGACTTTGGGTTATTACTGGCCTTCGATGGAGAAAGACTCAGCTGAGTTCGTTTGAAAGTGCAAAGCTAATCAGCTACATGGGAATATGATTCACGTCCCTTCAGTGGACTTGCACTCTCTATCTACGCCATTTCCATTCCATACTTGGGCGTTTGATCTGGTAGGATCCATCAACCCTTTGTCACGAGGAAAGATCTAGATCTTGGTAGCCACAAAATGTTTCACGAAGTGGGCTGAGGCCATACCGCTCAAGAAATCCATCGTGGGGGTAGTAACTCAATTCATGAAGGAATACATTATCTATCGTTTTGGCACCCCGAAGGTGATTCTGTCAGATAACGGTACCCCCTTTGTGAATAGTGAGGTGTGTCTACTCACAGAAAAGTACTCCATCATCCATCATAAATCAACGGTAGCATACCCGAAGTACAATGGGTAGGCAGAGGCCAACAACAAAACTTTAGTAAACATTTTGGAAAAAATGTTAGAAGATTTTCTAGGCACATGGGATGACAAGATCCTCGAAGTTCTATGGTCTTATCGAACAAAGAAAAGGAAACCAACAGGGTACACACCATTCTCCTTAGTATTTAGGGTAGAAGTTGTGTTACCGTTCGAACTCGAGGTACCTTCCACTCGCTACAACCTACCACAACCGCCATGTACAAATAGAAGCCTTATAAGAACACTTGGATAATGTCGCAAGGCACTTCGAAATATACAGGAAGCAGTTGTCCAGATCTTACGACCTGTTGGTAAGGCCAAGGAAGTTTAAAGAGGGGGGCTTGGTTCTAAAATCATGCACAAGGCACATCAGACGTTTGTCATTACCCAAGTTCAAAGCAAACTGGGAAGGTCCCTACATCATTCGAGTAGCTCACGATTCGGGTTACTGCGAGATATCCAAACTGGAAGATAATATCACTTTCAAATTGAACAACAAGTGGCTGAAGATTTACTACGTTTGAATGTGTGTTTAAAAAAAGATGGATGTATGCTTTAAAGAAATTGGGCTTGCTTGTTTAATATAGTCGAAAGCAATGTTCATGGGGGAATATGCTAGGCCACTACTTTACTTTTACAAGTTGATTGTTATTTCCATTATCATGCATGATGTAATTAGCATTGATGTAGTAAGTTTAGCCAATATTCAATTAAAATAAAGAGAAGGAAGAAAGACACCAAAGTTACCAATGTTTATTTATTTCAATAAAAGATATAGATGTGGTTACAAGCAAGCTAGAAAATCCAAAATTACAAAAGATGGGGAACACCAACAAAAGAAACAATGAATAAAAGAGCTAAGGGTTGTCCATGATAAAATGAAGATTCGCTGAACTAAGCAGCCTATGGTGATGTTGGGGAATAATTTACTCAAGGTTGACTTGATCGGTAATGAGGTCAGCTAAATCTTTCTGATGAAGCTCCATGGTCTGATGAATGGACTCTAATTCTTTCTCTTTCTCAATTAGCTCGACCTCCGCACGAACAACTGCTTCACGGGCCTCCTGCACTCCTTGTTCAGATACCAACAATTTGGACTCTAGACTTACAAGCTCCTCTGAAATGGCCACTTGCGAACGATGGGAACTTTGGAGGCGATGATAGACGAGGGGAAGATCAGCCTTCTTGAAACTACGCAGCATCTCCACCAACCAAGTCATAGAAAATTCATCATTTGTGAGCACGTTAACCCTCCCTAGTAACATCTTGATGGTATCAGGGCTAAGGTACAAGAGGGGATTATTGAGGATTTCCTCCAACACCATCGTGAGTTCGAGAAAACAACACGCCATCATCCCAGGAATCGGTTAAAGACATCGAGCGGTAAAGGTTGAAGGAAAATGAACCAGTAATTGCTCGATTAATAGGCGAGAACCCTCAATTAAAATAGAAGGGAAATTGGCTAATATCTGCCTCACAACCACTTTGGGGGCTGCCTCGGGGGGATGCACACTAAAAATTCTATCACTGGAAGAGGGACGTTGGGTATGCGAAGTGCTATCACTCGCTTAAATATAAGGAGCAATCAATTCAGGGGCGTCACCAATCCCAGGGGCCTCGCCCAAAGAAATAACTTCAACTAAGGTCCTCGCTTGAATCAGTTCCTGAGCAACAGGTTCAACTTCGGGCCTATGGACTGCAGACTGATCGACCTCCACCTGAAATGCAACAAACAGCTTAAGTACGAAACAAAAATGAGGAAAGAATGTACAAAATATCTTGATAACATAGGAGATTTTATGCCTATAAGACTAGGCCCGCCTGACCCTCGGTTATGGGAGATCATGCCTATAAGACTAGGCCCGCCTGACCCTCGGTTATGGGAGATTTTGATTTTACAGTCCTATATTACTAGACCCGTCATACCCTCGATTATGGGAGATTTTGATTTTAAAGTCCTACATTACTAGGCCCGCTTGACCCTAAATTATGGGAGATTATGCCTACAAGACAAGGCCCGCCTAACCCTCGGTTATGGGAGATTTTGATTTTAAACTCCTATATTACTAGGCCCGCCAGGCCCTCGATTATGGGAGATTTTGATTTTAAAGTCCTACATTACTAGGCCCGCTTGACCCTCGGTTATGGGAGATTTTAATTTTAAAGTCCTACATTATTAGGCCCGCTTGACCCTCGATTATGGGATATTTTGAGTTTAAACCCCAATTATACTTGGTAGAATTAACAAACTTATATGTAGGAGATAGATGGAAGAATCAAAGTACCTCTGGAAGCTTCTCGTCGGTGAACTCACGCGTTGCCATTTATACCACATCTTCCTCCTCAATGGGACCCGGAGCTACCAAAGGGGGTTGACTTTGGGGGGCAATCACATCCTCCCTGACTTCAGCAACTTGTTCTTGCCTATTATTCCCCCTATCTCAGCAACACGTTTTAGTCCACCCTCCATTTGGCCAGCTACCGCAAGTTCAACACCTTCCTGGTTTAGGATAGAAGGCCCGAACAGGGTGACAAGCACTTGATCATTCGAAGGAGAGGGCACTGTCGGAGTAGTATGAATGGTTATGGGAGACTGGGAAAGATCAAGAAAGTAAAAAGAAAAAAGGATAAGTCAAAATAACGAGTTGAAGGAGCTTAAACAAGTAAGGAAAATAAAAACTTACCACAAGAAATGAAGACACGGGCACAAGGGACTAGGGTACATCCTCAACAACTCTTGCATCAGGCACATCTCTCTCAAGTTCAGCCAGCTCGTGCAAAAAAAGGGATAGGGGAATAACCTCTACTAGACTTAGACGAAGCATCAGAGACAACTGCCCCTAGGGGAAATGGGTGAGTACCTGCGAAGTGGTAGGGGCAACTATTTTGAGGGGAAGATCATCTCCAATATCATCGTGCACATCACCTCGCACATCAACCTGAAAAAAGGAAAAAGAAAGTTAGAGCATAATGGAGTCATTATCATGAGAAGAAAGGAAAGAAAGAAGATATTTATAGTAAGAGAGATTGAGGGACTTACCTCTTACTCTAACACATCCTCCGAAATCTCATAATCTTGAGGAGGTGAGGCAGGTTTCGAAGGAGAAACCATCCTCCTTAATCTACGCCTCTGAACCAACGCAGTCTCATCTTCTTGTTCTTCTTCTTCTTTTTCTTCTTCTTCTTCTTCTTCTTCTTCTTCTTCTTCCTCATTTGTTTCCTCCTCCACCACCTCCTCTCCTTCCTCGTCTTCATCATCATCATCATCACCAACATCACCACCAGATATATGTCCCTCAGGCAACTCCTCATCGCTGAACTCACTTGACTCCTCCATCACAAGTTTAAAGGGGCTAATTGCCTTTCGGATGACATAAAAACTCCATCTTCTTCACTAAATGTTCCTAAGTCTGGAGAAGACGATCAAACATCTGGATCACGGCCTGGGTAACCTTTGGGTCAGGAGTATGGGCCACTGGAGGTTATGGGATAGTTTTTAGCTTCTTCAAAGGTGACTTGCGAGTAGCCCTAACAATCTCCCCAGGCGAGGAAACGCGAGGGAATTCATTTCATCCAACTGGTCTCAAGGGTACAGGGGAAATAGCGACAACCTCAGCAGGAAGGGAGGTCTATGAGGCTTTCTTCCTTTTACAACTACCTGATTCACATGCGCTATTTAGGGAAGCTCGAGGGGAACACTAGTGTTGGTACTGCCAAGAGGGAAAATAGATGAATAGGTGGTGTAATTCCTCAAACCCAACTCGGTGGGTGGAAATCTTTCAACGTCAGGATATCTGGGATCCTTCAAGAGGTTGGTCTGAAAATGAACTAACTGATTCTGCCAGAACATGTTCATGTACATAGCTGACCTTCGCCCTCGAGCCCCTTTTCTCGGGACCATGGCATTGGCTGGGTAATTTGCGCATAGACTAGCAACAGTTAAAGTCAGGTAATTTGCAGAGGCAAAAGAAAAATTGGTGGGCTTTTCTCGAGTAAAATGACTTAGCATAGGGGATCCTTGGTCGTAACCAAACTGTAGGGCTACACGATGTGGACATACACAAAGTAAAAATATAACCACTCAGTATAAGAGGACAAGTATGAGGGGATTAACAGAAGGGGGACACTGTTCTCAAAAAAATTCCTGGCAAAGGCTTCATCAATAGGAGCAATGCGGCGCTCCTCCTCAGCAAAGAAAGCATTGGTAAAAACTGATCCACCCAAATATAGGGGCGAGGAATGAACCTTTTGGCTTGATCGATCAGGGCAACTAGGGGCTTCTTAACACTATTATTTTTCCAACAACAAATTTGGGGGATCTTCACAGGTTGTGAACCATGGTAATTACCGACGGGGGCATAATCAGGAAAATGTGCATAGAGGAAAGCTGTTAAAAGAACGTTGTTGGCATAATCAGAGACATCAAACCTGCAGATGCTCCGAGAAGAGTCCACCGCTACAAAGTCCAACCAAGTATATAACGAGCCAAGAACAATGGCATCAAGGGGGATTTTCATGCCACTGGCCATTCGAACGGCCATGTTGATCAAGTATTTTTGAGGGCAGTCGTGAGGCTTGCCCGAAAGATAAACCTTTGATAGCATCACCCAAATATAGCCCACTAACTCGATCTTGGACCCATAGCATTTCCCCGTCGGGGGCTATTCAAACACCTCCTTCCCCCGGAGGTTCTCCCTGGCTGCCTCGCGGTCCCTAATAATGGCCTTCTCTTCAATGAAATAAAAGCAGCGAATTACTTCAGAATAGGTGCGCTTGTTGTAAGTGACCATGCAGTCCTTCACCACCGCCTCCAGTTCACCTCTTAAGGCTTTTTCTTCGCTAGATACAGCCTCCTTGAAGAAGGTATCAAATCCAACAGCCTCCAACCCTAAGAGCTCACACACATCTTCCAAAGTAATGGTGAACTCACCCCAAGCAGCAACAAAGGTATGTGACATGTGGCTCCAACGGGAAACTAACAGCTACAGAGCGGTATTATTCTTGGCAAGAATAAGGTCACCCATCCAGAGAAAGAAAGATAGGCCTACAAGGGCTAACTGAACAAAATATTTCGAATGAATGTACTCAGTCCAAGGGCCCAATCCCTCGCTAGCGCCTGAAGAAGCTTCGAACTCTACCTTTGAGTAAGGAAAGTCACCACCCTCAATTCGAAAACGAGTAACAGTGGTAGTGGGGATATAAGCAAAATCTTCGACGTCCTCGCCCTCCACCATTAACAGGTTAGGATTTTTAGTTGCACTAGGGTGCCGGGGAATCGCTATGCCGTTTGCCACAAGCGGTCATTATCAACAAGAGTGGTTAACTTAGTAGGGGAAAATGTAGGGGGTGTCCCCACCAATGAGTGGTTAACTTAGTCAAGCATACTAATTGACCCACAAAGAAAGAGAAACAAAGATGCCCCCATAAACCCACCTCGAAGATTCTCCATAAAAGTAGTTCGTAGGACCCACTTCGAGGATTCTCCATGCAAGTAGTTCGCAGGACCCGCATCGAAGATTCTCCATGCAAGTAGTTAGTAGGACCCACTTCGAAGATTCTCCACAACAAGGGGCCCGAAGTGCCCTACCTCAAAGAATCTCCAACGGACCTAGTTCGAAGGATCGAATTCGTAGAACAAAGTCACTTGGATGACAATAGTTTGTAATAAGAAATAAAATGATGTATTATTTACTTTATCTTATGAATTCATTTCGAGTGAGATTGTTTGGTACCCACGAGGGACCATGTCTGGCAGGGCATGGGAGAGCTTTCATGCTCTATCAAGAAACCTCCTCTTGGGAATGTTACAGGGATATGGTTTGGAGGATTGAGAACAAGGTAACATTGGGAATATTGTTACCAAACCTCTTGGCACAATTGGGAAAAACTTCATCCAGAACAAATGTCACTCGAGCCCACTCAAAGCTTACCCACTCGAAGTTACCTCCTCGAGGTTATCCCCTCGAGGTACCTCAGATATTAGCCCGCCTGACTGATGTGACCAGATACCTAACAGAGCCATTGTTTGAACAACTTTCTGACGTCATAACGTCTGGCATTTAGGGACTAAAGAATATAGCACTTAAGTGGGTTTATCCTTAGGATGGCAGGTCTAGTTCACTAAACTCGACCATCTAGCCATCCTAAAGAAAGCCTCAAGCTGACATGTCATGTCCCTCATTAATGTCCACAATACTTCTCGCCAATAGAATGGTTTCCCACTAAAACTATGATATCCCATGCATTGAATGCAATATTTTGTGCATTTAATGCACCCTATGAGACGGATCAAAGGCAAGTTGGCTTGATCAGCCTCGCCCCTATATAAATAGACCGGATGAACAAATCAGAAAAGAACACTTTTGGAAGCCCACAATTATTGCCAAAATTTCCTTACACCCGAGAATCATTGCAAGAGCATTAACTCCCCAACAAATTTAATATACTCATCATTGGGAATTAACTGAGCTTGAAGTTCCTACCTTGCCCTCATTGTGCCTAGAGTGCTTGTTCTTTCTCCCTCCGACCACGCTACCTGCTGGTCCTATCGATTTATTATGTTCGTCATGCATCTTTATGTCAATATGCCATTTAATACAAACTTGAGCATGGGATCCTTTTGTCTCTGATTCACCTGTATCCATTGTCAATATTTAATATTCAATGGTGTTGATCCCGATCTTGGTAAGGGGTTACGCCTCACTTAATACTAACCGTATTTGAATAACCCATAACTTACAGATTTCTATTGATTAGAGCTTGTTGATCGTTTTGATGTGTTGGAATTGTGATTCATTTTTTTTAGTTCACACACATACATTCCATGTTCATGTTTAGGCACATCGGTACTATATTGGCATGTTACTCATATTTGTTTGTTCTGAGTTTTTCTTAGCTTTGCTTCTGTCTCATAGTTTTGAGCCCCTTCCAGTTTGAATTTTCCTAAAATATTTCCAGTGGGCAACACTATTTTAAATTTTGGGGATTCTGTGAAGTTTGGAGTATGTCATTCAAACGACATACTGTTTTGTTCGAGCGATGTCTTAGTTCATTCTAACGACATCACTGGCTCGTTCGAATGACAACCTGCTTTGACCAGTTTGACTTTTGGCTGGTTATCGTTCTATTTTAGTACCCTGTTGTATATTGGTTCATATTTTGGTACTAAATTTCTGTTTATGCAGTTTCATTTATTCAATGACATATTTTATTGAATTGATTCGTTTATCACACCTGCTTAGCTTGATATAGTCATTTGTGTGATTCATTATTTGCTAGCTATGGATTTGACATTGCTTGATCATTATTAGCTGGTTGGTTCATATTTATATAGCCTATTATGAGTTAATCCAAATTAGTATCAAATTGGTATCTTATCACATGCTAGATTTGTTTAATCTTTTCACTGAATTGTCTATTCGAGACAAAAAAGGGGGAGATATGTCTGTGATATAGGGGGAGTTTTGTGAGTTTTTGTGATATCCTAATTTATATGTTCCTTTACACATATTGGTGTCATGTTTATATCATGTTTTCATATTGGTATCATGTTTACTCACATAACAAATGATTTGGATTTGATAGTTTTCATATTGTTTTATTTCATTTGTTCCTCCATACTTCACTGGGTATTTGTTTGTTTCATGTGTGTAGGTATGCTTAATGAGGTTCAGATTTCTAGTCTACATCACATTCACACATTTAGAGACAGTTTCATGCTTGCTGAATCATAGTTTTCGAGCCTTATCTTGTACTGATGATGTATTTTTCATTTTGGGTTTTGGGGATGGGATTTAGGCATCATATGACTTGACGGCCCATCTTAGGCATTTCACTGTTGGTTTTGTCCCGGAATAGTCAAAGGGGTAGATTTGTAAAGACCAAATTTCCAATGGAGTCTTAGTGTAGTTTTGACTAATTCTGGGAACAAAACATGTTTAAGTCATAAATAGTTTTTTATTGTCTAATCCCACGTGTCTATGACGTATTGAATATTAATTGAAGACGTTGAGGCAATGCTACAAAGATTAATCATGCCAAAGTTTAATTGGTGGAATTTTGCGTCTTCAAGGTTTAATTTCATTTCGAGATCACACAGGTATTAATGCATAATGTTAATGAAACTCGGAATTCATTTTATAAAAATAAGGATGTTATTTTTAAGAGAAAATGTTTTTAAAAGTTTAAATGTTTACACGTCAGATAAAGGACGGTTTAGTGTTGGATTAGAGTTGGTTTTAAATAAAAATCTTTTATTAAAGTTTGAACAGTTTGGAACTCTATCTGATGATGTCGTTCAAACGACTGTAGATGTCGTTCGAACGAGATCCACTGTCGTTTGAATGATGTGGCATCTCCCTCGAACGAGATTTGCATCGACTTAAAAATTCTACTTAAGTCAGGTCCTAGTCCTTTTCTCTGGGTGCGTGCAGAATAAATTCAGTTTTCAAACAGTAAGTTTTTCTGCACATGTTTTTTAAGGTTTTAAAGACTTAAACACATCCTTAGAGTTTGCAAAGTTCATTATCAAATTTTTATGTGATCCTTGCTGCATCAAGTTGAGTTTGTTCATCATTTGAACACTTGTGATTGGTGGTTTTGCGGTGGAAAAGCGACGGACATCGTGTTTAACATCTTAGTAAACTCAAGTCGTATCGGTGGACACCGAGACACTCGTGGAGGCGTGTGTTATGGACGAGCATCATAGAAGATGGAATTTCTGTGTGGACACTATTGAAGAATGGTAGAAGATCAGAAGGAGCGTCAAGACCCGTGGGGATCGAGTATGTGAGTAAGGCTAATCTGTCTTTGTAAAACCATTGTTCATAGTGAAAGTCTGGCTTGGGTCGTCCGAGGTTTTTTCCCCTTTTTGATTTTTCCTCGTACATTCGGCATTGTGAGTATTGTTTACTTTATTTTACTTACTTTAATCACTAGATGCATGTTTAAGACTCAAACAAGATAAAATTTGGTTAAGCTAATTTTTTGCATAACTTAGTTTGGTTTAAAACACACGTTTTTTGCACTTTATTTAGGACCTATCGTCAATCAAATCATTGGTATTAGGGGTATATGTTTGGAATCGAGTAAAATATATCATGAGTGCTGATATTATGATCAACAGTTAATAAGGAATCGAAATGATTTATAATATGGATGCACCCTTCTGGATAATCCTCTATAAATAACCCATCATTGTTTTTAATGCTATTGATCATGAGTTTTTTGTGTCCGGCCTTAACAGATGAGTGGAAATATATGGTATTAGAATCACTATGCTTCATCCATTTCTATAGGTGATTTTTGTTTTTAGAATATCTTGTCTCTCTTTAAATTTTTAAATATTTTGGCTCTCCCTTTATAAAGGTAATATTCTCCTCCTTCCTATCATTCTCATACTCCAGTTCCAACTACAAAATTTCATCTTCCATATCTTTAACAACTTAGAAAATATCTATAAGTCTTCTTGTTTTATTTTTTAATCACCCCTTTTAGTCTTTGCAATTTGACGAAAAAGTTTCTCATCCCAAAAGAGTTGGTATCCTCACACCAAGCAAAAACTTTAACTATGTCCATAAACTTCTCTTGTGTGGTCCACGTATATTGGAATTTAAAGGCTTTAGGGAATAGATCCATAGTTTATTTAACAGTCAATAATAGAGAGACATGATGAGAAGAGGACATGTTCAGGTGTTGGCTTGAGATGTTAAAGAATTAGGATGACCAAAGAATATTAATAAGCCTTTTATCAAGCCTAGCCATAATGATCCCATCTTCAGCTCTATTGTTACAACAGGTAAACCTAATACCTCTACAACCCAGGTCAATTAATCCTCAGTCATACATTACTTGATTGAAGTCTCCCATAACTTTCATATCAATTTGGGTATTTTGGTTGCTTGGAGGTTCCATCAAAGATCCTGGGTGTAGCATTTTGGTTGCTTGGAGGTTCCATCCCAGAACATCAAAAGTTAATTCTACTTTAATAAGAAAAGTTTGTTCAAAGGATTCGAAGGCATTGGTTACGAACTAAAAGTACTCTAACTGTGATGCTCTCAATGAAGAATACGCTCTCTACGAAGAATATGGTGAACAAGAGTGTCTAGTCGATTGTAGTGTCATGAGGCTTTAACTTTATTTCTTATAATTATAAAACTATAGCATAGTGTAATTATCATTCTTATCGGACAAAGGCTTTCCTATTGATGGGGTATTCTCCCATACGTCCGGTCCAGAGCTTATTTTACTCTTTTCGCATCTTATAGAATCACTGTCTTAATTAAGAAGATAAAACTTGAGAGATTCTAAAACTTAGTAAAATATCTTGTCACACAGACTTTTGTATTGTTAAACCGCTTTGCAATAATAAATTAACAAACCTTTTCTTGAATTAATGGAATTAATGTTTATTTAGGTAGCTACCTTCAAGAGGCACGTTCTCAACTGGCATCAGAGCGACTCTCCAAGTTTTAGGTGTTGAAACCCAAGCAGAAATCCTTTTTATGTGCAATTGATTATAGTTCAACTCTCTGACCTCCTCTATTTGATGGGAGAAATTATTCCTATTGAAAAGCTCGTATGACAACATATTTAGTGTTTATATATGATCGTATATAGAATAGTGTTTATGGGATAAACTTGTCCCAAAACCATTATTAATGATGTCCAGGTTGATAATATTAGATCCAGTTGGGATGACAATGATTTAAAGGAGAGTGGGTGGAATATTAAGGGACTTAATGCTATTTTTGGTTGTGTGTCCCCGAGTGAGTTTAGTCGTCTATCCACATGTACACCAAATAAGGATGCATTGGATGTTTTGAAATGACCTATGAAGGCACCACCACCATGAATCATTCTAAACTTCAATGACTTGCCACCCATTTTGAACTTCTTACCATGGATAAGAACCAAACTTTAACGAGTTCTACGCCGAGGTGAGTGACATAGTTACCTCCGTATTTTCTTTAAGGAAGACTTTAAAAGAGCATAAAATTGTTGATAAAATCTTATGGTCTCTTCTTCTTAGGTTTGTGACACCCCACCCATTTAAATACTGGGTGATCAATCCTTTATAAAAATAAAACAGGAATCTCACTTGGTTCATTCTTAGCATCACTGTCGAAAACATTTAAAATTCACTAACCACCTAGTATTCAAAAAGCCGGTGCCAAATTTTATCTTTTTATTAAACAACAACATGCGAAAATAAATCCAATAACCAAACCATTCACATAGTAATAATAATATGAACCAATCACCACATAAATAACTAAAGTAAAAGTAATACCGAATAAACCATTGGTTCCTAATACAAAAACTGAACTAAACATCTAGAGAAATACAAACTGAATCCCTAAAGACATAGTCTGATAAAACTGAATAAATGAAATGACTAAAGGGGCTACATGCCCAAATTAAATAACTGAAACTGCATCCTACTCTAGGAATGAAGTAACTGAAGCGACTAAACTAAATCCTGTAAGCATCCACAAGTGCTGCAGCTACGCATCCCTGGAATATATCATCAAGCTTGGTGTCTTTATGGTTGGACACCTAAAAGGTTTTGAAAATATTTTGCAAGTGGGCCAGAGCCTAAAACTTTTTGAAACATTAAGCAAGTATTTATCACCGTTTAAAAGCAGTTATTGATTACACGTGTTAGTTCAACATACACTCCATTGAGTTCCTCCCCTCTCAACTAATGTGCACGCCTAACTTCTCTTATCTAGCTATGCTACCCAGCCCAACAAGATCTCATCAATAGCCAACTACCCACTAAAATGTTTACATACCCCGTACCACCCATAGAGTACGCCACAATATACCAATCTTTAATAATTAAGTCCTTAGTTAAATTATCTCTTTAACTCCCCCCCTCTCCCCCCGTACCGCCCATATAGTACGTTGTAGTAGCACTAATAATTAACATTCCTAGTACGTTATTATTAAACCAGAATTAACATTCCACGTATGTTATCATTAAATCATTTCATTAAGTTGCTCTACTTAAATCATCTTTAGATATATGATATCTAACTTTTCTACCATCACCCACTAAGTTGATCATCTCATAATTTAAATCACTTTTAGATATACACTATCTAACTCTCCTACATTACACATAAGTAGGATAAATCACCCAAGTATATATATATATATATAGAGAGAGAGAGAGAGAGAGAGCATCTCCTAGACTGGCCACCGTGATATACACTTGAATACTCTGATATCAAGTTCATGTACCTCTCATACCAAATCAAGGACTAATGGTTCGACATGTCTCTTCAAACTAAAAATCAAATCAACACATATTAGAAGCGAACATAGTTCCAAACCTATAGGTTACGCACATACCTAACATACCCAATTGACCGACAATACTATGATAAACTCATATAATCATCGTACCTAGGTTTTATGTTTTGAGGCACAAATCCTGTGAAGAGGTGCGCTTACGTTCAAATTAAGAAATTATATAATTAAACTCAGTTTTATCCAGTTAAATCCTAAACATGCATCTAGGTGTGATTGAAGAAGATGTAAAACATGCAAGAACATTCAAACACACACACATGTGAGGAAAAATCCCCCAAAGGGGCAAAACCTTTTATTTTTCACTATAATTTGTAATATACACTTACACGGATTACAATGAAAAACACGAGTGACACAGAAATACCCGCAGGCGTCGGTTCCGGTGTCGTCGGCTAGAATCTCCCTCAGGAACTCTAGGTGAGCAGCAATGAAGAAGGAAGACGTCTTCTCCACAAAAGTTGAACAAACACAAGGTTGTGTTCTTAGGTTGCAAAGGATTCACAAAGGTTTGACAATGTAGTGTGAATCAAAACATGAGTCTTGGGACTCAAAAAGGTGAAGACTAGAGTATTTGGACTCTTAAATTCATCTTCTGAAAGTCTTAAAACATACACCACCGAAGTAGGTATATTTATAAAAAACTTTGAGTTGGAAAAATCTCAGCAAATCTGTTCGAGATTATCAGATCCGGATCGGTCCGATTTTGATGCCGGATCGATCCGGTAGCGGATCAATTCGTTTTTAAAAAAGACCTCATCGGTTCGGCTTCGATCCGAGGTATTCTATTTCTAATGCAAATCGTATCGGTCTGTCTTGGATGGCAGATCGGTCCAATGTGGATCGGTTCCTTTTTAAAAATGACCGGATCGGTCCGGTTTACCAAAAACACTAATTCCAAGTTGAAGATGCTTTGATATTCGGATCCGTTGATGTAGATGCGATCTTGAATTTCTTCAACGGTGTAACGGCGTACGACATACATATTGATAATGGATAAAAATCTCCTTACATCCAGACTTCAATGAAATTGTCAAGGTTGGATTGCCCTCTGCGCGAAACCTCCGTGACAGCAGGCAGCGTAGGTATGTTCACACATAAGAAAGCACATAATAGACATACACACAACCTATCCATATGTCACATATAAGCATACACAAAACCTATAAATATAACCTATATAAGTATACACTCAACCTATAATATAGTCCGTATAGGTATACACACAACCTATAAATACAATCCGTATGTAATATATCTCTTGAATACTCAATGTACTATCGATATACAATTATAACTCTCTATCGTATTTTCCTGAGTATTAATTTGTACTTGAAGGGCCCTAGTTACCCCTTAAGTTATTTTAGTAGTTCATTCACCCATACACTACTGGTCTACATCATATGTTTACTCATACTCTCCGTGATCCGTTCTCGTTCCCTCAAATTCATTATTTTACAATTCACATCCATAAGGTATTCGCCTTAAGTCTTTCGTTATGGATTAGCCTCAATCCCACATTAGTCCTACTGTAATTCAATGTTTCACTCATTGTAGTTTAGAGATGTCCTAAAAGTTCCCCTGTTAACTATTCACAAATTCAGGGCTTAAATAAGGAAAATTGGGCAATTATGGGTAACTAAATCGAGTCATAAATTTTCTGGCAGATTAAACACCCTGTAGTAAAATTTTTATTTCTCCCTCTTCAGGACTTCAAATGACCTCATTGAAAGCTCATTTGAAAGCTAAGACATAGAAATTTCTGACATCTATGTCTCGCACTCTAATTCTAAGTACGATTAAAATGGCATACGTTTAAATTAATATAAAAAATTATGGCAGATTACTATGTTGACAGATCAGACACCCTGTAGTAAAACGTCGATTACTCCCTCTACAGAACACCAAATGACCTAATTTAAAGCTCATTGCAAAGATAAGACATATATATTTCCATACATCTCCGTCCCACACTCTAATTCTAAGTAAAATTTAAATCACATACGTTTAAAATCACGTTAAAAATTATGATAGATTGACATCTTATATTCATCAATTAAACCCTAAGTTATTCAAAATCCATGTTCTTCTACCAAGAATCCATCAAGATTTCATCTTAATAATCACATATATTCTAATTTAATTTTATATTCACATAAGGATTCATTATACATGCAATCCTACACCAAATCATGAGTTCTATTCATCTCCCAAGAACATAATTAAAATCATGAAATTGAAAACCCTACACTACATAAGTAGTATAAATTCTTCAAAAACATGCAAGATAAACACTTGCCTTGTATTTTCAGGTCTGAATTCATTTTAGGATGATGAGGTTGCTCTTTGTTTTTTTCGATTTTGATTCCGGCACGTCGGTGGTGAGAATTTATATGGGAAGCCTTGGTTTTCTTCTCTTCTTCCTCTTCTATGGCCTCTCCTCTCTCAAATTTATGTTAACCCTAGTCTCTACCTAAAAGGGGCAGATATAACCTTTTAATTTTCGGATTTCCTTCTACTTTAAACTCCGAAATGATCGAAATGCCCTCAAACGGTGCTGGGTTGGTTTAAAATCACTCCGAGATCTAAACTATACACTCGGGTATATTGTTATGACTATTTCGACCTTTTAGGAATCAACTGTGACCTTTAAATAAACATCTAAGTCACTCTACAATAATTTCCTATCTCGAAATCATATGGTCTACACGCGACCCCCAGTTGAGATCCTACACAGTTCCATCGATATCACTCACTACGACGTATAATAATTATTGCACAAATTATTCCACTAATAATAAATCCTTATTTCTCAAAAATATTTAATTCCATAAAATTACGGCACACGCGTAATTTAAAACTAAACCGAAATAATTATCGAATTAATTAATTTCAAGTTACTCAAAAATACGGGGTGTTACATACTTCCCTCCTTACAAAGGAATTTCATCCTCAAAATTGGATAAGTCTGGTACTAACAGCTTCATATACTTCCTTATACCCTTACGCTTAAGATCACTACATGCACTTCTACCTCTCCTAATCGCAAATAATTCAAAAAGGATTCAACTACTTAGGGCGCTCATGCACCTTATACCCGTTCATATCCGCACTCTTGGTGGAGCTAGACAACCCCTCTAAAGGCCACCTTAGGAGGTGGGTGGGGTTCTCATCTTCTTTGATCTTCCATGCCTTCCATTGTTTGAACTTTATTTGAGGCGGGAATATTAACTCTTAGATTAAGATTCTATTTTGTGTATTTGTAGTCTTATCGTTAAATATTAAGAGTAGAATTTTAGGGCTATGTTTTTTTTAACTTCTGTTTTTACGATTTTTGATCCAATTTATTTTGAATTTGGAATGAAATTTTAGTTTGTCGATTTTCGATTATCTAATTTCCATTTTTTTTTGAAAAAATCGGATTAAAAATCGACAATAATTATGAATTTTCGATTTTCCTATCCGATTTTTTCGAAACTATGTCGATCCAATTGTTTCGAATTATTTTCTGATTTCCAAATTTATCAATTTTTTCCCCATTTTTTGAAACTTTCCCATATCCCACATCGTTTGGGAGAGGATAAGGGCTCCAAAGTGTGCACTATAAAAGGATATTATCCTCTTAACATTTACACATATGAAAAAAATGGGTCAAAATCTCATGTATTTACATGTTGGGTTAAACCATTTTATATGTTTCTTTAAAATGAGAATTTTTTAGTAATCGAAAATCCTAAATGAACATGGTTTTGGAAACAAATCAATGCCAAAGTATAAAGGACTTGAAATGATAATTTCAAAGTGTAACACAAGTTGGGGTGAAACCTCGTGTTTTGGCTTCAGCCGGGTAAAAGGGAAAGTGTAATAATGTGGACATGTGCAAAGTTTTAAACACATTAATTATACTCGGATATAACTGAAAAATAATTGAGAAAGGCCCAGAGCCCTGGGGTGAAAGACCCAAAATCACTGGCCAGAGCATATGGTGGCGTCGCCGGCAGTGTGGAGCCCGTTAAAGGACGCGATTTAGTGGAAAATTATGAGAAAAAGATAAAGGAATATGGAACATGTCAAGTAATGGGTTGTGTGGTGAAAAATGGGTAAAGACAACTTAACTTGAATGAATTAACAAAAGTTCCAGTGAAGGATCAAGTGTATTAGTAATGTGAAAAATGATTAATATCCATAAAGTAAGGGAAATGTAATGGGTGAGTTGAGCAACCTTTGAAGGTTTAACTGTATTTAACACAAGGGTCTGTTGTGAAAGGTTTTCAATAGTTAAATGAGTATTTTATAATACGGAGCCCGTACGTGTTGAAAGGGGTGATTTCTATGAAAATACTAATGTGGATTGTTTAAATGAAAAGGGTAACAAATGAATAGTTTTCGATTAAACAAAGTGTATTTGTTTTAAGTATTTAAGCGTGTGTGTTAAATAAAGGGATAAATGTCAAGTTAAGAAAGAAGAAATTCTTTTATGAGATTAAGGTTAATTAATCGGGACAAATCACGTTTTGGAAATAAAAACGGTTTCATACTTTAAGTATATATATGTATATAAATATATGTATAAGGTAGTTGCATGTGCACATAAGTATAACGTGCTAGAGTCTTCTTTATGTCATTCGATTATATGATGTATCGTTGTATCTTCTAATTGGGCATTCGGTTCATTCCCTCTCCGTTTTTACGGAAGGTAGTACGTGGTTCCGTACTTCGAGAGCGTATTCAGGTAAGCTTTTTATTTTACTTTACATTAATAGCTCGGTATGCTTGGATTCTGGGGATATTTCCCACGGGTCCCTCATATAGTTATATTTGAAATTGAAATCGCATGCTAATAAGTGAAACATTAATTAAAATAAAATTGGATTAGCAACATTGTATAGGTTGTTTCATTGCACTTCATACCTAATGCTCGGGTCGAACTGGGTTAACTACGGGTAACCCATAAATTCAAGATGAGGCATTACAAATGGTATCAGAGCTCTAGGTTCAAGGTTCC
The DNA here is from genome assembly GCA_949130495.1 of Sambucus nigra. NCBI lineage: Eukaryota > Viridiplantae > Streptophyta > Magnoliopsida > Dipsacales > Adoxaceae > Sambucus > Sambucus nigra. The sequence goes on along the minus strand of OX422211.1, from coordinate 581,175,723 downwards.
TTTTGGGAGTGACGTGGTGAGGTCGGTAGTGGATCTTTTGACGTCGGTGTTGGTTTGGGTCAGTCACGCTAGTTTTGGTGACGATTTAGTTCGTGTCCTCGATGGTTAAGTCAAAGAGGTTAGCACGACAGGTAAGTTAGTGCCAAGTGGCATATGATCAAGCTGGTATTATTAATCACTTCTGCGCTTCTGATTAAATATGTTAGTAATTTACGGGTGTCCATGCAAGCCAATCGTGGTGACACCATGGCTTTTAGTGTGAGGTGTTTGTGCTCCAGCCTTTGATGACTTAAGAGTCTTTTGAGATATTAATAGAGTAAGATGATGCCCATTGGGTATGTGTCACCAATTTGTGCATGGTCAATTATAGAGGTTGATAATTAGAGTATCGTAAATGAGTAAAGATGACTTATGATTTGAAAATGCATATAGTCTTAAGTACGACACTTATGAGTGGTTAATATCGATGATATAACTAGGCAAATTTGATCATTGGGATAATATCGTGACTAATGGAAAAGTCGATGAGCATGTAAATTTGTGTGGGTCAACACTTAAGGATAGGTACATTCAGCCTTAGTTAATAGGATGTTATCCATGTGGGTGAGCACCTTACTGATTGTTGGCCGATGAATGTTCTTACAAGCCGTGATTAGAGTTATGAGCCGTTTGTGGTGAGAGGTCACGTGAGTGACAATGATGAGTCATAGCAACAAGGGATCAAACCTTAAGTAGCCCTTCAGAGTAGTGGTTAAAGGAATGATGTAACATTTGATGAATAGGATCATTAGCGACATCGGTAGTATAGGCTTAGAGATGTACTGGTTATACACCGTGTCCTATATCCTACCAAAATTCTTAGTGGTGTTAGCTTGCCGTTCAATGTGTGGCGCATAACATTAGTTGTAGTGAGGAGGTTTTGAATTATCCTTGGGATGAAAGGTCAACTTGTTATGACGTCTTAAGTGTGCCAGACGGCTATGACCTACCATGTTAGAGAATCATAGATTAATATTTGAGTGAGTGGCTAGTAATCGAGGAAACGAATAACGAGAAGTCTTAGGGCATAACTGCTTTGTGTAAATTATGGTCGATAAAGCCTTATCTAGTCTTGGTGACAATTTCTTGGGTATACTTGGTGTCCTTAGGGAACTAATTGAGTCCAAGTCCCTGGGATGTGTTGTGTCCGGTGACGGGATGTGAAAAGTTAGGTGATAACCTTGGGTTACTGACTAAGTTCAAAGGAATCGCTTCGTATAGCCTTAGGTGAGGCTGTCAAAGTTTAATGTAGATAAATAGTGCAATCTTTTGAGGTGAAATTAGAGATTCATATCATGAAGGGGCATAATGCTCGTTATCTTGAGGGGATTGATGTAGGGAGGGTCATGTTAGATTTTAATGATTACCAAGAATGCATTAGAGATTTGGGCCAACGAGGTTATGGTTGAGTCCGCGTGTATAGAAGAATATTGGGGTATTGAAGCATGAGTGAATCGACATGAGTCAAAAATATATGTTACACTAGCACTAGTAGAGGAACGTTAGACCTTGGGTCATTTGTCAAACTCGAGTGGGTTCGAGGATGTACGTTCGACTAGTATTAGCTACCCTTTAATATTAATGATGCGGTTGGTCACCACATGGAATCCAATTGAAATTGAATTTGGAGATACGCAACAACAACTTTATGGTGATGATAGCTATAATAAGGTAAGTGTTTTGCCGAATCTGGTGTTTCTTAAGGAGACGTCGAGTCACGACTGAAGTACGATCGGGAAAGATAGCAATCTAGGTATGTCAGGTCGATGACATCATCGCTAATAAGATAGCCACGGTCGGTGTCGACAAGGGCATTGAGAAGGGAATTCCAGCACTAACTTCTCGCGGAACTTTAGGTTCGTGTGTTGTTTCCTTCTCAAAGAAATTAGTGGGTTACGAGAAGGTTCTCCCGGTCATTGACCCAAGACAGGGTGTGTGGTTAGGTTAGTACCCAGTGAGAATATCTGGGATGAGTGATAAGACTTCGAGCATATGGCACAGGTTCTCTCTCGTAAATCATAGTAAAAAACATGCGAACGAAATTCTCTCAGAACGATTGTGTTTTCCCTCTAGATCTCGTGTATCCCTTTCGATTTTGATAACCCGGGATCGGTATTTTCACGTATGTGGTAACTCGGATTGGTATCATGTCATGGTACGACTCGGTTAGTCCTGATAGAGCGTGGTGGACCGTGGATGGTCAATGCGACCCAATACCTAGGTTTGCCTTATCTGAGGTGTCTTTGCTATTACACAAAAATTCAGTATATAGGTGGTTGCACTTTTAACCACACGATTTGCTCATAGTATTAGCGTTCCTTAGGATTGATGGCCTTTCGGTTGGTCAATATGGTAGTTAGTGGCTCTGATTGTAAAGAGCTGAATGATGACTTGGGGAAACTGGGATTTTGTGTGTTTTAAGGGCTTTTATAAGCGTGGGTTTGGTTCATTTTGGGAATTTGGAAGAGAGAAGAAAATGCAAGAAGAAGATAGAGGGTGGAGTAGTCTTCCACCATTATTGGCTTCTCTCCACCATTCCACCACCACAAACCACCATATTATACATGTATTCTTCCATATTTGAACCCTTTATACCCATTTCCACCATTGATGAGTGGAGCTACAAATTTGGAGGTGTTGTTGGGGGTGTTTGGAGAAGATGAAGATGGGTGTTCATAGAGTTTGAAGACGGTTTTGAGGGGGTTTTCATGGAGGTAAACTTAGTGGAGATAGACAACCCCTCTAACGGCCACCTTAGGAGGTGTGTGTATGGGGGGTGTCATCTTCTTTGATCTTTCGTGCCTTTTATTGTTAGATCTTCATTTGAGGTGAGAAAATCTACTCTTACATTAAGACTCTATTTTGTGTATTTGTAGTTTTGTTATTGAATATTAAGAGTAGAATGTTATGAACATGATGATGGGTTTTCTAGTAACATTAACAATAAATATTTTTATGAAGCCAAAATGTTAGAAAATGTCATTTTGTTGAAGATAAAATGAAGAACACATATCTCAAAGTTTCTTGAAATAAAGATTTGTTTTTTATGTGAAAACGGTGCATTTTCTAGAAGTTTGAGGTTAAATATTTTATGGAATAAAATATTTGAAATAATGTTGATCTTGCCAAAATGTTATGAAATAAAGTTCCAAAGTCTTGCAAAAAATGGAGATTTTATTAGAAATAAACATTTGTTGAGTTTTGAAGAAACTAAAAATGTCTTCATGTCTTGAAAGACTTGGTTTTGCAAATGGGGTAATTTCAAGAATGAAGTGTATGTTTAACCCACTCAATAGGATTTTAGGATTTAAATACATCCTCTTATGCATATGAACTTGTAGTATTTTGATAATAAATATATGAACAAGTTTGAAGAAGGTCTTATTGGGTTTAAACATGAAATAAGACAAATGGAATTTTTGGTCTTCAAAGTGAGTGGTAAGTGTAAGGTAATAAAATGGAATGGTATTTTTCTTAATAAAGTAGTCTTTATGTGCAATTAGATGAAGAAAGTAAAGAAATATCAAAATAGAAAAAGGGTTGAATAAGTGTTAATGGTTAAAAAGAAATATTGGTTAGTTGATGGGTAACTTCATAATGTTTTTGAAAGATTTACACTTATGATATTGGAAATAAATAATGGAATAAAGGTGTTTCTAATTCGAAAGAATGCCACTCCAAATTTTAAAAGGGTGTTTATGTGTTAAAAACCCGTAAGAAGTTAGAACGGAAAACTTAACGGTGTTTTGGAAAAATAACTCTCGTAAAATGGAGGAAAATGACAAGTTCGGGAAGAAATGAGTAAAATGGTAATTTTACTTAAAGTGGAACATTTTTATGGAAAAATATTGGAAAATGTGTCACATGGAATATTCCTAAATGAACATGGCTTTGGAAACAAATCAATGCCAAAGTATAAAGGGCTTGAAACAATAATTTCAAAGTGTAACACAAGTTGGGGTGAAACCCCAGATTTTGGCTTCGGTCGGGTAAAAGGGAAAGTGTAATAATGTGGACATGTGCAAAGTGTTAAACACATTAATAAAGACTCGGATGCAACTGGGAAATAATTAAGAAGGGCCCGAAACCCTGGGGTGAAAGACCCAAAATGATTGGCCAAATCATATGGTGGCGTCGCCGGCAGTGTGGAGCCCTTTAAAATACATAGTTTATTGGGAAATTCAGAGAAAAAAGATAAAGGAGTATGGAACATGTTAAGTAACGTAAAATTTGGTGAAAATGGGTAAAGACAACCTAACTTGAATGAATTAACAAATGTTTTACTGAAGGATTAAGTGGACTAGTAATGTGAAAATTAATTAATGTTCATAAAGTAAAGGAAATTAAAGTATAGTGGCCAAACGGGTGAGTTGAGCAACCTTTAAAGGTTTAACTGTAATTAACACAAGGGTGTTTTATGAAAGGTTTTCAAAAGTTAAATAAGTATTTCATAATACGGTGTTCGCGTGTGTTGAAAGGGGTGATTTCTATGAGAATACTAATGTGGATTGTTTAAATGAAAATGGTGACTTCGCAAAGGAATGATTTTCGGTTAAGCAAAGTGTATTTGTTTTAAGTATTTAACCACGTCTGTTAAATAAAGGGATAAATGTCAAGTTAAGAAGGAAAAGTTCTTTTATGAGATTAAGGTTAATTAATCGGGAGAAATCACGTTTTGAAAATAAAAATGATTTCATGCATTAAGTATCTATGCATATATAAATATATGTATATTGTAGTTGCATGTGCACGTAAGTATAACGTGTTAGAGTCTTCTTTCTGTCGTTAGACTCTATGATGCATCATTGTATGTTCCCACTAGGCATTCAACTCATTCCCTCTTCTTTGTTACGACATGTAGTAAATGGATCTGTACTTGAAGAGCGTGTTCACGTAAGCTTTCTGTTTTACTTTACGTTAGTAGCTCTGTATGCTTGGATTCTGGGAATGTTTTCCACAAGCCCCTCACGTAGTTATATTTGAAATTTAAATCGTATGCTAATAAGTGAAACGTTAATTAAAATAAAATTGTATAGGTTGTTTCATTGCACTTCACACCTAACACTCGGATCGAACCGAGTGGACTACGGGTAACCCATAAATTTGGGTAAAGACATTGCAAATGGTATCGGAGCTTTAGGTTCAAGGTTCCTTTCGAGAGTGACATGGCGAGGTCGGTAGTGGATCTTTTGACGTCGGTGTTGGTTTGGGCCAGTCACGCTAGTTTTGGTGACGGTTTAGCTCGTGTCCTCGACGGTGAAGTCATAGAGGTTGGAGTAATAAGTAAGTTAGTGCCAAGTGACATACAGTCAAGTTGGTGGCTATTATTCTCTTCTATGCTTCTGATTTAATATGTTAATAATTTACAGGTGTCCTTGCAAGCCAATAGTGGTGACACCATGCCTTCATCTTGGCCATATCAAAATATGTGGTACGACAAATTTAAACAATCACATAAACCTCAGTTGCCCATTACACAACGTCAGAATAAAACATCATGTTAAATCATAAGCATCGCGTTTCATGCCCTGATGCCACCTGATATTCGCGTGGTCGGAAATTCACATATCACAATATCGAGGTGTCCCTCCATGGTGCCCACCCATTAATTTCCATTTCACATGTTCATTTAAAATTGTCATTTTGACACATCTTTATTCACTCCGAGCAATCTACTCAAAATCCAATTACCCCACCCTTGGGTCATTTATTTAGAATCATTATAAATTTTAGTCCATTTCATAAGGGGCTAATTTCACGCAAATGATATATCCCTATTAGTTTTTCATAACGATTATAATAATCATGGATACCAAGTCCAGTAAACTAAACTTCCAAAATTCCAATTCAATAACTCATCCCACCATTGGGCTTACGATCAAAGACCCCATCCTCAAATTAACTCCCTTAAGTCAACAATCATCCCTAATATCCTAATACCCTAATTACCAATCTCGTACAAGTTAATCCATAAGAATCTATCTATATTCTATAGGCTAACAAATCAAATCTGTAGGCCCTAAAAATCAAAATTTCCCCCAAAATCACCCATCAAAAATTTCGATCCCGTGCATCTTTTAGTAGAAATTTCGTAACAAATTAAAAAAAAGTTCCCACGCCTCCGTAATTTAATTTTCACAATTTCATGCAACTTCCAACTTTATCAATTGATCTACATTTGGTCGATCGCGTTCATAATAATATCATATTTTCTCCATCCTAAACCTCCATTAATGAACTCCAAAGTTTTGACTGAAAACCATGACTTAAAATCACGTTCGAGACTTTTACTAACCCAATATGCATTTAAACCATAAGTTTAAACTATAAAAGGATATCCTACGCACCCCGAAATCCAATTCCCAAATATACCCAAAATAAATAACTAACAACTTAGTTATTTAAAAACTTCCCAATACGAGTTTGAGTATTATTTAATTAAATTATTAATCACCATGTCTTAAGTCTAAATTTCAACTCAACTTAAATAACACATAACAATATAAATGGTGACATCTCTAGTCACAATAAGCATATTAAATAATATGTATAAAAAAAGAATTTATTATATTCGTAATCAAAAGTTTAAGAATATATCACCCGTAGCGTCCTTACACTAGAAAAATATAATCTAATCCATCCATGACCTAGCATAATCTATGGTCTCTCTCGTCGTAACTCGCGTTCGGCTATATTCTAAACCAAACCAGTCCAATCCAATCGTTGAAACACCAACTAGTCCATCAAGAACTCCCTTTATCTAGTACATCGAAACATAATGAACACTAACGGTGATAAGGGGAGGTCAAAAGGCACCAAACTCATCTTATCTAATATCTCCAAGGAATTCCTTACCTATCCAAACACTAATGGATTACCCATTCATGGTTCAATTACAATTGGTTAGTTTAACTCTCACCACGCCAAATGGTTCTATGTCTTCCTTGGGACCCCGGGACCCTATTATAATCAAATGAGTATTCTATCTTACTTTTATACTGGAGTTCTATTAAAATCGTAGAGGTCCCGAATCCCATAACTTTACAAGTATACAAGCTAGTATTTATAGGTAAACAAATATGGAGATTTACAATTAGGTTCATTGTTGACAATTTTTAAACATTTAAGGACAATTACTATTAGGTCTACTTGTTATGACACTAGCGTGGACTTCTACAAGAAGAGAATTAGTGGAGCTAAGTGTTTAAAATTTATCAAAATTCCTTTAGGGTGTGTTTGATAAACAAGATGAAAAATAAGTGCTTAAGAGTCAATTTCCATGGAATTGAAAACTTGAAAATATTTTCAATCGAAAAAATTCGTTGGTATTGTTTGATTGCAATTTTCTTTTCAGGTGAAAAATGTTATATTTTTCATCTTTTATGTGTTTGATTTCCAATATTTTCAATGGAAAAAAAACAACATTTTTTTATTGCCATTAGTTTCAAGCTAGAAAATATTATAATTTTCTACTTTTGAGTTTTGTTTGCAAATATAAAAGTTATAAATTAAAACACATAGATATCATTTAAAAATAGGAAATAAATAAAAAAAGTAGAAAATAAATATTAAAAACGAAAAAATTAATAAAATTCCAAAAAATTAATAAAAATGCCAGAAAATTAATAAAAATAACCAGAAAATTTAAAAAAACAAAAATGAATAAAAATCCCAAAAATAAAAATAAAATACAAAAAATGATAAAAAAAAATTAGAAAATATATTAAATCCAGAATGAATTTATATAAAAAAAATATCAAAAACTAAATAAATAAACCCATCAAAGAAAAAATAAAAAATGAATAAACATCACCCCCCGCCCCCGCCCCCGCCCCCGCCCCCGCCCCCAACTATTTCATCCCCCTTGTCGCCAGATTTGTTTGTTATTTTCTTTTTCTTTTTTTAATTTTCTCTTATATTTTTTAATTTTTTTCTAATATGGGCCTTTTTGTTAGTTTTCTAGAGTTTTTATTCAATTCCATTTTTTTTATTTGAGCATTTTTTATTTTTTAAATAATTTTTTCCTTTTATTTATTTCTGTTTTTTTTAATTTCTAATCTTTTTTTAATTTTCTGTTATTTGTTTTCTTAATTAACAAATTTATTGTTTTTCTTAAAATTACTTCCAGGGTTAATATTTATTTTCTATTTTTTATTCACTTTCTGTATTTTCTCATTATTTTTGAATTTTTATTAATTTTCTTGATTTTTCATCAATTTTATTGGTGTGGGAATTCTTTTCCATGAAAAATGAATAACAAGGTGGGAGGAGGTTTTTTAAATCTACCTTTTTGTGAGAAAAGTGGTTGCTTCATTTGTTTTAAAGAAATCAATGCCATAGAAAATTTTATTTATCAAATATTCAAAAGATAAATAATATATGGGATTGAAAATTCTGGATGATTCTAGAACATTTTACAATTAAAAAAATATATAGGAGTGAAACCTAAATATATTTTTATAGAGTGGACCAAAGCCAAAAAACCTAAAAACCACTATTAAAAGATGCAGCCATTCGGTTCCGGGGAGTCAAATAACATTAGGGCTTCGTTTTCTTGGGCGAATACTCTCATCCCTATTGCCCAGCCTCATTGTTTCGTTTTTCCCATTCAAGAAATCCTCTGCGACTGCGACAACTGATCTCATGGCAAAGACGAAGAAGAATGAATCCAAAGAAAAAAGGATTATGGGTAAACGAGGTCGAAAAAGATCGGTCAACCATCCAGTTCCTAATCCTAATCCTAATCCTAATCCTAATCCACCGGATGATCCAAATGAACATCAGCGGTGAGTATTCAATATATATATATATATATATATATATATATATATATATATATATATATATATATATATATATATATATATATATATATATATATATGTATGTATGTATATATCTTTTGAATATGGATATCGGGTTGAAATTGTGTGGTTCTTTAATTTGATGTCGATTGGGGTTGGGTTCTTGTGGTATTAGGGTTCCAAATGAGATGGTGATACTTGTATCTGTTTACAATTATAATACCCTACCCATTTTTATTGAATGTCAGATTCGTACTGAGTGCAATAAGGTTCAATGACGCTTTTCTACGATTAGGGGAGGAAAGGTATCGCATTTTGGTTCAACATCAGATTCGGTATGAGGAGCAGACTCGCCTCAAGGAATTTTGTAGAGTAATTCGATCCTTTAACGAAGATTTTTACGCCCACTATTTTGGTTCCGTTGGAGGCGAGGGTCAGGCCGTGGTCGAGGCTGTTGGCGTTAGCAAGGCCGAGAGCAAGGGGCCAATGACAAGGGCAAGGGCAATGGCAGGCAATGGCAAGCCTTGATTGATCGTTAGTCCTAATTTTTCAAGTATTCCGTTCCGTACTTTATCCTATGAACATACACTGTTTTTTATTTTTTTCTGCTACTCTTAGTCACAAAACTACATGTTTAGTCTTAATTTTCAAGTATTGATGTTTGGTCTTAATTTTTCAAGTATTTCTCCCCTACCCATATGTGTTCTGATAATCTGGTCGAGCTATATCAAAGAGTGTCAAATTATATAATTTTTTAGGAGAAATGTTGTCAAATCCCCTTCCTCACAACTCCCTCTATATTCTATAACCCCTCTTCTCTCTCTCTCTATTCCTCCCATTATCCAACCATAGTGTCTCCTCCATTACGGTAACATATCTTCCACTCCCCCGATCTTATTTTTCACTTCCTCCTATTTTATAATTAATAAACCTGTTGTTCATTCCGATTTAGGGAATTTTCTATTTTTTTCATCATGTTTACTATTATTTTCAAACAGGAATAATCTGGTCCGGGTTTGGGAACTCAAGATCGGCCAAAGCTGTCGTTTTGAATCGGGTCAGCAGTTCCTTATATTTATATCATGATGTTACTTTTTATGTTACACTCATGATAAAATCACTAATTTGGGAGATTAGTTTTTTATTTAATAATTGAGTTAATATGGAATGTATACATTGTTTAGGCATGCAGTTACGGATTTCATTTGTGTGTTAATGTATGGGATTTGTTTAATACTTCTATTTACCCAATTGTTAGGGTCTAACTGAACACTGCTGTTAACAATTTGAGGACATGAGCCCTGATATTATCTGTTACTCAAATATGAATGTGCATAAATTGTTATTTATTACATTTATGGGTGAAAGTTAATTCCACTCTATGCATGAAAAAAACTAAGATAAAAAAACACATGTTGTCAATCAAGCTATGTTTGTTAGTTTGCAAAGCTTAGTCTGGAGAGTTATAAACAAAAGGGGTTATCCCATTTTGGATCAAGTATGAATGTCAGTATATGAACCTCACTCATGTATATACAAAGGGGTTATCCCATTGACATCCGTACTTTCCTTAACGAAGAATTTATTCTTACTCAAAAAAGTTTTACTTTCTTTATCACCCACTTTGTGAGAAATTCCTTTTTCCACTTTTGAATATTATTCTTTAAATTGACTACCTCTTAATAGGAAACAATGAAGATTGAGATTGAATGAATATTCCTAAAACTAACACAAGGGGGCGGCTATTGCCGCTCCTAAGAATCTGTTGGCACTCCATTTTGTTTGCCAAATACCAAATATGCCCCTTTTTATATAATATCAAAGTTAGGAATTTTTAGTTTCTGGATCCGTGGCATTTAAGTAGAGAAAAATGGGATTGACTTGATACTTAATTTTGATGTTGATAGGAAGTTGTGAGAGATGCAATTAATACTTCAAATAATTTTAATTTCAATAAATTTATAGAAGAAATTAAATCATGTTTATTTTCAAAAAAATATTTTATTTAATATTTAGTCCAACACATTTAAAAATATAATTTTTAGTCCTACAAAGACATTAGTTGTACACATAATTAGTGTCACTATTGTGTTTATGTTTGGTAAAAGAAAAATAAAATAAGATTTTGTATCGTGTCGCTTTACTTGGAACGTGTTCGTGTTATGTTAAAAAAAGTTTTGTGTTTTATCGTATTTTAATTAGGTCGTATTTGTTTTTGATTAAAAAATAAAATTTCGTGTCGTGCCGCTTTTATTTGGCCGTATTTGTCTTTGGTAAAAAAATTAAATAAGATTTCTTATTGTGTCACATTTTAATTTGATTGTGTTTGTGTTTTTATAAAAAAATAAAATAAGATTTCGTGGTAGCTCGATTTTACTTGTATTGTGTCCAAGTAAAATCGACTTGGTACGACGAGAAATCTTATTTTGATTTTTTTACAAAATACAAACACAACCAAATAAATGCGACACGATACGCCCGACGCAAAATTTTATTTTTTTAACAAACAAGATCCAAAAGTGACACGATACGCCCGACGCAAAATAAAATTTCATGTCGTGTCGTGTCACTTTTGGATCTTGTTTGTTAAAAAAATAAAATTTTGCGTCGGGACGTATCGTGTCGCATTTATTTGGTTGTGTTTGTATTTTGTAAAAAAATCAAAATAAGATTTCTTGTCGTACCAAGTCGATTTTACTTGGACACAATACACAAGTAAAATCGATCTGCCACGAAATCTTATTTTATTTTTTTTACAAAAACACAAACACAATCAAATTAAAATGTGACACAATAAGAAATCTTATTTAATTTTTTTACCAAAAACAAATACGGCCAAGTAAAAGCGATACGACACGATACGAAATTTTATTTTTTAACCAAAAACAAATACGACCCAATTAAAATACGATAAAACACAAAACTTTTTTTAACATAACACGAACAAGTTCCAAGTAAAGCGACACGATACAAAATCTTATTTTATTTTTCTTTTACTAAGCATGTGCACAATAGTGACACTAATTATGTGTACAGCTAACGTCACTGTAGGACTAAAAATTATTTTTTTAAATGTGTTAGACTAAATATTAAATAAAATATTTTTTTGAAAATAAACATTATTTAATTTCTTCTATAAATTTATTGGAATTAAAATTAATGACAATTTACTCATTAATTGATTTACACTTTAGTATTCACTCATTTTTTTTATCCAACACAAACGCAATCTAATTACAAAATTACACGATAAGAGATGATATGAAATTTAATTTTTTACCTAACACAATTAAAATGTGAGATGATACGAGATGATATGAAATCCGTACACGATCCAATTAAAATGTGACACGGCACATCACGATACGTAATCTTTTTTTTAACAAGACACGACCTAAATAAGAGCGACATGATACACCCCGACACAAAATTTTATTTTTTAACTAATACGATACGACATAAATTCTTATTTTATTTTTTTTATATAGCACGATCTAATTAAAACGTAACACGATACGAATAAAATAAAGTTTTTTAAACTAGTGTTGAAATAAAGTCTTGAGAAGTTTTGCGTGTCGTGTTACTTTTTTTTTACGTCGTGTTTATGTTACGTAAAAAATGAGATTCTGTATCGTGTCGTGTCACTTTTATTTGAGTCGTGTTCGTGTTAGGTAAACGTGAGATTTCATGTCGTGTCGTGTTACATTTTAATTAGATCATGTTAGTTAAAAAAAAAGATGTATGTCGTGTTGTGTCACTTTTGGAATGTGTTTGTTAAAAAATAAAATTTTGTGTCGGGGCGTATCGTGTCGCTTTTATTTGACTGTGTCTTGATAAATAAAAAAAATAAGATTGGAGCTTTGTGATATTTGTTTTGTTTTTTTAATAGTGAAGTGTTTAAAAAAATGACATAAAATTAATGTGGAAGAAAATTTGCATTTTATTATAAAGGTAGGTTTGTCATTCTAATATGAATGGGAGTGCCAGAAGATTGTTATGGAGCGGCAATAGCCGCTCCCCTAACACAATTGTATTAATTCCTTGCCCAATTAAGGCGTGTGTACGTTTATAGCCCAAGAGAGAGGGAACAATTCCTAGTGCTGACCTATTTTGGAAGGTGCTAGCAATAGTGATGTCACCTATATGTGGCAACACTCATGGAAACACATTGACACACCCTAGAATTTAGTAATCTAAAAAGTTGTACCTAGTGCACAAGGCTCCTACTTAACTACAGTGTATGTCGGTTGGTCTTACCACCATCTATAGAGAGATTGCTCTCATGTCTCGAACCCGAGACCAATCGTATCTTGGGTTAGGCACTTGCCATTGCATCAAGGTACTAAACTAGTGTTGATCTACAAATAGGAAAGTTATGACAAAGGTGGAAAGAGTTCAATAACATATCTATATATATATTTACACCACAATTCTTGAAGCACGTACATTAAACTTTTTTCGAATTTGACAAATGTGTAAAATTGGTACATACAATGACCACCCCAATTTCAAAACAACCCTCAAACACTCTAAACACATTAAATTTGATACACTCTCATTCTTGTTGTAATGCCACCAAGGTGAAATTATTCGAAACCCGGGCCTTTTTTTCCTTCGCATCCAATTAGTGTTTTTCTAATCTAATATTTTCAAGACAACAAACTTTCTCCACTAGTGGATATTAAGGGTGGCCATAGGCCCGAGGCCAGCCAAGTCCGTCAGGAAAAAATAGGGCTTGGGTAAAGATAAATACGCCCGTGAACCGGGCTTGGCAAAATTTTATGTCCTTGATTTTTTTCTAGGCGGGCTTGGGCATGTATTCTTAGGCCTGCTTGAGCTCGGCCCGGCACATGGCTCGATATATATATATATATATATATATATATATATATATATGTGTGTGTGTGTGTGTGTGTGTGTGTGTGTGTGTGTGGTTTAATTTTTATTCCTTTAAGGTTAAAAGTTACAAAAAAGAATATAAATGGAGAACATTTAAAAATATAAATTTTAGGCTTTATTTACTCTTAATCTTAAGAGTAAATTCTAAAATAAATTTGCTAAACAAAAAAATAGGTCTTAAATTTGCTAAATAGTAAAATTAAAGAAAAACAAATTGTGTCCGGGACTGGGTAAGAAGTTTTCGAATTTGGGCAGGCTTGGGATTACACAATGAGCCCCGACTCGAGCCTGGGCGGGCTTAGGATAGCTCAAATTTGTATAAGCTTGGCACGAGCCCGACTGGCCCCCCCAGGCTCGGCCCATGGCCACTCCTAGTGGATACCAATTGCGATCCTCCACCCTCTTATGCTTTATGGTATAAAACTTATTTGAAAAACTCAGCACTTCGTCAATGATTTAGTTTTTTTTTCCAGACCCTGCCCCTTTTTGTTTTCCAATTAATTAATGATATTATTATATTTCCTCCTACTAGAACTCTGGTGAAAAAGTTGTGATGTTATCTAGCTCCTGAATTCCTCTAACAATTGTTAATTAATTCCCACAATTGATTACATCCAATGGATCTTAAATATTTAGTCCTATTTTTTTAATTTTATTTGTACCCACTTTCATGTATTTTTTTTTTAGTTGTTGGTCCTATTGTAACTACTATGGAACATTTGTCATTCTCGGTGAAAAGGAAGAGGGGAGATTACAAAGTAGTTATGGACGGTTTTGGGTAATTATGAGACTTGCTACAGTTTTAAAAATACACGGGATGGGAGCCTGACAAATCTTAGGATATGGAACTAAAGTCAAAATAACTATTATTTTTATTGATAATATCCCCTTTCTCTAATCTTACATCTCCCCAAACCTCGCGCTATCATTTTGTTGGTCCTTTGCTTCACATTATTCAACTTTTTTATAAATGTGCACCCTACTTAGACGTCATTAAAGACCCCATTTCACACCATTTGTATTAAGTAGAATTGGACAATGGTCAGATAAAAGTCTAACCAAGGCCTCTAGCCTTGCACAAGAGAACGTCTCCCATAGTTAGAAGGGGTTTATCCAACATGGACATGGCAAGTTATAATCCAATTTAGACCAGGTGAATTGAGCGTTAATCAAAGCATATTATCTAGAGTTGCCACCCCCTAATTTTTTTGGTATCATACCATGAGGTGTTCGGGTCAGCTTACGCGTACCACGACTAATCTCCATTCGCGGTTCGTGGCTTCCGCTGGCCAAGCATTATTTGGATAGTGCCAGTGATCGAACTGGGAACCAAACCCAATCCACCTTCAAAACTGTCTTAGTGACAGCCTTATACCACTGGGCTAAGCGGCTTGGCTGCCACCCCTAATGATAGCATCTAATTTACTCATATCCATACCATCTAATTTACTCATTCATACCCCATATCTAATTTACTCATACCTCCTTACGAGCCTTTTCCCCCCCTTACAAATTTTTCAAAAAGGAAGAGCACCACATTACACCCCAACCCCCATCACTCCCATAATTTTTAAGAGGTAAAAACCCATTTACCCAAGGCCACAAAGTGGATAATCAAATCCAAATCTGGGAGTCAAGTTCAAAATCGCAGCCCAAAGTCGTTAAAAGGAGACATCACAAACAAAGCAACCCTTGATAGTAAACTTTGATGTCTGGCATTGGATTTTTCATCGGCAGCCCAGATACCTCTTCTCTTTTCTTCCATGTCCTCCTCTTCAATTCGTAACATATACTCATGTGTGTATGTTATATATGTATATATGTTGTCACATCCGATTGCTTTGGCAACTTCGTTGTTTAATTTTTCTTTGTTATGTTGCTTTGTTTGTTCTTGCCATATATTTCAAATGTTTATTGTTTATTTGTAAGTCTGTTATATGCAGTATTTATTATGGTCTAACATCAATCATATGTGAAATTTTTTTCAAAAAAGAAAATTACAACTGTTCTATTTATTACTATTTTTTATAAATTTTCGTGTGTTTTTTTCAAACTGAGGCTTACGCCTCACGCATCCTTAACATTCCAACACTTTATATGAGTGGGATCCTTTTTTTCTCTTTATAAATAAGATTATGGGAGCCTTACACCTTTGCAATGCAATATATAAGATCCTAAGGTCCTTTAAGCTTGGAAACGTAACATCAAATATTGACAACCCTCCACACATTTCCAATTAGTTTTGAATTAGATTCTTTGACATTTAACATGGTAATACATGTCCGATGGCCCAAACACTTTATATCACCAAATATAAATGGCTCAAGTCATAACCCAAGTACCGAGGCATGTTGGGAATATAAATCTTACAGCAAGAAACTAAAATCCTTGCAACTCAATTTGACATTTCTTTCCTACATGATACAATGCTTTTATATGAGTTATATAAAATTGGATACATCTATTACTTCTCTAGTTGTTACCTTGACATAAAAATAACATCAATAATTTATATATAAAAATTAAAATGAACTTTCATTTTCCATTATCAATTAAATAAGCAAAATTTACTACTAAAGAGGTAAAAGAACCTACTTGATCGGTATATTTGAACTGCTTACGGATAAAAAGAGGATACGAGGAGGAGTTGGTACTTGATTATCTGTATACAAATGTTTAGGTGAATAAGTATTATTGGAATTGAGGTTGATTACAATCAATTTATACCAAAAACTGTGCATTTAAAGTTTCAAAGGTTTAATTGTAAAGAACTTGGGACTTTAAAATCTTGGGATTAGGGTTAAATTTGAATTTTGGTGTAAAGACTTTTTTACTTTAAATAATTTAAAGTACTTATAGAAAAAGTTTGGGGTTAAAATCCATAAGTTAAAAAAGTCAAAGAGGAGTCAATTTGTAATTTAAGAAAAATATTTCAAACTTAAAACCTCATTTTTTTTTCATAACTTTGGTTGGGCTTGACTAAACACAACATTACTTATACCATTTTGACAAGAAAAATCAAATAAAAATATTGGAAAAAATTTCAGAAAAATCTAATTGACCATGCGCCCTCACGCTTGTGGTCAAGGTTTTCAGTTAAATAGTTCAACTTCAACCTCTTGATTGTTGATTTTAGGGTTTGAAATCATTGACCTGAGATATCTCCTTTATTTCTAAACCATTCCTGATGATTTTTAAACAAACACAACCTAAAATTTCATAAGGAACCCAAATATATGAATTTTATGGATTGAAGTGCAGTGTATATCGAAGTCTATAACTGTGTACTTTTTTCAAAATTTATACTTAACATTCGAAGCTTTTAAGATTATGGCAGGGATTCTTATGAACATGGTTAGGTTTCTACTATGTTAAGGAGGAGTTTGGTTTTGATTTCAGGTTTTGAGGTGGTTTGTATGAGGAGAATTTGAAGTTTTGAGTTTTCTGAATGAGAAAACACTTTTGATCAGTTGAAGCGTGTTGTTTAAATTCATGGATTTTGATCATTGCACTAGAGTTCTTAAGGTTTTAATGAGTGTATTCATAACTTCAAACCTAAAATATAAGCATTATATCGAAGTTCATCATTAAAGTTCAAGCTTTAATGGCGAATTTTCACATTTCTTCACCTATGGTTTGTTTTGCATGTGAAGTTTCTACTGTTTTGATGGATATAAACATAATAAAAACACTGGAATCATTTTGAATTGGAAGAACTAAATGTAATGTATAAAATTATAGGTTACTTGTTTTGAGAGAAAATTTGAGTTTTTGAATACACTGAAGAGGTGAGTGATAATGGCTTAGCTCTTGGGTTTTTTATAATGTTTGAGCAGGGGGTCTGATTGCTTCGAATGGGGTCTAGGGGTTAAGTATAAGTCAAGTTATGATAGTTTGAAAATTTCAAGGTCTAATTTGTAATTATTAAAACTTTAGGGATACTTGGTTAATTTAGTTATTTTGTAGGTTTAGTAGAATAGTTCAATCCTTCTCTTGAATATGTTTGAGTTTATATAATCTGGGAGGGATTAGATTGAAATTAGGGTATATTAATTCGTGTACAGATATTACACCACTATCTCCTTTTTTTTACTTCTTCTTCTTCTCAACTTTCAGAAAACGTAATTTTCTTCCCAAACACATAATCAAAACCCAATTTATCCAATTCTTTGACTTTTTTTCTACACTTCCAATTTCACCAAAAACCCTTTTCAAAAACCCTAATTTTCTCCCCAACACACAAAATCAAAACCCAATTTACCCAACTCTCCCCCGTGATCATTACCCACTATCCCCTTTTTTAACCACATCTCCTAAACTTCCAATTGCACCAAAACCTTTTTCAGAAACCCTAATTTTCTCCCCAGACCCACAAAATCAAAACCCAATTTTCCCGCATGATCATTACCTATTATCCCCCTTTCTTTATTTTTATTTTTTTCTGCTACTCTTAGTCACAAAACTACATGTTTAGTCTTAATTTTCAAGTATTGATGTTTGGTCTTAATTTTTCAAGTAATTCTCCCCTACCCATATGTGTTAACAATACCACGCTGATAATCTGACCAAGCTATATCAAAGAGTGTCAAATTATATAATTGTTGAGGAGAAATGTTGTCAAATCCCCTTCCTCACAACTCCCTATATATTCTATAACCCCTCTTCTCTCTATCTCTATTCCTCCCATTATCCAACCATAGTCTCCTCCATTACGGTAACACATCTTCCACTCCCCCCGATCTTATTTTTCACTTCCTCCTTCTATTTTATAATTAATAAACCTGTTGTTCATTCCGATTCAGGGAATTTTCTAATTTTTTTCATCAACACATGTTGTCAATCAAGCTATGTTAGTTTGCAAAGCTTAGTGTGGAAAGTTATAAACAAAAGATGTAGATTGATGCTTCAAACATAAATTTTAAGTACAGGCCCTTGGATTGGATGCATTCAACACTAATATTGTCCCCCTAATATACCATGTATAGCCGAATATAATGAAGATATAAATTGAACTAATAGGGTGTAAAATGAAATAAATACAAAACATTATGAAACTATTGTAAAAAGTCAGGTAAATTTTCTCTCTATCTATTTTTTCGTACATAAAAGTTATGATGATTGTTTGTTCATCATTAAATACAAGCTCTCTTTCCATGGCATTGTTATAAGTTAAAAGGGAATACTCACGAGGTTGTAGAGTAAAAAATAACGTTGTGAGGAGTAAAGTTTAGATATAGAAAATCTCTCTTTTTTGCCTGAATTTTATAACCTTTATAGATAAAGAGATCATGAAAAAGTGAAATAAACTAATAGAATAGTAAGTTTGCATTTTGGATCAAGTATGAATGTCAGTATATGAACCTCACTCGTGTATATACAAAGGGGTTATCCCATTGACATCCGTAATTTCCTTAAGGAATAATTTATTCTTACTCAAAAAAGTTTTACTTTCTTTATCACCCACTTTGTGAGAAATTCCTTTTTCCACTTTTGAATATTATTCTTAAAATTGACTACCTCTTAATAGGAAACAATGAAGATTGAGATTGAATGAATATTCCTAAAACTAACACAATTGTATTAATTCCTTGCCCAATTAAGGCGTGTGTACATTTATAGCCCAAGAGAGAGGGAACAATTCCTAGTGCTGACCTATTTTGGAAGGTGCTAGCAATAGTGATGTCACCTATATGTGGCAACACTCATGGAAACACATTGACACACCCTAGAATTTAGTAATCTACAAAGTTGTACCTAGTGCACAAGGCTCCTACTTAACTACAGTGTATGTCGGTTGGTCTTACCCCCATATATAGAGAGATTGCTCTCATGTCTCGAACCCGAGACCAATCGTATCTTGGGTTAGGCACTTGCCATTGCATCAAGGTACTAAACTAGTGTTGATCTACAAATAGGAAAGTTGTGACAAAGGTGGAAAGAGTTCAATAACATATCTATATATATATTTACACCACAATTCTTGAAGCACGTACATTAAACTTTTTTCGAATTTGACAAATGTGTAAAATTGGTACATACATTGACCACCCCAATTTCAAAACAACCCTCAAACACTTTAAACACATTAAATTTGATACACTCTCATTCTTGTTGTAATGCCACCAAGGTGAAATTATTCGAAACCCGGGGCTTTTTTCCCTTCGCATCCAATTAGTGTTTTTCTAATCTAATATTTTCAAGACAACAAACTTTTCTCCACTAGTGGATATTAGGGGTGGCCATAGGCCCGAGGCCCGCCAAGCCCGTCAGGAAAAAAATAGGGCTTGGTTAAGATAAATAGGCTCGTGAACCGAGCTCGGCAAAATTTTATAGGCTCAATTTTTTTCTGGGCGGGCTTGGGCATGCATTCTTAGGCCTGCTTGAGCTCGGCCCGGAACAAGGCCCGATAATTATATATAATATTGATCATATATATATATATATATATATATATATATTGATCATATATATATATTAGTAGTTTAATTTTTATTCTTTTAAGGTTAAAAGTTACAAAAAAGAATATAAATGGAGAACATTTAAAAATATAAATTTTAGGCTTTATTTACTCTTAGTCTTAAGAGTAAATTCTAAAATAAATTTGCTAAACAAAAAAATAGGTCTTAAATTTGATAAATAGTAAAATTAAAGGAAAAAAAATGTGTCCTGGACTGGATAAGAAGTTTTCGAATTTCGACAGACTTGGGATTACACAATGAGGCCCGACTCGAGCCTGGGCGGGCTTGGGATAGCTCAAATTTGTATAGGCCTAGCACGAGCCGACTGGGCCCGCCCAGGCCCGGCCCATGGCCACTCCTAGTGGATACCAATTGCGATCCTCCACCCTCTTATGCTCCATTGTATAAAATTTATTTGAAAAATTCAGCACTTCGTCAATGATTTAGGGTTTTTTTTCCAGACCCCGCCCCTTTAGGTTTTCCAATTAATTAATGACATTACTGAATTTCCTCCTACTAGAACTCTGGTGAAAAAGTTGTGATGTTATCTAACTCCTGAATTCCTCTAACAATTGTTAATTAATTCCCACAATTGATTACATCCGATGGATCTTATAAATTTAGTCCTATTTTTTTAATTTTATTTGTACCCACTTTCATGTATTTATTTTTTAAGTGGTTGGTCCTATTGTAACTACTATGGGACATTTGTCATTCTCGGCGAAAAGGAAGAGGGGCGATTACAGAGTAGTTATGGATGATTTTGGAAAATTATGAGACTTACTACAGTTTTAAAAATACATGGGATGGGAGCCTGACAAATCTTAGGATATGGAACTAAAGTCAAAATAACTATTATTATATTGATAATATCCCCTTTCTCTAATCTTACATCTCCCCAAACCTCACGAGATAATTTTATTGGTCATTTGCTTCACATTATTCAACTTTTTTATAAATGTGCACCCTACCTAGACATCATTAAAGACCCTGAAAAGGCGTGTAATATCGATATAAAGTAACTTCGCAAGTTTCCAAGTAAACCTTATTTAATTAGAGTCTATTTATAAACAACCTTTAAACAAACCACTACGTGTGTGCGAGTGTCAAACCATAAATAAAGCATGCGATACAAATTTCAGGAAAAATCCCCGCAGGGCAAAACCTTTTATTTCACTATAATAAGTAAATTGCAACTTACATGGATTACAATGAAATACAGTAACACACGAATACCCGCAGGCGTCGGTCGGTATCGTCAGCAATGAATCCACACGCAGCGAACCCACATGAACCTCAGTCCAATCAGCAAAGGAAGAACCACAACACTCCTCTATGGCACGCAACCATAAAACTTTGTAGAGACTCCCTTAGCAATAACACGCAGTCCTCGGTTGCAAAGATCTCCTCACAAAGATGAACAAACACAAAGCTTGTGTTCTAGGGTTTAAAAAGGATTCATAAAGATATGTCAATGATATGTGAATCAAAACATGAGTTTGAGAACTCAAAAAGGTGAAGACTTGAGGTTATAGGACTCTCAAAATCGTCTATGCAAGTCTTAAAAAATACACCACCGAAAAGGATATATTTATAGGAAACTTTGACCCGGTAAAATCTCAGAGGATCTGATCGAAATTATCAGATGCGGATCGGTCCGCTTTTGATGGCGGATCGGTCCGTGGTCGGATCGATTCGTTTTTTAAAAGGACCTCATCGGTTCGGCTTCGATCCTGGGTTTTCTGTTTTGGGATGAAAAGCGGATCGGTCTGTCTTGAGGGCGGATCGGTTCATTTTTAGAATGGCCGGACCGGTCCGGTTATTCAGAAACCAAATTTTGCTATGATGTTGAAGACGCTTTGATATTCGGATCCGTTGATGTAGATGCGATCTTAAATTTCTTCAATGATGTAACGGCGTACGACATACAAATTGATAATGGACAAAAATGTCCTTACAAATATCCCCCTATGTCTATGCTGGTACATACATAAAAATATCCGAATTTTCAAATATCAAATTGCCTATACAAATCTATCCTTCCATGAACCCAAAACTGGAAAGATACAAATGAATAAGTCTTCATCGTTTGTTCTTCAATCTTCAACAATTATCAAAGCTCAAAGCTTTTCTCATCAGGGTGTGCAACATATTGATCTTCAATCTTCGTATCTACACACATGAGATAAATCAAATACCACGTGACATATCGAGTTTAAAATGAGATAAACAGAGATACCAATATGATAAAAGCACAAGTCAAATCTCAAAAACTCCTTAAAACTCCCCCATATTATGATAATTCTTTCTCCCCCTTTTTATGATGTTCCCAAATAGACAAATGAGAAGAATAAATCAAACAGGCAAAATCGGGGTGTCACGATATTCAAAACAAGGATCAACCAAATGGCAAACGAGCTTTTGCAAGGAGATGCTAAAAAATTCTTCACAAACTATTTTTTATTTTTCAAATTTTTCGCACAAAAAATAAGATACAATTTGTAAACTATGTAAAACATGACATAAAAATCACACCATGGATTTAAACTCAAACAACCAAGTTATGGAAATGGAATGAATAGGTATGAACACATTCGATAGGTAAATCAACTCAATCAATCATATGTGTACCACTAACGAATGAACATCAAAAGTATCCTTAGGTATAAAGATTGTTGAATTTAGATGACATCGTCTTATGCAAATCAACAAATCAAAGTCAACATGATTTCCACCCCAATAACGTCCAAAACTATTTAGCGCATTTTCAAGAATTTCAAGGACGTGCAAACCCGTTTAAATTCTCCATCCAAACTCCCTCATGTATATTTTTCTTTTTGAGGTAATCTAAATTCTCAAACTTTGGAGAATTGGTGCAAAAACCTAAATGGCCCATAATTGGCATGAATTTTCTTTTTATTGCCTTTAATTTTTTTTCGAGCTCTTTTAAACTTCTTTGGACCCCGGATAATAAAATTCCTCCATTTTTTAGGTCCAATTTAATGGTGGATTAGTATTCGCAAAGGCAAAATGAACCTTTCGCAGCCCTTCCCCGTTTTCAAACAAAACACACAAACTCACAAAACGGTTTTTATATGCACAATTTCCTTATCAAAATTTATCGCGCTTGGTTCATTTTAAAGGACAGGATAGAAGTGAAAACACCCAACCAACACGTGATAAGACAAGCACAATAATCAAACAAATCCGTGCAAGTGTGCATTAAAGGAAAACATGAGTCAAACATGTAGGAAGTAACACTTAATTGCATCTTAATGACTCCAAAACATTATAAAGCACAAGGATGAATTGATCTATTGTCTCAAAACAGTATCAAATAGTCACATGAAAATAAAGGAGTGATGTTGTGACTCGGTCATCCTACATATCCATCCATAAACGGTGCAAACAAAATAAATCTTTTTGGATTTTATCAAAATAAAATCTTTTTGTATTTTTTTTTTTTAAAAACCCAAAAAAAATATACACAAATGATACATACTAGCAATAGACAAATAATATCATCATGAAAAACATCCTATGATAGTAAACAAGTCAAACCTCAATCATTAGGTGCGGAGGGGTTTTCCAAAGGTGGTGCCAACTTATGAAAAACCTCCATCAAATCTTGTGAAGTTTTGACTAAAAACTTAACTTGCTCACCTAAATGTGCAAACTCTCTCATGTAGTCTTCGGGAGCATGTAAAGTATCAAGTGTGGGTGCATGCGTGCCAGAAACATGTGTAGAAGCAAAACGTGACACATAACCCAACTTAAAACAAAATTCCTTAAGGTGACCTCTCCTCTTACAATGTGAACAAACATAAATATGCCTAGGAACACCTCTCTTAAAAACTCTAGGACGTGCTCTCCTAATAGGAATGGGACGCCTAGGTGGGTTAGGGTGAGACTTAAGTAAATCTAACACTAAAGTGGGAACCGGCTCGAGTGCTAATTGGGAAGAAGAAGCACCGTCATGACTTATTCCTAAATTCTCACCTTTACCCTTAAGAACCACCTTTTCAACCTTCTTAGGTGCATTCTCAAAATTGACTTTGACCTCCCGGGCACGTTCGAGATCACTCTCGAGATGGGATACACGTGTCGTCAGACTAGACAACGTGTCGGTCAAATCACACTTCTCCTTTCTCAAAACCTCCTTCTCTTTCTCCAAATCTAAAACCCGACGACCTAAATATCGATTATACTTCTTTGTTTTCAAGGTCTCGGTGTACAAATCTCTAAAAGATTTTTGGAGCTCACTTTCATCTCCACTCTCACTTTCGCTTTCTCCCTCACTCGAAGAACATAAATCACTATTAACGCTCTCGTGTGCACTCTCGTGAGACAAAGTGTGTGTGCTCACACGACTAGAAAAAGCGACTACCATCCCATGTGCTAAACCTTTATCAGACTCATTTCCCTCATCACCCTCACTATCACTAAGTGTGGCATGCATGGCTACTTTCTTCCCTTTCTTTCTAAACCACGTAGGACACTCAAACGACTTATGCCCCTTACCGCCATATTCAAAACAAGTGACGTTCTCAAAATCTTCCTCACACTCCTAATCGGAGTCATTCTCTTTTTCCCTCTCACCACTTTCCTTGGCCTTTCCTTTCTTTTTATTTTTCTCAACAAAATTCTTTTTATTGGAAGAATTATTTTTGTTCATGTTGAGAATTTTTTTATAATTTTTCGCAAACAAGGCCATATCATTGAAATCAAAAATCTCCCTCAGAATCGGACTCACAAACTTTTTCTTTCTTTTTCTTAAAATGAGTCTTTAAAGCAATGTCATTATCCTTAGCCTTAATGGTTTTGGGAAACATGTCAATCTCATAGGTTTGAAGATCTCCTACAAGTTCTTCCAACTTAAGTGATTTTAAATTTCTCAAACAGTTCAAAACAGTGACTTTAGGAATAAAGCGTTTTGTGAAAGATCTCAAAATCTTTTTAACGACACGCATGTTATCAATCACTTGACCCAAATTAAAACAAGTGTTAACTATGTCTGACAAACGAGCATAAAAATCATCAAAGCATTCAGAGTCAGACATGGTAATAGACTCAAATTGGGTGGCTAAATTTTGTAATTTTGATTCTTTAACCGCGTTTGTACCCTCATGTGTCAGTTTCAAAACATCCCAATCCTCTTAAGACGTGGTGCATGTCATAATTCGATGAAACTCATCAGGAGAGACAGCTCTAGAAATAACACTCAGACCACGGGAATTAAAATTGGATAATTTATAATCATCTTCAGTCCAGGCTGACACGGGTTTTAAAGTGGTGATGTTATTAACAGTGACCGTGGGAGGAGTCCAACCATTTTCGCAAAGCAACTAGACACGCTCGTCAATAGATTTTAAAATAGATTTCATACGATCTTTCCAGTAGGCATAATTAAACCCGTCAAAAATAGGCATCTGATTATATAAGTGCTCCATAGGAAAAATTGTGAATATCACAAACTTGATTAAAAAAATCAATATCACACAAATTTTGCAGAAAATAGGAATACAAGATAAATTGGCGTAACCTGCTCTGATACCAATTTGAAAAGGCGTGTAATATCGATTTAAATTAACTTCGCAAGTTTCCAAGTAAACCTTATTTAATTAGAGTCTATTTATAAACAGCCTTTAAACAAACCACTAGGTGTGTGCGTGTGTCAAACCATAAATAAAGCATGCGACACAAATTTCAGGAAAATTCCCCGCAGGGCAAAACCTTTTATTTCACTATAATAAGTAAATGGCAACTTACATGGATTATAATGAAATACAGTAACACACGAATACCCGCAGGCGTCGGTCGGTGTCGTTAGCAATGAATCCACACGCAGCGAGCCCACATGAACCTCAGTCCAATCAGCAAAGGAAGAACCGCATCACTCCTCAATGGCACGCAACCATAAAACTTTGTAGGGACTCCCTTAGCAATAACACGCAGTCCTCGGTTGTAAAGATCTTCCCACAAAGATGAAAAAAAACAAAGCTTGTGTTCTAAGGTTCAAAAAGGATTCACAAAGATATGTCAATGATATGTGAATCAAAACATGAGTTTGGGAACTCAAAAAGGTGAAGACTTGAGGTGATAGGACTCTCAAAATCGTCTATGCAAGTCTTAAAAAATACACCACCGAAAAGGGTATATTTATAGGAAACTTTGACCCGGTAAAATCTCAGAGCATCTAATCGAAATTATCAGATGCGGATCGGTCCGCTTTTGATGGCGGATCGGTCCGTGGTCGGATCGGTTCATTTTTTAAAAGGGCCTCATCGGTTCGGCTTCGATCCCGGATTTTCTATTTTGGGATGCAAAGCGGATCGGTCTGTCTTGAGGGATGATCGGTTCGTTTTTAGAATGGCCGGATCGATCCGATTTTTTAGAAACCAAATTTTGCTATGATGTTGAAGACGCTTTGACATTCGGATCCGTTGATGTAGATGCGATCTTGAATTTCTTCTATGATGTAACGACGTACGACATACAAATTGATAATGGACAAAAATGTCCTTACAGACCCCATTTCGCAGCATTTGTATTAAGTAGAATTGGACAATGGTCAGATACGAGTCTAACCAAGGCCTATAGCCTTGCACAAGAGAACATCTCCCATAGTTAGAAGGGG
Source organism: Sambucus nigra (assembly GCA_949130495.1). Lineage (NCBI taxonomy): Eukaryota > Viridiplantae > Streptophyta > Magnoliopsida > Dipsacales > Adoxaceae > Sambucus > Sambucus nigra. The sequence goes on along the minus strand of OX422211.1, from coordinate 581,148,886 downwards.
GTTATCCAACATGGACGTGGCAAGTTATAATCCAATTTAGACCAACTGAATTGAGCGTTAATCAAAGCATATAATCTAGAGTTGCCACCCCCTAATGTTTTTTGGTGTCATACCATGAGGTGTCCGGGATAGCTTACGCGCACCTCGACTAATCTCCATTCGCGATTTGTGGCTTCCGCTGGCCAAGCATTATTTTGACAGTGCCAGGGATCGAACTGAGGACCAAACTCAATCCACCTCCAAAATTATCCCAGTGACAGATATTAGTGTTGAAATTACCTAATAAGATTAAAGCAAGTTTGGGTAAGTGAAGAAGTGCTAGCTGCATATTATGTAATCGACGTTTACTTTAGAAGTTAAAAGGAAGTTTTATAGGATGACTACTAACTCTGTTTTGCTATATAGGGCAAAGTGATAGACAACCAAGAAAGAAAATGTCAAACAAATGAGTATAGTCAAAATGTGAACGTCAAGATGGATCTATGATAAAACTTGAATGGATCGTAGATTTAGCTCCTATCGAAAATAAAGTTAGAAAAATCGACTTAAATAATTTGGATATATCAAACATAGACCAATAGGTGTCCGGTAAGTAAGAGTGATATAATAAATATTGATGGTAATATTAGAGGTGGAGGTAGACTCAAACTGATTTGGTGATAAACTGTAAAAAAAAATATAATATCACTTGTTTTAACCAAGAAAAATGCGTCAAACAGAACAATAAAAAAATTAATTAAGATAATCAACCCTAAATAATTGAAAAAAGTATTTATTAGAATTGAATTTCACTAGAATTTATATTTGTACAATCACTTCACCAGGAGAAAGAAAAGAAAGTCCACCACTATAATGTTCAAGATGTAAAAAGTGCAAAGTAAAAATTAAACAGTTGCTTTATGTCATTCACATTTTAATTGAATAAGCTAATAAAATGTGAAGGTGTGGATGATTCTCACCTCATAGTGAAGGCCAATAAATTAGGCCTCTGAGCCCACTATATAAGTCGGCGTCACAAAAGCAAGCGGGCTCTCCATATACACATTGTGCCTTCAAAGAGCCCTCCTAAAAATGAAAGTGTAATGCTCAATGTACCTCCAAAATTTGTACGATTCTCTATACAAGTTCATGTAAGTGAAAAAAGGGCACTACACCAAAAACGCTGTTTTATAAGTATTTTAACTACTTACAAATCAAACAGTAACAGTTTTAAATTGTTTAGAACCGTACTGTTTAAAATTTTATAAGTATTTAGAACCGTTATTATTTTCATATTTATTAGTTTTTAAAACCGTTATTATTTTCATATTTATTAGTGTTTAAAACCATTACAAATATTGATATAAATTAAAAAAAAATATATTTGATTAGCAACACCTCATCCAAATATATAAACTCTCGGGCCGCAGATAAAGTATGACAAGAAAATCCTACAATTATTTCAGATTGGATTGACTTGTCATTTTATAAGATAAGTAAGATTTATTTATAATTTCCAAATACATTACAAATCATAAAGGGTCAATTATTAAATAGTCCCTACTATAAATATATATTTTTTAAAAAGGACACATATTTTTAGTTTAACCCATTTAGTCCCTCAAGCACTCAATATCCTCTTATTTTTAGAGGGCCGCGCCAGCGGCACTCCCTCTCCAAAATATGTGGCAAAGGACTTTTTGAGGCAAAATAAAAAAATTTGGACTAAATGAGTATTAAAAAATGTCCGAGGGACTATTTGGTATATGTCCCAATCATAAATTGTTGTTGAAACTTTAGACTGCAACAACATGTAATTAATGAAAGGGAAAACTATAGTCTTCCTATAGCAGTCTGTGGTTGTCAAAATCTGAGTCTTCCTAGCACACGTTCCAGATGCCATTAACATGGTTGCTTCTTCTCCCTCGAGCGCACTGATTCAGTTATAAATAACAACATGAACTAAATATATTCAATTTTCTTTTTAAATTATCTATTTTGATAAGTCCACTTAAGGGAATTAATAACTACTGGAGGACATACCTGATCTCCTCTGCAACCATAGTTGTAGGAATTCCATAATGCCCATATTCAAAATTTGCACGTCTTTTCTCCTAGCATAAGATTAAAAAATAAGGTGATTTACCATAGTATTCTTATTATGTAATCACTAAGGCAGCACATTAATTAATTTGTTTCTCAAAGGTTGACATTTGGTATTTCCAAATTAGCAAATGAAAAGAATGAGGATATTCAATTCCACCATTATTCATACCTTGAAGTCAATGAGTTCAGCAGTTTTGTTGAAGAAGTAAGCAGATGTATTAACTACTGGGGTAGTTATTGCATCTGTAACAATACCTTCTTTGCTCGAAACACTCGTTAATTCCTCAACCCTTCTTTGCTCGGGTAAATAATCCGGCATGTGATCTTGTGACATTTGTACTGCAACTCCTTTCCTGCAGAGAACTGCACGACATTCGCCCGCATTAGCAACCAATTGGTGTCTGCCAAGTATTAAAGCATTGAGAGTTGTTGTTCCACATGAATCATGGATGCTATACTCATCGGCCAATGATCGGTCAGCTAATAAAAACGCTTTGCGATGAGAATTACTCAACTCTTCCAATGTCAGTGTGGCTAAAACAAAAATTCCAGATATGCATTGCTTGTATACACCAAAATTGCATTATTTTTAAAGAGAGAGAGTCCTGGCAGAGTCAGAAAGGGAAAAAAAGGGACAAACATCAATAATGCCCGAGAGATTTGAGGCATAAACAAACTTGAAGAATATCATTCTCTCTCTCGTGAGGACGCTGACAGGCAATAACCTTCAGCAAAGCAGTGATTTGCTTCTCATTTAACCTTTTTGAGTACCCCTGTCCCTCCACAATCTTGCATACCTGAATCGAGAATATTAATAAGTAGACATAATGGCCCAAGAATGGAACCTCAGAGTAGATATTAAGCACATATCTCCATAGGTAGTTTGGCCTTTGTTGGTTTCCAACCTGTAGACAAGGCCATTGAATATGTTGGATAGCGAACCCGTAGGTCTCTCGAAAGTACTCTACAATTGATTTCATTGTGCCTCTTTCATCAACTGGAAAACTAATGAACAAAATAACGAAACAAACACATCAGAAATGAAACATGCAAAGCATCTTGGCCATAAAAATACACAGTAGATTTAACAAAATCATCTAATGGAGTTCACAGACTAGATATTGATTCTTACGTTAGCTCTCGTGTTGCCTGTGATGTTAAACCAGATATTCGATATTTTCTACGCATATTTCCGTGATGTGTAACTTCAACTTTTACTCCTCTCGAAGTCTTCTAGTAACTAACCAAGTGGCAAGAAATATCCAGGTCCATACTTATCCTAGGGTTTAATATCTTGTTACATTTTGTTGTGGGAGTCACAAACCAGGAAAAAAAAACGATTTTGCTTCATCAGTGATTGTAATGAATCCCTACAAACCTTAGGCTTTTACACAGGTATCAACAAATTTGTATATAGAATATCTATAAGATTTATACTTTGAGGGCTGAATTGACAGTATAATTGTGAAATGCATAATAATTAGTAGGTTGTGTGAGGTTTAGGTTAAGGCACGGTGTCTTTAGACCAAGGTTCTAAAAAACGCGGGGCGTGGACGCCAAGTCTTAAGCCTTAGAAGCCTAGACGGGCCTTAAGCGTAAAAAGACGTTTTGGACTTTTTTTAATATATTTTAATATTTTTTAATTGTTACAAGGCTATTAAAAATATTAAAATGGTACATACCTAAAAAATATGGCAGAATATTTGCAGTTGGGGCCTCTTTTCCATATTTATGCTCCGTAAGTCCTCATAATATTATCACCCAATTACATGCAATCAAAATTCAAAGTAGTCCTTAAATTTATTAATAAATAACACAATTATCAACATCAATATACTTTAAATTTAAAAATAAAATAACACAATTATCAACGGCAATATGGTGAGAAATTAGCTGTTAAAAATTTGTATCTTTTTTTGGAGCAATTCTGTTACTTGGACCTTAGTAATTCTGAGATTTTATGGCTTTCTTTTCTTCTATGAACCTTAGTACTAATAGTCCTACTGTTTTTATGATGCGTCAAACATAATTAAGGGTGTATTGAGATTTAAATGCATGACTCTATTTTCATCTTCATTCTGAAAAAGAAAAACAGAGTTCCATTTCTTTGGGGCACATACAGACGATGAAGAAGGAAAAAAAACAATGCAAATGGAAATCTTCCGTATAATACTGGTGTATTTGCTCTCCAGTCTTCAATTCAAATACCGACGATGGACTAATTCTGAATTTTTTAAATATTTTTTATATTTAAAAAGTAAAAAAAAAATATGTTGAAACAATGGACGAACATACGATGCTTCGGTCATTTAAGAATAGAAGAATAGGAGAAGAAAATTTATCTTAAAATTTACCTTGATGCTTCGGACGAATGAACGATCTCTCTTTAGGGACGAACAGACGATGCTTCGGTCGAGAGAGAAACTAGGGCTTTACACATCGAGTTTTCTTTAATTAGTCGGAGTTGCGGGAGAGTAAACTAACCAAATGGCAAGAAATATAACAACTGATCGAAGGAGTTCCATTTGAAGAAAGCGTGCAGATTGGGTTAGATTAATAATACCACAAATTGATAACCAAATCTGAAAAATAAATATATACACAAGGGTATACAATCATGAAGTATAGAGATTAAAATTAATAATATGGTTAAGATTAATAACATGGAACTATAGTAAAAGTAATAATATAGGTCTTGAGCATCAAATCATCAGTAGTAGATAGAAGTATTAATAACATGGAACTATAGTAAAATTAATGCGGCAACTGAATATCAGAGTATTAAAATTAAGAAAGCATTGGGAACACACACAGATAACAACAGAATCTAAGCATCACAAAAGGCGACAGAATCTAACCTTCACGCGATCAGCATCAGACAGGGGCCTAGAAGAGACATTTCTATTCAAAAGCTGCGTGACAAAGTCAATTACAGGCAATGGCTCAATGAACACGGTGGAGGACATATCTGCACCATCAGTTCATGTTAAAGTGATATGAAACTAAATAGGAAGAGTAGCCAAAGAGATGATAACCATCACCCAGTGGCTGCCTTCAACTATGCAAAAGTAACCTTATACATTCCACGTTGGCACTCTATTTGGATAATCATATACTAAACAGCAAGTGAGAAAAGATATGAACTTCATCAAACTAGCTACTTCTATTTTTCAAGAACCTTGATTGCTGGAATCAGTGTTCTAAAAGGCACGCAAATGCGCGCATATTCGTGATGCCTTTTAGAAACGCAGCGCATTTGGGGTATGCGCGGGAAAATGCGGGGTCAACGCTTTTTAAGGCGGTCAACAGGCTTGAGGCGCGCATATGCGTACAATGCGCGCATAATGCGTTTTTTTAAAATCAAAACAACGTCGTTTTACCTTCTTCTTTTTAATTCTTTTGTTCTTCTCATTAATTAAGTTGAGTAAAGTAAACAGTTATATAAAAAAAAAGAGTGCCCCGATCAAAAAAATCAAAAACCTTCAAAAAAAGAGTGCCCCGGTCTGTTTTAACAAACTTAAAAACTAAAAACTTCAATCAAAAAAACAAACCACAACAAAAGGCTACTAAATAAAGACTCGATCTCTTCTCTGCTACCCCCAAAACCTTGGCCGAAACCCTAGAATCCAAGAAAAAGACACCTCCGGCCGAAAAACCCTAGAACCCAAGAAACCTCAGGCCTCTGATTTCCTTCCGGCTGAAAACAAGTAAGTTTTCTTATTTCTTATTTCTTTCTTTTGATTTCTTATACTCCGGCCGAAAACAACCCGAAATGTTGATTTCTTATTTATTTATTTCTTATTTCTTATTTCTTATTTCTTTTACCCGAATACATTTCTTTCTTATTTTTTGTTAACAGTTAATGCTTATACAGTTAAATGTTGTCTTGTTAAATGTTATGCACTGTATATGCAGTCTATAAATGTTATGCATATACACTGCATAATTTTTTGCTCCTCAGTTAATGTATAAATGTTATGCAGTGTATATGCTCCTCAGTTATGCAGTGTGTATGCAGTGTATATGCTCTTCAGTTAATTGATAGATGTTATGCAGTTAATAAATGTTAAAAGTCAATGTAATAAATGTTAAAAGTTAATGTAATAAATGTATACCTCTTATGCAGTGTATAAAATATAAATGTTAACAATTAATAAAGTTATGCAGTGTATATGCATAACATTTCTAGGTATGTTTTATTTTATTCGTAATTTTGATTCAATGTTTATGATTATTTTTTTTATGTAAGTTATGCTTATAATTCTGCTTTTATTATTTTATAAGTCTGGGTATAATTAAAAAAATATTAAAAAAAGGCAAAACGCCTTTTCACGCATATGCGCGCCTATGCTCCTAATGCTTGATGCTTGACCTCCACGCATCGATCACGCATCGCGCCTTTTAGAACATTGGTTGGAATGTCAATCTTAAATTTTTGTAAATAACTTATTTAAGACCAATTATCTATAGGGCACTTGACCAGACAAACCCTATAAGGGTTGCTCACAAATCAATAATTAAGGCACTGCAATACAACAGAATTGGACTAAATATTTTGTATCAAAAAACCGAAAACGAACCTTTGTAGTCAATTTAATATCCCCCTTCTTCCAGGCCCTTGTCTATTGTTTTTATCAATTAGATAAAAACAACAGATTCTAAGCATCATAAAAAGCGACAGAATCTAACCTTCACACGATCAGCATCAGACAAGGGCCTAGAAGAGGCATTTCTATTCAAAAGCTGCGTGACTCAATTACAGGCAATGGCTCAATGAACACGGTGGAGAACATATCTGCACCATCAGTTCATGTTGAAGTGATATGAAACTAAATAGGAAGAGTAGCCAAAGAGATGATAACTATTTCCGAACTAAGATTGTCATAATATTTAAAAGGGAGGCTTACCAATATATGGTGACAATCCCATCTGAGTTGTCCGTATACTCTAATAGAAACCACGCCAACTTTCCAATCCATCACCCAGTGTCTGCCTTCGTCCTAGATGAGGGGAATAAAAAACCTATAACCATTCATATATCAACTAATTAACACTAATACACATACCTATGTATATCTGGTAGATGATGAGAAATTAAGGTGCTAGACTAGCTTATAGGGACACCCTTTGGACCCAAAGCATCAATGACCTCGCGGTTGATGATGTGATGAGTTTCCTCGGTCAGTGGGCATGCAACGATGAGGATTTGACAGTTGGAGACCAAGTCAATAAGAGTTGGATAGTATTTGTATTTTGAATCTGTTTTTTCTGATCTGGAATAGTAACTGATGGGACAACCAAATGCTTCAGCTCTCTTTGCAATTGCTGCACCACTCATGCCCAATCCTATAATACCAACAGATTTGCCGCTGAACTGCAAAGGATGAAATTGAAAATTAAAAGTTTTGAGAACTCTGAAAAAAGTTGACAAAACTGAAAATGTATGATCAGTTATTGATCTAGAAAAATTGTAAACATAAACAGTAGAAAGAAATATTCAACTATGCAAAAGTAACCTTGTACATTCCACGTTGGCACTCTATTTGGATAATCATGTACTAAACAGCAAGTGAGAAAAGATATGAACTTCATCAAACTAGCTACTTCTATTTTTCAAGAACCTTGATTGCTGGAATGTCAATCTTAAATTTTTGTAAATAACTTAGTTAAGACCAATTATCTCTAGGGAGACTAGACAAACCCTATAAGGATTGCTCACAAATCAATAATTAAGGCACTGCAATACAACAGAATTGGACTCAATATTTTGTATCAAAAAACCGAAAAACGAACCTTTGTGGTCAATTTAAAATCCCCCTTCTTCCAGGCCCTTGTCTGTTATTTTTATCAATTAGATAAAAACAACAGAATCTAAGCATCACAAAAGGCGACAGAATCTAACCTTCACACGATCAGCATCAGACAAGGGCCTAGAAGAAACATTTATATTCAAAAGTTGCGTGACAAAGTCAATTACAGGCAATGGCTCAATGAACGCGCGGGTTTTAAATTCTAGTTGGAACCTTGGATAACTACTGATAGGCTTGACATAAACAGAAACTGCAACATTGATGGCTATGTTAAAAATTATTGGCTGGTGGATAGATGGAACACTTAAAAATTGAAGAGTGTGGTGAATATGGCTGATCTTAAGCACATTTTGGAGGGTGTCCAATTTAATCATGATAGTGGAGATAAACTTGTCTGGAAGGTTTCAAATGAGGGTCAATTTTGCACTAAAATTAATTAGTTAAGAACTGTCTAGAAAGATGAAGGTCAGTTCATATCATTTGTAACAAGGCAGGGCTTCGAAATGCTGTTGCTATTATAATAGCCAAATAGAAACTGTCCAGCATCTATTCTCTAGTAGCAAATTTGCAGTTAAACTGTGGGATCACTTTTATAGACTTGGTGGAGTACAATATACAGCTGTAATTCTCCACCTCCAATTTAATGAATTGTCACTCTAAGGAAAGCTAAAACAGAGTAAGTTTGAGGGGGTGAATTACGGTTGGCTAGAGAATAGTAGAGGTGCTATTTGAGGTTAAAAGCATGTTTGATCAATTCAACAAGGCACAGGTTCTCGCAACAGCTGAAGCACAATTAACTAAGGATCTCAACTCACAGAAACCTCACATTCAAAACATTTAAGTGTTCAGGTTGCAATGATTTAGACCTAAAGTGGGGTTGTGTAAACTCGATTGTGATTTTGGGGGGGGGGTCTCATTAGAAATGATAATGGCGAATTTGTGAGAGGTTTTTCCAAATTCTATGGGATTGGATCCAACTTGCAGGCTGAATCTCTTGCTATGTTAAATGGTATTCAGTTGGCAAAAAAACGCAGAATTGTGTATTTACAAGTGAGGTCAGATAGAACCCACCATTCGCAAGATCAAGATGGAGCTGTGTGTTAGAATGTCTTATGTTTGTCTTATGTTTCTATGTATATGTTTCTATGTATATTGTGGTTTGTCCCACATCGGTTTCTTTGTACATTGTTCCCACACATCTTTTAATATAAATATACACATTGGCACTCAAGTTGAATAAGCCAAGCCAATACATCATAAATAGCTTCTTGGTATCAGAGCTAAAGATAGTATCTGGCAGCTGACTAAGCAGCGCTTCTCTCTCTCTCTCAAGGCTCGATCCTCTCCTTTTTAGAGGGTTCAATTGCTGCTGATTTGATTGGATAACTCCTCTGTACTTTTCTACTTTTTCAACGTTTATACCCTTTTAATTTGGGGTTGTTTAGTCCCTGCTTTTGCTGTTGGGTTTTATTCCCATGTATTAGGCTATTAATTTGCCTTTATTTGATTATTTTGAGGGTTTATACCCTTCTATGTTGTTGAGTTTATTTGGTTAAACTCATTGCCAATTATTTTTGGCCTTATTTGTGAGGGTTTATACATCTTTATGCTGCTGATTTGATTGGATAGCATCTTGCCAATTTTTTTGGTCCTACTTGTGTACTTGTTGGATTATATTTGAGTATTTGCGAGATATGGCTGATTTGAATGGTCCCGCTCCTACCCAACATACACCTACCCATCGGGTTACTAGTGTATTATTGAATGGAACAAATTTTAATTCATGGTCCCGATCTCTCCGCCTCTTTATTGGGTCGAAAGGGAAGACTAGTTGGTTATTGGGCACTAAAACCCAACCGGATGCTAAGGACGTTGCTATTTTTAATCAATGGGAGATGGACCGTTGCACTATTCTTGGGTGGATGTTCAACTCTATGGAGGAGCGCATTTATACTATGTTTATGTTTTATGAGTCTGTTTCCGAATTATGGGAGGCTCTTAATCAGATGTATGCTCATGCTCATAATGATGCCCGAGTATTTCAGCTTTATCGGAAGATTGCTCATGCCTCACAGGAGTCACTCAACCTGTCCGTCTCTCACTACTTTGGATATCTACTATGCCGTTGGGAGGAGCTGGCCCAGTTTGAGACACTCGCAGACTTTCCTCCTGAGGCCGTTTTTATTCTGTCTGGATCATCAGCACACTTATCAGTTTCTTATGGGTTTACGATAAGAGTACGAGGCTCTATGTACTCAGATCATAAACGCATCTCCTATGCCTCCCCTTCGAGAGGCATTTGCTATTGTGGATGGAGAAGAACGTCGTCTCAAACTATCTCACACTTCTCAGGCTACTCCTCAGGTTCAGTCTTCTTCTACTGATCAGATGGCATTTTCGGCTCACACTGGTCCTCGTATTCGTGATGGACGACTGACTTGCCATCATTGTGGTGTCATTGGGCACTCCAGAGACCGATGCTTCAAACTTCACCCAGAGTTGAGATAGAAGTTGGCCAAGGCCAAACACACTGCCCCCCCCCCCCCCCCCAGGACTGCTGCCATTGTCAATGCTTCCGCTTCTACTACTGCTAGTGCTTCTAGGGATGATAGCCATCTTCAGGCTCAGATTGATCTCCTCCAGGCACAGTTGAGCTCTCTTGGGCACTCTACTTCCACTGCCACTATTGCTTCAATTACATCATTCGCTTTTCATGTTAAGACTGTTAAGCCTACTTGGGTTTTGGATTCTGGAGCATCTGACCATATGGCAGGTGAGTCATCATTGTTTACTTCCCCTACTATCCCTGTGTGTCGTAGTGTGTGTCTTGCGGATGGATCTCTTGCTCCTATTCGTAGCAAGGGAAACATCCATCTCTCTCCTACTCTCACCTTATGTTCTGTGTTGCATGTTCCCGACCTCTCATTTAATTTAATCTCTGTTCGTCAACTCTGCAAAGATCTCAATTGTGCTGTCATATTCTTATCCTCGTATTGCTATTTGCAGGACTTGAGTTCAAAGAGGACTTTTGGCAGAGGTTATGAGCGTGATGGCCAATACCACTTTGGGGATCCTCCCCCTACTTCTGTTTCTGGTCTCAGTTCCTCTGCTTCCACTGAACTCATTGTTTCTTCTGTATCTTTACAAACTTTGCATCTGTGGCATGCCCGTTTAGGACACGTTAATTTTCAGTACCTATGTTTACTTTTTCCCTCTGTGTCTAAAACTTGTAAAGACAAGAGGTTTACCTGTGAGACTTGTGAACTGTCTAAACATATTCGTACTAGTTATATTTCTCATATGAGTCGTGCACCTAGTATGTTTGATCTTATTCATTCTGATGTTTGGGGACCCTCACCTGTCACAGCTTTATCGGGTCATAAATACTATGTCACTTTTATTGATGATTTCTCTAGGTGTACATGGGTATATTTGCTTAAACATAAATCTGAGGTGTTACCTGTGTTTGTTCAATTCCTGCAAATGATTAAAACACAATTTAACACCACTGTTCGTAACATTCGGTCTGATAATGGTGGGGAGTATGTTTCTGATGTTTTTCGTTCACAACTCAACCAAAAGGGAATTTTTCACAAACTTTCTTGCCCCTACACTCCGGAGCAAAATGGGGTGGCGGAACGTAAGAACCGTCACTTAATGGGAATGGTTCGGTGTCTTTTACGGGGAATGAAGAACCGTCACTTAATGGGAATGGTTCGGTGTCTTTTACGGGAAATGAATGTTCCTAAATCTTATTGGCACCTTGCTTTACTCACTGCCACATTTATTATTAACCGCACTCCAAGCAAAGTTTTAAATGGCAAAACACCTCTTCACGCTATATTTCCCACTACCCCCCTTTTCCCTCTGTTACCCCGTGTTTTTGAGTGTGTGTGTTATGTTCAGGATAGGCGTCCCTCACGTCACAAACTTGATGATAAGGCCATTAAATGTATTTTTGTGGGTTATCCTACCGTGTCTAAAGCTTATAAATGTTATGATCCACTTTCTCGACATATGTATCACTCTCGTGATGTCACCTTTCATGAGGATACTCCATTTATGGTATACCTGCTACTCCCCCACCCCCATCTCCTCCTCCTCTGGAGGAGGCTTCTCCAGTAGCCCGTTCCATCCCTTTATTTGATGTGTCTTCCTCGCTTCATGAGGAACCCCCTTTACAGGTTTATGCTCGTCACCCTCGGATGCCCCTGCCTCCTCCTCCGGTGGACTCAGGTATTGTCCCCCCACCTATTTCTAATTTTCAGTCCCGTTATCCCACTCGTGATCGCTGCCCACCTGCTCGTTTTGCTGATTATGCGAACTCTTGTAGCACTAACCATTCCATTTTCGAGCACCTTTCTTATGATGGTCTTTCAGGGTCCTATCGTGATTTTTTGGGTTGTCTTGACTCTATTTCTATTCCCCGATCTTTGCATGAGGCTCTCCAGAATCCTGAGTGGGTAGCTGCCATGAAAACTGAGATGGATGCCTTGGAAAAGAATGGTACTTAGGAGTTAGTGTCTCTTCCTCAGGGGGAGAAATGTGTTGGTTGCAAATGGGTGTTTAGTGTTAAATATTTAGCTGATGGCTCCGTTGAACGATATAAGGCTCGTCTTGTGGCTCGTGGCTTTACCCAGATTCCGGGTAAAGATTTTGGTGCGACCTTTGCCCCGATTGCTAAGATGACTTTTGTCCGTGTACTTATCTCTCTTGTCGCATCTCACTCTTGGTCGTTGCATCAGTTGGATATTAAGAATGCCTTTCTTCATCGGGATCTTACTGAGACTATCTATATGGATCCTCCTCCCGGTTTTTGGGATGCGGGGGAGTATGAGGGCAAGGTTTGTCGTCTTCGCAAATCTTTATATGGGTTGAAGCAATCCCCCCGAGCTTGGTTTAGCCGATTCAGTGAGGTGATTACCTCTATGGGATTTTCCAGATGCCAGTCTGATCATACTTGTTTTATTCGACGACATCCCAACCACCGGTGCATTATCCTTTTGGTCTATGTTGATGATATCATTATTACTGGTGATGATTTAGAGGGGATTGTCCAGGTTAAGGACATTGGAGCAGTTTTTGATTCCAAGGATTTGGGTCCTCTTCAGTATTTTCTAGGGATTGAGGTTGTGAGATCTCGTCGTGGGATTTCTTTGTCTCAGAGGAAGTATGTTCTTGATCTGTTACAGGATACAGGGATGATTGGTTGTCGTCCAGCTTCTACTCCTATGGATCCGAATGTGAAGTTGACTGCTGAGTTTGGAGATTTACTTTCTGAACCGTCTAGGTATCAGCGTTTGGTTGGCCGTCTCCCACATCGGTTTCTTTGTACATTGTTCCCACACATCTCTTAATATAAATATACACATTGGCACTCAAGTTGAGTAAGCCAAGCCAATACATCATAAATAGCTTCTCTGTGCAACATTTCTCAACAACTATGCGTCTAATCTTCCCCTTATTGATTATGGTACGAAAAAATTCTTCATAGAGAAATGAATTAAAAATGATCTCTAATGCAATTGTTTACAATGAATCATTGATCCAATGTGTCATTATTTTGTCCGATTCATTGTTGTATTAGAAAACAATCCACTGTAGCATTACTTCTTTCCAGGTTGAACAAGAAAACTGTCTAAGAGACTCTCTACACGTAAATGACTACCCTAACAATCGAAATTTTTATTTAGAGCATTTTTGTCTCAATGTGTACACATCCTATACAAATCTTTTTTTTTTCCAATTCAACACTCTAAATGCAAATGATTTTATTGGAGAGCATTTCTGTCTCAATGTATGCATTGTGTACCAACCTTACTTTCTTCCAATTCACAATTATCTTCTTCTCAAATAGGAATAATGTTTGGAATATCAATTCACTAAATCATAATTAAACAACTTTTTATACTGATCATTGATTACATCAAAATTAGTATTGTCTTAGCCGACTTTTGTGAAAGTTAAATAAGTCTTTATAATGAGCACTAAATACAACAAAATTAGTGTTTTTATAAGGCGCTAAGGGCTCCCCACTATCTGCTCCAAAATACCAAAAAACAATTTTAACTCTAAAATACCTCGCAAACTCATTATTTACTCCATTATACCACCATAAGAGCTACCCACTACTTAAACACAAAAACCTCTCAACTTCAAACATCTAAACACCAACAATCAAGCCCTCAACTTCAAAGACCAACAAATCATCACCAACGCCCATTCAATCATATTGGTACTCAGCATCATTAAAATCATCTAAAAAAAAAATAGGATTTTGAAACAACATATAGATATCAACAGTAGTGACTAACTGTGTATATACATGTATATATATTCATATTGGGGGGTATAAGAATATATTGGTTACCTTTGATAGGAAACTCCTCAAAGCTTGTTACCTGTTTTGAACAACTCTCAACAGCTCTCGAGAGCTGAAGATGTACTTCTCACGGACTATATGTAGAGGTTCGGAAGATATTTGAACCAAGTCAAGTGGGACGTATCGGTAATTAATCAATTCAATACGAAATAATTAAAACAGTGGCAATTAATTACATCAGTAGATGCTTACTTTTCTATGAGGACATCTGCTAGGTCTTCCTACTATCCGCTAACTCTTCAAACCTCTTCCCTCCTCCTTTATCCGGGCTTGGGACCGGCAATGCAAAATATATATTTGCAATGGCGGAGTTAAAAAAGTTTTAGCTAATAAAGAAGAAAATTAGTTAACGATCAAAACATGCCCGTAACATAATAACACAAAAGACATACGACCCATTATGGAAAGTTCCTAACAAAAATATAAGACAACAACATTTAGCATAAACCATTAAAATCCATAATTACAAAGTCCATATAAAAAAAATAAAAATTGGAAATCATTAAACACGCTTGACAAGTGCTTTCGGCCACACAACCCAGCTCCCAGTACCAACGTCTCTCAAATCCTCAGCTCCACCCTGTTGGCGCAAGTAAAGACCAGCATTGAGGTCAAATATCGTGTCTAGTATCACTACTACCTCTTGCTCATAATCGACGATGTGCGAGTGCACTTTTTCCCTAACAGTCGCGTCTATTGTTCCCTTAGCAATCACCTTACCATTCAAACCTTTAATCTTACATAACACACCATCTTCTAGTACGCATCGTCTTGCATTAGATGAAGCAGAGGTTACATGTATGGCACTTTCTCCATTTGTGAGGTTGGAGTGATGCTTCCCCATATTAGACTTTACAAATGTAACCAAGTCAGCAAGTGTGTTCTCCATGCCTTTCATAGATGCTTCCATTGTGTTCAATCGACCTTTCATACATTCATTTTCAGTTTTTTCGGTTCGAAGCGGAGCAAGGGCTGGCATGGAAGCTTTAATAGACGATAGTAACACCGAAGACCCTACACCTCGAGTGCGTCCCCTTTTGTCTATGACAAATACTTGGGACAACGCATCAGTTTCCAACGATTGGGATTGGTCAATACCCTTTTCTTTAAGCTCGGCATTCTTTGCTTTCACCTTCTCCTACAATATATTATGTAATAAAAATATTAGCAAATCATTGAACATAACTAATCATATACTTTATACTATCAAATCATTATTGTTTGCAAACACTTACCATGCTTGAAGCAATGCTATCCGAGACTGTCCCATTTTCCCTAGAGTGGGAGGCTATCCACACATCAACACGTGTGATATTGGCATTAGGATTGATGTGGGAGTTGTCATCGTTGGGATTAGAGTTGGCATCTGGCTTATCGACCTTTTTCTTTTTCTACAAATATAAATTCACCAAATAGAGAATATTCAATTAAAAGAATACAATTCACCAATTAGAAAATATTCAATTACAAAAAAATAATTCATCGAGAAAGAACACCAAGTTTGAAAAAAAAAGTGTACTTACAAGTTTGTATCGGACTTGGGCCTGACCATTGCGCCCACTAGTGTGAGTAGCCCCAATTTTAGATCTATTGGATTTCCCTAATTCGCTTTTCTTTCTGGCAACTTCCGTACCCCCATTCTCCATGAACTCCCTCCACTGCTCCGGCTTAACATAGGGAGGTACATTCGCCAACCTTTCTGCATCTGTCGTATACTGCATGTAATATAACCTCCTTAACTTGGATTTCCATGACTTCTATTTAGAGGCCATGTTTTTGAAACATTGTTGCTTATGAGATGATGGAAGATCATATCTTGCCTGGTATGAAGACACATTAGCTAGCTTTTAGGGTATGAGATAATTCATAAAGAGAAAGAACAAATAAATACATATATTATTGATGTTTTACCAATATCTCAATCCAAACATCATCTTTGTAGTTGACTGGAACTTTACGCCAATCACCGTATGTAATTGGAACATTAGCACGAAATATCTTCCCAAGTCGAGACATATAAGGACCTTTTTTCTCACCCACCACTTGATTATCCTCATCGATAGTAACTATTTCTCTTACGTCACTACATTCGATAGACATCGAATACTGCTTCAAAACAACTAAACCATACAAATTAATGTGCAAAGCGGGACAACAAAACTAAAATAAGAATTTAAAAAAATCATCACTGCCATTAAATACCCAACATATAAATCACTATTAAGCATCACCATGATCCCGACATATGTATTATAAAAGGTGCTTTAACATCAATTGAAAGCTGATAATAACAAAATATGTGATATAGAAAGGGTTGTTTCAACAAACACGAGTCTAGGATGAATAACAAAAAATGTTTGCATATGAACAAACTCAATTAAGGCAAATAAAACACTCAAGAAATGAAAACACTAGTAAACATGTCCAAAAGGCCATATATGTTCAGTCAACATTGAGCAAGTCCTTTAGATTGACATTGTCCTCAAGAATGGATTGATACACGATCGGAACCTCAACGTCGTCCACCATTGTCGTCAATCTCTTTGGAGTATGCAAAACAATGGACCATCCCTCATTTAAAAAATCCTTAGCATAGAATACTTGAGTTGCTTCAGAGGCAAGAACGAACGGCTCATCATCAATTCTCTCTTTACTCTTAAGCTTACTTAAGTTAACCATTATTAACTTTGAGTGAGGATCAACTTTGCAGCCATTAATCTTGTCCTCGACTTTCACCCAATCACAATAAAATACGACTATCTTGAAAGATGTATAGTCCAACTCAAATATGTCACGGATAATTCCGTAATACGCTGTCTCCACTTCTTTATAATTGGTATCTTTCCCGTTTGATCTGAACTTAGTGATGGCCTTCATAAACACACCGTTATTTTGTGTTACCCGACGCTCGTCATATTCCCATGTAGAAAATTCAAACCCATTGGAACGATACTTCTTATATGATTGTGCATAATATTTTGGCCCATTGGCTAACCGCCACAGCATTGTATTAGTTTATCCCTTTTTAAGTAGCTACAAAATATGATGACAAATAAGTATACTGAAATATTAAACAAAACCAAATGTTTTCATATAGTCGACTTAAGTGCGAACCTCCTTAATCAACCATGGAACCAATCCCTCATTTTTTTCCTTCATTGTACCCCCCCTTTCGATTACGCCCAAAGGTAGATTCCCAGTAAAGATCATACTTCCTACATCCAATAAAAAACATTTAAACATATGATACGTGTTAACTTAAATAAAAAAAAAATAACCAAAACTAATATACTCACATTTTCCATTCATCCACTTCATCATGTTGTTGCAATACCCATTTCCGGGCTTGTTCAAATTGCATCGTGGTTAACTTCACTTTCTTCCCCTGTACTAAAGGTCCCTCGTCGGCACATTCATCGTCTTCATCAAGAAAAGCTTCATGCGTATACTTGTGATTTCCTTCGCATGGGTTTGGCATATACTCCATGCAATAAAGAGTTGATTCTTCTACAATGTATTTCTCAGCAATGCTCCCTTCAATATACCTCTTATTGCCAACGTACTTCTTGTAATTTTTCATCAACCTATACCTCAAAAGCATAATGAAAACTAATAAATATATATTATATCATACTATTTATCTAAAAAACATTATCACGCGTAATTTGCTTACCTCGCAAAAGGATACATCCATTTAAATCTGACCGGGCCACATTTTAGTGCTTCCTCGGCTAAATGTATGATGAGGTGGATTGTTACAACGAAAAATGTGGGTGGAAAATAATTCTGTAAAACACACGTAGCCTGAAACAATGCCTTTTCAGCTAAATCAAGAACATCCCTCCTTATCACCTCAACACATTGAAAAAAATGCTTAACTGTTGAATAGCAACTAACAAATCCTTGTGCTTTGCATAAGCATTTTTAAGAAATACCGGAAGCAAATGTTGCATAATCACATGATAATCATGCGATTTCAATCCCTTCAACCCGAGCGGTTCTAAAGTCACATTCTTACTCTAGTTAGAAGAAAAACTCTTCGGCAATTTTAACTCCTTTAAGGTACGAAAGAACCAGTTTTTTCCTTCTTTACCTAAAGTGAATGCAACTGCAGGTTTAACATTTTGCCAGATTCATCTACGGTCAACCATAACTTTTTTTTATCCCCATCGCCTCCATATCTTTACGTGCATTGGTTCCGTCTTTTGATTTATCTTTCAAGTCCAAAATAGTTGATAAAAGATGATCGGTGACATTCTTCTCAATATGCATAACATCTAAATTATGTCGAACATCATGCTCTTTCCAATACGTCAAATCAAATAAAATGGACCTTCGAGACCATGGAGTTGTGATATTTATATCCGCACAATCATTGTTGTTCCCATTTCGTTCCCTTTTCTTTTTAATTTTTTGTTTACCAATTTTCGACTTGATGCATGTTACTTTCTGTTCAATCTCAGTACCAGACAACCTTTGTGGAGCTTTACGATCCTCAACATTGTTGTTAAAGTTGTGTTTGTCCAACCTAAACTTGTGATTGCGTGGAAGGAATCTTCGATGACCCCGGTAGCAAATTTTCTTACTATTTCCAAGATGTTCTGAGTCGACTTTTTCCGCACAAACTGGACAAGCTTTGTAACCATGAACAGTGCACCCAGACAAAGTGTCATATGCAGGAAAGTCATGAATTGCCCACAATAACATAGCTCTCAGTGTAAAATTAGCTATGGTGTGGGAGCCATATGCCGTTATACGTTCGAACCATAATTGTTTCAACTCATCTACTAAAGGTTCGATATAAACGTCTATGTTCTTGCCCAGTGCATTCAGCCCAGATATCAAAATTGACAACATGGAAAACTCTCTTTTCACACACAAAGAGGGCTTCATATTTAAAGGTGCAACAATGACAGGCCAACAACTATAACTAGTGCTGAGATTACCATATGGATTAAAACCATTTGTAGCTATAGCAAGACGAACATTACGCGATTCAGCAGCAAAGTCGGGCCATTTCGTATTTGCAGACTTCCAAGCTGATGAATCAACGGGATAACGCATAATATTTGTAATGGATTTTGCTCGAGCATGCCAAGTCATTTCATTTGCAATCCATGGTATATTAAACAATCTCTTCAGCCTTGGAATCAACGAAAAATGCCTCACTGTCTTTCGGGGTACTTTACCCTCCCCGTTTAAACTAAACTGATATCTTGATAAGTTACATATTGGGCATTTCTCCTTCTTTGCATCTTCCTTCCGGTATAAGATACAATCATTCCGGCATGCATGAATGATATTATAATCCATACCAACTTCTTTAATTATGTTCTTCATATCTGGATACTTTGTTGGTGTTGAATTTCCTTTGGGAAAAACTCCTTAAATAAACCCAAGATATCGGTTAAACTATTGTCCGACAAACCATGTCTTGTCTTTATGTTATTCAATTTGACAAGAAAATACAATGTTGTGTTTTTCTCGATACACGACGGATACAATGGCTCACTCGCCTTACCATGTATGTACGTGTATTTCAGCTCCTCGGTGTTTAAGAACCATTTTCACCACCTTCGTCTCTACCAATGGGATTTGTCGAATGATTAACGTTTCGATTAAACATTTCAAACGCATCATAAACAAGTTCCTCCATCCTTGGATCTTCAGGCATGGCATCATTTTGTTCAACTTCTTCCTCGGTTGAACGTTCATTCCTCTCAACATATTCCTTTTCCCCGTGTAAATACCAAAATGTGTATGAATGCAAGATACCACGACGAAGCAAATGAAAATGAATATCTTCGAGGTCGAGCAATTTTCCATTCTCACATTTACAGCAATGACATGCAAACATAGTTTCTCCACGACCATTTTTCCTCGCGAAATCGATAAATGTAGCAACCCCATTTATATATTGTGGTGTTCCTCGATCACGTTCTTTCATCCACTCTTTATAAAGATGTGACGTCATTCTACAAGTCATACAAATTTAATGGCAAATAAATGTTAATTGATATATTTTATAAAAGTTATAAAGTGCTAAAAATAACACAATTAAAGGGCTGTTTGGTCTATGTTTCGGTTGTTTTCTGTGTTTAAAACCTAAAACTAGTAGAATATGCATTTTTTGAAAACTATTTGCTTAAAATCTGTGTTTAAAAATATATCATGGCTGATTCAATTTAGTATCAACTCCTATTTGATTATCTCATCTTAAAAAAACACTGCAACGAAATATATTACAGGTAGTATTTTTGTACTGAGAAGAGGAACCTCCTTAGAACAAAGATGAAACGTGATAAAGACCAAAGATGATCGAAAAACAGCCTGAGACCAAACATCGAACCGAAATAAGTAACAAAAGATAAGCATAATACCTATAAATAAAATACGAGAAGATTAATAAGCTCCGTCGATGTAAACAAAATTAAAAAAAAAACAGATTGAGTGCGTTTAATTTTTAAACTGATGAAAAAAAAAGCAGCACAATTTTAACTTTTTAAACAAAATTAAAAGTTAAAATCAGATGAAAACAGTCTTAAGTCTCACAAGAAGAAGAAATTTGAACAGTTTACAAAATTTTAAAGAAAAAAATTTCTTTACAAAATTTCTTCAGTCGAGTCTTGAGAACGAATTTCTCCACAAAATTTCATCATAAAATCAGATAAAAACAG
Source organism: Sambucus nigra (assembly GCA_949130495.1). Lineage (NCBI taxonomy): Eukaryota > Viridiplantae > Streptophyta > Magnoliopsida > Dipsacales > Adoxaceae > Sambucus > Sambucus nigra. The sequence goes on along the minus strand of OX422211.1, from coordinate 581,127,932 downwards.
TCTTGAAAAAAAACAGATGAATCTAACTATTCAGGGGAACAATCAAACAATCAAAAAATACAGAAACGTGAAGAATCTCTACCGATTTAAAGAAAAAATACAGAAAGTGTTAAAATCAAAAAATCAGATGAATCCAACTATTCAGGGGAACGATCTAACTACTCAGGGGAGCAAAACCCCGAAGAGGGTTTAGTGTGAGGGTATACCGAAGCCGAAGATGAAGACCGAAGAGGGTTTAGTGTGAGGGTTTACCTGAGATCAAAGTCGAAGAGGCCTGAAGCCGAAGCCGAAGACGCCTGAGATCGAAGACCTAAACTGAGGCGCGAATGGGAAAATACAATAAAGTTCTCTAAAGCGGGAATGTAAAAATACAATAGAGGGAAAGGGAAAAAAAATTAACACTTTCGAGTCTTAGAAAGGGATACACGTTCCCCTCACGTGTTCTATATTAGCTGATGTGTGTTATATTAATAATTTTGTATCAATTATGAACACTTACAAATTTTGTAAGTGACTAAAACCGTTATAATTTTTGCAAGTGTCACGAACACTTATGAATCATTTTTTCAATTAGTTATAAAATAACCAATTTGGTGTAGTGTGGGAGAACAAATATAAAAATATAACATTAAACTGTGGGTCTCCTTTATTGTACAACATGTCATTTATTATATGACATATGACGTTAGTTTGTATAAAAAATTTGCACACCAATCAATGCGCAAAAAGAAAAGGATCATACTTGTGTAGGATGACTCTGAAAATGGGAACCACAGCGTTAACAACAATCAATATGATTACATCTAAGTCGCAGCCAGAATAATGCGCACAATCCTGGTCTATTATCGAAAATATAGCTGAAATATTTGGATTTTACAGCTTGTAATTCCATCATAATTACATTTGAGCCTAGCACATTCATCTCTGCACATAAGACATGGCATCTTGGGTAAAAGTCATGCCTTGTTGCCTTCAAAACAATGTTGAACATCGAAAACTGTCACCTTTCCACTGAATAAAATCCAAATACCTAGATAAAAGGAGCACCAAATAATAGACTTTTTTTTAAAGTTTATTTGGCTCCTGTTAGAGGTAATGCAAGATTGCAAGTCATATTCTCGCATCTTGCTATACAAGTACTTCGGAAGGTACCAAAATTGCGCAATAATATTATTTCTACTAAGAAGGAAAAAAAGGTTCACATCCATTCAAGATTCTAAAGCCAAATAAGATAACTGATCCCTATAACGTTCACAAAAACCAATATCAGAAAGGTAATAACAACAATAATGATGATGGCGTGTTTATGATAATCATGATACTGTTTTTCTTTTAGTTCAATACCCCCAAAAGTAGCTCCACCTTTTTATATAGATGTACATGAATGACACCTTTTATTTATTGACGGGGAAAAAACCACGAATATGAACATTTTAAACAAGTCATTTTCTTTATTAAAAAAATATCTACAGTTGTCCTATAGGGACTTGAACAAATATGTGTATACATATGCATTAGTAAATTTATAAAGACACAGAAAAAGCCATTGTAATACACACCTAAAGCTATAATTGTTCATACACTCATTTATATACATATGTACTAATACAAACATGACTCCTTAAAATTATATGTAATTTTTGCTCTTTTGAAGACATGGCTCATTTCAAACTTAAATGGTTGTGTGTGTGTGTGTGTGTGTGTGTGTGTGTGTGTGTGTATATATATATATATATATAGAGAGAGAGAGAGAGAGAGTTATGTATTTAACTTACTCGAATTCCCGGGACATTTTATTATCTGGAATCCTTCTACCCTGAAAAGTCAACATGCAATACCTCAATAAATCATCTGAACATCAAGGTAGACCCCATTATACTCTGGTAGAATCATAGAAAGAACCTCAAGGACACAGTTCTAAAGCATAGCGAGCTTCAAAGAAACCATACTATGACAAAATTCTTCCAGATAGAATGCCACTGAAGATCATAGCACCAAACCACTTATTGGATACAAATCTAAGGCAACAAAGACAAGACAACAAAGTCAACAAGCATGGTCAGGGTCAGGTGGAAACATGTACTTTAAGTGAGCTAGGTCAAAACCCAAATACCCAACAGTCAAGTACATAAAAATATTATTCATATTAAACATTCATTATTCAGGGGAAACCAGAATGGTGGGTCTGTACGATTCGGGGTGAATATTTTCCATTTTGATAATCATTTGTATATATTCTTAATATCTAACTTGATTATTCACAACTCCTTCCAATACTATAAAATAATCGGGTTTTTTTTAACTTAACTCCCACACCTTGCTTATCTCTTTGACACGGGGGTTATCTCAAAATATTGCATATGAATAGGTGGTTAAGTAAAAAAAATTATTTGACTTTGCCCTTTGTTTTAATGCCAAATTAGACTTAACCCCTTATGTTGATAGCAAAGTCCAAAAATTATGAAAACAAAGGGTTAAGTCAAATTATACGTTAAAAATCCAGGGTTAAGTTAAAATGACTCAAAATATAACCACTTCTAATCACAAACAAAACTCAAAATTAAAAACAATATCATGAGAGATAAAAAAGATAAGATAGTTTATTTCCAATCATGTGTGTGCACACACCATAATTAGCAGAGCAATTTTCAAGATTGATGTTCAAGACTTCTTGAAGAATATCAATACATATAGTTATTTGGCTCAAGTATCAAAAGGAACTTTACAGAAGAAACATCAGAATTATACTTTTAACACTGTTTAGCAATATGAGAACCTAAAAATCGCTGTAGAGTCGGTGGTAATCCCTGCAAGAGAATTCTAATAACCAAGATCTTAGCCCTGAAATAGCCAAAAAATTAGTAGGCGGATCATTTTCAATAAACATCTCAGGCAACATCTCCACTAGTCAGATTGAATGAGATGGTGCATAAATCTACATGTCTGATCCGAAGAATCCCAATTTAACGTTCACAAAGTTAAAGACAGTATATGATCTGTGTAGATTTGGAGTTAAACCAGGGCATGGTAAGCACTTAGCTGAAGTTGCAGATATGGAAGACATTAACTAGGTGAGAGTATGATCAATTTGACTTAGCAGTAAAACAATACTCAACACAATCTGCAAAACCGACACAAACCTAGCAGATTTGGGTTTAACCTAACAGGTCCAGGTTTTTGGTAGGCACAACAGTAGACATGCAAAAAAATGGGTAACAGGTTAGAACGCGGTGTGCCGTAGATCAAGATCTTTTTAATACTATAAGTCCGTGCTTACGAGTCATGAAATCCATCAAACCAACAAGTTGTGTTGTCTACATGTCTGTCCGCTGCTGCTACGCAATGCAACATTGTTGGTTCATTTTATTATAAAAATTAACTATACAAAATCTTCGCACCAAGTATATTGGAGAGGTGGCCCATAAAGTTATAAAACTATGATGTGAATCAAGAATGCGGAAGCGTTACTATTACACTAAACACCAACTACACTACACTACACCAACTAAATACACCAAATAAAACTAAACTAAGAAAAAGAAATTATTTCTCTCTATATATTCTTTTGTCAATATTCAAGTCTAATTACAAATGAAGGCAAGGGCCTATTTATAGGAGAGATTAGCTTGTTAACCAAGCTAAGATTCAAAAAGACTAAAAAGAGCAACTATTGACTAACATTGACTAATTAGCCCCAAACATATTTGGAAACTAATTAAACACTAAAAATAAAAGAAAATGATAATAATATCCTAAACTTAAAAAAAAAAAAGGATAGTCTTTTCCCGGGAGCACAACCACGCGCCACGTGTCATCCATATACATCATTCTCCCCGTCTTCGAAAAAGCTCATCCTCGATCGTGTAGGGTGACGCATAAATGCCACATGATATGAACCAATAAAAGCTTTGGACCTCAATAAAAATCAACAAAAAGTGGGCAGCCCAACTGAAATTAGCCCCATGTGTATGAACCTCATCAATAATGGGTCTAAAAAACCCAAATTCCGGCGAAGTCCCTCTTCGAAATCCGAGCAACCAAAAACTGACGACCATATCCGCCTTTTCGACACCACAAGCACATGGTTGTTACTTGGTGTGGTGGATCCTTGAATCTGACCGGGCAGTAACTCCGGCGACCGCACCTTTGCTAGTACGATGGCGAAACAAGTGGACCGAAGACGGCGACATTCCGGAAAACCGGACCCAAAATGGCAAATAGTCAGGAAAATGGATCCCCACGTGGGACGCATTTTTTCATGGAAGTCATATGTTGTGTCATAAATAGGCCATAAGACCAATTTTGACCGGATTTGAGGTCAAATAGGGGGTGGGGATTAGATCAGAGTAAGGAAGCACATTTTTATCGATTTTGATTGTGGTTGGGCATTAATGAGGGGAAAAAAGGAAAATGGGGTAAAAAGGAGGGGTGGGGCTGTTTTGGGGCTAAAAAGGGAAAGGGTTTAGGGTTTGGGAAAAAAATTGAAGACAGAGATTCATGTAGACATGGTGGTGATTATGTGGCGGTAGGAGATGGAGGTGGAGGAAGATGATGGTGGAGGGTGGGGGTGGAGGAGGCTAAAAAGGTTGGTATCCCCCCTTTTAGAGGTGATGTAATTTAAGGTTTTCATCCCCCCGATTCCCATTTGGACATTTATCAATCCACCTGATTGAAGGGTTGCCCGAGTTGGAATCACAACTCGATACCCACTTCACGCGCCACGACAAACACCAAGAACAAACGCAGCACACCACCAAGAACAAACGCAACTCTGATACCAATTGATGTGAATCAAGAATGCAGAAGCGTTACTATTACACTAAACACCAACTACACTACACTACACTACACCAACTAAATACACAAAATAAAACTAAACTAAGAAAAAGAAATTCTTTCTCTCTATATATTCTTTTGTCAATATTCAAGTCTAATTACAAATGACGGCCAAGGGCCTATTTATAGGAGAGATTAGCTTGTTAACCAAGTTAAGATTCAAAAAGACTAAAAAGAGCAACTATTGACTAACATTGACTAATTAGCCCCAAACATATTTGGAAACTAATTAAACACTAAAAATAAAAGAAAATGATAATAATATCCAAAACTAAAAATAAAAATAAAAATAAAAAGGATAATCTTTTCCCGGGAGCACAACCACGCGCCACATGACATTCATATACATCAAACTAAGCCTTAGTTCAAAATATTGATAGCACAATACAACCATTAGTATTTGACACAACTACAAATTTCCCTAAAGGTGAGTTTGATTGCCACTATTTTTCATGGGAAATGCTTTTTCTTCCACCCATTATTCAGCTTTTCCACTGTTTGGTTACAAACATTTCCATGGAGCCTATTACATTCTTTTCCTAAAAAATGAGGAAACTGAATCTTTGCTCCCCCAAAAGAATCGGCTTCCAAGGAAAAAAATTCAACCAACAATCTCTCTCTCTCTCTCTCTCTCTCTCTCTCTATATATATATATATATATATACACACACACACACACACACACACATATCCCCCTCTTTCATAGAAGACACGATAATTGTATTTTGAGTGGATCACTCACCCCATCAAGTTAACTCAAAGATAACTTTGAGTTCACGAAAAATCTGTATATTTGACCTAGACTGTGCAAGTAGATCATCGATGTAGCCAACGGATTCTTCACACACCACCGTTGTCTCATTCTCTCTCCAAGACATTTGTTTCACTGCCACGTTGGAGAACCCCACCTTTCTTGTCGATTTGTTGGTCACCATCTTGGGCAATGATGGATTGTGTGAAAGAACACAAACTTTGTCGCTATTGACAACGCATTGTCCTCATCTCCAGCAATATACACTGGAACAATAATACCTTGTCCTCATGTCCCATCAATATACACCCCAACAAAGTTATAACTAAATCTATATTATGTACCTATATACCGTACTACAAAGACATAATTGTCAAATCGTGAATCAATAACCTACGAATAGTGAATCACGGATCAATAATTGAATCATAAGATTTGTCACAAAGGGAAAAAATGGTAGTAATTAATATATTAACACCATACTAAACAAAATACATTTAATTACAAATATATTATAACCCCATAAAACAAGTATGCCTTTAAGCTAAAAGAAAAATATGGGTTCAAATGTTCAATTCAAAATGTGATCGCATTTTCATAAGACAACACAAATATATTATTTTATAAAACATAACTACTCTATTCATCAATCATCACAAGTTCATATTAACTAGCTTATATACTTGTAAATAAGGAGTAAGAGAATATTGATCCCGTAAATAGAATATTTGTTTATAATTATATTAGATATGATGTTATTTAATTTGGAAAATATAAGCACTTATTTGATTAATAGAAATTAAAAGAAAAACAAATCAAATTTTGTGATGTTGTGGTTATAATATTATATTGAACCGATGAATCATTTTTTTAAGATTAGATAAAAATTCATTCTAGAGGATGAAATCTATAATAAATATTGAATGGCAATCAATTTTAGAGATTAAGACCATGTTACTTCAGATTTAATTTGCATTGCAATCCCTTCTAAAGGACTGGATCGAATATTTATTGAATTCCTCATAATTAGTTTCCATGGCATATACAGATCATCATCATCATCCTTGCCTTTATCCCATCACATGAAGTCGGCCACATGAATTTTTCTTTTCCATTCTAATCAATTATAAGCAATATTATCATTCAAATTTAATTCCTTAAGATCTCTTCTTATAATTTCTTCCAAAGATAGCTTAGGACGACCCCTTTATCTTTTACCCTCTATTTCCAATACTCTTCTCCTCGTTATAGGTGCATCTACTAGTCTACGCAACACATGTCCGTACAATCTAAGTCCATTTTCTCTAAATTTCTCACTAATGGAAGCTACTCCTAACTTTCTCTCTCACATAATGATTTTTAATCTTTTCATTTCTAGTAATTCCTATCATCCATCGAAGTATATTCATCTCACTAATATGGATACTTTGCTCATGTTTTTTCTTTAAAGCCCAACACTCCGCTCCATACTATAACACCCCGTATTTCTAAGCATTTATTTTTAAATTGATTCAGGTATTTTTAAAATTACACGTGTACCGTAATTTTATTGAATTAATTATGATGTGTGAATTAAAAATATTAATCAAGAGAGAGAGTGGTTAATATTTGTGGAATAAGATCACTAAGTGAATAGTAAATAATTATTTTATGTCTTAGCGAACGATAGTGACGTGACAGCATTATATATCCCAACCGGAAGTCCTGGGTAGACTAATTGGGATCGGGATAGGACTTTATTGTAGAGTGACTCAGATGGCGATTTCAAGATCACCGTTGATTCAAAATGGGTCGAGATAGTCGGAATAGTGTACCCGAGGGTTGTAATTGGATTCCAGAGCATTTTTAGTCATAACCGAGCCCACACGAGAGTGTTCGAATAACTTGGGCTCTCAAACCCTAAGAATCAAAGGAGAAGAAAGGAGAAGCCCTTGGAGAGGAAGAAAAGAGAGTTCTTAGAGGTGCAACATCTCTTTCTTCAAAGTTGTTAACGGAATCGTGATCGGAAGAAATGGAGGAACACTTTTATCACTTACAAAACAAAATCAAACCTATTGATTAAGGCAAGTGTTTATCTTGATTTTATGAGTTATAATACCCATGTTATGTAGGGTTTCAAATAATTGAATTAAATGATGTTCTTGAGGTGTAGAGATATAGATTTCATGAAATGGAATAGGATTTGCATGTAAAATGAATCCATATATCGGTAGAGGACAAGAAATCAGAAGTTATATGACAATCACCGTGAAAGAAATCTGGGTTTTGAGGAACATCTGTGAAAAAAAACATGAAAACTAGAATTCTTATAAATATTGAGTTTTGATCTGTCCTTGAGCTGATTTCTGGAAGATTTATTGTGTTAATGATGATAAAAATGATCCCAATACATATGAATGATGATTATTAATGTTAGTTGGAAGTTTTGGAACCTTGCATGAAGATTTTGAAAATATGATAATGGTGAAAAACGTAACTGCGTAGAGGAAGAAGAAAACTGCTACTTTTCAAATCGATTCGGCCCAAAGGCGAATCGGTTCGGTAGGCGAATGAGTTCGGCCCCTTGGGCGAATCAATTCGATTTGCCCAAAATTGTGAAATTTTCCCGTTTTAAGTCCTGAATTTGTGAATAATTTATGGGAAGATTGTTAGGGTATTCCTAAACCATAGTGATGGCCATAATGAATTTCAATAGGCCTATGAGATCATTTAGGCTTAGCCAAAATGGGAGAATTAAGGCTAGAATCCATCGGGCGTAATATGGAAATTAATCAAATTCGCGAGAATAGAACGGGTCACGGAGAGATAAGCGAACCTATGCTTTTGACCAGTAGGGAGTGAACGGACTAGCTACTGATATTTAATAAGGGGTAACTAGGGCCCTTAGAGTAGTGAGTGATACTCGAGAATATAAAATCAAAGGTTATTTTTGTAATTGTTTGTACGTTGAGTATACGAGAGATATATGCTACGTACGGACTTATATGATGGGTTGTGCGTCTACCTACTGAATAATATGCATATATAGGTTGTGTGAATATCTATGGTTGTGATTTAATTATGTATGTGAACATACATGCTATCCAGAGGTTTCCGCGCAGAGGGCGATCCCACCTTGACGATTCCTGTGAGGTCTGGATGTGTGCCCCAAAACATGGAACTTAGGGCGGCTCACTATGTGTCGTGTATTAATGAGACCGGCGTGTCGTTTGGGTTCGTTAGGTATGTGCGTATCCCAAAAACTTATAACCATGTTCGCCTCCAGTATGTGAGTTAATTGATTTTGGGTTCGAGTAGACATGCCGAACCAATAGTCCTTGATTTGGTACGAGAGGTACGTGGACTTGATAGTAGAGTACGCCAGCATCACGAGGGGCCATTCCGAGGATGCTATAGTTGTATATATTATATGTGTGTTAAATAAATATACAAGTGAGATATATCTACTTATGTGTGATAGTAGAACTGATAGATTGTGTATATCTAAAAGTACTTAAGTGGAGAAAATTAATTGACTCAATAATAATACGTGAATAAAAATTGATTATTGAGACCGTGGTAGCGTGTCGTATGGATAATACGAGTGAGCTAGACTTGTTGAGTTTATTTACATACGTTATCTAGTTGGGATGGGTAGCATAGCTAAATAGGGTACCTTAGGCGTGCACATTAGTTGAGTACGTGCAAAATATTTTCAAACTATTTTCTTGGGCTCTGACCTGTGTCAAAATATTTTCAAAACCTTTTAGGTGCCCAGCCACAGGGACACCAAGGTTAATGATTCTATCCAGGGATGTGTACCTGCAGCACTTGTGGAGTTTGCAGGAGTTGCTTTATACGCTTCAGCTTATTCATTCTAGATATGACTTCTCTCAGTATTTCATTTGGGCGTGTTGCCCCTCAGACTATTTAGTTTTTCAGTTTATTTATCAGACTGTATTCAGGTTCAGTTATTTATTTCAGGTTGTAGTTGGATTATTTATTTTGGGAACCGATGGTTTATTCAATCTTATTTATTTATGTATCTGCTGTGTAATTATTCAGATTATTATTGTGTGGATGGTGCGGTTAAATTTATTTATTTCAACATGTTATAATAATGAAAGATAAAATTTGGCATCTGCTTATTTTAACTTAGGTGGTTAGTAATTAAAAAGTTTTTCCATAATGATGCTAAGAATGGACCATATGAGATTCCTGGTTATGTTGATAAAGGACTGATCAACTGTGATTAAAATAGGTGAGGTGTCACACATATAGGGTCATTGGCCTAACAACTATTTTATAAAAATTTCCTGTTAATTTTTTAGTTATCTTCTTATCGCATAACACTCCACTCGCTTTTCTCCATTTCATCCAACCAATCACTATTCTACTCGTAACATCCACATTAATATCCCAATTACTCTATATCAGTTAACTTAAATAACGAAATTTATTAGTTTGATTTATCACTTGTCTTCAATCTTTAACATTATGCGATCAGACACCTCGTTATAAAATTCACATTCCATATATTCCATTTTATTTCTACTGATTTTCAGTCCCTTGGCCTCTAAGGCATTTCTCCAAGTATCTACCATTACTAAGGTCTCTTTTAAAGTGTCTATTAAAACTATATTGTCTACAAACAGCATACACCATGGGACATCTTCTTGCATGTCTTTAGTAATCTCATCTAATACTACACAAAATAAGAAAGGTCTTGAAGCTGATCCTTGACGTAAACCCACTTTAATCGAAAAATCATTTGTTTTGCCACAAATAATTCTTACTCTAGTCTTGGTATTATCATAAATATCTTCAATAACTTTAATATAACCATGGCATATACAGATGACAGCTTCAAATTCTAAAATAGACTAAGGTAATTAAGTGGGATTCTAAATTCGGTAGAGAGAACCATGGGATTCACTATGAAAATTTCCATCAAACATATAAGGCTCCGAATTGTATTATGTCAAGACTTGTATAATAAATTGTAAGAGTTTGACAATTATGTTAAATGAGGGATTTGTGATGTATATATTTTACTTGAAAGAGATAAATGGGTAATTGCACATATGTTGAATTACATGAAATAGTAAAAAATTAAAAAATTCAATTATAATGTTGTAATCTTATCAGACATGAAAAATGATTAATCAAACAACAAAAGGTGGAAAATACAAGATTCCCCACCCACCCCCAAAAAAACATTGCAATCAAAAAAATGTAAATGACGTTTTGCAGGTAGAATATAAATATGGAATTACGTTCCAAGAAAACCTTTTACACCCATTTTCTATTTTTGCAATGAACATAACCTATATATACTCACTTTCTATTGCAATCAGCTCGTGATGATAAGCCAACCGTCCAAATTTTCCATTCTAGCTGGCCAGATGCAGCAGTCAAAAATGCGTAACAAGGCCATCCTGTTACGAGGAATAGCGGCCGGGGGGGGGGGGGGGGGGGGGGGGGGGGGGGGCGGCGGCGGTTAATGTATTACTGAAATCCAACTAAGTTCACTGAAAGTATCAAAGATGGAAACATAAGGCAAGTGTATACCAATTTCAGCGTTGAATCCACTAAGAGCAAGACTACTAATGCATGCTATTCCAAACCCGCTTACCCATTCTTTTGAAACCTCAAGGCTGTAGATTTAACACCCACTTTCAAATCATCTTCTTTATCCTGGATGCATAATAATTAAAACAGATTAAGTATGGTTCAAACTATCATCATTCATTCTCTCCAATAGTACCTCTTACAAAAGCTTTCATTAGTAAATTACTTGTAATATTTCTTTTATCAATATGTTACTTGCAATATTGCTCGCCCCTCAGCTGTGAATATCTTTCACACTCTGCCATTATTGCATTCTCTAAGACTTCAAGTGGAGCACTTTAAAAAGTCAATATTAATTTAAAAAGTAAATACTTTTTTTTAATAAATCAGTCTTTTCTAATAAATTGATCTGTAGTATCTAAAAACAAAGAAATACATTTTTAATTTATTGTATCCAAAATCAATTTTTAATAAATTTTTCGCCACTCAGGTCGGGATAGAGGAACAAAATATTAGGTGATGTATTGCAATATCACTCTATATTTTAAACAGCGAGTAGAACTATTTAAAGAACTATAGTCACTGTACAGTTCATGGGACCATGCAGAATACTCTGGCAGGATTAATGTTCACACTATATCTTTTAATATTAGGAGCTTATTGTCTTGTACTGGAGAGTAATTACCATTCAGACACTAAAACAACTATTAAATATTTAAGCATTCAACCCGAAACGAGCTGACAACGTGCAAGGCTTAATTTCTTGATATGTGATATTATATTCTCTACATGCCCCCTCATGCAACGTACAGTTCGTGGGACCCTTCAGAGAATCGTAGCAAGATTAATGTCTACACATCACTGTATCTTTTAACTAGGAGTGCATTGTCCTGTACTGTAGCATAAATACTGTTTATACAATACTAATTTTAAATATTTGAGCATCCAACCTAAAGTCAACTGGCAATGGCTGGAGACGCCAAAAGATCGTATATACAGTACATGGCTTTAATTACCCAATAAGGGATATTATATTTCAACATGCCCCTCACGTGTGGCGTGACTTAAGATAAACATTTGGACAATTATGTTGGGTGAGATGGAGTACTTGGGCCATTAGGTCATGCTGTGGTCTACTTAGATAACTTCGGTCATGTGGGGGTTGTGCCACAATCATGGAATGATTTTCTTTCGATATAATGGGGGTGATGGGAGACAAAAGTAAGTTTCAATGCTTGAACAGATGTGCGATTTTGGCTTTAGCATGGAGTGTTTGGTTGGAAAGAAACTCCAGAATCTCAAAAACAGAGAGGTGGCTAAGGAGGAACTTTGGGAAAGTGTAATGTTCAGTGCATCTATGTGGATATCTACGAGTAATAGCTTCCAAAGCATGGAGGTTTTGCTATTGATGCATCACTGGAATAATTCCATCTTATAATTCAAAAGTCTTCTCGTTCTGTTTTCTACTTTGGGATTGTAATATCGAGGCCTCAAGAGTGTTTTCTGTGAATGTTTTGGTTCTTCCATTTTTTCTGTCCCACTTGATATATATTTGGTTGTGGGCGACTCCTAGTCCTCTACGCTGTTTATTTCCTATTTCTCTTGTATTGTTAATAAATAAAAGTCAGTTTCGGATGGAAAAATTGATGAATACAGGATCGAATGTGTCATCTCAACTGAAAGGGCCATTAGGCCGTGATATAGTCTACTTTAATACAATGTTCTAAAAGGCGCGATGCGTGATCGATGCGTAGAGGTCAAGCATCAAGCATTAGGAGCATAGGCGCGCATATGCGAAGCATATGCGTGAAAAGGCGTTTTGCCTTTTTTTAATATTTTTTTAATTATACCCAGACTTATAAAATAATAAAAGCAGAAATATAATCATAACTTACATAAAAAAAAATAATCATAAACATTGAATCAAAATTACGAATAAAATAAAACATACCTGTTATGCATATACACTGCATAACTTTATTAATTGTTAACATTTATATTTTATACACTGCATAAGGGGTATACATTTATTACATTAACTTTTAACATTTATTACATTAACTTTTAACATTTATTAACTGCATAACATACACTGCATACAGACTGCATAACTGAGGAGCATATACACTGCATAACATTTATACATCAACTGAGGAGCAAAAAATTATGCAGTGTATATGCATAACATTTATAGACTGCATATACAGTGCATAACATTTAACAAGACAACATTTAACTGTATAAGCATTAACTGTTAACAAAAAATAAGAAAGAAATGTATTCGGGTAAAAGAAATAAGAAATAAATAAATAAGAAATCAACATTTCGGGTTGTTTTCGGCCAGAGTATAAGAAAGAAAAAAGAAATAAGAAAACTTACTTGTTTTCAGCCGGAAGGAAATCAGAGGCCTGAGGTTTCTTGGGTTCTAGGGTTTTTCGGCTGGAGGTTTTAGGTTTTTCGGCCGGAGGTGTCTTTTTCTTGGGTTCTAGGGTTTCGGCCAAGGTTTTGGGGGTAGCAGCGAAGAGATCGAGTCTTTATTTAGTAGCCTTTTGTTGTGGTTTGTTTTTTTGATTGAAGTTTTTAGTTTTTAAGTTTGTTAAAACAGACCGGGGCACTCTTTTTTTGAAGGTTTTTGATTTTTTTTTATCGGGGCACTCATTTTTTTTTTAATATAACTGTTTACTTTACTCAACTTAATTAATGAGAAGAACAAAAAAAATTAAAAAAAAAGAAGGTAAAACGACGTCGTTTTGATTTTAAAAAAAATGCATTATGCGCGCATTGCACGCATATGCGCGCCTCAAGCCTGTTGACCGCCTTAAAAAGCGTTGACCCCGCATTTTCCCGCGCATACCCCAAATGCGCTGCGTTTCTAAAAGGCATTACGCATATGCGCGCATTTGCGCCGCATATGCGCTCCTTTTAGAACACTGCTTTAATACCATGTTAAATTGATGTAAACAGGATCAGGTGTTCCACTTCCCATCATGTGGTATTAGAGCGGGGTCATAGGTTCAAGTCACAGTTCAAGTGGGGGAGAAGAATACAGGATGAATGGATCAAGACTCACTGAGCTAAAGTGCCATAAAAGATGTGGTTTCCCGTCAGTTGATATGACACACTTGGTCCTGTTTACACCAAATGGTGGTTTTCAGTTGAGATGAACATCACAAATATTTGAGCATAACCCAAAACCAATTGGCAATGGGTCAAGGCCCCAAGATGATATATATTAAGTGCAGGGTTCTAATGTCCTGATAAGGGATAGAATATTCTCAATAATAACTTTTTATAATTAGAGTTTATTGTCTTTTCCTACTTTTATCACACGAGTTATTTTGTATAGCCAACATTTATGTTATTTTATATGATGGCTGAATTTTATTCTACTAAGGTAGCCTGTTAGTATTCTTTTCTTATAAATAATAAAAACAATATCTGTTGGTTATTATGATCTCTTGGGAACAAGGAATTTCGGTTGGTCCAACACCTTCTTCAAAATTTCCTTTGTTTTCTCGTATTCAACATTGATCAAAGAACAGATCTGCTCTCTTGAGCTTGCCAACTGCTGCTCTGGGAATTTTCAACTCCCAAAAATGCTCAAAGGGTAAGGTACTTAATTGCATTGCATGAATTTACGAAGAAGTAGCAAAGCATGCAAGTGTATAGGTTTCAGTTTTTCCTCTTCTTTTTTTCTCTTCCAGTTTTTTCCTTTCCTTTTCTTTCTTCCTTTCTTTCTTTCTTTTTCATCTTCTCTACTTTTTTTTTTTGGCCAGAAAGTGGCTACAAAAAACAAAGGATAAATGCTTGTACCTGATGTATATATATTGTATCATACACAAGCGTCAACACACTCCAGAAAGGTAAAATGGGAACACAACAGCAGGATCAAGACTTCCTCTAACTGCAGCCCATCCTAATAAAGCTCCCCAGTTAAAGGTTAATCCAAGATAGGCTTGAGGCTGCACGAACATAGTTGTATTTGTAATATATACATCAGTCAATTGTCATAGAGCTATTCATCATATTAAGAAACACATTTTGAGGAAACAGAATTCAGATACAACGCCATGAGAGGATAGGAGAAGACCAGTAGCAAGGATGAAGCGCCCAAAATGCGGCTGTAAAAAGGTATAATTTCAATCAAGTACAAAGAGGCATAATATAATCACCTATAATTGATTTAGTCAGAAACACAAATTAAAAGTCACAACAAGTGCGCACATACATATAAGATTGAACAATTACAGTTATGATTCTTGCTTTTATCAATGTTTCTGTTGTTTGGTTATTGTTCTTATTATCAATCTTCAGATTTCTCTCTCCTCTTCTTAGTAAAGGTAATGTGTTTACATTGAGAAGATTATTGATCAGAATTTAGAACTGCCACATGAGGCGACTTCAAGGATAATCAAAGCAAAGATAAAAACAACACAAACCTATAGTTATTCAGTTGAAGGAGGATCCCAAGACCCAAAAGCAATTGAAACCAAGAAAGCAAAGCCCTTGAAATGGTGTCAAAACACCACTGGCAACTGGTCTCAACCTTGTGCGTTCTACCTGCACCATATAAAATTCAAAATTAATCCTGCATGGGAGGTTGGGGTGAGGGGGATGCGAAAATATAATTATACAGGAGTTGAAAGGCAAATCATCTTTAGATGACAACTATTAAATCATCTTAGATGAAAACAGATTTTTAAAAAAAATCACTTATATAATCCTTCATCTTGTTTTATTTTCTCTAGGAATCAATTGCAAATAATTAAACCCCCGGCTTTCCAGTGTTCTTGTTTATTCAATCATATTATCTTGGAATGCCATAAGAATTGAAATCACACAATTATCAGTGGTCTAAACTCTCGAAGTTGTACCTGATGATGACTGACTAAGGTCGAGTAACTCTATTATAAAATACATATCAACTTCTTAAATACATCAAATCTTAACATAGTGGAAGGCTGATAAGAAGCATATGACTGAAGCGCTTTGAGCATTCTATGAAATATATTTTTTTTTAATGTACGGAATCTAATGTAAATAAATTTATATTTCATTCTTCAATAGAAATTATCTTGATGGAAATGGACCCTATTCTAGGGTTATTTTTGTCATTTCTATTTTCTTTTGTATTTTTCTTTTATTTGTTATTTCATTTTGTTTTGTTGTTTATTTGTAAGTTGGGACGTAGGTGAGCACAAATGGTATTAGGCTTATTTGTAAAGTGGGAGTCCCACATTGGTTAGAGAGACATTTAGTGCTCCCCTTCCCCACTTATAAATAGGCCCCTTGAATTCCTCATTTGGGACACTCCCCCATTTTGAAATATAAGAAATCATTTGATTCTCTCTCTAAAATTAGGGTTTGGTTTATTTTCTTGGCCATTGACGTGTAGTTTACGTCAAATTGGTATCAGAGCGGGTGTCGCTCCACATTGGTGTTGGTGTATCGGTGTATTTTTTTTTTATCAAAATCATACACTACATTTCAAATGGCTCCAGAGATGGCGCACATTCATGAGAGGTTAGCTTTTCTCTCCCAAATCTCCCAAAAACTAGCTACCCCTTTCACCCTACGCCTAAAAGCCGCCGCCCTTGCCGCCGAGTACCAAACCCTAGGGTGGCGCACCAACCAAATCCTCCTACCACCACAATCACCTTCCCAAACCCTAGTTTTCCCCTGCCCAAACCTCTCCCCTGCTGCCCCAAACAGTCCCACTCCCCCTACACCCCACCTCACAACCCTAAACCCTCCCCACCCAGGCCCCCCCAGCAGCCCCACCCCTGCCCCGCCCCCCTCCCCACTCACCGACCACTCCCCTGCCCTAAACCTACCCCATCACCCCTCCTTCAGCCCACCCCCCTGCTGGTCGACCCCCAAAACCCCTTCAAATAACCCCCACCCTTGTCGCCCTAACCCCACCTTCCCCCAAACCCCTAACCCTACCCACCCCGCTGCCCCAGCCCAAAAAGAGACCCCTACCGACGACTCCAACCCCAAAAAACCCCGCTGGCAGCCCCCTACCCCTACCCAGCCCTACCGAAACCCCCCTGACCTTTTTTTCACCACCCGATCAACCCCAACCCGCTCAGACACACTGCTGGCCAATTTTTCTCTCTCACACATGGTTTTTGACCCGGGAGAAATTTAGGTTTTGTTTGGATGATAGAAGAAAGAAGAGAGAAGAAGCAATAAAGAAGAAATTGCGGGATGGGCACCCTCAAGTTTCAGAAATTGCCTTTTTGCCCCCAATTTTTTGGTACCCTTTTTTTGAAATTTCTTCACGACTCCCCAATTTTTAAGCGCTCGAGGATGAGCTTGGTTTTAAGCGGGGGAGATTGATGTGAATCGAGGGCATTTTTGTCATTTTTAGGCAAATTATAGTTTTATTTTCTTTTTGTTGTTGTTTGGATCTTCTTGGAGCCATCGAAAGTAGTGTACGATTTTGAATACCTACACACCAATACACCACTTAGGGAACGACACCTCGCTCTGATACCAATTTGACGTAAACTACACGCCAAAAGGCTCCAAAAAACTACACACAAACTTTAAGAGAGAGAGAGTAATCTTTTCTTCCAAATATTGAGTGCCCCAAATGAGGAATACATGGGGTCTATTTATAAGTGGGGAAGGGGAGCACTAAATGGGTCTCTAACCAATGTGGGACTCCCACTTTACAAATAAGCCTAATACCCATTTGTGCTCACCTATGCCCAAACTTACAAATAAACAACAAAACAAAATTAATAAAAATAAAGAAAAATAACAAAAAGAAAATAAAACTATAATATGCCTAAAAATGACAAAAATGCCCTCGATTCACATCAATATTTGGCGTAAACTACACGCCAAAAGGCTCCAAAAAACTAAACACAAACTTTAAGAGAGAGAAAGTAATCTTTTCTTCCAAATATTGAGTCCCCAAATGAGGAATACAAGGGGTCAATTTATAAGTGGGGAAGGGGAGCACTAAATTGGTCTCTAACCAATGTGGGACTCCCACTTTACAAATAAGTCTAATACCCATTTGTGCTCACCTATGCCCAAACTTACAAACAAACAACAAAACAAGATTAATAAAAATAAAGAAACATAACAAAAAGAAAAAGAAAATAAAACTATAATATGCCTAAACCCTAACCCCACCCTCCCTACCCCCTGCCCAACCCACACCGCTGCCCAAACCCTAGATTCCCTCTTCCCCACCACCCCCGCCCCGCTGCCGACACCCCACCACCCCAAACCCTCGCTGCCACCCCCTCCACAACCCAAAAAAACTGCCCAAAACCCAGCTGTGCAGGTTGTGACCTACCCCCTGCTTACCCACCCCATTTCCGACCAATATCTGCACCCTACCGCTGCCGGAAAACCACCCTTAAACCCCCAAACTCCAGCCAACATTGGTCAGCCCCCGATTCAGTTCCTCCCACCCCTGATCTGCTCCAACACCCTTTCAAACCCATTTTTTTTTTACCCCAGGGCAGCCCGCCCCTAGGGTTTTACCCTATTTGTACTCAAAATCTGTTTGCGCCAACAAATCCAAGCCCAAATCCTTCTAAATGCTCCCAAATCATGGTTTTTGACCCGGGTGGAATTTTTAGGATTGTTTTGGAAGCGAAGAAGAAGAAATGAAGACCAAGATTTGAGGGATGTGCACTCCTCAAGTTTCAGAAATTAAGTTTTAGCCCCCACAAGTTTTTGGCACCAATTTTTTGGAATTTCCTCACAAATCCCCAAGTTTTTGAACGCTCAAGGACGAGCTTGGTCTTAAGAGAGGGAGAGTGATGGAAATGGACCCTATTCTAGGGTTATTTTTGTCCTTTCTATTTTCTTTTGTATTTTTCTTTTATTTGTTATGTCATTTTGTTTTGTTGTTTATTTGTAAGTTGGGACGTAGGTGAGCACAAATGGTATTAGGCTTATTTGTAAAGTGGGAGTCCCACATTGGTTAGAGAGACATTTAGTGCTCCCCTTCCCCACTTATAAATAGGCCCCTTGAATTCCTCATTTGGGACACTCCCCCATTTTGAAATATAAGAAATCATTTGATTCTCTCTCTAAAATTAGGGTTTGGTTTATTTTCTTGGCCATTGACGTGTAGTCAGGGGCGGACCCACCCCATCCCGAAGGGGTGCGGCCGCACCCATAAGAATTCCAAAAATTCCTGCTGAGTATGGTATAAAAAAAAGTTCTGGACCCATATGTAAGTTTTGAATATAAGGGATTAGCAGGAAATAAAGTTTTTGGGGCAAATATATAAATATAATAAAGTGAAAAGAACTTAAATGTAACCTAATCTATTCTCACCTCTCTTTCAGCCGCCCTTCCCTTCTCTGAGAGAAGTTCTCTCCTCTCCCTCTCCCCTCCTCTCCCTCCCCTTCTCTCATCTCCCCTGCCTGCCGCCGGCCCAGCCAAGCACAGCAGCAGGACTCCTCCTGCCGCCGCCCGCCACTGCCCCCCTGCCTGCGCCCGGGCTGCTCTCCTCAGTGGCGGCCCCTCTTCCTTCCTAAGTTCCTTTTTGGGTATGTTTTTATGATGTTCTGAAATTTTTAGTTATTAGTTAATTGTTTTTAGTTATTGTTGCTGAAAGTTTTGAGTATGCTTAAATTTTTAGTAGCCCCATTCCTTTTGAGTATGCTGAAATTTCTAGTTATTGAACTTATTGTTGCTGAAATTAGTTGTTATTTGTTGCTGAAATTTTTAGTTAATTGTTATTTGTTGCTGAAATTTTTAGAAATTGTTGCTGAAATTAGTTGTTAATTTTTAGTTAATTTTTAGTTGTTATTGTTGCTGAAATTAGTTATTTTTTTGAGTATGCTGAAATTAGTTGCAGAATTTTTTTTGTTATTGTTGCTATGGTGAAATTTTAGTTTAGTGGTTATTGAAATTTTAATTAGTTGTTAGTATGCTAAAAATAATTTGTCCCCAAAATTAGCATGCTGAAATTTTAATTTGTCCTCAAAATTAGTCGTTGTTGTTGAAGTTTGTATTAAACTTTAATTTTAATTAGTAGTTGTTAAAAAATGTTGATTTATTATGTAGGGGCAAAATATTAGTGAATATTAATCACAAGTTTTTAGGGGTTAAAAATTGCAAAATAAGTCAAACTAACCCAAAAAAATTCCCCTCGGAAGCTCCCGCCCCCGAACCCCTGGCATTTGTTAAAAAAATCCCGCACCCACTGTCCAAAAATCCTGGGTCCGCCACTGCGTGTAGTGTACGTCATATCTGGTTAACATTTATTCAAACAATTAACACACATTACCCAACTACACGAAGTACTTCAAGTGTGGCAAAACACTCTTCTATAAGTTGGGCACTAAATCAGAAGACGTAGGGAAATATAACACCAACTCTACAAAAACATATAATGACTCTTATCAAATATAAGAAAACTTTGGATAATAACTTACTTACTGATTGTTGTCGAGTCCACAGCCTTTATTTTAGGCTTCCAAACCCTATAATATATTTTTGGGAAATCAATAGGTACGATATCATACTATGGTTTTGGCAAGACATGGGTGGTCATTATAGAATCTAGAATGGTTGATTATTCCCACTTTTAGATAGAAAAGGCAACTTGCACACAAATGACAAGGACCATTGTATAATATTGTTATGATATTCACTAATATAATTGAAAAATATATTGATCAAATAATTCATATATTTCCATATTACAAGCAAAACCCTAAGTATTTTTTGTCCAAAAATAATGTTTGTTTTTGGATATTTTAACTATTTTTTGTTAATAACAAGTTTCGACTCTTCCAGCATATAGAAATGGTTTCACCAATATCCTTTCCCGAACGATCACAAATGCATAAAATATTTACCTACATATTAAGTTGCATCCAGATGGGAAAAAAGTGCATTTCCTTTGTATCAATATCTCTATCAAGGAGATCATTAACAGTACATCCAGCACCTCGTAAGAGCAAAGCTCCACAGCCAAACAACGTCAACATTTTAATATCAGGAAGGTTCCCTGGCGATGCTGCCAAGGTAATTGACCTAGAGCGACAAATAAGTGAGAGATGATACATTGAAGAGTATATAGTCCTATACTTTGTTGCCTTCTCAACATTCTTCAACTTAATTATTATGGAGTCCGTTGTCAAGGTTTAAATACAAAATCTGAACTCATAAGTCACAGAACGACTTTCAAAGAAAAAATATGTAATACCTAGTGAGCAGTTATAGATCATCACAGTAAGCACACAATAGAAATTATTTTAGCTTTTTTTTTTTTTTATAACTCAGGGTATCCAGACCACTAATCCCCAAAGGTGAGTTCAGGGTTTTATGTAATAGATTGTTACAAATAGATCTTATTGCTATTGCATGGGGACTGTTGATAGTTAATAACAGACTGTATCTAACTTTTAGGCTACTTTGAGAACACTAGGGGTTTGTTTTGTTAGTACCCTATTAGAGGTTTTATTTTTTTGTCTATAAAACTTGGACTCTGTTGTAAAGCAATGTATGATTTCATCCTCCCACATTACAGCTGTGTCATCTTGTATCAACGTCAAAGGCCATTCATGACTTTGTGAACTAGAAAGCCAAATTTGGATGAGATTAGATACCAATTAGAGTTGTTAGAGTGAAATTGACGTAAATAATGCCAAATGGGAGGAAGAAAAGATATTTCTCTCTATTCACAATCTCTCAAAATTAAGGAATGCCTCAAATGAGCCTACAAAGGGGTATTTAAAGGGTGAAGGTTGCTTGGCCACTAAGCTAAGTGCCTAATTACAATTGTGCCCCTAAGGCCAAATAACCTTCCTACCTCTAAATACAAAAAGAAAAGGAAAAATACAATGAATACTCAAAATAAAATAAATACTAAAAAGTACTAAAAATGATAAAATGCCGACTACATCCCTGATTCACATCTCTCCCCCCCCCCCCCCCCTGAAAGAGTTCGTCCTCGAACTCAGAGGGGAAAGCCGTCAGTATCACCATCAAGGATCGTAACAAGAGCCGGCTGAGCTGGTATCTCCGGTACCTCCTCAATGTAGTCAGGATCCCCAGAATCTAAGGGAGCTTGACGGCGAGGGAGAGAATAATCGGAGGCACATCACCCCGCAATTGTAGCATTTGAAGGTGACCGGATGAGCTGGAGCAGGAGGAGGGACCGTGGCAGCAGGAGGAACAGTGGTGAGTGGAGGCCCATTAGATGCAGAAGACACTGGTGCTGGAGTAGGTGTGGAGCGGCTACGCTGTGGAGGGGCAGTCGACTCAACCTTGGTGGCACTCTCCACCGCCTTGGCAAAGGAAGTGACCTCACACAAAGCAAGATCGCGCTGGATGTAGGCTTGAAGGCCATGAATGTAACAGCTAATGCGCTGCTCCTCACTCTCGGCACGGTGGGCACGAGTACATAAAAGCTGAAAGCGCTCGGTGTAGTCCACAACGGTGGAGTCCTGGCAAAGGGACTGAACTCGAAGAAATAAGTCGCGCTCATACGTGGCGGGAACGAAAGCGGACATCAGTCTGGATGGGGGAAAGACCCTCACTGGCACGGCGCTGCTCCAAGTCATTCCACCACATGCTAGCGTAGCCGTAAAACTTGGTTGCTGCTAGAAGAACACATCTACGACCCTTCAGCCGTTTATACTCAAAAATCCACTCCATGGCGGCAAGCCAATCAACAACGACATCAGGCTATAGGTGGCCATCGAACATGGAAACATCCACTCTGATATCACCATGTATACTCCGTGAAAGTAACTGTAGGGCCAACTGTGTGATGACATCACCACCCTGAAGAGCTAGGGTATCCTCATCAATATCATCATCGCCTGGCGGGGGCTCGGTAAGTAAGGCGCGCCGTGGGAGCCCCCGAGGCGGTGGATGAAGAGGGTTAGGAGGTGGGTGAACTGAGGCGGTAGGAGGGGTAGTGTGAGGTGGTAGAGTCTCGCGAGGTGGGGAAGGAGGTGGGGGGGGGAACCAAGGGCTCGCGGTAGGGGCACTGATTCATTTGGTGCCCTTTCTGGTGGCAAACAAAGCAATGGCGCTCAGAGATGGGAACATAGGAGGGCACCTTGGGGTTGAGAAAATCAAAGGGGGAAACATCCGTGCGCCAATCGGTAAGAGGGGGTGGCTCAAACTCAGGAGCGGAGTGGGGACGGGATGAAGGAGGGTCGGCATGGGGAGGGAAGGTAATCCATTCCCGTACACGCTCATGGGAATCAGCAGGTGCGGAGTGAAAGGAATGGGTATCCCATAGGGGTGGATGATGAGGGGCATGGAGCGAATGTCCAGGTGGGGGAAAGGTGTGTAAAATAGGTGGGGGCGGAAGCGTAGAAAAAGTGGAGTGGAGTGGGTGAGGGTGTGTGTTAGTGGGTGGGGCAGGGGGTAAGGGGGGTATATGGGGATGTTCAAGGTGTTTTGCGGGTGGTGACGAGGATAAATGGAGATATGGGGTAAAGAGTAGTCATCTTGGGCTGGGGTGGAATATGCGGGTGGATGTGGTGGCGGTGGAGGGGGAGGTATAAGGGGTGGTGGTGAATATTGGTGGGCAAAATTATTGGGAGTGAGGGAAGATGAAAATTCTAGGGTTTGGGGTGCAAGATTGGGGCTAAATGGCATATGGTTTGTTACATTGGGATGTATTTGAGGCGGATTTGATTTATTTGTGAGCCGAATGTCACGGATCAATTCGGCAATTGTAGGAGAGTAGGTTCCAATCATGGGTGGTACCGTTTGGACACATAAAGGGGTAGGATTTACCGGAAGAGCGTCGGCATGGCCCGGGGATATCGGACGACCATCGGTAGGTGAGTCAAACCCTCGGTAGTGGCGGACTAGGGCAGAATAAGTTGTCAGGGCCGCTGGTGACTGGATTTGGGCAGTTTGGCCCTGAATTTGGATCGTCCTGCTTCGTAAAGAGTACCCAGTGACCGAAACTTGATTGTCAGTCTGTTGGGGTTGGTTTCGGGATGAATCGGGCCGGGTTTGAGGCCGGGTTTGGCCAGGGTGTTGTTCTGGTAGTTGGTTAGGCAACTCCTGTGGTCCGATCTGGTTTTGGATCGTGTTAGGGTCGTTTCGGGTTGAACGAAGGTGGGGTTGGGTTCCGAAAGCAGGGGCGATGGGTTTAGGAGCGGGTTGGGCAGTGTTGGATCTGGGGCAACGGCAGGATTGATCGAGGGTAGGGGAGGGGTTTTAGGGTCTACCTAAGTATTTTTTTTGAGTTTTTTTGTTTTTTCGGCAGGTGGGGGTGGGGGTGCAGCGGTTATTTGGGTGGTGGTGTCTATTGGGATGAGTATGGGATTAGGGTTTGATGAGCTAGGACTTTTTTGGGGTAAAAGTGTAGAATGGATTAATCCTGGAAAACTAGGGTTAGGGTTTTGAGATATCACCGGTGCGGTGTGAGGGCGGTCCGTGGCGGTTGCCGGCGAAGAACTACGGGCGTCCATCGCATCAACTCGAGTCGTCAATCGGTTGAGGGCCTCCAAAATTTGGTTGAAAGGGTTTGCGTCGGAGGAGTTTATCCTTTCTTGAACCCACCGTGGCGTTGTCTACGCGTTTTTGTTTTACCAATTGACGTAAATAACGCCAAATGGGAGC
This sequence comes from Sambucus nigra, assembly GCA_949130495.1. Taxonomy (NCBI): domain Eukaryota; kingdom Viridiplantae; phylum Streptophyta; class Magnoliopsida; order Dipsacales; family Adoxaceae; genus Sambucus; species Sambucus nigra. Next base: position 581,103,214 of record OX422211.1, on the reverse strand, counting down.
AAGAAAAGATATTTCTCTCTATTAACAATCTCTAAAAATTAAGGAATGCCTCAAATGAGCCTACAAAGGGGTATTTAAAGGGGGGAGGTTGCTTGGCCACCAAGCTAAGTGCCTAATTACGATTGTGCCCCTAAGGCCAAATAACCTTCCTACCTCTAAATACAAAAAGAAAAGGAAAAATACAATGAATGCTCAAAATAAAAGAAATACTAAAAAGTACTAAAAAATGATAAAATGCCGACTACGTTCCTGATTCACATCAGAAATTTGGATATCTTATGAGCACAAGCAAAACTAAAGTTCATGTGGAGATTCAAAAAGTAGCCATGAAACTTGGACATGGAAAATATGTGGAATGTGTTAACGTTAGTTTTTCAAAATCTTCTTTTGCAGTTGTTGTAGATTGGAATGTGAGTCATATGTTTGATGAAAGTCCTACGAGTGATTGCGTAGGCATTCTTGGTCAGCCCACATATATTGACAATACTTCCCAAGTGTTCGATACATGCGTAGAGATATCAATCCCTAATCTCAAAAATGAAAAGAAAAAAGTGATGAGAGACTGAATTTTAATATCATTGATAATCGTTACTTGGTAGGACATCCTACAAAGAACTTTTTTTGTACAATTCAAAATATAAGTTTCGATTTATATGACTAGGTTTAATCGAGAGTGAAGCACTTCACCGATATGTAAAATTGCAATGATGGGTTTGCTGGACATGTGAGGATCGTGATGCATATTTCGTCTGTCTATGATGAGAAAGTCTTAAGTCGAGGTTTGTAGTTTTATCAGCCAATTAGGTTATTGTAAGCAATTCTAATTCAGTTAAAAGAAGAAAGAAATGACGGAGAGGACCACTGGAGAATTTAATAGTTTGGAAAGTGAAACTCGAGGAAGAGTTTCATCCTAGGAAACATTGACACAAATAATTTTGCCTACATCAGCTTCAATAGGAAATAAATTTCTTCTAGCAAATATTTATTTCTAGTGAGAAGATCAGTGTCCTTAAATACATAAACGTGACACATGGTTCAAAAACTCATGCTTAGGAAACAATGGCGTATGCACGTCGACTTTCTCCAATTGTACACAAATTATATAGTGCTAGAGGCTATACACATAGTTGTCAAATCGCGAATCGTATCGTGAATCGTTTACCCCCCGAATCGCGAATCATGAATCGAAGGTCGAATAGGAACCAAATGATAAAAACGTAGCAAAACATACGTAAATAGGATTTAACACTATAGAATTGGTAATTAAGCGTAATATGACAAAAAACTAATCGTAGCACATGAAAATATACCAAAATATATCACAAAAATTAACCGTAGCACATTTTCTCATTAATTTTAAGCTTAAAATGTAAAAAACAAAATATATCATCAAACTGCCTACATATTAATTTAAAACGTCCTACATATTAATTCAAACCAATAAAATAAATACAAATGTTAATTTAAAACAATAAAACTGTAAAACAAATACTTCCAAAAATTTTAAACACCTACCTACTAAGATTAACAATATTAATTTAAAACAGCCTACAAAATTAATTTAAAACAGTAAACCATATTAATTTAAAACAATAAAACAAATACTAAGATTAACTATAAAACAATATTAAGTTAAAACAGCCTTCATATTAATTTAAAGCAACAAAACAATATACCTTCAAAGATTTTATAACAAATACAAAAGTTATATAACAAAAAAAAGGCAAAAGATAGAAGACGCTCAGCCAAGAGAATAGACAAGAAAAGTCGGCAGATAATAACCAAGCCAAGGAAACATGTTTTTCTCTAAATATCAGTATCTTAACGGTATCCTTTGTTGTTTGCTTCTTTTTTTATTTATTTTATTAAAACACGCGTATGGTTATAAGGTAAAAAAATTAGCAAAAAAAAAAAAAGGGAATCGGACCCGAATCGGAAGATTCGAATCGTGAATCGTCGATTCGGACCGATTCTTTAGACATTTTGCGATTCTCAACTCGATTCGAATCGTTTTATATGTGAATCGAATCGAATCGTACGATTCGAATCGCGAATCGCACGATTTTGACAACTATGGCTATACATATAGAAGGTCTATGGAGTTAGGAGGTATCCCAGGAGAAATGGAAAAAAATCAAATCCTAATGGTAATTCTATAGGTGGGCTTCTAAGTCTCCGCCTCATAGATTCTATAATTGCTTAGGAAGGTTTGTACATGTCAATTTAAATATCAGCAAAGGGGAAATACCATCTTACAAGTGAAGTTTTTGCTAGGATAGGGGCAATTCCCAGTTTGATTGAATATCCTTTTGAGTGTTCGTCTCAAATAAAGTTTCTAGTATTGCACATATGAGTTTGGGCTCTCTCTAAGTAACAGAGGCGGATCGAGAAAGGAGCAAGTGGGTGTGGTGGTCACATCACATCTATGGTATTTTCATTAAGTAAATACAAAGTATTGGTATATGTTTGTAATCTTCGTTGATTTTGCTCTATTACTCCCCCTTAGTATCTCCATTAGTATTATACTCTTTAGTATAGGTGTAAGAGGAATTTTGCTTCAAGAATATTAGCCTGTACCCACTTTAGTAATTGTTCCATTTTCTAGTGTACCCCTAGGTAGCCCTAATATAAATATGATGTAATGCCTCCTATTTATGCGTTGAATATATTTAAGAGGTTTAGCTTGATTTTGAATGTGATTCTTTGATCATTGTGGCGTTCATGTCAATTGGTATAACAGTGTGGTTCGGTCCACCCGTTGGTGGTGCTGTTGTCTAAACAAATTGTGACAACCAACGACCACCCTGACAAAGAACAACCAATCCAGGCTAGAAAAATGAATGACAATGTTGAAAGAGTTTGTTGGCGCTCTCATCGTGAGATCCGATGCCTCATCATTTCCATTGTTGCTCAACAACAAAATCTAACTGCAACCGTGGCTGCCCTTTTGATGTCATCAACTGTTGCTCGCCACCCTCTTCTGCAGCTCTCCGACCTGTCTTTAACCCAAACTGTGGCTTCCGCGGGATCAAATCCTTAGTCCAACCACTGTGCCACATCCACTGCACTGACCTCAGCCTGTTGACAACTGAGACCAAGAAGCCTTCGTCAGACTCGTGCCAAACTAGCTACAACCCAGTGGCCTTCAGACCCACCACTTTAAGTGAGAAATTCATGACTGTTTACAACGACCCTACCTCTGGAGAGGCCTTTGATATTCAGGAATTTTTATGTCACTAAGTTTGGGGAGCATGTGGCGTGGTTTGACATCGATGCCCGGATTGAGTGACATTCAACATACGAGCACGTCAGGCAACACGAGCGTAAGTGGCGATTCAATTTGTCGTCATTCGACCATTTGAACCTGAAGGTAACCTCCTTCGCTCCCCTTGAATACCGTACTTGCTTTCTTCTGTTAAGGGTAATTTGATGAATGATTGTCCAACGAGACCCATTGAGAAGGAATGCCCTAGTTCAGGGTAGGAACCAATGGTTAAAAAGGCGCGAGGCGAGGTGTCTTGGTCTCTGTGAGACGAGGCGTAAGCCTCGAGGCGTACTAAGACGTAAGCCTCACGGAAAAAAAGAAAAAGAGAGAGAGAGCGCGATAAAAAGTTGAATAAATTCACAAAAAAATAATCCAAAACATTAAATGATGCAAAAAGGTCCATAATCATTCAATCCATCAACCAATCAAACCTAAAATTCATCTCTATTACATCATTAGCATTAACATATTGTTCATCACAAAAACATAAAAAAAAAAAAAAAGCATCCTCAAGTTTCTTGCTAAAACAATAATGGATCATCCGTATCCAAAGGCTTGAAAAGTGGATTTAATTCATCCTCATCTCCGCTATCACCACCATTGCCAATAGGACCATCCATGGAATCATCATCATATCTAATGGGTCATCTCATCATCACCATCACCCGAGCCAACATCAACAAATTCGTCTTCTTCATCCACCAAGATCCCCTTTTAATTTATCTATAAGATAAAATATAAAAATGAGTATTTAACCCTTTAAGATAATTATTTAATGTAAAAAAAGACAATAAAAATATATAATACTAACCCTTTTCTTGAAGTGTTCAATGGTGAATTATTCTTCTTTCTTTCTCGTCCCCCTCTAGCACGTTCACGACGAATAATCTCACCTACCCCTGTCACATCATCCGTCGCTCATGAGGCATCCGTCACCACCGAGGCATCTGTCGAATGGGAATCATCATCTTGCTCCGCAGCCCACTCATCATCTGACGGTAGACGATCAATAATCGAAGGGTCCCCATCCTCCTTAAGCGCCTTCTTTTTCAAAAACTTCATTTGCAACTTCTTGTTATACATTATATCCATATAACAAAGGAGCATGGTTTTGACCAAAATATCTCCATTTTTTTATGCATGACATTTTCTCATTTCATGCCCATGCATGAAATGTCATGCTAAAAGTAAATGTGTTTTTTTTCTTTTTTTTTCCAATATTTATTTTAATTTTAATTTTAATTTTTTAATAATTATTTTAAACATTTTTTATTAACTTTTTAAATATTTATTTTCAATGAAACCTATCCCCGGCATCTTCTCTGAATCAGTCATCCTCAAAACACCCACAAGAGGTTTTGCTTCTACTTGCATAAGACATACTACACAAAAAATTCATATCCTACAAAATGATTTTTTTTATTTTTTTCCCTTCACCATTCTTTGCCCAACTTGATCTAGCCCAATCAAGAGAAGTGAACATACGCTCCAACGGCTCCTTAAAGCTATACATACTTTGAAAGGTCAAATAAGCGGTAGCAAATCTCGTTGCAATCGGGCGAATAAGATCCTTCTTGATATGATCTCTCATCGGTTGCAAAACCCATTCATGGTCGTATATGAAATTACTTACCTACAATTAGATATTACATTGTTAATATGTGAAACGAATTAAAAATTAAAAATCAATAAACCACTAAAAGATGAAATGAATCAATATCTTCTTTGATTTTATCAAGGCATTTTTGTGTTGCGGTAATTCCACAACTTTCTCCAACATTAAGTCCAATGCAATGGGCAGCGCACGGTGGCCACCACAAACATTTCCTCTTCTCCATCAACAACTTCTTCGTCGCCTTAAAATTCGAGGCATTGTTGGTTACAACTTGAATGACCAACTCCTCCCCCTCCTCCGCAACAACATTATCAAGAGGCTTAAACAACATATTTGCATCCTTTATAGCATCGGACGCATCAGCTCATTGCAAAAAAAATGTATCATGTGGATTATTAACGAAAAAATTTATCAAATGGCGACTTCGAATATCCTTCCAACCATCAAATTATACGGACACCTCTGTTTGCATCCATGGTTTCTTCACGTCATCAACTATTCTTTTGGCAAGTCTTTCTTCTTCATCTAATATCCACGGGCAAAGCTCATATGCAGTAGGAGGTTTCGACCTGCGGCCACACTTTCCGCTTGTCCACACCATACTAATAAAGGTTGGACTATTTGCCACATGAAATGGAAGACCATTTTCAAAGAAAAATTTACCATTATCAAGGCATGTTTCATCTCTAGCCTCCTTTTCAGTTTTAAGCTTAGGTTGGTCATCGCAGCCCTCATCATCAAGATCAACTAAAAACCTATCCATGGGTCCCCTAATCTCCCTAGTCGTACTACCCATGCTAGAACCATTTTTTGATGGATTGCTTTGACTTGTGAAATACGCACCACTTCCAAAATGTTTCTCGGTTTTTCTCCAGGTCACATTTTTTTCAAAAATTTTATTTTTCAAGAACTCGGCCGTTTCTCGCATTCGGAGGAACTACATCACATTCTCGAACATTTTTCTTCGCTCCCGCAAGATGATCTTTCATTCTTTTCACACCCCTTTTTTTAACCTTATTGCAAAAATTACATTGGATATAGACATCCTTTCCCATTATCAACCTCCGTACCATAATTCATGGCAAGATCCGTTCTATATATAATTCAATTACAAAAAAAGAAATATAAAACAAAGCCATTACAAAAAAACAGTGAATAAAAATAGTTTTACGGAAAAAAAAAAAAGAAAAAAGAAAATTTATTGATAAAAAACGTGGATAAAACATAAGTTTTACAAAAATAGAAAATTAAAAAAAAAAAAACTGAAAAAGAGGAGAAACATGGCCGGAAAAAGGTTTTTACCAAAAAATAAAAAAAATAGAATATAAATTAAACAACCAAAAAAAATGGCCAGAACAGGAGACAAATAAAAAAAGGTTGGAACAGGTTGTAAAACATAGTTTTTAAATAAAGGTCGGAAAAGATTTTTATAATAAAAAATGGCCGGAACATTAAAAAAAGGCCAGAAAAAGATCTTACCAGAAGCTAGGGCCGGAACAGCTGAAAATAGGCCGGAATAGGAGACAATGAGGCCGGAAGACAATCGGAGCAGAAAAGAAAACTATGCAGCATGTGAAAACAAAAGCTAGGGCTTATATTTTAAATAAGGCCGTAAGGTTTTTAAAAATAAGGTTGTAAGGTTTTAAAAATAAGGCCGGAAGACAAAAGGTTTTTGCTTGTAACTTAACTTTTTTTTTAACCAAGCAAAAAGCGCACACCTCACCGCCTTGAGGCGCACCGCCTCACCCACCTAAGGCGCAAGCCTCGTCTTCGAACCCTGAGGTGTCAAGCCTCGAGGCATTTTTTGCCCGCCTCACCTCGAGGCGTACGCCTTAGACGCCTTTTTAAACATTGGCAGGAACCCGAGTGTTGGTGTTTGGAGGCCTCACAAACCCTGTACTTAGGAGGCTATCATTGTTTCTTTAAATTGATGATGGGGGACCCTCAGGAAAATGACTTTGGTTTCTAAGACTGCTATAGAAGAGCCACCTTAGTGATATAAAAGTGCACTTGCCTACCTTCTTTATGGGCACAATGATGAAGCCAGATAGCATTGTGGATTGTTTAGACAGCACTGAAAAGATGTTTGAATATAAGAGCATCTGGGGAGTGAAAAGTGTGAGCTTAGTGGCCATGGAATCGTAAGGGTTTGTCAAAGTATAGTTCACATGAGATAAAGAGGCAATAAAATGAAAGATGAAGAATATGAGGGGTGTTTTCATGCCCAGTCCTATGAGAAAGGCCTCTTCTTTAGATTTCAGGCTTCTCATAGAGTTTGACTTCTGTGAGAGATTACTTAGAGCAGTTCGATTAAGGCCGCCAACACGACTCCACCCACATTCAAGTGCTTTAAGTGAAGTCAGTTTGAGCACAGGGTTGCAAAGTACACAAAAAAAGAAGTCGGTAATGGCTACCCAATAATAAATTGAACAATAACGATGAACAAGGATTAGTCACACACATATCCCCAATACCCAATAATAAACTGAAAATAAAAGATGAAAAAAATATCCCATTGGCAATAGAATATCTCAGCAAATCAATAGAATAGATATGATCTTAACAACATTACATAATAACTCACCCAAAGATATGACATAAACCAATCGAAATTGCATCTCAAGGGGCATACTTAGGTCCAGAGTGTCAGTTAATTAGGCCTCTTCCCAAGGATTTGCAACTTTTGTAGCCTTGGCTATCTCACGTTCCATAGCAATATTCTAAATTTCCTAGCTAAGGCACACCATGCACAGTTCATAGTAGCCATCTCTTGCACATACCATGGGTTGACTTGTTCGTCAGCCCTATTTGGTTGTTCCCAAACCACTCTACCCAATCTCAAGCACACAGATTCTGATGGAAATGGGCCTCATTTTAGGGTCTTATATAGTATTTTATTTTATTTTTATTATTTTCTTTAATTTTGTTATGTCATTGTATTTTCTTTTACTTTAATATTTAAAGAGGTGGGGGTAGCAAAGGCTAGTAAGGGAATGTTTATAATTAGAATATTAGCTTAGGGCCTAAGCTACTCCTCCCCTCATTTGAGGTAGACTTGAATTTTTGAAATTTGAAAAGAGTATTTCTCTCCATAAAGTGTGTGTTTTGATATTTCTAGGAGCCTTTTGAATGTAGTTCACGTCAAATTGGTATCAGAGCGGGTGTCGCTCCAGCATTGGTGTTTGGTGTATCGGTGTATCTTTATCAAAATCGTACACTACTATCAATAGCTCCCAAAAAATATAAACAACAACATGAAGAGGTTCAGGAGTTGATGCAAAAGATGAGGCACAAAATGGAACAACAAGCCCTAGATTTCATCAACAAGTTTGATCTCCTCTTCCAACGCATCTCCTCCGAAGTCCAAAACCCTAACCTACCCATTCAAAACCGTAACCCTAGTCTACCCCACCAAACCCTAACCCTACCAGTTGCCACCCACCCCGTCGACCAAACCCTAGGTTCCCCCCCTCGTCCGACCACTTCACCAGCCACCCCGACCAAAGAAAAACGCAAACCCAAGCCCCCACCCCTCCTCCGATAGAACTTGGCACCAACCGACCCCAAAAAAAACACCTACCCACCCCGCCACTGCCGCAACCCAAACCCCAATCAAAAGCCCTCCTGCCAGCACCTATTCAGCCGTCTTAGGCCTGCCGACCTACCCAGAACACTGCCCAGTCTTCTGTTCACCATCGCGCCACCCAGATTTACCGGATCCCACCTCCGGCCGCCGAAAAACCCTTCCGGTCACTTCATCTTAGACAAAACCCTGTTGCCCGGTCGGACCACCCCAAGACCCTCAAAACAACACCAAAAGGTTGGTTTTTTACCCGAGAAGGAGCTTCTAGGGCTGGTATGGGAGGAGCAAGAGAGAAGAAGATTTAAGAGAAAAATTGTGGGTTGGACACTTCCCCAACTTTCTGAAATTTTATTTTGACCCCCCATAAGTTTTTGGTTCAATTTTTGGAATTTCCACATGAGTTTCCGATTTTTTTTAACGCTCGAGGACGGGCCTGGTCTTAAGAGGGGGGAGTGATGGAAATGGACCCCATTTTAGGGATTTATATAGTATTTTATTTTATTTTATTTTTATTAGTTTCTTTTATTTTGTTATGTCATTGTATTTTCTTTTACTTTAATATTTAAAGAGGTGGGAGTAGCAAAGGCTAGTAAGGGCATGTTTGTAATTAGAATATTAGCTTATGGCCTAAAATACTCCTCCCCTTTAAATACCTCCATGTAAGGCTCATTTGCGAGACTTCAATTTTTTAAATTAAAAAGAGTATTTCTCGCTCTAAAGTGTGTTTCGATATTTTTAGGAGCCTTTTGACGTGTAGTTCACGCCAAATTCTATTTCCCAACCTCGAGCACAAAGCAAGAGATTATAGGCAAGACCACATAGGTCGAAGCCTTTATGAGGAAACCTATTGCCTTGGCCACGTCTTTAAATAGGTTAAGATAAACTAAGGCATTAGCCGCATTAGAAAAGGCTTCCTTAAACTCCGAGAACAATGCAAAGGGGTCTAATCCCCCTGGTCACTAAGGTGGAAAGGTATTTTAAGAAAATGATCATTTTTACACATACATGTTATAAACCTTGGTTTTAAAGTTTAGAACCCCAAAACCAAATTGTACCTAAAATACTGAATAAACTAAAGATGGTATGAACAAAATATGAGGCTCAAAGTTCAAGATAACAAGATCAAAATCGATGAACTATAAAAGGCCCTAAGCCCAATAGTCAGAGTTCACAACATTTAATCAACATATGAAGAAAGAGGTGCCTCTCTCTCTCTCTCTCTCTCTCTCTCTCTCTCTCTCTTTCTCTCTCTCTCTCTCTCACACACACACACATACACACACAAAAAAATACCTTAGTGCCTAAACTTTGTAACCCCTAAACAACAGGGATTCCCTAAATGACAACATTCATAAATACAATATTCTAAAAGTCTCCAAACCTGTTCCCCGAGCATTAATCCTACTGGCCCTCATCACCAATTCTGGTTTAACTTCGTGCGGAACACAAATAACCACGACCACTACCCGACCTCGGCCCTCAAACTTCAAACTCATTATTTCCCAAGTACAACGTTTAATCTTCAGCCTACACTATCCTCGGCCAAAAGACTCCTCAACCTTACACATGATATCTGCAACCTATGCTTTAACAGGGTTATCTTTGTGGCGTCGCAACACCCCTCAACCCTATGAGGTTAAGCACTTTAATGATTTTAAATAGTTGGGTAAACATTGCACCCCAGGAGCTCCTTCTTAAGTATTGAATATATTTAAAAGGTTTTATCTTGATTTTGGGAGTGAATCTTTAGGCTATTGTCGTTTTTATGACATTAAAAATGATTTTTTCGGCATTGGGGTTTGGCGAGGATAGTCATCAATTGAGTGTTCGTCTCTTTCATGCCGCTCGTCGTGTATATGTTTGTTTCTAGTCCATGGTATTTTCATCGGCGATACATGGGTAATGTGTCAGAAAAGGTAACATATTAGTAGTGTCATGTTAATACTCTTGGTTTCAAATTTGTTGATAGAATAAAGTGCACCCTTTTTACATTTGTTGGGTGCGTGACAAATGTTACAATGACACATTGTTTATGGGTAGATGGTTCTTTAAGAACACATTATACAAAAGCATGCCATACATTTGTTATTTGGTTTCATCTCAACCTAGGTTTTTATAGCCAGTATCGGCTGTTTTAAGCATCCACATATTTCACTATTTGCTAGTTTATCTAATTCTGAAACTCAAACTCTTTCTTTAAGTTATATATAGTGGGAGTTTCAAGTTGGACCGTGTGGTTGGTATATCATTGAGTTGTGGGTGGCTCATTACATTCTAGAGGCCCCCATAATTTCATATATACCTAGTTGACATCATGACGACAATTGCACTCAAGCTATCACCTGACTCGATCCAAATATGGCCTGCTCTCATACCCTAATATCTTAATATTGATCTTGAATATATTATGCACACTTCGAACGATCAAAGACTATCTCCAACCGTTTGAGATAATAGTATACTCCATTACCACAAAGGACGATTATTTTTACTTTTGCCACTACCAATAACAATTATCAAAGACTATCTCCAAGCCTTTGAGCCAATTTGCGAGGGAAAAGAACCAAATATTAGGTTTTGCTAGTTTGCAAGACCATGAAACTTTGGCGTTTCTAACATTCTCGTTGGCCGGGCAGCAATGTAATTGTTGTTGGATGGTCGATGCCCCACCATTAAAACATTCAGGAAAAAAAAAGGAAAAAATGGAAAAAATGGCCCCATATTTGGGTCGAGGAATGTGTAGAATAGAACCCATTAATTTCTGGACAAATGGGTTAAATGCCATTTTGTGCAACGGTTTGGAGATGGACTAATAATTCTGATTGAAAAGAAATCATGTAGCGAGAAACATATAGAGCTCAATAAGAAAGCACGAATATTTTCCATCGCTAGATTATGAGCAATGCCTTTGTTGTAAGGATTTGATGATATAAATGAAACGTGCGAGAGGATCTTACCACATACAGGGCCAAGCAAGTAACCACGTTCCAATGAGCCTATCCAAACGAGCAAGGTGTGCATAAGGCCTAGCTTGTTTGGGCAATTTGGCAAATTATCTCTTCAACTGTTACGTTGTGTTATTTAAAGTAAATAAACTAGAATATCGCTCAACGGTGAGGACCGGCCGCAATTGCTTAACCTGCACACCAACAAAATTTGCATAATTAATGTAGAGACGTGGATACCACACAAAAGCAACTTGGCAAAATCAACAGGGAAAAACAAAATTGAGCAAGTAATCATTCACATTATATTTATGCTTTTTCATAATAGATAATATACCAAAAAGGGCAATACACAAGTACGCCTTAGCGAAACAAAAAAAACAAGCTATTCAGGATAAAAGAGACCCAAATTTACAACAAAAGTTTAAATTTGCCTATTAAACTACGATGGATTTCAGCTATTTTTAATCTTCACTACTCACACACAACCTCCATTTTTACTTTCCACACTTGACACAACCCATCGCCTCCCCTAGCTAAAGCAAACTAAATATGCTAATAAATTACATTCTCAAATTTCATTTCTAGCTTCTACCACACGGTTTTAATATCATTTACATTTACAATTCAATCTTTTACAAAAATTACAAACCTTTTGGAAGATACTTTACTTGTTTTCCCACTAAAAACTTTACAACAATCAAACTATTTATCATATGCAAAAGACTTTTACGCATAAGTCAACCAAATCTCCTACTTTCTTCCTTTCATTCTATAACCCACAGCCCTAAACAAAAGCACTGGCACATAAAGAAAAAGTATTCAATTTTATAGGGATAAATAAAAGAGATTTTTAAGGTTCCATTGCTACCCAAGCCAAGCAAAATTTCAGCACATGAACATATGATAGGCATTTTCTAATCCTATGAATAAACCCAAAACACATACAAAAAACAGTAGGAGCAAAAAAAATGAATTGAAAAGTATCATTTTTTTGGATCATCCATAGGCCGCTCTGTGAAATATAGGAAATATACAGCCACCTTCAGGGCAACCAGCCACACCACTGTGGCAGCCCACACAAAATTGAAGAAGAGAAAGGAAAACACAAAGCAAGCGATGGGGGTAGAGAACCTGTCAGAATTATAAATTGTGCAATTTCTCTTGAAAATCAGAATACATGTGCAAGACAACTCACAAAACCATCGAAAATGTAAATTGTATTGCTCGGGGAGGACAAATCAAGAAGAATAAAAAAAGTAAGAACGATCAAACCAAACTATAATTTCGTAAAAATCTGAGAAAAAGATTGTACCAAACTCTAGTTCCATTTGTACCTGATACGAGGAAGAGAAAATGAAGAGAGGTTGGGGCGATGAGCCGGTAACGACTGAGAGAGAGAGGGCAACGATGGTGTGAAGCTTGGCTAAAAGGGTGAAAATTTGGGTAAAAGAAGAAGAGAGGAGGGGAGGTTTGGTTCGTGGAGTTAAGCCTTCGACAGACACACGGACATTTTGGAGAGAGAGAGATAAAGGAAACGGTGAAAATGTCGTGTGTTTTTTTTCTCTTTAATGATTGGAAAAATCTATATTATATTAAGGGTCAATTATTAAATACTCCCCACTATAAATATATATTTTTTAAAAAGGACACATATTTTTAGTTTAACCCATTTAGTTCCTCAAGCACTCAATATCCTCTTATTTTTAGAGGTCCGCGCCAGCGGCACTCCCTCTCCAAAATATGTGGCAAAGGACTTTTTGAGGCAAAATAAAAAAGTTTGGACTAAATGGGTATTAAAAAATGTCCGAGGGACTATTTGGTATATGTCCCTTATATTAAAGGAACATAAATAAAAATGTATACGAACCTTAAATAAACATTATAAATTCTAAAGGTGTTATTATGAAAGAATAAAACAAGAAAATGATTGTCTAGATCTCTTTAAATCAATTGTATAAACTCCTAACACATTACATTCATTTGTGTTTAAAATAAATAAATATGTGTATAAAATAAGTTTTCAGGTCGGGCTCAATTCGAGCGTTAACACATGTAGTTCAATCTCGATTTAGATAAAGTTCGAGATAAAAAATTTGGCTCAAGCTCAGCGCGGCTCAAATTCACTTAATGCTCAACCCGAATTTACCAAACTTCGGTCTTAGGTCTTGCTCGACTCCATTTACAAGCCTAGTTGCAAACGGTCGAGCTCCGTTCAATTGTTGAGCAAATTAATCGAGCTCGATCACGATTTTGAGCCCGTTTAAAAAAATGTTACAGTTGGACTCGGCTCAAGCTCGTCATTAAATCATAAATGAACTCGATTATACCGTTTAAAATCGAGTTGCTCGGCTCGTTTAAAGCTCAAGTTCAACTCATTCATTTAGTAACGGAACCAAGTTCGAACATGATCTCAAGCTCGTTTAATAATCGAGCTTAATTTAGCTTGGCTCGGTTCACTTAGTTTGCAATCCTAGGTTTAAGATTTTTTTTTATTTTTTTTTATTATTTTTTGACATTTTTCTTAAAGAGCTTCGATTGATAGATGCGAACAAAATTGGCAATTAAAAACAGGTTAGCTGGGACCATACCTAACCCACCTATATCTTGAACATGAGAACAACCCACCAAAATTTAATCCAATTTGAATCTATACCCACCCAACCCCCCAAAAAATCGCTGCCAACTCAAATATATACATAACATATGTTCCTTGTGATTTCGTTAGTTGCAATAACTAGCTTATGAAAAAATATGATTAAAAGATAAAATGAATTAATCATATCATCCTCATTCATTAGAACATCTCCGCGACATTGGAATATATTTTGCTCCCCCAAATTGCTCAAATATAATTTAATTCTCCAAAAATGTTATTTGCTCCAAAGAAATAAGCAAAAAAATGGCAACAATACTCTCGTGACAATTATTGTCGCACAAAGTGTGAAAAATATATAAAATTAAAAATTAAAGTCGAAAATGTCCTACAAGATGAAGAAAAAAACTCACGCCGCAATCCAAATGTTTCACGAACATTTTGATGCTCTTCCTAGTAAAGCAAAATCAGTTGCAGTTTGCTAATTTTGTCCCTAACTTTGATCCCAAGACCCAAATTATTAATTTTCTCCTTGCTCTAGAGAGTCAAAACCTTAAAATGGGGGATCAAAAATAACACTATGGTATTTTACAACTAACCTTGAAAGTTGTCATAAAAGGCTCTTTTTATTAAGTTGGTTATTAAAGGCACCATGAAAATTAGTCTTACATATTATAGCATACAAGTGTAATTATGCAATGAACATGATATGTTTAAATATTTACTTTTAAAAATAAGTTTATTTGCCATGCCTCATTTTTTAATATTTGGACTTACACGTGTTGTGATAATTCTATTTTTCTATAACTTTTTGTTTTACTCCATTTTCTCAAGTACTCGTGAAAATAGGGACAACTCTATAATTTAGGTCACGTGAGAACTTTTTCTCTCTCACCTCTCATCTAATTTCGTTCTCCTATCTCCCTTTATGTTTTCTCTCTCCTCACTTCTCTCATCTGTTATTTTCGTTTGTTCTTCATTATTTACATGTAAATTTTGATGTTTAATGATGTGAGTATAATGACTCTAAAAATTATACACTGTTGGAAATGATGGGTTGGACATTAACAAAAACAAATAAGTGATGTGAGGTGATAGAGAGACAATGAGTGACGTGGTGAGAGAGGGAGAGAAAAAAAAATTCCTTCCATTCTTTTTTATTTTAAAAAACGTTTTGTTAGGAAATGAGTTTTTAAAAAGATTTTCTTTAATTTTTCTCCTTTTAAATTCTCACACGAGAGAAAGTGTTTTATCCAAAATATTATGGATTTTGGATTGAATACAGTATGCTTCAAAATCTTCATTGTCAAACTGAGTCCCATGGTCTGTTATAAAGGCATAGGGTAGGTATCTCATACCGACATATTATGTTCTTTCAGATGAATTGATACACCTTCTCACTTGGCTTTTCAATCAATGGCTCTAACTCCACCCATTTAATAAAACTATCAACAACGACGACTAAGTATTTGAACTTGCCCTTAGTGGTAGGCAGTGATCCGACTAAGTCAATTCCCCATATAACAAACGGTCAAGGAGATGTAATGGGTGTAAAAGCCACACTAGGTGTCCAATGAATTGTTGAGAACCTTTAACATTTGTCACACTTCCTAACAAAAGTTGTGCAATTTCCCGTTATGGTCGGCCAATGGTATCATTGAATGCTAATTCTTTAAATTAGTGACCGACCAGCTGAGTGAGCTCCACAAGAGCCTTCATGCACCTCTTTAATCGATTATTCCACCTCCAAGTGATGAACACACGTTGCAAAACAATTATTAACCCTCTTCTAAACAAAATCCCATGGTCCAATACATACCTTACAGCTTTATACCGAAGTTTTTTTGCCTCATTAGGATCTGTTAGGAGGCTTCCATCCTCGATATAAGCTTTAATTGGGTCCATCTAAAAGGTTCTTAAATATTTGGTCACAAAGTTAACCATCGGGTCAGCTAACTAGAATTTCAATGGGAACTGTTCTTCAAATTTTAATTATAGTCACTGAAGTGCCGAGCAAGGGCATCTGCTCGGGCATTTTTTATTCTTGGAACTCTATTCACTTGTACAGCTGGAAACTTTGAAATAACATCTTTGTCTTTGGCAAGATAATTGGTCATCAATTATCCCTTAGCTCCATATGAATTAAACACTTGGTTGACTACCAATTGTGAGTCACTGTGTGCTGCTACCTGCTCAGTGCCTAAAGAATAGGTCGGATCTAGTCCAGCTATCAAGGCCTCATATCATGTTTCATTATTGGATGTTCTGAATTAAAATCCTAATGCATACTCAATATCAATATTATCAAGAGTGTTGAGTATGATACCTGCTCTGCTACCATCCGTACATGAGGATCCATCCACGTATAAATTCCACAAAGGGACCTCTTGATCAAAGTTTTCTTTAGATAGTACTCCATGATGAAATACTTTAAAAAAGGTAAGCATCTATCAGTTGCTCGGGAAATAAACCTATTTTAGGCTTCTACTCTACCTATAAGCCTTTAAACATCCTACTTGCAAGTCGGTGGTGGCATTTATGTCAAAGCTTTGATCTTCTCCGGGTTAGCTTCAATTCCCCTTTGGTTGACTATGAAGCTGAGGAACATTCATTCTCAAACTCCAAATACGCATTTGGTCGGAATCAGCTTCATTTGATGCTTTCTTAACTGGTCAAACGTCTGATTAAGATCGCAGATATGATTCGAGGCCTTCTTACTCGTAATCAGCATATCATTCACATTTACATTAGTATTTTTGCCTATTTGCTCTTCAAATACTTTGTTCACTAACCTTTGGTATGTTGCCCCAGTATTTTTGAGCCCAAAGGGCATTACGTTGTAGCAATAAGTTCCTCAGATGATGATAAAAGTTGTGCTCTCCCTATCTTTGGGTTTCATTTTTATCTGATTGTACCTAAAGTAAGCATCCATGAAACTTAATAGCTCATGTGCTGAAGTAGTATCTACCAATTGGTTAATTTTAGGCAACGGAAAATGGCCTTTTGGACAAGCTTTGTTTAAGTCAGTAAAGTCCACATACATTATCCACTTGTCATTCTTTTTCTTGACCATTACAACATTGGCCAACTAATATGGGTATTTCACATCCTCGATGAATTGGGCTTTTTGAAGCTTTTCTACTTCTTCCTAGATAGCTTGATTCTTCTCGGGATTAAAAACTCTCCGTCTCTGCTTGAGCAGCTTGGCATCCTTACTGATGTTGAGCTCATGACAAAGGAAATTGGGATACATCCCAGGCATATCCTCATGACTCCAGGCAAAGACATTTTTCCTCGGTCTGAGAAACATAATCAACTCTTATTTAAAACTTGGATCTAGTGATGCCGATCTGCGTAGTCCTCTCTGGATGATCGTCATCCAGAATGATGCTTTCTATTATCTCCATAATTTGGCCCTTGATTAATTATGTCTCATCTCGTGGATCTAAAGTTTCAACTTCAGATTCTCCGTTGGGCTCGGTGGAATCCACTCGTTAAGTGGTGGATTTCTTTTTCAAACCAACCAAATCTTCGTGCTCGACTGATGAGTAGTAACACTCTCTTACCACTTTTTGGTCGCCTTTCACAATGCCTACCCCAAAGTGAGTTGGAATCCTTAAATATTGATGGACTGTGAAGAATACTGGTTCAAGTTTCTTCAATCATACCCTGTCGAGGATCACATTATAGGCAAATTGAACATTTTTATTTATCACAAAAAGTCGTATCTTCTCAATACGGCTCACCGACCATATGTCGACCAACACTTCCATCTTGATAGTTCCTAGTGGGTAAACTTTCTCCCTTGAAAAACCTATTAATGGCCTATGATAAGGCTCCAGCTAGTCGAGTTTCAAGTTCAACCTTTCAAAGCATTAATAAAACACAATGTCAGTCGAACTCCCATTATAAAATAAACCCTTGTAATGACTACATCCTAGATTCTTATTTTGACGACTAATGGGTCATCATGAGGGTAAAGTACTCCAGAAATATTATTTTTGGAAAAACCAATCACGAGTTTATCTTTGTTGACTTTTCTGGGCCAATTATCTTCGTTCAAGTTTATCCTCTGCGTAAAAGAGCGGGCATATGCTTCATTCAAGTAAGCTTTCCTCTCAGCTGTATGATCTCCTCCTTCTTCATAACCACTTGTAATTACATGATAGTCAAAAGAACTGAACCTGATCATATTTATCTCGTGTTCTGGCTATTTGGTCTTCTTCGACAGGTCAGGATCATCTTCATAATCATATTCATGATTTCTCTTTCTATCCTCTATGGGTTTGGAAGGAGAGTTTGATCATCCTCTAGCATCTTTGCCTTCTCACCGATCAACAAATTTATCATGTTTTCCTCACGAAATAAGAGCTTATATTTCATTCTTTCAAGGTTATGCACTTATCTGTAGTATAACCCTGGTCCCTATGGAATTCATAATACTATGATTTATCCCTACTATTAGGAGGTGCCCTCAATATTTCTCGCCAACGTAAATCCTTTTTGTGTTTGATTTCCTCTAGGACATGGTGAATATTAACAATCAAGGTAGTTTACGTCATATCAGGTTAACATTTATTCAAATAATTAACACACATTACCCAACAACACGAAGTACTTCAAGTGTGGCAGAACACTCTTCTATAAGTTGGGCACTAAATCATAATATGTAGGGAAATATAACGCCAACTCTACAAAAACATATAATGACTCTTATCAAATATAAGAAAACTTTGGATAATAACTTACTTACTGATTGTTGTCGAGTCCACAACCTTTATTTTAGGCTTCCAAACCCTATAATATATTTTAGGAAATCAATAGGTACGATATCATACTATGGTTTTGGCAAGATATGGGCAGTCATTATAGAATCTAGAATGATTGATTATTCCCACTTTTAGATAGAAAAGACAACTTGCACACAAATGACAAGGACCATTGTATAATATTGTTATGATATTCACTAATATAATTTAAAGATATATTGATCAAATAATTCATATATTTCCATATTACGAGCAAAACCTTAAGTATTTTTTGTCCAAAAATAATGTTTGTTTTTGGATATTTTAACTATTTTTTGTTAATAACAAGTTTTGACTCTTCCAGCGTATAGAAATGGTTTCACCAATATCCTTTACCGAACAATCACAAATGCATAAAATATTTACATACATATTAAGTTGCATCCAGATGGGAAAAAAGTGCATTACCTTTGTATCAATATCTCTATCAAGGAGATCATTAACAGTACATCCAGCACCTCGTAAGAGAAAAGCTCCACAGCCAAACAACGTCAACATTTTAATATCAGGAAGGTTCCCTGGCGATGCTACCAAGGTCATTGACCTAGAGCGATAAATAAGTGAGAAATGATACATTGAAGAGTATATAGTCCTATACTTTGTTGCCTTCTCAACATTCTTCAACTTAATTATTATGGAGTCTGTTGTCAAGGTTTAAATACAAAATCTGAACTCAAAAGTCACAGAACGACTTTCAAAGAAAAAATATGTAATACCTAGTGAGCATTTATAGATCATCACAGTAAGCACACAATAGATATTATTTTAGTTTTTTTTTATAACACAGGGTATCCAAACCACTAATCCCCAAAGGTGAGTTCAGGGTTTTATGTAATAGATTGTTACAAATAGATCTTATTGCTATTGCATGGAGACTGTTGATCGTTAATAACATATTGTATCTAGCTTTTAGGCTACTTTGAGAACACTAGGGGTTTGTTTTGTTAGTACCCTATTAGAGGTTTTACTTCTTGTCTATAAAACTTGGACTCTGTTGTAAAGCAATGTATGATTTCATCCTCCCACATTACAGCTGTGTCATCTTGTATCAACGTCAAAGGCCATTCATGACTTTGTGAACTAGAAAGCCAAATTTGGATGAGATTAGATACCAATTAGAGTTGTTAGAGTGAAATTGACGTAAATAACGCCAAATGGGAGCAAGAAAAGATATTTCTCTCTCTATTCACAATCTCTCAAAATTAAGGAATGCCTCAAATGAGCCTACAAAGGGGTATTTAAAGGGGGGAGGTTGCTTGGCCACTAAGCTAAGTGCCTAATTACAATTGTGCCCCTAACGTCAAATAACCTTCCTACCTCTAAATACAAAAAGAAAAGGAAAAATACAATGAATACTTAAAATAAAATAAATACTAAAAACTACTAAAAAAATGATAAAATGTCGACTACATCCCTGATTCACATCACTCCCCCCCTTGAAAGAGTTCGTCCTCGAACTCAGAGGCGAAAGCTGTCAGTATCACCATCAAGGATAGTAACAAGAGCCGGCTGAGCTGGTATCTCCGGTACCTCCTCAATGTAGTCAGGATCCCCAGAATCTAAGGGCGAGGGAGAGAATAATCGGAGGCACATCACCCCGCAATTGTAGTATTTGAAGGTGACCGGATGAGCTGGAGAAGGAGGAGGGACCGTGGCAGTAGGAGGAACAGTGGTGAGTGGAGGCCCGTTAGATGCAGAAGACACTGGTGCTGGAGGAGTAGGTGTGGAGCGGCTACACGGTGGAGGGGCAGTCGACTCAACCTTGGTGGCATACTCCACCGCCTTGGCAAAGGAAGTTACCTCACACAAAGTAAGATCGCGCTGGATGTAGCCTTGAAGGCCATTAATGTAACAGCTAATGCGCTGCTCCTCACTCTCGGCAAGGTGAGCACGAGTACATAAAAGCTGAAAGCGCTCGGTGTAGTCCAAAACGGTGGAGTCCTGGCAAAGGGACTGAACTCGAAGAAATAAGTCGTGCTCATACGTGGCGGGAATAAAAGCGGACATCATTCTGGATGGGGGAAAGACCCTCACTGGCATGGCGCTGCTCAAAGTCATTCCACCACACGCTAGCGTAGCCCTAAAACTTGGTTGCTACTAGAAGAACACATCTATGACCCTTCAACCGTTTATACTCAAAAATCCGCTCCATGGCGGCAAGCCAATCAACAACGACATCAGGCTATAGGTGGCCATCGAACATGGAAACATCCACTCTGATATCACCCTGTATACTCCGTGAAAGTAACTGTAGGGCCAACTGTGTGATGACATCACCACCCTGAAGAGCTAGGGTATCCTCATCAATATCATCATCGCCTGGCGGGGGCTCGGTAAGTAAGGCGCGTCGTGGGAGCCCTCGAGGCGGTGGATGAAGAGGGTTAGGAGGTGGGTGAACTGACGCGATAGGTGGGTAGTTTGAGGTGGTAGAGTCTCGCGAGGTGGGTGGGGGGAACCAAGGGCTGGCGGTAGGGGCACTGATTCATTGGGTGCCCTTTCTGGTGGCAAACAAAGCAATGGCGCTCGGAGAAGGGAATATAGGGGGCACCTTGGGGTTGAGAAAATAAAATGGGGAAACATCCGTGCGCCAATCGTTAGGAGGGGGTGGCTCAAACTCAGGAGCGGAGTGGGGACGGGGTGAAGGAGGGTCGGCATGGGGAGGTAAGGTAATCCATTCCCGTACACGCTCATGGGAATCAGCGGGTACGGAGTGAAAGGAATGGGTATCCCATGGGGGTGGATGATGAGGAGCATGGAGCGAATGTCCGGGTGGGGGAAAGGTGTGTAAAATAGGTGGGGGCGAAAGCGTAGAAAAAGTGGAATGGGGTGGGTGAGGGCGTGTGTTAGTGGGTGGGGCAGGGGGTAAGGGGGGTATACGGGGATGTTCAAGGTGTTTTGCGGGTGGTGACGAGGATAAATGGAGATAGGGGTAAAGAGTGGTCATCTTGGGTTGGGGTGGAATATGCGGGTGGATGTGGTGGCGGTGGAGGGGGAGGTATAAGGGGTGGTGGTGAATATTGGTGGGCAAAATAATTAGGAGTGAGGGAAGATGAAAATTCTAGGGTTTAGGGTGCAAGATTGGGGCTTAATGGCATATGGTTTGTTACATTGGGATGTATTTGAGGCGGATTTTATTTATTTGTGAGCCGAATGTCACGGATCAATTCGGCAATTGTGGGAGAGTAGGTTCCAATCATGGGTGGTACCGTTTGGACACATAAAGGGGTAGGATTTATCGGAAGAGCGTTGGTATGGCCCGGGGATATCGGACGACCATCGGTAGGTGCGTCAGACCCTCGGTAGGGGCGGACTAGGGCAGAATAAGTTGTCAGAGCCGCTGGTGACTGGATCTGGATAGTTTGGCCCTAAATTTGGACCGTCCTGCTTCATAAAGAGTACCCAGTGGCCGAAACTTGATTGTCAGTCTGTTGGGGTTGGTTTAGGGATGAATCGGGATGGGTTTGAGGCCGATTTTGGCCAGGCTTTTGTTCCAGTAGTTGGTTAGGCAACTCCTGTAGTTTGATCTAGTTCTGGATCGTGTTAGGGTCGTTTCGAGTGGAACGAAGGTGGGGTTGGGTTCCGGAAGCAGGGGCGATGGGTTTAGGAGCGGGTTGGGGCAGTGTTGGATCTGGGGCAACGACGGGATTGATCGAGGGGTGGGGTTTTCGGGTCTGCCTGGGTATTTTTTTATTTTTCGGCAGGTGGGTGTGGTGGTGCAGCGATTATTTGGGTGGTGGTGACTGTTGGTTTGAGTATGGGATTAGGGTTTGATGAGCTAGGGCTTTTTTAGGGTAGAAGTGTAGAATGGGTTAATCCTAGAAAACTAGGGTTAGGGTTTTGAGATATCACCGGTGCGGTGTGAGGGCGGTCCGTGGCGGTTGTCGGTGAAGAACTACGGGCGTCCATCGCATCAACTCGAGTCGTCAATCGGTTAAGGGCCTCCAAAATTTGGTTGAAAGGGTTTTCGTCGAAGGAGTTTACGCTTTCTTGAACCCACCGTGGCGTTGTCTACGCGTTTTTGTTTTACAACAACAACAACTGGGTGGAGCGACGAGGTTCTGATACCAATTGACGTAAATAACGCCAAATGGGAGCAAGAAAAGATATTTTTCTCTCTATTAACAATCTCTCAAAATTAAGGAATGCCTCAAATGAGCCTACAAAGGGGTATTTAAAGGAGGGAGGTTTCTTGGCCACTAGACTGAGTGCCTAATTACGATTGTGCCCCTAAGGCCAAATAAACTTCCTACCTTTAAATACAAAAAGAAAAGGAAAAATACAATGAATGCTCAAAATAAAAGAAATACTAAAAGTACTAAAAAATGATAAAATGCCGACTACGTCCCTGATTCACATCAGAAATTTGGATATCTTATGAGCACGAGCAAAACTAAAGTTCATGTGGAGATTCAAAAAGTAGCCATGAAACTTGGACATGGAAAATATGTGGAATGTGTTAACATTAATTTTTCAAAATCTTCTTTTGCAGTTGTTGTAGATTGGAACATGAGTCATATGTTTGATGAAAGTCCTACGAGTGACTGCGTAGGCATTCTTGGTCAACCCACATATATTTACAATACTTCCCAAGTATTCGATACATGCGTAGAGATATCAATCCCTGATCTAAAAAATGAAAAGAAAAAAGTGACGAGAGATTGAATTTTAATATCATTGATAATCGTTGCTTGGTAGGACATCCAACAAAGAACTTTTTTTGTACAATTCAAAATATACATTTTGATTTATATGAATAGGTTTAATCGAGAGTGAAGCACTTCACCGATATGTAAAATTGCAATGATGGGTTCGCTAGACATGTGAGGATCCTGATGCATATTTCTTCTGTCTATGATGAGAAAGTCTTGAGTCAAGGTTTGTAGTTTTATCTGCCAATTAGGTTATTGTAAGCAATTCTAATTCAGATAAAAGATGAAAGAAATGATGGAGAGGACCACTGGGGGATTTAATAGTTTGGAAAGTGAAACTCGAGGAAGAGTTTCATCCTAGGAAACATTGACACAAATAATTTTGCCTACATCAGTTTCAATAGGAAATAAATTTCTTCTAGCAAAAATTTATTTTTGGTGAGAAGATTAGTGTCCTTAAATACAGAAACATGATACATGGTTCAAAAAGTCATGCTTAGGAAACAATGGCGTATGCAAGTAGACTTTCTCCAATTGTACACAAATTATATAGTGCTAGAGGCTATACACACAGTTGTCAAATCGTGAATCTTATCGTGAATCGTTTACCCCTCGAATCGCGAATCGTGAATCGAAGGTTGAATAAGAACCAAATGATAAAAACGTAGAAAACATACGTAAAAGGGATTTAACACTATATAATTGGTGATTAAGCGTAATATGACAAAGAACTAATCGTAGCACATGAAAATATATCAAAATATATCACAAAAATTAACCGTAGCACGTATTCTCATCCATTTTAAGCTTAAAATGTAAAAAATAAAAATATATCATCAAACTGCCTACACACTAATTTATAACGTCCTACATATTAATTTAAAATAATAAAATAAATACTAATGTCAATTTAAAACAATAAAACTATAAAACAAACACTTCAAAAAAATTTAAACAGCCTACCTACTAAGATTAACAATATTAATTTAAAACAGCCTACAAAATTAATTTAAAATAGTAAACCATATTAATTTAAAACAATAAATCAAATACTAAGATTAGCTATAAAATAATATTAAGTTAAAACAGCCTTCATATTAATTTAACGCAATAAAAAAATATACCTTCAAAGATTTTATAACAAATACAAAAGTTATATAACAAAAAAAAGGCAAAAGTTAGAAGACACTCAGCCAAGAGAATAGATAAGAAAAGTCAGCAGATAATAACCAAGCCAAGGGAACATATTTTTCTCTAAATATTAGTATCTTAACAGTATCCTTTGTTGTTTGCTTCTTTTTTTATTTATTTTATTAAAACACACGTATGGTTATAAGGTAAAAAAATTCAAAAAAAAAAGTGAATCGGACCCCAATCGGAAGATTCGAATCGTGAATCGCCGATTCGGTCCGATTCTTTAGACATTTTGCGATTCTCAACTCGATTCGAATCGTTTTATGTGTGAATCGAATCGAATCGTACGATTTGAATCGTGAATCGCACGATTTTGACAACTATGGCTATACATATAGAAGGTCTATGGAGTTGAGAGGTATCCCATGAGAAATGGAAAAAAATCAAATCCTAATGGCCATTCTATAGGTGGGCTACTAAGTCTCCGCCTCATAATTTCTATAATTTCTTAGGAAGGTTTGTACATGTCAATTTAAATATCAGCAAAGGGGAAATACCATATTACAAGAGAAGTTTTTGCCAGGATAGGGGCAATTCCCAGTTTGATTGAATATCTTTTTGAGTGTTTGTCTCAAATAAAGTTTCTAGTATCGCACATATGAGTTTGGGCTCTCTCTAAATAACAGAGGCGGATCGAGAAAGGAGCAAGTGGGTGTGGTGTTCACATCACATCTATGGTATTTTCATTAAGTAAATACAAAGTATTGGTATATGTTTGTAATCTTCGTCGATATTGCTCTATTACTCCCCCCCTTAGTATCTCCATTAGTATTATACTCTTTAGTATAGGTGTAAGAGGAATTTTGCTTCAAGAATATTAGCCTGTACCCACTTTAGTAATTGTTCCATTTTCTAGTGTACCAATAGGTAGCCCTAATATAAATATGATGTAACGCCTCCGATTTATGCGTTGAATATATTTAAGAGGTTTAGCTTGATTTTAAATGTGATTCTTTGATCATTGTGGCGTTCATGTCAATTGGTATAAGAGTGTGATTCTGTCCACCCATTGGTGGTGTTGTTGTGTAAGCAAATAGTGACAACCAATGACCACCCTAACAAAGAACAACCAATCCAGGCTATAAAAATGAATGACGATGTTGAAAGAGTTTGTTGGCGCTCTCATCGTGAGATCCGATGCCTCATCATTTCCATTGCTGCTCAATAACAAAATCTAACTGCGACCGTGGCTGCCCCTTTGATGTCATATACTGTTGCTCGCCACCCTCTTCTGCAGCTCTCCGGCCTGTCTTTGACCCAAACTGTGGCTTCCGCGGGATCAAATCCTCAGTCCAACCACTGTGCCACATCCATTGCACTGACCTCAGCTTGTTAACAACTGAGACCAAGAAGCCTTCGTCGGACTCGTGCCAAACCAGCTACAACCCAATGGCCTTCAGACCCACCACTTTAAGTTAGAAATTCATAACTCTTTACAACGACCCTACCTCTGGGGAGGCCTTTGATATTCAGGAATTTTTATGTCACTAAGTTTGGGGAGCATGTGGCATGGTTTGACATCGATGCCCGAATTGAGTGGCATTCAACATACGAGCATGTCAGGCAACACGAGCGTAAGTGGAGATTCAATTTGTCGTCATTCGACCATTTGAACCTGAAGGTAACCTACTTCGTTACCCTTGAATAACATACTTGCTTTCTTCTGCTAAGGGTAATTTGATGAATGATTGTCCAACGAGACCCATTAAGAAGGAATGCCCTAGTTTAGGGTAGGAACCAATGTTTAAAAAGGCGCGAGGGGAGGTATCTTAGTCTCTGTGAGGCGAGGCGTAAGCCTCGAGGCGTACTAAGACGTAAGCCTCATGTAAAAAAAGAAAAACAGAGAGAGAGAGCGATAAAAAGTCGAATAAATTCACAAAAAATAATCCAAAACATTAAATGATGCAAAAAGGTTCATAATCATTCAATCCATCAACCAATCTCTATTAAAATTCATCTCTATTACATTATTAGCAGGTAAGCCTGAGATTAACATATTGTTCATCACAAAAACATAAACAATAAAGCATCCTCAAGTTTCTTGCTAAAACAATAATGGATCATCCCTATCCAAAAGCTTGAAAAGTGGATTTAATCCATCTTCATCTCCGTTATCACCACCATCGCCAATATGATCATCCATGGAATCATCATCATAACTATTGGGTCATCTCATCATCATCATCACCCGAGCCAACATCAACAAATTCGTCTTCTTCATCCACCAAGGTCCCCTTTAATTTATCTATAAGATAAAATATAAAAATGAGTATTTAACCCTTTAAGATAATTATTGAATGTAGAAAAAGACAATAAAAATTTATAATACTAACCATTTTCTTGAAGTGTTCAATGGTGAATTATTCCTCTTTCTTTCTCGTCCCCCTCTAGCATGTTCACGACGAATAATCTCTCCTACCCCTATCACATCATCCGTCCCTCCTGAGGCATCCATCACCATCGAGGCATCTATCGAATGGGAATCATAATCTTGCTCCGCAGCCTACTCATTATCTAATGGTAGATGATCAATAATCGAAGGGTCCCCATCCTCTTTAAGCGCCTTCTTTTTCAAAAACTTCATTTACAACTTGTTGTTATACATTATATCCATATAACAAAGGAGCATGTTTTTGACAAAAATATCTCCATTTTTTTATGTATGATATTTTCTCATTTCATGCCCAAGTATGAAATGTCATGCTAAAAGCAAATGTGTTTTTTTTTTCTTTTTTTTTCAATATTTATATTAATTTTAATTTTTTAATAATTATTTTAACATTTTTTATTAAATTTTTACATATTTATTTTCAATGAAACCTATCCCCGACATCTTCTCTGAATCAGTCATCCTCAAAACACCCAGAAAAGTTTTTGCTTCTACTTGCATAAGACATACTACACAAAAAATTCATATCCTGCAAAAGGATTTTTTTTTTAATTTTTTCCCTTCAACATTCTTTGTCGAGCTTGATCTAGCCCAATCAGGAGAAGTGAACATATGCTCCAACGACTCCTTAAATCTATACATACTATGAAAGGTTAAATAAGCGGTAGCAAATCTCGTTGCAATCGGGCGAATAAGATCCTTCTTGATATGATCTCTCATCAGTTACAAAACCTATTCATGGTTGTATATGAAATTACTTACCTACAATTAGATATTACATTGTTAATATGTGAAACGAATTAAAAATTAAAAATCAATAAATCACTGAAAGATGAAATGAATCAATATATTCTTTGATTTTATCAAGGCATTTTTGTGTTGCGGTAATTCCACAACTTTCTCCAACATTAAGTCAATGCAATGGGCAGCGCATGGTGGCCACCACAAACATTTCCTCTTCTCCATCAATATCTTTTTCGTCGCCTTAAAATTCGAGGCATTGTTGGTTACAACTTGAATGACCAACTCCTCCCCCTCATCCACAACAACATTATCAAGAGGCTTAAACAACATATTTTCATCCTTTATAGCATCGGACGCATCAGCTCATTGCAAAAAAAAACGTATCATGTGGATTATTAACGAAAAAATTTATCAAATGGCGACTTCGAATATCCTTCCAACCATCAGATTATACGGACACCTCTATTTGCATCCATGTTTTCTTCACGTCATCAACTATTCTTTTAGCAAGCCTTTCTTCTTCATCTGATATCCACGGGAAAAGCTCATATGCAGTAGGAGGTTTCGACCTGCGGCCACACTTTTCGCTTCTCCACACCATACTAATAAAGGTTGGACTATTTTCCACATGAAATGGAAGACCATTTTCAAAGAAAAATCTACCATTGTCAAGGCATGTTTCATCTCTAGCCTCCTTTTCAGTTTTAAGCTTAGGTTGGTCATCGCAACTCTCATCATCAAGATCAACTAAGAACCTATACATGGGTTCCCTAATGTCCCTAACCGTACTACCCATGCTAGAACCATTTATAGATGGTTTACTTTGACTTGTGAAATACGCACCACGTCTAAAATGTTTCTCGGGTTTTCTCCTGGCCACATTTTTTTCGAAAAATTTATTTTTCAAGAACTCGACCATTTCTCGCATTTTGAGGAAGTATATGACATTCTGGAACATTGTTTTTCGCTCCCGCAAGATAATCTTTCATTCTTTCCACACCCCTTTTTTTAACCTTATTGCAAAAATTACATTGGATATAGACATCCTTTCCCATTATCAACCTCCGTACCATAATTCATGGCGAGATCCTTTCTATATATAATTCAATTACAAAAAAAGAAATATAAAACAAAGTCATTACAAAAAAAGAGTGGATAAAAATTGTTTTTACAGAAAAGAAAAAAAGAAAAAAAGAAAAAAGAAAATTTATTGATAAAAAAACGTGGATAAAACATGAGTTTTACAAAAAAATAAAATTAAAAAAAAACTGTAAAAGAGGAGAAACATGGCCGGAAAATGTTTTTACCAAAAAAAAAATAGAATATAAATTAAACAACAAAAAAAAATGGCCAGAACAGGAGACACAAATAAAAAAAGGCCGGAGCAGGTTGTAAAACATAGTTTTTAAATAAAGGTCGGAAAATATTTTTACAATAAAAAATGGCCGGAACATTAAAAAAAGGCCGGAAAAAGATCTTACCCGAAGCTAGGGCCGGAACAGCTGAAAATAGGCCGGAATAGGAGACAATGAGGCCGAAAGACAATCGGAGTAGAAAACAAAACTATGCAGCATGTGAAAACAAAATCTAGGGCTTATATTTTAAGTAAGGCCGTAAGGTTTTTAAAAATAAGGCTGTAAGGTTTTTAAAACAAGGCCGGAAGACAAAAGGTTTTTGCTTGTAACTTAACTTTTTTTAACCAAGCTAAAAGCGCACACCTCACCGCCTTGAGCCGCACATCCTCACCCACCTAAGGCGCAAGCCTCGTCTTCCAACCCTGAGGTGTCAAGTCTCAAGGAATTTTTTGCCCGCCTCACCTCGAGGCGTACGCCTTAGACACCTTTTTAAACATTGGCAGGAACCCGTGTGTTGGTGTTTGGAGGCCTCACAAACCCTGTGCTTAGGAGGATATCATTGTTTCTTTAAATTAATGATGGGGGCCCTCAGGAAAATGACTTTGGTTTCTAAGATTGATATAGAATAGTCACCTTAGTGATATAAAAGTGCACTTGCCTACCTTCTTTATGGGCACATTGATGAAGCCAGACAGCATTGTGGATTATTTAGACAACACTGAAAATATGTTTGAATATAAGAGCATCTGGGGAGTGAAAAGTGTGAGCTTAGTGGCCATGGAGTCGTAAGGGTTTGTCAAAGTATAGTTCACATGAGATAAGAGGCAATAAAATGAAAGATGAAGAATATGAGGGGTGTTTTCATACCCAGTCCTATGAGAAAGGCCTCTTCTTGACATTTCAGGCTTCTCTTAGAGTTTCACTTCTATGAGAGATTACTTAGAGCAGTTCGATTAAGGCCGCCAACACGACTCCACCCACATTCAAGTGCTTTAAGTGAAGTCAGTTTGAGCACAGGGTTGCAAAGTACACAAAAAAAAGAAGTCGGTAATGGCTACCCAATAATAAATTGAACAATAACAATGAATAAGGATTAGTCACACACATATCCCCAATACCCAATAATAAACTGAAAATAAAAGATGAAAAAAATATCCCATTGGCAATAGAATATCTCAGCAAATCAATAGAATAGATATGATCTTAACAACATTACATAATAACTCACCCAAAGATATGACATAAACCAATCGAAATTGCATCTCAAGGGGAATACTTAGGTCCAGAGTGTCAGTTAATTAGGCCTCTTCCCAAGGATTTGCAACTTTTGTAGCCCTTGGCTATCTCGCATTCCATAGAAATATTCTAAATTTCCTAGCTAAGGCACACCATGAACAGTTCATAGTATCCATCTATTGCACATATCCTGGGTTGACTTGTTCGTCAGCCCTATTTGGATGTTCCCAAACCACTCTACCCAATCTCAAGCACACAGATTCTGATGGAAATGGGCCCCATTTTAGGGTTTTATATAGTATTTTATTTTATTTTTATTATTTCTTTAATTTTGTTATGTCGTTGTATTTTCTTTTGCTTTAATATTTAAAGAGGTGGGGGTAGCAAAGGCTAGTAAGGGAATGTTTATAATTAGAATATTAGCTTAGGGCCTAAGCTACTCCTCCCCTCATTTGAGGTAGACTTGACTTTTTTAAATTTGAAAAGAGTATTTCTCTCCATAAAGTGTGTGTTTTGATATTTCTATGAGCCTTTTGAATGTAGTTCGCGTCTAATTGGTATCAGAGGGGGTGTCGCTCCAGCATTGGTGTTTGGTGTATCGGTATATTTTTATAAAAATTGTACACTACTATCAATGGCTCCCAAAAAATAAAAACAACAACATGAAGAGGTTCAGGAGTTGATGCAAGAGACGAGGCACAAAATGGAACAACAAGCCCTAGATTTCATCAACAAGTTGGATCTCCTCTTCCAACGCATCTCCTCCAAAGTCCAAAACCCTACCCATTCAAAACCGTAACCCTAGTCTACCCCACCAAACCCTAACCCTACCAGTTGTCACCCGCCCCGTCGACCAAACCCTAGGTTCCCCCCCTCGTTCGACCACTTCACCAGCCACCCCGACCAAGGAAAAACCCAAACCCAAGCCCCCACCCTCCTCCGATAGAACTTGGCACCAACCGACCCAAAAAAAAACACTACCCACCCCGCCACTACCATAACCCAAACCCCAATCAAAAGCCTTTCTGCCAGCACTTGTTCGGCCGTCTTAGGCCTATCAACCTACCCAGTACACTGCCCCAATCTTCTGTTCACTATCGCGCCACCCAAATTTAGCTGGATCCCACCTCTGGCCACCGAAAAGCCCTTACGGTCACTTCTTCTTGCCCAAAACCCTGTTGCCCCGGTTAGACCACCCCATGACCCTCAAAACAACACCCAAAGGTTGGTTTTTCACCCGAGAAGGAGCTTCTAGTGCTGGTATGGGAGGAGCAAGAGAGAAGAAGATTGAAGAGAAAAATTGTGGGTTGGACACTTCCCCAACTTTCTGAAATTTTCTTTTGACCCTCCATAAGTTTTTGGTTCAATTTTTGGAATTTCCACAAGAGTTCCTGATTTTTTTGAACGCTCGAGGACGGGTCTGGTCTTAGGAGGGGGAAGTGATGGAAATGGACCCCATTTTAGGGTTTTATATAGTATTTTATTTTATTTTATTAGTTTCTTTTATTTTGTTATGTCATTTTATT
Source organism: Sambucus nigra (assembly GCA_949130495.1). NCBI lineage: Eukaryota > Viridiplantae > Streptophyta > Magnoliopsida > Dipsacales > Adoxaceae > Sambucus > Sambucus nigra. The sequence continues at coordinate 581,071,309 of OX422211.1, read as the reverse complement.
TTCTTTTACTTTAATATTTAAAGAGGTGGGAGTAGCAAAGGCTAGTAAGGGCATGTTTGTAATTAGAATATTAGCTTATAGCCTAAAATACTCCTCCCCTTTAAATAACTCCATGTAAGACTCATTTGAGATAGACTTCAATTTTTTAAATTAAAAAGAGTATTTCTCTCTCTAAAGTGTGTGTTTCGATATTTTTAGGAGCCTTTTGACGTGTAGTTCACGCCAAATTCTATTTCCCAACCTCAAGCACAAAGCAAGAGGTTATAGGTAAGACCACATAGGTCGGAGCCTTTATGAGGAAACCTATTGCCATGGCCACGTCTTTAAATAGGTTACGATAACCTAAGGCATTAGCCGCATTAGAAAAGGCTTCCTTAAACTCCGAGAACAATGCAAAGGGGTCTAATCCCCCGGTCACTAAGGTGGAAAGGTATTTTAAGAAAATGATCATTTTTACACATACATGTTATAAACCTTGGATTTAAAGTTTAGAACCCCAAAACCAAATCCTACCTAAAATACGGAATAAACTAAAGATGGTATGAACAAAATATGAGGCTCGAAGTTCAAGATAACAAGATCAAAATCGATGAACTATAAAAGGCCCTAGGACCAATAGTCAGAGTTCACAACATTTAATCAACATATAAAGAAAGAGGTACCCCTTTCTCTCTCTCTCTTTCTCTCTCTCTCTCCCTCACACACACACACAAAAAAAAAACTTAGTGCCTGAACTTTGTAACCCCTAAACAACAGGGATTCCCTAAAATGATAACATTCATAAATACAATATTCTAAAAGTCTCCAAACTTATTCCCCAAGCAATAATCCTATTGCCCCTCATCACCCATTCTGGTTGAACTTCTTGCGGAACACAAATAACCACGGCCACTACCCGACCTCGGCCCTCAAACTTCAAACTCATTATTTCCGAAGTATAACGTTTAATCTTCAGCTTACACTATCCTCGGCCAAAAGACTCCTCAACCTTACACATGATATCTGCAACCTATGCTTTAACAGGGTTATCTTTGTGGCGTCGCAACACCCCTCAACCCTATGAGGTTAAGCACTTCAATGATTTTAAATAGCTGGGTAAACATTACACCCCAGGATCTCCTTCTTAAGTATTGAATATATTTAAAAGGTTTTATCTTGATTTTGGGAGTGAATCTTTAGGCTATTGTCATTTTTATGACATCAAAAATGATTTTTTCGGCATTGGGGTTTGGCGAGGATAGTCATCAATTAAGTGTTCGTCTCTTTCATGCCACTCGTCGTGCATATGTGTGTTTCTAGTCCATGGTATTTTCATCGGCGATACTTGGGTAATGTGTCAGAAAAGGTAACATATTAGTAGTGTCATGTTAATACTCTTGGTTTTAAATTTTTTGATAGAATAAAGTGCACCCTTTTTTCATCTGTTTGGTGTGTGACAAATGTTACAATGACACATTGATTATGGTTAGATGGTTCTTTAAGAACACATTATACCAAAGCATGATATACATATTTTATTTGGTTTCATCTCAACCTAGGTTTATATAGCCAGTATCGGCTGTTTTAAGCATCCACATATTTCACTATTTGCTAGTTTATCTAATTCTGAAACTCAAACTCTTTCTTTAAGTTATATATAGTGGTAGTTTCAAGTTGGATCGTGTGCTTGGTATATCATCTATAGATGAGTTGTGGGTGGCTCATTACATTCTAGAGGCCCCCAAGATTTCATATATACTTAGTTGACATCATGACGATAATTGCACTAAGCTATCACCTGACTCGATCCAAATATGGCCTGCTCTCATACCCTAATATATTAATATTGATGTTGAATATATTATGCACACTTCGAACGATAAAAGAATATCTCCAACCGTTTGAGATAATAGTATACTCCATTACCGCAAAGGACGATTATTTTTACTTTTGCCACTACCAATAATAATTATTAAAGACTATCTCCAAGACTTTGAGCCAATTTACGAGGGAAAAGAACCAAATATTAGGTTTTGCTAGTTTACAAGACCATAAAACTTTAGCGTTTCTAACATTCTCGTTGGTCGGGCAGCAATGTAATTGTTGTTGGGTGGTCGATGCCCCACCACTAAAACATTCAGGAAGAAAAAGGAAAAAATATCCCCGTATTTGGGTTGAGGAATGTGTAGAATAGAACCCATTAATTTCTGGACAAATGGGTTAAATGCCTTTTTGTGTAACGGTTTGGATATGGACTAATAATTCTGATTGAAAAGAAATCATGTAGAGAGAAACATATAGAGCTCAATAAGAAAGCTTGAATATTTTCCATCACTAGATATGAGCAATGCCTTTGTTGTAAGGATTAGATGATATAAATGAAAAGTGCGAGAGGATTTTACCACATACGGGGCCAAGCAAGTAACAACGTTCCAATGAGCCTATTCAAACGAGCAAGGTGTGAATAAGGCCTAGCTTGTTTGGGCAATTTGGCGAATTATCTCTTCAACTGTTACGTTGTATTATTAAAAGTAAATAAACTGGAATGTCGCTCAACGGTGAGGACCGATCGCAATCGTTTAACCTGCACACCAACAAAATTTGCATAATTAATGTAGAGACGTGGATACCACACAAAAGCAACTTGGAAAAATCAACAAGGAAAAACAAAATTGAGCAAGTAATCATTCACATTATATTTATGCTTTTTCATAATAGATAATATACAAAAAACGACAATACACAAGTACGCCTTAGCGAAACCAAAAAACAAGCTATTCAGGATAAAAGAGACCCAAATTTACAACAAAAGTTCAAATTTGCCTATTAAACTACGATGGATTTCAGCTTTTTTCATTCTTCGCTACTCACACACAACCTCCATTTTTACTTTCCACACTCGACACAACCCATCATCTCCCCTATCTAAAGAAAACTAAATCTGCTAATAAATTATATTCTCAAATTTCATTTATATCTTCTACCACACGGTTTAATATCATTTACATTTACAATTCAATCTTTTACAAAAATTACAAACCTTTTGGAAGATACTTTACTTCATTTCCCACTAAAAACTTTACAACAATCAAACTATTTATCATATGCAAAAGACTTTTACGCATAAGTCAACCAAATCTCCTACTTTCTTCCTTTCATTCTACAACCCACATCCCTAAACAAAAACGCTGGCACATAAAGAAAAAGTATTCAATTTTATAGGGATAAATAAAAGAGATTTTTAAGGTTCCATTGCTACCCAGGCCAAGCAGAATTTTAGCACATGAACATATGATAGGCATTTTCTAATCCTATGAATAAGCTCAACACACACACAAAAAATAGTAGGAGAAAAAAATTGAATTGAAAAGTATCACTAGTATAAAATCCTACCAATTTGTTAAAAATGAATGGAAAGAAAAAGGAACAACGGTTTGGGGAAAAGATATTGGTTTGTCAAAGAAGAATAATTTTTTTGGATCATCCATAGGCCGCTCTGTGAAATATAGGAAATATACAGCCACCTTCATTTAGTAACGGAACCAAGTTCGAACATGATCTCAAACTTAATTTAATAATCGAGCTTAATTTAGCTTGGCTCGGTTCACTTAGTTTGCAATCCTAGGTTTAAGATTTTTTGACATTTTTCTTAAAGAGCATCGATTAATAGTTGCTAACAAAATTAGGAATTAAAAACAGGTTAGCTGAGACCATACCTAACTAACCTATATCTTGAACATGGGAACAACCCACCAAAATTTAATCCAATTTGAATCTATACCCACCCAACCCCCAACCCCCCAAAAAATTGCTGCCAACTCAAATATATACATAACATATGTTCCTTGTGATTTCGTTAGTTGCAATAACTAGCTTATGAAAAAATATGATTAAAAGATAAAATGAATTAATCATATCATCCTCATTCATTAGAACATCTCCGTGACATTGGAATATATTTTGCTCCCCCAAATTGCTCAAATATAATTTAATTCTCCAAAAATGTTATTTGCTCCAAAGAAATAAGCAAAAAAATGGCAACAATACTCTCGTGACAATTATTGTCGCACAAAGTGTGAAAAATATATAAAATTAAAAATTAAAGTCGAAAATGTCCTACAAGATGAAGAAAAAAACTCACGCCGCAATCCAAATGTTTCACGAACATTTTGATGCTCTTCCTAGTAAAGCAAAATCAGTTGCAGTTTGCTAATTTTGTCCTTAACTTTGATCCCAAGACCCAAATTATTAATTTTCTCCTTGCTCTAGAGAGTCAAAACCTTAAAATGGCGGAGAAAAAATAACACTATGGTATTTTACAACTAACCTTGAAAGTTGTAATAAAAGGCTCTTTTGATTAAGTTGGTTATTAAGGGCACCATGAAAATTAGTTTTACATAATATAACATACAAGTGTAACTATGCAATGAACATGATGTGTTTAAATATTTACTTTTAAAAATAAGTTTATTTGCGGCCATGCCTCACTTTTTAATATTTGGACTTACACGTGTTGTGATAATTCTATTTTTCTATAACCTTTTGTTTTACTCCATTTTCTCAAGTACTCGTGAAAATAGGGACAACTCTGTAATTTAGGTCACGTGAGAACTTTTTCTCTCTCACCTCTCATCTAATTTCTTTCCCCTATCTCCCTTTATGTTTTCTCTCTCCTCACTTCTCTCATCTGTTATTTTCGTTTGTTCTTCATTATTTACATGTAAATTTTGATGTTTAATGATGTGAGTATAATGACTCTAAAAGTTATACACTATTGGAAATGATGGGTTGGACATTAACAAAAACAAATAAGTGATGTGAGGTGATAGAGAGACAATGAGTGACGTGGTGAGAGAGAGAGAGAGAGAGAGAAATCGTTTTCCTTCGATTCTTTTTTATTTATAAAAAGGTTTTGTTAGGAAATGCGTTTTTAAAAAGATTTTCTTTAATTTTTCGCCTTCTAAATTCTCACACAAGAGAAAGTGTTTTATTTTTCTTCTCTTTAAACATGAGCGAAAGTGTTTTATCCAAAATATTCTGGATTTTGGATTGAATACAGTATGCTTCCAATTTTTCATTGTCAAACTGAGTCCCATGGTCTGTTATAAAGGCATAGGGTAGGTATCTCATACCGACATATTATGTTCTTTCAGATGAATTGATACACCTTCTCACATGGCTTTTCAATCAATGGCTCTAACTCCACCCATTTAATAAAGCTTTCCTCTCAACTGTATGATCTCCTCCTTCTGCATCGCCACCTGTAATTTCATGATAGTTAAAAGAACTGAACCTGATCATATTTATCTCGTGCTATGGCTATTTGGACTTCTTCGACAGGTCAGGATCATCTTCATAATCATATTTGTGATTTCTCTTCATGTCATCTATGGGTTTTCAAGGAGAGTTTGATCTTCCTCTAGCATCTTTGCCTTCTCGCCGATCAACAAATTTATCCAGTTTTTCGCACGGAATAAGAACCTATATTTCATTCTTCAAGGTTATGCACTTATCTGTAGTATGACCCTGGTCCCTATGGAATTTATAATACTTTGATTTATCCCTACTATTAGGAGGTGACCTCAATCTTTCTGGCCAACATAAATTCTTTTTGTGTTTAATTTCCTCTAGGACATGGTGAATATTAACAATCAAGGTAGTATAAGTTCCATACTTTTTGAATTTATCATCCTTGCTCTTGGGAGGATTATGATTTTTATGTTCCTTTCGCTCCTGGTGGTCCTTTTTGTCAGACTTGGTAGATGGATTTTGCTTTGCCTCCATAGCTTCCTCGCCATTCATAATTTTTCCTGCCTTAGCTATGAGTTCAATCATGGGTTCAAGAGGATCTTTGGCTAGAGCATAATATAGTTTCTTGGGAAGAAGTCCACTCATGAGAGAAGTAATGGTTGTCTTGTCCTCATAATCTACTACCTCCAACTTCTCATTTTTGAAATGAGTGATGTTTTCCCTGTTGGTCTCTCCCACTCGCTGCCTTACACTCAAGAGATGTGCTACTCTTTTCACTAGGTTGGCCCCAAGACAAAAATCGCTAATAAATAGCTCAATAAGATGATTGAAGTTAGTAATTTGTCCTCGGGGTAAATTGTTATACCATATTTGAGCGGAACTAGTGATGGTGCCTGAAAATGATCTACATCGCATATCATTAGGGATTGAATAAATATTAGTGACAACTTGATACCGCTCGATATGCAATCATGGATAAGTTTTCCCATCATATTTGGGAGTTACTATATGAGATTTAAATTTGGATGGAGTTGGGAAATCCAAAATCGTTAGAACAAAAGGGGATCCTTTAAAGAAACTCCTCTGCAAAGGATTCCTTGCTTTCGCCATTTCTCCTAACCGTTCTTCTAACCGTTGAATTGACCCTTTCCATGTAGGATTAGCTACATCTGACCTATATGAAGCTGCTCGGCTATTTCGTCCTTACATTTGCGCTGAGCTCTCTTCCTGAGAAGTCTGCTCGGTCTGAAAAGATTATCGGATGCTTAATCTTGATCGGACTGAGGCTTCACGATGGTTGGGTGACTGCTAAGTACTTCTGGACAATGCGCTAGGGAGGTTCCAATTTGCTCGGGGGCCTAAATGATCAAAAGGATAAGCTTGGCTCAACCTTTCCAAGGTGCTTGGTCTTTTAGGAGAGAAAGAATGGCCATCATAGGACTCTGAAACTCCAATTAGGGAATTGATCCCTGAATATAAGTCCTATCCTGATATGATCTGGAATAGTTGCGACGACTATGCCTAGGAGGAGGTGGCGGCAGTTTCCTCTGTTATGAGAAAACCAATCGTTGATTAGAAAGAGGAGAAGATCTGGCTTGTAGTGATTGTGCAAGATGTCTCATCATTTCTTGCATTACATCTTGACTTTTGGCTAGACTAGCAAGGATTCCATTTTAATCGGTTGCTGCAGGTAGAGTAAATGAAACTGTTGGCATGCCTTTGTTTCTGGCACTAGATTCAGGATAATCAGTCATCTTCTTCAAATAAGAGAATACGATATAGAGAGCGACAATTAAACACACTTTTCCACAGATAGCGCCAATCTGTTGATGTAAAAAATAGACTAAGTCTAATTAATTAATCATAGATAAATTATAGAAAAATATTCAGATAAAGAAATGGGCAACACGGGGTTTTTAAAGTGGTTCAGCTATATAAGAAAGCCTACGTCCACTGTTATGTTATTAATATTAGAGATCACATAAAGCTAGGTGTTCTTTTAAAAGAAACTTCCCAAGAATCCATTACATCTTGCCCATTAGGAATGGGATACAATGTATTTACAGTGATCCGGAGACCAAGGGTTGGAAAACCAAGGGATGTAATGCTTTTCTATGTTGAAGCATTTACACCATGTATAATAATGAATGTGACAGTTGAGTGTTCATTTAGCGCAATGACCCTTTGTTTATATTATTGATGGTCGACCTACAGAATGTTGGTCGGCATACCTGTTGACTAGAATTTTTGCCACGTAAAGAGACATTTGCCAATTTCTGATTGGTCCACGTGGATAGATAAATTTTTGGTATCAACACTTGGGAAAAACACTATCGATTTTGATTTTGATTTTTTTAGAAATCACAATTTCTTCAAAAATTGAAATTTTTGGCAAATATTTAAAAAATAAGTAGAAGATATCTTAAAATAAATATTATTATTTTGGAAAATTTTAAAAATAAAAATAACAAATTGACATAAATTTAAAAAATTCAGAATGGTGTGATTTTGTATAAAAAATGCATTTTTATGCACACCCCAATAACACAAGCCTTTAAATAATATCACATTCAACACGTTTTCTTTATTACAGCTATTTTTTCTCATTGATATAAATTGTCGTGCTATGATAAAACAATATTATTTTACTTTTTTTTTATAAACAATAGAAAATTCATAATCCCATCCAACTTGTCATTTTTTTCTTATATTATTTTTAATTTTAACCTGATTTCCACTTTAATGAGAGTTGTAGAGATACCCTTATTATCATCATCATTAGACTTACTCTTCATAGGGGTAAGTTTAAAATTATTGAAGATTTTTCACTTCATCAATATATTAATATATTCCTTTTAGATAATACGATATTTTGATATGTTCACTTAAACACTATTGAAAAATCGTAGATCACATCATTGATAAGAAATGAGAAAAAAGGAATTAACATTCTTAAATTAGCATGTTATTTTTTACTTTAAGATTAATTCATGGTTGGACATTAAAGAATTAATTTAATTTACTTTTAATCTACCTATTTTCAAAATTAACAAAAAAAAAAGTAATCATGATACTAGTTGTTGCCAAGATAAGGTACATGACAGTGCCACGTAAGCACCAACTATCATGTCAACACCATTTATGATATGATAGTGCCACATTAGTATTTTTCAATGACTTTTGTTGTGAGGTCGTCGAAAAATGCTGACGGGGTAGACAATGTCGATACGATAGTGCCACGCCAATTATCCAACATGTACAACTAATGTTATTATATTCTTGGATAATGAATCTATAAGGTGTAAAAGATATTTTTGAAAATAAGAACAAGAAGAATTTCTTTTAAAAAAATGAATGTCGTTAGGATCACCACATATACTCTAAATATTAATGTGAAGGTATTAAAACGTAACTCATATTTAATTTTAAACAAATTATGGGGCTTTAGAGTAAAATGTGAGGTGTATTACCACAAAAAATGCAGTTTGTTTTTTGTTAAATGTCATTTTATTTTACTTCATTTCATTTCATGATGTAATGGGATTACATGGAGTTAAAAGGCTATATCAAACACGCTCATTTCCTACGAGCCAAGATAATACTTTTAAAAGTTTATTTTATTTGTTATGCAAAACTCAGAATGAGCAAAATATTAGATAAAATAAAAAGAGGCATATAGACCAAAACCCTAAAATACAATAAGAAAAATAAATATAAAGCCAAAGCCTTATAATTGTATCTTATACAATGATTCCTATTAGCAAAATACCTTATTGTTGTGATACTAACAAGGTTGATCGCACCATCAATAAGATTAAAAAGAAAAGGAAAAAATATAAAAAGGAAAATTAAGGGTTATTAAATGTTATTGTGAGAGATACGTGTAATGTTATCAACTAAACTAAATAGAGAAGAAATGAAAAAATGAGATCTCTAAAAAGTGATTTAGTCTACTATATTAGCACTAAGACAATTGTTGTAGCACCAAAACTAAGGATACCACATAAATCAAGATGTTTTTTCGTTAGAAAGTATTGATCAAAATCCCTATAAGTGGGAGTAGCCCAAAAATTGCAACCATAACTATAATGAGGTATTAACATTACCACGTGCATCTTGTAACTGGTTTCCAATGCTATACCATAAAAGATAGAATAAGAGAGCCAACTATGACAAGGTGGTAATCCAAAAGGATACAAAAAAAGCTATAATATAATATAAATAACACCAAACCGAGGGATGGAATTTGGTTAAAGTACTTGCAAAAGAATAGGTGTTAGTGTAAAAAATTTGATTGTGTAGTACATGAGTATTACCAGAGGCAATAATCACCATTATTTACAAGATCAGAGGGGGAGAGGGGATATAAACCTTAAATCTATGGTGTAAATTGTAAGACATGCCATTAGAGATGAAGGGAATTATTCCCGATGGTGGCCGATCCTGTTATTAAAAGCTGTGATGATGTATGCTTGTGTTATAGAGTTTGTCTCCATACCCAATGCACGAGACTCTTGCTTAACTACAGGGTTTGGGAGAAATGGATGTTGGCTGACCTTACCCCTATATATGGAGAATCTTATCCCATATACAAACTTGAGACCAACCATAGCTTGGGTGAGGTCACTTGCCATGTTAGGGAGCTTGTCAATAACACTTTTAACTTCTCTAAAAATATGAGAACCATATAACCCCTTTTAAGATAAAATACATTTGCAGTTATCTCACACATTCTTCAAAGCCAACAGTTAAAGCATGTTGCATTATCTGATTCAATCCAAAGAGGGGGAAAATTTATTTCCACTGCAAATTCTATAACAGTGATAAGATCTTGCATTCCAACATATAAGGCATTATGAATGCCAATAATAAGGAATAATGCACCAATTAATTGACCTCTATGAGATCAATGATATATAACATTTATTATAATGAAGATTACGTGAACATGGAGTTTATAGACCCCCCACTAAATGGTAGATGGACCATACTTATATTGACTCTTCATGTGTGCTAATAAGATGGGTAAAATCATTTTCTCATAATTTTTGAGGTTCTAATGTGTGAAGTTATAAAGTGAATTATGAGTATGTCAACATAATGTAATTTTAGTTCAACATAGTGTGTGCAAATTCATTAATCGAAGTGACATGTTTATGTTGGTGTGAAGTGTTCTAACATGCTCACATATCAAATGTCCACAATAATCAAATGTGAAATTTGCAGGAAATTATAGAGCATAAAAAACACCACATATAATATAAATTAACTTCAAGTAGAGTGATATAAAATTCAAAGGTCGAAAAGTGATTATGAGTTGAGATTATATGTTACCCATTTTTAATTCCTCTAAAACCTAAGAATGTTGCCAAATCTCTTTATCTCACCATTCCACATTCCTCTTTCATCAACTATATTTCTTCTTAATACGTCTCTATAATACTCTAAAATGCTATACAAAGCATTTAGAGTCCTAAGCAGCAAGGATATCCACGTGTCACTCCTACCATTTACACCTTTAACCACAAGATGTATTTCTCTCCTCTCTCTTGGCCGTTCTCTCTTACCCACAAATGAACTCTCGAGTTGCTCTTTTCCATATAAGACACTACAAGACTTAAATGACGCATCAAATGAGTTATCTCTTTCTCTCACCGGAAGCCTTTACATTTCCCCATTGCGCTCTTTCCCCTTCTTCATTGTCTCCCCATCTTCCTCTTCCCACTATATTTCCCATTTCTTTTATACCCGTTTTTAACAATACCTTCTCACCTGAGGGGTGAGGTCGATAAAAATATTCTCTCTACATGGAACTCTGAGAGTCCTTCTGAATGATACCCTAATTCTTCATCAACAAGACTTTGAAAATGTTGGAATCAAATCTACTTTTTGGTACAACTCTGGGATAAAAAAGGGCTTCCTTCCACTCTCCCATCCAAAACAACAAAATATTGGTTTGGGATATCAGCTAGGCTATTAGCCTCCTCTTGAGTTGCAAGGCATGCTGCCATTTTTCTTAATATGAACAATGTGATGAATGTGGGATCTTTGTGAATAATGAAAACAGATAAAAGAAGGAAAAAAAGGATGTTCAACAAGTGAAAGTTGTGGCAGTTGAGTTTTCCCAAGCCATCTTTACTAAATTGCCCAATTTTCAATATTTTTTTATTTAATTAACTATTCAATCAGGCAGATAAAATTCATAAAAATATGGTAATGATGAATAATTGTATGCATAAGCGCATAATTTTAATTTTGGGTCTTTTAATTTATAATGATTCGGCATTTTGTTTCCCATTTCCCAATTTAAAATTCGATCTTGGTAAAGATAATTTGTTGTTAATATAGTAATAACAACTTTCTATTAAAAATGCATATTTCGAATCCATGTAGACATAATTATTTTAATTATTCATTTATTAGTTTACAATTCTTGTTTTTATAAGTATTGGATTTTTTTACGTGCTCCAATTTTCTGTGGTCAAAGTAACCCTCGAATAGATTTTCATTCACCATACTTTTTTAATAACGAACCTAGCCTATTTTTTTAAAAGTTTTTTTCCTTATAGAGATCATTCACCCAATTTTTCCATTAAACGATTAATTATTAGCATCAATGTTAACCTTTGAATTAGAATTTTGTAACCAATAATGAAATCAAATTGTATAATTTATAGATCTAAGATTTCATATGGAGAATACATTCTTGGTACTTTGACTATTCTTTGCATTGTATAATTGTAGTGGTAAAATTCAAAAACTTTGAACAATAAAAATCATGATTTTTTTTTTTTTTCTTTTATATAGAACAACACAATTAGTGGTATCACCATCCACTAAAGTATTGCGGTGATTTTTTCAAAATGACAATCATAACAGTCTATGCCTCGCATCGCGTGGGTTTACACCTAGTTACATCTATATCCTTCACAACATTATTCTTTTCTTAATTTATCATCTTCAAAATATGACTGTATAAAATTATCACACCCCGCTAAATTCTGGCGTCGTCCACCACCGAAATTAAGTCGGGTGCGACTAAATAAATATCATTATCAACATGTGACAGAAATGAGACATATAAAACCAATCCCCAATATAATTAGTTTAATCAATACCAAATGATAATAACTAACTATGTAATAAAAGATCCATCACCATGCTAAACTAAAATAATAACCCAATCTCTAATAATATAAAACTGAATAAAATCTAACTAAGAATACCTTAATAAAACCGTACAACTGTGGAACCGAATGTCCCACCAAAACCATAAAGTGAGTCTCAATATAAATGCGAATGAATGGAAAACTAATCCACACTACTAAGCACAACTAAAATAACTCCAGCGACACCTCCAAGATAATCTCCCAAAATCATGTGCAACAACTCCAACACTAATACCTGAAAAAGATAGTCAACGCACGAGGTCAGAGCCTCGAGGATGAATACACACTACTTCCCTCAAATAGGGTCCGCAACCCAGACAATAGCCTTATACGCAATAAATATCACAATATAGTATTTTAATTATAAATATAATTAAACGCAGGAAAGATAGATTACTAACCACCCCCAAAGATTTTGGTAAAAACACACCGATATCATTTTAATTATCCCAGAGCCCCAAGGCGTTAATTTAATTAAATTAACCCAAATTATTATCCTCCACAATTTATCTTAATTATGCGGTCCTCCCTCCTCGGGTGGTAATCCACCAAAGTTGAACACTTTCCCTTGTCAAATGGCCTCTGATCCATTTAAACTGTCGACCTCGCCCCATGATGAGGTTTCACACATGACACGACATAAATCGCCCGCTTACCCGTTTAAATTGTCGCTCCCTGACACATTATGTCGCCACAAATTTTAATACCCGTTTTTATCTTAGGAATTAATTCTCATTTCACAATTTCACAATTATCAAATCACCCCACCCTTTTTATCGATGTGAGATCCTCAAAATACCCCTTAGTCCCATACTTAAGGGTCCCCAAGTCACCAATACATCCTACCCTATGTATGAAATTCTAACATAATTCTCGTCCTAGTCTCATATCTAGACTAGCGTAAAGACAATTAAATACCAAAAATCAGCCCACCCCCGATATGATAAAATTACGATAATCTACCCTCGCTAGTCCTATACCTAGAAGGCGTAAATCATCTAAAGGCCTACCCACTAGTCTCTCACCTAGAAGGCATCCTAAAATATAGGGAGAGCATAAAATACCCAACAACTACTCGTTACAACGACAATTAAAAATACCAACAAGTTGCACAAACACAAATAAATAATCAACATGTAAATCTACGCATGAAAGTTCAATTTAATTAAAACTTAATTCAATTATCACATCGTCATAGTCACACAATTTATCCCATTTATTATTTTAATTTAATTAACACGTGAAATCATCATTTACATAACAAAATTTCAAATTCTATAATCTCCACATAATTTTTATGAGTTACACGCCCCCAAAATCATTCAATTCAAAACTAATATTTTTTTACATGCAACCTACACTAATAAAATCCAAAATTCACTCATCAATCTTACGTACCCAAGGGTTATGAATATTATTCATATTAAAATATTTTATAAATACTGTCCCTGAATTTGTTATCACTATTCCTAATTAAGTCACTAATCTCTTTAAGAAAAACATGATTAAAGGTTTATGTAACACTTAATACGCATAATACCAAAGGAAAGGAACAGAGTATTTATGTCTGCGATTTATATGAAGAAAATCTGGGTTGACAGTTGGATTGCTCTCGAAAAATTACTAAAGAGTCGTTCTTCAACAATCTTGAGAAAACACCAATTAAGCTTTCAAATATCGAGTCAAACACTTGATTAAGTGTTGGGGCTAAAGTTTACAGATGAAAGGGAATCATTTTGGAGAGGTCTTCTCGTTGAAAAGTTGATGAAAAAGTGATTTCAAAAGCCAAGCCACGAATTTGTTGTGATATATAAAGGATTAAGAGTTTGATTAAGAAAATAGTTTTAATGAGATATAAACACTAAAAAAAACATTTCGAATGATCGGACCGTTGGAATTGGCTGAAATTTGGGGACATAGCAGATGCAGATGAGAGGAAGCTGCATAAAATAATTTATCTCGATCGGACGGTTGAATATTTATATATATATATATATTATTATATTATTATATTATATATTATATATAATAAATATATAATAAATCAGGAAGAATGTATGTATGATATTCTTGCTCTTTTATGCATGATATTTTTTTCTTCTTATGTATGATATTTCATGTGTTGCATGGGTGCATAGCATACATACACGCATACATACATACTTACATGCATACATAACAAATGGGCTGGGCTAATGGGTTGGGCTAAAAATTTGGGTTGGGCTTTTATTTGGATTGGGCTAAAAAAACGGGTTGGGCTTTTAATTGGGCTGGGCTAAAAAATTGGGCTGGCCTTTTATTTGGGATGGGCTAAAAAAATGGGGTGGGCTAAAAAAAATGACCTGGGCTTTTAATTGGGTCGGGCCCAAAATAGTGGGTTGGGCTTTTATTTGGGTTGGGCTAAATCGTGCAATAGGCACGGGCATGGGCTAGTATATATATATATATATATTATAGAGAGTTTTATGTTTTGAGGGCTCTTAGAGAGTTTTATGTTTTGAGTACTCTTCTATATAATAAAAATTCAATTAAAACTCCATTTTAATTGCAAATTCAATTCCGCTTGAAGTTTTATTCTACTAATATTAAAACCAACATATTTTACTAATAAAAATTATTAAATCCAAAATTTTATTTTTCTCGAATATTCCAATTAATTAATTAAATTAATTATTAAAA
The DNA here is from genome assembly GCA_949130495.1 of Sambucus nigra. Classification (NCBI taxonomy): domain Eukaryota; kingdom Viridiplantae; phylum Streptophyta; class Magnoliopsida; order Dipsacales; family Adoxaceae; genus Sambucus; species Sambucus nigra. Next base: position 581,056,232 of record OX422211.1, on the reverse strand, counting down.
CACGAGGTGTTACAAAAATATATTTTCAATAACCTTTGACTACCTACAACATGTGAAAAACCATCATTGTTTTCTACTATTCTTTCATATTTGATTCCTTGTTTGTTAGTGCAGGAATATGATGATCTCATTTGAATAAAATTGTGAATCTTTATTTTTCTTTTATATTAACATTAAAATTCTCATTATTTTTATCACAATGAGTGCAATCTAAATTACATATTTTTTTCTTCTTATGTATGATATTTCATGTGTTGCATGGGTGCATAGCATACATACACGCATACATACATACATACATAACAAATGGGCTGGGCTAATGGGTTGGGCTTTTAATTGGGCTGGGCTAAAAATTTGGGTTGGGCTAAAAAAACGGGCTGGGCTAAAAAAATGGACTGGGCTAAAAAAATGCCCTGGGCTTTTAATTGGGTCGGGCCCAAAATAGTGGGTTGGGCTAAATCGTGCCATAGGCACGGGCATGGGCTAGTATATATATATATATATTATAGAGAGTTTTATGTTTTGAGGGCTCTTAGAGAGTTTTATGTTTTGAGTACTCTTCTATATAATAAAAATTCAATTAAAACTCCATTTTAATTGCAAATTCAATTCCGCTTGAAGTTTTATTCTTCTAATATTAAAACCAACATATTTTACTAATAAAAATTATTAAATCCAAAATTTTATTTTTCTCGAATATTCCAATTAATTAATTAAATTAATTATTAAAACACGAGGTGTTACAAAAACATATTTGCAATAATCTTTGACTACCTACAACATGTGAAGAACCATCATTGTTTTCTACTATTCTTTCATATTTGATTCCTTGTTTGTTAGTGCAGGAATATGATGATCTCATTTGAATAAAATTGTGAATCTTTATTTTTCTTTTATATTAACATTAAAATTCTCATTATTTTTATCACAATGAGTGCAATATAAATTACATGAACAAAATTCACATTCAACATATGTATTGTAATGTCTCGGTAAAACCTAGGGCACAACCATATAATAGGAATAGGGAGAATTAGAGCACTTTGACCATTGGAGTTTAAAGTCCTTTTTGTTTAATGTTTAGAATGATTTTTTACATTTTGGTTGTTACTATTATGGTATTGATTATTAATGTAATGGTTAATGTTTATAATGGATTTAGGACTCTAACTAATTATATTCTTTTTGCATTTTGGTTTGTTTTTAGTTAGAAATTTAGTATTAATGTGATGTTTAATGTTTATAATGGATTCAATACTCTAATTATGTATAGTTTTCTTGCATTTTGGTCATTATTAGTATGGGATTTCGTATTAATATGATGTTTAATGTTTTTTATATATTAGAAAATATAGATTTGTCACTATGTCCCCACCGTGTCATGTCCTAAATATTTTGAATGCATTGTATCGGCATGTCCATATCCATGCTTTGTAACATGGTCTTCATTGAGTCTTTATTAAACCACTATATAAGGTGGTAACCCATAGCATTTAATGTCCCCTCTTAATTTCCACCCCAATTCTCCATCGACGGGCCACCCACTCCTAGGTTCAAGCTCGTTGCCTCATGCAGGCCTTATGCTAAGCAACAACTCCATCATTTGAGATTATACTCTTATGACAACCCCCCAATTTCCTCAATTTATCACTAGAAGCCCAATATCACCTTACGATGAATCCCGATTGGCGTTGCCATAATTTGTTTATACCTAACAGGTTCAAGGGATGAACATGCACGACGATAATCGATGTAGTTAGATTATTGTATCGATGAAGATGGTTGGAAATCTTAGCTTACATTTGGAGCCCTTAAAAATATCGTGTCTCATTGGGTGGCTTGGTAACAATACCACCTTGATCTCTACCAAATAGTGCCACGTCCCGTTCTCGATTGGGTTGTATTCAAATGTTGTTTTATGCACAGTGGGTGACATGAATATATGCCACTTCCTATTTGGTTGACCATGATAATTTGATTGGAACGCCATTTTTTACAGTCGTTTAAACACCTATAGCATTGATCATGATAAGGTACATATGTCTCTTCCTCCGATGTGAGATTCACGTCTCACCCTTCCTTCAATTACTCTTATGACTATACTGCTATTGATTCATGACTAGTACTCCAATCCCTCTTAAGATAGAGGTTCTATTGGGGATTGATATTATAAAAATCTCATTACCCCAAGAACTTTTATTGATCACAATTAAAAAAGAAATCAATAAGAAATAGATTCAAATAATGAATCTAGGGTTCGAATTATGATACTTTTACTAATTTTTTAGGTGATCCGAACGAGGAGAAATATTTAATGTAAAAGATGAGAAGGCTAATTTTCTTCCTCCTCCAAATCCTTGGTAGAATCCCACGAATGCCTTAAATCGTCTAGTATATGACCCTCTTAAGTAAGCCTTATGTGTGTCCATGACATATTCACGTCACTCTCAAGCCTCCCGCAACATCTTAAAATGATCTCCTAGAAATCCTGACTTCAATGATATGCAAACCATAATTTTCTCCTAAATATATGGGCACTCCCATAAATACGCGAACCAATCCCAACAGCCAACGAAGCATGTGCTAGAAATTTTACCTCGCAGTTAATTATTTATAATTATTGTGTATCTAAATCCACTTAGAGCCAAATCTTAATAAATTTGAATGCGCGGTTAATCCTTTAGATGCACTGTTAAATTTTGAAGACATGTCGCACAAATTAATACAGGATCTTCAGAATGATTAAACATGTAACTGGTCGATTAAATTCCTATGTAATCGCATTGTTTAGAGTTCAAATTTGACCCTATCAAAAGGGGACCCCACCCCATTGGGAAAAGTACACCCAAACAAAACATTGATTCGATTTTCAAAACATCCTCCAATCCTAAGCATCCCGAGCAAAGTTTGTCTGTCCAAAAAAATAACAAAAGATTATTGTAACTCTGTGAAAAGAGAGCCTTTCATGATAAAACTATGTCCAAAGGTACTGTGAAATATAAAGTATTTATAGAAATGGAATTTGTATAACAGCAATACAATCTATATGTGATCACACTTCACCATCTTCTCTCTAATGTATTTGAGATAAAAAGAAGCACTCATTACATGATGAGATACAATAAGGATCATATCAACCGAGAAACCAAGATATCAAGATCAAAAGCATTAAATGAAAGACAAGCCATGTTTACATAATCCAAATAAAGATACAAATCATGAAAACCCCAAGCTATATTCCTAACAAGTCACCAAAGAATGAAAGCATGACAAGCTTATCCCATCTCAATCCATGCATGTTCAAGAAAGACAATGCCAATGAAAACAATCCCTGTGAATTAAATTCATTCGCAGCATCAGAGTATAAACAAAACAAAGAAAATATGTGATGATTAAGAAATAAATCAATCTTACCAATCCATGCAAGAATAAACACAAGATTCCATGTTCCAAATAAACAAGTCAACAAATAAGTGTTTTAAAAAAACAACCCAAACAAAGAGCAAAGAGCATAATCCAACCAAAGCAATATCAAGTATCGTTTAAAAGAACAAGATATTAAGAGAAGCAAGAAAAGTTCATCCCAAGGGTCAAATTAGTATAAATGATTGCAAATAAGTAAAAAACATCAGAAAAGAAAGTACAAACCCCAAAAAACCTTCCCAATCTTTCCCTAGACCAAAACAAGTAAAAATAATAATACCCCCTTAGAGAGTTGACACTAAGTCAGCATAGAGTCAACCCCAAGTGGAGATGGAAACGAGTCCATCAAAGGGTATATTAAGCCAATGGATTCTGACTTTTTCACTTGGGCCAAAAATAAAAAAGATAAGTTTTCAAAAGGTCCCATCCATATAGAATCAACTTTATATGTGTGACAGTGACCCCACGGGTAGTTTGGAAAAATATTTTCAACAACTCTATTCTGAATTTCAAAATACCAAAGTTCCTTCATATTACAAAACTACCCTCCAACGACTGGGTTTTGAAATGCCTACAAAAAACCTTTATTTCTCTTCCAGATCACACAAGTTTTTGCAAAATTATCTCATTAGTGAAAGTTACATCATCATATTTGTGCAATCTCATTCCTTGGGTTTTTAAAGAGAGAAATCAAGACCCATTTGGTAATTTTAGACCTAAAAACTCCATTAGAACAAAATCTTCAAGAAGACCCACTTGAGCAAAGTTTTTTATTCAAACCCCTTTTATCCGACTTCCTAATCCCTTACCCACATGTGCTAGAGATCCAAAAATCACCCTTAAAACATTGTATTTGTGATTATTTGAAAGTATAATTTCTAGATGGAGAAAGTTTACTTTGGTTATCATACTTTCTATTGTTACTACAGTTGAACCTCATAATGTATTCACGATCGTGTATTCACGACCGGTTATTGTACTTTCTATTGTTACTACAAGGTGGGGTTAAACCTTAGGATCTTGTGTGAGTGTCACCTAAACAAGGATGAGTTTGGCGTCTTTTTGGTTGCAATTTGAAAGGTGTGATAAATCCTTGTGAGGTTGTTAATTCTACCCAGTCAATTGGAGATAGTGACGTTTCTCAAGTACCGTCTCGAGTGTGGATGTAAGCAAGGTCGAATAACATTAAAATATCAATTTGTAATATTTCTCTTAACTCTCTCTTTATTATTGCTATTAACTGTCTAGACTTATTACTTATTGATTGATTAATTACTTCATTACTAATTAAATCATCATCAATTTAAGAAACTGAATATCGTCTTATGTTACAACTGAGTTCAAGGAGTGATAAAACTGAATGCTCATTTACTACTTTAAATGAAGAAACAAAATCACTTAAAAACCAAAAGGTTAACTTATCCTCCTCTGAGTTCTTATATTCCAACTCATGTATTAAAGAAAACATGATCAAGGAGTTAGATAACCTAATAGATGTTTATCAAAGAACCATGGATGCCTATAAGAAATTAATCGATATACATTTGAAAATGAAAATGAAAAACAAAAACAAAACATTTCTTTATAAAAGGGAGAAATACGTTGAAGAATAAAATGTCTTAAATCGAATAAAAGATTAAAGGAAGAGAATGAAAAGTTATAATTGATTAATAAGGGGACACAACTTGAAAATATCAAATTAAAAGAATAATTTAGATGTTTTAAATAAATCTTTAATAAATTCAAATCAAGTAGTGACAATTTAAACTTACTTCTTAAGCAACGAGAAATTGAGTCTATTAAGAAAGGTCTAGGATACACAAAAGAAATGCCAAGCTCAAAGACAACTATTGTGCAAGAAAAGAAAGAATTGATTTTTGAAAAGAAAATAGGAGTGTTGATGTAAAAAACTAGATTACTCTAATTATTTAATCACAGATAAATAAATAAGACAAAAGATTTTAAAGTGGTTCAGCCTTATATGAATGGCCTACATCCACTGTTATGTTATTGCTGAGTGTTTGGGAATTCTCGATTACAAGTGCTATCAATAGATTCTGGTCCCCTTTGAATGAGGGTGATACAAGGTATTTATAGCCCTTAGGCTGTACATGAAAGGGTGTTACATTAAATGATACACATATGAAAGGGTAATTCATTTAATGTTCTTCAAACGTGCGCGTCAAGATGATAAGCATTCAATGAATAGTTGAACTGTTGATTATCTGGCAATTAATGCTGTGGTCGAGGTGCAGCTCGAACCGCCTTAGTTGCTCGTCGTCCAAGAGTTCCTCGGAGCATTGGAGTTCCTCGGAAGGTAAGAGTACCTCGGAGGGTTGGTGTTCCTCGGAGTATACTTGTTGCTCGGAGTGAGTATGTTGGTCGGGGAAATAATCTTCCTCGTTGCTATTGTGCCACGTAGATTGACACGTGTCTTCTTATTATTCGTCCACATCAGCATACTAATTTTGGTATCAACAGAAGCCCCCAATGTTTCATATTTCGAACTTTGAGGAGTACGGAACATTCTTTCTCGGTATATGGCAATATTAAATGGCCTTCCTGGGTTTTAGGAGTCTTTTCTTCATACTTGAATTTCCTTCCAAATTCGCAGAATCCGCCTTTTTGCCTTTTCATAAGCGCTTCGATCTTCGTGCATTTTTTGTCCTTTTAGCCGCCGGTAGCGTAATAGTTTCTTTTACGTAATCATTTCTTTCGCTGGTTCCCAAGGCAAATTATTTAAACTTCAGAGGCAATCCCATCGTCTTCTACCTTTTCAATTTCTGCTTTCGAGTTTTCTAAAGCTTTTCTCTCTCTTGTGCGTTTATTTCCTCCTTCGTTTGTCAACAGATCTCCTTTTTCCCTGTAAGCTCTTCTTCCTTCTTCTTTTATTCATCATGGTTTACATTATCGAATCTCTTGAGAAGTTCCGCTCTGACTTCTCTATTCCTTCTTGGGTAACTTTGGAGGTTCTTTCTGAGCCTTCAAGTTATTTTGATTTGGCTGAGGGACACTGGTTCCCTAGCCTATTTATTGCTGAATGTGGATTTTCTTTTCCACCAAATCCGTTATGTTTAGAGTTCTGTCAGTACTTCGACGTTGTCCCTGTAAAAATAGCCCCCAACACATGGAGAATAGTTAATGGGGTACATAGGTTAAATCAAACTCATGGAACTCGTATAGGAATTCCTGAGATTATGTACTGCTACAGATGGGCTGTTTTAGACAACGTTTTTTATTTAAAAACTAGGTTTTTGAATAGGGCCTTAGTAGTCAACCTCCCTGATGCCAACAGGGATTATTTTGAACACGGGGTAGTTATAAAAAATTGGCAACATGCCCCTTTGGTTGGAGATGCAGTATATGAGGGTCCCAGATGCCCCCCATATGGCAATGGGATAGGTCGTTTTCATCTTATTTTGTTTTTGAAATTATGATTTCATGGTATTTGATAAAATGTATGACTGATATTTCAATATGTTTTTGTTTGCAGTTGACAGCAAGAGAAAAACTCCAAAAGAATCAGAAGTGAATATAAGGCAATTGAAACATATCTGGAGTTTGCATCAGAGAATTGCAGACGAGCACATCAGGTCTGCTTCATACTTGTTGCAGTATAAGAGCTATACATCGTCCTTTACTGCTCGTCCTGTGGTCAGCATCAGTGATCCAGTGCAAATTCCTGAAGACTCTGATCCGGAATCTCATATTCCTTTGAGCCAAAAAATGGGCAAGAGAAGAGTTCCCGCTCTCTTCGAGGAAACTTCCTCTGCTGGGAAGAAAAATAAGGTTGATGTCCAAAAAGGGACAAAGAATAAAGATGTCACCCCTCCTGTTGCTTCTTAGAAGGCTGTCAAGAAGCCCCCAGTGGCTCCTGTGCAGAAGGATGCACCTGTTGAAGTAATCACTATCTCACCAATCAAAAGTTCTTCTTTGGTTGAGGTTGTTGAAAAGGCACCAAGCAGACTGAGGAAATCCTCCTCGGTCAGTATTTCTGGAGCCATTCCCCAGCTCCCAGTTGGTGGAGATGGTGTTCCAATCATTGTTCCTCCGAGTTCTACGATGAGCTTGGCAAAATTTTCACCCATTCCCGAGGTACAAGGTACTGAAGAAGACCTTACTCGGGATATGGTTACTTATCTGGCTGCTCGTCATCTTGCTTCAATAAGTATCTCTACTCTGAGTTTTTCATATTTTCCTTTGTTATTTCCTATATTTGTTTCTGATGTCGTTTCCCTTTTCTGACTACAGTTGACGAGCTGTTTCAATATAATCCTTAAAAAGGATGAAGCGATCAAAGCTTCTTGCTCCTCGTCCACTATGGAAGGAGCACTGGAGAAAGCTATCAAATCTGTGAGCGAATCTCGTCAGAAGTATGACGAGGATAACATTAAATGGGAGAAGAAGTTAGCTGCGTCTGATGCAGAGAAGGTACAACTGGGTAATAAGGTGAAGGACTTGGAGAGAGTGAATAAAGACTATGCCGAGAAACTTTCAGGCTATGGGGAGCTTGAGAATAAACTGAAGTCAGCTGAGGAAGAGTTGACACTTCTGCGCGAAGCAAATCGTCAGAAGGTGGAGTTGGAGGCCAAGCTGAAAGCCTCCGAGGACCTTCTATCCGAGAAGCTTTCCTCGGAGAAGATGAAGAGAAAAACGACCGTGAAGAAATCCTTTCGGACTGGTTGGGATAAAGGATGGGATAGGGGGGTAGCTGCAATGATGACCCAGGTGAATTATGGAAGTTTGAAATTCTTCCATGATGGTTGGGTTGCTGCCTTGCAGGAATTGAAGGTGAGCGAGGACTCTGAGCTATTTCAACAACATCTCCCTGGTCCTCCTCCAGTTATTGAAGACGAAGATGAAGACGAGGCTGCATCTGAAGAATCTTCAATGACAGGAGGTGATCAAGTCCTTGTTCCAACACCCAGCCAGACATCCACCGAGGAGATTTCTTCGTTGCCTACTCCTCCAGAACAAGTCCCAGCTTTTACCAATCAGATCAATGTTCCCACCGAGCAACCAAGCTCCTCGTCCCAGCCTCCCGAGAAAGTCTTGGGAGACAAGGAAAAGGTGTGAAGTTGTTCGGTACTATCTTTCTAATGTTCTTCTTACTTGTACTTCTGTATTCCAAATGATGTAATCTTGTTGATGATGTAATAAAATCACATCTTTTTTCTCCTCTACATTGTTGATTCTCTGTCTGTTTTTATTTATTAACTCTTGCCTTCTCCTCTTTATTAGTTTATGGCTAGAATGGAACTGATATCTGCCCATGATACAAAGCTGATGCAACAATGCCGTGAATATTATAAGGCTGGTCATACAGACCTGAGTGTATCAGAAATTGCCGACATCCTTGGCCATGATACTTCAGAGCAAGCAGTTGAGGCTTACCGGTACCTGAAGGATTTACTTGATCGATTTGTGGCCAATAATGTGGCATACTACGAATTGATCGAGGAACTTCATTGTACCTTAGAAGATCTTCAGAATCAGCACAATGAATCAACTGCCTTGTTGCACAAGGAGTATGCGAATAGGTATCAACAGCTTTCTTCTGAGACAGGCCACAAAAAGATCATTGCTGGATACGATGTCAGGGAGAGAACCTTAAGAGGTGAAGTTGAGGCTTGCAGACAAATTGCCGAGCTGCTGGAATAAGAGAACAACAATTTGCAGAAAAAATTGGCACAGTATGAGTCTGCAGCTTCATCTTCCACTGCCTTAGTACCGATTACCGATGAGGGTTTCTCATTCTTAGAGGTTGAGAATGCCAAATTAAGGTAAGAATTAGATACCTTAAGAAGATCTGGTATTTCTGCTACTGCTCGGGGACGAGGAAGAGGTTCTCGTGGGCGAGGAAGAGCTGCCCAGGATGTTAACGAGGAACGAAGCGTTTCAACTGCTCGGGGATGATCAATAACTCCTCGTAGTATTGAAGAAGCTCGTACTCTGTCAACATTGGAAACTCAAGCGTACCAGTTGAACGCAAAAGATCGGGCTTTGTCTGAAATGTCCAAGAAAATCCTGACTTTGGAAGATCAACTTACTGCAACGAAGTCAGCTTTACATACCAAGGACCTTTTCACCAAAAACCATCATGAACAATTGGATAGATTAACCTTCCAATTCCATAAACAGCCCAGGGAATTTTGGAATGCAGGCTATAACGAGGCCCTTTATCACTTGGATGCTTGTATTGAAAATGCCAATAATGAAGGTTATAAACAAGGCTGGCTGAATGCCTTATGTGTATTAAAGCTCGAGCAAGGACATTTTTTGTGGTACTACTACGAGCCTGGAGTGCTTGACTTGCCTGTGCCACCTTTCAAGTTGGACATGGAATGGTACCAGCTCGCGCCATTCCTCGGAGCTTGATTGCGAATTATCTTGGTGACTATAACCTTCATTCTCAAATTGACGTATCTCGTCCCGAGCATCTCTTGGATACTCCTTCAGTAATGAATGCCAGAATGTTGAAGGACTTGAATTTTATCAATTCTCCTCAGACGTTAAATGATCCTCCTGCTGGCGAGGAACCTGTATCGAAGGCTGAAGGGAAAAAACCAATAGAATAGGATTTTCAATGTAATAGTTAGCACATATATGTAACTTGTAATTTATTTTAATGAAAGACTTTCATTTTTTGTTTGCAAATCTGTATTGCTATTCTTTTGTACTTGTCTAACACTTTTATATTTGTGCATATGTATGTGTTAAAAAGATAACAATATTGTGTTGTTCATCAACCAACTTAGTAATAAAAATTGCAAGTATCAATGTTGCTCAATCACTTAATAATAAAGTAATGAGTATAAAATGTTTAAAATGTTTCCAACCAACCAAGGTTGTTAAATTGTGTTTGTCGACCAACTACAGTTGATGGGTTTTTATCCCCGATCAACCATACTTGGTAAATTTTTTTCATAAAATGTGTCCGACCAACCAAGGTCGATAATTTATCCTCGTCGACCAACTACAATTAGTTGGGTTTTGATCACCGACCAACTATACTTGGTTCAGTTTGGAATTTTTTGTATTTTCTGGAATGATTTTACCTTCCGACCAACATAAGTTGGCATATTTTGTTTCTTAACCAACCAAGATTGGCATTTTTAAGAATGTTGTTCTTGCCCTTTTACCAACCGGAGTAGGTCATGGGTTTGAACTATCGGGTTCTTTCGAACTATCTTGTCCACAAGCTTTTTTACCAACCGAAGTTGATCATGCAAGTGTACGCCTCCTAACCAAAGGAGTATAATTTGTTCTCGCTATTTTACCAACCGAAGTTGATCACGCTCGAACTATCAGGTTCTTTCGAACTATCTTATCCACAAGCTCTTTTACCAACCGGAGTTGATCACGCAAGTGTACGCCTCCTAACCAAAGGAGTATAATTTGTTCTCGCTATTTTACCAACCGAAGTTGATCACGCTCGAACTATCAGGTTCTTTCGAACTATCTTGTCCACAAGCTCTTTTACCAACCGGAGTTGATCACGCAAGTGTACGCCTCCTAACCAAAGGAGTATAGTTTGTTCTCGCCCTTTTACCAACCAACCAAGATTGGCATTTTTAAGAATGTTGTTCTTGCCCTTTTACCAACCGGAGTAGGTCATGGGTTTGAACTATCGGGTTCTTTCGAACTATCTTGTCCACAAGCTTTTTTACCAACCGAAGTTGATCACGCAAGTGTACGCCTCCTAACCAAAGGAGTATAATTTGTTCTCGCTATTTTACCAACCGAAGTTGATCACGCTCGAACTATCAGGTTCTTTCGAACTATCTTGTCCACAAGCTCTTTTACCAACCGGAGTTGATCACGCAAGTGTACGCCTCCTAACCAAAGGAGTATAGTTTGTTCTCGCCCTTTTACCAACCGAAGTTGATCACGCTCGAACTATCAGGTTCTTTCGAACTATTTTGTCCACAAGCTCTTTTACCAACCGGAGTTGATCACGCAAGTGTACGCCTCCTAACCAAAGGAGTATAGTTTGTTCTCGCCCTTTTACCAACCGGGGTTGGTCGTGGGTCTGAACTATCGTCTTCTTTTTGCTGTTGAACAGCGTAGTGTACAACACTAGTATTCCCCGAAAAACTTTCAAACAAAGGAGAGAAAAAATTGTGAAACATCATCGTTTTATTCATGTTGATGGAACTGCTGTACATTTTACATTACTGATAATACTTGCGAAGGTGTTCAGCATTCCAAGCATTCTTGAATTCCTCTCCTTCTAGAGTTGCTATTCGGTAAGTTCCTGGTCGAACAATTTCTGTAACTCGGTAAGGTCCATGCCAGTTTGCTTCCAATTTATTGTGCTTCTGAATGACCTTCTTTAGCACATAATCTCCTTCTTTTAAGTCGCATTTCTTCACCGTCTTGTTATAGAACAGAGTTGTGCGTTGTTGGTAAGCAGCATTCCTAATGGCTGCCTCTTCTCTAACCTCCTCGAGCATATCCAAATCCAATCTTCTCATTAAATCGCTGACTGGGGAACTAAAATTCAGCACTCTGTGTGTCAGAAGACCCAACTCGGCAGGTATTACTGCCTCACTTCCAAACGCTAGCATATATGGGGATTCTCCCGTTGCTGCTCGGGGAGTTGTTCGGTAAGCCCACAAGACTGACTGTATCTCGTTAATCCAGTTAGCTTTAGCCTCACTTAACCTCTTCTTCAAACCATTTAATAATGTTCTATTCGTCACTTCAGTCTGTCCATTGCTTTGAGGATGGCCTGGTGCTGAATGAACCTTCAAAATGTTCGACTGATGACAATAGGCAGCAAATTCCTCGTTATCAAATTGTGTTCCATGGTCTGTGATGAAGGCATGAGGGAGACCATATCAACAGATTATATTCTTCCAAACGAACTGGTATACCTTCTCGTATGTCATATCAATAAGTGGCTCAGCTTCTACCCACTTAGTAAAATAGTCTACTGCGACGACGAGGTACTTGAATCTTCCTCGGGTGGTCGGCAATGGTCCAACCAAATCAATGCCCCACATAGCAAATGGCCAAGGGGAAGTTATGGGTGTCAACAATGCTTGTGGAGTTCGTCGGATGGAGGAAAAACGTTGGCACTTGTCACATTTCTTAGCATAGGCTATACAATCAACCCTCATCGTCGGCCAGTAGTATCCTTGAGTCATCACCCTTTGCAAAAGTGTCCGACCTGCTACATGAGCTCCACAGGACCCTTCATGGATTTCTTCAATTAATTCTTTCACCTCGGAAGGATGTACACATCTTTGCAAACCAGCCATAATTCCTCGTCTATACAAAATACCATTAGTTAGTACATACCGAGCAACTTTATACTTCAATTTCTTGGCAGCGAGCTTATCTTCCGGTAATTCTCCTTCTTCAACATATGCCCTGATGGGATCCATCCAAGATGGTCCTAAATCCAGGGTGATAATATTCATCGTCAGGTTTTCATCTATGCTCCGACTTTCTAATACTTCAATTGGTATTGTTCTTCGCAGCTCGGTACGAGTAGCTGATGCTAGTCGGGCCAGTGCGTCTGCTCGTGCATTCTCTATTCTTGGTATTCTGATTAATTGAATCGCATCAAATTCTGCCAATAACTCCATTACCTTGGCATGATACTTGACCATTAATTCTCCTTTAACTGCATACATTCCCATCATCTGATTCACAATCAATTGAGAATCACTGAATACCATCACTTGTTGCGCTTCCATAATCTTTGATAAATTAAGACCTGCTATCATGGCCTCATACTCAGCCTCATTATTGGAGGCTTTGAATTGGAATCGTAAGGCATATTCCATGTCGATCTCGTCTGGGGTATTCAAAACAATTCCTGCCCCAGAACCTGCCGTGCAAGATGAGCCATCTACATATAATCTCCATATGGGTAACCCGTCTTCAAATTCCTTATCTGATAGAGTTCCTCGGTGAAATATTTGTTGCTTCCTTTCATCCTCCCCTGGTACTTTTCGCTCCTCGTCGATCATCTCTTCTCGCTCTTTTACCAATCGGAGCTGGTCTGAGTTTGAAGTTGATGATCCTTCTACATCCACAAGTTCTTTTACCAACCGGGGTTGGTCTGAGCTTATGTCTGTTGATTTTTCAACATCCACTTGTCCTTTTACCAACCGGAGTTGGTCTGGGCTCGTGTTTGTTGATCCTGTAACATCCACAGGTTGATCAGCGAGTAACTTTTGCTCCTCGGGGGTATCAGGATAAGTAAATTCTGCTATAAAATCTGCTACGGCCTGTCCTTTTAGTGATGATCTGGGTTCATACACAATATCATATTCACCGAGTTCTATTGCCCAATACATCAGTCTCCCTAATTTTTCTGGTTTATGAAGCGCTTGTCGTAACGGCATGTCGGTATACACGACGATGGTATGGGCCTGGAAATATGGCCTCATTCTTCTACTTGCTTCAATTAATGCCAACGCCAATTTTTCTAGCTTTGGGTACCGAATATCTGCACCTCGGAAAGCCTTACTTGTGTAATAAATTGGCTTCTGGACTCCATTCTCCAATCTGATCAGTGCCGAGCTGACTGCATTCTCTGATACTGCCAGATATAAGTACAACTTTTCGCCCATCACTGGTCTGGACAGCAATGGAGGTGTTCCCAGATATTTCTTCAAGTCTTGAAAGGCTTTTTCACATTCATCATTCCACTCGAAAGTTTTTCGGAGTGTTTTGAAGAATGGAAGGCACCTATCAGTTGCTCGAGATACAAATCTATTGAGCGCTGCAACTCGTCCTGTAAGACTCTGCACCTCTTTCTTCGTCGTTGGAGATTGCAACCCTAAAAGAGCTTTGATCTTTTCTGGATTTGCCTCAATGCCTCGCTGGTTGACGATGTATCCGAGGAACATCCCTTCTCGTACTCCAAATGTACACTTCGTCGGGTTGAGCTTTATTTGGTATTTATCCCGTTGATCAAAGGTCTGAGCTAAGTCAACTAGATGATCAGCAGCTTTCTTGCTCTTTGTCAGCATATCATCGACATAGACTTCCATGTTGCAACTGATTTGTTCGGTGAAAACCTTGTTCATCAGCCGCTGGTATGTCGCTCCTGCATTTTTCAAACCAAAAGGCATAACATTATAGCAATAAGTTACCCTAGGGGTAATAAAAGAAGTACTTTCCCTGTCTTCAGGTTTCATTTTGATCTGGTTGTAGCCAGAGTAAGCATCCATGAAGCTGAGCAGCTCGTGTCCCGAGGTAGCATCCACTAATTGATCAATTCTAGGCAATGGAAAATGATCCTTTGGGCATGCCTTGTTAAGATCGGTGAAATCAACACACATTCTCCATTTATTGTTTTTCTTTTTTACCATCACCACGTTTGCCAACCAGTCTGGATATTTCACGTCTTCAATGAATTGGGCTTTTTGGAGCTTCTCGACCTCCTCTTGTATAGCCTGATTCTTCTCGGGGCTAAATACCCTTCTTCTCTGCTTTACAGGCTTGATCTCCTTATTCACATTGAGCTCATGACATAAGAAGTTTGGATCTATTCCTGGCATGTCTTCATGACTCCACGCAAAAGTTTTCTTCCTGTTTCTCAAGAAAGTTATCAAATCCTGTTTTATTGAAGCATCCAACGTTGAACCTATCCGGGTTACTCGTTCAGGGTGCTCATCGTCCAGAATAACATTCTCTGTAGATTCCACCACCTGTCCTTTTACAAGTTGGGATTCATCTCGTGGATCCAGTGTTTCAATTTCTGTACCTTCATCCACCTGGTAGGTAGTAGTCTTTTTTCTTGAATCTTCAAGCTCCTCTTGCTCGGCAGATGAATAATAGCATTCCCGAGATACTTTCTGATCACCTTTCACAACTCCTACTCCAAAATTTGTTGGGAATTTTAAGCATTGATCTACTGTAGATGGAACTGCTTCAAACTTCTTCAAACCAACTCTTCCCATGATGATGTTGTAGGCTGACTGCACATTCTTATCCATCACAAAAAAGCGTATTCTCTCTGTTCGACAAGCAGGCCAAGTTCCAATGAATATGTCCAACTTGATCGTCCCAAGTGGAAAAACTTTCTCGCCAGCAAAACCCAAAAGAGGTCTGTGATAAGGTTCCAATTGAGATAATTTTAAATTCAAGCTGTCAAAGCATGAATAGTATATGATGTCTGCTGAACTACCATTGTCTACCAGCACCCTTGAAATAACTACTTCTTTCATCCTCATTTTGATCACCAAAGGGTCGTCGTAAGGGTAAAGAACACCTGCCAGGTCATTTTTTGAAAAGCCAATGACCAGCTTCTCTTTGTTTACCTTCCTCGGACGATCCTCCTCGGCTAAATTTATTCGATGAATGTACGAGCAAGCTTGTGCCTCTCCGAGGTAAGCTTTTCTTTCTGCAGTAAGGTCTCCTCCTCCTGCATCTCCTCCTGTAATAACATTACAATCAAATGCCCCAAAACGTATGGAAAATACCTCTCGTTCTGGTTGCCTTGGTTTCTTGGGAAGATCGGGGTCATCCTCGGCATCATCTTCATGTTCTCTCTTCTTTTTCTCCTCTGCTCGACGAGGAGATCTAGATCTCTCTCTAGTTCGATCATTATTTCTTCTTTCACCTCCCCGATCAACATACTTTGCTAGCTTTCCTCTTCAGATGAGTGTTTCAATCTCGTTCTGAAGAGCTATGCAATTTTTAGTCATATGGCCATGATCTTTGTGGAACTCGCAATACTTGTCCCTATTCCTCGCATCAGGGTCTGACCTTAGTTTCTTCGGCCACTTTACCTCCTCGCTATTCTTGATTTCTTCCAAGACATGATTAATACCCATTTTCAAGGGAGTATAATTATCGAATTTCTTCAGGACTTCCCATGACGACTTATTATTTCTGGAACGCTTGTCACCGCCATTGCCCTTATGCTCTTTATTTTTAGACTTGTCGACGTCTACCTTGGGGTCTTTATCCATATTCTTTTTTGCAGCCATAGCCTCCTCGGCATTCATGATTTTGGCCGCTTTTGCCATCAACTCTGTCATAGTTTTAGGTGGATTTTTCGCTAAAGTGTAATACAACTTATTAGGTAACAAACCACTCATCAAGGCGGTGATTGCTGTCTTTTCCTCATAATCTATGACTTCCAGTTTCTCGTTATTGAAATGAGTTATGTAATCTCTAGTGCTTTCACCAGATTTTTGTCTAACACTTAACAAGTGTGCTACTCTTTTTACTGGCTTTGCTCCAAAACAGAAATTACCGATGAACAACTCGGCCAATTGAAAGAAAGTTGAAATCTTACCCCGAGGAAGATTGTTGTACCATATCTGGGCAGATCCGGTAAGAGTTCTCGAGAATGCCCTACATCTTATCTCGTCGGGGACAACATAGATGTCGGCAGCAGCTTGATATTGCTCTATGTGAAGAACAGGATCTGTCTTTCCATCGTATTTGGGGGTCACCACAGGGGCTTTAAATTTTGACGGTGTAGGAAAATTCACAATGGCCTGGACAAAAGGTGTCCCTTGAACAAAAGTTCGTTGTAGGGGATTCTTTGCCTTAGCCATTTCTCCCAATCTATCCTCCAATCGCTGAAGGGATCATTTCCACGCTTCATTTCCTTCCTCGGGCCTATTGGTTCGAGCAATTGATCGTTCTGAGGTAGCTTCTTGAGATCTATCTTGACGAGCAGCTGGTCGTGACTGTGCTGATCCTTCTCTTAGATCTGATGGTTGTCGAAAACTCCTCGACATGGTTTTAGGTGGACTCCTATTCCTCCTAGGGCCTAATCGGCTGAAAGGAGAGGCCCTACTTAACCTTTCCAATGCGCTGGCCCTTTCTGGGAAAGGGTGACACGTTGTTCAGTATCTGTAACCCGTATTGACGAAGTTTGCCCAGGTTGATAAGAGAAATCATCAGATTCCTCATTACGATATGATCCAGTACGTCTGGATCGTGAAGAAAGTAAATAGGTTTGCCTCTGACCACTTCGATGCCCTGACTGTGCAGGTACGCCGCCATGAAGAGTTTGTATGAGTTGCCGCATCGTATCTTGCATGGCGGTTTGTCCTTGAGCCAGATTCGTCATAATTCCGGCCAGATCTGGAGGTGCAGAGGGATTTGGAGGATTTCCAGCATTTCCAGTGTTTCGACTGCTAGATTCTGGATTATCCGCCATTGATGATGAATGATTTTTGGTGAAAAACGATAATAACAATCGATTCCCACAGACGGCGCCAATCTGTTGATGTAAAAAACTAGATTACTCTAATTATTTAATCACAGATAAATAAATAAGACAAAAGATTTTAAAGTGGTTCAGCCTTATATGAATGGCCTACATCCACTGTTATGTTATTGCTGAGTGTTTGGGAATTCTCGATTACAAGTGCTATCAATAGATTCTGGTCCCCTTTGAATGAGGGTGATACAAGGTATTTATAGCCCTTAGGCTGTACATGAAAGGGTGTTACATTAAATGATACACATATGAAAGGGTAATTCATTTAATGTTCTTCAAACGTGCGCGTCAAGATGATAAGCATTCAATGAATAGTTGAACTGTTGATTATCTGGCAATTAATGCTGTGGTCGAGGTGCAGCTCGAACCGCCTTAGTTGCTCGTCGTCCAAGAGTTCCTCGGAGCATTGGAGTTCCTCGGAAGGTAAGAGTACCTCGGAGGGTTGGTGTTCCTCGGAGTATACTTGTTGCTCGGAGTGAGTATGTTGGTCGGGGAAATAATCTTCCTCGTTGCTATTGTGCCACGTAGATTGACACGTGTCTTCTTATTATTCGTCCACATCAGCATACTAATTTTGGTATCAACAAGGAAAAACCAAAAGAAATGTAAAAAACATCAAGCATGGTTTTCATTACACATTTTCTAAAAAGAGAAACCACACAGTTGAAAAATGTCTTACTCATCTAAAATTAGAAAATAATCTCTTTTGCATCATTTGCAAAAAAGAATGATCATACATATATTGAGTGTAAATTCCATTCATCAAATACGCATTGCACATATTGTGATAAAAATAATCATATGTTTGAAGTTTGTCACAAAAGGAACTCAAAGGCGACTATGGAATTGTTAGGGATTTGGTGTTGAGAGTTTCCTTGTTCGGATTATCCCCTCGGTGTTGGGTTCCACCGATCGTGAAGTAGTCTCTTATAATGTAGTTTCGTGTTAAACTATTAAATAATTTATATTTGGACTCGAATCAATTATTACGGTTGATTATTGAGATAACCAATTAGTTGGTTTATGTTATATTTTGTCTTCACTTTTGGTATGTGTATAATGCCCATTTATGTCTTAAAATAATGGGCTTTAAACCTATTATGTTAGTGTATGGCTTGGATAGTGTCTTAGGCCGATTGGAGTTGTATTTAGGCTCATTGGGTTGAGTCCCAAATGGAGACTAAGCCTAATTTTGGGTTTATTTCACTTAAGGGAATATTAGTTTAAACCTAAACTCATTTATCACTTGGGAGAAACTCTAGGAGTTGAGAGAGAAAGAAACTCAAAAAGCACCCAAAGTTGGGTGATGATTTGGGTGATTTGGGGATTGATTTCTCAATCAATCCATAAGGCAAGTTTATATTGATTAAGAATCTAATTGTATTTATGTTAGAGTAGTAATAGTCATTGGAATCTAGAAGAAAATTTATGTAAAATCTGATTTCTATTCATCTCATTCATAATTTTTTTAATCGGGTTTAAATTGGGAGTTTAATATTAATAATATGTAAATTAATGAATAAACCCTTGAATTGTAACTTGAATATGTGTAATTTGATTAGAGTAGTGTAAATTTAAATTAGATTGGTTGATTTACATATATCATTTACTAATTTCATGCTTGAGTAAATTTTGATCATATATGGTTTAGATACAATAATACGATATTCGTGAAATGTTTGAACCTTTGGGTAAGTCATCCATGGGGGATTAGGGTTTCTAGCTTCATAACTTAAGGGTTAGGGAAGAGGAAACTTGTATATTTGAAGTCAGGTATGCCCTATTATGTGCGCACAATTAATTTGTACCATGTGAACAGAGGCGTGAGCATGGTTATCATTTTGGGTCATGCGTATGATTTGCAGAAGTTTAATTATATATAATTGAATTGTGAATGCGTGGGCACTGGTTTCGTATTTTTGTTTATTTTTATTGATTTTTTTATTAATATTTTACCAACAGTACGCAAGGCTGAAATTTTGGATTGGTGAATTTGATTTTTGGGTATGTGTTGGGTTTGTTTGATAAAGGTTTTGATTGGGGAGTGGTTTGGGCTTATAATTGGAGATGTAAGGGTAATAATCTTAGAGTATAATAAATTGTTATATATACTTTTTGAGGCTTAGAGAATTAAATGAAAAAGTCGGACTTACACTAGACTAAAATGTACCTTTAGTAATAGTATTTTACCGTTACAAAAAATATTAGTAATGGAAATTATTCATTAGAAAAAGTCACGGGGTTTCAAATTTAGTAATAGAATTTTACCGTTACTAATTCTGAATTTACCAACAATATTTTTCCGTTACTAATTTTGATTTAATAGCGGGGTTTTGAGTTACTATTTTTATCTTATTACACCCTTTTTATAACACTTTTGTTTGATTTTGTAACGGTAAAGGTTCGTTAGTACTATTAATACATATTTAAAAATATATATGTTTTTCAAGATTCAATATCCTAAATTTAAACAAATTCTGTTATTATCACCACACTATTCAAATCGTGCACATACAAAAATAGTCCACATAAACAAGGGCATTATATTCAACATTCACATTTTATATAAACATCCACTCTTTATTTATAAAATAAACTTAAAACAAACAAATGAAACGTCTTAAATCAATCACCCCGAAAGTTACAATATTTTCAGAAATGCATCCAATATAACATCCTAATACAATCATCCCGGAATGATATGTTTTTATGTTATAACCAAGGAAATGAAATATAAAAAAGAAGTCCGTCAACTCCATCTTTACTTCATCAATGGAGAATAATCATACTGCTTTGCATCCAACTAGACCTCCATCTATGTCCATCATCAAATGTTACAGATGATTGCAATAAGTTGGCATAAAAAAATTATAACTGAAGTACACCAATGGGGCATTTTTTAAATAAATATGCATTTTTTATAATTATCCAAATATAATTAAAAAGTAGACCAATGGGGCATAAAACCAAAATAAATATTTCATGGAAGATTATACCTAGGCATATCCTTATCCACTACTTGATTACTGGATGCCTCCACCTAATCACGTATCGAAATATTAATTAGAATTGGAATTGAAATTAAACAAAACATGAAAACTGTAAAGGTTATATAATGAAGATCCTCAATATGTTTAAGAAAATATACAGGGGATTATGGTGTAGTGCTTATATGGATGTATCCACAAATCCTAACCTGATGTGCCCCTTCCAAGGCAATGAACTGGAACAGGATGTGGTTCTTCACGAAATAATAAAGAGGTATGCTTGCTTGAATGCCATTAGAGTTGTGTAAGAACAGTCCGCTGCTGAAATAATCCTTCGGGTAGAACTTGCAAACTAGATGGCTTATTTAGAGCTATCTGAAAACATAAAACAGAATTCATTGAGCCATGGTCTATCTATAGAAAATTGGAAAAACAATCCAGCACATGTAGAAAGGTCCTAATTCTTATTCATTTTCTGTAATTTCCCTCTTCACAAGTGTAATTGTAAGCAGAGTAAAAATAAGTTTTTATACATCATGCCAAAGTAGAAATGCTCATACAAATAATCAAATTATTGGCAATAATGAGTCGAGGCTCCGTACCTGCAAATGACTGGCAGTGTTAAAATTTAGATTGCAGTGCATAATTAACACAATATATTTTTAATATCTTCTCATAAAAATATACATGAGGGAAGTAATATGTAAATACATCTCGAATCGCTAATTTTAAAGTATTGGAACAGAGGTGTATCATATTTTGAAAAATGCATACCAATATGTAATTCACTAGGGTGTTGGAGTTCCCTAGTAATTATCTAAACAACCGCATAGACCACAAATGAAAATTATTAAAGCTTAATTCATGTGGAACTTAAGGTGTTATTTTCATGCTATGAGATACGCGGAGCAATCAAATAGATCAAAGAACATTGGCAAGATATTATGTCAGCAAATAATACAATACTTATAGTGAAGTTGAAAGAGCATATAAGGGGGCAAGCCTTCTCCAAGTGCCTCTTTGTGTGTTCTGAGAAAAGCTAACAAAGTCTCCTTTAAGGACTTCAGTAGAGATGAACCTCTAGATGCAAAAGGACCCAAATGAGAAGAAGCAACCCTTAGCGCACTAAAATGGTCACCAGATTAAAAAAATCAACATATATCCATTTAAATAGTCAATAGTGTGCCAGTTCATTTATAGCTCGCACCACCGCAAAAAAAAAATTCTAAATAGTTCCAATCACCTGCTTAATTTGGAATAACAAAATAGGATTTTGTTCAAAGAAGTTTGGGTATTTATTTATTTCTTCCTCTATTAGTTATGACACTAATAATTTTTTTAGATCAAGGTTCCAAACATAAATAAATCAAAAGAAGAGTTACAAGCACACAAAAAACCTCAAAATGTAAGAAAATGAAAATACCTAAGGCCTTATAGAGATGGTTATAAGCGTGTAAAATCTTATGGTGATATTTGATACCAACAAGGTTGGTCTCATCACTACCCATAAGATAGTTAAGGAAACACAAATATGGATTTTTTGAAGTGCTACTTTCACGAGTATAATAAGGAAAGCATTGAAACAAAATCAAGAGAATGCATGCGATCTCTAAGGTAGACCAAGTCTGGGCAGGCTTAAATGTAGGTGTGTCCTTATCATTCATACTGATCAAATGTGTCCAATAATATCTCCAAATCAAATCGTGAGAGAAACCAATCGTGTGCATGTGAGTGAGGAGCCAAACTCTAACATAAGTATGAGCTAACCAAATAGTGGCCTTCATTTCAGAGTAGAACAACATCCAAATGCAAGGATGGATCCGATTGATCCCGAGAGATAACCATGGCATGAGAGGCAGACTTGTATAAAGGGTATAAAAACCAAAACTGTATGGAGGAGAATCAAGGTAGAAAATTTTATTACCCTCAATTCGGTAATGAATAAAATAAGGGATAGGGGCAAGATAGCACGTGCAAATTAAAATTGCTAAACTGTCAGTGCCATAAGTCAAAAGCATGAGAGCATTCAAGAAAAAGGTGGTTTACAGTTATGCTACTATTAGGATTTTATGCAAATATCACTTTCTACTATTAGTTTATAAGGCTGAGAATAGGATTAATCCATACTTACATAAGACATGTATCTTGAATGGAATAAAAATCTCTTATCCTCAATCAGTGGTGCTAAAAAAATTGCTGACTAAAAATAAAAACTGAACATACAAATAATATGAATGTTAAAATCTTATCCATATAAATTAACATACATAACATGCAAACAATACATACAAAATAAAAACTGAACTGAAAAAACAAAATAAAAAATAAGTTTACCTCTACTAGGGGCGGCGCATGGGCAGAGAGACACGAGGGAAATAAGGTCCTCTGCTGCCGAATATAGGGGAGACATATGGCACGGGCGAACCAATCTAGTAGGAGTTGAGTTGAGGAGGGACAGGGGTGGGGCATGAGCCTTGAGAATCAACTTCTCTGGATTCTCATCCCTCATATTGTGAATTTCCAAAGCAATCTTTGCATCACATACAATGAATGAAAAGATATCCAAAATAAACAACATAATGGGATTATAAGTGCTACAATATAAGTTATAGAAACAAAATTCAAATAGGGAGAATAAAATGAGACTTGGTTTAAGCTATGTTATGTCCAAGAAAGTTGGGCTCAACCAAAGGTGACAAGTGAATATTCTTAAAGAAAACCAATCAAAAGACGGATAAAACTCTAATGCATAACATGTATATTTTGAGACTTCTTCATTTTGATGTTTCGATACTTATTCATTTCACTGTGAGTGATGGCTCTGTATTCAGATTGGATCAATAAAACAAACTTAATTGACTGTTGAATTAATATTTTTGTTGGATAAACTCAATAGAACTCATATGGACTCATACCAATAAATAAGAAAGTGCAAGCAAATCAAACACAATATAACTCATATGGAAAAAGTTTATGAGATATGAGATATGCATATTCTGAAGTCGCTTTCTGATTTTGGAATAAAATTTTCAAGGGACTTATTATTACCTTTTTTAACAATCATGTTAGCAGTATGTTTATAATCAGCTTCTTCCACAAGCATGTGATAATGGAAAAAGCAGTGATACAAAACTTTAAATAACAGAAGTTTATTAGAACTCATACACCATGCTACGGGACTATAAATGGCATAGTGTAATCTCACATTTCATACAATTATGATGTTATGAAAGTTAGAAATTAACAATAATTGCAGTTCTAAACCAACATGTATATGCTAATATATGTAGAATACACATTAAGACCTCTCAATTGGGAAAAGGGGATAAAAATAGCCTTGGTGCCAAAGGTTTAAAATATCTCAACAAAAATAGCATCATCCCAGAGATATGAGACCAAACAACATTATTGATCACTGCAGTATCTACGTAGTGGACCGATAGGTTCAATTGATTCCACGACACAACATTTCAGCATAAATAATTTTCTTATATGCAACTATATGTTTCCAAAGAGAACTAACCGAATGTGTTCAATTACACAACATTTTTGTTAACTATAACTCTAGAAGTAACGTTCCATTTAGGCCCTCGATAGTTCCTCAAGATCTGATTATATATGGTCAGTGTGGACCTATACAATCTGATTGTTGTAGTATTTAGTGAGCAAGTCCCTAAATACTACTATGCCTACTATGCTCGATAAATGCGTGCGCGCGCACACACACACACACACACACACACATATATATATATATATATATATATATATATATATATATATATACCGTGTTAATTGAGGACAACACATCCAAAGAGAATTATGAAACTAAATCGAGTAATCTGCATACCAACCAACACGTAATCATGGGCATAATAAAATCTAGATTCCTGCATGAACTCCATATTATATCCGAGAGAATGAACATATTTAAATATCATGATAAGATGAATCAAGTCCAGTTTTTTACATGCTCACTTGGGGAGATCCAAATATAATTCCATCAAAGCTTGTAACAAGCCACTTACCATTTTCCAAACACAACACCGAGTCATTATTAAATTTTCCAAAATTTATTAGAACAAAGCCCACGGTTAGATGCAATATGTCATAAAATATATCCCCGACACATTGGAATAATAGAGAATACAAAAAACGAGTCAAAAGTATAAATTAACACCGGTGAATACTGAAACCCCTACATATTATCCCACATATAAATGTTTCACTCATGAAGCCCCTACAAACTAAAGAATAATGAAATTGATTACGTGAAATGTGAAAATGATTTAGAGGTGAAGAATCATTTAGGAAATAACACTACATGGACTCTATATATTAAAATTTAAAGGAGTCGTGTGTTACTCATAAACTAATCTTATATTGAGAAAATTTATTCAACTAATTGTAATACCCCGTATTTTTATTGATTTTATTTATTGGGATTAATTAAATTAAATGAGATAATTAATTGGAAATTAATCCGAATTTAAATACTAGTGAGATGAGAGTTAGTATTTGATTATGATAATTATGTTGAATATTACTGAGTGAATATGGTAATATATGAGTATTGAATTTATTAATATTGTCACGAGTTATAAATGCGACAATTTTAGAAATTAAGTTGGGACGCGCGTGTCAGTCGTGTCAGGAACCAATTTAAATGAATTTAAAAGTAATTTATTTTTGCATTATCCAAATGGTCATTTGAGTGCTCTAACGTGTCCAAAAGGGTCGAGATAGTCAGAAAACACTAGCCGAGGGTTTAATTTGGGTCCCGGGACATTTTAGGCCTAACTGGCAGCCGGGGAGGGTATTTTAGTCATTTTGACTTTTTAAGGAATTATAACCCACGAATTTTAGACTTAATATGTCAGCCAACACTATAACTCTTAGGGTTATCACAACCAAAAATCACCAACGACAGTTAGAGAGGAAGAGAGGAAAGTTCCCAAAGGAGAAATCACCCTTAGAGGCTTTTGCACCACCGTCACCACCACCGGTTAGATCAGAAAGAGAGGATCACTTCCATACCGTCTACTTCAAAGGATCAAAATCTCTAATTCATGGCAATTGATTTATATTGCAATGATTTAAAGCATATATTTTACATGGTAGTTTAGATTTGAAGGCAAATTATGAATAATTGTAATAATGTAAAAATTGGAGACTAAATTATGGATCTTGGATAGGTTTGCTTGTAGTGGATCTTCTGGATATATTAAATGAACGAATTTATAAATTAAGAGTTAGGAAATCACGAAATTAAATTGAGATTTATGGTCATTTTTGAAGAGATGATGAAGAACTAGGGTTGTAGTATTATTCATGACTTTTGATATAAGAAATCTATATTCTGTGATGTTTTGATGAATCTTGAACGTTAAAACTAGTGTAGTTTGGTTGGTTTAATGTTTAGTATACTTATTTGGGAGTTTGGGACATTGTAATTGTGAATTAGAGGTGTAAAAATGGTAGAACCCGTAACTGTTAAAGGAATTCTGGGAAGATAACTACTTGATCGATCGGTCACCCCAAGAATGTCGTTCGATCGACCCCTCTGGAATAAGTTAAGTATTTCCCTTTAAATAATTGAGTGACTTACAACCTTTAGAACTCTTTAGTGATGATTTATTGAGAATATTGGTACTTAGGGAAGACCGGTAGGATGGTATTTGAAGCCGAAAAAATTATTAGATTTAATTGAGGTTAAGTGGTAAACTTACGAATGTCCGACTAGTGAGATACGATTGTAACTTGTGAGAACTTGAGTATATCTTGCTCCAATTATAATTTGAGGTTAAAGACTAAAAAAAGGGAACTTTAATTACTGATATAACCTTAGAGACTAGCGGGGGAACTTAGTAACCTTTTTGGGATAGGGTATGTACTCGGAACTATACGTCGAGGATTATCGTGCTAAACCTGTTATGTAGAATAAATGAGATGATGTTATTATATGCGTGAGACTTACAATATAGGGCTGGAATATACCTATACTAAAATGATGATTACCTAAGTTGTGTGAATACTTTGTATATGGATGATTATATGTATGACATACCTACCATACTTACTATCACGGGAGGTTGAATTTCGGGAAAGGACCATCTTATCTTTGGGTGCCTTCGGGGGGATTTAGATTGGTACCTCAAGGACATATAACTGTGAATGACTTATTTGTGAGTTGATAAGTCAGCTTACTATGGGAGCGTAGGTATGTGCGTGACCCACGGGTGTGTGAACTATGTTCACCTCCACTATGTGTGATTTGATTAGAGACGATTCTCGAGCGATTCGGAACACGTGATCCTTATGTACGTGATGTACTGGGATTCAACATCAGAGTATGCGTTCACCGCAACTTAGCCTAGAGGTGCCATATATTTATATATGTAATGAGAGTGACTTATATATGTACTTGTGACTGATTTACCGTTACTTAGTAGATGCGAATGACTAAGATATTTAAAAAGGGGTTAAGTATGTTGTGAACTTAACGAATACTTGAGCTAAGTAATTTGATTAACAAATGTGCGAGTTATGAAAATAATTTATTTAAGTAATATGGGTGGCATCTAAAGTAAGAACCGTATGGATGGGGGTAGAATAGACTGGTCAGGCAGTGGTATAGCTAGGTGGAACTTAGAAGATGCGTTAGGGGCTCACAATAGTTGAGGGGTGATGATCTCAAGTGAGGGCACGTGACTAATATGTTTAATATATGTGTTGTTTAATATTGTAATTTAAACACTTGCTGCTTTTAAAATATTTTCACCTCGGGCTCTGACCTGTTTGCTTTCAAATCTATTTCTTTTTGTAAAAACCTTTTAGGTGCCCAGCCACAGGGACGCCAAGCTTAGAAATTCCATTCCATTGACGTGTTGTAGCGACTGTGGAAGTTATAGGATCTCGTTACTAGACGCCTCCACACCTATCCTTGCTTCTTTTGAGAGTCATTTATTCCAGTTAGGGCCTGTTGCCCATTCTATTTAGTGACAACAATTTTAGGCTTTCATTTTATTTCAGTCTTGGGATTTTATGTATTCAGACTATTGTACTTGCTTTATTTACATCGCTATTATTGTTGGAGTTTTTACTCCTCACATTAGTTATTTCATTCAATTTATTACCTTATGAGATTGTTCGTGTGATGGTTGGATAATGATTTAGATTATTTTGTTGATGGTTAAATAAAACATTTAAACTTGACACTTCACTATTTTAAATATTAGGTGGTTAGTAATTAATTAAATGTTTCGACAGTGATGCTATGAACTGAACCAACTTGACATTTTGCATTAATTTAAATAAAGGAGTAGCTACCCGGTATTTAATTTGTCGGGGTGTCACACTAATAAATTTTGTTTTTTAAATATTTAACAACGGAACTGATATTTACCTGATACTTTAATGGGAAGAGCACCATAAGCAATAAAATTCTCTAAAACATGCAATGCAATCTTTCCAGAACCACCAACTACACTTCTGAGTACAAAAAGGGCAAAGAGAAACTGTTAAACTAACATTTTTTCGGGTAAACTTCACTCGTATGAATAAACCATTATGTTAAAGTATATCACTAACTTGTAGGAGCCTCCATAATATTACCTAATAACGATGTCAATTTCATGACGTCAATTTATGTGACAATATAATGTGCACAACATTTGTATAATTAGTAGTTGACATAATTGACCCTCCTCCATTTGTTTCATTAAGATCCTTAGAATAACAAGAACAATCTCCTACTATTTTATATGAATAACTAATTCAAACCAAAAGTCGGTAGTTAACATATAAATACAATTCATACTTGGTTTAAGAACATGCTAAATTTCAAATAATTCAAAACTTAATTCTAAATGACCAAAATGTATTGCGGATAAATTTGCACCGGCACCCTTTTAGTCAAAGGTATAAACCCAAGAAAGGTCTTTGTTATTTTTTCATATCAATATAAAGTGATTTTATTTGATATTTCTTATCTAAGTTAAGTGTGTGATAATACCTAGATGGGGGATCCTTAGGATATCAGGCTAAGTTAAGTTAATTGTGTGATAATATATAAGTTAAGTGTGTGATAATACCTAGGGAACTATAATATTGGTTATAGTTCCCCTCCATGTTTCTAGTGTAGGTTGGATATGAGACTATGCCTAGACTTGGGAGCATGATAAGTTAGGAATAATGTTTTATAGTATCGATTAGTCTTATGTGGGTTTCACCCTTTTAGTAATATTGATACTATGTATGATCCGATAGTGTTGGGTCTATTTGTTTTATTACTTTAACTCGTTAAAAAAAATAAAGAGTTATATTTATTTTCTTGCAGGTCTTATGTGCAATGCGTACTGTGATGGAGTTATCACAATAAGATGTAATAGAGGGGATATTCTTCGAGTCACGTACGACGTCGACTGCATTGGTACCCCGGTGATAGGGATAATCTTTACTTTTGTTATTTTGCCCCGGACACCACGTGCTGATGTACCCATGTTATCTAGTTGTGATAAAACAGGGGATTCTTTTATATATCTTGGTTACGGGGCCATATGATTGGTGTGAATACATAATTATTATCCCTTATCAATGTTTTGAGGGTATATGGGTGGGAAATCCTATAACTCTACCTAGTACGATGTGAGATATCCACGTAGGCATTAATGTTAGGCCTTCATTATGTGCGGATGTGAGTGGAGCCCATTTACTTATAAGTGTCAGGGATCGTACTTATATATGTATATTATACGTAAATATTGTCTTTATCCTACTTTATGTGACTTTATGTTACGGTACTATGGATAGATGTACCAATTTATGTGTTATACTAGAGGAGTATATGACTTTTAATAAGGGTTTATACATACATATATAGGATTCGAGATTTATGTAGCGATGTGTGTACTGCACTAGAAGTATGATATATCTATAGACTGATAGACTTGAGACGTGGGTTTAAAGAATGTTTGTGGTGTTCAGGTTAGTTAAAGAATGTGCCTACGATAAGATATAACCAGGAAATCATCTGATTCTCAATGTAAGATATTTATCTAAGAACTAGAAGGAAAATAATAATGAACTAAGAGACGAACTTTATTCACATTGGGCCATATATGGGGAAGGAATTATAACCCCGTGTTTATTTTAGGTTGTTTGGGTTAAGATCCACTTAATACGAGGGGAGCATGTATTTTTATTATGGTCGCCTTAAGCTAAATTCTTATTATTTGTAAATTTATTATTTACGATGTTGTCATATCTATTTTTCACAGGTCTTAGGCCATTGTGTTTCAAGATACTTGTATTGATTATTTGAGGAGCATCCCTAGTGACGTTTTATTCATCATTCCTATGATGTAGGAGTCTATCACTGTAGCCCATCTACTTCTGTATTTATTTTGTTTCGGTTAGAAATTGTACATGTAGTACTTGTATTCAGAGTTGGATTTACATTTGAGATATATTTTATATTCCAGAGATGGTTTCATTTTGTATCGGTTGTTATATGGTATCAGAGTTAGTTATATTTTAATCAAATTTTTATGACCTCTTTATATCACTTGTTCAGCTTTAGTTATTTCGTTTATGCTGAGAATGTTACCGAATATTTAACAACGAAACTGATATTTACCCGATACTTTAATGGGAAGAGCGCCATAAGCAATAAGATTATCTAAAACATGCAATGCAATATTTTCAGAACCACTAACTACACTTCTGGGTACAAAAAAGGCAAAGAGGAACAGTTAAACTAACATTTTTTCGGGTAAACTTCACTCGTATGAATACACCATTATGTTCAAGTATATCACTAACTTGTAGGAGCCTCCATAATATTACCTAATAATGATGTCGATTTCATGACGTCAATTTATGTGACAATATAATGTGCACAACATTTGCATAATTAGTAGTTGACATAGTTGACCCTCCTCCATTTGTTTCATTAAGATCCTTAGAATAACAAGAATAATCTCCTAAAATTTGATACAAATGACTAATTAAAACCAAAATTTGGTACTTAACATATAAATACAATTCATACTTGGTTTAAGAACATGCTGATTTTCAAATAATTCAAAACTTAACTCTAAATGACCAAAACGTATTGCGGATTAATTTGCCCTGTCACCCTTTTAGTCAAAGGTATAAACCCAAGAAAGTTCTTTGTTATTTTTTCATATCAATATAAAGTGATTTTTATTTGATATTTCTTATCTACGTTAAGTCTGTGATAATACCTAGATGGGGGATCCTTAGGAGATCAGGCTATTGTTATATAATATTGGTTATAGATCCCCTGCATGTTTCTAGTGAGGTTAGATTTGAGACTATGCCTAGACTTGGGAGCGTGATGAGTTAGGAATAATGTTTTATAGTATCGATTAGTCTTATGTGGGTTTCACCCTTTTAATAATATTGATACTATGTATAATCCGATAGTGTTGGGTCTATTTGTTATGTTACTTTAAGTCGTTAAAAAAAATAGAGAGTTATATTTATTTTCTTGCAGGTCTTATGTGCAATGCGTACTGTGATTGAGTTATCATGGTATTATGTAATAAAGGGGATATTATTACGGGTCACGTAAGATGTCGACTGCATTGGTACCCCGGTGATAGGGATAATCTTTACTTTTGTTATTTTACCCTGGACGCCACGTGTTGATGTACCCTTGTTATCCATTTGTGATAAAACAGGGGATTCTTTCATATATCTTGGGTATGGGGCCATATGATTGGTGTGAATACATAATTATTATCCCTTATAAATGTTTTGAGGGTATATGGGTTGGAAAAACTCTAACTCTACCTAGTAAGATACGAGAGATACACGAAGGCATTAATGTTAGGCCTTCATTATGTGCGGATGTGAGTGGAGCCCATTTACTTGTATGTGTCGGGGATCATGCTTATATATGTATATTATACATAAATATTGTCTTTATCCTACTTTATGTGACTTTATATTATGGTACTATGGATAAATGTACCAATTTATGTTTTATACTAGAGGAGTATATGGCTTTTAATAAAGGTTTATACGTACATATATAGGATTCGAGATTTATGTAGCGACATGTGTACTACACTAGAAGTATGATATATATCTAGACTGATAGACTTGATACGTGGGTTAAAAGAATGTTTGTGGTGTTCATGTTAGTTAAAGAATGTGCTTACGATAAGAGATAATCAGAAAATCATCTGATTCTCAATGTAAGATATTTATCTAAGAACTAGAAGGAAAATAATAATGAACTAAGAGACGAACTTTATTCACATTGGGCCACATATGGGGAAGGAATTATTACCCCATGTTTATTTTAGGTTGTTTGGGTTAAAATCCACTTAATACAAGGGGAAAATGTATTTTTATTATGGCCACCTTAAGCTAAACTCTTATTCTTTGTAAATTTATTATTTACGATGTTGTCATATCTATTTTTCACGTCTTAGGCCATTGTGTTTCAAGATACTTGTATTGATTATTTGAGGATCATCCCTAGTGACGTTCTATTCATCATTCCTAGGATGTAGGAGTTTATCACTGTAGCCCATCTACTTTTGTATTTATTTTGTTTCGGTTAGAAATTGTACATGTAGTACTTGTATTCAGAGTCGGATTTACATTTGAGATATATTTTATATTCTAGAGACAGTTTCATTTTGTATCGGTAGTTATATGGTATCAGAGTTAGTTCTATTTTAATCAAATTTTTATGACCTCTTTATATCACTTGTTCAACTTTAGTTATTTCATTTACGCTGAGAATGTTACCGAATATTTTTTATTACCGTGATTTTTGTATTAGACTGTAATACCTCGTATTTTCGAAGATTTAAATAATTATGTGATTTATTATTATTGTGGGATTAATTAAATTAAAATGTAAGAACTAATTATTAATCCGGATTAAATTTGATTATTTACTAGCGTGACGAGAAGTTAGTAATTATTAATATTACTGTGAGAATAAGTAATATGGAATGACGATTTTATATAACTTGTCGTGAGAGAGAAATACGACAGTTTGGTATATTAAGTCGGAGACGCGCGTGTGAGTCGTGTCAGGACTAATTAAGTGGAATGAAAAGGTAAATTATTTTAAGTAACTCGTTTGATCATTTCAAGTGCGCCGTTGAATCCGAAAGGGTCGAGATAGTCAGAAAATTATACCCGGGTATTTTGTTTGGACTCCGGGACATTTTTAGGCCAAGCCGACACCCGGTAGGGTGTGACACCCCGCCTAATTAATCCCGGGTGATCAGTCCTAAATCAAGTTAGAACATGTTTCTCAGTTGATCCATTCATAGCATCACTGTCATCTTTTTAATTACTAACCACCTAAGTGAGAAAATAGACTGGTGCCAATTTTTATCTATCAATTAATTAAATGAAACTCATGCGGAACATACAAATATGCACAATCACAGTTAAATGAAATAACCATCCACAATTAAAATATCTAACCGAATAAACCATCGGTCCAAATATCCAATACAAGTAGGGTCAATAAGAAAATCTCAACAAGTCTAATACTAATAAATGAACTGTGAGCGACATGCTCAAATAACTACCAGAGAGTCTCTACACGAATGAAAGAAGGAGGCGTCTATCAAAGACTCCGCAACATCCACATGTGCTGCAACAACGGATACTTGGAATAGAGTCAAGCCTGGCGCCCCTGTGGTTGGATACCTAAAAGGTTTTTAAAAAATTTTATAGCAAGGGTTAGTACCCAAAAACATTTGAAAATATTTAACAAATGATTAACTTGCAGTAATAAATAAATATGCATGCTCTTCATATTTTAGTTAGTGCCGCACTCTCTTGAGGATTTCCTCACCCCTCCTCTAATGTGCACTATTAACGCTTTTATTTAATTTACTAGGTTCTACGCTCCTAACCCAATACTTATTTTAATTCTTGAAATTTACCTACTCTAACCGAGTATACTTTGATTCATGATTTTTAAGTTATTATAAACGACAAACTTAATTAAATCATTACCCTTTTTTATTTCATATAACGTTCACACCTGTTATGCACATAATACATTTTACACTATGTATTAATCATCCCATATATAATTATTTACCTAATTATATATTTAATCATATTACAGTATTCACAAACATACTGAAATAACATTTAATACAAACTTTCGACCGAGTAACAATACTCACAAAATATAAGTTTTTTTGTCCTAGTGCTATCCCACTAGGTGTATTCACATAACCTAGTTATCCAAGTTAGATTCGCTCACTAAGTTAGTTTAACATACGAATTGGAGGCGGTCATATTCCTTCCCTGAAAGTGAGATGCCCCTCACCCATATAACGGACGCTATGACCTGGGATTATACTCGCCCTACTCCTCAAGCTAGGGGATTCATCCACTACGTGCAACCTCCCCCTATAGCACTAGAGTATATACTAATAATATTCAATCACTGATATTAATGCACACACTCTCTCCATATATATATACTGTCACACTCCGTATATATATAAATATAAAATGTCCCGGCTACACCATGTACAAAATCCGTAACATAAGCCTATTTAATTTATTAAGAGTTTATGGTCCAACTCTAATTATTAATTAATTCACACATTAATTAATTAAGTCACCTTTGGTGTCGCCCCCGCCATAAAATTGGACCTACTCTCGTAGTCCGAATTAACCTCGCCCGAGTCTAAATTCCCGACCCCCAAATTGTTTAGCCTTTACCTAAATAAGATTTATCTCTCGGTATTCCTAAACCGTTATCCCCGGACTTGTTCTCTACATCTATTTTTAATCCTTTCGAACCCTTCCCAAAAATTCAACCTTAGTGTGTCACACCTAATTTCTCCAAAACCAAACAAGTTTAAATTATGATTGCCACACTAAGTCGTCTCTAAATTCTAATTAACTTTATTCACCATTAATTAGATTTAAAACCCATGTATAAATTTCTCACCAAATTAATTCATGGAAAAAGATTAAATTAAATTTTCTTCATATAAAAGAAAACGGGGTGAACTGTCAAAATCTGTCGACCCTCGATCGATCGACCCCAGACCTTCGATCGATCGATCGAGCAGGTCTTCGTCTTCTTTGCGAAGACAAATTCTTCCATGGACGAGTTTCATAAAACCCTAACTCCTTCTATCAGCAATCTCAAGCCTTCTTAACAATAACACAAGTTAGGAACCCTATTAGGGACCTCCATAATGTCCTCCAACGTTATTAATTCGTCCATTCACTACAATTTCTGAATTTGGGAAATTATTCATCCCTTAATTCCTTACCCATTTACATCCCAAATTCCTTCACCAAATTCGTTTCTAAATATCCAGATATCATCCTACCAGATTTGTATCAATTTATAATATCAGATTTCTACAAGAATTCTCATTCAAATTCGTAAATCAGATTATTATTTTCAAAACCTCATGTTTATGCATGAACACCCAAAATGAATTTTGATCAAACACATCACATGAATATGAATTGAAATACAGATTCAATACTATTGCAAGTTATCGACTTGCCTTAGGTTTCGTAGTGTCTGGTTCGGAGAGAATTCCAAGGTTGAAGATGATCCTTGTTGGCTCTCTAGTGATCCCAAAACTGCCTTTAACTGCTATTAGGGTTCCTTAATACACTTAGCCTTTTTCTAAAACTCTATCAGCCGTTTTCTTATTCCTTCTAATTTCTTAATTTACCTAAATCCCGTTTTTAGTCTAATGGGCCAAGCCCAAGTGACCCAATTTCCCCCGTGTGGGCCCGACTATGTCTAAAAATGCCCCGTGACCCGTTTACTATCCCCGAGTACACTTTTCCGACTATCTCGGCCCATCTGGACTCAACCGTACACTCAGAATTGGTATTCGAATTAATTTATAAAAATACTTAGCCCCCCACCCCTTTAGTCTATACCGACTCCCGTTTGAGATAAGTGCATACCTTGTCATTAATACTCGAAATGACTTAAATAAATGATTGCTATTCACTTAGTAAATAAATTCCCGTAAATATTAACCATTCACTCCCCGATTAATATTTAAATAAAATTTCCCTAATTAATTCAATTAAAATTACGACTCACAAGTAATTTTCAATTCCCGAATTAATTACATATTTAATGCATGAAAAATGCGGGGTGTTACATAGGGGTAGTCTTGTAATTTGGATTTTAAGAGGAATTAAATGGACGAAAATTAGAGAAATATTATATCAGCTAATTGAGGACAATTAGAGTTAGGTTACACCAAAATCAAGAGAGAGCCACAATGGGTGAGGGAGAGCAAATTTCAAAGGAGGAGAAAATACGTTCACCACCTTGCACAACCACCACCACCATCGTGTAGATCGGAATGCGAGGAGCGAATCCATACCAACAAAACCAACGGATCAGACTTTCGAAATTGAGGCAAGTGTTTATTGCTTGCTTTCTTTAGCGATAATTATGTTCATGTCAATCTAGGTTAATAAACCTTGTTATGAAAGTTAATTTGGGAGAAATTGGAGAACTATATCATAAACTAGGGCTGATTTGATAAGAATTTGAATCCCATATGTAGATAAGATGATGCCTACGAAATTATGATGATTTCTATGAACAAAATCTGGGTTTAATTTAGAAGTTATGCATATTAATTTAAGAACTAGGGTTCTTGACAATAAAATTGGGGATTTCGAATTATATGAATGATTGGTGATGATTTAATGATTCTAGGTTGTTAGAATTCATTTACAAATGTTAGGATTCTATTTGGGAATTGATTGGAGTTTGGGATGATATTTTAGAGTTTTTAGGGTTGAAAAATGGGAAAAAACGAGGCTGTCTAAGGTTGAAGACGAAACAGTCTAGTTCGCGAGATGTCGTTCGAAGTCGTTCGAGTGAGATTGGTTCTCGCGTGAAGTCGTTCGAGCGACATGTGAAAGTCGCTCGAGCGAGATCCATTCTGGTTCGAGCAAGATTTCTAATTTTTTGAGAATTTCCTATTTTGCCCCTATGTTGGTAAATGGTTAATTTGAGTGAGGAAACTAGTGTTCGATGAACCCAAGATAGTGCATGATTATTGGGAGTTATTTAGGTGCATTGATTTAAACATTTGGGACAGTGAGTTACCTTGAAGATTGCGAGAGAGAGATAATCATAATTGTAAATGCGTCGAGAGTATTAAGTGATAAATACTTACGATATTGGTTCTGAAGATATGGAACTTATAAGAATAAAAATTAATGGTTAATTGTGGGACTTATTATGATTATGTATTAAGGATTTTTGGATGACATATTATCCATATATATCTTACAAGAGAGGGAATATCGTAATTTAAAATACATTGATAGTATTTAGTGATGAAAATACTACGTATGGAATATGACATTTGGTTGTGTGTATACCATTTGATTTGATGGGTTGTGTGTATACTTATATTTGATATTATGTGTATGACATACCTAGCTGCTTGCTATCACGGGAGTTGTGTAGAGACGATCTTATCCTGGGTGACCTTCGGGGGGATATTTGACTTGTATCTCAGAATATAGTGCTGTGAAGACTTATTTGTGAGTTGATAAGTCAGCTGACTATGGGAGCGTAGGTATGTGCGTGACCCATAGGTATGTGAACTATGTTCGCCGCCAATCTGTGTGATTTGTTTATATGGTTTGTGGGAGGTTTTCGAACCGATAGTCCTTGTTTGAGTACGAGATGTACCGGGACATGATAGCAGAGTATGCAATGCACTACAAGTATATCCTTGGGGTGCTGTGTTAGTATATATATATATATACATAAAATAGTGGTGGATATATATATATATACTTGTGTTATACTTAAAATGTGATATTTGTAGGCTATTAAGATTGGGCTAATACATATATAATAGTGAAATATATATATGTATGCTTTTGGTATATCTAAAATGAGATGAAATCAGATTATTAAGATAGTGAAATCTTCAGTAACGTAAATAGTAAACAGTTGACTTTAGTCTGATAACACTTATTTAAAATGATAAATGTCGAGATCAAATACGGGATGCTACTACGTGGGGTAATTACTAGGATAATCCTTTTCCTAGTTAGGAGTGTTTCAGATGGATAGGTTGGATTATATGTACGTTAGGCGTGCACACTAGTTGAGAGGTGAGAATCTCATGTGAGAGTTCGAACTAACATGCATATAATACTTGCTTTAATGCAGTTTTAAATACTTGCTAATAAATCTTTTTAAAACATCGGGCTCTGACCCGTTTCTTGCATCTCTTCTCTCTTTTGCTATATATATATGTATTAGTACAGGTGCCCAGCCACAAGGACACCGGTTCTAGATACTTGGATGGTTTGCCGAGCTGCAGCTGTTGTGGAAGTTGCGGGTCATTGAGATTAAATGCTTCTCTAATTTCATTCAGTTCCTAGTTCAGATATTTCAGTTCGGGCATTGTCGCCCATTCTCATTAGCGGGGTTGTACTCAGTTTCCCTTGTAGTTCTTTTCAGTTGGATTGAATATTTATTAAGGTTTGGTTTGTGACTTTGAACTGGAATGTTTTATCCAGTCTTAATTATTCAGTATTTATTTCAGTCAGTATTCATCTCTTGTGTATCATTTGTAATCACATGTTCAAATTAAATGGATTAATTGGTTTCAAGTTTAATTGGAAAATGTTTTGACACTATCTTAATTCAATGTTAGGTAATTAATTGGATTTAAGTTTTCGACAGTGATGCTAAGAATGAACCAACCGAACATTCTGTTATAAATTTTATAAAGGACTGATCACCTGATATTTAATTGGGCGGGGTGTCACATAGACCTGATCCATCTATTTTTGAATTTTATGGGGTGTCACGGGAAGCATCAACAGTTTCCAACCCAACCATTTGTTGCGGTGCCAGTAATTCTAGCACCATTAACTCAACTACAAGGACAACAACTACAATATTGATGTGTGCATCACGTCGCACCTATAGATGCGTAGGCACTAGCACAGGGTGGTTGAGGATATGTTTCCTATCTATGGGCATCTAAGACGCATTTTGATTAATTTTGGTGTATCACATTCTTTTGTTAGTAGAGATTTTGCTCAATCTTTGGGGATGATAAATTTAGCATCATATACGTTATTGCACATTGATTCACCTTTGGGTACAAGTTCACCTATCCATTCTCTTTGTAAAGGGATGGGTTGGATATCGGGAGACTATGGTATGTAATTGATTTACTTTTATTAAATATATATGAGT
Source organism: Sambucus nigra (assembly GCA_949130495.1). Classification (NCBI taxonomy): domain Eukaryota; kingdom Viridiplantae; phylum Streptophyta; class Magnoliopsida; order Dipsacales; family Adoxaceae; genus Sambucus; species Sambucus nigra. The sequence continues at coordinate 581,017,360 of OX422211.1, read as the reverse complement.
ATGATGTTATCTTGGGGATGGAATGGTTATCCACTTACCATTCATTTATAGATTTCTCTGGGAAGTACATCTCTTGCCGTCCATCGTCTTTGCCATTCTCGAGTAAGAGATGTACTTGATTGAGATTCCACGTCCCGAGGGAAGGTCAAGCATGAATTTATTTATATCAATAAGGACACTTCTGATTGGTTCATTGCATCTTTTAATTATATTCCGATTATTAGTGAGTTTTCAGACGTGTTCCACGAGATTTTGGGGTTTCCATGGAGTAAAGAGATTGAGTTTGTAATTGACTGCGATCCGAGCATAAGGCTGATAGACCGAGCATCGTACTGTATGACTTCATTGGACATGAGAGATCTAAGATATAAAATTTTGCAGTTATTCGGACATGGTTTTATTTGGAGGATTACTCCACCTCGAGGAGCTTTGGTCCTCTTCATGAAGAAAAATGATGGATCGTTGTGTCTTTGTGTTAATTATCGGGAGTTGAATAAGTTCTCCATATGGAACAAGTATCTTTCACGTCGTATTGATGACTTGTTCGAACAATTGAGTGGTGCTTTGTTCTTTTCAAAGGTTGATTTGAGGTTAAGGTAGCATCACTTAAGTATAGGGGTGTAAAATGTCCCAAAAATGGTACAACTGACGCGTTATGGATCTTATGAGTTTATGGTTATGCAATTTGGGTTAACTAATGCACCAAGAATTTTGATGGACTTGATGAACTGTGTGTTCAAGGAGTTATTATATCTCTTTGTCATCCTGTTAATAAAAGATATTCTAATTTATTCTCAGACTGCATACAAGCATGCTCAGCACTTGTGTATATTCTTATAGACATTATGAGATTATCAATAATATTATAAGTTTGAGAAGTTTGGATTATAGTTGAAAGAGGTGTAGTTCTTTGGTCACATTATGACATAGGTAGGGATCTTAATGGACCCAGTTAAGGTGTCAGAAGTGTTAGAGTGGGGATAACCTATGAGAACTACAGAGGCTAGGAGTTTGCTTGAATTAGAAGGTTATTATCATAGGTTAGTCTAGGGATTCTCAAAGATAGTTGGGCCTTTTGTGAACTTGACGTAGAAAGGGGTAACCTTTGTTTGGGATGAAATTTTCCAACAAATCGTTGATGAGTTGAAGGTTAAGTTCACTTCACCTATGGTGCTCACTTTACCTCGTTGTGGGGTAGACCACATGGTTTATATAGATGCCTCATTATGAGTTAGGGTGTATTGATGCTGGAAGAGAGGCCTATATCTCATGATTCTCATAATCCTAAGCTTCACGAGGGGAATCACCGTGCTCGTGATATGGATTAAGTTCTTAGAGTGTGAAGTGAAGTCATCACCTTTTTACAGACCATATGAGATTACATCATTTGTTCACACAAAAGGATTTGGGTATAAGATAGTGTTGATGGATAAAGTTAGCGAAACACTATCAATTTGATATATAGTATCACCCATGAAAGGCATACATAGTGGAAGATTTAACGAGCTGCAGGACGAGAGTTACACTTTCGGATCTTTGAAAGGTGAAGTGTGATGACCCCATTTTCTTATGCCAATATATAATTGTCTTCTTTCAATTTCGTCACACTTACTATCTAATAATGATATATTATTACACATATGATATTCCGAGTTCTTAATATGACAAAGCCCGTTTTTAAATTTGAAGAATCAACGATAAAATGGGTCAAACTGAGATTTTATGTCACATCCTAAGCTAAGTGATAAGTTTTGGGGTAGAAAATATAATTTTATGAAACTTTAGGGACTTCGTTTTAATAAAGAAAGTTTTAGGGACCAAAATGAAAAATAAAAGGGGCCTTTTTGTAAATAAAAAAATTTTAGGGACCTAAAAGAAATATTGAAAATATATGGTGTGAAATTACCAAAATGCCCTTTAGGTGCAAAATGACCCTTATACCCTTAATACCTTTCCACCTCATGCTCGACACTTCATGCTTGGTTTTGACACCTCCACCGTACACGTGTCATCATTAGAGGATAATCCAAAACACGTGTCGTCGTTAGAGGAGAAGCTAAAACACGTGTCGTAGTCCCGTGAAATAAGAGTGCAAGATGCCTCCGTTACGCGGCACGTCAACGCTGACTCCCATTGTAAAAGCTTGGTCATCATGGACACGTGTCAATACCGTGATATCTTTGGAAAACTATAAATAGGGACTTTGGGGACCAATTGAAACTCACACCAATTCCTTGAGAATTATAGAAAGAAATAGTGAGAGAAAGTGTGAGAAAGTTTAAGAAGAAATTCGTAGGGATATTCATCTTAAGATTAACGTGTGATCGAAGACTCAATACCAATAAATTTGACCTCCATTTTGGGTGAATACTCTGACATTCCTTGTGTATTTTGATTATATGATATTATGCAAACTATATATATTTTATGAACTGCTTTTATTCTCAAAATTCATGTGATACCGATGATTGATTCATTTGTGATATGTTTATATTTGTCCATATAAACATACCGATTAAAATGATTATTGAAAAGGATATTGAATATTAAAAATATGATTCGGCCTAAGAGACCTCTTTACTGACTGACCTTCCCAGTTGGGTTATCGCCGGTGTGCCCTAAATAGGGCGTTGTGACGAACTCGTTCGATTGACCCTCAACTACTGGGGTATAATACGTTACAAGAATACGGTATTAGCGTGTACTTGGCCATCAAAATGATATGATTGAAAGAAAAAGATATCACATTTGATTTGTTGCATTCGTCTTATTCTGAGCTATCCAATTGTGATATATATACTTTCATTTCAAAATATATATCTATTTACTGCAAGTTCCTATCCATATATGTATATGCCTTCTCTTTTGACTTGAATAGGTATCTATTTTCTGAAAACCCTAGAATGTCTGGAGATTGAACCTCATTCGGCTTTTAGCTGATGTTGTATAAATAAACATTTTTCAGGAAACGTTTAGGCTCACGGACGGAACGAAAATGGACTATTTGTAAGATTTAGCTTTTAGAGCTCTTTTTGTAAAATGTTTATTTAGAGCATGTCTGGCTCTCTTGTAATAAGGTTTAAATTTTCTCTTAAGTTGTAACTCGTTGTTACTTTTAATATATATGAAGTTTCCCTTAGAAAGCTCTGATGACGTAATTCCTTTACTTTCAGTATTTTACGATTCATAACCATGTGATAATATTTCCGTTGCATTTATTTAAGGAAACAATTAAATCGGAATATTTGTTGCCTCGATGGCATGTCAAGACACTCGTTCCCTAATACTATTTTGGGTCGGGGTCGTGACAGAGGTGGTATCAGAGCATAGGTTATGAACCCGTAGACTACTGAATATAAGTTTTTAACGTTATAGATTTTAAGTTTCCATACATAGGATACATGATTAAATATCCGACTTATGTGATAACCCTCCACATGTATTAAAAAAATATAGAATTATTTATATATCATTATTCTTCTAAATTGCAATCTTGGGCTAGTATAATACATCACGTTTGGCCATGACTGTAGAAAATGACCAAGGCAAGATCAACTCCAGGAACTAGTGGTTCGAGTATGGAAGGACTGGAAGGTGCATACAAGGCAATTAAAAGTCTAGCAAGAATTGTGGAGCATCAGGTGAATAATGGAGCACCAAGGAATTTTGAACTAAGTAGTTGTATTATTGAACAGTTAAAGAAGTTGAATCCTCCGTATTTTAAAGGGACTCCTAACCCCACTGAAGCAGAAAATTGGGTGATGCAAATGGAAAAGATGTTCGATGTTCTTAAGTGTACAGATGAACAACGGGTTTTATTTGGAACATTCATGTTAGAAGGTGAAGCCGAACATTGGTGGAGAATGTCTAAGAGAATGCATGGGGAAAGGAATAATCCCATAGGTTGGAATGACTTCTTAGTGATATTCTACGAGAAATACTTTCCCGAAATGGTGCAAGATCAAAAAGCAGCTGACTTCATGAGTCTGGTTCAAGGAAATATGACGGTTAGTCAATACGAGGCATAGTTTACTGAGTTATCCCGTTTTGCACCTCATGTTGTGATAACCGATGTTTTAAGAGCCAAGAAGTTTGAACGTGGGTTAAGGTTGAATATTCGTAGCCGAATTTCCATCCTAAAGTTGACATCATATAATGATGTGGTGGCTAGGGCAACAATAGCTGAGAAGGATAGTGAAGAATATAATCAGGTTAGAGAGGGGAAGAGGAAGTTTGGAGAACAAAGAGGAAGGAACCCCAATAACAAACCCTTTAGGACTATACCTATTATAGGACAACCTTTAGTAAACAAACCCTTTAATGTTGATAAATGCCAACGTTGTGGTAATATTCATAGAGGGCCACCGTGTTACCTGGAGATGGGGAGTTGCTTTGGGTGTGGCTAAAAGGGACATAAAATGCGAGATTGTCCTAACAAAGGGAAGGCGAAAACAAAGACTTCTAATGACATTAAGGATTAGGGCAGACAAGGTAGAGTCTTTAATCTTTCCGATGCAAAGGCTTCTAATGCAGTAGTGTCAGGTACACTTTCTATATGTGCACAACCTTTTCAAGTTTTAATAGATCCTGGTTTCTACCCATTCATTTGTGTCTGTGCATTTTGTTAATCGCTTTCCTAATATTCCTGAATCCTTGAATCATATCATACACGTTTTTACTCCTTCGGATGAGTTATTGACAGGAACATTAGTATATAAGTCTTGCCCTATAAATGTCAGTAGTCATAAACTATTCGTTGATTTGATAGTTTTAGACACAATAGATTTCGAAGTTATTTTGGGGATGGATTGGTTAGCATCATATCATGCTAGGGTGGGTTCTTTTGAGAAGAGGGTTATTTTCCAAATTCCTAACCAACCAGAATTCAGTTTTGAAGGAACTAGCATCTTATCTCCCATGCGTATTATCTCTGCAATGCAAGCTTGTAGTTTTCTTAAGAAGGGATGTCAAGGATTCCTTGCCAGTGTTACTGATTTACAAATAAAAGAGCCTAGTTTAGAAGATATTCCTATAGCTAAGCTTTTTTCAGATGTTTTTCCAGATGATTTTCCCAGTCTACCTCCTAGTAGAGAAGTAGAATTTACCATTCACCTTGTTCCTGGAACTACACCAATCTCAAAACCACCTTATCGCATGGCACCTTTAGAATTAAGGGAATTAAAAGTTCAATTACAAGATCTGTTAGGCAAGGGTTTTATTAGACCTAGTATATCCCCTTGGGGTGCTTCAGTGTTATTTGTTAAAAAGAAGGATGGGACGATGAGGTTATGTATAGATTATCGTGAACTAAATAAGGTGACCATTAAGAATAAATACCCCTTACCTCGTATAGATGATTTGTTTGACCAACTGCAAGGTGCGCAAGTATTTTTGAAGATTGACCTTAGGTCAGGCTATCACCAATTGAAGATTAAGGAAGAGGATATTTCAAAATCAGCTTTTCGTACTAGATATGGTCACTATGAATTTCTTGTGATGCCATTTGGATTAACTAATGCACCAGCCGCTTTTATGGATATGATGAATAGAGTGCTTAGGAAATATCTGGATCAGTGTGTGGTTATTTTCATTGATGACATCCTTATTTATTCCAAATGTATTGAAGAACACGAGAAGCATTTGGAGATAGTATTACAAATCCTTAGGAAAGAGAAATTATATGCGAAATTAAAGAAGTGTGAATTTTGGTTGCCTCGTGTTTCTTTTCTAGGACATGTCATATCCATGGAGGGAGTGTCGGTTGATCCTCAAAAGATCGAGGCTATACTAGATTGGCCAAGACCAACTAATGTGACGGAGATTCGTAGTTTCCTAGGGTTAGCAGGTTATTATCGAAGATTTATTGAAGTATTTTCTAGTATTGCCAAACCTCTCTCTAGGTTAACACAAAAGACAGTGATATATGAATGGTCTGAGGAAGTTGAGAATAGTTTTCGAGAACTTAAGAATCGATTAGTAACTGCCCCAATTTTGACTATTCCTTCTGGTACAGGAGGATTTATGATTTATAGTGATACTTCTAAAAATGGTTTGGGATGTGTGCTTATGCAAAATGGAAAAGTAGTAGCTTATACCTCGAGACAGTTAAAACCCCATGAGCAAAATTATCCAACCCATGACTTAGAATTAACAGCGGTAATTTTTGCTCTTAAGATTTGGAGACATTATTTGTATAGTGAGACTTATGAGATTTATACCGATCATAAGAGTTTGAAATATATCTTTACTCAGAAGGAATTGAACATGAGACAAAGGAGGTGGTTAGAATTGATGAAGGATTATGATGTAAATATTCACTATCACCCGAGGAAAGCTAATTTAGTTACCGACGCTTTGAGTAGAAAGTCTACACCAAATTTAGCATGTCTTATTACCAGCCAGGAAGCTCTATTGAAAGATTTGAGAAGTATGGAAATAGATGTACGTATTTATGGCGAAGGAGGAATAATCGTAAACTTACAAATACAACCCACGTTGATGGAAAGAATTAAAGTTGCACAAGTAAATGACCCACAACTGAAGAAGATTAAATAAGAGGTTATTGAAGGGAAGAGAATTAAATTTGTGATACGAGATGATATATTAAGGTTTGGAAATAGAGTGTGTATACCGAGTGATGCCCAACTAAAGAGGCAGATTTTGGAGGAAAGTCATTACTCGAGATTCACAGTTCATCCCGGAAATACCAAGATGTATAGAGATCTCCGAGAAGTGTTTTGGTGGAATAACATGAAAAGGGAGATAGTAGAATTTGTATCTCAGTGTTTGATCTGTCAACAAGTAAAAGGTGAACATCAGAAACCATCAAGATTATTACAACCTTTACCTATCCCTGAGTGGAAATGGGAACATATTACCATGGATTTTGTGATAGGGCTACCAAGGAGTTCCAATGGTAATGATTCCATTTGGGTAATTATTGATAGGTTAACTAAATCTTCTCATTTTCTTGCCATTAAGATTACCCATTCCTTAGAAAAGTTAGCTAAATTGTATATACGAGAAATTATTAAGATTCATGGAACCCCAGTTTTAATTGTTTCTGATCGTGACCTTAGATTCGTGTCTCTCTTTTGGAAAAGCCTACAAGTAGCCATGGGAACAAAATTGAATTTTAGCACCGCTTTTCATCCTCAAACAGACGGACAATTGGAGAGAACCATCCAAACCTTAGAGGATATGCTTAGGGCATGTGTACTTGATTTGAAGGGGAATTAGGACGATCATTTACCGTTAGTAGAATTTGCATATAATAATAGCTATCAAACAAGTATTCAAATGGCTCCGTATGAGGCACTCTATGGTAGAAGATGTCGTTCTCCTGTATGTTGGGTAGAAGTTGGGGAAAGAAAATTGTTGGGACCAGAATTGATTCAAGTCACAACAGAGAAAGTGAAATTGATACAAGACCGACTTTAAATCGCTCAAAGCCGTCAAAAGAGTTATGTTGACAATCGACGCCAATCGTTTGAATTTCAAAGAGGAGACTATGTTTTCTTATGAGTATCACCGACAAAGGGAGTAATCCGATTTGGGAAGAAAGGAAAGTTAAGTCCAAGATACATAGGGCCTTTTGAAATCCTTGAAAGGGTAGGTGTTGTTGCGTATAGAATAGCCTTACCCCCTGAACTCTCAAGTGTGCATAATGTGTTTCATATTTCAATGATGAAGAAATACATCCCTGATCCAGCACATATCTTAATTCACGAGCCTCTTCAAGTTAGAGAAGATTTGACATACATTGAGCATCCAGTGGAAATCTTGGACCATAAAGATCAAATATTACGAACCAAGGTTATTCCACTATTCAAAGTGTTATGGAAGAATCATTCTGTTGAAGAAGCAACATGGGAGCAGGAAGATGAAATAAAAGAGCGATATCCATACCTTTTTGAAAATTAATGTAAGTAAAGTTTGGGGACCAAACTTTTTATAAGGAGGGTAGGATGTAATGACTCCATTTTCTTATGCCAATATATAATTGTCTTCTTTCAATTTCGTCACACTTACTATCTAATAGTGATATATTATTACACATATGATCTTACGAGTTCTTAATATGACAAAGCCCATTTTTAAATTTGAAGAATCAACGGTAAAATGGGTCAAACTGAGATTTTATGGCACATCCTAAGCTAAGCGATAAGTTTTGAGGTAGAAAATGTAATTTTATGAAACTTTAGGGACTTAGTTTTAATAAAGAAAGTTTTAGGGACCAAAATGAAAAATAAAAAGGGGCCTTTTTGTAAATAAAATATTTTTAGGGACCTAAAAGAAATATTGAAAATATATGGTGTGAAATTACCAAAATGCCCTTCAGGTGCAAAAATGATCCTTATACCCTTAATACCTTTCCACCTCATGCTCGACACCTCATGCTTGGTTTTGACACCTCCACCATACACGTGTCATCATTAGAGGATAAGCCAAAACATGTGTCGTCGTTAGAGGAGAAGCTAAAACACGTGTCGTAGTACAGTGAAATAAGACTGCAAGATGCCTCCGTTATGCGACACGTCAACGCTGACTCCCATTGTAAACGCTTGGTCATCATGGACACGTGTCAATTCCGTGATATCTTTGGAAAACTATAAATAAGGACTTTGGGGATCATTTGAAACTCACACCAATTCCTTGAGAATTATAGAAAGAAATAGTGAGAGAAAGTGTGAGAAAGTTTAAGAAGAAGTTCGTAGGGATATTCATCTTAAGATTAACGTGTGATCGAAGACTCAATACCAGTAAATTTGACCTCCATTTTGGGTGAGTACTCTGACATTCCTTGTGTATTTTGATTATATGATATTATGCAAACTATATATATTTTATGAATTGCTTTTATTCTCAAAATTCATGTGATACCGATGATTGATTCATTTGTGATATGTTTATATTTGTCCATATAAACATACTGATTAAAATGATTATTGAAAAGGATATTGAATATTGAAAATATGATTCGGCTTAAGGGACCTATTTACTGACTGACCTTCCCAGCTGGGTTATCGCTGGTGTGCCCTAAATAAGGCGTTGAGACGAACTAGTTCGATTGACCCTCAACTACCGGGGTATAATACGATAGAAGAATACGGTATTAGAGTGTACCTGGCCATCAAAATGATATGATTGAAAGAAAAAGATATCACATTTGATTTGTTGCATTCGTCTTATTCTGAGCTATCCAATTGTGATATATATGCTTTCATTTCAAAATATATATCTATTTACTACAAGTTCCTATCCATATATGTATATGCCTTATCTTTTGACTTGAATAGGTATCTATTTTCTGAAAACCCTGGAATGTCTGGAGATTGAACCTCATTCGGCTTTTAGCTGATGTTGTATAAATAAACATTTTTCAGGAAACGTTTAGGCTCACGGACGGAACGAAAATGGACTATTTGGAAGATTTAGTTTTTAGAGCTCTTTTTGTAAAATGTTTATTTAGAGCATGTCTGGCTCTCTTGTAATAAGGTTTAATTTTTCTCTTAAGTTGTAACTCGTTGTTACTTTTAATATATATGAAGTTTCCTTTAGAAAGCTCAGATGACATAATTCCTTTACTTTCAATATTTTACGATTCATAACCATGTGATAATATTTTCGTTGCATTTATTTAAGGAAATAATTAAATTGGAATATTTGTTGCCTTGGTGGCATGTCAAGACACTCGTTCCCTAATACTATTTTGGGTCGGGTTCGTGACACGAAGTGTGGTTCTCTTCACACTGTAGTGACACATGACTTTATGTCGGTTCTTACCTTCACACTTGAGATCATTATCCGAGCTGTGAAGGCACATAAAGGAGATCCGTCTTATCAGGATAAGTTAAGGACATTATTGACTGAGGGAGAAGTTTTGGTACTAGATAGATGTTGGTTTATGATTCCATAATAGATTAGTGGTTCTCAAGGATGAGTAGTTACAGATAGACGTGTTGACTGAGGCGTATGTGTTACGATTTATAGTACATGCGGGTAGGGATAAGATGTACCATGATATGAGGCACCGATAATTGAGGGAAGGCGTGAAAAAGGACATTACGACATTTGTGTTTGAGTGTACTAATTGCTAGATGGTGAAGGTATATCATCAAAGACTAGCGGGTGTTCTTCATGCTATCGAGAGTCTGGGGTGGAAATGGGAGAGAATTTCCATTTATTTCATCACTAAGTTTCTTATGTCACAATGGGGACATGATTTAGTCTAGGTGACCGTGGGCCATTTAACTAAGGTATATCATTTTCTATCTATTGGAATTATTTTAATTCAGAGTAATATGCCTAGATTTTCATATTCAAGACTACGAGACTAAATGGTTGTGACACCATGCAAAATCTATAAATAAATTGATTAAGTCGACAATAATATCACGGGAATAAAAACATTTGCTAACATTCTCATCATAATGGAAATAACTAAAACTGAATAAATAATACAACGATATAAAAATGAATATAACTCTGGTACCAATCACTGCCAATACATAACAAACTAACTCTCTATATAAAATTCATCTCGTAAAAAAGTCCAACTCTAGATATAAATGCCACTTGAAAACTAATTGAAACTAAAAAGTACAAGAAGAAAATGAGCGGCATTGCTCGACTCCTACAAATGGAACGTCTCCCGAGATGCTCCTCCAATAAACCCAAATCACAAGAACTTCTGCAACACAAGACTTGTAAAAATGGATATAATAATAACGTAAACAACAAGTTTATGCAGAATAAGATTATAACTAAATTTTGACCATATTATAGCTCATATCTTCCTCACGTATTTTAGTAAATTTTAGGTTATTAGTTACCCAACCCAACAACCTAAAATAAATTGCAGTTCTAAATTCCGAAACCTATGTAGCCCCATGTGGTTAAAGTTTTATCTCTATCTTGTTTAAACAATACCATTTCTATAATAGGTTTATCTCTTTCATTATGAATCACATGATGTGTTAAGTTCTCCACCCTAAGATACGTCTCACTAAATAACCGTTGTACCAATAATAAGCTCATATATCAAACTATCCACATCGGCCAATCACACACCAAAAATGCAATATACATATATCTAGTATAACTGATATACAAATCCGAGTAATAAGTATGTAGGTAGGCACCCTACTATAAGTTATGTACATCATGAGTATATCACATAAACCGATAAAACTATCTTTAGTACCACCGCACAATAATCACATATGGTGGGAGAAAGACTATCTCTATGTGTAATATCCATACATAGGTATATCCCCCGACGTGTACAATTCAATGGGCTCTACTTACGCCCACACATAACAAAGGCCTATCTCCATAGCCTTTGAGGATCACCCCCCTCAGTAAGTAAGGTTTTAGTCCATCCTAAACCTAAAACTTCATCTCGTCAAGGAGAAAAATCATATGCCTACCCGACACCCATATGGTCTACCATATCCAAGACCACACGCTACACTCCTTAAAAAAAATTTGGAACACGGAGGTTTAGATGTATGATTGTGGGGTAAAAATAATATGACAATGGCAAACCCGTTTTAGCATCGAGCGTCGAAGCACTATTGCAATCAACATCATATGTGCCCCTATTGTGGAATCCACCTTAGTACGATTAATCATGGGCACTCACACATGGTATGAATCACATATAAGAAAATACAACCCGCTCTAATGGGTTAATCAACCTAACACAGATGTATACCATCACTATCGGGTCATCTATAACAATCCAAGCTATTAGAAGGTAATACACCCGTTATCCCTATCCAATACTATATGTTACTAGCCCTACTTTTCAAGGCCTTCCAAATCCTAATCATATTATCACACACATATTATACTAGAATACACCCTATAACTGTATTCAATCTCTTACGATCTTGGGCTAAATATCTCGAGGTTGTAAATCTAGGTATAAATTCACACCTAGTTTATATAGAACCATCGCATATGATAACTAACCTTCCCTAGGAATTATTAACCAAATTCCTAATCTCACGCAAAGGATAAATGCCCCACTAGTTAGTTACAACAACTCTAATTATCCCGTCCAATAACCCCAAATCCTCTAATTTCCATATCACAATCAACAAACTCATCCTACACCCGGGTTTATAATCCAAATATCAATTTCCCAAATTAACCCCTTAAAATCAACAATTTTCCCTAATATTCAAATACCCCAAATACCAATCTCTAACAACTCGTCTTATAATAATCAAACCCTAGTCAATGAGTATATGAAAACTATAGTCTAACAAATCCTATACTTATGCACCCAAACTAAAATTTCCAAAAGAAAGTCCAACCGAAAATACCCCATCCGAAATTTCAGTCTCGCGCACCGTTTAGTAAAAAATTAATAAAAAAATTAAAAAAAGTCCAAAAAATATTACACAAACTCCCACGCCTTCATAATTCGATTCTGCACAACCTCGTCCAATTTTCAATTTCATCAATCGATCTACTCTCCTGTACGCAGTCATCTTTTCCAAACTTGTGTTTTCTCCACCCAAGAACTCCATTAATAAACTCCAAAGCTTCATTTAAGCCCCAAACCAACATCCAAATAATTAAATAACACCATATAACCAAATGGAACCTATTTCTAACATCAATTTCCAAGTTTATGTCAAGATTCAAAGAAAAACCCAATTTCTCATTCAAGAACCCTAGATTTATAAATTTCTTCAACTAGCAAATTATTTGCATGGATTTATTCAATTAATCATAGGGATTTTAGATGATTCATAATATAAAAAAGGTCCAATCATTCTATACTAGTTTTAATTCAATCTCATGAAGAAATTAATCAATATAAAGAGGAAATGAACCTAATTAACATCTAGGTTAGATTAATTATGAAAATTAACTATTTAATCAACTAAAATCAGATTTATGTCAAAGTTTGATTTAGATTTCAATGAATAGATATAATCTTAACACATACACAATTATAATCAAAATTTATATAAACTTGCCACATTTGATTTGTGGAGAAACAAGCCAAAATCTCCCAATTTCTCCTTTTCTCTCCATGTTCATTCTCTCTAGCTCCCAAAGTGCTTCCCAAATTGTGTTTTGTGATAAATGAGATCTCTAGTGCCTCAGTAAAGCCTTTCATTTCGAAATTAGGGATGGTGTTGTAGAAAAAAATTACTCCACCACGTGGACAATAATATCGTGACATATGTCCATATTATCATGGGACTCACCACACCGGATCATATTTTATTGGCACAGTTCCTAGTTGGTCGACCTACATTCCGACCACCTCCAAAAATTTGGATCTTCAGTCACATGAAGAGATACAAGTGGGGAACTTCAACATTCCATATATTCACTCACGTAAATAACACCCAATCGGCTATTATTATGTAAGAGTATAAATGTTTGAATCCATAAAGGCATTCCATCTCTTGATTTCCTACTTACTATAAATACCCCATCTCCCCTAGCTCAAGGGGACATACTTTTTTATGATCCATACACCTTGTACATGTATTTCTAAGACTGGAATATAACCGTAACCCATTTGAATATACGATCATCCTAGGAGCTGAATTACGTAAAAACCATCTCGTCTTTCGTTATATTTCATTTATCTGTGATTATAAATTTGGTAACATCAATAATCATATATACAAATTTAGACACCAACATATTGGCACAGTTTGTGGGAAGGACAATTCATTATCATTCTCTACCAATCAATATTTTTTGGCTCTGTTGTAATGAATGGCTAACATTCTAGAAAGCAGTCTCACTGGGGGCAACACACTCACCCCTTATGTTCCTCCTCGTATAGGAGATCTACAAGGGATCGTAATTAATCGGCCAAGGGGCAAGAAACGATGAAGGAAATAGTGAGACAGATGGTTCAATAACTCCAAGCTAGATCTAATCATGCTTCGTCCCATAGGAGAGAAATTCTACCTCCCCACCTAGAAATGAAATAAGTGGATACTCTAGATTTTTGCATGATAGGTCTTACCGCCTAGGAGAAACTTCTTCAATTAGATCCACAAATTATTATGATGGTTGGTGTTTCAATCCTGAACGGCTAAGCATCCCAGAAAGATTCAGCAGAGCTTTTGCCTTTGATCACCTTGGTCCCTGAGAAACTACGAAATAAGAAAGGGAGCCAACTAGATTCCGCGATCATCGTGTCGAGAATTATGAGGGATCATTTAGATCCAGAGTTAGCATCTGAGGATCCATGTGCACCAAGCAGAGTTCTCAGGAAGATAGCTCAGCCCAAACACATGGTAGATCTGCCCAAGATGATTTAACCAAATCTAAGCCCGAAGATTATTCCTAAAGGATCACTACAGTAACTGTAAGATCGCTTGGGGGAGATATCCAAGACTAAAAATCACCTACAAATGAGCTTTGTGAAGGGATATCCTTTTCTTCTAGCTATTGTGGATTTCCCCACACCATATAAATTCAAACCAACTGTGGTTACTCTTAGTTATGATTGAAAAATTGATCTCGTCCTCCATATTTAACAATACTAGGCAACAATTGATATTTATTCAGTTCTAGATGAGATGCGTTATCGATCATCTCAAGTACCATCACTAGAATTGCCCAAATGATTTGGTATAATAATTTTCCTCGATGACAAATCTCTATCTTCTAACATCTTGTCGAGCTATTCATCAATTACTTTTGATTTTGAGCCAAACCTATCAAAAGGGTAACTAACTTACTAAGCATCCGTCAGCGACCAGGGGAAATCACATGAGAATATATCACTCATTTTAATAGTGAAAATTGGAAGTGGTAAACTATGAAGAAAATATTTCCATTACTACTCACATGAGTGGATTACTCCCCAAGAAGTTTTACTATGCATTGGCCAAAGATCCCCCTAAAACCATAACTGAGTTGATGGATAAAGCTGGCAAAATAATGAACCTCGAGGAAGCTATGGTTGCTAAATAAATTCCCAATGCTAAGGTCGACTATCCGAGGAATTATGACAAGAAGGAGCAAAAAGAAAATAAAGTCGAGAAACCCAAGAAGTATGAGGAATACACGCCTCTCACTATTGGCGTGCATCACATCCTGGAGGAAATTAGAGGGACAAGAAACCTCAAATGGCCTAAAAAGTTAAAGTCCCCTCCTAATAGGAGAGACAAGTCCGAGTAGTGTGAGTTTCACAAGGACCATGGGCACACAACTAATAACTGTATTGATTTGAAAAATGAGATTGAAAACTTAATACGACGTGGAAAGATGGTCAAGTTTGCTGATAAGTCAGAAGAATGAGAATCCAAGAAGCGATCATAATTACCTTGTAGAGGAAGAGATTATAAGAAAATAGGTCGAGATAATGATTCAGATGATGATCTAGATCTTCCAAAGAAACCCCGAGAGCCTGAAATTGAGGTAAAATGATATCTTTTGGCCGTTATTTTATTATAAGAGGAGCTGTTGGTGGCAAAGATGAAATAGCTGAGAGAAAGGCCTATTTAAATGATGTCAAAGCATGCTCCTATATTTGATAGATTAATCTATCTGATGATGTTGATGATCGGCCAAGGAAAGTTAACAAAGATAAGTTGGTGATCAATTTCTTTAAGAATGTTATATCAGGAGTACTCTATCCACGATGATTACTTGGTTGTCACCATGAGATTACATGAGGCAAGGGTGGCTTGAATTCTAACTGACAATGGCAGTTCAGCCAACATCGTGTTCTACAATTGTTTCCCAAGTTTAGGATTGTGCGATAGTAAATTGGAACCTTATCATAGGCCATTAATAGGCTTCTCGGGTGAAAAAGTATATCCATTGGGGACTATGAAGTTGGAAGTTTTAATCGATATGTGGCCAATGAGTAGGACTAAAAGGATATATTTATTCATTTAGATAAGAACATCCGATCGACCTATAACATGATCCTTGGCGGGGTCCACCTGAAAAAGTTTAAAGCGATACCATCAACTGTGCCACCAGTGCATGATGTTCCCCACTCATTATGGGGTTGGGGTTGTTACAGGAAATCAAGTAAAATCTAGAGAATGCTATTGAACTTCAGTCAACCAAGAGGAAGAAAAGAAACTTACTGTGACTTACCAAATAGAGACTTGAGATCCTCACGAAGAGGTTGATCTAGTTAAAGGACATGTTGTGAAAACCACAAAAATAATTATTCTAGATTATCAAAAAGCAGAAAGAACCACACAGGTTGGCTCCACCATGATACCAACCCTCAAGCAAGAATTGGTTAATTTTATTAGAAAAGAGAAAAGTGTGCTTGCCTTGAGTCATGAAGATATGGTGGGAATTGATACTGGATTAATATTCCACGAGTTAAATATTAAGAAAGATGTCGATCCAACCAAGGAAAAGCGATGAGTCTTCAATCCTGAGAAGAACATAACCATCTAGGATGAAGTAAAAAAACCGCAGAAGGCAAAGTTCATCGAAGATGTTAGATATCCCAAGTGGTTGGCGAACGTAGTAGTGGTAAAAAAGAAGAACAACCAATGGCGCATGTGTATTCACTTCACTAATTTAAACAAGGCCTGTCAAAAGGACCATTTTCCTTTACCCATAATTTATCACTAGTTAATGCCACAATAGGGCATGAATCATAAGCTTTATGGATGCTTATTCGGGATATAACCAAATTAAAATGAAGCGTTATGCCCTTTTGGGGTTAAAAATGCTAGAGAAACATATCGAAGGCTGGTGAATAAAGTTTCCGAAGACCGTATTTGAAAAAACATAGAACTTAATGTGGATTACATGCTTACTAAATGTAAGAAAGTTGGCGACCACATTAAAGATTTAAGCGAAATGTTTGACCAACTTCAATAGAAAAAGATGAATCTTAATCCGACCAAGTGTGTGTATTCGGCGTATAATAAGGGATGTTCCTAGGGTTCATTGTAATCCAAAGATTAATTGAAGCTAATCCGGATAAAATCTAGTCATTAATCAAGATGTAATCTCCCTCGTATAAGAAAGACATGCAGAAGCTGACATAATAAGTTATCACCCTTAATCGGTTTATTTCCCAAGCAACTGATAAATGCTTACTATTCTTCAAGTTTCTTGAAAGACATTCGAGTGGAATGATGAGTATGAGAAATATTTTCAGGAATTGAAGAAACATCTGGGATCTCCACCATTGCTCTCCCAACCAGTCCTAGGAGAAAAGTTGTACCTATACCTTATTGTATTCGAATCAACAGTCAGCTCGACCCTCATCCGATTAGAGAAACTAGTGTATTACGCCAGTAAGGCCTTTAGAGGAGACAAAATTGGAAAAATTGTCTTTAGGTATCATCGAAGCATCAAGAAGAATTAAACCTTACTTCCAGGCGTATAACATTGTGGTATACACATACTTGCCATTACGCCAAGCTATCCACAAACAAGAAAAATTAAAAAGATTGATGTCTTGGGTTATAGAATTGGGAGAGTATGATATACTCTATAATCCATGAAAAATGATGAAAGGACAGGTCGTGGTTGATTTCATAACAGAATATACTTATAAGGAGATCGTGATCGACAATAAGGGGGAATAGACCGAGCAGACTTCCTTATACGAGAGATCAATGCCAAACCAAGCCGAATATGCTTCTCAAGGTGATAAATCCCCATTGGACAAATCAGAATCATCCATTACTCAAAATATGGCAGCAAAGTATGAGGAACAAAGCAAAAAATTATTCAAGCAAGGATCTCTACTTAATGGGAGCTTTGACGAAGAAATTACTTTTTGGAAGTTTTATGTTGACGGGTCCTCTTGCCCATCCGACAGTGGAGTATGATTAATAATAAAGACCCTTGATGACATAGACATGGAGTATGCTCTACCTTTTCAATTTTAAGCATCCAACAATGGGTCAGAATATGAAGCTCTAATCACTGGTCTAGAACTCACATTATCACTAGATGTCGAATAAGTCTTCTCTCATTATAATTCCCAATTGATCGCTAACCAATTTCACGGGGTATTCAAAGGAAAAATGATGACAAAGTATCAATCCAAGGCCTACAACACTAATTCTAAGTTCCTCGCAATCAGAATAGTCAGAATTCTAAGAATTGAGAATGTCCAAGTAGATGCACTTGCTCAACTTACTTCAGCAACCATGAAATAGTTGAAGAGGATAATTTCGGTAGAAATCCTAGCAAACAGGAGCATAGATGAACATGAAATTAACTTAATATCAGTTGATACGGTCCCCTCATAGATTGATCCAATAAAAGAGTAGATTAAAAAGGGATTACTACCTGAAGATCCAAAGATGCTAGGAAATTATAATACAAGTCGGACAGCTATGTACTGGAAGCAGGTGTCTTATACAAAATGGGGTTTAATGTCTCCTTACTTTGGTGTGTTCATCCTGTAGAGGTACAAGAACTTATTGAAGAAGTATATGAAGGATCATAGGGAGCACACTCAGCCGGACGATCAGTAGTGCGAAAAGTAGCCATGTATGGATATTATTATTCGACCGTGAAGGCAGATTCCTCTTTATATGCTAAAAAGTGTGAAAAGTGTAAGAAATTTGTTGCTATACATAGTCTACAAGGACTGATTTGACGTCGATCACCTCCCCTTGTCCCTTTACACTAGTGGAATCCATTGGTTGGTCACTTGTAAAGGGCGAAAGGAACATTTAAATATTTAGTTATTGCCATGGACTACTTCACAAAATGGGTGAATGTTGAGCCACTCTAAGGAATGACATCAGTAGGGATCCAACTGGAATCAACTCTGAAAGTAGGATTAGGGTAATACAACAAACCATAATTATGGCAATACCATAGTTGGTCTATCTTAGGAATTTTCGTAACCTTCAATGAGTTCAACCATCCCCATTTATGACCTCCATGCCGGGCTTGCTCAAACTCATCCTCTAGATAAATAATGCATCATAGCCATCCATTCAAACTTCCATGTGTTTCTTATTGAAATTAAAAGTTAGTCGGTCAACCTTGTCAATGTGTTTTCAATGGTTGCGTCCTTACTTTTAAATAAGGTTGCATGGTCGACTAAAGTCTTATTGGTCCTTTCTTCATCAATAGTTGGACGAGCAGCCACTATTTGTGTAGACGACTGGATAGACTTGGTTTTTCTTACAATCTCTAATTCTTCCATCAGCCTAGCATTCTCTAGCTCTAGGAAGGAGGCACCTGATTAAGGGTGAAAAGTAGCGTGTGTCAAACACCGATCGTTGTTTTCTGTTCACCTGCTTAATACAAAAACCTAAACTTATGACTACACTTAAATAGGGAGTATAGCGGCCAAGTCCGGGTATCGAAAAATCCACAGAGATGAGTTTCTATAATTTAATGGATTTAATACTTCTAAAATAAAAGTGTAAAAGATAATTGCTAGCAAAATAAAAGATAAATAAAGGAAAAGATTACACTAGGTCCAAATGTTGGACACACTGAAATTGCAGCCAACAAAACTCGAACCAATAGCAAAAGACCCATTTGCGATCTCCAAAAATCACCCATAAATGTAAATACCCAAGACCCACTTCCACCATTAATGGCCAAAACCCAAACTCCAAAAATGGCAAAGAGTCCCATTTGCGCGTGTGGACCAAAATCGAGCTCCAATTTTGGGCAAAAGTCCTCAATTTGGGACGAGCCCAAACTCAAGCAAAACCTGAGCATGGAACCAAAATCGCCATCTTCAAAGTGGGTTTGCTGCAAAAAAACGTTTTAGGGACATAAAGGGAATTATTAGAATTGTTATAAAAGAGAAAAGGGATATGGTTAGAATTAATAAAATTGTTATTAATTTCTTATAATTATTTTCCGATTAAAGGTTCGTGTTTCCTTCGTTTGGACTCTAATTCGCGCACCGTTTGCAGCCATGCGAAGCTTGGCTCGAGGGATACAACTTCCGTGAAGACTTCGGGAAAAATCCCAAAGTGTAAAATTACCAAAATACCCCCGAACGTGCGAATTGCGACGAAACTTAACCAGAACGCGCTCAAACTTCATACTAAGCACCGTAATACCTATAAAAGCTCAATAAAATCTAAAATAACATGTTATCATATAAAATTAAGGTTGTTTAGGTATCGAGCATAATTATAGCAATTATGGTACCCGAGTGGGCTAAAATGCATAGGTTCGAGGGAAAAAATGTGCAAGATTCGATATGAATCAACACCTTCATCTTGGACTACCTCCGAAGACTTTTTCAAGATCTAAAATTCATTCCTAAGAGTATTATTTTCTTTTTCAAACTAACTTTCCACCTCCCGTGCACTGTTCAGATCACTGTTCAACACAAATTCCATTTTTTTGTGTGTTGCAAAGATATCCTGTAGCCTTTTCTCAAAACCTCTCTCTTAACTTAGCTGAGCATACTTTGCTTCATAATCTGGGTGCAAACTGGGAAGGGATGATATATGGCCATCTTGCATTTTAAGAATCATTTCATAGTAAACAACGTTATTTGTTATATCCTGGTTAAATAATTACTACAAATGAAGGTATGCCTCTTACTTGATTAGAAACATCCAGGCCAAGCAATTCTTTCGGATCATCCTCATCCAATTCCTCGTGTCCTTCTCTAAAGAGATGAACACTTCTCCTATAAAAATCACTCTCAGCAACAACTATAACAGATCTTTTAAAGTTAAATTGAAGAATGAAATACAGGAAACGAGGAAACCAATTCAGCAAACATAAACATTTAACAAGGGGGGATGATGACAAATTTATTAAACAGATAAATACATGATCATATTCTTTGGTTATAATAGGAAGAAAATAAACAGTACAAAAAGAAAAAGAAAACCTCCAAGATAATTACACATTCTCCTTGTATTGTGCCATATCTCCTATCAATCGGGCCACCACCATGGAAGTCTTAGGCACCATTGAAGGTTCTCTAATGCCTTCCTCATTCTCTATCTCTTCATTAATGTTGGGAGGAGTGTTATTGTTGTGTTACTGATAGAGTTCAGTGTCAGCCGTAATGTCGATCTGCTTCAGAGCTAGTGTCCAGTCTTCCTTAAAAGCAACCTTCTTCATATATTCAATTTGGAAGGTAGTAGTAGCAAGGGCTTTCTCCCAGCCCCTAATAAAGGTATGTTCTTTTCTCTTCTTCATGGCAACTTTCACATCTTGAAACTTCCTCCCATCCTCAGCAACTTCCAAAGAAGAATCAATAAAATCCTTTTCAACATCCTTTTTTTGCTTCTCGATGGTATTTTAAAGACCCTTCCATTTATCATGATCCTTTTTATGGGCCTCCCTTGCTGCCTCTAAAGAACCCTTCAAGATTTTGGAAGTCTCTTGAGTATCTGTTGATAATTCCTTTATTTGGTCATCCATTATCAATAATTGGTCACAATCGATCAAAAATAACAAACATAAGGAGAACAAGATAGTAATGAAATCAAATGTGTGTACACAATTACCAGAGCTAAATTCTAGTTAGCCCTCTCCACTTGTCTAGCCCAAGATATGGGAGCAGGCATGGACCTATTCGCGAGTAACACTCTAAAATGAATCAAACCCCTAGTTAAACCACGATTCACTACCATAGAGGCAGATGCAACAGAGACCTGGTCGACCTGTGACTTTTGAGTCAATTTCTACTGGATCACATGACCTCTCTTTAATCTTTTAAATTGAGATACAGTATTCTTAACTTCCTCGGTGGTAACAACCATAACCCTTTTGGACCCACAATCACCAATGGATTTCTTCTTCTCAACAGGAGAGGGGGATATGGCTCCAAACATCAAGTTTGGGATCTTTCTTTTCACCATCTTGCTAGAAGATGAAGAGGTAGTTGGGATTTAAGCTAGATCAAAAGATTTGAAAGAGGAAAAGTTTCATCTCGGGATAATATCTCCTTCTTCAAGAGGATATTTATAGGCAACAATGGAGGATGCATAGTCCTCTAAATCTATGGGGGTTAAAGGAATGCCTTTCATATGCCGAACTACAAAGGAGGTGATGGAGCTCTTGTACTCCGTAAAATAGAGACCGACCTGGGATGATCTTCTCCCATCCTTTACATAAAATAGAGGCCGACCAAATAAACTTTAATTCCTCAAAATTCATCTCCGAGTTAGGGGACACTCTTTCTTCCTTTTCTCTGCAAAAAAGGATACAATATATTAGTCGTCATATCAACAAACAGAATTCATGCAAAAATGAAAATAAAATTAATACAAACTGTCGACCTATGCCACACCCTTCCTGGGGTCATCTGGGACCAGTATACCTTAGCCCCTTAGAAAGAGGGGCGTAATGTCAATTCTTCACAACTACTCTATAATCCCAATAATCTTTATTAGAGTCGAGAAGATAAACTACCAAAGCTCTATTGGCTTTACATGTTTTGAGGTACTAAATGTTCCCACTTGTAGCAGTACATTAATTCACTAATACCTATGTGGGTTCGATATAACTAATTGAGGAGATTGATTCCATTAACTACTCTCCAAATTTTGGGGGCTACCTTAGGAGGGTCTATATCAAAGTATTGACAAATTTCCAAAAATAAGTTGTTGGGAGGAAAAGTGATTCCACTTTTAGCTATAAATATTATGGGCAACCAATGACCCTCAACTAATGCACACAAATTACAAGGCCCAAATACCATTTCCACTGCTACCCAATTTGTAATTTTCTTTCTTTCCTTAAATTCCTATATAGACCCTTCATCGACTGTATAAACCATCTTAATAAATTCATAAAGAAAAAGATGAAGGAGAAAAAAGTCTTATAGTTGCTACTACGGGGGTGAAAAACTTTTAAGAAGCAAGGGGAAATGTTGCAGTACAAAGAAAGGAGTATGAGAATGTTGAGGTAAAGAAAATGGATGGAAACTCAACCTTTTATAAATACAGGAAAGACTCTCAATCTTCGTGATTTTAAATGATTAACTGAACCAAATGATTGAACTTTTAATGGCTTCTCAAATCCCCAAAAGGCAAAAACATCAGCGTCGTCATCTTTCAACTTATTTACCAAAGTGCCACCGTACTAGTATAATAATTAAATATTTACATGTCCAGTAGTTAGGTTACCGACCTTCAACCGTTTTTAGCGCCGAGCAACTTACTGAGTAAAATGTTCCATTCTCTTGATAAAATCTTCAAGTATGGAGCATTAGGGGCTTCTGTTGTAGGAAAAAATTACTCCACCACGTGGATCAATAATACCGTGACACATATCCACATTATCATGGGACTCACCGCAACAGACAATATTTGGTAGGCATAGTTACTAGTTTGTCGGCCTACATGACGAGCACCTCTAAAAAGTTGGATCATTAGTCACATGAAGAGACACAAGTGGGGAACTTTAATAGTCCTTATATTCACCTACATAAAGAACACCCAGCAGACTATTATTACGTACAAGTGCAAAATGTTTGAATCTATACGGGTATTCCACATCTTGATTTCCTACTTATTATAAATACCCAATCTCCCCTAGATTAAGGGGACATATTTTTTATGATCTGTACACCTTGTAACTATGTTTATGAGATTGGAATATAACTGTAACCCATTTCACCCATGGATGTAGGCTCATTCTCAGAGTTGAACCACATAAAAACTCTCTTGTATTTTGTTATATTTCATTTACCTGTGATTATAACTTTGGCAATCATACATCCAAATTTAGACATCAACATTTGGCCCCCAAATGAATGGGTTTTACCTAAAAGGGCTCAAAACACCTTCAAATGACTTAAAACCTTGGCCGAGCCTTATACTAGCCCAATGGGCCTTTAAACCATTATTTTAAACTAAAAATGGACATTATACACATTACAAAATCCATATACCAAATATACCCAAAAGTAAGAACTAACAACTCAGTTATATAACAATTAACTGGAAGGAGTCCAAATATTAATTAATTTAATTAATGAATTACCGTGTCTTAAATTTGATTTCAATTCCGAATTAAATAACACATAAAAATGTAAATAATGACATCTCTAGTCACACAAGCACACGTAATTAATTTATTATTGGATTAAAAATCCATATAAAATACGGGATATTACAATAATATACCACTGGATATCGTACCTGATAAGGAAAAGACGATTGTATCCCATTTTAGAGTATTTTTTTGTAGGATTTGGGGACTAATTTACAGGTGAGTACCTCGTACCACCCACAGACGGATGGATAGACTGGGCGGGTTAACCAAGTACTAGAGGATATGCTATGGGCATGCATTCTGGACTTCAAGTGCAAATGAGAGACATACTTACTGTAAGGCCCTAAAACGTGATTAGGAATGTTAATTATATGATTAAGTATAAGTTAGAAGTTAGAATTTGGTGAGGGGTATTAAACATGTTAATTATCGCATTTGGGGGATCCATACTCATGTGATATATATGTGTTACTTACATTAGATGCTAATCGAGATTATAATCAGGGATAACACGATTAGAGCATATGATTAGTTAAGTGGATAAATAAATTATGAATTATTTTTTTAATTCATCATTATGGTTATAAAAGTAAATTAGGGTGTTGGTGCAAAATTGGCAATGTTTGGTTGCTAAATGTGTGAGTTTTGAAATTGTTGGTAAATTTATACTTTCCTGTTCGAGCCCAAATTAGGCATATTATTTTTTAATTTTGGGAAAACATAAAATATTAGAGTTGTAGATATATAAATTAGGGTTGTAATTCAACAAACGGTGTATTAAACAGTGGCCCGAACAAGAAGTTTTATCGAAAGTACGGAACAAGGGCAAATCTGTCCATCCCTTAAGTGATATTTGTCTTATTAGCACAACATGTGCTATTTTTTGATTGGTTAGAGGGTGGGCCATGGTTTGGACGACTTAAACTCCTTAAAACAGCCCACTTGTTCATCCAATTCATCCACGAAAAAGATTTTTTACCTAAAGAGAGAAAGAGAAGAAAGTTAAGGAAGAAATCGTTGGAAAAATTTCTATAAATCGAGGAATCCTCGTAAGGTAATTTCTTCTTTATTAAAGTTGGTCACATGGATGAGATATACACTTGGTATATTTGTTTTTCTGATTTGAATAAATATTTTTATGATACCCATTTTGCCAAATTGTGTTAAAACAAAGATGGTTTAAGAACCAATGTAAGAATGCGTATTAGGATCGTAAATGCTAACTTTAAAGTCCCAGATTTGAATTTCCTTCTCGTGAAGCTTTTTGATTTATAAAATTCATTTCTATTATGTGTGTATCTATTGAACATGTTATTATATGTTTCCATGATTGATACCCAAGGTGGAGGTTATGTTTTCTTGAAAATGTTAAGTTATGCTTTAAGGTTCCATTCTGACCTAGTTGTGCTAAAAATGGCATAAATAATGAAATACATATTGCAATTGAGAAATTCTAGTTGGTGATCAAACTAGACTCATATATGTATAACATATCCGAAAATTTTGTAAAACACGAAGAAATGAACCTTTGGTGATAATTTGAAGTTCTGGTATAAAATCTGCCTCAAAGGAGTAAGTATGCATACCAGGTGTTTGACGTTTTACTCGACATAGCAAATGAACCCTAAAAAATTATGAAACATTAATTTTGTATTATTAAATGTGTTTATTGATATTGGGGGGAATATTATGTAAATTATGATGTATAAAAAGTATGAACATTCTTGGAAGTAGAAGTTTTGTTACTGTTTTTCTTGAGAAACGATTTGGAAAAGGGTGTAATAAAATGGGCATAACTTTGTCCAGAAAATTGTAATTTAATTCCTTAAATTATGTTATAACCCTAATGAATAAGGTATTATAGAAATGTGAAGTATCATATTTAATTACTTTTCAGTTATGTCAGATTTACCAACTGATGTGATGTGTTACTGAGTTTAATGTGATTTAGTGTATTCAAATACTAATGATGTTGAATTGTTAGGTGGGGAAGTGGCTAACACTACCATCCTAAGGAAATTGTTTTGGTATTAATCTTAGTACAAAATTCAAGGTGAGTGACATGTCCTATGAAATATAAGTGCTTATATTTTCATACGAAATTGTGTAGTTAAATACATGTGTGGTGATGCTTATAGAGTGATGCAGTGTTATGAAACATATGCGTATGATTAAAAATGTTAAATGATGTTATATAATGCTATGGACTGAGGTGAGACGTCTATATAATGTTAAGGATTGTGGATTAAAAATGATAAATGATGTTATTTAATGTTATAGATTGAGGTGGGACCTCAATCTAATGTTAAGGACTGTGGTGGGTCCTACGGAATGTGGCGGCCCCGTTAATCCAACTTAAAGGTTTTTGTACTCGAGCCTAATTATGGGATGTGGAATCCCCATTAATTGGGGGTTAATTGGACTAGCGGGTACAAGTTTGCGAGAGTTACACAATTCATGTTGGGTTATAACATTAGAAAATAAAAATGGTTATATGTGTGTTGTATGTGTGGTATATGGTCATTCACTACGCTTGTATTGATTACACTCCTATAATGTTATGTTTCAAGTATGCCGATCATTTGGATTTCACTCCCAAATTAGGACCATAAAATGGGGGAGTGACGAATATCTAATATGGGTTGATTGTCAACAAGCTTTTGGGGTACATATGAAACCAAAGAATTTTGAATGTAAAGTTGTTTAGTACTTGTAAATTAGATGTTAAAGTAGTTATGTTTTGATCCAAACATGCTTTTGAAAAAGTAAAAGGAAGAAAAACAAATATGGTGCTATTTTTCAGAGAGAATTAAAGTAAAGTATTGTTTAAGGGAATTTATATTTAAATAAAAGGATGATTTTAAGATAATTAAGTCGGGGCGTGACACTTACCATTGGTGGAGTTTTCCTAGAACAGTAGTTATCAATAGGCGATTACAAAAAATTATATATGATTCAATTTGGTTATAAGTTATTCTTTTCGGATAAACGGGGAATCGATTTTGGTAGCTCTTCGTCTAATTAAGCTACCTTGGCATCCAACTTCATTTTTTTGTCTTCTATTGGTGAATTTTCAACCCAATCTATATCTGAAGAAAACCAAAGGAAGGTGACGTTAATATATTCCTTTTACAACAAGGAAGGACACTTTAAGGCATTTTTCTTTCAACTTAAGAAACAACAACAAAAGCGCTCCATCGATCCAATTGTTCCACAGCCCTATAAGCGCACACATTACTTAGGTAGCCTTAAGTAGTTTTGTGTTCCATTTATTTCAACCCACATTGACTATAAGTGATTTTGATAAGGGTAGAAATGTCGATAGGAAGGGAAGAAGAAGGGGGAAGCCCTACAAAAGATTTCCAAAGGGAAGGGAAAAGGAAAAATGGTTGATCATCCCATATCTAAATCTTTATAAATTGATTTCTTTAAAGATGGAATCGGATTGGATTTTAAGGCAAATTATGGATGGAGGGGAACTAAAATCTCTACATAAATGCGATAAATCATGGTCTTTGTGTAATAATAATATGATTCTTTTGGTATAGGTGTCTTAGACTGTTTAGTTTACTCTTTTTGATAGGCATCTTGATTTCTCTCTATATCATTAGATATAATCTTTGCATTGTTCATACCTTTAGAGTTTTTCCTTGTACAATATTTTTCTTGTACGAATATAATATACTCGATGTGCTCCATATAATAAATTATCTGAATTCCTTTACCAAAATATGTTTGCGTCTTTATTGAAGAGGTTATTGGAAAGCTTCATCAACGAATCGGGTTCAATCAGTATCAAACCTCAAGCGCACCACGTAGAAAAATGTATAAGACTTAAAGGACTTAGATTCACCTTGGTTAATCTATTTTTATAATTGAAAAATCTTTTTAATTAACTTTATTTTTGTAATTTTCTCAAGTACACATGTAAATATACTTTTTATATAGAAAATTCAATTTTTAAATAATTGCATCCTTTATAGTATTTAAGTATGAATGTTCATTAGAGAAACAAACATACTTGGCTTTTGTCTAAAAACTATTTTGAAAATATTCTAAGGCAAATTGGACAAAAGCTATGGACACATGTGAGACCCGCCTTGCCTCAATTTCTTTGCAACGATGGCTTGTCACGCTGCAGCGAAGCTTGTCACTGGCATTTTTAGTCCATAAAATCTCTGGACAAAGGTGCGACTTGCTTTGCAGCAGTTCCAACATAATGATGATCCTCACCGCTACAATAACACTGTCTCATTGGTTGCTTATGTACCCATGAAAAAGTATGAACTGGGGAGCAATTTATATTTCTTCACGTTCGTCGCTTAGGCGCAATAGCTCGCTACAGTGACCCTGTGACTACACGCGCTTAACGTCGCCGAAAGTCACTTTTGAACATGATCTTTCTATAAGACTTTCTTGGTTAGTGTTCCAAGTACAATGTTTTGGCGACTAAGACCCTGATGTGACTACTTGACACCTTAAGAGTGTGACATTTATAATTTAGGATTGTCAACATTTTTAAATCAAAAGGCTATAAGTTAAGGTGTTGTCTTCTCTTTCAAACATAGAGTAAGAGCTTTGAAAAATTATTTTTGCTGATAAAAATATTTGATATATTTGAGAGCATATTTTTTCACTCCTCTTATTTGAGTTCTTTTAAGCCTTTATTTTTAATAATATGTATAATCTGCTCACCCTGGTTCCAAAATATAATCTTCATTGGTGAGTATATATTTTCTCTTCTTGGCTTGAAAAAGCTTGTTTTGTGATTTAAAGCGCCCCACTTTTCCAAACACCCTAACACGTATTTTTTTTAAAAAAAAAAGGGACAATACCCCCATAAATTTTATTGATAATAAAGGAGAAATAGCCTCTCCTAGGTGGCTAATACAAGCTCATGTAACTAGAACATTTTGGGGAGCCAATGAACAAAAGGAATAATGCAGAAAATAAACTTGGGACTTTATCTTTAAACCCATTACAACCGTGCCTACCTACTAACAAGATCAAGTAGAATCCTAATGTACTTACAACCAAGTTTATCTAACTTCAAAGTGCCTCTGACCGGGTTTAGAAGATCCCGTGAATTCTCAAACATTTGAATGGAGGACAATTTAATACCAACGTTATCCAATCAATCAACCACCACATTAGATTCTCTGAAGCAACGAGTCAAAGTAAAATTGAGTTGGTTGAGATTAACTTGAATTTCTTCTATGCTGTCTATGTATCTCCATGGAGGTTTCCAACACTTATTCAAAACTTTGATTACCGTCAATGAGCCAAATGCAATTTGAATAAAGTTAATTTATACTTTAAATAAATTTTAAGACCCATATTTAGACCCAAAAGCTCCACTGCGGTATTGGTAGAAATACCATTTGAATTAGCAAAGGCAATAACTAACTGACCTTTGGGATCTCTGATAATACCACTATAGCCACCAGGCCATGGATTTCCTTTAGAATGATCGTCCACATTTAATTTGAACCAATTTTGGCAAGGGGTAATCCATTGAACCATTTTCACCATCGTTTGTCTAGGGTATATTTTCAAATCAAACACCTCTATGATTGTTTTCATCAAAGGTTTGAACGGGGATAAGAAGAATCAAATACTTACAAATGTTAGAGATTGGGAATATAGCCTATTTTGTAATGAAATGATGGTTGAATTTTTTAGTCTTATAAAAATCCATATTTTTACTTTTCCATATTTCCCAATAACCCACAATTGGAATAATTTTCGCAAGGCATCTCAAGTAATATTTGATCCTTCTTTGTAGCACCAGCTCATAAGCATAGCAGAAATATAATTCATATCTATTTTGGTACCCATAAGGTAAGATAAGTAGCCCCAAATAGGCTTTGTTTCTTTACATTGTAAAAATAGGTGCAAAGTTGACTCAACTTGATTATGACGGGTTTTACATCTGAAGGCCATCCTCATTCCAAGTGTTTTAATGTTTTCATTAAGATGCAGACAATCACTTAGAAGTCTCCACATATTGATTGACAGTTTTTTAGGCATATAATAATCCCATATGTTGTATATAACTGTAGAGGCAATGCAGTGGTTTTTACAAATTTTAATAGTGTAATGAAAATTAAAAATACGTGATTCTGATGCTTTCCAAATACACTGTTACCCTTATTTTTCCATTTGGTTTATGTGGACCTCTTAACTTTCAATCATTCTTATCCAAGATAAATATCCCCATTGATAGATGTAATTTAAGGATGTATATCCCTTCCTCATGTATTTCACCCAAAGAGTGTCTTTAATTGAGTACTTCTGTATCAATTTCATACAAGAAGCTTTACTAATGAGATTGAAATCAGTAAATCCAAGACCACCCTTACCTTTGACTCTGCATAGAACTTTCCAACTTTTGCATTGATGTTTCCAATCAAGAGTTTCATTTCCACATAGAAAAAATTATTAAGAATTGATTGAAGCCTTTTGATCACTGATTTTGGAGGTTGAATTGATGCTAAGAGGTAAGAGGGAATAGAAGATAACACATGTTTAATCAAAATGTATTTTTTATAGAATAAAAAATTCTATCTAGCCATCTTGTTATTTTCGTTCTAAGAGAATCAATCAAATTGCTATATAGGCTAATTTTTGTTCCTCCCTTTCAACAAAGGGCACCCCAATTACTTTAACAAAAGAGACTTAAATTTAAGGTCTGTGTAATCAGCTATTTGATTTTTTCTTCACAGCACCTGCATAGCAGCTATTTTTATTCAAATTTATAGTTTTTCCAGATATAGAAGAATACCTGCCAAGGAATTTCATTAGAGCCTTCAAAATGTTTATACCCCATCTAAAGAATATAACATTGTCATTAGCAAATGATAGGTGCGAAATAAGATGACTGCCGCCTGAATGATAATAAGGTTTCGAAATTCCTCTAGACATCGGATTATTAAGTCCCCTGCTCAGGTACTCAATTGCGAAAATAAATAGACTTGGGGACATAGGGTCCCCTTGTCTTAAACATCTGGATGAGTCAAAGTATTCCTTGGATTGGCCATTTATGGTTATAGAGAACCAATTATTGGATATTCATCTCCAAACATAGTCATTACATTCTTCCCCAAAGCCAAAGCCTCTGAACTCAACTCAACTCAACTAAGCCTTTTTCTAATTATTTGGGGTTGGCTACATGAATCCTAATTTTCCATTCCATTATATCTAGTACACTATCTTCGATTAAACCACATGACATCATGTCATTTTTTATAATATCCCACAAAGTCAATTTAGGTCTACCTCTACCCCTTGTGTTAACATCAATAGTAATTAAATCACTCTTGCTTACAGGAGAATCCATTGGTCTACGCTTGACGTGTCCAAACTATCTAAGTCGATTTTCTCCCAATTTATCTTCTAGGAGCTACTTTTTCCATTTCATGAATTTGTTCATTTTTAATTTTGTCCTTTCGAGTTTTACCACCAATCCATCTTAGCATTCACATATCCGCCACACTCATTTTCTGCACATTTAGTTTCTTGGTTGCCCAACACTCTGTCCCATATAACATGGAGGGTCTAACAGTCGTCCTATAAAATGTTCCTTTTAACTTCAAAGGCATGCGCCCATCACACAAAACGCTAGTAGAACTTATCCACTTAACCCAGCCTACTTTAATCTTATGAGTAGCATCATCACTAATATCTCCATCTTTTTAAATAATCGAGCCTAAGTAACAAAAATTATCATTTCTAGGTATATCTTGACCCTCCAATTTCACCACATCTCCATTTGTCCTCCTATTACTACTCAAATTGCACTCCACATATTCTGTTTTAGTTCTGCTTATTTTAAATCCTCTTGTTTCTAGAGTTTCTCTCCATAATTCCAACCTAGTATTAATCCCCATCTTAGTATCATCCACTAAAATAATATCATTTGCAAATAGCATACACCATGGCACCTCATCTTGTATTTGTCCAGTCAACTCATCCATAACAAGAGCAAAAAGATAAGGACTTAATGATGAACTTTGGTGTAGACCTACAATAATTGAAAATTCACTACTTTCTCCGGTTGATGTTCTTACTATAGTCGTAGCACCATCATACATATCCTTGATTACATCAATATATCTCCGAGTCACTCCTTTTTTATATAGAACCCACCATATTATATCTCTAGGTATCCTATCATACACTTTCTCCAAATCTATAAAAATCATATGAAGGTCCTTCTTTTTCTCCCTATACCTCTCCATTAATCTCCTCAATAAATAGATTGCTTCCATTGTTGACCTCCCAAGCATAAATCCAAATTGATTCTCAGATACAATTTTTTTCAATCTCAATCTATATTCAATCACTCTCTCCCAAAGTTTCATTGTATGACTCATTAACTTAATACCACGATAATTTAAACAACTTTATATCTCCCCTTTATTTTTATAAATAGGTACTAAAACACTTTTTCTCCATTCATTGGGTATCCTATTAGTCATTAAAATTCTATTAAATAATTTTTTAAGGTATGATAATCCATCCTCCCCTTAACACTTCCAAACCTCAATATGGATATCATCTGGTCCTAAAGCCCTCCCTGTTTTCATCCTTTTTAGAGAAATCCTAATCTCTGTTGTCCTAATTCAGCAGAAAAACATATTTTCTCGAGTCTCCCTAAGTTCCTATATATCTAATCTACTCCCATTATCTCCATTTAATAACATATCAAAGAAGTTTTTCCATCTTTTCATAATTTCATCATCTTTGGCTAGGACTCTCGAATAATCGCTTTTAACACACTTAACGCTATTCAAATATTTTGTTTTTCTGTCCCTAAGTTTAACAAGCTTATAAATACTTTTTCCCATTCTTGTGTTCCTAATTTTGTATAAAGATCATCATACGCTAGAAATATACAAAATCTTTTGAGTCGAAATATTCTGAAAAAGCCAAAAAGATTTTTGGTTTTTATTTTTGAGTTAACATGTTTGATATGGCATATTGGTGTGCTTGGACCCCCTTCTTCCATTATCCACGTGGCTAGGACATTTGGTCATAATTATCGATGCTTAGAATGATCTTAACCATTGCATTATGGGGTTGTTTTGAAGTTGATATGCATTTTGATTCGTCTTTGTTTTTATGTCATGTTTGCACACTTGCACGAGTTTATATGGATGTTTGACTACTCTTGCATATTTGATTTTGGTGAGACGTTCTTATCTCAATCTTGTCATCTATGCGTAAGTAGACTAAAGCAGGGAGTGTGCATATAATAACTGTTTACCCGTGTGCATTGCAATTGAAAATATGTTGAGTGTACGGGAAAGGGCTGCAAGAGTGCAAAATTGACTCGTCACGAAATCCACCGTTTAAAAGAGCCCCGAAAAAATGAAATGGAAATAAAAAGAATCATATGCTAAAAATTGGTCCAAATTAGTTTAGTTCATTCAAAAAGAAAATATGATATATATTTGAGGGAGTTTGAATGGATTAGTACTTTAAACAGGTTTAGACAAAGAATCCTAAAAGTTGAAAATTCGTGTCATGACGCTATTGTTTGTAAAATCGTCAATATCTGGATTCGTGTGCATGATGTTTGTTTAGTTCATAAAGCTCACACTTTAATTGTCACATATGGCTTGAATAAAGTTTCATGATAGGTTGCTATTGATTAGAGCTTCTTGATCATTTTGATGTATTGGAATTGTGATTCATTTTTTAGTTCACACATAAACATTCCATGTTCATGTTTAGGCACATCGATATTATGTTGGCACATTACTCATATTAGTTTGTTCTGAGTTTTTCTTAGTTTTGCTGCTATTTATCTACTGTTTCACAGTTGAGCCCCTTCCAGTTTGAATTTTCCTAAAATTTTTCCATTATGCAACAGTGTTTTAAATGCTGGGGAATCTGTGAAGTTTTGAGTATGTCGTTCAAACGACATACTGTTTCGTTCGGGCGATGTCTTAGTTTGTTCTAACAATATCCCTGGCTCATTCGAACGATAGTCTGCTTTGACCAGTTTGACTTTTGGCTAGTTGTCGTTCTGTTTTAGTACGCTGCTGCATATTGGATCATATTTTGGTACTGGATTTCTGTTTATGCAGTTTACTTTATTCGATGACATATTTTACTGCATTGATTCGTTTATCACACCTACTTAGCTTGATATAGTCATTTCTATGATTCATTGTTTGCTAGCTACGAATTTGACATTGCTTGATCATTATTAGCTGGTTGGTTCATGTTTATCTAGCCTATTATAAGTTAATCCAAATTAGTATCAAATTGGAATCTTATCACATGCTAGATTTGTTTAATCTTTTCGTCGAATTGTCTATTCGAGACAAAAAGGGGGAGAGATGTTTGTGATATAGGGTGAGTTTTGTGAGTTTTTGTGATATCCTGATTTATATGTTCCTTTACACATACTGGTATCATGTTTATATCATGTTTATATATTGGTATCATGTTTACTCACATAACAAATGATTTGAATTTGATAGTTTTCATATTGTTTTATATTATTTGTTCCTCCATACTTGACTAGGTATTTGTCTGTTTTATGTGTGTAGGAATGCTTAATGAGATTCAGATTTTTAGTCTACATCACATTCAAACATTTAGAGATAGTTTCATGCTTACTGGATCATAGTTTTCGAGTCTTATCCTATACCGATGATGTATTTTTCATTTTGGGTTTTTGGGATGGGATTTAGGCGTCATACGGATTGACGGACTGGCTTAGGCATTTCATTGTTGGTTTTGTCCCGGAATAGTCAAAGGGGGAGATTTATAAAGACCAAATTTCTAATGGAGTCTTAGTGTAGTTTTGACTTATTCTAGGAACAAAACATGTTTGAGTCATAAATAGTTTTTTATTGTTTGATCGCACGTGTCTATGACGTATTGAATATTAATTGAAGACGTTGAGGCAAAGCTACAAAGATTAATCATGCCGAAGTTTAATTGGTGCAATTTCGCGTCTTCAAGGTTTAATTGCATTCCGAGATCACACAGGTATGAATGCATAATGTTAATGAAACTCGTAATTCATTTTACAAAAATAAAGATGTTATTTTTAAGAGAAAAAGTTTTTGAAAGTATAAATGTTTACACATCAGATAAAGGATGGTTTAGTGTTGGATTAGAGTTGGTTTTAAATAAAACTCTTTTATTTAAGTTGGAATAGTTTGGAACTCTATCTGACGACGTCGTTCAAACGACTGTAGATGTCGTTCGAACGAGATCCACTGTCGTTTGAACGACGTGTCATCTCCCTCGAAAGAGATTTGCACCGACTTAAAAATTCTATTTAAGTTAGGTCCTAGTCCTTTTCTCTGGGTGCGTGCAGAATAAATTCAATTTTCAAACAATAAGTTTTTCTGCACATGTTTTTTAAGGTTTTAAAAACTTAAACACATCCTTAGAGTTTGCAAAGATTCGATCTTTCATTATCAAATGTTTATGTGATACTTGTTGCACCAAGTTGAGTTTGTTCATCATTTGAACACTTGTGATTGATGGTTTTGCGGTGGAGAAGCGACGGACATCGTGTTCAACATCGTAGACAACTCAAGCCGTATCGGTGGACCCCGAGACACTCGTGGAGGTGCGTGTTGTGGACGAGTATCATAGAAGATAGAATTTCTGCATGGGAATTATTGAAGAATGGTAGAAGATCAGAGGGAGCATCAAGACCCGTGGGGATCGAGTCTGTGAGTAAGGCTAATTTGTCTTTGTAAAACCATTGTTTATTGTGAAAGTCTGACTTGGTCCGTCCGAGTTTTTTTCTCGTTTTGGGTTTTTCCTCGTACATCCGGCATTGTGAGTATTACTTTACTTTATTTTACTTGCTTTAATCACTAGATGCATGTTTAGGACTTAAACAAGATAAAATTTGGTTAAGCTAATTTGTTGCACAACTTAGTTTGGTTTAAAACACACATTTTTCGCACTTGGTTATTTATTCGGGACCTATCAAATTGGTATCAGAGCCTTAAACAAATTTGCTTTTGTTATGATCCCGTGTGTTTTTAAAGATGAATTTCAATGGAATGGAGCATTTGAAAACTCTTGCTTTTGATGGAACTAATTACACCTATTAAAAAATGTGAATGAAAAGTGCTTTAAAATCTATTGATGATAGGGTGTGGTTAGCTATTGAGAGAGGTTGGTCACCTCCGGTAGTTAGAGATGGTGATGTCACAAACATAAAACCCATTGAGATCTGGACCAAATATGAACATAAATTGTTTCAATATAATTCTAAGGGTTTTCACTTGATTTGCTCACATGTCACACAAGAAGAATATAACAGAATCATGACTTGTGAAAGCTCAAAAGAGGCTTGTGATGTTTTGGCACTCACACACGAGGGCACTAGCACGGTAAAAGCGTCTAAACTTCAAAATCTCACTACACAATTTGAAACGATTAAAATTTTAGAAAGTGAGAGTTTTGATGAATTTTATGCTAGATTGTCTACAATTGTTAACTCCTTGTTTAACTTGGGAGAAAAGATACCCGACAATTTGAAGACGCCCCAAGGGCCCCCGAATTTAAAATCCTTATACTTAAAATCAATTTCCTTGTTGAAATAGATATGCGGAAGCGTAAAGGAGATGGTTCAACTTAAATACCAAATTTTAATTTGTATCTAAATTAAAATTAAACACAAGTGAAATATGATGAACACACACACTAATTTAAATTTCACTTGAAACTCCATTAATCCATTCCTAGAATTTGTCTAAGTCATATTTATCAATATTACGAAATTAGGTCAAATCAGTTTTAATCAATAGACATGAATTAACTAAACTTTACCCAATATTTAATTGTTCACCAAAACAAATTAAGTGTGACAATTAAAACCAATTTTATCTTGAATTATCCTAAGCATGAGTTCTAAGTCATTGTACAAGATAAAATAAATCAATCACACTACGCCGTGACGTACGAGGAAAAACCCAAGACGGGAAACAACCTCGGACGGCCCTAGCCACAAATTCACTAGATACGGTTTTACAAATACAAGACAAAAGACTTACATCACACGACTTGATCTCTCTCAAGCCTCGACGCTTATTCTTGTGGACACCTCTTCCTAGCGAATAACCTTGGAGCTCCACCGCGGTCTCGGAATCCACCGATAGGGCTTTATATGGTCACCGTCACCCGAACTAGGAGCCTTTCTCCAAGAGGGTAAATCAACGTAAACAACCTCTTCTTTGTGGGATTTAGAAGAAAACCCAAACACTCTCTTCAATTCGGTGTAGAGATAAACCCGGTGCCAAACTCCAAGCAAGATGTATATATATACGAACTTGGATGAATAAAACTATGGGTGAAAACTAGAGTGGTAGATGAATTTTACTTTGAAAAATATCACTCAAAACTTGATCTTTTTCTCTTTATAATTTTGCTCTCAAATCACTCTCTAAGAGTTAGAAGAATATGAAAAAGATAGATTAGAAAAATGGTTTCCCGCACATAATAAGGTCTGAGAAAAATCAGTTAAGAAACAAGTGGGGACGTGGGAGAAAACTGCCAAAAAACTGTTCCCGCCAAATCTCGTTCGAACAACATTTCGTTCGAACGACATTCTCGTTCGAACGAGTCTTCTAACGAAGTTCTAGTATGAACTCGTTAGAAGCTTGTTAGAAATATCGTTAGAACGACCATCTCGTTCGAACGACCATCTCGTTCGAACGACATTTCGAATGAAGTTCTAGTATGCCATAATGGAAAGTCGTTGGCAATCTCGTTCGAACGACTTGTGGTTCGAACGACAATCTCGTTCGAACGACACTTCGAACGAACTCACAGAATGTTCAAAAATTCTTTTTAAGCCCAGAAACTTTTATATACTTTATATATAAGTTTTAATAGAAACCATTCTGAAAACAAAACGCAGGTTTGAAAACCTAACACCCAAAATAAACTGTTCAAAGCTCCTATATATATATATATATATATATATGTAATGCATTCATACCTTGGGAGCATGGAACCACTGTTGATGACGTTGAAACGAGGCACATAAACCACGGCATTTTGATGAAGCTTTATACACTTGGCCTCTACGTCTTCAACAAACACGTCATAGGCTTGAAAGATGATCTATCCTATGACTCAAACGTTTTTGTCCTGAATTGAGCCAAAACAACAAAGGACTCAATTGGAAATTTGTGTCCTTACAACCGTTTTATAAAGAAAATTCTCAAATCGTTGCTGAGTAGATTTGATCCCAATGTGATCATTTTAAACTCTCTAGGTATTCTTGAATCAACGAAATTAGAAGAGCTTGTAGGTGACTTACAAACTTATGAGCTTGATATGTTTACCTCTAAGCAAGAGCCTAAGAAAGAAAAGGGTATTGCTTTGAAAACTCGCAAGGAGGAAATAAAAATTTCGTTTGATGATTCCGATTCTGACTTTGAGGATATGGCCTTGTTGGCAGAGAAATTCAAAAAGTTTATGAAGTTTCAAAAGCAATCGAAAGATGCTAAAAAATTTAAAATATTAAAAAACCACAAGGATACCAAAATCCCTAAAATTAAAAATGACAAACCAAAAAGGGATGAGTCGAATAGATGTTTCGAGTGTGAGGGTTATGGTCACAAAGTTAAGGAGTTACCCACTACACTTAAGAAAGAGGGAAAGCAACCAATTGCATATAATGCCACCTTAAGTGATAGTGAATCGGAAGAGGGAGAGGAGCCCCCAATTAAGCATAACTTTTTTGCCTTTATAGCATGTCATGTGAGCGACGATGAGATATCTTCCCATGAAGATTCTCATGTGCATGACACTTCCGAGGCAGTTGTGTGTGAATCCCAAGAGAGTGAGGATGAAGAAAGTAAGGGAGAAGAGGTAGATGTGAAGAAATTTCAACTTGCCTTTAATGAATTGTGTAAGGGGAAGGTGAAGGTTAAAAAGGAAAACCTGACGTTGCAAGAAAAGTTGAAAGTGTGTGCCGCTGAAAATAATGCTAAGTTGATTGAGGATCTTAGGGCATGAGATAAGACACTTAGGGAGAAGTTAGAGTATGTTGAGGGTGAGAGAGATAACCTTAGGGGTTTGATGGAGGTTTTGAAAAAGGAGGTGCTTGAGTTTGAGGAGTCTAGGCGTCTACTTGAGTCAAGGATTAAGGAGTTAGAGGAAAGTTTGAGAGACTCGTCTAGAGTTAAGTTTGATTTGGAGGCTATAAGTGAGAAGTTGGATATGATTCTAGGCACCACCC
Organism: Sambucus nigra; assembly: GCA_949130495.1. Taxonomy (NCBI): domain Eukaryota; kingdom Viridiplantae; phylum Streptophyta; class Magnoliopsida; order Dipsacales; family Adoxaceae; genus Sambucus; species Sambucus nigra. The sequence goes on along the minus strand of OX422211.1, from coordinate 580,978,191 downwards.
AAATTAAGAAATATAGGGGTGGTATTGGTTTTGATGAGAGTGTTGTTCCCATTCCCCCCGCATGTGAGAGAGATCCACATAGGAATGTTAAAAAAGGTCCACATGTAGGTCACTTTACATACCATCGCTACACTTGCACGTTTTATGGTAGGAAAGGTCACCTGAGAAAGTTTTGCTATGATCTTAGGAATGCTCCTCGAAAGTTTAGGAAGTTTAAGAATAAAGTTTCCCTGATCCCCCCTACCCACATGCGTCGTTTCACACCTACTTGGGTTAGGAAGTCAGATTTGGTAGCTTTAGGTCTGAAACTTCATGGTTCCTATTTTGTTTCACGTGATTCTGTAACACCCCGAGCGCCCAAAAAAGAGAACGCGACGTGCTACTACAATAAAACTAAACTAAATCCATCAATCAACAAGTATAGAGCACCTAAATGTCCATAATATAAATACAACAAATCCACAACTCTTCTATTTCCACAATAACAATTACAATAATGTTTCTTCCAAAATACACAATTCTCCAACAAAAATTACACCACTAGTTTATACATAAAAAATAAATCTTCCAATCCATGCTCTAAAATAATTCTCGAAAATAGTCCATAGCGTCCCGATCCACGCTAACCTGCCATTAAACGAAATTACGGGGAAGTACACAATATGTCAGGAATACATGCTCAAAAATATTTAGCACGATGAATAAATCGCAACATATATAAGATGAAGGCACTCCTCACTTCTCTCCAGACAATGATTACCCCAAAGGCAGGTACCCCTTTACGCATATACCTTACATCAACTAAACGGTCTATTAGGGATTTGTTGTCCCAAGAGATCGAAGGCATTGAAAAACTTATTTATTACTAGAGTAGGATCATACACGGGCCTGAAGCCAGATATACTAGAATCGAGAGGCACTGTTTAGCCCTTGTATTTGTAGCACAAAATCTTAGGCATTACTTATTATCATTCACGGTTCATATTATAATTAGGTGTGATCCTATAAAGTTTTTGCTTGCTAGAATTGTATTGATAGGCAAGGCATCTTGATGGTTTTTAATCCTCACGGAGTATGATCTCAAGTGCGTAGTCCCACAAGCCATCAAAATTCAGGCATACGCAGATTTATTGGCCATCTTCTCGCCAGGGATGTTCGAGCGACCTATTAAAGAGCTCTTAGGTGATGACCTCTAGGACAATTTCATAGCATCCAGCCTAGACGAATGGAGTATGGAGTTTGACGGCTCTTCAGTCGAGAAAAAAGGAAGAGCTAGAGTCATTCTGTAAAGAGGCAGTGAAGAAATTTGCCTGTCTTTCCAATTAGAGTTCAAATACTCAAATAACGAGGCTGAATACGAGGCGTTGGTCCTGGGGTTACTCAAAGCACTAAGAAGGGGCATCCAAGTCCTAACAATTAAAGGAGATTCTAACTTAGTGGTAAAACAGGTGACGGGGGAATTTGCTCTGAAGCACATAAGTCTGGCACCTTACCGTACGATCATCCAGTGATTTCTTGGACAGTTCGAGGTGGTAAAGATAAGGAGGCACCCTCGAATGATGAACAAAATGCAGATGCTTATGCCACCATCGCACAAAAGATTGCCTTTGATGGAGAGTCAACTATGGTTCGAATCACAAAGAGAACGACCCCCTCGACGGTGTCTGAGATGCTTCCCTTAGAGGACAAAGATGATTAGGGGGGGTGAAATCAGAAAGTAATTGGAGAGAGGGGAAGGGCCACTTAACTTGGCCGATTTAGCACAATACTTTGTTGCTAGTGGAAACTTGTACTACAAGAATAAAGGAGGTTAGATGTCTAGGTGTGCGAACCCCGAAGAAGCTAAATGAATACTAATTGAAGTGTATGAAGATAACTGTGAGACCACCGAGATCCCTTTGTACAGGAGGATACAACGGGCAGGGTACTACTGGCCTTCGATGAGACAGCAAGCCATCGTAGTGCAGAGAGAGTGTCCTAAGTGCTGTCTTTTCTATCAGGCAACATATTGTAACTTCATTGACCAACCGCAAGACTGGAGACAACCCTACATGGATTTCTTGATAGTTGGAGTGATGCCAATAGATAAAGATGACGCTACAAAGATAAAAAGATGAGAACCAATGTACTTTATATAAGATGGTAAGCTGTATCGACGAGGCTATCACGACAGGACTCTAAGGTGGATAAGAGGTGAAGAAGATGAAGAGGTGTTGAAGAAAGTTCATGAACCAGGGCACATCAGAGGAGCCAAGCTTTACGATCAACTAATGACTTTGGGTTATTAGTGGCCTTAGATGGAGAAAGACTCAACTGAGATCGTTTGAAAGTGCAAAGCTTGTCAGCTACATGGGAATATGATTCACACCCCTTCAGTGGACCTGCACTCTCTATCTACACCATTCCCATTCCCATTCCATACTTGGGCGTTTGATCTGGTAGGATCCATCAACCCTTTGTCACGAGGAAAGATCTGGATCTTGGTAGCCACAAAATACTTCACGAAGTGGGCTAAGGCCATACCACTCAATAAATCTACCGCGGGGCTAGTAGCTCAATTCACGAAGGAATACATTATCTACCATTTTGGCACCCCGAAGTGATTCTGTCAGATAATGGTACCCCCTTTGTGAATAGTGAGGTGTGTCTGCTCACAGAAAAGTACTCCATCATCCATCACAAATCAACGGTGGCATACCCAAAGTACAATGGGCAGGCGGAGGCCACTAACAAAACTTTAGTATACATTTTGGAAAAAATTCTAGAAGATTTTCCAGGCATATGGGATGACAAGATCCCCGAAGTTCTATGGGTTTATCGAACGATGAAAAGGAAACCAACAGGGTACACACCATTCTCCTTAGTATTTGGGGCAGAAGATGTGGTATCGTTCGAACTCGAGGTACCTTCCCCTCGCTACAACCTACGAAGTGCTATGTTCCCCCACAACCGCCATGTACAAATCGAAGCCTTAGAAGAGCACATGGATAATGCCGCAAGGAACTTCGAGATATACAGGAAGCAGTTGTCCAGATCTTACGACCAGTTGGTAAGGCCAAGGAAGTTTAAAGAGGGGGTCTTGGTTCTAAAAGCTTGCACGAGGCACATCAGACGTTTGTCATTACCCAAGCTTGAAGCAAATTGGGAGGGGACCTACATCGTTCGAGTAGCTCACGATTCGGGTTACTGCGATATATCCAAAATGGAAGATAATATCACTTTCAAATTGAACAACAAGTGGCTAAAGATTAACTACATTTGAATGTGTGTTTTTCCAATACTCTTGTTCATTACATTTTACCTTGTTTTTTTTTTAAAAAGATGGATGTATGGTTTAAAGCAATTGGGCTTGCCTATTTAATATAGTCGGAAGCAATGTTCATGGGGGAATATGCTAGGCCACTACTTTACTTTTATAAGTTGATTGTTATTTCCATTATCATCCACGATGTAATTAGCATTGATGTAGTAAGTTTAGCCAATATTCAATTAAAACAAAGAGAAGCGAGAAAGACACCAAAGTTACCAATGTTTCTTTATTTCAATAAAAGATATAGATGTAGTGTGAAAACCCGAATATAATTATGATAAATCATGTTCAAATCATGATTAGCTTAGGTGATATGAATAATATGTTATTGGTATATATATAATGTTAAGTAATTATGTTTAGTTTAATCCCACCTTCATAAATCTTGAAATATCGAATTAGTTACAAATGTGAAATTTTAAAGTTTTCGGTAGGAATGTTCCTGTTGGAGGCTAGTTTTGACCTTTATGATGTAACAATGAACTTGAGGTGTAAAATAGATATTTATATATATATGAGTTAGGTTTATAACAAAAGAAACAGTTCATCGAACGGACATCCGAGTGGGAAGATATTGTCTTTTTACGAACAGGGGGTAAAGTGGTCATTTAGCCTTAAATGATATTTTGTTTTATGTAATGCCACATGTTATATTTTGATTGGAACAATAGGGGGTGGCCTTATGACGACTTAAAAACCTTGAATTAAGATCTTCCTTCAGTATATTTCAGCCATGGAAGAGTTTTAACCTAAGGAAAGAGAGTTTTGAAGTTTAGGAAGAAAGTGTGAGGAGAAATTGAAGAAAAATTCATAGAAAAATTACGTAAAAGCCCCTAAGGTATTTCCATCCATAAATCTTATTTATTTTTTTGTATTACTTATTTAAATGATTGAAATAATCATTTGTTTACTGAATTTCCATGTCTTGATGTGTACTTATGGATAGATGCAAGTTTAAGTAAACTTGAATGTCTAAACCCTTGAAATTGTTTTGTTTAGAAACCTTGTTTATTCAAACTTCCATATATTTTTGTATACTTACTGGAATTGATTTATTCAAATTGTAAATTAACCTGGACTCACATATGTATGACATATCCGAAAATCATGGGAAAATACCAAGAAATGAGTCTTTGGTGAGAGTTTGAAATTCGGGTATGAAATCTGCCCTAAGGGTGAAAGTATGCCCGCCATGTGTTCGATGTTTTGCTTGACATAGAAAATGAACTCTAAAAATTATGAAATTTTAATCTTGTATTGTTCAATATGTTTACTGATGTTGGGTTAAATAACATATAAATTTATGATGTAGAAAAATTATGGAAATTCCTAGAAGTTGAATGAACGATAAAAGAGCCTATAGGGTAGATTTGCTATGTGGTAAAGAAATGGGTATATCTTGCTCTAGGAGACTTGAAATGATGTACTGTCTTTTGTATTGGAATACTAATATGACAAGGATTGAATTACCAAGAATAAATGAATTTATATTTGGTCTATTATTTGGATATGTTAAATATATTAACATGGATTTGGATGGAACTTCACTTGTGATAAATGATTTGAATGGAATCATGTGATGCTTATGGATTGAATTATGTTTAAATCATTCTTTGGATTATTGATATTCTTATAATGATACTAATATTGTAAGAATGATAGGAATGGAAGAGGAGTTGATTGAACAAGTACTGGATAAAATCAAGGGAAATGCCAGTTAAACTATCAAGGTGAGTGTACTTATGATTTGTTTCATATATAAATATGAATATAGCTCTAAGAGAAGGATTTGTTTGAGTACTTCGGTATTCAGGATTTGTTTGGATATTTAAATATCCAGGATTTTTTTGGGTCTCATGATCCAGGATTTGTTTGAATACTTCGGTATTCAGGATTTGTTTGGATATTAAAATATCCTGGATTTGTTTGGGTCTCATGATCCAGGATTGGTTTGAATACTTCGGTATTCAGGATTTGTTTGGATATTAAAATATCTAGGATTTGTTTGGATCTTATGATCCAGGATTTGTTATTGCCAATGGGAAGAATTATTTGGATCTTATGATCCATGATTTGTTATTGCCAATGGGCAGAATTATTTGGATCTTATGATCCATGATTTGTTATTGCCAATGGGCAGGATTGTTCGGATTTTATATCCACATATTCGATATATAATTGTTATTCTGTTGCAGGGAAGGAGTACCTCACTAAGCTTAATGCTTACGGTTTATATTTTAACAATTTCAGGTTCGTACGCTGCCAGCTAGGATACCATATGACCGGTAACTTTGAGAGTTGCACCGTTGGAGAGAGCTGGGATTTAAAAATGGGGATTTTATCATTGTCACACTGAAGATTTTAATTTACTCACACATTGTATATATTGATTTAGTATGGATTGAGTTGATCATAGTTAATCACAGTATTGTATGTCTGCTTAATTATGACTCTGATGTTGACTTCGTTATGGCACAAAAACAATATTATGTTCATTATGTAGAAAAATATTGATAAATGAATTAAATTTTCAATGGACTTGAGATTGTGATCCAATTATTCTAATAACAAATGATTAGTATGGATATTGGGCTTGGGGTGTGACAATTAGTGGTATCAGAGCGTGGTTATTAATTCTGGACGTGTGTGACGATTATATGGCAGTATTGAGTTGATTTGATATTTATGAATTGTTTATGTACTAACCAATAGTTTAGTAGTATAAACTGTTTATATTGGTTGTTAGAACTTTGTTGTATTACAGATAATTCCAGATGGAACCTGGGAATGGACAACATAGAGAAGAGGGAGTGGCTTCTCGTGCAGAGAATACTGAAGTAGAGCAAAGTGTTGCTGGAAGGGCTAGAGATCAAGAGCAACCTACAGAGATGCAAATAATGGCACAGGCAATGATGATGATGGCAGAGCAATAAGAAAGAAATATGGCACAACTGGCAGAACAACAGGATAGATATCTAGAATCAAAGACTGTGGCCAGGATTGAGAAAGAGGCAAGGAAGGAAATGAAAGATTCCATGTATGAGAAGTTTTTGAAGTTAAATCCTCCAGAATATTCAGGGTCAGTTGAACCTACAGAAGTTGAGATGTGGGTCAGAGATTTAGAAACTATCTTTGCAGTTATGAAGGTTCCAGATAACCAGAAAGTAAATCTAGCTGTGTTTAAGCTCAAAGGAGAGGCGAAATATTGGTGGGAAGCCGGCAGCCATTTGGTGCCCAGGTTAGAAGGTACTGATGTTATTACTTGGGATGAATTTATTAAAGCTTTGTATGTTAAGTATTTCCCTAAGGTTTATAGGAGGGAGAAGCTGAGGGAGTTTATAAATTTAACCCAAGGGAACATGTCTGTGAGGGAGTATGATGCTAAATTTACTACTTTGTCTAGATTTGCTACTAAGTATGTGCAGGAGGAAGAAGATAAATGTAGTAAGTTTCAAGATTGACTGATTTGGCCTATTCAAAATAGGGTGGCCACTTATGAGTTAGAAGATTATGCTTCTCTGGTAAACAATGCCACGATAGCAGAAAGGCAAATGAACCAAGGGGCGGCGAGTAGAGAGAGTTTTAAGAAGAGTAGATTCGACGCATCTCACTCTAAGGGAGGTGAGGGTGGAAGTATTAAGATGGAACCTCAAAAATTTCAGAGAGGTGGTAGAGATAGTGGTAGAGGTCAGGGGAGATTTGGTAGAGATACCAGGGGTGGAGGATCTTTTGGTTCAGCCAGAAAGTTAGGGAGAGGTGAGGCCCCAATAAGAGGTGTTACATGTTTCTTTTGTAAAGAGGAAGGGCATTATAAATCTGAGTGTCCTAAGCTTAAGGGATTGGAATGCTACCATTTTCATCAAGTGGGGCATATTAAGAAGAATTATGCGCAATTGGCACAGACTCCAGCAGCACATAGTGAAGTAGCAAGAATTTTTTTATCTCTAGGCAGTGTAGTGAGAAGTGTGGGTAGAGGACAAGCTAGTGGTTCCAAGCCAGGTGGACGAGTCTTTACGATGAAAGAAGCTCAGATTACTCCAGATGTGGTGATAGGTACACTTTCTGTTACTGATAGAAGTGCTTATGTTTTGATTGATCCTGGTTCCACACATTCTTTTGTGTCCTATGCTTTTGCTGTATACCTGAATAGACCATGTACTCATTTAGATGTGGGGTTGGGTATTTATATGCCTATGGGGGATATGGTTGCAGTTGAATATGCTTTTCGTGATTGTGTTTTGACTGTGGGGTCTAGAGATACAGTTATAGATCTACTTCCATTGGATATTTCTGATTTTGATATAATTCTGGGAATGGATTGGTTATCTAAATATCATGCATCTATCGATTGTTTCTGTAAGGAAGTTGTTTTTAATATGCCTGGTGATCCTGAATTTAAATTTGTGGGGGAAGGGAAAATTGTTCCCAGTTGCATCATTTCTGCTATTCAGACGAGGAAATTATTGAGTAAGGGTTGTGAGGGTTTTATTGCATATGTTCTTGACACTAGGAAGGGGGCTTTACAATTAGTCGATGTTCCTATTGTACGGGATTTTCCTGAAGTGTTTCCTAGTGAGTTGCCAGGGTTACCTCCAGAAAGAGAAGTTGAATTTAGTATCGAATTAGCACCGGGGACAAACCCTATTTCCATGGCACCGTATAGAATGGCACCTGCTGAGTTGAAAGAACTCAAGATTCAGTTGCAAGATTTACTTGATAGGGGGTTCATACAGCCTAGTGTATCTCCATGGGGTGCGCCAGTTTTATTTGTGAAGAAGAAAGATGGTACCATGCGTTTGTGTATTGATTATAGGCAATTGAATAAAGCTACAATTAAGAATAAATACCCTTTACCTCGTATAGATGATTTATTTGATCAGTTACAGGGTGCTAAAGTGTTTTCAAAAATAGACTTACGATCGGGTTATCATCAGTTGAGGGTCAAGGAGAGTGATATTTCTAAAACTGCTTTTCGTACTCAGTATGGTCATTTTGAATTTTTGGTGATGCCTTTTGGGGTGACTAATGCTCCAGCTGTATTTATGGATCTTATGAACCGAGTACTGCATCCTTTTGTTGATTCATTTGTGATAGTTTTTATTGATGACATTCTGATTTATTCACATGATATGGTTGAACATGAAAAGCATCTTTGAACTATTTTGAATGTGTTGAAAGATAAGCAATTGTATGTTAAGTTTAGCAAATGTGAATTTTGGCTATCAAAAGTTGTATTTTTAGGCCATGTTATTTCTGGAGATGGTATATGTGTTGATCCCAAGAAGGTGGAAGCTATTGTAAATTGGGAGAGGCCCAATAATGTGACTGATGTGAGGAGTTTTCTGGGTTTAGCTGGGTATTATAGAAGGTTTATTAAGGGATTTTCTTCAATAGCCTTACCGATGACTAAATTAACCCGGGAAGATGTTAAGTTTGAATGGAATTCGGATTGCGAAAATAGTTTTGATGAATTAAAAAAGAGGTTGGTAACTGCACCTGTTCTTACTATTCCACATGGTGGATATGGTTTTGTTATTTATACTGATGCTTCACGCCAGGGGTTGGGTTGTGTTTTTATGCAGCATGGTAGAGTTATTACTTATGCTTCTAGGCAGTTGCGTACACATGAACGTAATTACCCTACACATGATTTGGAACTTGCCGCTATTGTGTTTGCTTTGAAATTATGGCATCATTATCGATATGGTGAGGTATGTGAAATTTTTACTGACCATCAAAGCCTTAAGCATTTATTTACTCAGAAGGAGTTGAATTTGAGGTAGAGGCGGTGGATGGAGTTAATTAAAGATTATGATTGTACAATTCACTACCACCCAGGAAAGGCAAATGTAGTTGCAGATGCTTTGAGTAGAAAGGCTTCAGGCAGGTTATCTTGTATTCGATGTGCTAGAGTTGCTCATATTATGGAGTTGAGATTAATGGGAGTAGAATTGAAGCTAGTCGATGGGGACAGATTCTTTGCTCATGTAACAGTGAGGCCTTTGTTAGCTACCCGTATTCGTGATTTGCAAAGTCAAGATCCTTTTCTTGAGAAGAAACGATAAGATGTACGAGATAGTAAGTCTGAAGATTTTTGTATTGCGAATGATGGCACTTTATTATATAAGCAGCGATTTTGCGTGCCTAATGTGGGTGGATTAAAAGAGGAAATTTTAGATGAGGCTCATAATTCCATTTATACTATGCATCTTGGTAGTACTAAAATGTATAGGGATTTAAAGGAGCATTATTGGTGGAATAATATGAAGAAGGAAATAGCTGATTTTATTGCTAGATGCCTTATATGTCAGCAAGTAAAAGTGGAGCATCAAAAACCTACTGGTTTACTTCAACCATTGCCAATACCAGAATGGAAATGGGATCATGTAACGATGGATTTTGTAGTTGGGCTTCCTCGATCTCAGAAGGGGTCAGATTCGATTTGGGTAGTGGTAGACAGGTTAACCAAGTCAGCTCACTTTCTAACAGTCAAGACTACGTATACAGTTGATAGGTATGCTAGATTGTATGTTAATGAAATTATTCGATTGCATGGAGCACCTGTTTCTATTGTTTCAGATAGGGACCCTACTTTTACCTCCAGATTCTGGGATAGTTTGCAGTATGCTATGGGTACCAACTTAAAGTTTAGTACGACTTTTCATCCCCAGACAGATGGGCAGTCTGAAAGAACAATACAGATTTTGGAAGATATGCTTAGAGCTTGTGTGCTTGATTTCAAAGGTAATTGGGATGAATATTTGCCTTTGATAGAATTTTCATATAACAATAGTTTTCAATCTACTATTGGTATGGCTCCATATGAAGCGTTGTATGGTAGACGGTGTCGTACACCCGTATGTTGGGGTGAAGTTGGTGAGAGGAAGATAGAGGGTCCAGAGTTGATTGAAGTCACCACTGAAAAAGTGAAGATTATTCAAGATAGAATGAGAATAGCTCAAAGCAGACATAAAAGTTATGCGGACAAACGACGAAAAGATTTGGAATTCCAGAAAGGGGATTATGTGTTTCTTCGAATATCGCCATGGAAAGGAGTTATGATGTTTGGAAAGAAAGGGAAATTAAGTCCACGCTACATTGGACCTTATGAAATCCTTGAGAAAGTCGGGATGGTTGCCTACAAGTTAGCGTTACCACCAGAATTATCTCGGTTACATGATGTTTTCCATGTTTCTATGTTAAGAAAGTATGTAGCAGATCCTTCACATGTGTTGGTGGAACAGCCTATTGATTTAAAGGAAGACTTGAGTTATGTGGAAGAACCACTTGCTATCGTGGATAGGAAGGAACAAATATTGAGATCAAAAGTAATCCCACTTGTGAAAGTTGTGTGGAGAAGGCATTCCATGGAAGAGACTACTTAGGAGAGCGAAGATACCATGAAGATTAATTATCCATATTTGTTTGATTCGGACAACCAAGGTATGTCAATTTCGGGGACGAAATTTCCTAACGGGGGGAGAATTGTGAAAACCCGAATATAATTATGATAAATCATGTTCAAATCATGATTAGCTTAGGTGATATGAATAATATGTTATTGGTATATATATATAATGTTAAGTAATTATGTTTAGTTTAATCCCACCTTCATAAATCTTGAAATATCGAATTAGTTACAAATGTGAAATTTTAAAGTTTTCGGTAGGAATGTTCCTGTTGGAGGCTAGTTTTGACCTTTATGATGTAACAATGAACTTGAGGTGTAAACTAGATATTTGTATATATATGAGTTAGGTTTATAACAAAAGAAACAGTTCATCGAATGGACATCCGAGTGGGAAGATATTGTCATTTTACGAACAGGGGGTAAAGTGGTCATTTAGCCTTAAATGATATTTTGTTTTATGTAATGCCACATGTTATATTTTGATTGGAACAGGAGGGGGTGGCCTTATGACGACTTAAAAACCTTGAATTAAGCTCTTCCTTCAGCATATTTCAGCCATGGACGAGTTTTAACCTAAGGAAAGAGAGTTTTGAAGTTTAGGAAGAAAGTGTGAGGAGAAATTGAAGAAAAATTCATAGAAAAATTACGTAAAAGCCCCTAAGGTATTTCCATCCATAAATCTTGTTTATTTTTTTGTATTACTTATTTAAATGATTGAAATAATCATTTTTTTACTGAATTTCAATGTCTTGATGCGTACTTATGGATAGATGCAAGTTTAAGTAAACTTGAATGTCTAAACCCTTGAAATTGTTTTGTTTAGGAACCTTGTTTATTCAAACTTCCATATATTTTTGTATACTTACTGGAATTGATTTATTCAAATTGTAGATTAACCTGGACTCACATATGTATGACATATCCGAAAATCATGGGAAAATACCAAGAAATGAGTCTTTGGTGAGAGTTTGAAATTCGGGTATGAAATCTGCCCTAAGGGTGAAAGTATGCCCGCCATGTGTTCGATGTTTTGCTTGACATAGAAAATGAACTCTAAAAATTATGAAATTTTAATCTTGTATTGTTCAATATGTTTACTGATGTTGGGTTAAATAACATATAAATTTATGATGTAGAAAAATTATGGAAATTCCTAGAAGTTGAATGAACGATAAAAGAGCCTATAGGGTAGATTTGCTATGTGGTAAAGAAATGGGTATATCTTGCTCTAGGAGACTTGAAATGATGTACTTTCTTTTGTATTGGAATACTAATATGACAAGGATTGAATTACCAAGAATAAATGAATTTATATTTGGTCTATTATTTGGATATGTTAAATATATTAACATGGATTTGGATGGAACTTCACTTGTGATAAATGATTTGAATGTAATCATGTGATGCTTATGTATTGAATTATGTTTAAATCATTCTTTGGATTATTGATATTCTTATAATGATACTAATATTGTAAGAATGATAGGAATGGAAGAGGAGTTGATTGAACAAGTACTGGATAAAATCAAGGGAAAAGCCAGTTAAACTATCAAGGTGAGTCTACTTATGATTTATTTCATATATAAATATGAATATAGCTCTAAGAGCAGGATTTGTTTGAGTACTTCGGTATTCAGGATTTGTTTGGATATTTAAATATCCAGGATTTTTTTGGGTCTCATGATCCAGGATTTGTTTGAATACTTCGGTATTCAGGATTTGTTTGGATATTAAAATATCCTGGATTTGTTTGGGTCTCATGATCCAGGATTGGTTTGAATACTTCGGTATTCAGGATTTGTTTGGATATTAAAATATCTAGGATTTGTTTGGATCTTATGATCCAGGATTTGTTATTGCCAATGGGAAGAATTATTTGGATCTTATGATCCATGATTTGTTATTGCCAATGGGCAGAATTATTTGGATCTTATGATCCATGATTTGTTATTGCCAATGGGCAGGATTGTTCGGATTTTATATCCACATATTCGATATATAATTGTTATTCTGTTGCAGGGAAGGAGTACCTCACTAAGCTTAATGCTTACGGTTTATATTTTAACAATTTCAGGTTCGTACGCTGCCAGCTAGGATACCATATGACCGGTAACTTTGAGAGTTGCACCGTTGGAGAAAGCTAGGATTTAAAAATGGGGATTTTATCATTGTCACACTGAAGATTTTAATTTACTCACACATTGTATATATTGATTTAGTATGGATTGAGTTGATCATAGTTAATCACAGTATTGTATGTCTGCTTAATTATGACTCTGATGTTGACTTCGTTATGGCACAAAAACAATATTATGTTCATTATGTAGAAAAATATTGATAAATGAATTAAATTTTCAATGGACTTGAGATTGTGATCCAATTATTCTAATAATAAATGATTAGTATGGATATTGGGTTTGGTGTGTGACATGTAGGCCTGTTAATGGGTAGGGTCTTGACCCGGACCCGATCCGTATAATAGGGTCTGAGCATATTTTTTTAGACCCGAGACCCGAATACCCGAAGACCCGTTTATTAAACGGGTAGGGTCTGGATCTTATACAATACCCGGATCCGAAGACCCGACCCGAATTGTACATTATTATTTTTTAAATAAATAAATATATATATATATATATATGTATGTACTATATGTATGTACTATAAATTTATATATATTTATAAATATATCTTATCAATATAACATGTAAGTATTATATATAAAAATAAATATTTATGTATATAATAAATATAAATAATATATGTTTTATTTATACTAATAATATTCTATAATACATTACAAAATATTTTAATTTAAGACTAAAAAATAAAGAAGGGGGATAAAATAAAATAAATATAAAGTAAATGTATATATTTGGCTAGATCCGGACCTGAACCCGAGACCCGAATGGATCCGGGTCTGGATCCAATATTATAAACCCGATGAAGACCCATACCCGAACCCGATGAAGACCCGATTACACGGATCTGGATCTTCTTAAACCCGACCCGTCTCCAACCCGTTGACAGGCCTATATAGATGTGGTTACAAGCAAGCTAGAAAATCCAAAATCCCAAAAGATGGGGAACACCAAAAAAAGAAACAATGAATAAAAGAGCTAAGGGTTATCCATGATAAAACGAAGATTCGCTGAACTAAGTCGCCTTTGGTGATGTTGGGGAAAAATTTGCTCAAGGTTGCCTTGTTCTGTAATAAGGTCAGCTAAATCTTTCTGACGAAGCTCCATGGTCTGATGAATGGACTCTAATTCTCTCTCTTTCTCAATTAGCTAGGCTTCCGTACGAGCAACCTTCTACAGTCCTTGTTCAGATACCAGTAATTTGGACTCCAGACTTACAAGCTCCTCTGAAATGGCCACTTGCGAACGATGGGAACTTTGGAGGCGATGATAGACGAGGGGAAGATCAGCCTTCTTGAAACTACGCATCAACTCCACCAACTAAGTCATAGAAAACCCATCATTTGTGAGCACGTTAACCCTCCCCAGTAAGGTCTTGATGGTATCAGGGCTAAGGGACAAGAGGGGAGTATTGAGGATTTCCTCCAACACCATTGCGAGTCCGAGCAAACGACATGCCATAATCCCAGGAATCAGTTGAAGACATCGAGCGGTAAAGTTTGAAGGAAAATGAACCAGCAATTGCTCGATTAATAGGCGAGGATCCTCAGTTAAAACATATGGGAAATTGGCCAATGTCTGCCTCACAACCACTTCGGGGGCTACCTCAGGGGGATGCACGCTAAAAATTCTATCACTGGCAGAGGGACGCTAGGTATGCGAAGCGCTATCACTCGCTTAAATATAAGGAGCAAACAATTCAAGGGCGTCATCAATCCTATAGGCTCGCCCAAAGAAACAACTTCAGCTAAGGTCCTTGCTTGAATCAGTTCCTAAGCAACAGGTTCAACTTCGGGCCTATAAACTGCAGACTGATCGACCTCCACCTGAAATGCAACAAACAACTTAAGTACGAAACAAAAATGAGGAAAGAATGTACAAAATATCTTGCTAAAATATGAGATTTTATGCCTATAAGACTAGGCCAGTCTGACCATCGGTTATGGGAGATTAGTCCTATGAGACTAGGCCCACCTGACCCTCGGTTATGGGAGATAATGCCTATAAGATTAGGCCCGCCCGACCATTGGTTATGGGAGATTTTAATTTTGAAGTCCTATATTACTAGGCCCACCATACCCTCGATTATGGGAGATTTTGATTTTAAAGTCCTACATTACTAGGCCCGCCTGACCCTCGATTATAGGAGATTATGCCTACAAGACTAGGCCCGCCTGACCCTCAGTTATGGGAGATTTTGATTTTAAACTCCTACATTACTAGGCCCGTCAGGCCCTCGTTTATGGGAGATTTTGATTTTCAAGTCCTACATTACTAGTCCCGCCCGACCCTCGGTTATGGGAGATTTTGATTTTAAAGTCCTACATTATTAGGACCGCTTGACCCGGTTATGGGAGATTTTGAGTTTAAATCCCAATTATACTTGGCCTAATTAACAAATTTATATGAAGGAGATAGATAGAAGAAGAAAAGTACCTCTGGAACCTGCTCGTCGGCGAACTCACGAGTTGCTATTTGTACCACATCTTCCTCCTCAATGGGACCCAAAGCTACCAAAAGGGGTTGACTTTTGGGGGGCAATCACATCCTCCCCGAATTTAGCAACTTATTCTTGCCTACCATTCCCCCTATCTCAGCAACACGTTTTAGTCCACCCTCCCCTTGGCCAGCTACAGCAAGTTCAGCACCTTCCTAGTTTAGGATGGAAGGCCCGAACAGGGTGACAAGCACTTGATCATTTGAAGGAGAGGGCACTGTCGGAGTAGTTTAAATGGGTGTGGGAGACTGGGAAAGATGAAGAAAGTAAGAAGAAAAAAGGATAAGTATGAATAACGAGTTGAAGGAGCTTGAACAAGTAAGGAAAATAAAAACTTACCACAAAGAATGAAGACACAAGCACAAGGGACTGGGGTACATCCTCAACAACTCTTGCATCAGGCACATCTCTCTTAAGTTCAGCCTGATCGTGCAAAAAAGAGGGATTATGGGAATAACCGCTGCTAGACTTAGACAAAGCATCAGAGACAACTGCCCCTAGGGGGAAATGGGTGAGTACCTGCGAAGTGGTAGGGGCAATTATTTCGAGGGGAAGATCATCTCCAACATCATCGTGCGCATCACCTCGCACATCAACCTGAAAAAAGGAAAAAGAAAGTTAGAGCATAATGGAGTCATTATCATGAGAAGAAAGGAAAGAAAGAAGATATTTAGAGTAAGAGAGATTGAGGGACTTACCTCTTCCTCCAACACATCCTACAAAATCTCATAATCTTGAGGGGGAGAGGCAGGTTTCGAAGGAAAAACCATCCTCCTTAATCTACGCCTCTGAACCAACGCAATCTCATCTTCTTGTTCTTCTTGTTCTTCTTCCTCTTCTGTTTCCTCCTCCACCACATCCTATCCTTCCTCATATTTATCATCATCATCATCATCATCATCATCATCATCATCATCATCATCATCATCATCATCATCATCATCATCATCATCATCATCAAATATCTGTCCCTCGGGCAACTCCTTATCATTGGACTCACTTGACTTTTCCATCACAAGATTGAAGGGGCTAATTGCCTTTCTCTTCTTACTAGCACCAGCAGAATGAGGGTCATAGGAAAAGTCATGAGCGGACATTTCAGCCGACATGAAAACTCTATCTTCTGCATTAAATGTTCCTAAGTCTGGAGAAGACGATCAAATATCTGGCTCATGGCCTAGGTAACCTTTGGGTCAGAAGAATGGGCCACTAGAGGTTATGGGATAGTTTTTAGCTTCTTCAAATATAACTTGTGAGTAGCCCTAACAATATCCCTAGGAGAGGTAACGCGAGGGGATTCAGTTCCTCCAACTGGTCTCAAGGGTACAGGGGAAACAACCACAACCTCAGCAGGAAGGGAGGTCTATGAGGCTTTCTTCCTTTTTACAACTACCTGATCTACATGCGCTATTTAGGGAAGTTCGAGGGGAATGCTGGTGTTGGTAGTGCTAAGAGGGAAAATAAATGGATAGGTGGTGTAATTCCTCAAACCTAACTCGGTGGGTGGAAATCTTTCAACTTCAGGATACCTGGGATCCTTCAAGAGGTTGGTTTGAAAATGAACTAACTGATTCTTACAGAACACGTTCATGTACATAGATGACCTTCCCCCTAGATACCCTTTACTCGGGACCACGACATTGGCTGGGTAATTGGCGTATAGACTAACAACAGTTAAAGTCAGGTAATTTGCATAGGCAAAAGAAAAATTAGGGGGCTTTTCTCGAGTGAAATGACTTAGCAGAGGGGCTCCTTGGTCGTAACCAAACTTTGGGGTACACGGTGTGGACATACACAAAGTAAAAATATGACCACTCAATATAAGAGGGAAAGTCTGAGGGTATTAACAGAAGGGGGACACTATTCTCATAAAAATTCCTGGCAAAGGCTTCATCAATAGGAGCAATGGGGCGCTCCTCCTCAGTAAAGAAAGAATTGGTAAGAAACTGATCCAACCCAATATAGGGGTAAGGAATGAACCTTTTGGATCGATCGATCAGGGCAGCAAGGGGCTTCTTAACACTTTTTTTCCAACAAAAAATTTGGGGGATCTTCACAGGCTATGAACCGGGGTAGTTACCGGCGGGGGCATAATCGGGAAAATGGGCATATAGGAAAGGTAATAAAATAATGTTGTTGGCATAATTAGAGACATCAAACCTGCCTATGCTCCGAGAAGAGTTCACCGCTACACGGTCTAGCCAGGTATATAATGAGCCAATAATAATGGCAGCAAGGGGGATTTTCATGCCACTGGCCATTCGAATGACCATGTTAATCAAGTATTTTCGAGAGCAGTCACGAGGCTTGCCCAAAAGATGAACCTTTGATAGCATCACCCAAATGTAGCTCGCTAAATCGGTCTTATACCCATAGCCTTTCCCCGTCGGGGACTATTCAAACACCTTCTTCCCCCGAAGGTTCTCCCTGGATGCCTTACGAGCCTTAATAACGGCCTTCTCTTCAATGAAATAAAAGTAGGGAATTACTTTAGAATAGGTGCGCTTATTTTAAGTGACCGTGCAGTCCTTCACCACCGCCTCTAGTTCACCTCTTAAGGCTTTTTCTTCGCTAGAGACAGCCTCCTCGAAGAAGGTATCAAATCCAGCAGCCTCCAACCCTAAGAGCTCACACACATCTTCCAAAATAATGGTGAACTCACCCCAAGCGACAACAAATGAGTAACAATGGCAGTGGGGATATAAGCAAAATATTTAGCGTCCTCACCCTCCTCCATTAACAGGTTGGGATTTTTTGTTGGTTCTAGGGAACCGGGGAATCGCTCCGCCGTTTGCCAGAAGTAGTCGTTATCAATAAGAGTGGTTAAATTAGTAGGGGCAAATGTAGGGGTGTCCCCACCAATGAGTGGTTAACTTAGTCAAGCAGACTGATTGATCCACAAAGAAAGAGAACGAAAGATGCCCCCACAAACCCACCATGAAGATTCTCCATACAAGAAGTTCGCAGGAACCACTTCGAATATTCTCCATACAAGTAGTTCACAGGATCTGCATCGAAGATTCTCCATGTAAGTAATTCGTATGACCCACTTCGAAGATTCTCCACAACAAGCGGCCCGAAGTGCCCTACCTCAAAGAATCTCCAACGGACCTAGTTCGAAGGATCCAATTCGTAAAACAAAGTCACTTGGATGACAATAGTTTGTAATAAGAAATAAAATGATGTATTATTTACTTTATCTTATAAATTCATGTCGAGTGAGATTGTTTGGTACCCACGAGGGACCATGTCTGGCAGGGCATGGGAGAACTTTCATGCTCTATCAAGAAACCACCTCTTGGGAACCTTACAGGGATATGGTTTGGAGGATTGGGAACAAGGAAACATTGGGAATACTGTTACCAACACTCTTGGCACAATTGGGAAAAACTCATCCATAATAAATGTCACTATATCCCAATCAAAGCTTACCCACTCGAGGTTACCTCCTCGAGGTTACCCCCTCGAGGTACCTCAGATATTAGCCCGCCTGACTGATGTGACCAGATACCTAACAGAGCCACTGTTCGAATAACTTTCTGACATTATAACATCTGGCATTTAGGGACTCAAGAATATAGCAATTAAGGGGTTTATCCTTAAGGTGGCAGGTCTAGTTCACTAAACCTGACCATCTATCCATCCTAAAGAAAGCCTCAAGCTAGCTTGTCATGTCCGTCATTAATGTCCACAATACTTCCAGCCAATAGAATGGTTTCCCACTAAAACTATGAGATCCCATGCATTGAATGAAATATCTTATGCATTTAGTGCACCCTATCAAACGGATTGAAGGCAAGCTGTCTTGATCAGCCTCGCCCTCATATAAATAGACTGGATGAAC
The DNA here is from genome assembly GCA_949130495.1 of Sambucus nigra. NCBI lineage: Eukaryota > Viridiplantae > Streptophyta > Magnoliopsida > Dipsacales > Adoxaceae > Sambucus > Sambucus nigra. Next base: position 580,958,988 of record OX422211.1, on the reverse strand, counting down.
AAATCAGAACAGAACACTTTTGGAAGCACAGAATTGCTGCCAAAATTTCCTTACACCCGAGAACCATTACAATAGCATTAACTCCCCAACACATATAATACACTCATCATTGGGCATTAACTGAGCTTGAAGTTCCTGCCTTGCCCTCATTGTGCCGAGAGTGATTGTTCTTTCTCCCTCTGACCACGCTACCTGTTGGTCCTATCTATTTGTTAGGTTTGTCATGCATCTTTATGTCAATATGCCATTTAATACAAACTTGAGCATGGGATCCTTTTGTCTCTGATTCACCTGTATCCATTGTCAATATTTAATACTCAACGGTGTTGATCCCGATCTTGGTAAGGGGTTATGCCTCACTTAATACTAACTGTATTTAAAAAACCCACAACTTACAGATTGCTATAGACTAGAGCTTCTTGATTGTTTTGACGTGTTGGAATTGTGATTCATTTTTTGTTTCACACACATACATTCCATGTTCATGTTTAGGTAGATCAGTACTATGTTATCATGTTACTCATATTTGTTTGTTCTAAGTTTTTCTTAGTTTTGCTTCTGTCTCACAGTTTTGAGCCCCTTCCAGTTTGAATTTTCCTAAAATTTTTCCAGTGGGCAACACTGTTTTAAATTATGGGGATTCTGTGAAGTTTTGAGTATGTCGTTCAAACGACATACTGTTTCGTTCGAGCAATGTTTTAGTTCATTCTAATGACATCCCTGGCTCGTTTGAACGACAACCTGCTTTGACTAGTTTGACTTTTGGCTGGTTTTCATTCTGTCTTAGTACCCTGGTGCATATTGGTTCATATTTTGGTACTGGATTTCTATTTATGCAGTTTACTTTATTCAATGACATATTTTGTTGCTTTGATTTGTTTATCACACCTGCTTAGCTTGATATAGTCATTTGTGTGATTCATTATTTGCTAACTACGAATTTGACATTTCTTTATCATTATTGGCTGGTTGGTTCATGTTTATCTAGCCTATTATAAGTTAATTCAAATTAGTATCAAATTGGTATCTTATCACATGCTAGATTTGTTTAATCTTTTCACCAAATTGTCTATTCGAGATAAAAAGGAGGAGAGATGTCTGTGATATAGGGGGAGTTTTGTGAGTTTTTGAGATATCCTGATTTATATGTTCCTTTACACATACTGGTATCATGTTCATATCATGTTTACATATTGGTATCATGTTTACTCACATAACAAATGATTTGGATTTGATAGTTTTCATATTATTTTATATCATTTGTTCCTCCATACTTGACTGGGTATTTGTCTGTTTCATGTGTGTAGGTATGCTTAATGAGATTTAGATTTCTAGTCTACATCACATTCAGACATTCAGAGATAGTTTCATGCTTACTGGATCATAGTTTTCGAGTCTTATCCTGTACCGATGATGTATTTTTCATTTTGGGTTTTTGGGATGGGATTTAGGCATCATACGGCTTGACAGACCGGCTTAGGCATTTCACTGTTGGTTTTATCCCGGAATAGTCAAAGGGGGAGATTTGTAAAGACAAAATTTCCAATGGAGTCTTAGTGTAGTTTTGACTTATTCTGGGAACAAAACATGTTTGAGTCATAAATAGTTTTTTATTGTCCGATCCCACGTGTCTATGACGTATTGAATATTAATTTAAGACGTTGAGGCAAAGCTACAAAGATTAATCATGCAGAAGTTTAACTGGTCCAATTTCGCATCTTCAAGGTTTAATTGCATTCCGAGATCACACAGGTATGAATGCACAATGATAATGAAACTCGGAATTCATTTTATAAAAAGAAGGATGTTATTTTTAAGAGAAAAAGGTTTTAAAAGTTTAAATGTTTACACATCAGATAAAGGACAGTTTAGTGTTGGATTAGAGTTGGTTTTAAATAAAACTCTTTTATTAAAGTTGGAACAGTTTGCAGCTCTATATGACGACATCGTTCAAACGACTGTAGATGTCGTTTGAACGAGATCCACTGTCATTTGAATGACGTGGCATCTCCCTCGAACGAGATTTGCACCGACTTAAAAATTCTATTTAAGTCAGGTCTTAGTCCTTTTCTCTAGGTGCGTGCAGAATAAATTCAGTTTTCAAATAATAAGTTTTTCTGCACATGTTTTTTAAGGTTTTAAAGACTTAAACACATCCTTAGAGTTTGCAAAGTTCATTATCAAATGTTTATGTGATCCTTGATGCACCAAGTTGAGTTTGTTCATCATTTGAACACTTATAATTGCTGGTTTTGTGGTGGAAAAGTGACGGACAACGTGTTTAACATCGTAGTAAACTCAAGCCGTATCGGTGGATACCGAGACACTCGTAGAGGCGGGTGTTATGAACGAGCATCGTAGAAGACGAAATTTCTATATGGGCACTATTAAAAAATGGTAGAAGATCAGAAGGAGCGTCAAGACCCGTGGGGATCGAGTCCGTGAGTAAGGATAATCTGTCTTTGTAAAACCATTGTTCATAGTGAAAGTCTGGCTTGGGTCGTCTGAGATTTTTTCCCATTTTGAATTTTTCCTCGTACATCCGGCGTTGTGAGTATTGGTTTACTTTATTTTACTTGCTTTAATCACTAGATGCATGTTTAGGACTCAAACAAGATAAAATTTGGTTAAGCTAATTTTTTGCACAACTTAGTTTGGTTTAAAACACACGTTTTCCGCACTATATTCGGGACCTATCATCAATCAAATCATTGGTATTAGGGGTATATGATTGGAATCGGGTAAAATATATCATGAGTGCTGATATTACGGTCATTAGTTAATAAGGAATGGAAACGATTTGTAATATGGATGCACCCTTCTGGATAATCCTCTATAAATAACCCATCATTGTTTTTAATGCTATTGATCATGAGTTTTTTGTGTCTGGCCTTAACAGATGAGTGGAAATATCTAGTATTAGAATCACTATGCTTCATCCATTTTTATAGATGATTTTTTTTAGAATATCTTTTCTCTATTTAAATTTTCAAATATTTTGGCTCTCCCTTTATAAAAAGGTAATATTCTCCTCCTTCCTATCATTCTCATACTCCACTTCTAACTGCAAAATTTCATCTTCCATGTCTTTAACATCTTGGAAAATATCTCTAAGTCTTCTTGTTTTATTTTTTATTCACCCCTTTTTGTCTTTGCAATTTGACGAAAAATTTTCTCATCCCAAAAGAATTGGTATCCTAACACCAAGCAAAAACTTAACTACGTCCATAAACTTCTCTTGTGTGGTCCACGTCTATTGGAATTTAAAGGCTTTAGGGAATAAATCCATAGTTTATTTAACAGTCAATAATAGAGGGACATGATGAGAAGATGACCTGTTGAGGTGTTGGATTAAGGTGTTTAAGAATTAAGATGACCAAAGAATATTAATAAGCCTTTTATCAAGCCTAGCCATAATGACCCCATCTTCATCTCTCTTGTTACAACAGGTAAACCTAATACCTCTACAACCCAGGTCAATTAATCCATAGTCATACATTACTTTATTGAAGTCTCCCATAACTTGCATATCAATTTGTGTATTTTGGTTGCTTGGAGGTTCCCTCAAAGATCCTAAGTGTAGAATTTTGGTTGCTTAGAGGTTCCATCCCAGAATATCAAAAGTTACTTCTACTTTGTAGAAGAAAAATTTATCCAAAGGATTCAAAGGCATTGGTTAAGGACTAAAAGTACTCTAACTGTGGCGCTCTCAATGAAGAATACGCTCTCTATGAAGAATATGGTGAATAAGAGTGTCTAGTCGATTGTAGTGTCATGAGGCTTTAAATTTATTTCTTATAATTATAAAACTCTACCATAGTGTAATTATCATTCTTATCGGACAAAGGCTTTCCTATTAATGGGGTTTTCTCTCATACGTCCGGTCCAGAGCTTATTTTACTCTTTTCGCATCTTATAGAACCACTGTCTTAATTAAGAAGATAAAACTTGAGAGATTCTAAAACTTAGTAAAATATCTTGTCACAAAGAGTTTTGTATTGTTAAACCGCTTTGCAATAATAAATTAACAAACCTTTTCTTGAATTAATGGAATTAATGTTTATTTAGGTAGCTACCTCCAAGAGGCACGCTCTCAACTGGTATCAAGTGACTCTTCAAGTTTTAGGTGTTGAAACCTAAGCATAAATCCTTTTTATGTGCAATTGATTATAGTTCAACTCTCTGACCTCCTCTATTTGATGGGAGAAATTATTCCTATTGAAAAGCTCGTAGGACAACATATTTAGTGTTTATATATGATTGTATATGGAATAGTTTTTATGGGATAAACTTGTCCCAAAATAATTATTAATGATGTCTAGGTTGATAAGATTAGATCCAATTAGGATGACAATGATTTAAAGTAGAGTGGGTGGAATATGTGACACCCCGACTAATTAAATACTGGGTAGCTACTCCTTTATTAAATTAATACAAAATGCGAAGTTGGTTCAGTTCATAGCATCACTGTCGAAAACGTTTTAACAATTACTAGCCACCTAATATTTAAAAAGTGAGTTGTCAATTTTAGTTAAATCCGATTAACATACAATAAGTAAATTATGAAATGCTAATATAACCACCACAACATAGTCACAATAGAATATCTACCAAATAATAATGAGTCTGGAGGAATACTCCTCACAACAATCTGAATACTGAAATAAATAAATACCAAGTCTTCATCACTAAATTTAGTACAACCCAAAGTTTAAAATAACTGAAAATTAAGATGTCTCTCAAAGGAATGGGGCGACATGCCCAACAAATGAGAAAATCTGATAATGGAGTCAAGATCGGAAATGGAGGCATCTACTGTCAAGATCCTGTAACTTCCACATCAGCTACAGCACGTTACCTGAATAGAATTCCTAAGCATGGTGTCCTTGTGGCTGGGCACCTAAAAGGTTTTTACAAAAAATAGATTTGAAAGCAAATGGGTCAGAGCCCGATTGTCAAAATAAATTAAAAATTTGCAAGTGTTTAATATCATTAAATAGTGAATATAAAGTACATGATAGTGTGTGCACTCACATGAGTTCCTCACCTCTCCACTAATTGTGCACTCCTATCGCACCCGTACCCATTGTAGTTGTTCCCATATCTAACTAGTCCGATACTAAAATCTAACATTTCTATACGATATTCAATTCAATTCCCAACAACTTTGAGTTAACAGAGTGTTATAACTTGCTACACAGTATCCCATGTTAGTACTACTAATTACTAGAGATCTTCCATTTTCACTTCACAAACTGTTGCCATTATTAATACTCACATTTATTCATGACAATTCATTTCAATTAACAGTATATTATTCTCATAATAAATATACAATACTAGCACCCCAAGACTAAGCTGCGGTGCACACATACTCTGCTATCCAATCCCGGTACATCACGTACATAAGGACCACGTATTCCGAATCTCTCAGGAATCGTTTCATTAAACAACGACCACAAACAATGGAGGCGAACATAGTTCACATCACATGGTTCACGTACATACCTACCCTCCCATGATCAACAGACTTATTAACTTCTCAATAAGTCCTTCTCTGACCTATGTCCTCGAGGTACCAATCTAAATCCCCCCGAAGGCACACAAATATTAGATGGCCCTGATCGAACGCCGACCTCCCATGATAGCAAGTACGGTAGGTATGTTATACACAGATAATTTCATACACTAAGCATTCACACATCTTAGATATCACAATATTTTATTAATGGTATACTTCTTGTTCTTACACCAACATTAAGTGTTATACGACTCACAAGTCCCCGATTTATACGTCTTAAAGTTACCAACTCTTCTCACGTCGTAATTAAGTACTCGCTTCCCAATCCACAAATGTCATCCGATTTTCTATACGATAGTAAGTTTGACTCTTCAATGTATCCCAAATCCCCCAACTACACTCACTAGTTAATAAGGGAAGTTATCTCACCGTTTAAATAAGTCTACGGGATACTAGAAATAAAATCAGGCCAAAAAGACCATTCTGTCAACTCGTTAGAAATCTCGTTCGAACGAAAGGATTAGAACAAACTACCAACTCGTTAGAAGGGATACTGTCATCTCGTTAGAATTTTGTTCGAACGAGGTCGTTCGAATGACTTGGACAGGTCTTCTAACGAGATGGCAGTTTCAGCCCAAAAATTCCCAAGTCCGTTTTTCTTCATTCTTCACTTCTCTAAATCCACCCTAAGACCATCCAAATTATGTTTTAACGTATATAAACCATTTCTAATCTCCCTAGATCATTCCTTAACATGTTTTAGGGGTCAAATCTTACAAATCATCATGGAATTAATATAAATCTCCAAAATTTTCCCCAAATCCTATGAACATGAACTCATAATTTTCTTATGCCCAATTACTCATCATAAATACGTTGTTAAATCATCATATATAACTCTTCGAATATTAAATCAGTCCATCATCATTCTACATGCAAATCCTAACCCAAATTCAAAGTTTCTCCAATAATTTCATGGGTTTTCTTCAAAAATTTTAATATAAGATAATTCCTACACTAAACATGGAAGACATATTCAATGCACTAAAAATATCAAATCACTTGCCTTAGATTCATTTTCCAGATGTGTTGTTGATGATTCGAGGTTGATTCTCTCCTTTAATCAGTCACAAATCCTCTCCAATTTGATGGTGGTGAGTGTTTTAGGTTTGGAACCCTATGGTTACTCCTCTCTAACTCCCGTAGCCCACTTACAAAACTTTTTGCTGGTAATGGCCTTAGTGGCCCCTTTAGAATAATAAATATTAACTCTAATTTTCGTGGGTTTTAATTTCCATATTTTTAAAATTACCAAAATACCCTTTTAAGTTGTCGGTTTGGCCTAAAAATGCCCCGGAACCCAAACTAAACCGCCGACTAATGTTTTCCGACTATTTTGACCCTTCCGGATTCATTGGCGTACTCAAAATGACCATCCGGTTGATAAAAATAAAATTTACTTTTTTTTAATTCAAATAATTACATTCCTTACGCGACTGACACGCGCGTCCCAACTAAATTTCCCAAATAGTCGTATTTAAGTCTCGCGACAATTTTTAATATTTTCAATATTCATATATTGTCATATATACACATCATAATCAAATACCAACTCACATCTCGTTAGTATTTATATACGGATTAATTCTCAATTAATTCACATTTAATTTAATTAATCCCTACAATAAATATCACTAAAATTACGGGGTATTACAGAATATTATGGAACTTAACGCTATTTTTGGTTGTGTGTCCCTGAGCGAGTTTAATCGTCTATCCACATGTACACCAAATAAGGATGCGTTGGATGTTTTATAAATGACCTATGAAGGCACCACCACCATGAATCATTCTAAACTTCAATGACTTGCCACCCGTTTTGAACTTCTTACCATGCATAAGAACCAAACTTTAATGAGTTCTATGCCGAGATGAGTGACATAGTTACCTCCATATTTTCTTTAGGGAAGACTTTAAAAGAACATAAAATTGTTGATAAAATCTTATGGTCTCTTCTTCTTAGGTTTGTGACACCCCACCCATTTAAATACTGGGTGATCAATCCTTTAGAAAAATAAAACAGGAATCTCATTTGGTTCATTCTTAACATCATTGTCGAAAATATTTAAAATTTACTAACCACCTAGTATTCAAAAAGCCGGTGCCAAATTTTATCTTTTTATTAAACAACAACACGCGAAAATAAATCCAATAACCAAACCATTCACACAGTAATAATAATATGAACCAATCACCATATAAATAACTAAAGTAAAAGTAATACCGAATAAACCATTGGTTCCCAATACAAAAACTGAACTAAACATCTAGATAAATACAAACTGAATCCCTAAAGACATAGTCTGATAAAACTGAATAAATGAAATAACTAAAAGGGCTACTTGCCCAAATGAAATAACTGAAACTGCATCCTGCTCTAGGAATGAAGTAACTGAAGTGACTAAACTAAATCCTATAAGCATCCACAAGTGCTGCAGCTACGCATCCCTGGAATATATCATCAAGCTTGGTGTCTCTGTGGCTGGACACCTAAAAGGTTTTGAAAATATTTTGCAAGTGGGCCAGAGCCTAAAACTTTTTGAAATATTTAGCAAGTATTTATCACTGTTTAAAAGCAGTTATTGATTACACATGTTAGTTCAACATACAGTCCATTGATTTCCTCCCTTCTTAACTAATGTGCACGCCTAATGTCTCTTATCTAGCTATGCTACCCAACCCAACAAGATCTCATCAATAGCCAACTAACCACTAAAATGTTTATATACCCCGTACCACCCATAGAGTACGCCAAAATATAACAATCTTTAATCATTAAGTCCTTAGTTAAATTATCTCTTTAACTCTCCCCGTACCGGCCATATAGTACGTTGTAGTAGCACTAATAATTAACATTCCTAGTATGTTATTATTAAACCAGAATTAACATTCCACGTATTTCATAATTAAATCATTTCATTAAGTTGCTCTACTTAAATCATCTTTAGATATATGATGTCTAACTTTGCTACCATCACCCACTAAGTTAATCATCTCGTAATTTAAATCACTTTTAGATATACACTATCTAACTCTCCTACATTACACATAAGTAGGATAAATCACCCGAGTGTATATATATATATATATATATATATATATATACACACACAACATCTCCTGGACTGGGCACCGTGATATACACTTGCATACTCTGATATCAAGTTCATGTACCTCACGTACCAAATCAAGGACTAATGGTTCGACATGTCTCCTCAAACTAAAAATAAAATCAACACATATTGGATGCAAACAAAGTTCCAAACCTATAGATCACGCACATACCTAACATACCCAATTGACCGTAAATACTATCGTAAACTCAGATAATCATCGTACCTAGGTTTTATGTTTTGAGCTGCCAATCCAGACTTCAATTAAATTGTCAAGGTTGTATCGCCCTCTGCGCGGAACCTCCGTGATAGCAGACAGCGTAGGTACGTTCATACATAAGAAAGCACATAATAGGCATACACACAACCTATCCATATGTCACATATAGGCATCCACAAAACCTATAAATATAACCTATATAAGTATACACTCAAACTATAATATAGTCCGTATAGGTATACACACGACCTATAAGTACAATCCGTATGTAATATATCTCTCGAATACTCAATGTACTATCGATATACAATTATAACTCTCTATCGTATTTTCCCGAGTATTAATTTCTACTTGAAGGGCCCTAGTTATCCCTTAAATTATTTTAGTCGTTCATTCACCCATACACTACTGGTCTACATCATATGTTCACTCATACTCTCCGTGATCTATTCTCATTCCCTTAAATTCATTATTTTACAATTCACGTCCATACGGTATTCGCCTGAACTCTCTCGTTATGGATTAGCCTTAATCCCACATTAGGCCTACTGTAATTAAATGTTTCACTCATTGTAGTTTAGAGATGTCCCAAAAGTTCCCCTGTTAACTATTCATAAATTCAAGGCTTAAATAAGGAAAATGGGCAATTATGGGTAACCGAATTGAGTCATAAATTTTCTGGCAGATTAAACACCCTGTAGTAAATTTTTTATTTCTCCCTCTTCAGGACTTCAAATGATCTCATTCAAAGCTCATTTGAAAGCTAAGATACAGAAATTTTTGACATCTATGTCTCTCACTCCAATTCTAAGTACGATTAAAATGGCATACGTTGTAATATAAAAAATTATGGCAGATTACTATGTTGACAGATCAGACACCCTGTAGTAAAACGTCGATTACTCCCTCTACAGAACTCCAAATGACCTGATTCAAATTCATTGGAAAGATAAGACATATATCTTTCCATACATCTCTGGCCCACACTCTAATTCTAAGTAAAATTTTTATGACATATGTTTAAAATCACGTTAAAAATTCTGACAGATTGACATCTTATATTCATCAATTAAACCCTAAGTTATTCAAAATCCATGTTCTTCTACCAAGAATCCATCAAGATTTCATCGTAATAATCACATATATTCTAATTTAATTTTATCTTCACATAAGGATTCATTATACATGCAATCCTACACCGAATCATTAGTTCTATTCATCTCCCAAGAATATAATTGAAATCATGAAATTGAAAACCCTACACTACGTAAGTAATAAAAATTCTTCAAAAACATGCACGATAAACACTTTCCTTGTATTTTTAGGCCTGAATTCATTTAAGGATGATGAGTTTTCTCTTTCCTTTTTTTGATTTTGATTCCGGCACGTCGGTGGTGAGAATTTATATGGGAAGCCTAGGTTTTCTTCTCTTCTTCCTCTCCTATGGCCTCTCCTCTCTCAAATTTATGTTAACCCTAGTCTCTAACTCAAAGGGTCACATATAAACTTTTAATTTTCGGATTTCCTTCTACTATAAACTCCGAAATGATCGAAATGCCCTCAAACGGTGCTGGGTTGGTCTAAAATCACTCCGAGACCCAAACTATACACCCGAGTATATTGTTCTAACTATTTCGACCTTTTCGGAATCAAACGTGACCTCTAAATAAACATTTAAGTCACTCTACAATAATTTCCTATCTTGAACTCATATGGTCTACACGCGGCCCCAGTTGAGATCCTTCACAGTTCTGTCGATATCACTCACTACGACGTATAATAATTATTGCACAAATTATTCCCCTAACAATAAATCCTTATTTCTCAAAAATATTTAATTCCATAAAATTACGGCACACGCGTAATTTAAAACTAAACCGAAATAATTATTGAATTAATTAATTTCAAGTTACTCAGAAATACGGGGTGTTACATACTTCCCTCCTTACAAAGGAATTTCATCCTCAAAATTGGATAAGTCTGGTACTAACAGCTTCATATACTTCCTTATACCCTTACTCTTAAGATCACTACATGCATTTCTACCTCTCCTAATCGAAAATAATTCAAAAAGTATTCAACTACCTAGGGCGCCCATACACCTTATACCCGTGCATACCCGCACTCTTGGTAGAGCTAGACAACCCCTCTATAGGCCACCTTAGGAGGTGGGTGGGGTTCTAATCTACTTTGATCTTCCATGCCTCCCATTGTTTGAGCTTCATTTGAGGCGGGAATATTAACTCTTAGATTAAGATTCTATTTTGTGTATTTTTAGTCCTGTCGTTAAATATTAAGAGTAGAATTTTAAGGCTATGTTTTTTTTTGAACTTCTGATTTTACGATTTTTGATCCAATTTTTTCCGAATTTGGAATGAAATTTTAGTTTGTCAATTTTCGATTATCTAATTTCCATTTATTTTTTGAAAAAATCGGATTAAAAATCGACAATAATTATGAATTTCCCATTTTCCTATCCGATTTTTTCGAAACTATGTCGATCCAATTGTTTCGAATTATTTCCAATTTTTTTTCGAATTATTTTTTGATTTCAAAATTTATCAATTTTCCCCATTTTTTTTGAAACTTTCCCATATCCCACATCGGTTGGGAGAGGACGAGGGCTCCAAAGTGTGCACTATAAAAGGAGATTATCTTCTTAACGTTTACACATATGAAAAAATGGGTTAAAATCTCATATATTTACATGTTGGGTTAAAATATTTTATATGTTTCTTTAAAATGAGAATTTTTGAGTAATCGAAAATCCTAAATGAACATGGTTTTGGAAACAAATCAATGCTAAAGTATAAAGGACTTGAAATGATAATTTCAAAGTGTAACACAAGTTGGGGTGAAACCTCGTGTTTTGGCTTCAGCTGGGTAAAAGGGAAAGTGTAATAATGTGGACATGTGCAAAGTTTTAAACACATTAATTAGACTGGGATACAATTGAAAAATAATTAAGAAAGGCCCGGAGCCCTGGGGTGAAAGACCTAAAATCAATGGCCAGAGCATATGGTGGCGTCGCCTGCAGTGTGGAGCCCATTAAAGGATGCTGTTTAGTGGAAAATTGTGAGAAAAAGATAAAGTAATATGGAACATGTCAAGTAATGGGTTGCGTGGTGAAAAAGGTTAAAGACAACTTAACTTGAATGAATTAACAAAAATTCCAGTGAAGGATCAAGTGTATTAGTAATGTGAAAATTGATTAATGTCCATAAAGTAAAGGTAAATGTAAAGTATAATGGTTAAATGGGTGAGTTGATCAACCTTTGAAGGTTTAACTATATTTAACACAGGGGTCTGTTGTGAAAAGTTTTCAAAAGTTAAATGAGTATTTGATAATACGGGGCCCGTACGTGTTGAAAGGGGTGATTTCTATGAAAATACTAATGTGGATTTTTTAAATGAAAAGGGTAACTTTGGAAAATGAATAATTTTCAATTAAACAAAGTGTATTTGTTTTAAGTATTTAAGTGTGTGTGTTAAATAAAGGGATAAATGTCAAGTTAAGAAAGAAGAAGTTCTTTTATAAGGTTAAGGTTAATTAATCGGGACAAATCATGTTTTGGAAATGAAAATGGTTTCATGCTTTAAGTATATATGTGTATATAAATATATGCATAAGGTAGTTGCATGTGCACATAAGTATAACGTGCTAGAGTCTTCTATATGACATTCGATTATATGCTGCATCGTTGTATGTTCTAATTGGGCATTCAGTTCTTTCCCTCTCCTTTGTTACGGAAGGTAGAACGTGTTTTCGTACTTCGAGAGCATGTTCAGGTAAGCTTTCTATTTTACTTTACATTAATAGCTTGGTATGCTTGGATTCTTGGGATATTTCATATCTAATGCTCGGGTCGGGGATTCTTGGGATTCTTGGATTCTTGGGATTCTTGGGATATTTCATACCTAATGCTCGGGTCAAACTGGGTTAACTACGGGTAACCCATAAATTCGAGTCGGGGAATTACAAATGGTATCAGAGCTCTATGTTCAAGGTTACTTTTGGGAGTGACGTGGTGAGGTCGGTAGTGGATCTTTCGACGTTGGTGTTGGTTTGTGTTAGTCACGCAAGTTTTGGTGACGAATTAGTTCGTGTCCTCGATGGTGAAGTCAAAGAGGTTAGCACGACAGGTAAGTTAGTGCCAAGTGGCATTTGATCAAGTTGGTATTATTAATCACTTATGCGCTTATGATTAAATATGTTAGTAATTTACGGGTGTCCATGCAAGCCAATCGTGGTGACACCATGGTTTTTAGTGTGAGGTGTTTGTGCTCCAGCCTTTGATGAATTAAGAGTCTTTTGAGCTATTAATAGAGTAAGATGATGCCCATTGGGCAGGTGGAACCAATTTGTGCATGGTCAATTATAGAGGTTGATAATTAGAGTATCATAAATGAGTAATGATGACTTATGATTTCAAAATGCTTATAGTCTTAGGTACGACACTTATGAGTGGTTAATATCGATGATATAATTAGGCAAATTCGATCCTTGGGATAATATCGTGACTAATGGAAAAGTCGATGAGCATGTAAATTTGTGTGGGTCAACACTTAAGGATAGGTACATTCAGCCTTAGTTAATAGGATGTTATATATGTGGGTGAGAACCCTACTGATTGTTAGCCGATGAATGTATCTTACAAGTCGTGATTAGATTTATGAGCCGTTTATGGTGAGAGGTCACGTGAGTGACAATGATGAGTCATATCAATAAGGGATCAAACCTTAAGTAGCCCTTCAGAGTAGTGGTTGAAGGAATGATGTAACATTTGATGAATAGGATCATTAACGACACCGGTATTATAGGCTTTGAGATGTACTGGTTATACACTGTGTCCTATATCCTACCAAAATTCTTAGTGGTGCTAGCTTATCGTTCAATGTGTGGCGCATAACATTACTTATAGTGAGGAGGTTTTGAATTATCCTTGGGATGAAAGGTCAACTTGTTATGACGTCTTAAGTGTGTCCGACGGCTATGACCTACTATGTTAGAGAATCATAGATTAATATTTGAGTGAGTGGTTAGTAATCGAGGAAACGAATAACGAGAAGTCTTAGGGCATAACTGCTTTGTGGAAATTATGGTCGATAAAGCCTTATCTAGTCTTGGTGACAATAGCTTGGGTATACTTGGTGTCCTTAGGGAACCAATTAAGTCCAAGTCCCTGGGATGTGTTGTGTCCGGTGACGGGATGTGAAAAGTTAGGTGATAACCTTGGGTTATTGACTAAGTTAAAAGGAGTCGCTTCGTATAACCTTAGGTGAGGCTGCCAAAGTTTAATGTAAATAAATAGTGAAATCTTCTGAGGTGAAATTATAGATTCATATCATGATGGGGCATAATTCTCATTATCTTGAGGGGACTGATGTAGGGAGGGTCATGTTATATTTTAATGAGTACCAAGAATGCATTAGAGATTTAGGCCAATGAGGTTATGGTTGAGTCCACGCGTATAGCAGAATATTGGGGTATTGAAGCATGAGTGCATCGACATGAGTCAAAAATATATGTTAGACCAGAACTAGTAGAGGAACGTTAGACCTTGGGTCATTTGTCAAACTCGAGGGGGTTCGAGGATGTACGTTCGACTAGTATTAAGTACCCTTTAATATTAATGACGCGGTTGGTCTTCACAAGGAATCCAATTGAAATTGAATTTGGAGATATGCAACAACAACTTTGTGGTGATGATAGCTATAATATGGTAAGTATTTTGCTGAATCTGGTGTTACTTAAGGAGACATCGGGGCACGAATGTAGTACGATCAGGAAAGATAGCAATCTAGGTGTGTCAGGTCGATGACATCGTCGCTAATGAGATAGACACAGTCGGTGTCGACAAGGGCATTGAGAAGGGAAGTCCAGCACTGACTTCCCGCGGAACTTTAGGTTCGTTTGTTGTTTCCTTCTCAAAGAAATTAGTGGGTTACGAGCAAGTTCGTCCCGGTCATTGATCCAAGACAGGGTATGTGGTTAGGTTAGTACCCAGTGAGAATGTCTGGGATGAGTGATAGGACTTCGAGCATATGGCATAGGTTCTCTCTCATAAATCATAGTCTAACACGTGTGAACGAAATTCTCTCAGAATGATTATGTGTTCCTTCTAGCTCTCGTGTATCCCTTTCGATTTTGATAACTCGGGATCGGTATTTTTACGTATGTGGTAACTCGGATTGGTATCATGTCATGGTACGACTCGATTGATCCTGATAGAGCGTGGTGGACCGGGTATGGTAAATGCGACCTGTTACCTAGGTTTGCCTTATCTAAGGTGTCATTGCTATTACAAAAATATTAAGTATATAAGTGGTTGCGCTTTCAACCACACGATTTGCTCATAGTATTAACGTTCCTTAGGATTGATGGCCTTTTGGTTGGTCAATATGGCAATTAGTGGTTCTGATTGTAAAGAGAGGAATGGAGACTTGGGGAAAATGGGATTTTGTGTGTTTTAAGGGCTTTTATAAGCGTGGGTTTGGTTCATTTTGGGAATTTGGAAGAGAGAAGAAAATGCAAGAAGAAGATAGAGGGTGGAGTAGTCTTCCACCATTGTTGGCTTCTCTCCACCATTCCACCACCACAAACCACCATATTATACATGTATTCTTCCATAATTGAACCCTTTATACCCATTTCCACCATTGATGAGTGGAGCTACAAATTTGGAGGTTTTGTTGGGGGTGTTTGGAGAAATGAAGATGGGTGTTCATAGAGTTTGAAGACGATTTTGAGGGGGTTTTCATGGAGGCAAACTTAGTGGAGATAGACAACCCCTCTAACGGCCACCTTAGGAGGTGCGTGTATCGGGGGGGGTGGGGTGTCATCTTCTTTGATCTTTCATGCCTTTTATTGTTATAGCTTCATTTTAGGTGAGAAAATCTACTCTTACATTAAGACTCTATTTTGTGTATTTGTAGTTTTGTTGTTGAATATTAAGAGTAGAATGTTATGAACATGAAGATGGGTTTTCAAGTAACATTAACAATAAATATTTTTATGAAGCCAAAATGTTAGAAAATGTCATTTTGTTGAACATAAAATGAAGAACACATATCTCAAAGTTTCTTGAAATAAAGATTTATTTTTTGTGTGAAAATGGTGCATTTTCTAGAAGTTTGAGGTTGAATATTTTACGGAATAAAATATTTGAAATGATGTTGATCTTGCCAAAATGTTATGAAATAAAGTTCCAAAGTCTTGCAAAAAATGGAGATTTTATTAGAAATGAACATTTGTTGAGTTTTGAAGAAACTAAAAATGTCTTCATGTCTTGAAAGGCTTGGTTTTGCAAATGGGGTAATTTTAAGAATGAAGTGTATGTTTAACCCACTAAATAGGATTTTAGGATTTAAAATCCATCCTCTCATGCATATGAACTTGTAGTATTTTGATAATAAATATATGAACAAGTTTGAAGAAGGTCTTATTGGGTTTAAACATGAAATAAGACAAATGGACTTTTTGGTCTTCAAAGTGAGTGGTAAGTGTAAGGTAATAAAATGGAATGGTATTTTTCTTAATAAAGTAGTTTTGATGTGCAATTAGATCAAGAAAGTAAAGAAATCTCAAAATAGAAAAAGGGTTGAAGAAGTGTTAATGGTTAAAAAGAAATATTGGTTAGTTGATGGGTAACTTCATAATGTTTTTGAAAGATTAACACTTATGATATTGGAAATAAATAATGGAATAAAGGTGTTTCTAATTCGAAAGAATGCCACTCCAAATTTTAAAACGGTGTTTATGTGTTAAAAACACGTAAGAAGTTAGAATGGAAAACTTAACGGTGTTTTGGAAAAATAACTCTCGTAAAATGGAGGAAAATGACAAGTTCGGGAACAAATGAGTAAAATGGTAATTTTACTTAAAGTGGAACATTTTTATGAAAAAATGTTGGAAAATGTGTCACACGGAATAGTCCTAAATGAACATGGCTTTGGAAACAAATCAATGCCAAAGTATAAAGGGCTTGAAATAATAATTTCAAAGTGTAACTCAAGTTGGGGTGAAACCCCAGATTTTGGCTTCGGTAGGGTAAAAGGGAAAGTGTAAATAATGTGGACATGTGCAAAGTGTTAAACACATTAATAAAGACTCAGATGCAACCCAGAAATAATTAAGAAAGGCCCGAAACCCTGGGGTGAAAGACCCAAAATGATTGGCCAAATCATATGGTGGGGTCGCCGGCAGTGTGGAGCCCTTTAAAATACATAGTTTATTGGGAAATTCCGAGAAAAAAGATAAAGGAGTATGGAACATGTTAAGTAATGGAAAATTTGATGAAAAATGGGTAAAGACAACCTAACTTGAATGAATTAACAAATGTTTTAGTGAAGGATTAAGTGGACTATTAATGTGAAAATTGATTAATGTTCATAAAGTAAAGGAAATTAAAGTATAGTGGTCAAACGGGTGAGTTGAGCAACCTTTAAAGGTTTAACTGTAATTAACACAAGGGTGTTTTATGAAAGGTTTTCAAAATTTAATTAAGTATTTTATAATACGGTGTTCGCGTATATTGAAAGGGGTGATTTCTATGAGAATACTAATGTGGATTGTTTAAATGAAAATGGCGACTTCGCAAAGGAATAATTTTCGGTTAAGCAAAGTGTATTTGTTTTAAGTATTTAACCACGTGTGTTAAATAAAGGGATAAATGTCAAGTTAAGAAAGAAGAAGTTCTTTTATGAGATTAAGGTTAATTAATCAAGAGAAATCACGTTTTGAAAATAAAAATAATTTCATGAATTAAGTATCTATGCATATATAAATATATGTATACTGTAGTTGCATGTGCACGTAAGTATAACGTGTGATAATACGCAAATGTTGCATATTTTATCCTTCGAACCTACACATTTTAGCCTCTTCGGGTGTCTTAATCTCTATATTTAAGCCCGTTAACTAGACAACCTCAAATTTATACTGTTAACATGCTATATGAGGTATAATTGGGATTTTGTAGGTATTTAGGTACTAAGAATGGAGTTCGGACGCATTCCACTTAATTTACGTACAGAATTTCACGTTCAAGGGAAATTCGATAAATTCACAGATTGGACACCTGGCCCAACATCTCACAGAAGTTGTATCCTTCCTCGCAAGCTTCGCGTGGCCATGAACGGTGCGCGATTTCGATCCAGAACGAAGAAGTAACGGCGATTCTAGCGGAAGAGAAAACCAATTGAGCCAAAATAGGAGGAAAGTGATGCAGCCCTGTTTGATCGATCGATCAAAAGGATCTATCGATTGTTCCTTCACAATTTTTCCAGCGAGCTGAGACAGTGGGCATGGTTTTCAACCATCGACCGATCGATCAAAGGGATCAATCGATTGATGCTTTGTTTTTTGCTGATATTTTGAATTTTCTTTTCTTTTTCCTTTTCTTTTCTAATTTAATTCCAACTTACTATATAATGGAATTTTGTGTAAATATCAAATATATTCAGTTCTAATTAGTTTAGGTTAGGGTTTTGGAGGTTTGAGAGCTCATTTCTTAATTTCTTCTTGGATTGACACCCCATTTGGTGTGTAATTTGTACTTTCATCTTCCATCTCCATTAATATAAGTTGTTCTTGTTTAATTCTTGCTTTGTAAAGTAATTTACATGCTTTGTTAATTTTTTTACTTGCTTTATTACTTGCTTTCCTAGTTTAATTGGTTGTAATTTAGTTTAATCATTATATGCCCTTAGATAAATAGGGTCGGTATTTCGTTCCGCCATTAACGGGCCCCGAGCTCCGAAAATTAGGTTTTGTATAGAATTGCATTTAATTTAACCCCCGCATATTAAAGTCGGATTGTTACGCATTTAACTTTCTCTGTCATGCAACGTTAGTGTTTATAGCGATAATTCGAATTTAATCCGCGTGCGACCATTTTTTCTGTTAAATGTTTATTCACGCAACTTTTGCTTAAATTCCTTATTGTGTGAAGTTTATGCTTAATTGATAATGCTCGGTTAAATTGCTCTCGAGCCGGGATTCTGATTAATAGTTGTTTCGATCCGTATGGTTGGATGTTATCCCGATCCTCGCTTTACTTTTATTTAGACTTAACTTCTCTCTTTTCTTTTATTTACAAGCACCCATCACCTTTTACACTTATATTCTTGAAATAATAAATCGATTAAAATCTGTCAAACACTCCCTATGGATTTGATACCCGACTTACCGCTATACTTGTGTCGCAAGTGCAGTCATAGTTTAGGTTTTTGTATTAATGTGGTGAAACGAGTACAACGATCGATGTGCTGACCGCGCGACGCGTTTTGCCCCTGATCAAAATGACGCCGTTGCCGGGGATGTTTTCTTATAGATTGTAATTATCTTATTAGTTCGTAGTATTCTTTCTTTTGTATTTGTATTATTTGTTTTAACCTTTTTTTGCAGAACTTCTACATTTGAGCGCCTAGAAATGCTTAAATTTTTCCCGTCGCACATTGCTTTGTGGAATTAGCCCTCTCGAGCTTTATTTTAGGGTAAGCATGTCTTAATATAACTTTTCTGGTAATCCTAATGATAATTCTCAAAAGTTCGGTAAACTTATGACTTTTGGTCAATACTTGCAATCCCAAAAAATTACAACATCTAAAATGACATTGGGTGAGTATTACGAAAGTCAAAGTTTGGATTACATCAATTTTGGGCATGATCATTTTGATTTTGGGTCACAAAATCCTTATGATAAGAATTTTGAAACAAATTGTAATCATTTTCAAAATTCTTATGTTAATGATTTTGAGTGTAGTCCCGAGAACAATTTCCAAACCTCTCAATTCCAAGAATCCGCTCCTCGCCCTATGACTTTTGGTGAGGGATTGGGCATGCTTGAAAATGAGAGTATTGAAATCCGTTATCGATAAGAAAATCGTTGTTGGGAACATGAGTTGGATTTATTATTTGAATCCAACGACGACTTTTCTTTCGAGACTTCCGAAATCGAGGACCATTTTGAACCAAATGAGGACCTCGTGCCTACTTTGGAACAAATCGTTCTTGACTTGAACCATAGTATAGTAGATAATGAAAATTCGGATGAAAGTGGCATAGTATCCATTTGCAATGAACTCGTTTATTCTTTTATTCTCAAAGAAGAAAGTTTCATTGTAAACAATCCTATTTCTTCCGAAATTCAATCTTTCGGCGATGATCACTCATTGCCTGAGATTGAATTTCTTTCATCCCCCTCTTTATTCTATATTGCCACACCAATTCTAGTACTCGATGAATTGGTTCAAAACTTTATAGTTCCAAACCTTTTCGCTGTCGAGGAGTACTCGCTCGAGTCGCCTTCCATGACGGCATCTTTGCCCTCATGTGCGCCGCCTGCCATTCCAACTTTCAAATACTTGGGAGATGAATCAATTTTTCTTGGTCCGCATGTGTATTTGTCGCCCATCCTATCAAAATCCCCCATCCTCCCTCCCAAATTTTTAATTGGGGATGGTTCATCTTTTCCACCACCCACACGCCTTCCGTCGTTTGAACGGAATTCATATTTTTCAGAAGGTATGCTTGTATGTGAGGGAACACCGGTTATCTTCCAAAGTCAAATCATTTTTGTGGTGGACCCTCAGCTATTTAGACTTCTAGTGTAAAGTTAGTGTGAAGCCAAAATAGTAGGTTGTATATAGTTAGCTTTTTATCATTTCTTTCTTTAGTTTTTTTTTAATTTAGTCTCTTGTAATTAGTTAACTTTTGGTTATTTGTTTTGGCTATGCTCTGTACCAACTTGTTTTTGTAGATTCTTTGGACTTGTTCTTACGGGGATCGCTCCAATTTTGGGTAATATCGCTCTTTTACTCTCTTTAACTTGGTTTTTAATTCACATTGAGGACAATGTCAGGTTTTAAGTTAGGGGGTGTGGGATATTCTATCCATTTCTTTTGTTAGTCCATGTTTTTGCTCACATGTTAGTTACTTAGTATGCTTTTGTTAGAAAAATTAAAAATTTCAAAAAGATTTTCTTTCTTTTTTCTCCTTTTTTGGGCTTTTTGCCTTTGTTTTCGATGATAAATTTTAATAATTGCTCGATCCAATTGACAACCCAATGATGCATGTTCTCGATTTTAGAAGTTATTAGACTTTAGTCCTCATATTATTGATATTATGATTAACTTCATGAATTAAACTTTAATCCCATGAGCACATGCACTTTTCTTGCTTTATTGATTTGGTTTAAGATTTTTATAACTCGGTAATCTTTTGTTGCATTGTATATACTTACACCGAGTAAGCTTTGTACCTTTAATCGTTTGTTTGTGGGCGTTATACACTATTCATTCCTCTTTGAAAACGTTAAATTCGTTGGTAATCTTTCTATTATTTCATTTGATCATTCATTAATTGAGTTCATATATGAAATGTGTTACTTGATCATAATTTTCATATATTGTTTTGACTCGATAATTGCATAAACTTTAGGAAATGATCATAGGCCATCTTTGTTATATCACCCATATTAGCCTTGACCTCACCTTAAATGTTTTCCCTCGTTAACCCCTTTGAGCCTTAATATAGCCTTTCGTTTCATAACCCAAATCCCATAACCAACTTTAAATTGGAGTTTTAGCCCATACATACACCTTCCATACCTTTGTTTGGAATGTTACTTGGGATTAAATGATGTTGTTGTGTTGCGGTTGCAATTTAGGCATGTGAGAGTATGAAAAGTAAAGAAAAGAAAGAAGTGAAAAATAGAGAAAAATAAAACATGAGAAAAAGAAGAAAAGAAAAGAAAGAGAAAGTTGTAAATGTTGTATAGTGTTCAATAAGCTTTGATTACTCTCCCCATTTGTATATGTAATGCCTTTTATGGAACTTGTTGTTCAATTTTGATATTGCCCACCTTTTCCCATTATTCCGAGTTTTCATTCTGAACACTTTGAATCCGTACATACATTCCTTTCGTTTCGTACCCTAGCCTAGCCTACATTACACCCCTATTAAAAGTCCTATGTGATCCTAGGGTGAATTTAATTTAAAGGTTGAAATAGTTTTGATAATCTGTGAAAATACATATCGCCTCTTTTATATGAGCGGTATCTTTCACTGAGATTACAATTTTTATTTCCTATATAGCGTTCTTCATTTGCAACATGTGCGCTACCTAGTTTCCCTTTAGATTTACTCCTTATGCCCGCATGTCCCGTGTGTTACCTCCCTGTTTCAAGTGAATTCATTTGATGAGTGTAATGCCCGTGAGGATTGACTTATATGCATGCTTTGATATTTAGTATCCGAGTTATTTAAGTTTTGGCCAAATCATATTTTGCGTGTGCTCACTCCCCTCCCACATTTTAAGGTTTCAATTCATTGAGGTGCATTCTATAATGTTAATAACTACGGACTTTTCACGTGAATTCATTTGCTTTGATAATAACATGTTGAAATCTTGTTCGTATTTTTGAGTTTGTCGCATGCTTGATTGGGCATATTTTGAGGAAACTATTTGATGTTTGTGGGTTTCATCCCTGAAAACCTTCACGAGACGACACTCGTCCACTAGGGTAACCTAGGGGTTTAACGGCTTATTGCATACGCTAAATGCAATCGAATCGCACACGAAAGTGGCCTTATGCTTTTATACCATATTTTTGTACTTATCCTGCTTTTGGTTTGCTTTTAGTTCTTGTTGCATCTTATTTCATTGCTAGGGACTAGCAATGTGTAAGTTAGGGTGTGTGATAATACGCAAATATTACGTATTTCATCCTTCGAACCTACGCGTTTTAGCCCCCTCAGGTGCCTTGATCTCTATATTTAATCCCGTTAATGAGACAACCTCAGATTTATACTGTTAACATGCTATATGGGGTATAATTTGGCTTTTATAGGTATTTAGGTACTAAGAATGGAGTTCGGACGCATTCCGCTCAAGTTCCGTACACAATTGAACGTTCAAGGGTAATTCGGTCAATTCACAAATTAGGCACCTGGACCAACATCTACATGGAAGTTGTATCCCTCCTCGTAAGCTTTGCGTGTCTGTGAACGGTGTGCAATTCCGATCCAGAACAAAGAAGTTACGGTGATTCTAGCGGAAGAGAAAACCAATTGAGCCAAAACAGGAGGAAAGTGATGCATCCCTGTTTGATCGATCGATCAAAAGGATCTATCGATTGTTCCTTCACAATTTTTCCAGCGAGCTGAGACAGTGGGCATGGTTTTCAACCATCGATCGATCGATCAAAGGGATCGATCGATCGATGCCCTGTTTTCTGCTGATATTTTGGCTTTTCTTTTCTTTTTCTTTTTCTTTTCTAATTTAATTCCATCTTGATATATAATGGAATTTTGTGTAAATATCAAATATATTCAGTTGTAATTAGTTTAGGTTAGAGTTTTGGAGGTTTGAGAGCTCATTTATTCATTTCTTCTTGGATTGACACCCCATTTGGGGTGTAATTTGTACTTTCATCTTCCATCTCCATTAATATAAGTTGTTCTTGTTTAATTCTTGCTTTGTAGAGTAATTTACATGCTTTGTTAATAAGTTTACTTTCTTTATTACTTGCTTTCCTAGTTTAATTAGTTGTAATACATTTTAATCATTACGTGCCCTTAGATAAATAAGGTCGGGATTTCGTTCCACCATTAACGGGCCTCGAGCTCCGAAAATTAGGTTTTGTGCAAAATTGCATTTAATTGAACCCGCGCGTATTAAAGTCGGATTGTTACGCGTTTAACTTTCTCTGTTATGCAACGTTAGTGTTTATAGCGATAATTTGAATTTAATCCGCGTGTGACCATTTTTTCGGTTAAATGTTTATTCACGCAACTTTGGCTTAAATTCCTTATTGTGTGAAGTTTATGCTTAATTGATAATGCTCGATTAAATTTCTCTCGAGCCAAAATTCTAATTAATAATTGTTTCGATCCGTATGGTTGGATGCTATCCCGATCCTCGCTTTACTTTTATTTAGACTTAACTTCTCTTTTTCTTTTATTTACAAGCACCCATCACCTTTTACACTTTTATTCTCGAAATAATAAATCGATTAAAATCTGTCGAATACTCCCTGTAGATTTACACTACACCAAAATGGGTAAATTGTCACCCTTCCAACGCTTAGCCTTATCACGGTCATTGACCGTGACAACAAACACGCATTTTTTGTCACGGTCAATGACCGTGACAAGGCCGTGACAAAGTATTGTCATGGTCAATGACCGTGACAATCCTTATAATATTGTCACAGTCAACGACCGTTACACAACCGTGATAAATGTCGCAGTAAAAAAACCCTTTCCCCTTCTTTTTCCCCCCACCGTTTCTTCCCTCCTTTCTCTCTCTCTCTCTCTCTCTCTCTCTCTCTCTCTCTCTCTCTTTTCCATTTATACATATATATGTGTGTGTGTGTATATATATGTGCGTGTGTGTATATATGTGCGTGTGTGGTGGCTGGGGGGTGGGGCATGGTGGGGGGGAGCTGTTGTGTGTGTGTGCCTGTGTGGTGGGTGGTGGGTGGGTGGGTGGTGGGGAGGGGGTGGGGGTGAGGCTTTTGTGTGTGTGTATGTGTGTGTGCATATGTGGTGGGTGGGGGGGTAGGGCAAGGTGGGGGTAGGGGGGGCTATTGTAAACGAATTAATTGATTATTAATTTTTTTAGTTAATTAATATATGATTGTCCCTCATTGTAAATTAGTAAATTAATATATGATAAATTATGAAAGCAGGATTGCCCTAATTGTAAATTAGTAAATTAATAATTGTATACTTTAATTGTTAGTTTAATTGATGAAAATAATTGATTGAGTAGATGAATTAGAAGGAGTACGGGATACACATTTGTTGTTGACATTGCTGTTGGATTATAGTGGATCGATGTTGGGTTGGTTAATTTTAAAAATGGCATGACCACTGGATTATTGTCCATATGGGGGTGGAAATTTTTAACTTTTTTTGAAAATTACTTTGTATATCGAACAATATATATATAGTATGATAATTAAATAAAACATACTTGAAATTACATATAGTGCGCATAGATACTAGTTTTCTAGTTCTTATGCGTACGCATTTAATAGCCCTTAGACCCGTTCGAGAGTCATTACCCCTGTAATGAGATCTCTTGAATTGTCCCGTTTGGACAATTTGGGACTGCATAATTTCTGTATAATATTCTTAGTGGCTTAAAGTTGTTACTTTTGGAGGAAGTTCTGCAGTCGTATCCTAATGTTCTCTGGGTACATACTAGATTGACAAGTGTGACTGTTATTTCAATTGTTCAATTGAAATAACACTCGCACTTGCCAATCTACATCGTGTACTTGGAGAACTATGGGGATATGCTGTCGAATGTTTTTCAAATTGTAACAATGTGCATGAGGTCTTAAGTATATTACAGAAAAATGCGGTCTTGAATGGGATAGGACCACTCACCCTTTAGAGGAGATGGAGGAAATAGAAATTTCTATTATAAATTGAATTTGAATATAAATAAGACATAATTAAATGAAACATACTATAAATCTAAGTTTTGTTTATACTAATCCATGAATATACGCTTTGTACCTTTAATAGGTGATTAGTTGTGGTAGCTGTGATGGGATATCCGAAATACAAAGAGTGGATGGGTGAGACAAATAGAATGGGGGATGTGTTTCGCAGAGTTGCTAATGAATTTGTGAAATATGAAAAGAGATGTCATAATGATGAAGAGTTTCTGTATCCGTGTGCTAGGTGTAAGAATGGTAAGGTGTTTGAGTGGAAAACAGTTGAACTACATTTGTTAAGATCGAGTATGCAGGATAGTTATCGATTTTGGAGTTTTCACAGTGAATTGAAAGTTCCTTTTGTACCCGACCAACCTTCACAACAACCATAAACAAGTAGGATAGATGTAGAAGGGGATGATGTAGATCATAATATGTTAGAGGATTTAGTTGATTGTAATACCCCGTACTTTTGGCTATATTTATTTTTGGGATTTATTAATTAAATGCGTATTAATTGGAAATTAATCCGGGTTATAAATACTAATGAGATGCGAGTTGGTATTTGATTATGTGCATATATGATTATATATGAATTTGGAATTATGAAAGTTGTCGTGAGATTTATATACGGCAATTTGGAAATTTTATTGAGACGCGTGGGACCGCCGCGTCACGGTGAAATATTTTGATTATAAAAAGTGAATTTAAAATCTATAATCCGTATGGTCGTTTTGAGTGCGCCAACGCATCCGAAAGGGTCGAGATAGTCAGAAAACACTATCCGGGGGTATAGTTTGGGTCCCGGGGTATTTTTAGGCCATACCTGCAACTTAAAGGGTATTTTGGTAATTTCACATTTTGAGGAATTAAAAGTGACGAAAATTGGTTAATTAAATCTGATGTGGATTTGACCCACTAAGCCCATAACCAACCCATATTAACCTAGAAGGCTACGTAGGTTATCATTTAGGTTTTCTAAGTTCCCCAAATCAAACCCTAGCCACCTTAAGCCACCATTGGAGAAGGAGCTTGGAGAGAGGAATTTATGCAGAAAACTTCATCAAACCTACACCAAAATCAGAAATCAAACCAAGGCAAGTGACTTTATTCCATTTAAATTCAGAGAATGTCTTTTCCATGTTAGAAATTGAAGAATTTTGATTGTTCTTGAAAGATTGAATGAAAACCCATGTAGTTGGAGTTTAGAACTTGAAAATTTTGAAGAGAATTGCATGTAGTATGATTGGTAGATGATTTCCCTCACAATAACTGTGATTAGGAGAAATTAAAACGAATTAAATTCTGGGATTTGATGATGATATAAAGTTAGGGTTCATGTTCTTGAGATATTGGGAAAAAGTGTAGAAATTTGTAAATTTAATTGATGTTAGGATGGATTGATCCCTTAAAAACATGTTAGGATGTGACTATATATGTTTAGTATTGATTATAGACCTTTAAATGATTGTTGGGACTTAGTTTAGAAGATTTGAGTTGTTAAATGGATGAAAAACGAATTGGGGAAAAATCTGGGCCGAAACTGGTCAGTCGTTAGAAGCAGTCCCCAGGTCGTTCGAATGAACTCGTTCGAACGAGCTTCTAACGAGTTGACTAGTCGTTGCTAACGAGTAGGGATTTCGTTCGATATCTCGTTCGAACGAGATATCGTTAGAAGGTGCAGTTCGTTCGAACAAACTGGATCTCGTTCGAACAGTCTCGTTCGAACGAGACTTCTAACGAGCTGACAGTCCAAACTCGTTCGAACAGTTTCGTTCGAACGAGACTTCTAACGAGCTGGCAGTTTGGGCCATTTTGGACTGTTTTGATTTTTGGAGTTACGTAAACTTATTCGAGGATATAGATACCATTCCGTAGTTGTAGTAATGATAGAATTGGGACATTTGGGTATTTATGAGGAGGAATTTATATACGAGAGTTGTATTACATGGACGGTTTGGGTTGAGACGTGAGTGTCTACTACGACGTGAGAAAATTATGACGCGTATAATTACAAACCGGAATAGTACAAATTGTGATAATTATAGTTAGTACGAGAATGCGATACGTACTACGATTAAAATAGGGTATTACTAAGATGTGTGTTTACTTAGTATTAGTTTATGGATTGTGTGTATGACATACCTACCATACTTGCTATCACGGGAGGTTGCGTTCACTTAGGACCCTCTAATCCTTGTGTGCCTATGGGAGGGATATAGACTGGTACCTCGATGAACATAGGTTAGAGAAAGACTTATTGGGATGTTAATAAGTCCGCTGATCATGGGAGCGTAGGTATGTGCGTGACCCATGTGATGTGACTGTGTTTGCCTCCACTATTTGTGATTTGTGTTATCTGAACTATTCCTGAGAGATTCGGAATATGTGATCCTTATGTACGTGATGTACCGGGATGGATAGCAGAGTATGTGTGCACCGCAACTTAGTTCTCGGGGTGCCTGTATTGTATATTTATGATGTGAATAATATACACTTAAATTAATGGGAACCTTCATGTTAATGTTGTGAATATAATTACGGTATTGTTTCGAGAATAATATAACGAGTTAACTGATAGGGATATATATTGCATAATGAGCATCTGAGTTTACGTTAAACCTCTATTTAATTATGAGCGTTATAATGTTAATAGAACCGAGTAAAAAGGGTAGGACCTATGGCAGTCTAGCTAGTTATGTTGTCACTTAGCTAGTAGTATGGGTCGTTATAGATGGGTACTTACGTTAGGAGTGCACAGTTAGACGAGAGGTGAGAATATCATGTGAGTGCACGTCCTAACATGTACTTTGCATTTAATGTTTTAAATGTTTTTAAAGCACTTGCAGGTTTTTAAAATATAACTCCACTTTCGGGCTCTGACCCGTTTTCTTTTCAAATCTTTTTCTTGTAAAACCATTTTAGGTGCCCAGCCACAGGGACACCAAGCATAGGATTCTCATTCAGGTGACGAGCTGTAGCTGTTTGCGGAAGCTACAGGGACTTTGCTTGTAGACGCTTCTATCACTTGGATTCCAGAGTCTTTATCTATCAGTTGTAGGGCATGTTGCCCATTTCTATTAGACATCTTTTACATTTCAGTTTTTTTCAGACTTTGGCATGTATTATTTCAGTATTCGGTTTACTTATTTCAGTAATGGGATTCTAGTGAGGAGTTTTCCTCCAGACTTTATTTACTCTATTGTGATGGTTATTCGTTTTACCTCAGTATGGTGAATGGTGTTATTTATTTCTTCATTACACTTGTTGCATGTTAATCAGACTTAAATTAAAATTTGGCAACTTACTTTTTAAATACTAGGTGGTTAGTAATAATAAAATGTTTTCGACAGTGATGCTATTAACTGAGCCAACTTGGCATTTTGAATTAATTTAATAAAGGAGTAGCTACCCGGTATTTAATTAGTCGGGGTGTCACATTGATGATGCATACGGAGTTTATGAAGCAGAGAAGAATGAGGTTACTGATGATGTAGAAGGTTCAAGTGCTCGTGAAGGTATCACGATAAAACTTGACGATGACTACCAAAGTTTAAAATTTAAGGCGACCCAACCGTTATACTCTGTCAGTGAGAAAGATTAAACAACTTTACATGCCATGGTTGGTTTGCACAGTTTGAAGATGCAGTACGGTTTGTCTGGTAATAGCGTGACAGGATTTCTGAAATGGTTGAAGGGCTTATTACCCAAGGAGAATACACTTCCAAATAACTATCCTGTTATGAAGAACATTTTGAAAAGTTTGGGAATGAAGTATAAATCTATTCATGCTTGTGTTTATGACTGCATACTATACCAAAAGGAGTATGAAAATCTCAATCGTTATCCGGTATACGATGAACCTAGATATATCCAAGCTACTAGTAAGGAAGGCACAAGCTCAAAAGTGCTTAAAAAAGTATTGAAATATTTTCCTGTTGGGCCTAAATTAAAGCGATTTTTCACAGTACCATGGATAGCAGAGGAAATTACTTGGTATGCTAGGGCATAAGTAGGGGTAATATCATGCGTCATCCTATTGATTCTACTGCCTGGAGGAGGATGAATTATGAGTATCCCAATTTTGCTCGAGAACAACACAACATTCGTTTGGCTATATCAATAGATGGTTTCAATCCATTTATAAATCTAAGCACCAATCAGAGTGTATGGCCAGTGATCCTAGCCCCACTCAACCTCCCTCCTTCACAGTGTATGAGACCTGAATTTTTGATGATGGCTTTGTTGATACCTGGGCCAAAGGCACCAAGTGATGACATCGACATCTACTTGGCTCCTTTGGTAGAAGAATTAAATGAGTTGTGGGAAGAGGGTGTGCAATCACTTGACTCTTTTAGAAAAAAAGAGTTTACGTTGAAAGCTATGTTGATGTGGGCAATTCATGATTTTCCAGCTTATGGGACATTATCCGGTTGGGTAGTACATGGTTATTTGGGGTGTCCTATTTGTGGAGAGGAGGCTGAATCTCTTCGTCTATCCTTTAGCTCAAAAAATGTATACCATTGCCACAGGAGGTTTTTACCCTCGGCTCATAGTTTCAGATCTGAGAAAGGTTCGAATTTTTTATTGGGTGGGGTTGAGCATAGGCTACCGCTGAGAAAACTTTCGGGTTCAAAAATTGAAAGTAAATCTTCTGAATGTGGTCCTAATATGCCAGGTAAGAATTCCAAATTTAAGAACGTCAAGCATAAGAAGACCCCAACTAGGAATGAAACTGAGACAAGAAAGGCATGGTCTAGGAGGTCAATTTTAGTTGACTTGCCTTATTGGAAGAATAACCCAGTACGCCATGTATTGGATGTGATGCATTCAGAGAAGAACTTCGCTGAACATATTGTGGGCACTTGCCTTGGGGGGAGTCATTCGAAGGATGGAGAAAATACACGAAAAGACCTTAAATCAATGAAACTTAAGCCACAACTATGGTTGAAAGAAGATAGTAGGGGAAGGAAAATAATCCCCCCTGGTGCGTTTACTTTGACGAGTGGGGAAAGAAAGGTGCTTTTAGACACAATATATAATTTGAAAGGCCCATATACTTTTTCGTCCAACTTGTAAAGGATTGGGAATTATGCTACTCATGATTTACATAAGTGTAAGTTCCACGATTGGCATGTGATCATGCAATTGGTTCCTCTATTGTTTAAGCACTGTTTCTCCAAGCACAAGTATTTGCGGAGGGCTATTATGCAAATTAGTATTACCTTCTCACTCTTATGTGAGAAGGTAGTCAATCGAGAACACATAGTGGCCGCAAAATTGGTGGTGATCGAAGCAATTTGTGTATTGGAGAAGTACTTTCCCCTAGCATTCTTTGACATAAGTGTTCATTTGTTGTTACACCTATGCGACGAGGCACTTTCTTTCGAGCGAGCGCAAAAGATAAGAATCTCGTTGAAGCTGAAATGACTTACTATGGTGTAATCCGAAATATATTTGAATTGGATTATATAAGCTTCAAAGAGGTTGTATTTTACTGTGACTGGGTAAGAGTTGAGGATAAAAATGCTTGTAAAGTTGATCCTGTCACCAATTTGATCATGGTTGACTTGTCCAAGTTGAAGAGCAACGACCACATGAGCGATGAGCAGTTTGTTTGTGCATTTCAAAAGGTTAACCAAGTGTTTTACTCGTAGTATATCAACAATGAGTCATGGTCAATTGTCCAACACGCGCCAAATCGTCTAAATAGTAGTGTGGATGACTTGGCTGCTCCTACTGAATATCAATCCATTTTTTATGATAACCCGAATTTCAAATAATTTTTCAATTTGTAATAAATATTCCAATTTGTACCGAAACATCCATTTTTAATTCTTTTAATTGATTTGTACTTTATCATTTTCACTCTTGTGTAGTGTACGTGTGTGTGGGCAGTAGGGGTGGGGGTGGGGATGTTTCACTCTTGTATATATTATGAGCTAGATGCTGTTGTTTTGGAATTCAGAATTGATGTGTTTAATAGTAACAATTCATTTTTATTTGTAGTAATTGTACATATTTGCATGTCTTCTTTTAATTCATTTTGATATGTACTAATAACATTTTTTACAGCAAATGTCTCCTTCAGGTATTAAGGCGAGGATGATGATGCTGGTTATGATGATGTCGTCTGGGCTCGGTGGTAGCGGAGGCGATGAGGGCTCCTCGACCTCGCCTCCCCAAATATGGAAAATTGGGGATGCTTATCGAGAACAAGTTGGGGCTATTATCAAGATCCCTCGAGCTGGGAAAGACGATCATCGGCCCGGGGTACATTAGTTGGAAGGAGGTGCCATATGAGCTCAAGTTAGCTATTTGGGTGGCACTATAGGTAATGTATTTATATTTATATTTATATGAATATTTCAATTTCAATTTCAATTTCGATTTCGATTTCAATTTCATTTTATATTTATATTTATTTGCGACTAACATTGTATTTGTTGGACATGAACAATTCAACCTGGATCCAAAGCTACGCGATTCCGTCTTGGAGCAGTTAAGGGAGCAACACAAGATGTGGAAGAAAAATATGCGGACCCGGTACTTTGGGAAGACACGAGAGTCCATTATCCAAAGGTGTGAATCCTTCCCGCCGAAGGAGCCGATCTCATTGGCACAATGGCAAAGGTTCATTGACAATGAGATCGGGGAGCGACAATTGGCATCTCGCCAATCGGGAAGGGAAAATCGGGAAAAAAAGACGGACGTGCACTAATCCGGTCGGACGTCTTACGCCGAGGTGGAGCATAGGATGATGTTAAGATTTAATTTTTCTATAACTATATAAAATATATTATTCTGCATTATTTTACTTTGCGAGGCCGATACTAATTTTACTTTATTTTTATTTCAGGGGATAGGGAGTGGCCCTGGGGGTAGGCCACATAGGCTTGATACTTATGTGACTATTCGAACGAAGAAGGGGAAGGACAAGGAGGTGTCCCCAAGCGTCGAGGCCACGATTGTAAGTAATCCGACAGTTTACTTTTTGTTAATGACGTTATAATTTTTCAATTTACTTATTTTACTAATCATGTTCTTTTTATCGTTTCAGGCCAAGCTTAAGGAATTGCATGAGTCGCAGTCTGATGCCGACAAGACATCTTTGTCCACAGACGCACTCAGCCAAGTTCTTGGCTCTGATTGAAAGGGGAGGACAAGGGGGTGAGCTCGTGGGTGGACAAACCTAGGATCATCAGATTAGAAACGAGCGCACCGGGTTGGCTCAAACGGTGGATTCACATGACACGAAGCTGTCCCATTTAGAGGCAACGGTCCAGGATATGTTATCATCTGTGAAGCGTTCATTGGACGGAAACCGTAAGGGTAAAGGGAAGGAGAAGGCGGTGCGAGAGGAGGTGCGTGAGGAAGTGGTGTGGGAGGACGAGGACGAGGATGTGGACCACGCCGCTTCATCGCCGACACGTGCGGACTTTGATGATCCACTTCCCTATTTGGCTCCTTTTAACAGACCGATGTCGACACTTGGTTGGTCGAGTGTGTTTATAATGGACATATTTGATGGCCAGCGGATAGGGAGGGGATTGAGGGACCCGAATATCGTCCAGGGTGCACTAATTCATGGACGTGAGCTTCAAGACATCGAGTCCAGGGTGCTCGTTATGCATGTGATGCCCGGGAAGGAGAACTCCCAATTGTGGTTACGCGAATAATGCGACACGATGTATATTAGTGGATGTGTTAATTCATATATCATGTGGCCTACTCACCTCCTCAGTGTTAACCATACCCCAGACATTTAGTGATATTGTTTTAAATTTGAATTGAATTGTTTTAAGGTTGAATTGAATTATTTTTAAGTTAGTACATTTGAATTATATTTGGATTATATCGTGATGTTTATTGTCTCTATTTTGAATGTATATTTGCATTATCTCTATTTTATTTGGATATATGATACTTGAACAAGTACAACATTGCTATAACAGGTACAAATATACTGCTGGGCAGTGGCAATGGCCAAACTGCCCAACAGATATTTTTTCAATTCCGCCCAAAATTGTCACGGTCATTGACCGTGATAAGTCCTTGACAAAGAAACTTATCACGGCCTTGTCACGGTCAATGATCGTGACAATTTTTTATAAAATGTCACCGGTTTGTCACGGTCCTTAACCGTGATAAAACTTGTCACGTTCAAGGACCGTGACACGACCGTGATAATTCTAAAGCCATTGTCACGGTCAATGACTGTGACATGACCGTGACAAAAAAGTTGTCTCGCCCAGAATTGTCACGATCATTGACCTTGACAAGTTCAACTTGTCAAGGTCAATGTCCGTGACAATTCGAAAGATTTGGTGTAGTGTTGATACCCGACTTACCGCTATACTTGTGTGGCAAGTGCAATCGTAATTTAAGTTTTTATATTAACGCGGTGAAACGAGTACAACGACCGGTCACGCTAGTTTTGGTGACAGTTTAGCTCATGTCCTTGACGGTGAAGTCAAAGAGGTTAGCACGATAAGTAAGTTAGTGCCAAGTGACATACAATCAAGTTGGTGGTTATTATTCTCTTTTGCACTTCTGATTTAATATGTTAGTAATTTACGGGTGTCCTTGCAAGCCAATAGTGGTGACGCCATGCCTTCATCTTGGCCATATCAAAACATGTGGTATGCCAAATTTAAACAATCACATAAACCTCAGTTTCCCATTACGCAACGTCAGAACAAAACATCATGTTAAATCATAAGCATCGCGTTTCATGCCCTGATGCCACCTGATATTCGCATGGTTGTAAATTCACATCTCACAATATCGGGGTGTCCCTTCATGGTGCCTACCCATTAATTTCCATTTCACATGTTCATTTAAAATCGTCATTTTGACACATCTTTATTCACTCCGAGCAATCTACTCAAAATCCAATTACCCCACCCTCGAGTCATACATTTAGAATCAATATAAATTTTAGTCCATTTCATAAGGGGCTAATTTCACGCAAATGATATATCCCAATTAGTTTTTCATAACGATTGTAATAATCATGGATACCAAGTCCAATAAACTAAACTTCCAAAATTCCAATTCAATAACCCATCCCACCATTGGGCTTACGATCAAAGACCCCATCCTTAAATTAACCCCCTTAAGTCAACAATCATCCCTAATATCCTAATACCCTAATTACCAATCTCGTACAAGTTAATCCATAAGAATCTATCTATATTCTATAGGCTAACAAATCAAATCCGTAGGCCCTAAAAATCAAAATTTCCAAAAGAAAGTCCAACCCAAAATCACCCATTAACAATTTCGATCTCGTGCATCTTTTAGTAGAAATTTCGTAACAAATTAAAAAAAAAGTTCCCACGCCTCCGTAATTTAATTTTTCACAATTTCATGCAACTTACAACTTTATCAATTGATCTACATTTGGTCGATCACGTTCATAACAATATCATATTTTCTCCATCCTAAACCTCCATTAATGAACTCCAAAGTTTTGACTGAAGACCATGACTTAAAATCACATTCGAAACTTTTACTAACCCAAATGCATTTAAACCATAAGTTTAAACTATAAAAGGATAACCTACGCACCCCGAACTCCAATTCCCAAATATACCCAAAATAACTAACTAACAACTTAGTTATTTAAAAACTTCCAGATACGAGTTTGAGTATTATTTAATTAAATTATTAATCACCATGTCTTAAGTCCAAATTTCAACCCAACTTAAATAACACATAACAATATAAATGGTGACATCTCTAGTCACAATAAGTAGATTAAATAATATGTATAAAAAAAGAATTTATTAATTTTCTTGATTTTTCATCAAATTTATTGGTGTGGGAATTCTTTTCCATGAAAAATTAATAACAAGGTGGGAGGAGTTTTTTTAAATCTACCCTTTTATGAGAAAAGTGGTTGCTTCATTTGTTTTAAAGAAACCAATGCCATATAAAATTTTGTTTATCAAACATTCAAAAGATAAAGAATATATGGGAGTGAAAATTTTGGATGGTTCTGGAACGTTTTACAATTAAAAAAATATATGGGAGTGGAACCTAAATATATCTTTATAGAGGGGACCAAAGCCCAAAAACCTAAAAAACACTGTTAAAAGATATAGGCATTCAATTACAGAGGGTCAAATAACATTAGCGGCTTCGTTTTCTTGGCGAATACTCTAATCCCTATTGCCCAGCCTCATTGTTTCGTTTTTCCCATTCAATAAGTCCTCTACGACTGCGACAACTGATCTCATGGCAAAGAAGAAGAAGAATGGATCCAAAGAAAAAAGGATTTTGGGTAAACGAGGTCGAAAAAGATCGGTCAACCCTCCAGTTCCTAATCCTAATCCTAATCCTAATCCTAATCCACCGGATGATCCAAATGAACATCATCAGTGAGTATTCAATATATATATATATATATATATATATATATATATATATATATATATATATATATATATATATATATATATATATATATATATATGTATGTATGTATATATCTTTTGAATATGGATATCGGGTTGAAATTGTGTGGTTCTTTAATTTGATGTCGAGTGGGGTTGGGTTCTTGTGGTATTAGGGTTCCAAATGAGATGGTGATACTTGTATCTGTTTACAATTATAATACCCTACCCATATTATTGAATGTCAGATTCTTACTGAGTGAAATAAGGTTTAATGACACTTTTCTACGATTAGCGGAGGAAAAGTATCGCATTTTGATTCAACGTCAGATTCAGTATGAGGAGCAGAATCGCCTCAAGGAATTTTGTAGACGAATTCGATCCTTTAACGAAGATTTTTATGCTCACTATTTTGGTTCGTTGGAGGCGAGGGTGAGGCCGTGGTCGAGGCTGTTGGCTTTGGCAAGGCCGAGAGCAAGGGGCCAATGAAAAGGGCAAGGGAAAGGGCAAGGGCAAGGGCAATGGCAAGGCTTGATTGATCGTTAGTCTTAATTTTTCAAGTATTTCGTTTCGTACTTTAGCCTATGAACATACACTGTTTTTTATTTTTATTTTTTATGCTACTCTTAGTCACAAAACTACATGTTTAGTCTTAATTTTCAAGTATTCATGTTTGGTCTTAATTTTTCAAGTATTTCTCCCCTACCCATATGTGTTAACAATACCACGCTGATAATCTGGCCGAGCAATATCAAAGAGTGTCAAATTATATAATTGTTGAGGAGAAATGTTGTCAAATCCCCTTCCTCACAACTCCCTCTATATTCTATAACCCCTCTTCTCTCTATCTCTATTCCTCCCATTATCCAACCATAGTCTCCTCCATTACGGTAACATATCTTCCACTCCCACGATCTTATTTTTCACTTCCTCCTTCTATTTTATAATTAATAAACCTGTAGTTCATTCCGATTTAGGGAATTTTCTAATTTTTTTCATCAACGCATGTTGTCAATCAAGCTATGTTTGTTAGTTTGCAAAGCTTAGTCTGGAGAGTTATAAACAAAATATGTAGATTGACGCTTCAAACATAAATTTTAAATACAGGACCTTGGATTGGATGCATTCAACACTAATATTGTCCCCCAATGTATCATGTATAGCCTAATATAATGAAGATATAAATTGAACTAATAGGGTGTAAAATGAAATAAATACAAAACATTATGAAACTATTGTAAAAAGTCAAAGGTAAATTTTCTCTCTATCTATTTTTTAGTACATAATAGTTATCCTTTTTGTTTGTTCATCATTAAATACAAGCTCTCTTTCCATGGCATTGTTATAAGTTAAAAGGGAATACTCACGAGGTTGTAGAGTAAAAAATAACCTTGTGAGGAGTAAAGTTTAGATATAGAAATTCTCTCTTTTTTGCCTGAATTTTATAACCTTTATAGATAAAGAGATCATGAAAAAGTGAAAGAAACTAATAGAATAGTAAGTTTGCATTTTGGATCAAGTATGAATGTCAGTATATGAACCTCACTCATGTATATACAAAGGGGTTATCCTATTGACATCCGTAATTTCCTTAAGTAAGAATTTATTCTTACTCAAAAAAGTTTTACTTTCTTTATCACTCACTTTGTGAGAAATTCCTTTTTCCACTTTTGAATATTATTCTTTAAATTGACTACCTCTTAATAGGAAATAATGAAGATTGAGATTGAACGAATATTCCTAAAACTCACACAATTGTAGTAATTCCTTGCCCAATTTTATAGCCCAAGAGAGAGGGAACCATTCCTAGTGCTGACCTATTTTGGAAGGTGCTAGCAAAGTGATGTCACCTATATGTGGCAACACTCATGGAACACATTGACACACCATAGAATTTAGTAATCTGAAAAGTCGTACGTAGTGCACAAGGCTCCTACTTAACTACAGTGTATGTCGGTTGGTCTTACCCCCATATATAAAGAGATTTCTCTCATGTCTCGAACCCAAGACCAATTGTATCTTGGGTTAGGCACTTGCCATTGCATCAAGGTACTAAACTAGTGTTGACCTACAAGTAGGAAAGTTGTGACAAAGCTAGAAAGAGTTCAATAACATATCCACATATATATTTACACCAAAATTCTTGAAGCACGTACATTAAGCTTTTTTCGAATTTGACAAATGTGTAAAATTGGTACATGCATTGACCACCCCAATTTAAAAACAAATCTCAAACACTTTAAACACATTAAATTTGATACACTCTCATTCTTGTTGTAATTCCACCAAGGTGAAATTATTCGAAACCCGGGGTATTTTTCCCTTCGCATCCAATTACTGTTTTTCTAATCTAATATTTTCAAGCCAATAAACTTTTCTCCACTAGTGGATACTAGGGGTGGCCATAGGCCCGAGGCCCGCTAAGCCCGTCAGGAAAAATTAGGGCTTGGGTAAAGATAAATAGTCCCGTGAACCGGGCTTGGCAAAATTTTATATGCTCGATTTTTTTCTGGGCGGGCTTGGGCATGTATTCTTAGGCCTACTTGAGCTCGGTCCGGCACAAGGCCCGATAATTATATATAAGGATCATATATATATATATATATATATGTGTGTGTGTGTGTGTGTGTGTGGTTTAATTTTTATTCCTTTAAGGTTAAAAGTTACAAAAAAGAATATAAATGGAGAAAATTTAAAAATATAAATTTTAGGCTTTATTTACTCTTAATCTTAAGAGTAAATTCTAAAATAAATTTGCTAAAAAAAAAATAGGTCTTAAATTTGCTAAATAGTAAAATTAAAGAAAAACAAATTGTGTCTGGGATTGGGTGAGAAGTTTTCGAATTTGGACAGGCTTGGGATTACACAATGAGGCCCGACTCGAGCCTGGGCGGGCTTAGAATAACTCAAATTTGTATAAGCCTGGCACGAGCCCGATTGGACCCGCCCAGGCCCGGCCCATGGCCACTCCAAGTTGATACCAATTGCGATCCTCCACCCTCTTATGCTCCATGGTATAAAACTTATTTGAAAAGCTCAGCACTTCGTCAATGATTTAGGTTTTTTTTCGAAACCCCGCCCCTTTTTGTTTTCCAATTAATTAATGATATTATTAAATTTCCTCCTACTAGAACTCTGGTGAAAAAGTTGTGATGTTATCTAACTCCTGAATTCCTCTAACAATTGTTAATTAATTCCCACAATTGATTACATCCAATGGATCTTAAATATTTAGTCTTACTTTTTTAATTTTATTTGTACCCACTTTCATGTATATATTTTTTTAGTGGTTGGTCCTATTGTAACTACTATGGGACATTGTCATTCTCGGTGAAAAGGAAGAGGGGCGATTACAGAGTAGTTATGGACGATTTTGGGTAATTATGAGACTTACTACAGTTTTAAAAATACACGTGATGGGAGCCTGACAAATCTTAGGATATGGAACTAAAGTCAAAATAACTATTATTTTTATTGATAATATCCCCTTTCTCCAATCTTACATCTCCCCAAACCTCACGAGATTATTTTGTAGGTCCTTTGCTTCACATTATTCAACTTTTTTATAAATGTGCACCCTACTTAGACGTCATTGAAGACCCCATTTTGCACCATTTGTATTAAGTAGAATTGGACAATGGTCAGATATAAGTCTAACCAAGGCCTCTAACCTTGCACAAGAGAATGTCTCCCATAGTTAGAAGGGGTTTATCCAACATGGACATGGAAAATTATAATCCAATTTAGACCAGGTGAATTGAGCGTTAATCAAAGCATATTATCTAGAGTTTCCACCCCCTATTTTTTTTGGTATCATACCATGAGGTGTCCAGGCCAGCTTACGCGCACCACAACTAATCCCCATTCGCGGTTCGTGGCTTTCGCTGGCCAAGCATTATTTTGACAGTGATAGTGATCGAACTGGGAACCAAACCCAATCCACCTCCAAAACTGTCTCAGTGACAGCCTTATACCACTGGGCTAAGAGGCTTGGCTGCCACCCCTAATGATAGCATCTAATTTACTCATATCCATACCATCTAATTTACTCATTCATACCCCATATCTAATTTACTCATACCTCCTTACGAGCCTTTTCCCCTTATAAATTTTTCAAAAAGGAAGAGCACCACATTACACCCCAACCCCCATCACTCCCACAATTTTTAAGAGGTAAAAACCGATTTACCCCAGGCCACAAAGTGGATAATCAAGCCCAAATATGGGAGTCAAGTTCAAAATCGCAGCCCAAAGTCGTTAAAAGGAGACATCACAAACAAAGCAACCCTTGATCGTAAACTTCGACGTCTGACATTGGATTTTTCATCGGCAGCCCAGATAGCTCTTATCTTTTCTTCCATGTCCTTCTCTTCAATTCGTAACATATACTCATGTGTGTATGTTATATATGTATATATGTTGTCACATTCGATTGCTTTGGAAACTTTGTTGTTTAATTTTTCTTTGTTACGGTGCTTTGTTTGTTCTTGTCATATATTTCAAATGTTTATTGTTTATTTGTAAGTCTGTTATATGCAGTATTTATTATGGTCTGACATCAATCATATGTGAAATTTTTTTCAAAAAAGAAAATTACAACTATTCTATTTATTACTATTTTTTTTATAAATTTTAGTGTGTTTTTTTCAAACTGAGGCTTACGCCTCACGCATCCTTAACATTCCAACACTTTATATGAGTGGGATCCTTTTTTTCTCATTATAAATAAGATTATAGGAGCCTTACACCTTTGCAATGCAATATATAAGATCCTAAGGTCCTTTAAGCTTAGAAATGTAACATCAACTATTTACAACCCTCCACACGTTTCCAATTAGTTTTGAATTAGATTCTTTGACATTTAACATAGTAATACATGTCCAACGGCCCAAACACTTCATATCACCAAATATTAATGGCTCAAGTCATAACCCAAGTACTGAGGCATGTTGGGAATATAAATCTTACGTCAAGAAAGTAAAATCCTTACAACTCAATTTGAAATTTCCTTCCTACTTGATACAATGCTTTTATATGAGTTATATAAAATTGGATACATCTATTACTTCTCTCGTTGTTACCTTGACATAAAAATAACATCAATAATTTATATATAAAAATTAAAATGAACTTTCATTTTCCGTTATCAATTAAATAAGCAAAATTTACTACTAAAGAGGTAAAAGAACCTACTTGATCGGTAGCTTTGAACTGCTTACGGATCAAAAGAGGATACCATGAGGAGTTAGTACTTGATTATCTGTATACAAATGTTTAGGTGAATAAGTATTATTGGAATTGAGGTTGATTACAATCAATATATACCAAAAACTGTGCATTTATAATTTCAAGGTTTAATTGTAAAGAACTTGGGACTTTAAAATATTGGGATTAGGGTTAAATTTGAATTCTAGTGTAAAGACTTTTTGACTTTAAATAATTTAAAGTACTTATAGACAAAGTTTGGGGTTGAAATCCGTAAGTTAAAAAAGTCAAAGAGGAGTCAATTTGTAATTTAAAAAAAATATTTCAAACTTAAAACCTCATTTTTTTCATAACTTTGGTTGGGCTTGACTAAACACAACATTACCTATACCATTTTGACCAGAAAAATCAAATAAAAATATTGGAAAAAATTTCAAAAAAATCTAATTGGCGATGCGCCCTCACGCTTGTGGTTAAGGTTTTCGGTTAAATAGTTCATCTTCAACCTCTTGATTGTTGATTTTAGGGTTTGAAATCATTGACCTGAGATATCTCCTTTATTTCTAAACCATTCCTGATGATTTTTAAACAAACACAACCTAAAATTTCATAAGGAACCCAAATATATGAATTTTATGGATTGAAGTGCAGTGTATATCGAAGTCTATAACTGTATACTTTTTTCGAAATTTATACTTAACATTCGAAGCTTTTAAGATTATGGCAGGGATTCTTATGAACATGGTTAGGTTTCTGCCATGGTAAGGAGGAGTTTGGTTTTGATTTCAGGTTTTGAGGTGGTTTGTATGAGGAGAATTTGAAGTTTTGAGTTTTCTGAATGAGAAAACACTTTTGATCAGTTGAAGCATGTTGTTTAAATTCATGGGTTTTGATCATTGCACTAGAGTTCTTAAGGTTTTAATGAGTGTATTCATAACTTCAAACCTAAAATATAAGCATTATATCGAATTTCATCATTAAAGTTCAAGCTTTAATGGCGGATTTTCACATTTCTTCACCTATGGTTTGTTTTACATGTGAAGTTTCTACTATTTTGATGGATATAAACATAATAAAAACACTGGAATCATTTTGAATTGGAAGAACTAAATGGAATGTATAAAATTATAGGTTACTCTTTTTGAGAGAAAATTTGAGTTTTTGAATACACTGAAGAGGTGAGTGATAATGGCTTAACTCGTGGTTTTTTTTATAATGTTTGATTGATTCATATGGGGTCTAGGGGTTAAGTATAAGTCAAGTTATGATAGTTTGAAAATATCAAGGTCTAATTTTTAATTATTAAAGCTTTAGGGATACTTGGTTAATTTAGTTATTTTGTAGGTTTAGTAGAATAGTTCAATCCTT
This sequence comes from Sambucus nigra, assembly GCA_949130495.1. Lineage (NCBI taxonomy): Eukaryota > Viridiplantae > Streptophyta > Magnoliopsida > Dipsacales > Adoxaceae > Sambucus > Sambucus nigra. The sequence goes on along the minus strand of OX422211.1, from coordinate 580,916,646 downwards.
CTCTTGAATATGTTTGAGTTTATATAATCTGGGAGGGATTAGATTGAAATTAGGGTATATTAATTCGTGTACAGATATTACACCACTATCCCCTTTTTTTACTTCTTCTTCTTCTTCTTCTTCTTCTTCTTCTTCTTCTTCTTCTTCTTCTTCTTCTTCTTCTTCTTCTTCTTCTTCTTCTCAACTTTCAGAAACCGTAATTTTAGAAACCGTAATTTTCTTCCCAAACACATAATCAAAACCCAATTCATCCAATTCTTTGACTTTTTTTCTACACTTCCAATTTCACCAAAACCCTTTTCAAAAACCCTAATTTTCTCCCCAACACACAAAATCAAAACCCAATTTACCCAACTCTCCCCCGTGATCATTACCCACTATTCCCTTTTTTAACCACATCTCCTAAACTTCCAATTGCACCAAAACCTTTTTCAGAAACCCTAATTTTCTACCCAGACCCACAAAATCAAAACCCAATTTACCCAATTTTCCCGCATGATCATTACCTACTATCCCCCTTTTTTTAACCACGTCTCTAAACTTCCAATTTCACCAAAACCCTTTTCAGAATCCCTAATTTTCTCCCCAAATAAACAATCAAAACCCAGTTCTCTCACATAATCATTACCAACTAATTTTATTTCAAAAACTCTAATTTTCTTCCCCAAAACAGAATCACGACACTCACCACTAATTTCTTCACGCTCTCTTTTAATCCTAACAAAACTACTAGAATTCAAAATCATGTCACAATCTTCTCATCATATTCACCACACTAACCCAAAAAAATGAGGGTTTTGGAAAGAAAGAAGCAAAAATCAGTCAATTGTTGGGTTATTTGGTTAGGTGTGATTGGAAAAGAAATGAAAGGTCTGGAAAATAGTGGGGGTATTGAAATTGAGGGGTTATTTTTTTCCTTCCTTGGCAATGAAGGATAGCATTTTACTGCGTAAAATAATGAGCAAAAATAATTAATTCTCTTTTTAGTAGAATTAAAAATTAATGCGAAGGTTGATATTCATATTATTTAGAGTTTTTTCTTACCAAAGGATAATGGATTTTTTGGATCTACAATATAACAAACATCTTTAATTCTTATGGTTCCCTACTTTTTGTAGTTCAAAATCTAAATATTATTATCTGGATTATCTATAATTTGTGTCAATTTCTTGAGTATATTATTATTTATGTTTTTTCTTGATCGTCGTTGCTTAAAAGAAGATTAATTTTGGTGTGTAAAGATGATTTTACCCTTACTTAATTTGGTATTCATCTATGTTCTTCGTTTTAGCTAGCATTTTACGTTATTTTGTTCTTATGATTGTGGCTTTATAAGCATCTGATTAATTGTTGAATTATTGAATTTATTTGATTATTAGTGTCCGTAAGTATGATAAAGAAGGAATCGGTGAATATATATAATTTTTTGTTGAATTTTTAATGTCTTTACATAATTTTTATTTTGAGTTTGTTTGTTTGCAAATATTATATAATCACTGATTTTTAGACTGTAATGGATTCTGATACAATTGTGAGGTGAAATGTCTTATTTTTGTTATTTTGGGTCGTTTTAAGATTCGACGTTGCTATGTTTTATTGTAAGACGTGATAATTATTTTGTTTCTTTGTTTTAGTGTGCAAATATATTTTTTATTGTTTCTTTCATTGCGGTGTATAATAGTTGATCTATTAGTTTTTTTGTGTCTACAAAATTTACTTTGCTATTATTTTGGTTATTTTATATGATGACTAAGTGTTGGTTTTGGGTTTTGGTGTGCAAAACATAGTTTGTTGATTTTTTGGTTGCATGGACATGATAACTGACTTATCAATTTTTTGGATTTCTTTTTGTAAATGAAATCATGAAAAAATTATGAAAATGTGTTGGAGATGTTAATATTGGTTTAAGTATGTGTGTATATGAAATATGTACCATTATGAACATGGCCTAAGTATAAACTCGATGGTTTAAAGTCCCCATTATGAATGTGCCCTTAGTATAAACTATAAATATTTTTTTTGAAGTCCCTCATGAGTTAGGTTAAATGTGAACTGATCTATGATTTTTTCTCTTTGGTTATCAGTTCCATAACTGAATAACTCCAATAGTTATTCATCACATGACTCTTATGATTTTGAACGTGGGAGGGAGTTACCTTTTTTGTGATTGGTTATATTTATATGAATAGGACTAATAAAAAAAAAACTAAAATGCTTGGGATCAGCTACGAGCCATTCTCAATAAATGGGACTAAACCCCACTAGTCCCTATAAACTACCAATGTTTTTTGTTATGGAGAATTCCAGCCCCTCCATGTTCATGTTAACATATACTGATCAGGACCGACACGAAAATGTGTTTATACTTAGTATCTGAAGCAAAAAAGTCACAAACGGCCTTAGTAAATTGCGCATGTATAAACTGCACATTATTTTTAAGTTAGTTTGATTCAATATGGTTTGTATTGAGTTGATTTCGTGAAAATTATTATTGTATATTTTGAGGAGTTATTTGATCACATATGATTATTAATGGTGCATCAATGGTTTGTTATAACATACAATAAAACAAGTGGAATGATAACATGTTTAAGTTGAAGTTTATAAAAAAAAAATTGGTGAAGTGCAGAAAATATTTTGCATGGATTAGTTTTGAGTTGTATTATTATATATAATTTAGATGGTATATTCAATTGTTCATTATACAATATTGTATTATTGTTATTTTTTTAATTTTATGTTATATCAAATTTAAGTTATCAATCAATTCATTCGACTGAAAATGAGCCCTTTTTTCATATGGTTTTGTTGTAGGGATATTTACATGGGTAGTCTTTGTGTTCTATTCTGTGATGGACGATTAACGTATTTTCAAAATTTTGTAGTGCATAGTTCTTGATTTTCGTAAAACAATATTTGAGATTTGGGATGATTTGAGTAACTTATTATTTCTGATTTTTTATGTAGGCCATGGGAAAAGTTGTATTATAGATTGCGATAATGAGCTACAGTGTTCCATTTGCCTTACTGCTTTGAAAGGGGAGAGTTTTGATGAAATAAATATCAGTGTTGAAGGATTCTAGTTTGGGAGTATGTTCTAGTAAATGTATGAGTATTAGTTCTGTATTGGGAGGGAACATTAGCAAAGGAATTGAGGTTTAGTCATATGTGAACTTGAGTGTTTGGAGAAATGCAATTATAGGTATGGGACATTTATTCCCTGGTGGGGTTAAAGAGTTCCATGTGAAACTTAAATAATATTGCTTGGAGGTTGGATTTAAGGCTATACATGTAAAGAATGACTTAAGCATGATTATTGTTATGTGTAATACAAAAGAGGAAATGGGGTGCTTATAGAGAGTCTGTGCATCTGAGAAATTCAATCTGCCAAATCATTTCATGATAAAGAGTATGATATCAAAACATACGTGTGGTATAGGGTTGAAGGATATGAATAAACCTACTGTTAGTAGTAAATTGGTCAAAGATGTGGTATTGGGATTAGTTCATGATATGCGTAATATAAAACCGAGTGAGATAATTGATCCTTTAAAAAGGCAATATAATGTGAAGTAAGAATACTATTACGCGTATACAGGTAAAGAAATGGTTCCGAAGTAGATCGATGAAGATGAGGCTCAATTGTATCATTAAATTTGTTTTTATATGAAGTCATTGATAACATTGAATCCCATGAGTCATGTTATTATTGAAGTCAATAGTGAGAATTATATCTAAAAGGTGTTTTATTGCATTAAAGCATGTATGTATCGGATTACGCATTGTCGACATATGTTATGTCTTGATGGGGCATTTTTAAAAGTCAAATAAAAAGGTTGTATGCTTACTCATATTTCAAAAGATGGTGACCAAGTATTTTTAGTTTCTTCTTATATATAATGTTTCATTGTTGTTGTTAGAATAATAAATTGTGTAACTTATGGAATTAAAAGGAAAATACTCATCTAAAACAGCTTGGTTGGTGATGTAGGCTATTGATTCTTTCTTCAATCATAGATTTTTTTATGTTTTGAAAAAAATAGTACATAATTTAATTACACATATGACTAATTTTTTTACTATACTTGTAGAATAAGTCATGTTCCGAAGATAATAACAAGATACCCACTCCTCAAGTTTCAAAAATTAAGTTTTAGCCCCACAAGTTTTTTGCACCAATTTTTTGGAATTTCCTCACAAATCCCCAAGTTTTTGAACGCTCGAGGACGAGCTTAGTCTTAAGAGAGGGAGAGTGATGGAAATGGACCCTATTATAGGGTCATTTTTGTCATTTTTATTTTCTTTTGTATTTTTATTTTCTTTTGTATTTTTATTTTATTTGTTATGTCATTTTGTTTTGCTGTTTATTTGTAAGTTGGGACATAGGTGAGCACAAATGGGTATTAGGCTTATTTGTAAAGTGGGAGTACCACATTGGTTAGAGACCCATTTAGTTCTCCCCATCCCGACTTATAAATAGGCCCCTTGAATTCCTCAATTGGGACACTCCTCCATTTTGAAATATAAGAAATCATTTGATTCTCTCTCTAAAATTAGGGTTTGGTTTATTTTCTCGGCCATTGACGTGTAGTTTACGTCATATCTAGTTAACATTTATTCAAACAATTAACACACATTACCCAACTACACGAAGTACTTCAAGTGTGGTAGAACACTCTTCTTTCAGCTGGGCACTAAATCAGAAGACGTATGGAAATATAATCCCAACTCTACAAAAACATATAATGACTCTTATCAAATATAAGAAAACTTTGGATAATAACTTACTTACTGATTGTTGTCGAGTCCACAGCCTTTATTTTAGGCTTCCAAACCCTATAATATATTTTTGGGAAATCAATAGGTACGATATCATACTATGGTTTTGGCAAGACATGGGCAGTCATTATAGAATCCAAAATGGTTGATTATTCCCACTTTTAGATAGAAAAGGCAACTTGCACACAAATGACAAGGACCATCGTATAATATTGTTATGATATTCACTAATATAATTGAAAGATATATTGATAAAATAATTCTTATATTTCCATATTACGAGCAAAACCCTAAGTATTTTTTGTCCAAAAATAATGTTTGTTTTTGGATATTTTAACTATTTTTTGTTAATAACAACCTTTGACTCTTCCAGCATATAGAAATGGGTTCACCAATATCCTTTCCCGAACGATCACAAATGCATAAAATATTTACATACATATTAAGTTGCATCCAGATGGGAAAAAAGTGCATTACCTTTGTATCAATATCTCTATCCAGGAGATCATTAACAGTACATCCAGCAACTCGTAAGAGCAAAGCTCCACATCCAAACAACGTCAACATTTTAATTTTAGGAAGGTTCCCTGGCGATGCTGCCAAGGTAATTGACCTAGAGCGACAAATAAGTGAGAAATGATACATTGAAGTGTATATAGTACTATAATTTGTTACCTTCTCAACATTCTTCAACTTAATTATTATGGAGTCCGTTGTCAAGGTTTAAATATAAAATATGAACTCAAAATTCACAAAACTACTTTCAAAGAAAAAATATATAATACCTAGTGAGCAGTTATAGATCATCACAGTAAGCACACAATAGAAATTATTTTAGTTTTTTTTTTATAACTCAGGGTATCCAGACCACTAATCCCCAAAGGTGAGTTCAGGGTTTTATGTAATAGATTATTACAAATAGATCTTATTACTATTGCATGGGGACTGTTGATCGTTAATAACCGACTGTATCTAGCTTTTAGGCTACTTTGAGAACACTAGGGGTTTGTTTTGTTAGTACCCTATTAGAGGTTTTACTTCTTTTGTCTATAAAACTTGGACTTTGTTGTAAAGCAATGTATGATTTCATCCTCCCACATTATAGCTGTGTCATCTTGTATTAACGTCAAAGGCCATTCATAACTTTGTGAACTAGAAATCCAAATTTGGATGAGAATAGATACCAATTAGAGTTTGTTAGAGTGAAATTGACGTAAATAATGCCAAATGGGAGCAAGAAAAGATATTTTTCTCTCTATTCACAATATCTCAAAATTAAGGAATGCCACAAATGAGCCTACAAAGGGGTATTTAAAGGGGGAAGGTTGCTTGGCCACTAAGCTAAGTGCCTAATTACAATTGTGCCCCTAAGGCCAAATAACCTTCCTACCTCTAAATACAAAAAGAAAAGGAAAAATACAATAAATACTCAAAATAAAATAAATACTAAAAAGTACTAAAAATGATATAATGCCGACTACATCCCTGATTCACATCACTCTCCCCCCTGAAAGAGTTCATCCTCAAACTCAGAGGGGAAAGCCGTCAGTATCACCATCAAGGATCGTAACATGAGACGGCTGAGCTGGTGTCTCCAGTACCTCTGTTGGAACATGAGGCCCCCAATTTTTAATTTCTTTAAAAATATATTTCCTTTTGAGTAGATGCGAAAGCGAGTGATGGTTCAACTCAACAAATTTTAATTTCTTAACAAATTAAAATTAAATAAAGTGAAATTAAATTAATCCATTAAAACATTTTCACTTAAACCAATTTAACCCAAGTCCTAGAAATTTGCCTAATTCATATTTTTTAATATTACCAAATTAGGCCAAACCAATTTTAAGAAATGACTTGAATTAAATTAACTTTTTACCCAAATAATTAATTAGCACCAAATTAAATATGAGTAGTGATTAAAATCAATTTTATCTTTTTACCTAAGCATGCGTTCTAGGTGGTTGCGAAAGATAAAATTAAACAATAAATCACTACGCCGCGATGTTCGAGAAAAAACCCACTACGGGAAACAACCTCGGATGGTCGTAGCCTCAAATCCACTAAGTACGATTTTACAAATACAAGTTAAAAAGGCTTAAAACACTCGACTTGATTCCGTCCAAGCCCCGACGCTTCTTCTTGTAAACACCTTTGCCTAGCGGATAACGACGGAGCTCCACTGCGGTCTCAGAATCCACCGATCGGACTTCTTCTGGTCATCGTCAACCACACACGGTGCCTTTCACCATGTGAGAATGCTGCATCAAAACTTCTTCTTCTTTGAGAAATCTAGAAGCAAACCCAAACAATCTCTTCAATGCGGTAGAGAAAACCCGGTGCCAAACAAACTCTCCTAGCAAATGATATATATATATATATATATATATATGTGTGTGTGTGTGTGTGTGTGTGTGTGTGTGTGTGTGGTAACTTGGATTAAAACAAACTATTGGGTGTAAACTTGGTTTTGTTCTTTGAATAAAACAGTTTAATTAACAAACACCAAGGGGAACTTTTTATGAAAGAATTAAGCTCTCAAAAACTCACTTAGAGATGGAAAAAGTTATTGGAAAAAATCTAGTCCCGAGGTCATTAAATTCTGTGAAATATTAGTGGGACAAAGTAGTGGGAAAATGCCAAAAAACTGCCAATAATTGTTCCCGCCGAAATCTCGTTCGAACGACATTTCGTTTGAACGAACTATCTAACGAAGTTCCAGTGGAAAGTCGTTGGCAAACTCGTTCGAACGACATTTTCGTTCGAACGAAAAACTCGTTCGAACGACAATTTCGAACAAAGAGACAGAAATCTTAAATTTCGAATTTTAGCCCAGAAACTTTATTTTTAAAGTTTTAAAGATACTTTCTGAAAATAAACAAATGTTTAAAAACTTTTTACACCCAATATAAATTGTTCCAAGCTCCTATATATATATATATATATATATATATATATATATATTAAAATACATTCATACCTTAGGAGCAATGGAACCATGTTGATGACGTAGAAACGAGGCACTTTTAAACACGACATTTGATAAAGCTTTACACACTTGGCCGCTACGTCTTCAACTAAATCGTCATAGGCTTGAATAGATACAATTTCACACTATCCTATGACATAAACGTTTTAGTAGGGAATTGAGCCAAAATTACATTAAGACTCAATCGGAGAATTGTGTCCTTACAAATCTCACCCTTTGGCTATTCCGGGACAAAAACAAAACAAAAATCCTAAAGGGCCGTCAATCTCACTAGACGCAAAAACATCCCACCCAAAATAAAGAGTACAATGCTTGACTCGAATACCACTTTAGAATTAAACGCTTTGCCACTTAAAAGTTGCCTCTTTTGAAGAATTCTTGTACACTTAAGCAAACTATCAAACGCATAGGGAATATCAAAGTATTTAATGCAATTAAAATAAATACTCCCCCTAAATTAATTCTCCCCTTTATCAAAACAAATCTACCTAAGAAGGTCGCGACTGCCCCTAAGTTAAATCTTCCAAACTAAGATACGATTATAATAGGATAAGATGCCATTTCTCTCCCTATCATTATCACCCTTTTTGTTCAGGAATAGACAAAGGATATAACTAATTTAAACACGATGATGCTTAGAGTGATATGACACTAAAGCATATGAGCAACAAAAGCATAACTAATTCAAGATAGATACCAATAATGAAGTAGAACCATAGATGGACTAGAAAAAAAGGCAAAGACAAACAAAATATCATATATATATAGATATATATATACACACAAATGACCCAAAATACAATAAGTTTAGCACACTCGTATGGCAAAAATGTGTCATATGGAAACAGAAGGGTAGGGGTGTGAACTAGTAACAAGTAAATTTAGACCCAAACACTTAAACATGTTCACGGAGTTCTCAATTGATTACAAACTTTATCACATTTGAATATAACCTCATGTGACAATAAGGATTAAACTCAATGAACAAACATACAAGCCTAGAGTTTTGATGATTCTACAAACCAATAGAGTCATGACAATAAAGACAACTAGGATAAACGTACGTTGTGCAAACCGTTGATATACCATCGAATCTCCCTCAAGAAGCATATATATTCTTTTTATTTTGAATAAATATATCAAGTAAACATAGGCATTGGCAATGATTTTTCTTCTTAATGCCATATTCTATTTTTAGGCCTTTGGACCACGTATTTCTTTTAGGTCCATTCAAAACGGTGGCTTACTATTCGCAAAGGATTATTATTCCTTTCGGAGCCCTTCCCTGTGCACATTTAGATATATAATTTTTATATCTCACACAAAACTCACGTGCAACGGATTTTGACATGCACTAGTCCTCCTCGGTCATAAATATGTAGATGACAAGATTGGCAAAGATCAAATATAACATGTGACATTTTAAATTTCAAATGAGCTCGTGCATGTGTGAATAGATGCATATAAAAATAGAATCCATTTAAACAATACAAAATCCAACTACTCCATATAAACATGGTAAAGAACATTTTAAGGATTGACAATCTAAACCAAAAGTTCTAGCCACATGGGAGCGTTAAAGAAGGGATTCAAACACAAGTATATGCCACTTAAAGTGTGTCAAACAAAACTACACACAAAAAAAATCTTTTTGAGTTTTTGACATTTTTTAACCACAAATAAAGATATTTACTCAAAAGGACAAACAAAAATCATTTGTATTTTTCATTAAGCTTGAATTACTAAAAAGTAAAACACAAATGATAAACAAAAATCTTTTTATATTTTTCAATTAATCCAAACAAATGAAATATAATACAAAAAGATAAACAAGTCATAATTTCTAGCATGAGATATGAAATAAGGCAATGCCTAGAAATGGACTAAACATGCATACATCTAGCAATGATATATAATATGAAGCACAAAAACCTAGAGTATGCATACAACATTCACACATTCAACCTTTAAATTTAGCAAGGGAGGTTTCATGTGAAAGTAAATGAGAATCAACAAATCTTGTATCTAGCGCATTTAAAAATGATTTCCTAACCCATATAGATTTATATTTAAAATGATGGGGATTGGGAAATAAAGTAATGCTAGACATAGACTTCCTAGGACTTCTTTTAAGATCAAAACAAAATTACCTAAGGTTACCTTTCCTACCACAATGCAAGCATGTGTAAACACGAGGAATGTTACCTAGGGTGTGATCTTTTCTAAAGTCTTTGGATAAAATTGATCCTCTAAAACAAACAATGGTTTTAGCTTTAGCAATGGAAGAATTTGAACAAGATGTTCTAGAACCATTATAACTACTACTCGAGTCTTGTAAATCATTTTTCATTTTTAAAATATCAGACTCAAGTAATAAATTAGAGTCCTCAAATTTACGGGACTCCTTCTTTAAATTTTCAATTACACCTAGAAGGTTATTACGCTCCCCCTCAATGTGAGCAAACATGTCCCTAAGAGTCTTTTCACGACTATCACTCTCTTTCTTGGACTTTTCTAAAATTTCAAAGTTGTAATATAAGTCCATGAGCTTTTCACGAAAAATATCTTTTTGAGAAAGCGAGGTTTGTAAAAATTCAATTCTAGATTTAAAACATGAATTTTCATCTTCAAGAAACTTAATTCTTTTTACAAATCTCACATTTAATTCTCTTAAATTTTCATTACATTTATTAAGCCCATTTAATTCCTCTCGAAAATCAAAAATTTCATTATCATTAAAATTGGACAAATTTTCATTAAGACGTCCCATCGAGAGATACAAAACAAAAATTGAGAGTGAGATAAAGATGAACCACCTAAAAATATAAGTAAACACAAAAAATTATAAAAGTCGAAAAACGGATCTTTAACGCGATAAATTAGCGCTCCGGCTCTGATACCACTTGTTGGAATACGAGGCCCCCAATTTTTAATTTCTTTAAAAATATATTTCTTTTTTGAGTAGATGCAAAAGCGAGTGATGGTTTAACTCAACAAATTTTAATTTCTTAACAAATTAAAATTAAACAAAGTAAAATTAAATTAATCCATTAAAACATTTTCACTTAAACCAATTTAACCCAAGTCCTAGAAATTTGCCCAATTCACATTTTTCAATATTATCAAATTAGACCAAACCAATTTTAACAAATGACTTCAATTAAATTAATTTTTTAGACAAATAATTAATTAGCACCAAATTAAATATGAGTAGTGATTAAAACTAATTTTATCTTTTTACCTAAGCGTGCGTTCTAGGTGATTGCGAAAGATAAAATTAAACAATAAACCACTATGCCACGATGTACAAGGAAAAACCCACAACGGGAAACAACCTCGGACGGCCCTAGCCTCAAAACCACTAAGTACAGTTTTACAAATACAAGACAAAACGACTTGCAACACTCGACTTGATTCCGTCCAAGCTCCGATGCTTCTTCTTGTAAACACCTCTGCCTAGAGGATAACCATGGAGCTCCACCGCGATCTCTGAATCCATCGATCAGACTTCTTCTGGTCACCGTCAACCACACACGGTGCCTTTCACCATGTGATAACGCCGCAGCAAAACTTCTTCTTCTTTGAGGGATGTAGAAGCAAACCCAAGCAATCTCTTCAATGCGGTAGAGAAAACCCGGTGCCAAATAAACTCTCCAAGCAAATGATATATATGTGATAACCTGGATTAAAACAAACTATTGGGTGTAAACTTGGTTTTGTTCTTTGAATAAAACAATTTACTTAACAAACACCAAGGGGAACTTTTTATGAAAGAATTAAGCTCTCAAAAACTCACTTAGAGATGGAAAAAGTTCTTGGAAAAAATCTAGTCCCGAGGTCATTAAATTCTGTGAAAGAGTAGTGGGACAAAGTAGTGGGAAAATGCCAAAAAATTGCCAATAACTGTTCCCGCCGAAATCTCATTCAAATGACATTTTGTTCGAACGAACTATCTAACGAAGTTCCAGTGGCAAGTCGTTGGCAAACTCGTTCGAACGAAGAGACAGAAAGCTTAAATTTCGAATCTTAGCCCTGAAACTTTATTTTTAAAGTTTTAAAGATACTTTCTAAAAATAAACAAAAGATTAAAAACTTTGTACACCCAATATAAATTGTTCCAAGCTCCTATATATATATATATTAAAATGCATTCATACCTTAGGAGCAATGGAACCATGTTGATGACGTACAAACGAGGCACTTTTAAACACGACATTTGATAAAGCGTTACACACTTGGCCGCTACGTCTTCAACTAAACCATCATAGGCTTGAATAGATACAATTTAACACTATCCTATGATATAAACGTTTTTGTCCGGAATTGAGCCAAAACTACATTAAGACTCAATCGGAGAATTGTGTCCTTACAACCTCCTCAATGTAGTCAGGATCCCTACAATCTAAGAGAGCTTGACGACGAGGGAGAGAATAATCGGAGGCACATCACCCTAAAATTGTAGCATTTGAAGGTGATCGGATGAGCTGGATCAGGAGGAGGGACTGTGGAAGGAGGAGGAACAGTGGTGAGTGGAGGCCAATTAGATGCAGAAGACACTGGTGCTGGAGGAGTAGGTGTGGAGAGGCTACGCGGTGGAGGGGAAATCGAATCAACCTTGGTGGCATACTCCACCGCCTTGGCAAAGGAAGTGACCTCACACAAAGCAAGATCGCGCTGGATGTAGCCTTGAAGGCCATGAATGTAACAGCTAATGCGCTGCTCCTCACTCTCGGCACGGTGGGCACGAGTACATAAAAGCTGAAAGAGCTCGGTGTAGTTCAAAACGGTGGAGTCCTGGCAAAGGGACTGAACTCGAAGAAATAAGTCGCGATCATACGTGGCGGGAACGAAAGCAGATATCAGTCTGGATGGGGGAAAGATCCTCATCAGTACGGCACTGCTCCAAGTCATTCCACTACACGCTAGCGTAGACCTAAAACTTAGTTGCTGCTAGAAGAACACATCTACGACCCTTCATCCGTTTATACTCAAAAATCCGCCCCATGGAGGCAAGCCAATCAACAACGGCATCAGGCTATAGGTGGCCATCGAACATGGAAACATCCACTCTGATATCACCCTGTATACTCCGTGAAAGTAACTTTAGGGACAACTGTGTGATGACATCACCACCCTGAAGAGCTAGGGTATCCTCATCAATATCATCATCGCCTGGTGGGGGATCGGTAAGTAAGGCGCGCCGTGGGAGCCCCCGACGTGGTGGATGAAGAGGGTTAGGAGGTGGGTGAACTGAGGCGGTAGGAGGGGTAGTGTGAGGTGGTAGAGTCTCGCGAGGTGGGGAAGGAGGTGGGGGAGGGGGGACCAAGGGCTGGCGGTAGGGGCACTGATTCATTTGTGCCCTTTCTGGTGGCAAACAAAGCAATGGATCTCGGAGATGGGAACATAGGGGGGCAACTTGGGGTTGAGAAAATCAAAGGGGGAAACATCCGTGCGCCAATCGGTAGGAGGGGGTCGCTCAAACTCAGGAGAGGAGTGGGGACGGGATGAAGGAGGTTCGGCATGGGGAGGGAAAGTAATCCATTCCCGTACACGCTCATGGGAATCAGCGGGTGCGGAGTGAAAGGAATGGGTATCCCATGGGGGTGGATGATGAGGGGCATGGAGCGAATGTCCGGGTGGGGGAAAGGTGTGTAAAATAGGTGGGGGAGGATGCGTAGAAAAAGTGGAATGGGGTGGGTGAGGGTGTATGTTAGTGGGTGGGGCAGGGGGTAAGGGGGTATATGGGGATGTTCAAGGTGTTTTGCGGGTGGTGACGAGGATAAATGGAGATAGGGGGTAAAGAGTAGTCATCTTGGGCTGGGGTGGAATATGCGGGTGTATGTGGTGGCGGTGGAGGGTGAGGGGGAGGTATAAGGGGGGGTGGTGAATATTGGTGGGCAAAATTATTGGGAGTGAGGGAAGATGAAAATTCTAGGGTTTGGGGTGCAAGATTGGGGCTAAATGGCATATGGTTTGTTACATTGGGATGTATTTGAGGAGAATTTGAGTTACTTGTGAGCCGAATGTCACGGATCAATTCGGCAATTATGGGAGAACATGTTCCAATCATGGGTGGTACCGTTTGGACACATAAAGGGGTAGGATTTAACGAAAGAGCGTCAGCATGGCCCGGGGATATTGGACCACCATCGGTAGGTGCGTCAGACCCTCGGTAGGGGCGGACTAGGGCAAAATAAGTTGTCAGGGCCGCTGGTGACTGGATCTGGGCAGTTTGGCCCTGAATTTGGACCGTCCTGCTTCGTAAAGAGTACCCAATGGACGAAACTTGATTGTCAGTCTGTTGGGGTTGGTTTCGGGATGAATCGGGCTGGGTTTGAGGCCGGTTTTGGCCAGGGTGTTGTTCTGGTAGTTGGTTAGGCAACTCCTGTGGTTCGATCTAGTTTTGGATCGTGTTAGGGTCGTTTCGGGTTGAACGAAGGTGGGGTTGGGTTCCAAAAGCAGAGGCGATGGGTTTAGGAGCGGGTTGGGGCAGTGTTAGATCTGGGGCAACAACGGGATTGATCGAGGGTATGGGAGGGGTTTTCGGGTCTGCCTGGGTATTGTTTTTGAGTTTTTTTGTTTTTTCGACAGGTGGTGGTGGTGGTGCAGCGGTTATTTGGGTGGTGGTGTCTGTTGGGATGAGTATGGGATTAGGGTTTGATGAGCTAGGGCTTTTTTGGGGTATAAGTGTAGAATGGGTTAATCCTGGAAAACTAGGGTTAGGGTTTTGAGATATCACCGGTGCGATGTGAGGGCGGTCCGCGGCGGTTGCCGTTGAATAACTACAAGTGTCCATCGCATCAACTCGAGTCGTCAATAGGTTGAGGGCCTCCAAAATTTGGTTGAAAGGGTTTGCGTCAGAGGAGTTTATCCTTTCTTGAACCCACTGTGGCGTTGTCTACGCGTTTTTGTTTTACAACAACAACAACAACATCTCGGTGGAGCGATGAGCATCTGATACCAATCGACGTAAATAACGCCAAATGGGAGCAATAAAATATATTTCTCTCTCTATTAACAATCTCTCAAAATTAAGGAATGCCTCAAATGAGCCTACAAAGGGGTATTTAAAGGGGGGAGGTTGCTTGGCCACTAAGCTAAGTGCCTAATTACGATTTTGCCCCTAAGGCCAAATAACCTTCCTACCTCTAAATACAAAAAGAAAAGGAAAAATACAATGAATCCTCATAATAAAAGAAATACTAAAAAGTACTAAAAAGTGATAAAATGCCAACTACGTCCCTGTTTCACATCAGAAATTTGGATATCTTATGAGCACAAGCAAAACTAAAGTTCATGTGGAGATTCAAAAAGTAGCCATGAAACTTGGACATGGAAAATATGTTGAAAGTGTTAAATTTAGTTTTTCAAAATCTTCTTTATCAGTTGTTGTAGATTGGAATGTGAGTTATATGTTTGATGAAAGTACTACGAGTGATTGCGTAGGCATTCTTGGTCAGCCCACATATATTGACAATACTTCCCAAGTGTTCGATACATGCGTAGAGATATCAATCCCTATTCTCAAAAATGAAAAGAAAAAAGTGATAAGAGACTGAATTTTAATATCATTGATAATCGTTACTTGGTAGGACATCCTACAAAGAACTTTTTTTGTACAATTCAAAATATAAGTTTCGATTTATATGAATAGGTTTAATCGAGAGTGAAGCACTTCACCGATATGTAAAATTGCAATGATGGGTTTGCTGGACATGTGAGGATCTTGATGCATATTTCGTCTGTCTATGATGAGAAAGTCTTGAGTCGAGGTTTGTAGTTTTATCAGCCAATTAGGTTATTGTAAGCAATTCTAATTCAGTTAAAAGATGAAAGAAATGACGGAGAGGACCACTGAGGGATTTAATAGTTTGGAAAGTGAAACTCGAGGAAGAGTTTCATCCTAGGAAACATTGACACAAATAATTTTGCCTACATCAGCTTCAATAAGAAATAAATTTCTTCTAGAAAATATTTATTTCTGGTGGGAAGATCAGTGTCCTTAAATCCATAAACATGATACATGGTTCAAAAACTCATGCTTAGGAAACAATGGTGTATGCAAGTCGACTTTCTCCAATTGTACACAAATTATATAGTGCTAGAGGCTATACACATAGATGTCAAATCGTGAATCGTATCGTTAATCGTTTACCCCCCGAATTGCGAATCGTGAATCGAAGTTCGAATAGGAAACAAATGATAAAAACGTAGAAAAACATACATAAATGGGATTTAACACTATAGAATTGGTAATTAAGCGTAATATGATAAAAAACTAATCGTAGCACATGTTCTCATTCATTTTAAGCTTAAAATGTAAAAAACAAAAATATATCATCAAACTGACTACATATTAATTTAAAACGTCCTACATATTAATTTAAAAGAATAAAATAAATACTAATGTTAATTTAAAACAATAAAACTGTAAAACAAATACTTCCAAAAATTTTAAACAGCCTACCTACTAAGATTAACAATATTAATTTAAAACAGCCTACAAAATTAATTTAAAACAGTAAACCATATTAATTTAAAATAATAAAACAAATACTAAGATTAACTATAAAACAATATTAAGTTAAAAAAGCCTTCATATTAATTTAAAGCAACAAAAAAATATACCTTTAAAGATTTTATAACAAACACAAAAGTTATATAACAAAAAAAAAAGGAAAAAAGATAGAAGACGCTCAGCTAAGAGAATAGACAAGGAAAGTCAGCAGATAATAACTAAGCCAAGGGAGCATGTTTTTCTCTAAATATCAGTATCTTAATGGTATCCTTTGTTGTTTGCTTGTTTTTTTATTTATTTTATTAAAACACACGTACGGTTATAAGGTAAAAAAAATCGCAAAAAAAAAAGTGAATTGGACCCGAATCGGAAGATTCGCATCGTGAATCGCCAATTCGGTCCAATTCTTTAGACATTTTGTGATTCTCAAATCGATTCGAATCGTTTTATGTGTGAATCGAATCGAATCATACGATTCGAATCGCGAATCGCACGATTTTGACAACTATGGCTATACATATAGAAGGTCTATGGAGTTGAGAGGTATCCCAGGAGAAATGGAAAAAAATCAAATCCTAATGGTCATTCTATTGTGGGCTACTAAGTCTCCGCCTCATAGATTCTATAATTACTTAGGAAGGTTTGTACATGTCAATTTAAATATCAGCAAAGGGGAAATACCATCTTACAAGAGAAGTTTTTGCTAAGATAGGGGCAATTCCCAGTTTGATTGAATATCCTTTTGAGTGTTTGTCTCAAATAAAGTTTCTAGTATCGCACATATGAGTTTGGGCTCTCTCTAAGTAACAGGGGCGGATCGAGAAAGGACCAAGTGGGTGTGGTGGTCACATCACATCTATGGTATTTTCATTCAGTAAATACAAAGTATTGGTATATGGTTGTAATCTTTGTTGATTTTTCTCTATTACTCCCCCTTAGTATCTCCATTAGTATTATACTCTTTAGTATAGGTGTAAGAGGAATTTTGATTCAATAATATTAGCCCATACCCACTTTAGTAATTGTTCCATTTTCTAGTGTATTCCTAGGTAGACCTAATATAAATATGATGTAATGCCTCCTATTTATGCGTTGAATATATTTAAGAGGTTTAGCTTGATTTTGAATGTGATTCTTTGATCATTGTGGCATTCATGTCAATTGGTATAAGAGTCTGGTTCGGTCCACCCGTTGGTGGTGCTATTGTGTAAACAAATTATGACAACTAACGACCACCCTGACAAAGAACAACCAATCCAGGCGAGAAAAATGAATGACGATGTTGAAAGAGTTTGTTGGCGCTCTCATCGTGAGATTCGATGCCTCATCATTGCCATTGATTCTCAATAACAAAATCTAACTGCAACCATGGCTGCCCCTTTGATGTCATCTACTGTTGTTCGCCACCCCTCTTCTGCAGCTCTCCGACCTGTTTTTGACCCAAACTGTGGCTTCCGCGGGATCAAATCCTTAGTCCAACCACTGTGCCACATCCACTGCATTGACCTCAACCTATTGACAACTGAGACCAAGAAGCCTTTTTCGGACTCGTGCTAAACCAGCTACAACCCATTGGCCTTCGGACCCACCACTTTAAGTGAGAAATTCATGACTGTTTAGAATGACCCTACCTCTGTGGAGGCCTTTGATATTTAGGAATTTTATGTCACTAAGTTTGGGGAGCATGTGGCGTGGTTTGACATCGATGCCCGGATTGAGTGACATTCAACATACGAGCACGTCAGGAAACACGAGCGTAAGTGGCGATTCAATTTGTCGTCATTCGACCATTTGAACCTGAAGGTAACCTCCTTTGTTCCCCTTGAATACCGTACTTTCTTTCTTCTGCTAAGGGTAATTTGATGAATGATTATCCAACGAAACCCATTGAGAAGGAATGCCCTAGTTCAGGGTAGGAACCAATGTTTAAAAAAGCGTGAGGCGAGGTGTCTTAGTCTATGTGAGACGAGGCATAAGCCACGAGGCGTACTAAGACGTAAGCCTCACGGAAAAAAAGAAAAAGAGAGAGAGAGAGAGATCGATAAAAAGTCAAATAAATTCACACAAAATAATCCAAAACATTAAATCATGCAAAAAGGTCCATAATCATTCAATCCATCAACCAATCAAACTTAAAATTCATATCTACTACATCATTAACAGGTAAGTCTGAGATTAACATATTGTTCATCACAAAAAACATAAAAAACAAAGCATCCTCAAGTTTCTTGCTAAAACAATAATGGATCATCCGTATCCAAAGGCTTGAAAAGTGGATTTAATCCATCCTCATCTCCGCTATCACCACCATAGCCAATAGGATCATCCATGCAATCATCATCATATCTAATGGGTCATCTTATCATCACCATCACCCGAGCCAACATCAACAAATTCGTCTTCTTCATCCACCATGACCCCCTTTTAATTTATCTATAAGATAAAATATAAAAATGAGTATTTAACCCTTTAAGATAATTATTATATGTAAAAAAAGACAATAAAAATATATAATACCAACCCTTTTCTTGAAGTGTTCAATGGTGAATTATTCCTCTTTCTTTCCCATCCCCCTCTAGCACGTTCACGGCGAATAATCTCTCCTACCCCCGTCACATCATCCATCGCTCCTGAGGCATCCGTCACCATCAAGGCATCTGTCGAATGGGAATCATCATCTTTCTCCACAGCCCACTCATCATTGGACGGTAGATGATCAATAATCAAAGGGTCCCCATCCTCCTTAAGCGCCTTCTTTTTCAAAAATTTCATTTGCAACTTCTTGTTATACATTATATCCATATAACAAAGGAGCATGGTTTTGACCAAAATATCTCCATTTTTTTATGCATGACATTTTCTCATTTCATGCCCATTCATGAAATGTCATGCTAAAAGCAAATGTGTTTTTTTTTCAATATTTATTTTAATTTTAATTCTAATTTTTTAATAATTATTTTAAATATTTTTTATTAACTTTTTAAATATTTATTTTCAATGAAACCTATCCCCGGCATCTTCTCTGAATCAGTCATCCTCAAAACACCCACAAGAGGTTTTGCTTCTACTCGCATAAGATATACTACACAAAAAATTCACATCCTGCAAAATGATTTTTTTATTTTTTTCCCTTCACTATTCTTTGCCCAACTTGATCTAGACCAATCAGGAGAACTGAACATGCGCTCCAACGGCTCCTTAAAGCTATACATACTTTGAAAGGTCAAATAAGTGGTACCAAATCTCGTTGCAATCGGGCGAATAAGATCCTTCTTGATATGATCTCTCATCAGTTGCAAAACCCATTCATGGTTGTATATGAAATTACTTACCTACAATTAGATATTACATTGTTAATATGTGAAACCAATTAAAAATTAAAAATCAATAAACCACTAAAAGATGAAATGAATCAATATTTTCTTATTTTATCAAGGCATTTTTGTGTTGCGGTAATTCCACAACTTTCTCCAACATTAAGTCAATGCAATGGGCAGCGCATGGTGACCACCACAAACATTTCCTCTTCTCCATCAACAACTTTTTTGTCGCCTCAAAATTCGAGGCATTGTTGGTTACAACTGAAATGACCAACTCCTCCCCCTACCCCGCAACAACATTATCAAGAGGCTTAAACAACATATTTGCATCCTTTATAGCATTGGACGCATCAGCTCATTGCAAAAAAAATGTATCATGTGGATTATTAACGAAAAAATTTATCAAATGGCGACTTCGAATATCCTTTAAACCATCAGATTATATGGACACCTCTGTTTGCATCCATGTTTTATTCACGTCATCAACTATTCTTTTGGCAAGCCTTTCTTCTTCATCTAATATCCACGGGCAAAGCTCATATGCAGTACGAGGTTTCGACCCGCGGCCACACTTTCTACTTTTCCACACCATACTAATAGAGGTTGGACTATTTGCCACATGAAATGGAAGACCATTTTCAAAGAAAAATCTACCATTATCAAGGCATGTTTCATCTCTAGCCTCCTTTTCAGTTTTAAGCTTAGGTTGGTCATCGTAGCCCTCATCATCAAGATCAACTAAAAACCTATCCATGGGTCACCTAATCTCCCTAGTCGTACTACCCATGCTATAACCATTTTTAGATGGATTGCTTTGTCTTGTGAAATATGCACCACTTCCAAAATGTTTCTCGGTTTCTCTCCAGGCCAATTTTTTCTCAAAAATTTTATTTTTCAAGAACTCGACCATTTCTCGCATTCGGAGGAACTACATCACACTCTCGAACATTTTTTTTGCTCCCGTAAGATAATATTTCATTCTTTTCACACCCCCTTTTTTAACCTTATTGCAAAAATTACATTGGATATAGACATCCTTTCCCATTATCAACCTCCGTACCATAATTCATGGCGAGATTCGTTATATATATAATTCAATTACAAAGAAATAAATATAAAACAAAGTCATTACAAAAAACTGTGGATAAAAATAGTTTTTATGGAAAAAAAAGAAAAAAAGAAAATTTATTGATAAAAAAACGTGGATAAAACATAAGTTTTACAAAAAAGGAAAATTAAAAAAACTACTGAAAAAGAGGAGAAACATGGCCAAAAAAAGGTTTTTACCAAAAAATAAAAAAATAGAATATAAATTAAACAACCAAAAAAATGGCCAGAACAGGAGACACAAATAAAAAAAGGCTGGAACAGGTTGTAAAACATAGTTTTTAAATAAAGGCCGGAAAAGATTTTTACAATAAAAAATGGCCGGAACATTAAAAAAAGGCCGAAAAAAAATCTTGCCCGAAGCTAGGGCCGGAACAGCTGAAAATAGGCCGGAATAGGAGACAATGAGTCCGGAAGACAATCGGAGCAGAAAAGAAAACTATGCAGCATGTGAAAACAAAAGCTAGGGCTTATATTTTCAGTAAGGCCGTAAGGTTTTTAAAAGTAAGGTTGTAAGGTTTTAAAAATGAGTCCGGAAGACAAAAGGTTTTTGCTTGTAACTTAACCCATTTTTTAACCAAGCAAAAAGCGCACACCTCACCGCCTTGAGGCGCACATCCTCACCCACCTAAGGCACAAGCCTCGTCTTCCAACCCTGAGGTGTCAAGCCTCGAGGCATTTTCTGCCCGCCTCACCTCGAGGCGTACGCCTTAGACGCCTTTTTAAACATTGGCAGGAACCCGAGTGTTGGTGTTTGGAGGCCTAACAAACCCTGTGCTTAGGAGGCTATCATTATTTCTTTAAATTCATAATGGGGGGACCTCAGGAAAATGACATTGGTTTCTAAGACTGCTATAGAAGAGCCACCTTAGTGATATAAAAGTGCACTTGCCTACCTTCTTTATGGGCACATTGATGAAGCCAGACAGCATTGTGGATTGTTTAGACAGCACTGAAAATATGTTTGAATATAAGAGCATCTGGAGAGTGAAAAGTGTGAGCTTAGTGGACATGGAATCGTAAGGGTTTGTCAAAGTATAGTTCTCATGATATAAGAGGAAATAAAATGAAATATGAAGAATAAGATGGGTGTTTTCATACCCAGTTCTATGAGAAAGGCCTCTTCTTGAGATTTCAGGCTTCTCATAGAGTTTGACTTCTGTGAGAGATTACTTAGAGCAGTTCGATTAAGGCCGCCAACAGGACTCCAACCACATTCAAGTTCTTTAAGTGAAGTCAGTTTGAGCACATGGTTGCAAAGTACACAAAAAAGAAGTCGGTAATGGCTACCCAATAATAAATTGAACAATAACGATGAACAAGGATTAGTCAAACACATATACCCAAAAGCCAATAATAAATTGAACATATCCCCAATATCGAGATTTATGTAGCGACGTGTGTACTACAATAGAAGTATGATATATCTCTAGACTGATAGACTTGAGACGTGGGTTTAAAGAATGTTTGTGGTGTTCAGGTTAGTTAAGGAATGTGCCTACGATAAGAGATAACCAGGAAATCATTTGATTCTCAATGTAAGATATTTATCTAAGAACTAGAAGGAAAATAATAATGAAATAAGAGACGAACTTTATTCACATTGGGCCACATATGGGGAAGGAATTATAACCCCATGTTTATTTTAGGTTACTTGGGTTAAAGTCCACTTAATACGAGGGGAAAATGTATTTTTATTATGGCTGCCTTAAGTTAAATTCTTATTATTTGTAAATTTATTATTTACGATGTTGTCATATCTATTTTTCACAGGTCTTAGGCCATTGTGTTTCAAGATACTTGTATTGATTATTTGAGGAGCATCCCTAGTGACGTTTTATTCATCATTCCTAGGATGTACGAGTCTATCCCTGTAGCCCATCTACTTCTGTATTTATTTTGTTTTGGTTAGAAATTGTACATGTAGTACTTGTATTCAGAGTTGGATTTACATTTGAGATATGTTTTATATTCCAGAGATGGTTTCATTTTGTATCGGTAGTTATATGGTATCAAAGTTAGTTCTATTTTAATCAAATTTTTATGACCTCTTTATATCACTTGTTCAGCTTTAGTAAACTGATATTTACTCGATACTTTAATGGGAAGAGCGCCATAAGCAATAAGATTATCTAAAACATGCAATGCAATCTTTTCAGAACCACTAACTACACTTTTGAGTACAAAAAAGGCAAAGAGGAACAGTTAAACTAACATTTTTTCGGGTGAACTTCACTAGTATGAATACACCATTATGTTCAAGTATATCACTAACTTGTAGCAGCCTCCATAATATTACCTAATAATGATGTCGATTTCATGACGTCAATTTATGTGAAAATATAATGTGCACAACATTTACATAATTAGTAGTTGACATAATTGACCCTCCTCCATTTGTTTCATTAAGATCCTTAGAATAACAAGAATAATCTCCTAAAATTTGATACAAATGACTAATTAAAACCAAAATTCGGTACTTAACATATAAATACAATTCATACTTGCTTTAAGAACATGCTGAATTTCAAATAATTCAAAACATAACTCTAAATGACCAAAATGTATTGCGGATTAATTTGCACCGGAATCCTTTTAGTCAAAGGTATAAACCCAAGAAAGTTCTTTGTTATTTTTTCATATCAATATAAAGTGATTTTTATTTGATATTTCTTATCTAAGTTAAGTGTGTGATAATACCTAGATGGGGGATCCTTAGGAGATCAGGCTATTGTTATATAATATTGGTTATAGTTCCCCTACATGTTTCTAGTGCAGGTTAGATTTGAGACTATGCCTAGATTTGGGGGCGTGATGAGTTAGGAATAATGTTTTATAGTATCGATTAGTCTTATGTGGGTTTCACCCTTTTAGTAATATTGATACTATGTATGATCCGATAGTGTTGGGTCTATTTGTTATGTTACTTTAACTCGTTAAAAAAAAATAGAGAGTTATATTTATTTTCTTCCAGGTCTTATGTGCAATGCGTACTGTGATTTGAGTTATCATGGTATTATGTAATAAAGTGGATATTCTTACGGTTCACGTACGACGTTGACTACATTGGTACCCCGGTGATAGGGATAATCTTTACTTTTGTTATTTTACCCCGGACCCCACGTGTTGATGTGCCCTTGTTATCCATTTGTGATAAAACAGGGGATTCTTTCATATATCTTGGATATGGGGCCATATGATTTGTGTGAATACATAATTATTATCCCTTATAAATGTTTTGAGGGTATATGGGTGGGAAAACCTATAACTCTATCTAGTACGATACGAGAGATCCACGAAGGCATTAATGTTAGGCCTTCATTATGTGCGGACGTGAGTGGAGCCCATTTACTTGTAAGTGTCAGGGATTGTGCTTATATACGTATATTATACATAAATATTATCTTTATCCTACTTTATGTGACTTTATATTATGGTACTATGGATAAATGTACCAATTTATGTGTTATACGAGAGGAGTATATGATTTTTAATAAAGGTTTATACGCGCATATATAGGATTCGAGATTTATGTAGCGATGTGTGTGCTACACTCGAAGTATGATATACCTCTAGACTTATAGACTTGATACGTGGGTTTAAAGAATGTTTGTGGTGTTTATGTTAGTTGAAGAATGTGCCTACGATAAGAGATAACCAGAAAATCATCTGATTCTCAATGTAAGATATTTATCTAAGAACTAGAAGGAAAATAATAATGAACTAAGAGATGAACTTTATTCACATTGGGCCACATATGGGGAAGGAATTATAACCCCATGTTTATTTTAGGTTGTTTGGGTTAAAATCCACTTAATACGAGGGGAAAATGTATTTTTATCATGGCCTCCTTAAGCTAACTTCTTATTCTTTATAAATTTATTATTTACGATGTTGTCATATCTATTTTTCACGTCTTAGGCCATTGTGTTGCAAGATACTTGTATTGATTATTTGAGGAGCATCCCTAGTGACGTTCTATTCATCATTCCTAGGATGTAGGAGAGTATCACTGTATCCCATCTACTTCTGTATTTATTTTGTTTCGGTTAGAAATTGTACATGTAGTACTTGTATTCAAAGTTGGATTTACATTTGAGATATATTTTATATTCTAGAGACGGTTTCATTTTGTATCGGTAGTTATATGGTATCAGAGTTAGTTCTATTTTAATCAAATTTTTATGACCTCTTTATATCACTTGTTCGGCTTTAGTTATTTCGTTTATGCTGAGAATGTTACCGAATATTTTTTATTACTGTGATTTTCGTATTAGACTGTAATACCTCGTATTTTCGAAGATTTAGATAATTATGTGATTTATTATTATTGTGGGATTAATTAAATTAAAATGTAAGAAGTAATTATTAATCCGGATTAAATTTGATTATTTACTAGCGTGACGAGAAGTTACTAATTATTAATATTACTGTGAGAGTAAGTAATATGGAATGATGATTTTATATAACTTGTCGTGAGAGAGAAATACGACAATTTGGTATATTAAGTC
Source organism: Sambucus nigra (assembly GCA_949130495.1). NCBI lineage: Eukaryota > Viridiplantae > Streptophyta > Magnoliopsida > Dipsacales > Adoxaceae > Sambucus > Sambucus nigra. The sequence continues at coordinate 580,891,425 of OX422211.1, read as the reverse complement.
GGAGACACGCGTGTGAGTCGTGTCAGGAATAATTAAGTGGAATGAAAAGGTAAATTATTTTAAGTAACTCATTTGATCATTTCAAGTGCGCCGTTGAGTCCGTAGGGGTCGAGATAGTCCGAAAACTCTACCCAGGTATTTTATTTGAACTCCGGGACATTCTTAGGCCAAGCCGGCACCCGGTAGGGGTAGACTTGTAATTTGGATTTTGGGAGGAATTAAATGGACGAAAATTAGAGAAATATTATATCATCTAATTGGGGACAATTAGAGTTTGGTTACACCAAAATCAAGAGAGAGCCACAGTGGGTGAGGGAGAGCAAATTTCAAAGGAGGAGAAGCTACGTTCACCACCTTGCACAACCACCACCACCATCGTGTAGATCGGAACACGAGGAGCGCATCCATATCAACAAAACCAACGGAGCAGACCTTCGAAATTGAGGCAAGTGTTTATTGCTTGCTATCTTTAGCGATAATTATGTTCATGTTAGTCTAGGTTAATAAACCTTGTTATGAAAGTTAATTTGGGAGAAATTGGAGAACTATATCATAAACTAGGGCTGATTTGATAAGAATTTGAATCCCATAGGTAGATGATGATGCCTACGAAATTATGATGATTTCTATGAAAAAATCTAGGTTTAATTTAGAAGTTATGCATATTAATTTAAGAACTAGAGTTCTTGCCAATAAAATTGGGGATATCGAATTATATGAATGATTGGTGATGATTTAATGATTCTAGGTTGTTAGAATTCATTTACAAATGTTAGGATTCGATTTGGGAATTGATTGGAGTTTGGGATGATATTTTAGAGATTTTAGGGTTGAAAAATGGTGAAAAACGAGGTTGTCTAAGGTTGAAGATGAAACAGTCCAGGTCGCGAGATGTTGCTCGAAGTCGTTCGAGTGAGATTGGTTCTCGCGCGAAGTCATTCGAGCGACATGCGGAAGTCATTCGAGCGAGATCCATTCTGGTTCGAGCGAGATTTCTAATTTTTTGAGAATTTCCTATTTTGCCCCTATGTTGGTAAATGGTTAATTTGAGTGAGGAAAACTAGTGTTCGATGAACCCAAGATAGTGCAGGATTATTAAGAGTTGTTTAGGTATATTAATTTAAACATTTGGGACAGTGAGTTGCCTTAAAGATTGCGAGAGAGAGATAATCATAATTGTAAATGCGTCGAGAGTAGTAAGTGATAAATACTTACGATATTAGTTCTGAAGATATGGAACTTATAAGAATAAAAATTAGTGGTTAATTGTGGGACTTATTATGATTATATATTAAGGATTTTCGGGTGACATATTATCCATATATATATATTACGAGAGAGGGAATATCGTAATTTAAAAATACATTGATAGTATTTAGTGATAAAAATACTACGTATGGAATATGACATTTGGTTGTGTGTATACCTATATTTGATATTATGTGTATGGCATACCTAGCTGCTTGCTATCGCGGGGGTTGTGTAGAGATGGTCTTATCTTGGGTGACCTTTGGGGGGATATTTGACTTGTATCTCAGAACATAGTACTGTGAAGACTTATTTATGAGTTGATAAGTCAGCTGACTATGGGAGCGTAGGTATGTGTGTGACCCATAGGTATGTGAACTATGTTCGCCGCTAATCCGTGTGATTTGTTTATATGGTTCGTGGGAGATTTTCGAACCGATAGTCCTTGTTAGAGTACGAGATGTACTGGGACATAATAGCAGAGTATGCAATGCACTACAGGTATATCCTTAGGGTGCTGTGTTAGTATATATATATATAATAGTGGTGGATATTTATATATACTTGTGTTATACTTACAATGTGATATTTGTAGGCTATTAAGATTAGGTTAATACATATATAATAGTGAAAGATATATATGTATGCTTTTGGTATATCTAAAATGAGATGATATCAGATTATTAAGATAGTGGAATCTTCAATAACGTAAATAGTAAACAGTTGACTTTAGTGTGATAACACTTATTTAAAATGATAAATGTCGAGATCAAATACGGGATGCTACTACGTGGGGTAATTAGTAGGATAAACCTTTTCCTAGTTAGGAGTGTGTCAGATGGCTAGGTTGGATTAGATGTACGTTAGGCATGCACACTAGTTGAGAGGTGAGAATATCATGTGAGATTTTGAACTAACATGCATATAATACTTGCTTTAATGCAGTTTTAAGTACTTGCTAATAAATCTTTTTAAAACATCGGGCTCTGACCCATCTCTTGCATGTCTTCTCTCTTTTGCTATATATATATATATGTATTAGTACAGGTGCCCAGCCACAGGGACACCAGTTCTAGATACTTGGATGTTTGCCGAGCTGCAGCTGTTGTGGAAGTTGGGGGTCATTGAGATTAGACGCTTCTCTCATTTCATTTAGTTCCTAGTTCAGATATTTCAGTTCTGGCATGTGTCGCCCATTCTCATTAGTGGGGTTGTACTCAGTTTCCCTTGTAGTTCTTTTCAGTTGGATTGAATATTTATTAAGGTTTGGTTTATGACTTTGAACGGGAAGGTTTTATCCAGTCTTAATTATTCAGTATTTGTTTCAATCAGTATTCATCTCTTGTGTATGGTTTGTAATCATATGTTCAGAAATTAAATGGATTAATTGGTTTCAAGTTTAATTGGAAAGGTTTTGACACTAGCTTAATTAAATGTTAGGTAATTAATTGGATTTAAGTTTTCGACAGTGATGCTAAGAATGAACCAACCGAACATTCTGTTATAAATTTTATAAAGGACTGATCACCCGATAGTTAATTGGGCGGGGTGTCACATAGACCTAGTCCATCTATTTTTGAATTTTATGGGGTGTCACGGGAAGCATCAACATTTGCCAACCCAACCATTTGTTGTGGTGCCAGTAGTTCTAGCACCATTGACTCAACTACAAGGCCAACAACTACAATATTGATGTGTGCATCACGTCGCACCTATAGATGCGTAGGCACTAGCACAGGGTGGTTGAGGATATGTTTCCTATCTATGGACATCTAAGACACATTTTGTTTAATTTTGATGTATCACATTCTTTTGTTAGTAGAGATTTTGCTCAATCTTTGGGGATGATAAATTTAACATCATATACGTTATTGCACATTGATTCACCTTTGGGTACAAGTTCACCTATCCATTCTCTTTGTAAAGGGATGGGTTGGATATCGGGAGGCTATGGTTTGTAATTAATTTACTTATATTAAATATATATGAGTATGATGTTATCTTGTGGATGTAATGGTTAGCCACTTACCATTCATTTATAGATTTCTCTGGGAAGTAAATCTCTTGTCGTCCATCGTCTTTGCTATTCCCGGGTAAGAGATGTAATTGATTGAGATTCCACGTCCCGAGGGAAGGTCAAGCATGAATTAATTTTATCAATAAGGACACTTCTGATTGATTCATTGCATCTTTTAATTATATTCCGGTTATTAGTGAGTTTTCAGACGTGTTCCACGAGATTTTGGGATTTCCATGGAGTAGAGAGATTGAGTTTCTAATTGACTGAGATCCGAGCATAAGATTGATAGACCGAGCATCGTACTGTATGGCTTCATTGGACATGAGAGATCTAAGATATCAAATTTAGCAGTTATTAGGACATGGTTTTATTTGGAGGATTACTCCACCTCGAGGAGCTTTGGTCCTCTTCATGAAGAAAAATGATGGATAGTTGTGTCTTTGGGTTAATTATCGGGAGTTGAATAAGTTCTCCATATGGAACAAGTATCTTTCACGCCGTATTGATGACTTGTTTGAACAGTTGAGTGGTGCTTTGTACTTTCCAAAGATTGATTTGAGGTTAAGGTAGCGCCACTTGAGTATAGGGGTGTAGGATGTTCGAAAAATGGTACAACTGATGCGTTATGGATCTTATGAGTTTATGGTTATGCAATTTGGGTTAACTAATGCACTAAGAATTTTGATGGACTTGATGAACTGTGTGTTCAAGGAGTTATTATATCTCTTTCTCATCCTGTTAATAAAAGATATTATAATTTATTCTCATACTGCATACGAGCATGCTCAGCACTTGTGGATATTCTTATAGACATAATGAGATTATCAATAATATTATAAGTTTGAGAAATTTGGATTATAGTTGAAAGAGGTGTAGTTCTTTGGTCACATTATGACATAGGTAAGGATCTTAATGGACCCAATTAAGGTGTTAGAAGTGTTAGAGTGGGGATAACCCATGAGAACTACAGAGGCGAGGAGTTTGCTTGAATTAGAAGGTTATTATCATAGGTTAGTCTAGGGATTCTCAAAGATAGTTGGGCCTTTTATGAACTTGACGTAAAAAGGGGTAACATTTGTTTGGGATGAGTTTTTCCAGCAAATCTTTGATGAGTTGAAGGTCAAGTTCACTTCACCTATGGTGCTCGCTTTACCTCGTAGTAGGGTAGACCGCATGGTTTATATTGATGCCTTATTAGGAGTTAGGGTGTATTGATGCTGGAAGAGAGGCCTATATCTTATGATTCTCAGAATCCTAAGCTTCACGAGAGGAATCACCGTTCCCGTGATATGGATTAAGTCCTTAGAGTGTGAAGTGAAGTCATCACCTTTTTATAGACCATATGAGATTGCATCATTTGTTCACACAAAAGAATTTGGGCATAAGATTGTGTTGATGGATAGAGTTCGTGAAACACTATCTATTTGATATATAGTATCACCCATGAAAGGCATACATATTGGAAGATTTAACGAGATGCAGGACGAGAGTTACACTTTTGGATCTTTGGAAGGCGAAGTGTGGTTTTCTTCACACAGCAGTGACACGTGACTTTATGGCGGTTCTTACCTTCACACTTGAGATCATTATCCGAGATGTGAAGGCACATAAAGGAGATCCGTCTTGTCAGGATAAGTTCAGGACATTATTGACTGAGGGAGAAGTTTCGTACTCGATAGATGTAGGTTTATGATTCCACAGTAGATTAGTGGTTATCAAGGATGAGTAGTTACAGATAGACGTGTTGACTAAGGTGTACGTTTTACGATTTATAGTACATGCGGGTAGGGATAAGATATACCATGATATGAGGCACCAGTAATGGAGGGAAGGCGTGAAGAAGGACATTACGACATTTGTGTTTGAGTGTACTAATTACTAGATGGTGAAGGTATATCATCAAAGACTAGCGGGTGTTCTTCATGCTATCGAGAGTCCGGGGTGGAAATGGGAGAGAATTTCCATTTATTTCATCGCTAAGTTTCTTACGTCATAATGGGGACATGATTTAGTCTAGGTGATCGTGGGCCATTTAACTAAGGTATATCATTTTCTATCTATTGGAATTATTTTAATTCAGAATAATATGCCTAGATTTTCATATTCAAGACTATGAGACTAAATGGTTGTGACACCATGCAAAATCTATAAATAAATTGATTAAGTCGACAATAATATCACGGGAATAAAAAAATTTGCTAACATTCTCATCATAATGGAAGTAACTAAAACTGAATAAATAATACAATGATATAAAAATAAATACAACTCTGGTACCAATCACTGCCAATACATAACAAACTAACTCTCTATATAAAATGCATCTTGTAAAAAAGTCCAACTCTAGATATAAATGCCACATGAAAACTAATTGAAACTAAAAAGTACAAGAAGAAAATGAGCGGCACTGATCGACTCCTACACATGGAACGTCTCCAGAGATGCTCCTCCAATAAACCCAAATCACAGGAACTACTACAACACAAGACTTGTAAAAATGGATATAATAATAATGTAAACAACAAGTTTATGCAGAATAAGATTATAACTAAATTTTGACCATATTATAGCTCATATCTTCCCCACGTATTTTAGTAAATTTTAGGTTATTAGTTACCCAACCCAACAACCTAAAATAAATTGCAGTTCTAAATCTCGAAACCTATGTAGCCCCATGTGGTTAAAGTTTTATCTCTATCTTGTTTAGACAATACCATTTCTATAATAGGTTAATCTCTTTCATTATGAATCACTTGATGTGTTAAGTTCTCCACCCTAAGATACGTCTCACTAAATAACCATTGTACCAATAATAAGCTCATATATCAAACTATCCACATCGGCCAATCACACACCAATAATGCAATATACATATATCTAGTATAGTTGATATACAAATCTGAGTAATAAGTATGTAGGTAGGCACCCTACTATAAGTTATGTATATCACGAGTATATCACATAAACCAATAAAACTGTCTTTAGTACCACCACACAATAATCACATATGGTGGGAGAAAGACTATCTCTATGTCTAATATCCATACATAGGTATATCCCTGACGTGTACAATTCAATGGGATCTACTTGCGCCCACACATAACAAAGGCCTATCTCCATAGCCTTTGAGGATCACCCCCCTCGGTAAGTACGGTTTTAGTCCATCCTAAACCTAAAACTTCATCTCGTTAAGGAGAAAAATCATATGCCTACCCGACACCCATATGGTCTACCATATCCAAGACCACACGCTACACTCCTTAAAAAAAATTCGGAACACGGAGGTTTAGATGTATGATTGTGGGGTAAAAATAATATGACCATGGCAAACCCATCTTTAGCATCGAGCGTCGAAGCACTATTGAAATCAACATCATATGTGCCCCTATTGTGGAATCCACCTTAGTAAGATTAATCATGGGCACTCACACATGGTATGAATCACATATAAATCATGTAAGAAAATATAACCCGCTCTAATGGATTAATCAACCTAACACAGATGTATACCATCACTATCGGGTCTTCTATAACAATCCAAGCTATTAGAAGGTAATACACCCGTTATCCCTATCCAATACTATATGTTACTAGCCCTACTTTTCAAGGCCTTCCAAATTCTAATCATATTATCGCACCCATATTATACTAGAATACACCCTATAACTGTATTCAATCTCTTACGATCCTGGGCTAAATCTCTCGAGGTTGTAAATCTAGGTATAAATTCACACTAGTTAATATAGAACCATCGCATATGATAACTACCCTTCCCTAGGAATTATTAACCAAATTCCTAATCTCACGCAAAGGATAAATGCCCCACTAGTTAGTTACAACGACTCTAATTATCCCGTCCAATAACCCCAAATCCTCTAATTTCCATATCACAATCAACAAACTCATCCTACACCCGGGTTTACAATCCAAATATCAATTCCCCAAATTAACCCCTTAAAATCAATAATTTCCCCTAATATTAAAATACCCCAAACACCGATCTCTAACAAATCATCTTATAATAATCAACCCCTAGTCAATGAGTATATGAAAACTATAGGCTAACAAATCATAGACTTATGCACCTAAACTAAAATTTCCAAACGAAAGTCCAACCGAAAATACCCCATCCGAAATTTCAGTCTCGCGCACCGTTTAGTAAAAAAATAATAACAAATTAAAAAAAGTCCAAAAAATATTACACAAACTCCCACACTTTTATAATTCGATTATGCACAACCTCGTCCAATTTTCAATTTCATCAATCGATCTACTCTCCTGTACGCAGTCATCTTTTCCAAACTTGTGTTTTCTCCACTCAATAACTCCATTAATAAACTCCAAAGCTTCATTTAAGCCCCAAACCAGCATCCAAACAATTAAATAACACCATATAACCAAATGGAACCTATTTCTAACATCAATTTCCAAGTTTATGTCAAGATTCAAAGAAAAACCCAATTTCTCATTCAAGAACCCTAGATTTACAAATTTCTTCAACTAGCAAATGATTTGCATGGATTGATTCAATTAATCATAGGGATTTTAGATGATTCATAATATGAAAAAGGTCCAATCATTATCTACTTGTTTTAATTCAATGTCATGAAGAAATTAATCAATATAAAGAGGAAATGAACCTAATTAACATCTAGGTTAGATTAATTATGAAAATTAACTATTTAATAAGCTAAAATCAGATTTATGTCAAAGTTTGATTTAGATTTCAATGAATAGATATAATCTTAACACATATACAATTATAATCAAAATTTATATAAACTTGCCACATTTGATTTGTGGAGAAACAAGCCAAAATCTCCCAATTTCTCCTTTTCTCTCCATGTTCATTCTCTCTAGCCCCCAAAGTGCTTCCCAAATTGTGTTTTGTGATAAATGAGATCCCTAGTGCCTTAGTAAAGCCTTTAATTTCTAAATTAGGGTTGGTGTTGTTGAAAAAAATTACTCCACCACGTGGACAATAATATCGTGACACATGTCCATATTATCATGGGACTCACCACACCGGATCATATTTTATCGGCACAGTTCCTAGTTGGCCGACCTACATTCCAACCACCTCCAAAAAGTTGGATCGTCAGTCATATGAAGAGATACAAGTGAGGAACTTCAGCATTCCATATAGTCACTCACGTAAATAACACCCAACCCGCTATTATTATGTAAGAGTGTAAATTCTTGAATCCATAACGGCATTCCACCTCTTGATTTCCTACTTACTATAAATACCCCATCTCCCCTAGCTCAAGGGGACATACTATTTTAGGATCCGTATACCTTGTAAATGTATTTATAAGATTGGAATATAACTGTAACCCATTTGGATGTACGATTATTCTAGGAGTTGAATTACGTAAAAACCATCTCGTCTTTCGTTATATTTCATTTATCTGTGATTATAAATTTGGTAACATCAACAATCATATATACAAATTTAGACACCAACATATTGGCACAGTTTGTGGGAAGGACAATTCATTATCGTTCTCTACCAATCAATATTTTTTGGCTCTATTGTAATGAATGGCTAACATTCTAGAAAGTAGTCTCACTAGGGGCAACACACTCACCCCTCATGTTCCTCCTCGTATAGGAGACCTACAAGGGATCCTAATTAACCGGCCAAGGGGCAAGAAGCGATGAAGGAAGCAGTGAGACATATGGTTCAATAACTCCAAGCTAGATCTAATCATGCTTCGTCCCATAGGAGAGAAATTTCACCTCCCCACCTAGAAATGAAATAAGTAGATACTCTAGATTTTTTCATGATAGGCCTTACCTCCTGGGAGAAAATTCTTCAATTAGATCCACAAATTATTATGATGGTTGGTGTTTCACTCCTGAACGGCTAAGCACCCCAGAAATATTCAGCAGAGCTTTTTCCTTTGATCATCTTGGTCCCCGAGAAACTACGAAACAAGAAAGGGAGCCAACTAGATTTCGCGATCATCGTGTCGAGAATTGTGAGGGATCGTTTAGATCCAGAGTTAGCATATGAAGATCCATGCGCACCAAGCAGAGTTCTCAGGAAGATATCTCAGCCCAAACACAGGGTAGATCTGCCCAAGATGATTTAACCAAATCTAAGCCTGAAGATCATTCCTGGAAAGGATCACTACAGCAACTGGAAAATCGCTTGGGAGAGATATCCAAGACTAAAAATCCACTACAAATGAGCTTTGTGAAGGGATATCCTTTTTTTCTAGCTATTGTGGATTTCCCCACACTGTCCAAATTCAAACCAACCGTGGTTACTCCAAGTTATGATTGAACAATTGATCTCGTCCTCCATATTTAACAATACTAGGCAACAACCGATATTTATTCAGTTTTAGATGGGATGCGTTACCGAGCATCTCAAGTACCATCACTAGAATTGCCCAAATGATTTGGTATAATAATTTTCCTCGATGACAAATCTTTATCTTCTAACATCTTGTCGAGCTATTCATCAATTACTTTTGATTTTGAGCCAAACCTATCAAAAGGGTAACTAACTTACTAAGCATCCGTCAGTGACCAGGGGAAATCACATGAGAGTATATCACTCGTTTTAATAGTGAAAATTGGAAGTGGTAAACTATGAAGAAAATATTTCCATTACTACTCACATGAGTGGATTAATCCTTAAGAAGTTTTACTATGAATTGGCCAAAGATCCCCCTAAAACCATAACTGAGTTGATGGCTAAAGATGGCAAAATAATGAACCTCGAGGAGGCTATGGTCGCCAAATAAATTCCCAATGCTAAGGTCGACCATCCTAAGAATTATGACAAGAAGGAGCAAAAGGAGAATAAAGTCGAGAAACCCAAGCAGTATGAGGAATACACGCCTCTCACTATTGGAGTGCATCACATCCTGGAGGAAATTAGAGGGACCAGAAACCTCAAATGGCCTGAAAAGTTAAAGTCCCCTCCTAATAGGAGAGACAAGTCCGAGTAGTGTGAGTTTCACAAGGACCATGGTCACACAACTAACAACTGTATTGATTTGAAAAATGAGATTGAAAACTTAATACGACGTGGCAAGATGACCAAGTTTACTGATAAGTCAGAAGAATGAGAATCCAAGAAGAGATCATAATTACCTTGTAAAGGAAGAGATTATAAGAAAATAGGTCGAGATAATAATTCGGATGAAGATCCAGATCTTCCAAAGAAACCCCAAGAGACTGAAATTGAGGTAAAGATATCTTTTGGCTGTCATTTTATTACAGGAGGAGATGCTGGTGGAAAAGATGAAATAGCTGAGAGAAAGGCCTATTTAAATGATGTTAAAGCATTCTCCTATATTTGACAGATTAATCTATTTGATGATGTTGATGATCGACCAAGGAAAGTGAACAAAGATAAGTTGGTGATCAATTTATTTAAGAATGTTATATCGTGAGTACTCTATCCACGATGATTATTTGGTTGTCACCATGAGAGTACATGAGGTAAGGGTGGCTAGAATTCTAACCGACAATGGAGGTTCATCCAACGTCGTGTTCTAAAATGGTTTCCACAGTTTAGGATTGCGCGATAGCAAATTGGAACCTTATCATAGGCCATTAATAGGCTTCTCGGGTGAAAAAGTATATCCATTGGGGACTATAAAGTTTGAAGTTTTAATCGGTATGTGGCCAACGAGTAGGACTAAAAGGATATATTTATTCGTTTAGATAAGAACATCCGATCGACCTATAACATGATCCTTGGCAAGGTCCACCTGAAAAAGTTTGAAGCGGTTCCATCAATTGTCCCACCAGTGAATGATGTTCCCCACTCATTATGGGGTTGGGGTTGTTACAGGAAATCAACTAAAAGCTAGAGAATGCTATTGCACTTCAGTCAACCAAGAGGAAGCAAATAAACTTACTGTGACTTACGAAATAGAGACTTTAGATCCTCATGAAGAGGTTGATCTAGTCAAAGGACATGTTGTGAAAACCACAAAAATAATTATTCTAGATTATCAAAAAGTAGAAAGAACCACACAGGTCGGCTGCACCATGATACCAACCCTCAAGCGAGAATTGGTTAATTTTATTAGAAAAGAGAAAAGTGTGCTTGCCTTGCGTCATGAAGATATGGTGGGAATTGATACTAGATTTATATGCCACGAGTTAAATATCAAGAAAGATGTCGATCCGACCAAGGAAAAGCGACGGGTCTTCAATCCTGAGAAGAGAATGACCATCTAGGATGAAGTAAAAAAATCGCAGAAGGCAAAGTTCATAGAAGATGTCAGATATCCCAAGTGGTTGGCGAACGTAGTAGTGGTAAAAAAGAAGAACAACAAATGGTGCATGTGTATTCACTTCACTAATCTAAACAACGCCTGTCAAAAGGACCATTTTCCTTTACCCATAATTTATCACTAGTTAATGCCACAATAGGGCATGAATCATAAGCTTCATGGATGCTTATTCGGGATATAACCAAATTAAAATGAAGTGTTATGCCATTTTAGGGTTAAAAATGCTAGAGCAACATATCGAAGGATGGTGAATAAAGTTTTTGAAGACCATATTTGAAAAAAAACATAGAAGTTAATGTGGATTACATGCTTACTAAATGTAAGAAAGTTGGCGACCACATTAAAGATTTAAGCGAGATGTTTGACCAACTTCAATAGAAAAAGATGAATCTTAATCCGACCCAGTGTGTGTTCGGCGTATAATAAGGGATGTTGCTAGGGTTTATTGTAATCCAAAGATTAATTGAAGCGAATCCAGATAAAATCTAGGCATTAATCAAGATGCAATCTCCCTCGTATAAGAAAGACGTGCAGAAGCTGACACGAAAAGTTATCACCCTTAATCGGTTTATTTCCCAAGCAACTGATAAATACCTACTATTCTTCAAGTTTCTTGAAAGACATTCGAGTGGAATGATGAGTATGAGAAATATTTTCAGGAATTGAAGAAATATTCAGGATCTCCACCATTGCTCTCCCAACCAGTCCTAGGAGAAAATTTATATCTATACCTTATTGTATTCGAATCAACAGTCAGCTCGACCCTCATCCGATTAGAGAATGGAATTTAGAAACTAGTGTATTACACCAAGAAGGCCTTTAGAGGATACAAATTCAATATCTTTGCATGGAAAAATTGTCTTTAGGTCTCATCGAAGCATCAAGAAGAATTAAACCCTACTTCCAGGCGCATAACATTGTGGTATACACATTCTTTCCATTACGCTAAGCTATCCACAAACACGAAAAATTAAAAAGATTGATGTCTTGGGTTATAGAACTGGGAGGGTATGATATACTCTATAATCCATGAAAAATGATGAAAGACAGGTCGTGGTTGATTTCATAACATAATCTACTTATAAGGAGATCGTGATTGACAATAAGGGGGAATATACCGAGAAGACTTCCTTAGAAGAGAGATCAATGCCAAACCAAGCCGAATATGCTTGTCTAGGTGATAAATCCCCAATGGACAAATACAAATCATCCATTACTCAAAATGTGGTAGCAAAGTATGAGCAACAAAGCAAAAAATTATTCAAGCAAGGATCTTTAACTAATGGGAGCTTTGACGAAGAAATTCCTATTTGGAAGTTATATGTTGAGGGGTCCTCTTTCCCATCCGACAGTGGAGTATGATTAATAATAAATACCCTTGATGACATAGACATGGAGTATGCTCTACCTTTTCAATTTTAAGCATCCAACAATGGGTCAAAATATGAAGCTCTAATCACTAGTCTAGAACTCGCATTATCACTAGATGTCGAACAAGTCTTCGTTCATAATAATTCCCAATTGATCACTAACCAATTTCTCGTGGTATGTAGATTTAAAGGAAAAATGATGATAAAGTATCAAGCCAAGTCCTACAACACTAATTCTAAGTTCCTCGCAGTCAGAATAGTCAGAATTCTAAGAATTGAGAACGCCCAAGAAGATGCAGTTGCTCACCTTACTTCATCAACCATGAAATAGTTGAAGAGGATAATTTCAGTAGAAATCCTAGCAAACAGGAACATAGATGAGAACGAAATTAACCTAATATCAGTTGATATGGTCCCCTCATAGATTGATCCAATAAAAGAGTAGATTAAAAAGGGATTACTACCTGAGGATCCAAAGATGCTAGGAAATTATAATACAAGTCGGACACCTATCTAATGGAAGCAGGTGTCTTGTACAAAATGGGGTTTAGTGTCTCCTTACTTTGGTGTGTTCATCCTGCAGAGGTACAAGAACTTATTGAAGAAGTCTATGAAGGATCATAGGGAGCACACTCAGCCGGACGATTAGTAGTGTGAAGAGTAGACATGCATGGATATTATTATTCGATCGTGAAGGCAAATTCCTCTTTATATACTAAAAAGTGTGACAAGTGTAAGAAATTTGTTGCTATACATAGTCTACGGGGACTGATTTGACATCAATCACCTCCCCTTCTCCATTTACACTAGGGGAATCCATTGGTTGGTCACTTGTAAAGGGCAAAAGGAACATTTAAATATTTAGTTGTGGCCATGGACTACTTCACAAAATGGGTGAATGTTGAGCCACTAGTTGAAATTCCTTATGAAAGGGTTTATCAGTTTATATGGAAGAATATCATATGTCGATATGGCATACCGTATGCCTTCATCATTGACTATGGGACACTATTTCACAAACAAGAGTCTGAGGATTATTGCGTCCTATCTAAAATCCAAAATCTATATTCTGCCCCAGGTCATCCATAATATAATGGTCAGACATAAGTGATAAACAAAATGTTGCTCAACAGGCTAAAAAAGAGACTTGTCGATGCTGAAGGAAACTGGATTAATGAATGCACAATGTCTAATGGGCTTATAGAAACACGCCGAGGACGGCTACCGAAAAAACTCCATACATGATGGAATTTGGGACATAAGTAGTAGTCCCAAAAGAGATTGGTCTACATAGTCATAAAGTGCTCAACTTTGACTCTCCCCAAAGCGATTTATTAAGGAGACTTGACCTGGACTCGATGGAAGAAGTTAGGGAGAATGTTGCGCTTCATGTAGCTATCTATTAACATCGTTCTGCCAGATTTAACAACAGATTAGTGAATCTGGGCAATCTGAAAGAAGGAGACTATGTCCTAAAAAAGGTAATCCAGAAAAGGCAATAAGATGGAAGCTAATTAACATGGTCTATCTCACATTTCTTCAATTATCCAACCATGTACCTATCACTTATAAACACTTAAAGGAGAAGAATTTAAGAACCATTGGAATGATTGAGATGTCTGAAAGTATTATCAATAGTTTTGCAATACACACTATATGTAACAGTCATTCTCATTTCAACAAGAAAGTGTGTGGTTTGTTATCATTTAAACTTACCTTTCTATGTTTTTTCGGTGATAGAAGATGACCATTATCTCAATAACAAAGTAAAAAGAAAGTCGTGAAGGCTTCGTAGCAAGTCATGAAGGCTTAGTTGTTGACAATTCATGTTATTGACAAGTCATAGAAATCCACGAACGAGAATCTCCATTTCTTTCCTAAGCTTTCTATATGACACCTAAAGTCAGGAACAAGGTGTTTTACCTGACCGAGTTAAATTAAGAAAATATCCTAAAATATTTGGTCACCAATGGTAACTAATGCAAAACACTTAGTTTAAAAATGACAAAGATCTGTTTCGAAACACCTAAGTACATTAGTAGAGGCTAAGGACAAAAAGCTCAGGTTCGTCCCAGAACATCAACCTAGTTAAGTAGGTTAGTCGGCTTAAAACTTTGACTAAATAATCATAATGCTTAAGTAATGAACAAATTCCAAATATGCAAGTAATATGTGTTTTCCAAACAAAGAAATATTTTATTTAAAGGCTCCTAATAGTTCCTTATAGGATACTATTCAAAATGAAAGCAAATAAAATATTTTCATTCGGCACGACATTTTCCTTGTGCTTTGTCTAGACCCGCAAGACGAATATAAAGAGCAAAAGGAAGAACAGTAGAATTCAAGTCTCTCGATTTGCCAGGACCACTTAAGCTCGGTTTGTTTAACAAGTGTTGGGGGCGAACATAAGTGTCTTAATAATGTAACCCAAAATCACCCAAATACTTCCTAATAAAACTCTGAGGAATGGCCTCAGTAGGGATCCAACTGGCATCAACTCTGAAAGTAGGATTAGGGTAATACAACAAACCAGAATTATGGCAATACCATAGTTGGTCTGTCTTGGGAATTTTCATAACCTTCAACGCGTTCAGCCATCCCCATTTATGACCTCCATGTCGGGCTTACTCAAACTCATCCTCTAGATAAATAATGCATCATAGCCATCCATCCAAACTTCCATGTGTTTCTTATTGAAATGAAAAGTTAGTCGGTCAAACTTGTCAATGTGTTTTTCAATGGTTGCGTCCTTACTTTTAAGTAAGGTTGCATGGTCGACTAAAGTGTCATTGGTCTTTTCTTTATCAACAATTGGACGAGCAACCACTATTTGTCTAGACGACTGGATAGACTTGTTTTTTCTTACGATATCTAATTCTTCCATTAGCCTAGCATTCTCTAGATCTAGGAAGGAGGCACCTGATTAAGGGAGAAAAATAGTGCGTGTCAGACGTCGATCGTTGTTTTCTGTTCACCTGCTTAATACAAAAACCTAAACTTATGACTACACTCAAATAGGGAGTATAGCGGCCAAGTTCGGGGGTCGAAAAATCCACAGAGATGAGTTTCTAGAATTTAATGGATTTAATACTCCTAAAATAAAAGTGTAAAAGATAATTGCTAGCAAAATAAAAGATAAATAAAAGAAAAGATTATACTAGGTCCAAATGTTGGACACACTGAAATTTCAGCCAACAAAACTCGAACCAACAGCAAAAGACCCATTTGCGATCTCCAAAAATCACCCACAAATGTAAATACCCAAGACCCACTTCCATCATTAATGGCAAAAACCCAAGCTCCAAAAATGGCAAAGAGACCCATTTACGCGTGTGGACCAAAATCGAGCTCCAATTTTGGACAAAAGTCCTCAATTTGGGACGAGCCCAAAACTCGAGCAAAACCTGAGCATGGAACCAAAATCGCCATCTTCAAAGTGGGTTTGCTGCAAAAAAACGTTTTAGGGACATAAAGGGAATTATTAGAATTGTTATAAAAGAGAAAAGGGACATGGTTGGAATTAATACAATTCTTATTAATTTCTTATAATTCTTTTCCGATTAAAGGTTCGTGTTTCTTTCGTTCGGACTCCGATTCGCACACCGTTTGCAGCCAAGATAATCTTGGCCCGAGGGCTACATCTTTCATGAAGAACTCGGGCAAAATCCCAAGTATAAAATTACCAAAATGCCCCCGAACGTGCGAATTGCGACAGAACTTAACCAGAACGCGCTCAAACTTCATACTAAGCATCATAATACCTATAAAAGCTCAATAATACCTCAAATAACATGTTAGCATATAAAACGAAGGTTGTCTGGTTATCAAGCATAATTATAGCAATTACGGTACCCGAGTGGGCTAAAATGCATAGGTTCGAGGGCAAAAATGTGCAAGATTCGATATGAATCAGCACCTTCATCTCGGAAGACCTATGAAGACTTTTTCAAGCTCTAAAATTCATTCCTAAGAGTATTATTTTCTTTTTCAAACTAACTTTACACCTCCCGTGCACTGTTCAGATCACTGTTCAACACAAATTCCATTTTTTCGTGTGTTGCAAAGATATCCTAGAGCCTTTTCTCAAAACCTCTCTCTTAACTTAGCTGAGCATACTTTGCTTTATAATTTGGGTGCAAACTGGCAAGGGATGATATATGGACATCTTGCATTTTAAGAATCATTTCATAGTAAACAACGTTATTTGCTATATCCTGGTTAAATAATTACTGCAAATAAAGGTATGCCTCTTACTTGAATAGAAACATCTAGGCCAAGCAATTCTTTCGAATCATCCTCATCCAATTCCTCGTGTCCTTCTCTAAAGAGCCGAACACTTCTCCTATAAAAATAACTCTCAATAACAAGTATGACAGATCTTTTAAAGTTAAATTGAAGAATGAAATACAGGAAATGAGAAAACCAATTCAGCAAACATAAACATTTAACAAGGGGGGATGATGTACAAATTTATTAAACAGATAAATACATGATCATTTTACTTGGTTATAATAGGAAGCAAATAAACAGTACAAAAATAAAAAGAAAAACTCCAAGACAATTACACATTCTCCTTGTATTGTGCGACATCTCCTATCAATCAGGCCACCACCATGGAAGTCTCAGGAACCATTAAAGGTTCTCTAATGCCGTCCTTATTCTATATCTCTTCATTAATGTTGGGAGGAGTGTTATTGTTGTGTTACTGATAGAGTTCAGTGTTAGCAGTAATGTCGGTCTGCTTCAGATCCAGTGTTCAACCTTCCTTAAAAGTAACCTTCTTCATATATTCAATCTGGAAGGTAGTAGTAGCAAGGGCTTTCTCCTAGCCCCTAATAAAGGTATGTTCTCTTTTCTTCTTCACGAAAACTTTCAGATCTTGAAACTTCCTCCCATCCTCAGCAACTCCCAAAGAAGAATCGACAATATCCTTCTCGACATCCTTCTTTTGCTGCTCGATGGTATTTTAAAGACCCTTCCATTTATCATGATCCTTTTTATGGGCCTCCATTGCTGCCTCTAAAGAACACTTCAAGATTTTGGAAGTCTCTTCACTATCTGTTGATAATTCCATTATTTGGTCATCCATGATCAGCAATTAGTCACAATCGAACAAAAACAACAAACATAAGGCAAGTATCAGAAATTATAAAGGAGAACAAGATAGTAATGAAATCAGATGTGTGTACAAAATTACCAGAGCTAAATTCTAGTTAGCCCTCTCCAGTTGTCTAGCCCAAGATATGGGAGTAGGCGTCGACCTATTCGCGAGTAACACTCTAAAATGAATCAAACCCCTAGTCAAACTACGATTCACTACTATAGAGGCAGATGCTGCAGAGACCTGGTCGACCTGTGACTTTTGAGTCAATTTCTACTGGATCACAGAACCTCTCTTTAATCTTTTAAATTGAGATCCAATATTATTAACTTCCTCGGTGGTAACAACCATAACCCTCTTGGACCCACAATCACCAATGGCTTTCTTCTTCTCAATAGGATAGGGGGATATGGCTTCAAACATCAAGTTTGGGATCTTTCTTTTCACCATCTTGCTAGAAGATGAAGAGGTAGTTGGGATTTAATCTAGATCAAACATTTGAAAGAGGAAGAGGTTCCTCTCGGGATAATATCTCCTTCTTCAAGAGGATATTTATAGGCAACAATGGAGCATGCATAGTCCTCTAAATCTATGGGGGTTAAAGGAATGCCTTTCGTATGCCAAATTACAAAGGAGGTGATGGAGCTCTTGTACTCCGCAAAATAGAGGCCGACCTGGGGTGATCTTCTCCTATCCTTTACTGGATGGACCAAATAAACTTTAATTCCTCAAAATTCATCTCCGAGTTAGGGGACACTCTTTCTTCCTTTTCTCTGTAAAAAAGGATACAATATATTAATCGTCATATCAACAAACAGAAATCGTGCAAAAATGAAAATACAAATAATAAAAACTGTCGACCTATGCCGCACCCTTCCTGGGGTCATCTGGGACCAGTATACCTTAGACCCTTAGAAAGAGGGGTGTGATGTCAATTCTTCACAACTACTCTATAATCCCAATAGTCTTTATTGGAGTCGGGAAGATAAACTACCAAAGCTTTATTGGCTTTACATGTTTTGAGGTACTAAATGTTCCCACTTGTAGCAGTACATTAATTCAGTAATGCCTATGTGGGTTCGATATAACTAATTGAGGAGATTGATTCCATTAACTACTCTCCAACTTTTGGGGGCTACCTTAGGAGGGTCTATATCGAAGTATTGACAAAATTCCAAAAATAAGTTGTTGGGAGTAAAAGTGATTCCACTTTTAGCTATAAATATTATGGGCAACCAGTGACCCTCAACTAATGCACACAAATTACAAGGCCCAGATACCATTTCCACTGCTACCTAATTTGGAATTTTCCTTCTTTCCTTAAATTCCTCTAAAGACCCTTCATCGACTGTATAAACCATCTTAACAAATTCATACAGAAAAAGATGAAGGAGAAAAAAGTCTTATAGTTGCTACTACGGGGGTGGAAAACTTTTAAGCACCAAGGGGAAATGTTGCAGTACAAAGAAAGGAGTATGAGAATGTTGAGGTAAAGAAAATGGATGGAAACTCAACCTTTTTTAAATACATGATAGACTCTCAATCTTCGTGATTTGAAATGATTAACTGAACCAAATGATTGAACTTTTAATGGCTTCTCAAATCCCCCAAAGGCAAAAACATCATCGTACCCTACAGCGGTTCGTTAGCTTTCAATTTATTTACCAAAGTTCCACCATACTAGTATAATAATTAAATATTTACAAGTTCAGTAGGTAGGCTACCGACATTCAACCGTTTTTAGCACCGAGCAACTTACTGAAGAAAATGCTCCATTCTCTTGATAAAATCTTCAAATATGGAGCATTAGGGGCTTCTGTTGTAGGAAAAAATTACTCCACCATGTGGACCAATAATACCGTGACACATGTCCACATTATCATGGGACTCACCACAACGGACCATATTTGGTAGGCATAGTTACTAGTTGGTCGGCATACATGACGACCACCTCTAAAAAGTTGGATCATTAGTCACATGAAGAGACACAAGTGGGGAACTTTAACAGTCCTTATATTCACCTACATAAAGAACACCCAGCAGACTGCTATTACGTACAGGTGCAAAATGCTTGAATCTATAAAGATATTCCACATCTTGATTTCCCACTTATTATAAATACCCGATCTCCCCTAGATTAAGGGGACATATTTTTTATGATCTGTACACCTTGTAACTATGTTTATGAGATTGGAATATAACCGTAACCCATTTCACCCATGGACGTAGGCTCATTCTCATAGTTGAACCACATAAAAACTCTCTTGTCTTTTGTTATATTTCATTTACCTTTGATTATAACTTTGGCAATCATACATCCAAATTTAGACATCAACAGTTGGCCCCCAAATGAATGGGTTTTACCTAAAAGGGCCCAAAACACCTTCAAATGACTTAAAACCTTGGCCAAGCCTTATACTAGCCCAATGGGTCTTTAAACCATTATTTTAAACTAAAAATGGACATTATACACATTACAAAATCCATATACGAAATACACCCAAAACTAAGAACTAACAACTCAGTTATATAACAATTAACTGGAAGGAGTCCAAATATTAATTAATTTAATTAATGAATTACCGTGTCTTAAATTTGATTTCAATTCCGAATTAAATAACACATAAAAATGTAAATAATGACATCTCTAGTCACACAAGCACACGTAATTAATTTATTATTGGATTAAAAATCCATATAAAATGTTGGATATTACAATAATATACCACTGGATATCATACCTGATAAGGAAAAGATGATTGTATCCCATTTTTAGAGGAGTTTTTAGTAGGATTTGGTGAGTAATTTACAGGTGAGTACCCCGTACCACCCACAAACGGATGGATATACTGGGCGGGTTAACCAAGTACTAAAGGATATGCTATAGGCATGCATTCTAGACTTCAAGTGCAAATGAGAGACATACTTACTGTAAGTCCCTAAAATGTGATTAGGAATGTTAATTATATGATTAAGTATAAGTTAGAAGTTAGAAGCTGGTGAGGGGTATTAAACATGTTAATTATCGCATTTGGGGGATCCATACTCATGTGATATATATGTGTTACTTACATTAGATGCTAATCGAGATTATAATCGGGGATAACACGATTAGAGCATATGATTAGTTATGTGAATAAATAAATTATGCATTATGTTTTAATTCATCATTATGGTTATAAAAGTAAATTAGGGTGTTGGTGTAAAATTGGCAATGTTTGATTGCCTAATGTGTGAGTTTTGAAATTGTTGGTAAATTTCTACTTTCCTATTCGAGCACAAATTAGGCATATTATATTTTGATTTTGGGAAAACATAAAATATTAGAGTATTAGATATATAAATTAGGGTTGTAACTCAACAAACGGTGTGTTAAACAGTGGTCCGAACAAGAAGTTATACCGAAAGTACGGAACAAGGGCAAATCTGTCCATCCCTTAAGTGATATTTGTCTTATTAGCACAACATGCGATATTTTTTGATTGGTTAGAGGGTGGGACATGGTTTGGCCGAATTAAACTCCTTAAAACATCCACCTTGTTCATCCAATTCATTCATGAAAAAGATTTTTTACCGAAAGAGAAAGAAAGAGAAGAAAGTTAAGGAAGAAATCGTTGGAATTTTTTTTATAAATCGAGGAATCCTCGTAAGGTAATTTATTCTTTATTAAAGTTGGTCACATGGATGAGATATACACTTGTTATATTTTTTTTTCTGGTTTGATTAAATATTTTTATGATACCCATTTTGCTAAATTGTGTTAAAACAAAGATGGTTTAAGAACCTATGTAAGAATGCGTATTAGGATTGTAAATACTAACTTTGAAGTCCCAGATTTGAATTTCCTTCTTGTGAAGCTTTTTGATTTAGAAATTAATTTTTATTATGTGTGTATATATTAGAACATGTTATTATATGTTTCCATGATTGATAACCAAGATGGAGGTTATGTTTTCTTGAAAATGTTAAGTTATGCTTTAAGGTTCTATTCCGACCTAGTTGTGCTAAAAATGGTATAAATCATGGAATACATATTGAAATTGAGAAATTCTAGTTGGTGATCAAACTAGACTCATATATGTATAACATGTCCGAATTGTATTTGTAAAAACATGAAGAAATGAACTTTTGGTGATAGTTTGAATTCTTGGTATAAAATCTGCCCCAAAGGAGTAAGTATGCATACCAGGTGTTTGACGTTTTGCTCGACATAGAAAATGAACCTTAAAAAATTATGAAACATTAATTTTGCATTATTCAATGTGTTTATTCATATTGGGTGGAATATTATGCAAAGTTATGATGTATAAAAAGTATGAACATTCCTGGAAGTAGAAGTTTTGTTACTGTTTTTCTTGAGAAACGATTTGGAAAAAGGTGTAATAATATGGGCATAACTTTGTCTAGAAAATTTTTAATTTAATTCTGTAAATTGTGTTAGAACCCTAATGAATAAGATATTATAGAAATTTGAAGTATCATATTTAATTACTTTTCAGTTATGTCAGATTTACCAACTGATGTGATGTGTTACTCAGTTTAATGTGATTTGGTGTATTCAAATACTAATGATGTTGAATTGTTAGGTGGGGAAGCAGCTAACACTACCATACCAAGAAAATTGTTTTGGTATTAATCTTAGTACAAAATTCAAGGTGAGTGACCTGTCCTATGAAATATACGTGCTTATATTTTCATATGAAATTGTGTAGTTAAATACATGTGTGGTGATGCTTATGGAGTGATATGGTGTTATGAAACATATGCGTATGATTAAAAATGTTAAATGATGTTATCTAATGCTATTGGCGAGGTGAGACATATATATAATGTTAAGGATTGTGGATTAAAAATGTTAAATGATGTTATTTAATGTTATAGATTGAGGTGGGACCTCAATCTAATGTTAAGGAATGTGGTGGGTCCTACGGAATGCGGCGGCCCCGTTAATCCAACTTAAAGGTTGTTGTAACTCGGGCCTAATTATGGGATGTGGAATCCCCATTAACTGGGAGTTAATTAGACTGGAGGGTTCAGGCTTGCGAGAGTTACACAATTCATGTTAGGTTATAACATTAGAAAATAAAAATGGTTATTCAAATTGGTTATATGTGTGTTGTATGTGAGGTATATGGTCATTCACTACGCTTGTACTGCTTACACTCCTATAATGTTATGTTTTGGGTATGCCTATCATTGGGATTTCACTGCCAAATTGGGACCATAAAATTGGGGAGTGACGGATATCTAATATGGGTTGATTATCAACAAGCTTTTAGGGTACATATGAAACTAAAGAATTTTGAATGTAAAGATGTTTAGTACTTGTAACTTACATGTTAAAGTAGTTATGTTTTGATCCAAACATGCTGTTGAAAAAGTAAAAGGAAGAAAATCAAATATGGTGCTATTTTCAGAGAGAATTAAAGTAAAGTATTGTTAAGGGAATTTATCTCTAAATAAAAGGATGATTTTAAGATAATTAAGTCGGGGCGTGACACTTACCATTGGTGGAGTTTTCCTAGAACAATAGTTATCAATAGGAGATTATAAAAAATTGTATATGATTCTATTTGGATATAAGTTATTCTTTTCGGATAAATGGGGAATCAATTTTGGTATCTCTTCGTCTAATTAAGCTACCTTGGCATCCAACTTAATTTTTTCGTCTTCTATTGGTGAATTTTCAACCCAATCTATACCTGAAGAAAACCAAAGGAAGGTGACGTTAATCTATTCCTTTTACAACAAGGAAGGACACTTTAAGACATTTTTCTTTAAACTTAAGAAACAACAACAAAAGCGCTCCATCGATCCAATTGTTCCACAACCCTATAAGCGCACACATTACTTAGGTAGCCTTAAGTAGTTTTGTGTTCCATTTATTTCAACCCACAATGACTATAAGTGATTTTGATAATGGTAGAAATGTTGATAGGAAGGGAAGAAGAAGGGGGAAGCCCTACAAAAGATTTCCAAAGGGAAGGGAAAAGGAAAAATGGTTGATCATCCCATATCTAAATCTTTCTAAATTGATTTCTTTAAAGATGGAATCGAATTGGATTTTAAGGCAAATTATGGATGGAGGGGAACTAAAATCTCTACATAAATGCGATAAGTCCTTGTCTTTGTTTAATAATAATATGATTCTTTTGGTTTAGGTGTCTTAGACTGTTTAGTTTACTCTTTTTGATAGGCATCTTGATTTCTCTATATCATTATTTTTATTCTTTAGATATAATCTTTGCGTTGTTCATACCTTTAGAGTTTTTCCTTGTACAATATTTTTCTTGTACGAATATAATATACTCGATGTGCTCCATAGAATAAATTGTCTGAATTCCTTGACCAAAATATGTTTGCGTCTTTATTCAAGAGGTTATTGGAAAGCTTCATCAACGAATCAGGTTCAATCAATATCAAACCTCAAGCGCACCACATAGAAAAATGTATAAGACTTAAAGGACTTAGATTCACCTTGGTTAATCTATTTTTATAATTGAAAAATATTTTTAATTAACTCTATTTTTGTAATTTTCTCAAGTATGCATGTAAATATAATTTATATATAGAAAAGTCATTTTTTTAAATAATTGCATCCTTTAAAGTATTTTAAGTATGAATGTTCATTCGAGAAACAAACATACTTGGAGTTTGTCTCAAAACTATTTTGAAAATATTCTAAGGCAAATTGGACAAAAGCTATGGACACATGTGAGACCCGCCTTGCCTCAATTTCTCTGCAACGATGGCTTGTCGCGCTGCAGCGAAACTTATCGCTGGCATTTTTTATCCACAAAATCTCTGGACAAAGGTGCGACTTTCTTTACAGCAGTTCCAACAGAATGATGATCCTCACCGCTACAACAACTCTGTCTAATTGGTTGATTATGTCCCCATGAAAATTTATGAACTAGGGAGCAATTTATATTTCTTCACGTTCGTCTCTTAGGCGCAATAGCTCGCTACAGTGACCCTGTGACTACACGCGCTTAACGTCGCCAAAATTCACTTTTGCACATGATCTTTCTATAATACTTTCTTGGTTAGTGTGCCAAGTACAATGTTTTTGGCGACTAAGACCCTGATGTGAATACTTGACACCTTAAGAGTGTGACATTTATAATTTAGGATTGTCAACATTTTTAAATCAAAAGGCTATGAGTTAATGTGTTGTCTTCTCTTTCAAACCTAGAGTAAGAGCTTTGAAAAATTATTTTTGCTGATAAAAATATTTGATATATTTGAGAGCACATTTTTTCACTCCTCTTATTTGAGTTCTTTTAAGCCTTTAATTTTAATAATAGGTATATCTGCCCTGGTTCCAAAATATAATCTTCATCGGTGAGTATATATTTTTTCTTCTTGGCTTGAAAAAACTTGTTTTGTGATTTAAAGCTCCCCACTTTTCCAAACACCCTAACACGTATTTTTTAAAAAAAAGGGACAATACCCCCATAAATTTTATTGATAATAAAGGAGAAATAGCCTCTCCTAGGTGGCTAATACAAGCTCATGTAACTAGAACATTTTGGGGAGCCAATGAACAAAAGGAATAATGCAGAAAATAAACTTGGGACTTTATCTTTAAACCCATTGCAACTGTGCCTACCTACTAACAAGATCAAGTAGAATCCTAATGTAATTACAACCAAGTTTATCTAACTTCAAATCGCCTATGATCGGGTTTAGAAGATCCCGTGAATTCTCAAACATTTGAATGGAGGACAATTCAATACCAACGTTATCTAATCAATCAACCACCACATTAGATTCTCTCAAGCAACGAGTCAAAGTAAAATTGAGTTGGTTGAGATTAACTTGAATTTTTTCAATGCTCTCTATGTATCTCCATGGAGGTTTCCAACACTTATTCAAAACTTTGATTAACGTCAATGAGTCAAATACAATTTGTAAGAGGGTACTTTAGATTATAGATGGATGCGTAACCCCTTTTGAGTAGGGTAATGATAAGTTAATTAGCCCAAGACCTTGGATTAATGATAGAACATACAAACACCAACCTAATGAAGACGAACTCAGTTTAAACTCACAAGTCTCTCGTGTATAACTCAGGAGATAGTAATGAACTTTTAGAAGTAACTTAGGTAGAGGGAGAGAGAAGTAAGCACCCTAGATACACCTTGGTAGGTAGGTGGAAACATACCATACACCCTTAAGAATCTCTGTCAAGTATTAAAAGCTTCGCAACAAATAATAACGGTGAGTGGATAAACCCTATGGTTTGCAATAACTCTCTCTCTCTCTGATGTGGGTCTTTAGTAATAACTCCAGAGTTCTCTAAAAAGACATATCTCTCCTTAGGGGTGGTTGGGGTCCTTAAATAGGCCCCCCCCACCATCCCCGAGGCAACTCAGTCATTAAAAATTATGAAAGACATCCCTCATACTTTATGTCACAACATTAAATGCCTGATGCACTAGTTGCCTCCACGTCATAAACATTAAATGCCAAGACATGCCTTTTGCCTAACCACTATGTGTCAGGGGGGCTGTTGTTGCAGGGGTAGCTCACCAAATCCCTAACAGCCCCAAATACCACAGTGGTTTACTCAAGTGCAGGTCTGTCATTATTTAGCTGACTAGTGACATCACCTACAGTAGACGTGACATTAAGTAGAGGGTTGTTTGGTTCATAACTCAGCACCCAATGTAACTCCAAGCTGCTCCGCCTGAGGTTCCACGGTCACGGTCCTTCGGTGTTTTACCAGGTGTATCTAAGATGGTTAGGACAAGCCCCAATGGTGCCTCACTTCTCAATCCTCCAAACCAAGTCCCTCTAAAGTTCCCACGGCGAGGTCATTCGATAGAGCATAAAAGCTCTCCCAGGTCCTGCCAAGCCTAGTATCTCTCAAGTACCGTTTGACCTCACACAAACTCATTATTATTCTCATTACATCATTACAACCGTTGTAGTTTACAGTCAACATAAACAGAAATACAATATGAACATTCAACAAGCTAAAGTATGAGTTACCACGCCAAGTTGCCATGCTTGAGCTGCCTCGGTTGCTTAATATCAAACACTATTGCCAATTGGGGAATTATCCCTAATCTTAGGATTACCTTCAATCCCCCTCTACATTTGCCCCCTCATGGAGGGATTTGTTGTGGGAACAAGAAATGCCTGCACGAAACTTCTCAATTCGATGAACCTTCTCTGCATGAAAAAATTCTGGCCTTCTTTCCCCTGTTAGAACCACAATGATATAGTCTCTTGGAAAAAGAAAAATTCTCCCAGATGTACCTGAGACGAAGATCCATTCTCATTGGGGCTGGGGAAAATGGACATCGCCGCTTTTTGCTCATGCTTATTTTCAACCGTTCTAGGTTTAATATTTGAAATTTTGCCAAAAGACCTAGTAATCGTCACAAATATTCGTTTGGACTCCTGGTAAATGAAATTCTCCCCCGTGGTGCTTCGTTGTGTTCAAATAGCGTTTGGACACGTGGGATCTTTTTCGTTAGGAGTTTATTGGATATGCCTGACAAAAATTTCTGGCGCCAAAACTGAAACTTGTTGAAGAAGGCAACACTTTCTGTTTTCTATGCGTCACTTCATTAATGAAGTGGTGCTATCTTTTCAACTGCCAAAGTACTTCCCGAAGTGCCACGTGTTCATGTGAAATGATTACAGGCGGCCGCGCACGTGCGAGGGTGGGGAAATCTAAACGCCGGGATCGAAAATTTCAAACGTCCATACCCCAACACTTAACCTCTCTTATCTCTTACTTTACTTTCATTGTCCTCAGGCTTCTATTATTTTTAGAGAGAGAAAAAAGAAACTGTGAGAACACCATTGTTGTTTAAGCCCTTATCTCCTAACTTCTTTCTTCTATTACCATATCTATCTCCACTTGTGCTCGTGTTTCTCCATTCTCGTTCTCAAACCCTTCTTGCTCAAAGATTTTTCGTTATTTTAACATCATTTTCCATGGCGTCCTCAAGCAACCCCTCCGTGTCTGCCGCCAGTGCTCCACCCACTGCCTCCACCATTGCCACCACCCTGGATGCTGCTCGCCAGGAATAACTAAGGTTTTATCATCGATCACCTATTTTTGGAGAAGGTGATGACTTTACTGGTGTGTGTAAGAGGGTCCATTTTTCTTCTAAGTTTGACGCCTTACTGTTGGGTGACGAAGACGAAGATTCTTCTGAGTGGGGCTTTCTTCCTCCAAAGGGGACTCTTCGATTTCTCCTGGAGCAAGGGGACTTCCCATGGTCCCATATTGATTTCGAAGCATCCGGGGGATCTCCTGCCCACTTCGCTGTCTGGAACTCCCATATGCAAAGTTCCCAAGCTGATATTCTTACCAAGCTTGGGTTGCAAAGGTCTAAATGGTTTTGTAAGTTCACTCTCTCGAAGAATAATAATGCCCTTCCTATCTTGGTCTCTCGATGGAACGTTACTACTCATACGTTCATCGCTGCGTGGGACGAGTTCACCATAACCTTGGAAGATGTGTGCGAGCTCCTGGGCCTCGATGCAGCAGGTCATGAGCCCTAATACTGATAAGGCTTTAGATGCCCAAGAGGCTGCCAACCGTTTGGAGTTGGATCGTATATTCCAAAACTGCATTGGTTTGTCCAACAAGGCTACTTTCTCTCCTTTGATTAATTATCTCTTCAAGGGTTCTCGTGGAGGCAGTTCTTCAACCGATGCTCCTGGTCAAGGTACACCGTTGGAACTTCATGCCTATATTCTTGTGATTCTCTCTCGTTTCCTTTTGACGGGAAAACCCAATGACCAGCCCCGAAGGGACCTTATCAATATATCCCTTCGTTTATCCCAGGCATCAAACTTTCCCTGGCTGCAATTGCCTTGGGATCCCTCTATACCTGGCTGGATAGGACTTTGCTCGATATGTAACGATCGCTTGGCCGTTATAACTTGGCCAATTTTTCTAACGGCATCCTCTTAACCGGCTTCCTTTACTTTCATTTCCCTGCTGCAGCGGCCTGCCCTCCTTCGGGGGAAACAATTCTGCCTCCACGGTCCTTTGTTTATCATAAGAGACAAAGTCGAAAGGAGTTGATATCTGTGATTGATCGCTTTGAGAACTTCGTGATGAGGCCCTACCAGGAGGATATGTTCTTCCACACTTGTGGATTTTTTCAACATGAAGCGAGGGTGGTACAGACCCCTATCATGGATATTGAAGATCCCTCGCTGGCTGTGGTCCTACTGTTCTCCCCAGGATATCTTCCTTCTTACACTGAATGGGGATATACTAGTGGGCACTATAATCCCAACCGATGCAACCGCCATTTTGGGTTTGACCAAGGGGCTCCTCGTCCAGTGTTTCAATCGTCAAACCCTAAGGTTTCCTTTAGCGAGGCGTATTCTCTATTTTCTTCAATCGCTGCGTGGGAATCAGTTCTACAATGGCCGGGCGAGGCACCATTCCCACAATCACTAGGCAAGGGGACGTGACCCCTCTGTTTGCAACAAAATACTAGCCAAAACAACTGGCTAAAATTATTGAGTTCGTTGAGAGAGATCCAGTGTATCCTCCCATTTCTTCATTTTCTGCCTTAGAGTTGGGTTTAAAAGGTAACTCCGTTCTTAGGATTGAATGCCCTCTGAGTACGACCCCTAAGGCATCTCCTACTGAGATTCCACCACTCTGTTCCATGATTCCCACTACTACGTCCAAACCCAAGAGTGCTGTAGCCTCTAAGAAAGCTGCCCCCTCGACCAAAGTCACTACCGATGAACCCTCAAGTCAGAAGGTGAAGAGTGGGACGTCTTCCAAGTCCAAGACCAAGGATGAGCCTAAATCTCAAGCACCTAAGGGGGCATTCCCCATTGCCTCTGCACCTCCTCCTATGCCTATAGAGAGGGCCGAGGAGTTGAGAAGGAAAGCGCAAGCAGAGGTGGCACGCATAAACACTGAGTTCGAATGGCGTATTCCAGTTGTTCCTCCACCGGGAACCTTCCCCACAATCCTTGTTGATCCTACCGAGCCCACGATGAAGAGGAGAAAAATCTCAAACGTTCTTCGAGGTACTGGTAGTGGTGCATCAGGAACGAGGAACAAAACTCTGGGTACCAAGTCCCAGAGGAGACAAACTCCTCAGGTGCCTTTATCTCCTGCCTCTTCGCCTATCAGATCCGAGGTATGTATGCTTGTTTTATTATTTTCCATTTACCTAAGGAAGCGATACATTTGCTTATGCATTTTTGGTGACTTTGGTGGAGGAAGTTGAAGAAGAAACTCCCAATCCCCCTAGCCACCCCGTGAGCCCTTTCGTGGGGGGACGTTTCGGTGCTTCACCACCCGTTGTGACTTCTCCTCGTTCGCCCATGATCAGGATCACCTATACCCTCCGTTCAGCCTCTCAATGCACAAGAGATGTTGCCATGTGTGATAGTGGTGCTGACTCTGTGGGCGTCTCTTTGCGACCAGAGATAACTCTCCTCGTCCCTTCTGGTTTATCCTCTCCATCCGAGCTTCTTTTGCCCGTTGTTCTGGACGAAGAAAATGAGCCCGAGGTATGATTTCCTCTATAATTTATTTGGTATAACGTCCTTTCAGTCTCACCCCTTTGTTTATTTATCATGCTGAACCTTGGGTGCCCTAGGTTGACGTGTCCTCGTTGTTAGTTAACATTCCTCCTCCAACGATGCTGGCGAGACCACTGAGCGCCATTCCCCTTTTCAGTGCCAATACCGAGGTAAGTAACACCCAGAAGAACTTCTCCCTTTTTTCTGTACTTATTCCTCTTTTTTAACACTTAGCTTCATGTTGCGTCTTTCTCCCAGCCTTACTCCATCTTCTCTTGATGGTCTGCCTGCATATAAGGCCAAGGTTGGTGCCTTTGCCCCTCGTGTTGGTTTTTCTGCACCCACCCCTGTTGAGGCCTCATTTGGGAGTCCATCATCTTCTTTTAGTGAACTGCCCATTCTAGCTTTGGTTCCTTATGTTGGTGAGGGAGTTTTGCCTGCCATTGAGGCTTCTTTAACCGGGGATCCCGTTGCAGCCTCTGATGTAACGAGCCTACCCCCAACGGTTCCTATCCATACTGCTGCCATAGTTACTGCCGTTCTGGCTCCTGCCGCGACTGAGGTATTTTCTAATTCTCTGTATTTTTGTCGAAGAATTTTTGCAAACTCCCCCATAATGGTGACTTAACAATGAAAGCACTTGTTAATATTTTTCACAAACTCCACCTATAATGGTGACTTAACAATGAAAGCACTTGTTAAGATTTTTCACAAACTCCAACTATAACGGTGTCTTAACAATGAAAACACTTGTTAAGATTTTTCACAAACTCCACCTATAACGGTGACTTAACAACGAAAACACTTGTTAAGATTTTTCACAGACTCCACCTATAACGGTGACTTAATAATGAAAACACTTGTTAAGATTTTTCACAAACTCCACCTATAACGATGACTTAACAATGAAAATACTTGTTAAGATTTTTCACAAACTCCACCTATAACGGTGACTTAACAATGAAAACACTTGTTAAGATTTTTCAAAAACTCCACTTATAACGGTGACTTAACAATGAAAACACTTGTTAAGATTTTTCACAAACTCCACCTATAATGGTGACTTAACAATGAAAACACTTGTTAAGATTTTTCACAAACTCATTACTTTTTCTTATCTTAGGTTGCACGAGAAACTTCTCCACCCGTTCTTTCGCCTATGGGCTCACCTTATCGGGAACCTGCTGTCTCGGAAGATTCTGACCAGGCAGACCGAGGTTCCACGACCGGTGCTACATCGGAGAGTAAATCTGGGTGCGAGCTTCCTTTGCCGAATTTAGCTCCTCATGCATTTTGCTTAATGGTGCTTCAACATTCTCCCCAAATGCCTGATACTCATCGACTGGTGATTGAATAACTCGCGAATCACCATCCTAAAACCTTCTCAATGGACTGCCTACGTTCCAACATCTCTGTCATGAGTTATAAGCTACAAGGCATGGCTATTGTTGTTACAGAAATTGCCAGTACTCCCACTGCGACCGTTACCAAACCACTCTTTAACCAATTTCTTGGCCATTTGAAGGAGTTGGGTCGTGATGGTTTTCACTTTAATTGGCTTATATCATATTTAAACACTTTGAACAGCCAGCAACTAATCAAGCAGAGGGAATTATTGCAGAAGCATCAGCAGGACCAACGGGCTGAGGAAACCAGGTTGGCCGAAATAGCACCACTCCTGGAAGAAGTTGATAAGGAGGTAGGTGATGCCGAAGAGGCTTTGCGTCTGGCCAAGATGAAACGAGAAAGACTCCTTATCAGATGTGCACAAGTACAAACGAGGTTGGAAGTTTCCATCAATGCCTAATAATCTTGTATTACAGCCTCTTTGGGCCTTCCCGGAGACTTGTTTCTCATCTTCAGACCTATGGTTCCTCCTAGGCTAGTCAACATTTATATATACCTTCCTCTTGTTTATTTTTATGTAATTCTTGGGCAGTAGTTCCTAATTTTGTAATGCTCCATTATTTATGAATGAAGAATATATATTTTCCAATTCTTTCGTGTGTTGTGACTGCTTTTGTATGTTATAAGTTTCTATATTTCTACAATTCTTTCATTGTTGTTCAAGTCATAACTAAAACTTGTCTATTCATAACAACATCCAATTATCACAATGGTTCGAACTTGATTGTTTACACATGATAAACCTTAAGCCATTTATTGTTAATCTTAAATGGCTTATCTTCCTCCAACTTCGAAATTAAACAATAACCTGAATCATGAGCTTCCTTTACAACGAAAGGTCCCTCCCAGTTGGCTGCAAACTTTGGTAGAGGAAGCCCCCTGATGTGCTTCACTGCTACTTTCAAAACGAGGTCTCCCTCCACGAACTTCCTTGGTCTCACCAAGTTATCGTATGCCCTAAAGAGTTATTTCGTATACATTTGAAAGTGTTGCATCACATTATCTCTGTGTTCATCCAACGCTTCCAATTGCACATGTCTATTCTGAGGGAGCATGCTACTTCGCAAGGCATATCGAGTAGGGGGAACTTCCAACTCCACTGGAAGGATTGCATCAACCCCATAAACAAGAGAGAACGGAGTGTATCATGTGGGTTTCCACTTGGTTATTTGATAGGCCTACAATACAACTGGTATCTTGTCATCCCACGACCCTGGAAAGTCCTCCATCATCTTGGCCAAAATATTAACCAAGGTTTTGTTAGTCGCCTCGGCTTGACCATTTCCCTTTGGGTACGCCATCGTTGTCATGTGATGAACAATGGAGTACTTATTTGTGAGCATTGTTACTTCTGAATTGACGAAGGGAGCCCGTTATCTGAAAGAATAACCTTCTGAATTGACTTGCCCAAGTTATCTCCATTCTGCTCTCCTTAGGGATCCCCACTTGATCAAAGAACCAAGTGAACTTTGGATATTTTGAAACTGCACTATACTCTATGACCGGGTCTGTTTCCTCACCTTCAACGATGTATACGTCATCCACGTCTTTAGCGCTTGCTTCATCGTAGGCTAAAACTATGTTAGCCATTCCCGTAGTGCAATGTTCCAGAGCTTCTTCGAGATCCTTCTACCTTATCGTTAACCTTCCTCCTTCTCTTTCTGCCTCCTCGTCATAGGCCATCACCAGATTGGCCCCGTGTGCTGGAAGTGGGTTGTTGTTAATGTTCTGTGGGGGGATTTGCGATGTCACCGCCTTCATGTACTTGTCAATGATTCTTCGTAGTGTGAAGAAGCTCTCTGTTGGATGCTGAATCTTTCGATGAACCTGGAAGTATTTGGGATCCGCCCTCGTCGCCGCGTCGGGCTCTTTCGCTGGAACGCCCTTTGGTTCATAAACCATTCCACCTTCGACCATTGCGTTATAATAACTCACAGCCTCTTCTATCGTACAAGGCAACGGTGGTGGGTCTTCTCTGTCCCTTCCAAACTTTCTCTTGTTGTCCTTCTTCGGCACCTTGCCCCTATCCATTCCTTCGATGTACCCCACCCGTGGAGGCTGAGGCCTTCCTCCCCCAAATTTCATCGAGTGCCTGAACATCACAAGCACCACCACCGGGTTTGGTTGTACAACCAGTGAGATGTTCCTTGCAGATTTTAGGAACGCTGGAAAAGTTCCCGCGCGCGTCTCGTTGATCAGGTGGCATATGTACTCAGGGAGCAGCCCCTTCGCACAGATCTGTAATAGTTTAGACTCCATGGCCTCCTCTCTTACATTGAGGGACCTTTCCTTGAACCTTCTAATGTACGCCACCACGTCTTCTCCCGGTCGTTGTCTCTCTCTCTCCCTAATTGGGTCAGAGTAAACTCATCCTCTGCCAGAAAGAACTTCTGGATGAACAACACGTGCATCTCTTCCCACGTAGAAACACTCTTGGGGGCCAAGTGGGAGTACCAAGTATATGCTTTATCAGTTAGGGATTTGGAGAACTCCCTCAACATGAGCTTCTCATTGCTGCAATGCGCCCCCAAGTGTTCGATAAAATGTTTAATATTCTCCTTCGGATTTCTCCCCTTTCCTGTGTATTTTTTGAAGATAGGAGGAACATAATCCTTTGGATAAGGCTTGTTGTTGTATTCCTAAGGGTAAGGTGTTCGGAAGTCATCGTAGACTGAAGCTACCTCGCCCACAGATTGCAGGGAAGCCTGCATG
Source organism: Sambucus nigra (assembly GCA_949130495.1). NCBI lineage: Eukaryota > Viridiplantae > Streptophyta > Magnoliopsida > Dipsacales > Adoxaceae > Sambucus > Sambucus nigra. The sequence goes on along the minus strand of OX422211.1, from coordinate 580,856,775 downwards.
AACTTCAGCATCTCCTGTTGCATCTCACTTCTCATTTCTTCCATGGGGGATGGGGCAACGACCAATGGGGTCACATGAAGAATGCCCATTACAGCTGGAGCAATCGTTACTGCTGGCACCGTTGACACTCCGGAGGTTCCCACCGCCGGATTCATAATGGAAGGTATGCTTATCGGGGTTGTTCCCGTTGTACCTGCACCTGGTGGGGCCGTTGGGGTTGCTCCTGGTGTGACGAAGGAATTGGCTTCGAATCCTCCCAGCACTGTTGAAGCTATGGGGGTCTGTAAAAGCTCATAAAACTTACTCATGAGGAGGGCCACCTGAGCAGGTCCCAGCCCAGCACTCGTGGATGCTTGCGTTACCCCTGGAGCGCCTGGTGATGTCTGAACTGGAGGCACTTCTATTCGAGGAGCCCCGTCCCTTAGGGCCTCCAGTTATCTTGTTGCTTGCTTTTCACTATGTTGAATGTGATCAAAGTTGAGCCTTCGATTAACGTTATCTTTTTCCATACTCCTTACTTAGAAGAATGCCTCCCCAACTGATTTGCCAAATGTAAGAGGGTACTTTAGATTATAGATGGAGGCCTAACCCCTTTTGAGTAGGGTAATGATAAGTTAATTAGACCAAGACCTTGGATTAATGATAGAACATACAAACGCCAACCTAATGAAGACAAACTCAGTTTAAACTCACAAGTCTCTCGCGTATAACTCAGGAGATAGTAATGAACTTTTAGAAGTAACTTAGGTAGAGGGAGAGAGAAGTAAGCACCCTATATACACCTTAGTAGGCAGGTGGAAACACACCATACACCCTTATTAAATCTCTGTCAAGTATTAAAAGCTTCGCAATAAATAACAATGGTGAGTGGATAAACCCTCTGGTTTGTAATAACTCTCTCTCTGATGTGGGTCTCTAGTAATAACTCCACAGTTCTCTAAAAATATCATATCTCTCCTCAGGGGTGGTTGGGGTCCTTAAATAGCCCCCACCATCCCCGAGGCAACTCAGTCATTAAAAACTATGAAAGACATCCCTCATACTTTATGTCACAACATTAAATGCTTAATGCACTAGTTGCCTCCACGTCATAAACATTAAATGCTAAGACATGCCTTTCGCCTAACCACTGTGTGTCAGGGGGGCTATTGTTATAGGGGTGGCTCACCAAATCCCTGACAGTCCCAAATACCACGGTGGTTTACTCAAGTGCAGGTCTGTCATTGTTTAGCTGACTAGTGACATCACCTACAGTAGATGTGACATTAAGTAGAGGGTTGTTTGGTTCATAACTCAGCACCCAATGGAACTCCAAGCTGCTCCGCCTGAGGTTCCACGGTCACGATCCTTCGGTGTTTTACCAGGTGTATCTAATATGGTTAGGACAAGCCCCAACGGTGCCTCACTTCTCAATCCTCCAAACCAAGTCCCTCTAAAGTTCCCACGACGAGGTCATTCGATAGAGAACGAAATCTCTCCCAGGCCCTGTCAAGCCTAGTCTCTCGCAAGTACCGTTTGACCTCACACAAACTCATTATTATTCTCGTTACATCATTACAACCATTGTAGTTTACAGTCAACATAAACATAAATACAATATGACTAATTCAACAGGCTGAACTATGAGTTGTCACGCCAAGTTGCCACGCTTGAGTTGCATCGGTTGCTTAATCTCAAACACTATTGCCAATTAGGGAATTATCCCTAATCTCAGGATTACCTTCAATCCCCCTCTGCACAATTTGAATAAAGTTAGTTTATACTTTAAATAAATTTTAAGACCCATATTTGGACCCAAAATCTCCACTGCGGTATTGGTAGAAATACCATTTGAATTATCAAAGGCAATAACTAACTGACCTTTAGGATCTCTGATAATACCACTATAGCCACCAGGCCATAGATTTCCTTTATAATGATCGTCCACATTTAATTTAAACCAACTTTGGCAAGGGGCAATCCATTGAACCATTTTCACCATCGTCTGTCTAGGGTATATTTTCAAATCAAACACCTCTTTGATTGTTTTCATCAAAGGTTTGAACGGGGCTAAGAAGAATCAAATACTTACAAATGTTACAAATCGGGAATATAGCCTATTTTGTAATGAAATGATGATTCAATTTTTTAGTCTCATAAAAATCCGTATTTTTACTTTTTCATATTTCCCAATAACCTATAATTGGAATAATATTCCCAAGGCATCTCAAGTAATATTTGATCCCTTTTTGTAGCACCAGCTCATAAGCATAAGAGAAATATAATTCATATCTATTTTGGTAACCATAAGGTAAGATAAGTAGCCCCAAATAGGCTTTGTTTCTTTACATTGTAAAAATAGATGCAAAGTTGACTCAACTTGATTATGACGGATTTTACATCTGAAGGCCATCCTCATTCCAAGTGTTTTAATGTATTCATTAAGATGCAGACAATCACTTATAAGTTGTAATAACCCGTATTTTAATGCATATTTATTTTAAATAAAATAATAGAAAATGGGGATTAATTAAATTAAAGGGAGAAAAATTTAAATTATAATTAATCCGATTGTAAGATAATAATTACTAGTGGGATGTGAGTTAGTAGTTATTGAAATAATATTATGGCCCGTGAGTAGCTACACGGCATTTACGTAATAAATATTTGGGACGCGTCGCGTCATTTGCATTTGGAGGTTGAAAAAGTAAATTATTTTAGTATAACTCGAATGACTATTTTGAGTGTGCCAAAGTGTTCGGAAGGGTCGAAATAGTCAGAAAACACTACTCGGGTATCTTATTTGGAGTCCGGGTCATTTTAGACCAAAACAACACCCCGGAGGGGTATTTTGGTCTTTTGGACTCTTAGGGCAACCATATGGACCAAATTAGGGCTGATTAAAATCATTTTATAGGGTTAAGTTTTAGTCTTCAACTTAAGAGAGAGAGAGAGAGAGAGGCAAAGAGAGAGAGAGAACCAAGGAAGAAGAAGACTCCATTGAAGCTCCAACTCAAGCTTTAGCACCAAACAAAATACACCAACGCGTAGTTCATGTCAAGGGGATCGTTCTCATACCATTTTCAATCCGGAAATTAGAAGTTCAATTTTAAGGCAAGTGTTTATCTTGCTCTTCTCTTTAGCATATATTGTTCTTGTTAATCTAGACTTGATGATGGGTATTTAGAACAATGAAATTTTGGGTTTAACTAGTTAAAATGATGATGACTTATGAATTTGGATATGGGTATGCATGTAGAGGTTATTGACCTTGAATAGACAAATAAAATCTGGAAATTTATGTCCTATTCATGATTTATATTGGAAGAAAGAATAATTAAAATCATGTGTTTATGCTTGGAAAGAATTTGTGGGAATTTAATGGATGGTTAAATCCTTATTGAAAATTAAAGGATTTGATCTTTAATTCGTGTTAAAAATATCTTGAGACGTTTAGGATTAATGTAGTAGAATTTGGGTTGAATTGGAGATAAGAATTTATATATTTTGAGGATTAAAAGTGGAGAAAAATCGAAATTGGTAAGAACAGGGCCTGTTCTGTCATCTCGTTAGAAGACCTGCCCAGGTCGTTCGAACGAGACTTCTAACGAGATTACAGAGGCCTATCTAACGAGTTGCTGAGTTCGTTCAAAGATGGAAACTCATTCGAACGAACTCGTCCGAACGACAATCCTAGAAATTCTAAGGAGTTTCCAGAATGGGTTTTTAAGGGTTATTTGGGTTAGAAACCTTCCTAGGGTTATTCAATTAAGAGTATTCACCTACGTGAGTGATGGGCGACCTAAATTTCTAATGTGAAAATGAATTAAAGGGTAATAGTAATTACGGACTATAACATCAGGGCTATGTGACTACCTACGAATACATAAGTTGTGTGCATGCTTATTACGTGAAATATTATGTGTATGACATAGCTAGCTGCTGGCTATCAAATGGAGGTTAGCGCATTGCGGACGATCATATCTTGTGTGCCTATGGGGTGATTTTGAATCGTACCACTGGAGAATGGAACCTTGGATACGGGCTATCTGAGAATGATAGTGATGAAGGCCTTAAGGGAGCGTAGGTATGTGCGTGACCCAAAGGTATGGAACCATGATCGCCTCCAATATGTGTATATGATTCATTAGTTCATGAGAGATTGAACCTATTGTCCTCTGTGCATGAGAGAAGCAATTGGACTAGATAGTCGAGTATGCGTAGCACAAGGGGTTTCTCAACCATGGTGCAATATATATAAATTGATATGTATACATAAAGAGGAGAATGTGTGTATACCTAAATCTTGTTAGCAGTCTTGTGTGAATGACTCTACTTTATTGTGTGTACTTATGGAATATCAACTTGACCTTTAGAAGAATGTGAAAATGCACTAATGTAATTCTAAACCTATATCTAAATCTTAAACACGATGACCTTGAGATAGTTATGAAGTCTATTTAACTTAACATAATTACTAAGGGCCTAATGGATCCCCACGACCAACATTATCACATAGTAGTGTATTGGGGGGGTTCCTTGTTTAGATTTCGCTTGCGAGACAACCCATGCATGAACGTAACATAATGTTGGGATTGGGGTGAAGTTTATCCTTTAGTCAAGTAGAGTATTGATCTAGTATGGGTAGTTATATTCGATAGGAGTGCACGATAGATGAGAGGTGAGCACCCCAAGCGAGGACGCAAAGTTAACTTGGATAATATATGTGGTAATCAAATCAATTTATGCACTTTCTATTTTAAACTGTTTTCAAATCGGGCTCTGACCCGCTTTTCTATATATATCTCTCTTGCACTATTATTTTTAGGTGCCCAGCCACAGGGTCACCAGCTTTAGGAGATTCTAGTCTGTTGAAGTTCTGTTGCTATTATGGAAGCTTCAGGATACTTTGTAGTAGACGACTCAGTCAATCATTCCTTCATCAGTTATCTATTTATTGGACATGTCGTCCGTCTTTCTATTTTACATTCAGAGATTTAGTTGTTTGTAATCCTCTCTTAGACATTATCTCCGGTTATTGTAAACTATTCGTATGGGACTTTTATCTGGATGTGTTATATGCCAGTCATTCATTTACTACAGTTAGACTTTATTCGTATTAATTGTGATGCATAGAAATTGTTGGTATTCATATTGTTAATTATTTGTCAAGATAAAATTTAGACATCACCCTTTTTAAATACTAGGTGGTTAGTTTTATTAAATTAAACGAATTGAGTTTCTCTACAGTGATGCATTATTTGTACCAACTGGATATTCTGAAATTAATTAATAAAGGACTGATCACCCAGTAATTAATTAGGCGGGGTGTTACAGGTGGTATCAGAGCCAGGTTCTAGTGTCCTACAGATCTGTATGGCTTATTATGCTTTCGTGTAGCGTTCTTTGATATAGAGCCTTATGTTTTAGGATTGTTGTACTCTTCTGATGTTTTACATACTTCTTCTATTTGAAGAAAGTAACTGTGGACTTATGAAATTTGTCTCCCTTTTCAGATGCCTCCCAGACGTGCACCCCGAGTTCCTAGGGATGCCCAGCCGAAACCTCAACCTGCACCGACCTAGGGTATGATGAACGCCGCTGAGGTGGAAGCTATAATAGCTCATACGGTGAATGCTGCCTTGGCAGTGGTGCAACAAGCACAACATCAGGCACCAGCAGTGGCCCCAATTCAGGCCCAGACTCTCCCATCTGCTTGGGAGCGGGTTAAAGATGCCTTTCAGAAGGCACATCCCCCAGAGTTTTCAGGGAGCTCTGATGTGGGGGTAGCGAGTCAGTGGAAGAAAGATATACAAAGACACTTGAGAATGCATGAGTGTATGGAGGTGCAGGGTCAGGTTTTGGTTACGTTTAAATTGGTGGGGGCAGCACTATAATGGTGGGAATCCATCACCACCGTTGAGGAGAGAGACACACTTGGTCTTCAAGACTTTTGGGCGCGATTCGACGCAAGTACTTTCTGTCGGCTGTTTAAACAGAGATGAGTTGAAAGTTAGTAAATATGAAACAAGAGGTAAGGACCGTGGCTAAATATGAGGCAGAGTTTACTAGCCTCCTTAATATAGTCCCAAATGAAATACCGACGGAGGAGAAGAAAATCCAGCTCTTTATGGATGGGTTAACCTAGAGAATTCGCCAACACTTAATAGGCAATCTCTCCTTGGCCACTTATTCTGATGTGGTCAATACAGCGTTAATCCATTGACAAGATCATCTTTTCCACTTATCCGAGGTAAATAAAGTGGGAGAATCCAGCCAGTGGGGAAGGACAGGAGGAAATGGTGCCAGTGGGGCACATGACGTTTAGGGAAATCATCGGTACGGTGATCGGGGTTCCCATCAAGGAGACCCTAAGAGATTCAGATTTGGAGGTTTCAGGCAGGGGCCAGGGGGCTTTCAGCACGGCCATCCGGGTCAACAGGGTCAGCAGCAGGTTCAGCAGGTCCAAAATGGCTAAGGGAGGGGCGATAACGGCCATCAGGGCCGGGGATAGCAGGGGAAGAGGAGAGGACCTTTTCCATGGAGATGTTATACGTGTGGCAATGTTGGCTATAAACACCAGGACTGCCCTCAGAAGGGTAGAGAATAGAAACAGCAGGGTGTTCATCAGGAACCCCAAAGGCCTTTATTTCTCGCCGCCCTCCCAGCACCCCCACAGATGGCAACAATGCCACCCATTTCAGGCGCCCCTATTCAGCATGGGCAACTTCAGTATGGGCGAGTCTATAATCTACATTAGGATACAAAACCGCAGGAACAATCCACAATTGAGGGTATGTTTTCTATCCAGGGGAATTTGAGGCACATTTTATACGGCACGGGAGCCACAGATTATTTTATTTCCACGGGGTTTGCACGTGCTATGGGATTATTGGATACAGCAGAGAGTACGGTTACTTGTATGGATTCACCTTTGAGTAGGGATGCGGTCATTTATTTTATTTGTCGGGGAGCTGGTATAGAGATTGGGAGGTTCATCTTACCCGCTGACATGCTTGTATTAGACATGCCCGAGTATGATGCGATTGTGGGCATGGATTGGCTTGTCAGATATAGAGCCATGATCGATTGTTATAGTAAGAGCATAGTTTTTGCCATACCCGGGCAAGAGATGTTTTTAGTGGCTATGCCTCGCCCTGAGGGAGGATCGTCCACTCATTTATACTATATAGAGGAGGAAACCTCTAAGGAGGTTGTGGTACTTCTTGATTCGATTCCGGTAGTTAGGGAGTTTGCCGATGTGTTTGAGGAGATTTTGGGGCTACCACCGAGTAGGGAGATAGAGTTCATCATCGATTTAGCACCCGAGGCCCGATCGATAGCTCGCACACCTTATCGTATGGCTCCCGCAGAAATGAGGGAGTTATGTGACCAGATTGAGCAGTTGTTAGGACAAGGGTTTATCCGTAGGAGTACTTCACCATGGGGTGCTTCCGTACTATTTGTAAAGAAAAGGGATGGGTCATTGAGATTATGTGTTGACTACTGAGAGTTGAATAAAGTCACGATACGGAACAAATATCCATTGCCTCGAATTGATGACTTATTCGACCAGTTAAGAGGAGCGACTTTCTTCTTGAGAATTAATTTAAGATCGGGATACTATCAGCTACGTATCAGGGAGCAGGACGTGTCAAAGACTGCCTTCCTGACAAGATATGGTTCTTATGAATTCAGGGTTAGGCCTTTCGGGCTAACAAAAACCCCAACCGTATTCATGGAGTTAATGAACAGAGTGTTCAGGGAGTTCCTAGACCAGTTCGTCATCGTATTCATATATGACATTCTGATTTACTCACAGACTGAAGAGGATCATGCCGAGCACTTAAAGAAAGTTTTGCAGACACTATGCCAGCATGAGTTGTACGCAAAGTATGAGAAATGTGTGTTTTGGCTAAAAGAGGTTCAGTTTCTGGGGCACATCATCTCCGATAGGGGAATATCCGTAGATCCGGGGAAAGTGTCCGCAGTGAGGGAGTGGGGACAGACCACGACCCCAACCAAGATACGCAGTTTCTTAGGTCTCACTGGGTACTATAGGAGATTCATTCGGGGTTTTTCGAAGATAGCTGGACCGTTGACACACCTGACTCGCAAAGGGGTGCCCTTTATCTGGAGTGACGCTTGTCAATTAGCCTTTGACGAGTTAAAAGATAAGTTAACCTCAGCACCGGTGTTAGCACTACCCAAGCCAGGGGTCGAGTATTTAGTCTTCACTGATGCGTCCTTATTAGGACTGGGAGACGTATTACAGTAGGAAGAGAAGGTTATAGCTTATGCTTCCCGTAAGCTTAAGCCTCATGAGAGGAACTACCCCACTCACGATTTAGAATTGGCAGCGGTGGTGTTTGCACTTCGTATTTGGAGACACTACCTCCTAGGGGAGAAATTTTGCCTGTTCACGGACCACAAGTCATTACAATACCTCTTCACGCAGAAGGAGTTAAATATGCGTCAACGTAGGTGGCTTGAGTTCATAAAGGATTATCAGTTTGATATCCAATACCACCTAGGGAAGGCCAACGTGGTGGCTGACGCATTGAGCCGTAGGCCAATCGGTGAGATGGTCGAGGTGTGGAAAGAAAAATGGAAGGAGTTAGGTAACCAGGATGTGGTAGCTCGATCATTTATATCTGCGATGATAGTTACGCCCTAGATTATTACAGGAGTGGTACAGGCTCAGGCAAATGATCAATTCTGCCAAAGTCAAATTGTGAAACTTCTAACAGAGGGGACTGAGTCTTATACCGTACGTTTAGACGGGGGTCTATGTTTCAATGGGAGACTGGTTGTTCCCGAGGGTGAGTATTTATGACACAAAGTGATGACAGAGTTACACGGCTCCCAATTTGCGGTACATCCCGATAGAGATAAGATATATAAGGATATGCGTAGGCTGTACTGGTGGAGCGGAATGAAGAAGGATATTACCATATTCGTCTTGAAATGTACCACTTATCAGTTAGTAAAGGTGGAACATCAGAGACCGGCGAGCCTACTACAGCCACTAGAGATCCCTATGTGGAAATGGGAGAGCATTTCCATGGATTTAATCACAGGATTACCCACATCGCAGAGAGGTCACGATTCGGTATGGGTAATAGTGGATTGGCTGACTAAGGTGGCCCACTTCCTCCCAGTCAAGGCAGACTATAGCATGGGACAGTATGCCCAACTATTCATAGCAGAGATAGTGAGACTCCATGGAGTACCTCTCAATATCGTGTCTGACAGAGATAAGATATTTGTATCTCGATTTTGTGAGAGTTTTCAGGAGGCGTTGGGTACGGAGTTGCGATTGAGTACAACTTATCATCCGCAGACGGATGGTAAGATCGAGTGGACAAATCAGATGTTGGAAGACATGTTACGTATGTACATCGTTGATTTTGGTGGAAGCTAGGAGCAGTACCTTCCACTTATGGAGTTTGCCTATAACAACTCCTACCAGTTTACTGTCAGTATGACTCCATTCGAGGCATTATACAGCAGACCTTGTCATTCCCCAACATGTTGGCTAGAGGTGGGTGACAACAAGTTACTTGGCCCGAAAGTGATTCAGGATACTTCGGCAAGGGTAGAGTTGATACGAAGTCGTATCCGAGTTGCTCAAGATCGATAAAAGAGCTATGCTGACGCCAAGCGGTATTTTCGCGAGTTCAACATTGGATATTAGGTGTTACTTCGAGCGTTTCCTAAGAAAGGAGTCATGCGTTTTGAGAAGAAAGGGAAGTTGGTGCCCAGGTATGTAGAGCCATTCCCCATTATCTAGAGGATTGGGCCAGTCGCTTATATACTTGGGTTACCGGAGCACTTGCATAAAGTCCATGACATGTTCCATATTTCTTCGTTGAAAAGATTTCTCCGAGATGACTTGGTCCACACATACATTTCATTGGAGGAGATAGACTTACATCCTAACAGTTCCTATGAGGAGGAACCGGTGGCTATTTTAGACCGTAGTGAGAGGAAAATGAGGTAAAAAATAGTGTCTCTAGTACGCGTTCAGTGGTGGCACCACAATGTGGAGGAATCAACCTAGGAACGCGAGGATGACATGCGTGAACCTTATCCAGAGTTATTCTTACCAGGTAAATATTTTTTTCCGAATTTCGGGACGAAATTATGTTATTAAGGGGGAGAATGTAATACCCTGTATTTTAATGCATATTTATTTTAAATGAAATAATAGAAAATAGGGATTAATTAAATTAAAGGGAGAAAAATTTAAATTATAATTAATCCGATTGTAAGATAATAATTACTAGAGGGATGCGAGTTAGTAGTTATTGAAATAATATTATGGCCGGTGAGTAGCTACATGACAGTTACGTAGTAAATATTTGGGACGCATCACGTCATTTACATTTTGGGGTTGAAAAAGTAAATTATTTTTTTATAACTCGGATGACTATTTTTAGTGCGCCAAATTGTTCGGAAGGGTCGAAATAGTCAGAAAACACTACTCGGGTATCTTATTTGGAGTCCGGGTCATTTTAGACAAAAACAACACCCCGGAGGGGTATTTTGGTCTTTTGGACTCTTAGGGCAACCGTATGGACCAAATTAGGGCTGATTAAAATCATTTTAGAGGGTTAAGTTTTAGTCTTCAACTAAAGAGAGAGAGAGAGGAAAAGAGATAGAGAGAACTAAGGAAGAAGAAGACTCCATTGGATCTCCAACTCAAGCTTCCGCACAAAAACAAAATACACCAACGCGTAGCTCGTGTCAAGGGGACCGTTCTCATACCATTTTCAATCCGGAAATTAGAAGTTCAATTTTAAGTCAAGTGTTTATCTTTCTCTTCTCTTTAGCATATATTGTTCTTGTTAATCTAGACTTGATGATGGGTATTTAGAACAATGAAATTTTGGGTTTAACTAGAATAAATGATGATGACTTATGAATTTGGAGATGGGTATGCATGTAGAGGTTATTTCCCTTGAATAGACAAATAAAATCTGGAAATTTATGTCCTCTTCATGAATTATATTGGAAGAAAGAATAATTAAAATCATGTGTTTATGCTTGGGAAGAATTTATGGGAATTTAATGGATGGTTAAATTCTTATTGAAAATTAAAGGATTTGATCTTTAATTCGTGTTAAAAATGTCTTGAGATGTTTAGGATTAATGTATTAGCATTTGGGTTGAATTGGAGATAAGAATTTATATGTTTTGAGGATTAAAAGTGGAGAAAAATCAAAATTGGGAAGAACAGGGCCTGTTCCGCCATCTCGTTAGAAGACCTGCCCAAGTCGTTCGAATGAACTCGTTTGAATGAGAATTCTAACGAGATTCCAGAGGCCTATCTAACGAATTGATGAGTTCGTTCAAAGCTGGAAACTCGTTCGAACGAGAATCTTAGAAATTCTAACGAGTTTCCAGAATGGGGTTTTAAGGGTTATTTGGGTTAGAAACCTTCATAGGGTTATTCATTTAATAGTATTCACCTACGTGAGTGATGGGCGACCTAAATTTCTAATGTGCAAATGAATTAAAGGGTAATAGTAATTACGGACTATAACATCGGGGTTATGTGACTACCTACGAATACATAAGTTGTGTGCATTCTTATTACGTGAAATATTATGTGTATGACATACCTAGCTGCTAGCTATCAAATGGAGGTTATCTTGTGTGCCTACGGGGGGATTTTGAATCGTACCCCCAGAGAATGGAACCTTGGATACGGGCTATCTGAGAATGATAGTGATGACGGCCTTATCGGAGCGTAGGTATGTGCGTGACCCAAAGGTATGGAACCATGTTCACCTCCAATATGTGTATATGATTCATTGGTTCGTGAGAGATTGAACCTATTGTCCTTTGTGCATGAGAGAAGCAATTGAACTAGATAGCCGAGTATGCATAGCACAAGGGGTTTCTCAACCATGGTGCAATATATATATATATATATTGATATGTATACATGAAGAGGAGAATGCGTGTATACCTAAATCTTGTTAGCCATCTTGTGTGAATGACTATACTTTATTGTGTGTACTTATGGAATATCATCTTGAAATTTAGAAGAATGTGAAAATGCACTAATGTAATTCTAAACCTATATCTAAATCTTAAACACGATGACCTTGAGATAGTTATGAAATCTGTTTAACTTAACATAATGACTAAGGGCCTAATGGATCCCCACGACCAACATTGTCACATAATAGTGTATCGGGGGGGTTCCTTGTTTGGATTTTGCTTGCGAGATAACCCACGCATGAACGTAACATCATGTTGGTATTGGGGAGAAGTTTATCCCTTAGTCAAGTAGAGTAATGATCTAGTATGTGTAGTTAGATTAGATAGGAGTGCACGATATATGAGAGGTGAGCACCCCAAGCGAGGACGCAAAGTTAACTTGGATAATATATGTGCTAATCAAATCAATTTATGCACTTGCTATTTTTATACTGTTTTCAAATCGGGCTCTGACCCACTTTTCTATATATATCTCTCTTGCACTATTATTTTTAGGTGCCCAGCCACATGGTTACCAGCTTTAGGAGATTATAGTTTGTTGCCATGTTGTAGCTGCTGTGGAAGCTGCAGGATACTTTGTAGTAGACGACTCAGTCCATTATTCCTTCATGAATTATCTATTTATTGGACATGTCGTCCGTCTTTCTATTTTACATTCAGATATTTAGCTGTTTGTAATCCTCTCTTAGACATTATATCCGATTATTGTAAACTATTCATATGGGATTTTTATCTGGATGTAATATATTCCAGTCATTCACTTACTACAGTTAGACTTTGTTCATATTAATTGTGATGCATAGAAATTGTTGGTATTCATATTGTTAATTATTTAATGTCAAGATAAAATTTAGACATCACCCTTTTTAAATACTAGGTGGTTAGTTTTATTAAATTAAATGAATTGAGTTTCTCGACAGTGATGCATTATCTGTACCAACTGGATATTCTGAAATTAATTAATAAAGGACTGATCACCCAGTAATTAATTAGGCAGTGTGTTACAGAAGTCTCCACATATTGATTGAGAGTTTTTAGGCATATAATAATCCCATTTGTTGGATACAATTGTAGAGGCAATGCAGTGGTTTTTACAAATTTTAATAGTGTGATGAAAATTAAAAATACGTGATTCTGATGCTTTCCAAATACACTGTTCTCTTTATTTTTCCATTTGGTTTATGTAGACCTCTTAAGTTTCAATCATTCTTCTCCAAGATAAAGATCCCCATTGAGAGATGTAATTTAAGTATTTATATCCCTTCCTCATGTATTTCACCCAAAGAGTGTCTTTAATTGAGTACTTCTGTATCAATTTCTTACTAGAAGCTTTACTAATGAGATTGAAATCAGTAAATCCAAGACCACCCTTACCTTTGACTCTGCATAGAACTTTCCAAATTTTGCATTGATGTTTCCAATCAAGAGTTTCATTTCCACACGGAAAAATTTATTAAGAATTGATTGAAGCCTTTTGATCACTGATTTTGGAGGTTGAATTGATGACAAGAGGTAAGAGGGTATAGAAGATAACACATGTTTAATCAAAATGTATTTTTTGTAGAATATAAAATTCTATCTAGCCATCTTGTTATTTTGTTTCTAAGAGAATCAATAAAATTGCTATAAAGGCTAATTTTTGTTCCTCCCTTTCAACAAAGGGCACCCCAATTACTTTAACAAAAGAGACTTAAATTTAAGGTCTGTGTAATCAGCTATTTGATTTTTTCTTCTCAGTACCTACTTAGCAGCTACTTTTATTCAAATTTATAATTTTCCCAAATATAGAAGAATACCTACCAAGGAATTTCATTAGAGCCTTCAAAATGTTTATACCTCATCTAAAGAATATAACATTCTCATCAGCAAATGATAGGTGAGAAATAAGACGGCTGCCGCCTGGATGATAATAAGGTTTCGAAATTCCTCTAGACATCGGATTATTAAGGTCCCTGCTCAAGTACTCAATTGCGAAAGTAAATAGACTTGGGGGCATAGGGTCCCCTTGTCTTAAACATCTGGTGGAGTCAAAGTATTCCTTGGATTGGCCATTTATGGTTATAGAGATCCAATTATTGGATATTCATCTCCAAACATAGTCATTACATTCTTCCCCAAAGCCAAAGCCTCTGAACTCAACTCAACTCAACTCAACTTAACAAAGCCTTTTCCTAATTATTGGGGGTAGGCTACATGAATCCTAATTTTTCATTCCATTCTGTCCAGTACAATATCTTCGATTAAACCACATGACATCATGTCATTTTTTATAATATCCCACCAAGTCAATTTAGGCCTACCTCTACCCCTTGTGTTACCATCAGTAGTAACTAAATCACTCTTGCTTACAGGAGCATCCATTGGTCTACGCTTTACGTGTCCAAACTATCTAAGTCGATTTTCTCCCAATTTATCTTCTATATGAGCTACTTTTTCCATTTCACGAATTTGTTCATTTTTAATTTTGTCCTTTCGAGTTCTACCACAAATCCATCTTAGCATTTACATCTTCGCTACACTCATTTTTTGCACATTTTATTTCTTGGTTGCCCAACACTCTGTCCCATATAACATGGAGGGTCTAATAGTCGTCCTATAAAAATTTCCTTTTAACTTCAAAGGCATGCTCCTATCATACAAAATGCTAGTAACACTTATCCACTTAACCCAGCATACTCTAATCCTATGAGTAACATCATCACTAATATCTCCATCCTTTTAAATAATCGAGCCTAAGTAACGAAAATGATCATTTCTAGGTATATCTTAACCCTTCAATTTCACCACATCTCCATTTGTCCTCCTATTACTACTAAAATTGCACTCCACATATTCCGTTTTAGTTCTGCTTATTTTAAATCCTCTTGTTTCTAGAGTTTCTCTCCATAATTCCAACCTAGTATTAATACCCGTCTTAGTCTCATCCACTAAAATAATATCATCTACAAATAGCATACACCATGACACCTCATCTTGTATTTGTCCAGTCAACTAATCCATAACAAGAGCAAAAAGATAAGGACTTAATGCTGAACTTTGGTGTAGACCTACAATAATTGAAAATTCACTACTTTCTCCGGTTGATGTTCTTACTATAGTCGTAGAACCATCATACATATCCTTAATTACATCAATATATCTGCGAGTCACTCTTTTTTTATATAGAACGCACCATATTATATCTCTAGGTATCCTATCATACGCTTTCTCCAAATCTATAAAAATCATATGAAGGTCCTTCTTTTTCTCCCTATACCTCTCCATTAATCTCCTCAATAAATAGATTGCTTGTATTGTTGACCTCCCAGGCATAAACCAAAATTGATTCTCATATACAGTTTTCTTCAATCTCAATCTATATTCAATCACCCTCTCCTAAAATTTCATTGTATGACTCATTAACTTTATACCACGATAATTTGAACAACTTTGTATGTCCCAATTATTTTTATAAATAGGTACTAAAACACTTTTTCTGCATTCATCGGGTATCCTATTAGTCATTAAAATTATATTAAATAATTTTTTAAGGTATGATACTCCATCCTCCCCTTAACACTTCCAAACCTCAATATGGATATCATCTGGTCCTAAAGCCCTCCCTGTTTTCATCTTTTTTAGAGAAATCCTAATCTCTGTTGTTCTAATTCTGTAAACAAATATATTTTCTCGAGTCTCCCTAAGTTCCTATATATCTAATCTACTCCCATTATCTCCATTTAATAACCCATCAAAGAAGTTTTTCCATCTTTTCATAATTTTATCATCTTTGACTAGGACTCTCGAATCATCGCTTTTAACACACTTAACGTTATTCAAATATTTTGTTTTCCTGTCCCTAAGTTTAGCAAGCTTATAAATACTTTTTCCCCTTCTTGTATTCCTAATTTTGTATAAAGATCATCATACGCTAGAAATATACAAAATCTTTTGAGTCAAAATATTCTAAAAAAGCCAAAAAGATTTTTGGTTTTTATTTTTGAGTTAACATGTTTGATATGGCGTATTGGTGTGCTTGGACCCCCTTCTTCCATTATCCACGTGGCTAGGACATTTGGTCATAATTATCGATGCTTGGAATGATCTTAACCATTGCATTATGGGGTTGTTTTGAAGTTGATATGAATTTTGATTCGACTTTATTTTTATGTCATGTTTACACACTTGCACGAGTTTATATGGATGTTTGACTACTCTTGCATATTTGAGTTTGGTGAGACGTTCTTATCTCAATCTTGTCATCTATGTGTAAGTAGACTAAAGTAGGGAGTGTGCATATAATAACCGTTTAGCCGTGTGCATTGCAATTGAAAATATGTTGAGTGTACGGGAAAGGGCTGCGAGAGTGGAAAATTGACTCGTCACGAAATCCACCGTTTAAAAGAGCCCCAAAAAAATGAAATGGAAATAAAAAGAATCATATGCCAAAAATTGGGCCAAATTAGTTTAGTTCATTCAAAAAGAAAATATGATATATATTTGAGGGAGTTTGGATGGATTAGTACTTTAAACGAGTTTGCACAAAGAATCCTAAAAGGTGAAAATTTGTGTCATGACGCTATTATTTGTAGAATTGTCAATATTCCGGATTCGTGTGCATGAAGTTTGTTTAGTTCATTAATCTCACACTTTAATTGTCACATATGGCTTGAATAAAGTTTCATGATAGGTTGCTATTGATTAGAGCTTCTTGATCATTTTGATGTATTGGAATTGTGATTCATTTATTTTAGTTCACACACAAACATTCCATGTTCATGTTTAGGCACATCGGTACTATGTTGACACGTTACTAATATTAGTTTGTTCTGAGTTTTTCTTAGTTTTGCTGCTATTTTGTTACTATTTCACAGTTGAGCCCCTTCCAGTTTGAATTTTCCTAAATTTTTCCATTGTGCAACAGTGTTTTAAATGCTGGGGAATCTGTGAAGTTTTGAGTATGTCATTGAAACGACATACTGTTTCATTCGAGCGATGTCTTAGTTTGTTCTAACGATATACCTGGCTCGTTCGAACGATAGCCTGCTTTGACCGGTTTGACTTTTGGCTAGTTGTCATTCTGTTTTAGTACCCTGCTGCATATTGGATCATATTTTGGTACTGGATTTCTGTTTTTGCAGTTTACTTTATTCGATGACATATTTTACTTCATTAATTCGTTTATCACACCTGCTTAGCTTAATATAGTCATTTGTGTGGTTCATTGTTTTCTAGCTTCGAATTTGACATTGCTTGATCATTATTAGCTGGTTAGTTCCTGTTTATTTAGGCTATTATAAGTTAATCCAAATTAGTATCAAATTGGTATCTTATCACATGCTAGATTGTTTAATCTTTTCACCGAATTGTCTATTCGAGACAAAAAGGGGGAGAGATATTTGTGATATAGGGGGAGTTTTGTGAATTTTTGTGATATCCTGATTTATATGTTCCTTTACACATACTGGTATCATGTTTATATCATGTTTACTCACATAACAAATGATTTGAATTTAATAGTTTCATATTGTTTTATATCATTTGTTCCTCCATACTTCACTGGGTATTTGTCTGTTTCATGTGTGTAGGTATGCTTAATGAGATTCATATTTCTAGTCTACATCACACTCAGACATTCAGAGACAGTTTCATGCTTGTTGGATCATAGTTTTCGAGTCTTATCCTGTACCGATAATGTATTTTTCATTTTGGGATTTTGGGATGGTATTTAGGCATCATACGGCTTAACGACCCGACTTAGGCATTTCATTGTTGGTTTTGTCCCGAAATAGTCAAAGGGAGAGATTTGTAAAGACCAAATTTCCAATGGAGTCTTAGTGTAGTTTTGACTTATTCGGGAACAAAACATGTTTGAGTCATAAATAGTTTTTTATTGTCTGATCCCACGTGTCTATGACGTATTGAAAATTAATTGAAGATGTTGAGGCAAAGCTATAAAGATTAATCATACCGAAGTTTAATTGGTGCAATTTCGCGTCTTCAAGGTTTAATTGCATTCCGATATCACACAGGTATGAATGCATAATGTTAATGAAACTCGGAATTCATTTTATAAAAATAAGGATGTTATTTTTAAGAGAAAAAGTTTTTTAAAAGTTTAAATGTTTACACATCAGATACAGGACGGTTTAGTGTTGGATTAGAGTTGGTTTTAAATAAAACTCTTTTATTAAAGTTGGAACAGTTTGGAACGCTATCTGCGACGTCGTTCAAACGACTGTAGATGTCGTTAGAACGAGATCCACTATCGTTTGAACGACATGGCATCTCCCTCGAAAGAGGTTTGCACCGACTTAAAAATTCTATTTAAGTCAGGTCCTAGTCCTTTTCTCTGGGTGCGTGAAGAATAAATTCAGTTTTCAAACAGTAAGTTTTTCTGCACATGTTTTTAAGGTTTTAAAGACAGACACATCCTTAGAGTTTGCAAAGATCCGAGCTTTCATTATCAAATATTTATGTGATCCTTGTTGCACCAAGTTGAGTTTGTTCATCATTTGAACACTTGTGATTGATGGTTTTGCAGTGGATAAGCGACGGACATCGTGTTCAACATCATAGACAACTAAAGACGTATTGGTGGACACCGAGACACTCGTGGAGGTGCATGTTGTGGACGAGCATCATAGAAGATGGAATTTCTGCATGGGCATTATTGAAGAACGGTAGAAGATCATAAGGAGCATCAAGACCCATGGGGATATAGTCTGTGAGTAAGGCTAGTTTGTCTTTGTAAAACCATTGTTCATTGTGTAAGTTTGACTTGGGTTGTCCGAGTTTTTTTCCCGTTTTGGGTTTTTCCTCGTACATCCGGCGTTGTGAGTATTACTTTACTTTATTTTACTTGCTTTAATCACTAGATGCATGTTTAGGACTTAAACAAGATAAAATTTGGTTAAGCTAATTTGTTGCACAACTTAGTTTGGTTTAAAACACCCATTTTTCGCACTTGGTTATTTATTCGGGACCTATTAAATTGGTATCAGAGCCTTAAACAAATTTGCTTTTGTTATGATCCTGTGTGTTTTTAAAGATGAATTTCAATGGAATGGAACATTTGAAAACTTCTTCTTTTGATGGCACTAATTACACCTATTAAAAAATGCGAATGAAAAGTGATTTAAAAGCTATTGATGATAGGGTGTGGTTAGCTGTTGAGAGAGGTTGGTCACCTCCGGTTGTTAGAAATGGTGATGTCACAAACATAAAACCCATTGAGACCTGGACCAAAGATGAATATAAATTGTCTCTTTATAATTATAAGGGTTTTCAGTTGATTTCCTCACATGTCACACAAGAAGAATATAGCAGAATCATGACTTGTGAAACCTCAAAAGAGGCTTGGGATGTTTTGGCACTCACACATGAGGGCACTAGCATGGTTAAAGCATATAAACTTCAAAATCTCACTACTCAATTTGAAACGATTAAAATATTAGAAAGTGAGAGTTTTGATGAAGTTTATGCTAGATTGTCTACAATTGTTAACTCCTTGTTTAACTTGGGAGAAAAGATACCCGACAACCGTGTTATAAAGAAAATTCTCAGATCGTTGCTGAGTAGATTTGATCCCAAAGTGATCGTTTTAAACTCTCTAGGTATGCTTGAATCAACGAAATTAGAAGATCTTGTAGGTGACTTACAAACTTATGAGCTTGATATGTTTACCTCCAAGCAAGAGCCTAAGAAAGAAAAGGGTATTATTTTGAAAAATCGCAAGGAGGAAATAAAAATTTCGTTTGATGATTCCTATTACGACTTTGAGGATATAACCTTGTTGGCAAAGAAATTCAAAAAGTTTATAAAGTTTCAAAAGAAATTGAAAGATGCTAAAAAATTTGAAATATTCAAAAACCACAAGGATACCAAAATCCCTAAAATTGAAAATGACAAAACCAAAAAGGGATGAGTCGGATAGATGTTTCGGGTGTGAGGGTTATGGTCACAAAGTTAAGGAGTGCCCTACTACACTTAATAAAGAGGGCAAGCAACCAATTGCATACAATGCCACTTTAAGTGATAGTGAATCGGAAGAGGGAGAGGAGTCCCCCATTGATCATAACTTTGTTATCTTTATAGCATGTCATGTGAGCGACGATGATATATCTTCCCATGAAGATTCTCATGTGCATGACACTTCCGAGGCAGTTGTGTGTGAATCCCAAGAGAGTGAGGATGAGGAAAGTGAGGGAGAAGAGGTAGATGTTAAGAAAATTCAACTTACCTTTAATGAATTGTGTAAGGAGAAGATGAAGGTTAAAAAGGAAAACCTGACGTTGCAAGAAAAGTTGAAAGTGTGTGCCATTGAAAATAATGCTAAGTTGATTGAGGATCTTAGGGCATGAGATAAGACACTTAGGGAGAAGTTAGAGTATGTTGAGGGTGAGAGAGATAACCTTAGGGGTTTGATGAAGGTTTTGAAAAAGGAGGTGCTAGAGTTTGAGGAGTATAGGCATCTACTTAAGTCTAGGATTAAGGAGTTAGAGGAAAGTTTGAGAGACTCGTCTAGAGTTAAGTTTGATTTGGAGGATAGAAGTGAGAAGTTGGATAGGATTCTAGGCACCGCCCAAATTAAGAAAGATAGGGGAGGTATTGGTTTTGATGAGAGTGTTGTTCCCATTCCCCCCGCACGTGAGAGAGAGCCACATAGGAATGTTAGAAAAGGTCCACATGTAGGTCACTTTCCATACCATCGCTACACTTGCACGTTTTGTGGTAGGAAAGGTCATCTGAGAAAGTTTTGCTATGACCTTAGGAATGCTCCTCGAAAGTTTAGGAACTTTAAGAATAAAGTTTCCCTGATCCCCCCCCCCCACCCACATGTGTCGTTTCACACCTACTTGGGTTAGGAATTCAGATTTGGTAGCTTTAGGTTTGAAACTTCATGGTTCCTATTTTGTTGCACGTGATTCTGTAACACCCCGAGCGCCCAAAAAAGAGAACGCGGCGTGCTACTATGATAAAACTAAACTAAATCCATCAATCAACAAGTATAGAGCATCTAAATGTCCATAATATAAATACAACAAATCCACAACTCTTCTATTTCCACAATAACGATTACAATAATGTTTCTTCCAAAATACACAATTCTTCAACAAAAATTACACCACTAATTTATACATCAAAAATAAATCTTCCAATCCATGCTCTAAAATAATTCTCGAAAATAGTCCATAGCGTCCCGATCCATGCTAATCTGCCACTAAACGAAATTATGGGGAAGTACACAATATGACAAGAATATATGCTCAAAAATATTTAGCACGATGAATAAATCGCATCAATACGAGTCGCATATACAAATCAAATGCAACACTCAAGCATTATATCATATTAATTTCTCAATAACACATCGATGAATCACCAGACCTCACCTCACCGCACCTATGCATTCTCAAGCCATATCCGGATTTTGGACTATTGGCGGGCGCCCATTTTCGTGCCATATTAAAATCTCATGATGCAATGCTCAAATCACAATATAATATATCACAATGAATCAATATCAAGATTCCAATAATTATTTCAAATTTCAAATGAATATCATAATTCAATATGAGTGCAATCGACACAGAAATCAAAACGGAATACTCTCGAGAGGATTTAAGAGATTATTATGTAAGTCACGTACCTCAAAATCATCACATTAATCGCCACATAAATTTAGCCTCAAAATCTGATCGCACCATCACATTCCTCTCGCGAAAATAATCAAATCTCGTTTCAGCCCAAACTTGAGAAAATACCAAATAAGTGTTGTAATCTAAGGTTGAAATCTTAAATAAGTTTGGGGCTATGGTTTGTAGATCAAAGGGAGTAATTTTGGAGAGGTCTTCTGGTTGAAAAGTTTCAGAAAAAGTGATTTGAAGAGTCCATCCACGAATTAGTGGTGATGTATAAAGGATTAAGAGTTTGATTAAGAAAAGAGTTCTGATCAGATACAAACACTAAACAATTTATTTCGGACGATCGGACCATTGGAATTGGATGAAATTCGGGGACGAATTAGTTGAAGATGAGGGGAAATCATAAAAAAAAATTTAGCTCGACCGGACTGTCCAATATTTTAAATATTTTTTATTGTAGAGAGTTTTATGCTTTGAGGACTCTGAGAGAGTTTTATGTTTTGAGGACTCTTCTATATTATAAAAATTCAATTAAAAATACATTTTAATTTTAATTTTAATTTCGCTTGAAAATTTATTCTTCAAATATAAAAACCAACATTTTAAATTATAAAATTAATAAAATCCAAAATTTCATTTTTCTCCGGTTTCCAAAATAAATTTAAAAATTTCCATTTAAAAAATTTGGGTTGTTACAGATTCCCCCATGCTAGATCTAATGGATGATTGTGTAATAATGTTTGTCATATGCTAGTTTTGCATTCATGATATATTCTTTGCTAGTATTATGACATGTTTATCATTTTTTATTATATTTTTCATCATATTTGAAAAATAAAAAAATATTTTTGGTTTTGAATTTTTTTTGAAAAATTCCACAAAAAAATTGTTTTTATTTTGAGTCAAAATATTCTGAAAAAGCCAAAAAGATTTCGGTTTTTGTTTTTGAGTTAACATGTTTGATATGGCATATTGGTGTGCTTGGACCCCCCTTCTTCCATTATCCACTTGGCTAGGACATTTGGTCATAATTATCGATGCTTAGAATAATCTTAACCACTACATTAGGGGGTTGTTTTGAAGTTGATATGCATTTTGATTCGACTTTGTTTTTATGCCATGTTTGCACACTTGCACGAGTTTATATGGATGTTTGACTACTCTTGCATAATTGAGTTGGGTGAGACATTCTTATCTCAATCTTGTCATCAATGCGTAAGTAGACTAAAGGAGGGAGTGTGCATATAGTAACCGTTTACCACTGTACATTGTAATTGAAAATATGATGAGTGTACGGAAAAGGGCTGCGAGAGTGAAAAATTGACTCGTCGCGAAAGCCACCGTTTAAAAGAGCCCCGAAAAATGAAATGGCAATAAAAAGAATCATATGCCAAAAATGGGCCAGATTAGTTCAATTCATTCAAAAAGAAAATATGATATATATATATATATATATATATATATATTTGAGGGAGTTTGGATGGATTAGTATTTTAAACGGGTTTTCACAAAGAATCCTAAAAGTTGAAAATTTGTGTCATGACGCTATTATTTGTAGAATCATCAGTATTTCGGATTTGTGTGCATGATGTTTGTTTAGTTCATTAAGCTCACACATTAAATGTCACACATGGCTTTAATAAAGTTTGATGATAGATTGTGTAGGGGGTATCTCCACCAATGAGTGGTTAACTTAGTCAAGAAGACTGATTGATTCACAAAGAAAGAGAAAGAAATATGCCCCACAAACCCACCTCGAAGATTCTCCATGAAAGTAGTTCGCAGGACCCACTTCGAAGATTCTCCATGCAAGTAGTTCGTGGGACCAACATCGAAGATTCTTCACAGCAAACGGCCCGAAGTTCCCTACCTCGAAGAGTCTCCAACGGACCTAGTTCGAAGGATCCAATTCGTAGAACAAAGTCATTTAGATGACAATAGTTTGTAATAAGAAATATAATGATGTATTATTTACTTTATCTTATGAATACATGTCAAGTGAGATTGTTTGGTACCCACGAGGGACCATGTCTGGCAGGGCATGGGAGAGCTTTCATGCTCTATCAAGAAACCTCCTCTTGGGAACCTCACAGGGACATGGTTTGAAGGATTGAGAACAAGGAAACGTTGGGAATACTATTACCAACCCTCTTGGCACACTTAGGCAAAACTTCATCTAGAACAAATGTCACTCGTTCCCACTCAAAGATTACCCACTCGAGCTTACCTCCTCGAGGTTACCCCCACGAGGTACCTCAGATATTAGCCCACCTGATTGATGTGACCAGATACCTAACATATCCACTATTCAAATAACTTTATGACGTCATAGCGTTTGGCATTTAGGGACTCAATAATATAACACTCAAGTGGGTTTATCCTTAGGATGGCAGGTCTAGTTCACCAAACCTGACCATCTAGCCATCCTAAAGAAAGCCTCAAGATGACATGTCATGTCCCTCATTAATGTACACAATACTTCCAGCCAATAAAATGGTTTCCCGCCAAAACTATGAGACCCCATGCATTGAATGCAATATCTTGTGCATTTAATGCACCCTATCAGATGGATTGAAGGCAAGCTAGCTCGAGCAGCCTCGCCCCCATATAAATAGACCTGATGAATAAATCAGAAAAGAACACTTTTGGAAGCCCAGAATTGCTGCCAAAATTTTCTTACACCTAAGAACCATTGCAAGAGCATTAACTCCCCTACACATTTAATACACTCATCATTAGGCATTAACTGAGCTTGAAGTTCCCGCCTTGCCCTCATTGTGCCTAAAGTGCTTGTTCTTTCTCCCTCCGACCACACTACCTGCTGGTCCCATGTATTTATTATGTTTATCATGCATCTTTATGTCAATATGCCATTTAATACAAACTTGAGCATGGGATCCTTTTGTCTTTGATTCACCTATGTCTATTGTCAGTATTTAATACTCAACGATGTTGATCCCATTCTTAATAAGGGGTTACACCTCACTTAATACTAACCATATTTGAAAAACCCGCATCTTATATTTGGCGACTCCGCTGGGGAGGTATTCTCTTTTGAAAATATGTCAGAGGATAACACCGTTAGAATCATCGAATTTGACGCCATACAACGTGAAGACGAGGCAAATAATGTCGTGCTGTCTTATGGGGCGAGAACGGCAAGGACAGAGCCTAGCGCGCCCAGTGTTGGTATTGCGAAGACGATGGCCATGCAAGGAGGAATATTCCAGACACAAATATAGGGGCTGATGGGTTTATTGGCTGAGTTCATTAAAACTCTGGCAACCTAAGCGATGTTGGGGGACCCATGAGATTGACTTCTTTTACTACACCGCCAGCGGCCATACTAGCTCCCACTATTACTAGAGGGGTGGCAACGCCTGCTTCTAATAACGCCTTCCCCACTGTTTCACCACCCTCAGGCGGTGCGTGTCCTACCACAACACCACCCGTGACAACGGGGCCAGCGCTTTAGAGTGGGGGAGCAACTTCAGCGGCTCCAGTTGTAACAGTAGGTCAAGGAGCAAGGGTACCAGCCTTAACGATTCTGATGGTAACAATGCCGTAGCCAACCAGCCCCTCTCCGGCCAGATTGGAGGATATGAATAAAGAGCTGCTAAAGTTTATAGCTATGTCTAAAGGAGAAAGTTCCTCGGTGTACGATGACTTTTTTAGTCCTTACCCAGAGGAGTATAATAATGAATCCTACCCAGTCGGTTATATACCTCCAATTTTTGAGAAGTACACGGGGAAAGGCTCTAATCCTAAGGAGCATGTAAAGAGGTTCATCGAGAGTCTGAGGGACCACTGTAATGACAAAAAGTTAAGTCTAAGAGAGTTTTCAAAATCCCTGATGGAGAAAGCCTACACGTGGTATTGCCACCTAGCCCCAAGTAGTGTAAGCTCTTGGGAAGAGTTGCATGTTTTGTTCGTGCAAAAGTTATTTTTAGCTGAGGATGAGTTAACACTTACCTAGTTAGTGCGTGAGAAATAAAAGTCGAGAGAGGATGTTGTGTCTTATATCAGGAGGTTCCGTGAACACTCTCTGGATGTGAGAGAGGAGACGCGAGAAGACAAACTTTTACAAGTGTGTGCAGAGGGATTGTTTCCCGAGTATATATGTCACTACACCAAATCTTCCGAATTGTCACGGTCATTGACCTTGACAAGTTGGACTTGTCAAGGTCAATGACCGTGACAATTCTGGGTGAGACAACTTTTTTTGTCACGATCATTGACCGTGACAAGGGCGTTAGAATTATCACGGTCCTTGACCGTGACAAGTTTTGTCACGGTTAAGGACCATGACAAACCGATGACATTTTATAAAAAATTGTCATGGTCATTGATCGTGACAAGTCCGTGACAAGTTTCTTTGTCAAGGAAATGTCATGATCAATGACCGTGACAATTCTGGGCAGAGTTAAAAAAAAATCTGCTAGGCAGTTTGGCCACTGCCACTACCCAGCAGTATATTTGTACCTATTATAGCAACGTTGTACCTGTTCAAGCATCATATATCCAAATAGAATAGAGATAATGCAAATATACATTCAAAATAGAGACAATATGAATCACGATATAATTCAAATGTACCAACTTAAAAACAATTCAATTCAACCTTAAAACAATTCAATTCAAACTTAAACAATGTCACTAAATGTCTGGGGTATGGTTGACACTGAGGAGGTGAGTAGGCCACACGATATATGAATTAACACATCCACTAATATACATCGTGCCGCATTATTCTCACAACCAAAATTGAGAGTTCTCCTTCCCGGGCATCACATGCGTAACGAGCACCCTAGACTCGATGTCTTGAAGCTCATGTCCATGAACTAGCGCACCCTGGACGATATTCGGGTCCCTCAACCCCCACCCTATCCGCTGGCCATCAAATATGTCCATTATAAACACGCTCGGCCAACCAAGTGTCGACATCGGTCTGCTGAAAGGAGCCAAATAGGGAAGTGGATCATCAAAGTCCGCACGTGTCAGCAATGAAGCAGCGAGGTCCACATCCTTGTCCTCCTCCTCCCGCACCTCCTCCGGCACCGCCTTCTCCTTCCCTTTACCCTAACGGTTTTCTCCCAACTAACGCTTCACGAATGAGAACATATCCTGGACCGTCGCCTCCAAATGGGATAGCTTCATATCACGTGAATCCACCGTTCGAGCCAACCTAGTGTCGCCCGTCTCCAATCCGATGATCCTAGATTTGGCCACTCGCGAGCTCACCGCCCTTGTCCTCCCCTTGAGATCAGAGCCAAGCACTTGGTTGAGTGCGTCTATGGACAAAGATGCCTTGTCGGCATCAGACTGCGACTCATGCACTTCCTTAAGCTTTGCTTGAAACGATAAAAAGCACATGATTAGTAAAATAAGTAAATTAAAAAATTATAACGTAATTAATAAAAAGTAAACTGTTGGATTAATTACAATCGTGGCCGCGATGCTTTGGGACACCTCCTTGTCCTTCCCCTTCTTCGTCCGAAGAGCCATATAAGTATCGAGCCTATGTGGCCTACCCCCAGGGCCACTCCCTGTCCCCTGAAAAAAATAAAGTAAAATTAGTATCGGCCCCGCAAAGTAAAATAATGCAGAATAATATATTTTATGTAGTTATAGAAAAATTAAATCTTACCATCATCCTATGCTCCACCTCAGCGTAAGACGTCCGGTCAGAGTAGTGCGCGTCTGTCTTTTTTGCCCGATTTCCCTTCCCGGTTGGCGAGATGCCAATTATCGCTCCCCGATCTGATTATCAATGAACCTTTGCCATTGTGCCAATGAGATCGGCTCCTTCGACGGGACAAATTCACACCTTTGGATAATGGACTCTCGTGTCTTCCCAAAGTACCGAGTCCGCATATTTTTCTTCCATGTCTTGTGTTGCTCCCTCAACTTCTCCAAGACGGAATCGCGTAGCTTTGGATCCAGGTTGAATTTTTCCTGTCCAACAAATACAATGTTAGTTGCAAATAAATATAAATATAAATATAAATATAAAATGAAATTGAAATTAAAATATTCATATAAATATAAATATAAATATAAATACATTACCTGTAGTGCCACCCAAACAGCTAACTTGAGCTCATATGGTACCTCCTTCCAACTAATGTATCCCGGGCCGATGATCGTCTTTACCAGCTCGAGGGATCTCTCTAATAGCCCCGAGTTGTTCTCAATGGGCATCCCCAATTTTCCATATTTGGGGAGACTAGGGGCCGAGGAGCCCTCGTCACCTTCTCTACCACCGAGCCCAGACGACATCATCATAACCAACATCATCATCCTCGCCTTAATACCTGAAGGAGACATTTGCTGTAAAAAAAATTATTAGTACATATCAAAATGAATTAAAAGAAGACATGCAAATATGTACAATTACTACAAACAAAAATGAATTGTTACTGTTAAACACCTCAATTATGAATTCCAAAACAACATCATCTAGCTCATAAAATGTACAAGAGTGAAACATCCCCACCCCACCCCCACCCCTACTGCCCACACACATGCACACTACACAAGAGTGAAAATGATAAAGTGCAAATCAATTAAAAGAATTAAAAATGGATGTTTCGGTACAAATTGGAATATTTATTACAAATTAAAAAATTGGTTGAAATTCAGGTTATCATAAAAAATGGATTGATATTCGGTAGGAGCAGCCAAGTCATCCACACTACTATTTAGACACTTTGGCGCGTGTTGGACAATTGACCACGGCTCGTTGTTGATATACTCCCAGTAAAACACTTGGTTAACCTTTTGAAATGCACAAACAAATGGCTCATCACTCACGTGGTCGTTGCTCTTCAACTTGGATAAGTCAACCATGATCAAATTGGTGATAGGATCAACTTTACAGGCATTTTTATCCTCAACTCTTACCCAGTCATAGTAAAATGCAACCTCTTTGAAGCTTATATAATCCAATTCAAATATATTTAGGATTACACCATAGTAAGTCATTTCAGCTTCAACGAGGTTTTTATCTTTTGCGCTCGCTCGAAAGAAAGTGCCTCGTCGTATAGGTGTACCAACAAATGAACACTTATGTCAAAGAATGCTGAGGGAAAGTACTTCTCCAATACAAAAATCACTTCGGTCACAGCCAATTTTGCGGCCACTATGTGTTCTCGATTGACTACCTTCTCACACAAGAGTGAGAAGGTAATACTAATTTGCATAATAGCCCTCCGCAAATCCTTGTACTTGGAGAAACAATGCTTAAACAATAGGGGAACCAATTGCATGATCACATGCCAATCGTGGGACTTACACTTATGTAAATCATGAGTAGCATAATTCACAATCCTTTGCAAGTTGGACAAAAAAGTAGATGGGCCCTTCAAATTATATATTGTGTCTAAAAGCACCTTCCTTTCCCCACTCGTCAAAGTAAACGCACCAGGGGGAATTATTGTCCTTCCCCTACTATCTTCTTTCAACCATAGTTGTGGCTTAAGTTTCAACGATTTAAGGTCTTCTCGTGCATTTTCTCCATCCTTCGAATGACTCCCCCCAAGGCAAGTGCCCACAATATGTTCAGCGAAGTTCTTCTCCGCATGCATCACATCCAATACATGGCGCACCGGGTTATTCTTCCAATAATACAAGTCAAATAAAATTGACCTCCTAGACCATGCCTTTCTTGTCTCAGTTTCATTCCCAGTTGGGGTCTTCTTATGCTTGACGTTCTTAAATTTGGGATTCTTACCTGGCATATTAGGGCCACATTGAGAAGATTTACTTTCAATTTCTGAACCCGAAAGTTGTCTCGGCGGTAGCCTATGTTCAACCCCGCCCAATAAAAAATTAGAACCTTTCTCAGATCTGAAACTATGAGCCAAGGGTAAAAACCTCCTGTGGCAATAATATACATTTTTTGAGCTAAAGGATAAACGAAGAGATTCAGTCTCCTCTCCACAAATAGGACACCCCAAATAACCATGTACTAGCTGAAAAATCATGAATTGCCCACATTAACATAGCTTTCAGTGTAAACTCTTATTTTCTAAAAGAGTCAAATGATTGCACACCCTCTTCCCACAAATCATTTAATTCTTCTACCAAAGGAGCCAGGTAGACGTCGATGTCATCACTTGGTGCCTTCGGCCCATGTATCAACAAAGCCATCATAAAAAATTCAGGTATCATACACTATGAAGGAGGGAGGTTGAGTGGGGCTAGGGTCACTGGCCATACACTCTCATTGGTGCTTAGATTTCCAAATGGATTGAAACCATCTGTTGATATAGCCAAATGAATGTTGTGTTGTTCTCGAGAAAAATTGGGATACTCATAATTCATCCTCCTCCAGGCAGTAGAATCAATAGGATGATGCATGATATTACCCCTACTTCTGCCCTAGCATGCCAAGTCATTGCCTCTGCTATCCATGGTACTGTTAAAAATCGCTTTAATCTAGGCCCAACGGGAAAATATTTCAATACTTTTTGAGGTACTTTTGAGCTTGTGCCTTACTTACTAGTAGATTGCACATATCTAGGTTCATCGCATGCCGGACAACGACCGAGATTTTCATACTCCTTTAGGTATAGTATGCAGTCATACACACAAGCATGAATCGATTTATACTTCATTCCCAAACCTTTCAAACTGTTCTTCATAACAGGATAGCTATTTGGAAGTGTATTCTCCTTGGGTAATAAGCCCTTCACCCATTTCAAAATTCCTGTCACACTATTGCCAGACAAACCATACTGCGTCTTCAAACTCTGCAAACCAACCATCGCATGTAAAGTTATTTTATCTTTCTCACAGCCAGAGTATAACGGTTGGGTCGCCTTAAATTTTAAACTTTGGTAGTCATCGTCAAGTTTTATCGTGATATATTCACGAGCACTTGAACCTTCTACATCATCAGTAACCTCATTCTCCTCTGCTTCATAAACTCTGTATGCATCATCAACTAAATCCTCTAACATATTATGATCTAAGTCATCCCATTCTACATCTATCCTACTTGCTGATAGTTGTTGTGAAGGTTGGTCGGGTACAAAAGGAACTTTCAATTCACCGTAAAAACTCCAAAATTGATAACTATCTTGCATACTCAATATTAACAAATGTAGTTCAACTATTTTCCACTCAAACACCTTACCATTCTTACACCTAGCACACGGATACGGAAACTCTTCATCATTATGACATCTCTTTGCATATTTCACAAATTCATTAGCACCTCTGCGAAACACATCCCCCATTCTATTTGTCTCACCCATTCACTCTTTATATTTCGGATATCCCATCGCAGCTAGCATAACTAATCACTTATTAAAGGTACGAAGCGTATATTCATGGATTAGTATAAACAAAACTTAGATTTATAGTATGTTTCATTTAATTATGTCTTATTTATATTCAAATTCAATTTATAATAGAAATTTCTATTTCCTCCATCTCCTCTAAAGGGTGAGTGGTCCTATCCCATTCAAGACCGCATTTTTCGATAATATACTTAACACCTCGTGCACATTGCTACAATTTGAAAAACATTCGGTAGCATATCCCCGTAGTTCTCCAAGTACACGACATAGATTGGCAAGTGTGAGTGTTATTTCAATTGATCAATTGAAATAACAGTCACACTTGTCAATCTAGTATGTACCCAGAGAACATTAGGATACGACTGTAGAACTTCCACCAAAAGTAACAACTTTAAGCCACTAAGAATATTATACAGAAATTATGCAGTCCCAAATTGTCCAAACGGGACAATTCGAGAGATCTCATTATAGGGGTAATGACTCTCGAACGGGTCTAAGGGCTATTGAATGTGTACCCATAAGAACTAGAAGGCTACTATCTATGCGCACTATATGTAATTTCAAGTATGTTTCATTTAATTATCATACTATATATATATATATATATATATTGTTCGATATACAAAGTAATTTTCAAAAAAAGTTGAAAAATCCCACCCCCATATGGACAATAATCCAGTGGTCATGCCACTTTTAAAATTAACCAACCCAACGTCGATCCACTATAATCCAACAGCAATGTCAACAACAAATGTGTATCTCATACTCCTTCTAATTCATCTACTCAATTAATTATTTTCATCAATTAAAGTATACAGTTATTAATTTACTAATTTACAATGAGGGGCAATCCTACTTTCATAATTAATCATATATTAATTTACTAATTAACAATGAGGAACAATCATATATTAATTTACTAAAAAAATTAATAATCAATCAATTCGTTTACAAGGGACATTACGCACAAACACGCACGCTAAACCCACATATACACACACGTGAACATACACACACACACATGCAACCCCCACCCCTACCCCACCACCCACCCACCCATCCCTGCCCCTACCACCCGCCCTGCCCCACCCCCTCCCCACCCCACCCACCACGCACGTACACACACACACACACACACAACAACTCCCCTACCCCCACCCTGCCCCACGCCCACCCACCACACACGCACACTCACACACACACACATACACACACAACAACCCCCTACTCCCATCCTGCCCCACCCCCACCCACCACACACGCACACACACACACACACACACACAACAATAATCCCCCACCCCCACCCCCACCCACCCCACATGCACACACACACACGCAACAACCCCCCCACCCTGCCCCACCCCTCCCCACCCCCTGCCACACACACACATACACACAAACACGCACATACACACACACACACACACACACACATATATATATAAATGGAAGAGAGAGAGAGAAACTAACCTGAAAGTAGAGAGAGAGAGATAGAGAGCAGCGTAGAGAGAGAGAAAAAAGGAGGGAAGAAACGACAGGGGAAAAAAGAAGGGGAAAGGGTTTTTTTACTGCAACATTTGTCACGGTCGTGTCACGGTCATTGACCGTGACAATATTATAAGGATTGTCACGGTCATTGACCGTTGTCACGGTCAATGACCGTGACAAGGTTAAGGGTTGGAAGTGTGCCAATTTATCCATTTTGGTGTAGTGTGTCACCTGATTAACGAAATAAGAGGAGGTAAGTTTGTTGCATTTTAAAGGCAACAAGGAATATTGACTTAGTGGTAAAACCCATTGTACGCTCGCCCTCTTTGGAAAGTTTGCTGATGAGGCCAACAATAACCTCGGGGAGGGGAATACCCTCGAGGGTCAACTATGTGGACGATGGGGGTAAAGAAGGGAATAATGGCGGCCGAGGAGGTAGAAGGGGCAAAAACTACAAGAGAAGGTTTGAAGATGAAGAGGATCCCCCCCGAACTACCTTCACGGTGGAACAAGCCTCTAACCTTTATGATCTCATGGTCCGTGATAAAGTATGCAGGTCGGTTAATGTCCACACTGTGCCACTCACGCGAGAAGACAGAGAAAAGCCTCATTATTACGCACTTCATAATAGGGTAAATCATCCTACCAAAGTGTGCTTCTCACTTAGAAGGTTGATTGACCATCACGTGAAGAACGTATACATTGATTTGTCGTAAACTAACGTAAACAACAACCCTTTACCACCTCACGGAGCTCACATAGCTCGTGCTTTAGATGAGGAGGTCGAGCGATTGATGATGGAATGGTGGTTCTAAGGGAATGACTTTGAAGAATCTCTCAAGGAGTGAACCTTTGAGTTGGCTTAGCTCCACTTGGGTGATGAGAATGAAGATGCAGAAGACCAAGAGGAATAGGCATATGATCCAGTCGAAGGACTCAGTAGGAAGTTGGGAGCCTACTCTCTAGAAGAATTTAATACAGTGATAGCATACGATGAGTCTGCATATAGAGATGTGGAAGAAGTTTACCAGCTAGAAGATGACTAGACAAACCCATGGATCGAATGCGTAGTTGTGACTTTCTCGCCAAAGTTTGGCTGGTTCTTTGATCAGGTTAGTCTTCCTGAAGATTCCCGGCTAGAAGTCACACAAGCCATCTTGGATATCGCGAAGAAAAACATGGCACCGCATCTAAAATGGAAGGGAACTATGGCTAAATTGGTGAGTATATATATCTAAGAAGTCACATTCTCGAAGGCTAATAGGCTGATCAGGTATTCGCACAACAGACCCTTATATGTTATTGCGTCAGTGAACGATTATGTTTTCTCACGAGTCTTGTTGGACGGAGGGACATCCATCAATATAATGCCCATTGGATCCTTTTATGCCACCGGTTTATCGGAGATAAGGATAGTGCCTCATTCATTGGTAATATCAGGTTATGATAATTAATCCTCCAAATCAGTGGGTTATGTTAATGTGGTCATCACAATGGGGAACATCACTTACCACATTAAATTCCACATCATGAATTACGAGCCGTCATACCAACTGTTGGTAGGTAGGGTATGTATGCACAACCATGGGTTGGTACCCTCCATCTATCATCAATGTGCTAAAGCGAATATAAAAGGAAAGGAGGTGGTGATCCGAACTACCAAGAAACCTTTTATGAAAGAAGAAGCTCATATGGTAGACGATGCTTTCTATACCGATCTGGCCGAAGAAGCCACCACGGTGAAAATATATACTGGGGGGATGAAGTTCCCTTCCAGTTGAAAGAGGGAACGAGCACCTGCACCCCGAATGATTATAATTTATGAAGACGAGAGCAATCTGGGAGCAGTGAGGCCTCCAAGCCTATCAAGGTAGCTTCGTGATCGAATGACCCCACAAATTGACCCCATTGAGCACCAAGTCCAGACATAGAGCGTTATTAGTAGTAAAACGGTGAAGGAGGTGGATGAGAATAATAGGAAGAGACATTTCCAAAGAAAAGCGGCACGACAGTGCAAACAGGTGGTTTTACCTAACGACAGAATTATCTATAGATTATGAAGGTGTGAATGGGCAGTCGAGATCTAAACGATGAAGCTTAACCGGTCTATGAATGCTTCCTGGTGGATAACTAGGGGAAATGCTTGGTAATTAACAACTCTGGGGTATAAGAGTTTGTGGAAGAGGTGGAGGAAGAGCCAAAATGTATGAAGGATAGTCCTAGGCTGTAAATCCAGGAGCTGGAAAAGGTTAATTTGGCTAGAGAGGGAGAGGATGGAAACCCCATCTTTATTTCGAAGGACTTGGAGGGAGCTCCTAGAGAAGAGCTGACCAAACTGTTGGTGGAATTCAAAGACATCTTCGCATGGAAGTACATTGAGATGCCTAGGGTAGACAAGGAGGTGAGTTGCCATAAATTGAATGTTGTCCCTCAGAAATCCCGGTGAAGCAGGCCACTCGAACGTACAAAGTTGAGTTAGATTTGAAGATTAAAGAAGAAGTCTAGAGGTTGCTCATGGCTGGGTTCATAGTCCCGATTCAACATCCGATATGGCTTTCCAGCATTTTACCTATGGGGAAGAAGGATAAAAGCTAAATCAGAATATGTGTAGATTTCAAAAATCTGAATCGGGCATGCCCAAAGGATGAATTCCCATTGCCTTCCATTGACAGCTTGATCGATGCAACATCAGGTCATGAGATGTACAGCTTCACGGACGGTTATGTGGGGTATAATTAGATAAAAATAGATTCGGCTGAGGTGTAGAAGACTGCCTTTTAAACACCTTTGGGAAATTTTATGTACACAGTCACGCCTTTTGGATTGGAAAACGTGGGGGCTACTTACTAGAGGACGATGATGGCTATCTTCCATGACCTTTTCCATAAGACTGTGGATTTTTATGTTGATGATCTGGTGGTTAAGTCCAAGAAATAAGGATCCCACCTAGATGATTTGGGATGGGTGTTTACTCGCTGCATGAAGTACAAGCTAAAGACGAACCCTCTCAAATGCGCCTTTGGGGTAATGAGCGAGAAATTTTTGAGTTCATAGTAAATCACCATGGGGTACAAATGGACTTGGAAAAATGACGATCTATCCTCGATATGCCGAGACCGAAATCAGTGAGGGAGTTAAAAAGTTTTCTTGGAAAAGTCCCCCACCTGAGGAGATTTATCCCGGGGCTGGCTGAGGTAACACACCCCTCGATGGAGTTGCTGAGAAAGGGCGTAAAGTTTGCATTGGAGGCAATGCACCAAGAAGCCATAGGCAAGATGAAGGCACTCCTCACTTCTCCCCAGACAATGATTCCCCCGAAGGAAGGTACCCCTTTATGCTTATACCTTACATCAACAGAACGATCTATTAGGTCTTTATTGGCCCAAGAGATCAAAGTCATTGAAAAACCTATTTATTACTAGAGTAGGATCATACACG
Organism: Sambucus nigra; assembly: GCA_949130495.1. NCBI lineage: Eukaryota > Viridiplantae > Streptophyta > Magnoliopsida > Dipsacales > Adoxaceae > Sambucus > Sambucus nigra. The sequence goes on along the minus strand of OX422211.1, from coordinate 580,820,924 downwards.
GGCCTGAAGCCAGATATACTAGCATCTAGAGGTACTGTTTAGCCCTTGTATTTGTAGCACAAAAGCTTAGGCATTACTTATTATCATTCACGGTTCATATTATAACTAGGTGTGATCCTATATAGTTTTTGCTTGCTAGAACTGTATTGATAGTCAAGGTAGTTAGATGGTTTTTAATCCTCTCGTAGTATGATCTCAAGTGTGTAGTCCCGCGAACCATTAAAATTCAGGCATACGCAGATTTATTGGCCATCTTCTCGTCAGGGATGTTCGAGTGACCTATTGAAGAGCTCCTGGGTGATGACCTCCAGGCTAATTTCATAGCATCCAGCCTAGACGAATGGAGTATGGAGTTTGACGGCTCTTCAACCGAGAAAAAGGGAAGAGCTAGAGTCATTCTGCAAAGAGGCAGTGAAGAAATTCGCCTGTCTTTCCAATTAGAGTTCAAATGCTCAAATAACGAGGCTGAATACAAGGCATTGGTCCTGGGGTTACTCGAAGCACTAAGAAGGGGCATCCAAGTCCTAACAATTAAAGAGGATTCTAACTTAGTGGTAAAATAGGTAACGAGGGAATTTTCTCTGAAGCACGTAAGTCTGGCGCCTTACTGTACGATCATCCAGTGACTTCTTGAATAGTTCGAGGTGGTAAAGATAAGGAGGCACCCTTGAATGATGAACAAACATGTAGATGCTTATGCCACCATCGCATAAAAGATTTCCTTTGATGGAGAGTCAACTATGGTTCGAATCACAAAGAGAACGACCCCCTCGACGGTGTCTGAGATGCTTCCCTCAGAGGACAAAGATAATTGGGGTGAAATCAAAAAGCAATTGGAGAGAGGGGAAGGGCCACTTAACTTGGCCGATTTAGCACAATACTTTGTTGCTAGGGGTAACTTGTACTATAAGAATAAAGGAGGTTGGATGTCTAGGTGTGCGAACCCCGAAGAAGCTAAAAGAATACTAATTGAAGTGCATGAAGATAACTATGAGACCACCTAGATCCCTTTGTACAGGAGGATACAACGGGAAGGGTACTACTGGCCTTCGATGAGATAGGAAGCCACCGCAGTGCAGAGAGAGTGTTCAAAGTGCTGTCTTTTCTATCAGGCAGCATAATGTAACTTCATTGACCAACCGCAAGACTGGAGACAATCCTACATGGATTTATTGATAGTTGGAGTGATGCCAATAGATAAAGAGGATGCTACGAAGATAAAAAGATGAGAACCAAGGTACTTTATATAATATGGGAAGCTGTATCGACGAGGCTATCACGACAGGCCTCTAAGGTGCATAAGAGGTGAAGAAGATGAAAAGGTGTTGAAGCAAGTTCATGAACCAGGGCACATCAGAGGAGCCAAGCTTTATGATCAACTAATGACTTTGGGTTATTACTGGCCTTCGATGGAGAAAGACTCAACTGAGTTCGTTTGAAAGTGCAAAGCTTGTCAGCTATATAGGAATATGATTCACACCCCTTCAGTGGACCTGCACTCTTTATCTACACCATTCCCATTCCATACTTGGGCGTTTGATCTGGTAGGATCCATCAACCCTTCATCATGAGGAAATATCTAGATCTTGGTAGCCACAAAATACTTCACTAAGTGGGCTGAGGCCATACCGCTCAATAAATCCATCGCGGGGGTAGTAGTTCGATTCATGAAGGAATACGTTATTTGCCATTTTAGAACCTCAAAGTGATTCTGTCAGATAACGGTACCCCCTTTGTGAATAGTGAGGTGTGTCTGCTCACAGAAAAGTACTCCATCATCCATCACAAATCAACGATGGCATACTCGAAGTACAATGGGCAGGCAGATGGCACTAACAAAACTTTAGCATACATTTTGGAATAAATGTTAGAAGATTTTCCAGGTACATGGGATGACAAGATCCCCGAATTTCTATGGGCTTATCGAACGACGAAAAGGAAACCAATATGGTACACACAATTCTCCTTAGTATTTGGGGAAGAATCCATGTTATCGTTCGAACTCGAGGTACCTCCCCTCGCTAAAACCTACGAAGTGATATGTTCCCCCACAACCGCCATGTACAAATCGAAGCCTTAGAAGAGCACATGGATAATGCCGCAAGGCACTTTGAGATATACAGGAAGCAGTTGTCCAGATATTACGACCAGTTGGTAAGGCCAAGGAAGTTTAAAGAGGGGGGCTTGGTTCTAAAAGCATGCACGAGGCACATCAGACGTTTGTCATTACCCAAGTTTGAAGCAAACTGGGAAGGGCACTACATCGTTCGAGTAGCTCAAGATTCGGGATACTATGAGATATCCAAAATGGAAGATAATATCACTTTCAAATTGAACAACAAGTGGCTAAAGATTTACGACATTTGAGTGTGTGTTTTTCCAATACTCTTGTTCATTACATTTTACCTTATTTTTTTTAAAAAGATGGATGTATGGTTTAAAGCAATTGGGCTTGCCTGTTTAATATAGTCGAAAGAAATGTTCATGGGGGAATATGCTAGGCCACTACTTTACTTTTACAAGTTGACTGTTATTTCCATTATCATAAACGATGTAATTAGCATTGATGTAGTAAGTTTAGCCAATATTAAATTAAAATAAAGAGAGGGAAGAAAGACACCAAAGTTACCAATGTTTCTTTATTTCAATAAAAGATATAGATGTGGTTACAAGCAATCTAGAAAATCAAAAATCCCAAAAGATGGGGAACACCAACAAAAGAAACAATGAATAAAAGAGCTAAGGGTTGTCCATGATAAAATAAAGATTCGCTGAACTAAGTAGAATTTGGTGATGTTGGGGAATAATTTGTTCAAGGTTGCCTTGATCTATAATGAGGTCAGTTAAATATTTCTGACGAAGCTCCATGGTCTGATGAATGGACTCTAATTCTCACTCTTTCTCAATTAGCTCGGCCTCCGCACGAGCAACCTCCTACACTCCTTGTTCAGATACCTACAATTTGGACTCTAGACATACAAGCTCCTCTGAAATGGCCACTTGCGAACGATGGGAACTTTGGAGGCGATGATAGACAAGGGGAAGATCAGCCATCTTGAAACTACGCAGTAACTCCACCAACCAAATCATAGAAAATCCATCATTTGTGAGCACGTTAACCCTCCCCAGTAAGGTCTTGATGGTATTAGGGATAAGGGATAAGAGGGGAGTATTGAGGATTTCCTCCAACACCATTGCGAGTCCGAGAAAACAACACACCATCATCCCAGGAATCAGTTGAAGACGTTGAGCGGTAAAGGTTGAAGGAAAACGAACCAGTAATTGCTCGATTAATAGGCTAGGATCCTCAGTTAAAACATAAGGGAAATTGGCCAATGTCTGCCTCACAACCACTTCGGGGGCTGCCTCAGGGGGATGCATGCTAAAAATGCTATCACTGGTAGAGGGATGGTAGGTATGCGAAGCGCTATCACTCGCTTAATGTCGTGCCCCGACTTAATTAAGTTAAACTCATCCTTGTTAATTAGCGATAAATTGCCTTAAATAATAAACAATGCTTTAATTTAAATCTCTAAGGAAAAATAGCATGAGAATTTTTTTTTAAGGTATGTGTAGATGAAAACATAACTACATTTACATGTCACCTATAAGTACTACACAACCGTACATAACCAAGATCTTTAGTTTAATATTTACACAACAATATTCTTGATATTCAAACCATACTAGATATCCGTCACTCCCCCGTTTTAAGGTCCTAACTTGGCAGTGAACTCCAAATGATAGGCATACCTGAAACATAACATTATTGGAGTGTAAGCAATATAAGCTTAGTGAATGACCATATACCACACTTATAACCAAATTAAATAACCATTTTTATTTTGTTCTAATGCTATAACCCAACAGGAATTGTGAAACTCTCGCAAGCCTGGACCCGCCACAGTCCAATTAATCCACCACAGTTATTGGGGACCACCACATCCCTTTATTAGGCCTGAGTACACAAACCTTTAAGTTGGGTTAACAGGACCCACCACAGTCCTTAACATTAAATAACATCACTTAACATTTTAATCATATGCATATGTTTCCTAAATACAACATCACTCCCATAAGCATTTTAACACATGTATTGAACTACACATTTCCATATGAACATATAATCATCTATATTTCATAGGACAGGTCACTCACCTTGGATTTGGTGATAAGATTAATACCAAACTACTTCCTTGGTATGGTAGTATTAGCTGCTTCCCCCCTAACAAGTCAACGTCATTAGTATCTGAATACACCAATTAACATTAAACCTAGTAATACATCACATCATTTGGTCAATCAGAAATAACTAAGGAGGAAATAAATATGATACTTCACATTTCTATAACACCCAAGTAATTAGGGTTCTAACACAATTTATGGAATTAAATTACCAATTCGCTTGACAAAGTTATTACCATTTTATTACAACCTTTTCCAAATCGTTTTTCAAGAAAAATCGCAACACAACTTCAACTTCCTGGAGTTTTCATAATTTTTATACAATATAACTTTTCATGATACTCCACCCAATATCAGTAAACCTATTGAATAATACAAAATTAATGTTTCATAATTTTTTGGGCTCATTTTCTATGTCGAGCAAAATGTTAAACACCTGGTATGCATTCTTGCTCCTTTAGGGCAGATTTTAAACCAAAACTTCAAACTATCACCAAGGGTTCATTCCTTGGTATTTTTACACAATTTTCGGATATGTTATACATGTACGAGTATATTTTACTCTCCAACTTGAATCAGTCAATTACAATAAGTATTCCATGATTTGTACCATTTTTAGCATAACTAGGTCAAAATAGAACATTATGGCATAACTTAACATTTTTAAGCATACATAACCTTGACCTTAGGTATAATTCATTGAAACATATAATAAACATATTTTAGCATAAATATACATCATAATCATGAATTTTATAAATCAAAATGCTTTACGAAAAGATGATGTAAATTTAGGACTTTAAAGTATGCATTTACGATCCTAGCTCCAGTTCTAACTTATGTTCTTAACCCATCCTTGTTCCAACACAATTCATCAATATGGGTATCATTAAAATATATATCCAAATCAAAACTAAAAACATGTCAAGTATATAACTCATCCATGTGACCAACTTTAATAAAGATGTAATTACCTTACGAGGATTCCTCGATTTATAGAAATTTTCCAAAGATTTCTTCCTTAACTTTCTTCTCTTTCTCTCTCTTTAGGCAAAACTTGTTATTTCTTATGAGGAATAATACATAACTCTAATTTATAACCAGAAATACGTTTTATAGTGGTCCAATAGCAATAGGGGTAGTGGTAACACGTGATTGGTTGGATGTAAGGTCGAATTAGACAATTCCATTAATGACACATTTGTCCCGCCTTGGTAAAATTACCATTACTCACTATCACGGCCCCGATTTACTCCCTCTTTGTGTATATGAGAAGATAACTTAAATATCCACAACTTTCATATTTTGTGGTTTCCCAAAATCATAAAATTAATACGCTTAATTTGGGCTCGAACAGGAAAGTAGCAATTTATCGAAAATCTCAAAACTTTCACATTTGGCGACCAAACATTGCCAATTTCGTATCAACACCCTAATTTAATTTTATAAAAATAATCATGCATTAAAAATAATTTATGATTCATTTAATCACATAACTAATTATATATTCTAAACATGGTATCCACGATCATAAGTTCAATTAGCACCTAATGTAACCAACACATATACCTAAACATGATAATTAACATGTTTAACACACATAATCAATTTATAACTTATAAATCCTAAGTTATAATTAATCATGTAATTAACCTTCCTAATCATGTTTTAGGTCCTTACACTTAAATATAAGGAGCAATCAATTCAGGGGCATCACCAATCCTAGAGGCCTCTCCCAAAGAAACAACTTCAGCTAAGGTCCTTGCTTTAATCAGTTCCTGAGCAACAGGTTCAACTTCGGGCCTATGGACTGCAGACTGATCGACCTCCACCTGAAATTCAACAAACAACTTAAGTAAGAAACAAAAGAGAGGAAATAATGTACAAAATATCTTGCTAACATAGGAGATTTTCTTCCTATAAGACTAGGCCCGCCTGACCCTCGGTTATGGGATATTATGCCTATAAGACTAGGCCCGACTGACCCTCCGTTATGGGAGATAATGCCTATAATACTAGGCCCACCCGACCCTCGGTTATGGGAGATTTTGATTTTAAAGTCCTATATTACTAGGCCCGCCATACCCTCGATTATGGGAGATTTTCATTTTAAAGTCCTACATTACTGGGCCCGCCTGACCCTCGATTACAGGAGATTATGCCTACAAGACTATGCCCTCCTGACCCTCGGTTATGGGAGATTTTGAATTTAAACTCCTAAATTACTAGGCCCTCCAGGCCCTCGATTATGGGAAATTTTAATTTTAAAGCCCTACATTATTAGGCCCGCCCGACCCTCGGTTATGGGAGATTTTAATTTTAAAGTCCTACATTATTAGGCACGCTTGACCCTCAGTTATGGGAGATTTTGAGTTTAAATCCCAATTATACTTGGCATAATTAACAAATTTATACGTAGGAGATAGATGGAAGAATAAAAGTACCTCTGGAAGCTGCTAATCGGCGAACTCACGAGTTGCTATTTGTACCATATCTTTCTCCACAATGGGACCCGAAGATACCAAAGGGGGTTGACTTTGGGGGCAATCACATCCTCCCCGACTTCAGCAACTCGTTCTTGCCTACTATTCCCCTTATCTCAGCAACACATTTTAGTCCACCCTCCCCTTGGCTAGCTACAGCAAGTTCAGGACCTTCCTAGTTTAGGATGGAAGGCCCGAATAGGGTGACAAGCACTTGATCATTCGAAGGAGAGGGCACTGTCGGAGTAGTTTGAATGGGTGTGGGAGACTGGGAAAGATGAAGAAAGTAAGAAGAAAAAAAGGATAAGTCAGAATAACGAGTTGAAGGATCTTGAACAAGTAAGTAAAATGAAAACTTACCACAAGAAATGAAGACACAAGCACAAGGGACTGGGGTACATCCCCAACTACTCTTGCGTCAGGAACTTCTCTATCAAGTTCAACCTGCTCGTGCAAAAAAGAGGTATTAGGGGAATAACCGCGTCTAGACTTAGACAAGGCATCAGAGACAACTGCCCCTAGGGGGAAATGGGTGAGTACCTGCGAAGTGGTAGGGGCAACTATTTCGAGGGGAAGATCATCTCCAACATCATCGTGCGCATCACCTCGCACATCAACCTGAAAAATGGAAAAAGAAAGTTAGAGCATAATGGAGTCATTATCATGAGAAGAAAGGAAAGAAAGAAGATATTTAGAGTAAGAGAGATTGAGGGACTTACCTCTTCCTCTAACACATCCTCCAAAATCTCATAATCATGAGGAGGCGAGGCAGGTTTTAAAGGAGAAACCATCCTCCTTAATCTACGCCTCTGAACCAACGCAGTCTTATCTTCTTGTTCTTCTTCTTATTCCTCTTCTGTTTCCTCCTCCACCACCTCCTATCCTTACTCATCTTTATCATCATCATCATCATCATCATCATCACCAACATCACCACCAGATATATGTCCCTCGGGCAACTCCTCATCGCTGGACTCACTTGACTCCTCCATCACAAGATTGAAGGGGCTAATTACCTTTCTCTTCATACAAGAACTAGGAAAATGAGGGTCATTGTAAAAGCCATGAGCGGACATTTCTGTCGACATGAAAACTCTATCTTCTTCACTAAATTTTCCTAAGTTTGGAGAAGACGATCAAACATCTGGCTCACGGCCTGGGTAACCTTTGGGTCAGGAGTATGGGCCACTGGAGGTTATGGGATAGTTTTTATCTTCTTCAAAGATGACTTGCGAGTAGCCCTAACAGTCTCCCCAGGCGAGGTAATCCGAGGGGATTCAGGTCCTCCAACTGGTCTCAAGGGTACAGGGGAAACAACAACAACCTCAGCAGGAAGGGAGGTCTGTGAGGCTTTCTTCCTTTTTATAACTACCTGATCCACAGGTGCTATTTAGGGCAACTCGATGGGAACGCTGGTGTTGGTAGTGCTAAGAGGAAAAATATATTGATAGGTGGTGCAATTCCTCAAACCTAACTCGGTGGATGGAAATCTTTCAACTTCAGGATACCTGGTATCCTTCAAGAGGTTGGTTTGAAAATAAACTAACTGATGCTTCCAGAACACGTTCATGTACATAGCTGACCTTCCCCCTCGAGCCCCTTTACTCGGGACCACGACATTGGCTGGGTAATTGGCGCATAGACTAACAATAGTTAAAGTCAGGTAATTTGCATAGGCAAAAGAAGAATTTGTGGGCTTTTCTCTAGTAAAATGACTTAGCAGAGGGGCTCCTTGGTCATAACTAAACTATGGGGATACACGGTGTGTACACACAAAGTAAAAAGATGACCACTCAGTATAAGAGGGAAAGTATTAGGGGATTAACAGAAGGGGGACATTGTTCTCATAAAAATTCCTGGCAAAGGCTTCATCAATAGGAGCAATGGGGCGCTCCTCCTCAGCAAAGAAAGCATTAGTAAGAAACTGATCCAACCCAATATAGGGGCGAGGAATGAACCTTTTATCTCAATCGATCAGGGCAACAAGGGGCCTCTTAACACTTTCTTTTCCAACAACAAATTTAGGGGATCTTTATAGGCTGTAAACCGGGGTAGTTACCGACGGGGGCATAACCAGGAAAATGGGCATAGAGGAAAGGTATTAAAAAAATGTTGTTGGCATAATTAGAGACATCAAACCTGCCGATGCTCCGAGAAGAGTTCGCCTCTACACGGTTCAGCCAGGTATATAACGAGCCAAGAACAATGGCAGCAAGGGGGATTTTCATGCCACTGGCCATTCGAATGATCGTGTTAATCAAGTATTTTCGAGGGCAGTCGTGAGGCTTACCCGAAAGATAAACCTTTGATAGAATCACCCAAATGTATCCCACTTATCGATCTTAGACCCATAGCCTTTCCCCGTCGGGGGCTATTCAAACACCTCCTTCCCCCGGAGGTTCTCCCTGGCTGCCTCGTGAACCCTAATAATGGACTTCTCTTCAATGAAATAAAAGTTTCGAATTACTTCAGAATAGGTGCGTTTGTTGTAAGTGACCATGCAGTCCTTCACCACTGTCTCCAGTTCACCTCTTAAGGATTTTTCTTCGTTAGAGACAGCCTTCTCGAAGAAGGTATCAAATCCAGCAGCCTCCAACCCTAAGAGTTCACACACATCTTCCAAAGTAATGGTGAACTCACCCCATGTGGAAACAAAGGTATGTGACCTGTGGCTCCAACGGGAAACCAACTGCTGCAGAGCGGTATTATTCTTGGGAAGAAGAAGGTCACCCATCCAGAGAGATCAAGATAGGAATACAAGGGCTAAAAAAACAAAATATTTTGAATGAATGTACTCAGTCCAAGGGCCCAATCCCTCTCTAGCGCCTGAAGAAGCTTCGAACTCTACCTTTGAGTAAGGAAAGTCACCACCCTCAATCCGAAAACGAGTAACAATGGCAGTGGGGATATAAGGAAAATCTTCGACGTCCTCACCCTCCTTCATTAACAGGTTAGGATTTTTAGTTGGCTCTAGGGAACCGAGTAATCATTTCGTCGTTTGCCAGAAGCGATCGTTATCAAGAAGACTGGTTAACTTAGTAGGGGTAAATGTAGGGTGTGTCCCCACCAATGAGTGGTTAACTTAGTCAAGAAGACTGATTGATCCACAAAGAAAGATAAAGAAAGATGCCCCCACAAATGCACCTCGAAGATTCTACATACAAGAAGTTCACAGGACCCGTATCGAAGATTCTTCATGTAAGTAGTTCGTATGAACCACTTCGAAGATTCTCCATAACAAGCGGCCCGAAGTGGCATACCTCAAAGAATCTCCAACGGACCTAGTTCGAAGGATTCAATTCATAGAACAAAGTCACTTGGATGACAATAGTTTGTAATAAGAAATAAAATCATGTATTATTTACTTTATCTTATGAATTCATGTCGAGTGAGATTGTTTGGTACCCACGAGGGACCATGTCTAGCAGGGCATGGGAGAGCTTTCATGCTCTATCAAGCAACCTCATCTTGGGAACCTTACAGGGATATGGTTTGGAGGATTGAGAACAAGGAAACGTTGGGAATACTGTTACCAACCCTCGTGGCACAATTAGGAAAAACTTCATCCATAACAAATGTCACTCGAGCCCACTCAAATCTTACCCACTCGAGGTTACCCCCTAAAGGTACCTCATATATTAGCCCGCCTGACTGATGTGACCAGATCCCTAACAGAGCCACTGTTTGAACAAATTTCTGACGTCATAACGTCTGGAATTTAGGGAGTCAAGAATATAGCACTTAAGGGGTTTATCCTTAGGATGGAAGGTCTAGTTCACTAAACCTGATCATCTAGCCATCCTAAATAAAGCCTCAAGCTGACATGTCATGTCCCTCATTAAGGTCCACAATACTTTCAGCCAATATAATAGTTTCCCACTAAAACTATGAGGTCCCATCCATTGAATGCAATATCTTATGCATTTAATGCACCCTATCAGACGGATTGAAGGCAATCTATCTTGATCAGCCTCGCCCCCATATAAATAGATCGGATGAACAAATCAGAAAAGAACACTTTTGGAAGCCCAGAATTGCTGCCAAAATTTCCTTACACCCGAGAACCATTTCAAGAGCATTAACTCCCCAACACATTTAATACACTCATCATTGGGCATTAACTGAGCTTGAAGTAACTTCCTTGTCCTTATTGTGCCGAGAGTGCATGTTCTTTCTCCCTCCGACCACGCTACCCGCTGGTCCTATCTATTTATTATGTATGTCATGCATCTTTATGACAATATGCCATTTAATACAAACTTGAGCATGGGGTCCTTTTGTCTCTGATTCACCTGTATCCATTGTCAATATTTAATACTCAACGGTGTTGATCCCGATCTTGGTAAGGGGTTACACCTCACTTAATACTAACCGTATTTAAAGAACCCACAACTTACAGATTGCTATTGATTAGAGCTTCTTGATTGTTTTGATGTGTTGGAATTGTGATTCATTTTTTTTAGTTCACACACATACATTCCATGTTCATGTTTAGGTAGATGAGTACTATGTTGTCATGTTACTTATATTTGTTTGTTCTGAGTTTTTCTTAGTTTTGCTTCTGTCTCACAGTTTTGAGCCCCTTCCAGTTTGGGTTTTCCTAAAATTTTTCCAGCGGGCAACACTGTTTTAAATTATGGGGATTCTGTGAAGTTTTGAGTATGTCATTAATATGACGTACTGTTTCGTTCGAGTGATGTTTTAGTTCATTCTAACGACATCTCTGGCTCGTTCGAATGACAACCTGCTTTGACTAGTTTGACTTTTGGCTAATTATCATCTATCTTACTACCCTGCTTGGTTCATATTTTGGTACTGGATTGCTGTTTATGCAGTTTACTTTATTCGATGATATATTTTGCTACATTTATTCATTTATCACACCTGCTTAGCTTGATATAGTCATTTGTGTGATTCATTATATGTTAGCTACGAATTTGACATTGCTTTATCATTATTAGCTGGTTGGTTCATGCTTATCTAGCCTATTATAAGTTAATCGAGATTAGTATCAAATTGGTATCTTATCACATACTAGATTTGTTTAATCTTTTCAATGAATTGTCTATTCGAGACAAAAAGGGGGAGAGATGTATGTGATATAGGGGGAGTTTTGTGAGTTTTGTGAGTTTTTGTGATATCCTGATTTATATGTTCCTTTACACATACTGGTATCATGTTTATATAATGTTTACATATTGGTATCATGTTTACTCACATAACAAATGATTTGGATTTGATAGTTTTCATATTTTTTTATTTCATTTGTTCCTTCCATACTTCACTGGGTATTTGTGTGTTTCATGTCTATAGGTATGCTTAATGAGATTCAAATTTCTAGTCTACATCACATTCAGAGACAGTTTCATGCTTGCTGGATCATAGTTTTCGAGTCTTATTATGTACCGATGATGTATTTTTCATTTTGGGTTTTTGGGATGGGATTTAGCCATCATACAACTTGACGGCTCGGCTTAGGCATTTCACTGTTGGTTTTGTCCCGGAATAGTCAAAGGGGGAGATTTGTAAAGACCAAAGGAGTCTTGTGTAGTTTTGACTTATTTTGGGAAAAAAAATGTTTGAGTCATAAAAGGTTTTTTATTGTCTGATCCCACGTGTCTATGACATATTGAATATTAATTGAAGACGTTGAGGCAAAGCTACAAAGATTAATCATGCCGAAGTTTAATTGGTGCAATTTCGCGTCTTCAAGGTTTAATTGCATTCCAAGATCACACAGGTATGAATGCACAATATTAATGAAACTCGGAATTAATTTTATAAAAATAAGGATGTTATTTTTAAAAGAAAAAGTTTTTAAAAGTTTAAATATTTACATATCAGATAAAGGACGGCTTAGTGTTGGATTAGAGTTGGTTTTAAATAAATTTTTTTATTAAAGTTGGAACAGTTTGCAACTCTATCTGATGACGTCGTTCAAACGACTGTAGATATCGTTCGAACAAGATCCACTGTCGTTTGAATGACGCGGTATCTCCCTCGAACGAGATTTGCACCGACTTAAAAATTCTATTTAAGTCAGGTCCTAGTCCTTTTCTTTGGGTGCGTGCAGAATAAATTCAGTTTTCAAATAGTAAGTTTTTCTGCACATGTTTTTAAGGTTTTAAAGACTTAAACACATCCTTAGAGTTTGCAAAGTTCATTATCAAATGTTTATGTGATCCTTGCTGCACCAAGTTGAGTTTGATCATCATTTGAACACTTTTGATTGTTGGTTTTGCGATGGAAAAGTGACAAACATCATGTTCAACGTCGTAGTAAATTCAAGCCATTTCGGTGGACACGGAGACACTCGTAGAGGCAAGTGTTATGGAAGAGCATCGTAGAAGATGGAATTTCTGTGTGGGCACTATTGAAGAATGGTAGAAGATCGGAAGGAGCATCAAGACCCATGGGTATCGAGTCTGTGAGTAAGGCTAATCTGTCTTTGTAAAACCATTATTCATAATGAATGTCTGACTTGGGTCGTCCGAGATTTTTTCCCGTTTTGAATTTTTCCTCGTACATCCGGCGTTGTGAGTATTGCTTTACTTTATTTTACTTTCTTTAATCACTAGATGCATGTTTAGGACTCAAACAAGATAAAATCTGGTTAAGCTAATTTTTTGCACAACTTAGTTTGGTTTAAAACACACGTTTTTCGAACTATGTTCAGGACCTATCATCAATCAAATCATTGGTATTAGGGGTATATAATTGGAATCGGGTGAAATATATCACAAGTGTTGATATTACGATCAACAATTAATAAGGAATGGAAACAATTTATAATATGGATGCACCCTTCTGGATAATCCTCTATAAATAACCCATCATTGTTTTTAATGCTATTGATCATGAGTTTTTTGTGTCTGGACTTAACAGATGAGTGGAAATATCTGTTATTAGAATCACTATGCTTCATCCATTTCTATAGATGATTTTTGTTTTCAGAATATCTTGTCTCTCTTTAAATTTTCAAATATTTTGGCTCTCCCTTTATAAAGGTAATATTCTCCTCCTTCCTATCATTTTCATACTCCACTTCTAACTGCAAAATTTCATCTTCCATATCTTTAACATCTTGGAAAGTATCTCTAAGTCTTCTTGTTTTATTTTTTAATCACCCCTTTTAGTCTTTGCAATTTGACAAAAAAGTTTCTCATCCCAAAAGAATTGGTATCCTCACACCAAGCAAAAACTTTAACTAAGTCCATAAACTTCTCTTATGTGGTCCACGTATATTGGAATTTAAAGGCTTTAGGGAATAGATCCATAGTTTATTTAACAATCAATAATAGAGGGAAATGATGAGAAAGGGACCTGTTCAGGTGTTGGATTAAGGTGTTTAAGAATTAGGATGACCAAAGAATATTAATAAGCCTTTTATCAAGCCTAGCCATAATGACCCCATCTTCAGCTCTATTGTTACAACAGGTAAACCTATTACCTCTACAACCTAGGTCAATTAATCCATAGTCATACATTACTTGATTGAAGTCTCCCATAACTTGCATATCAATTTGGGTATTTTGGTTGCTTAGAGGTTACCTCAAAGATCCTAGGTGTAGCATTTTGGTTGCTTGGAGGTTCCATCCCAGAACATCAAAAGTTACTTCTACTTTGAAGAAGAAAAGTTTGTCCAAAGGATTCAAAGGCATTGGTTATGGACTAAAAGTACTCTAACTGTGGCGCTCTCAATGAAGAATACGCTATCTATGAAGAATATGGTGAACAAGAGTGTCTAGTCGATTGTAGGGTCATGAGACTTTAAATTTATTTCTAATAATTATAAAACTCTACCATAGTGTAATTATCATTCTTATCGGACAAAGGCTTTCCTATTAATGGGGTTTTCTCTCATACATCCGGTCCAGAGCTTATTTTACTCTTTTCGCATCTTATAGAATCACTTTCTTAAATAATAAGATAAAACTTGAGAGATTCTAAAACTTAGTAAAATATCTTGTCACAAAGACTTTTGTATTGTTAAATAACTTTGCAATAATAAATTAACAAACCTTTTCTTGAATTAATGGAATTAATGTTTAGTTAAGTAGCTACCTTCAAGAGGCACGCTCTCAACTGGTATAAGAGCGACTCTCCAGGTTTTAGGTGTTGAAACCTAAGAAGAAATCCATTTTATGTGCAATTGATTATAGTTCAACTCTCTGACCTCCTCTATTTGATGGGAGAAATTATTCCTATTGAAAAGCTCGTATGGAAACATATTTAGTGTTTATATATGATTGTATATGGAATAGTGTTTATGGGATAAAATTATCCCAAAACAATTATTAATGATGTCTAGGTTGATAATATTAGATCCAATTATTATGACAATGATTTAAAGGAGAGTGGGTAGAATATTAAGAGACTTAACGATATTTTTGGTTGTGTGTCCCCGAGTGAGTTTAGTCGTCTATCCACATGTACACCAAATAAGGATGCGTTGGATGTTTTACAAATGACCTATGAAGGCAACACCACCATGAATCATTCTAAACTTCAATGACTTGCCAACCGTTTTGAACTTACCATGGATAAGAACCAAACGTTAACGAGTTTTATGCCGAGATGAGTGACATATTTACTTCCGTATTTTCTTTAGGGAAGACTTTAAAAGAACATAAAATTGTTGATAAAATCTTATGGTCTCTTCTTCTTAGGTTTTTGACACCCTACCCATTTAAATACTGGGTGATCAATCCTTTATAAAAATAAAAGAGGAATCTCATTTGGTTCATTCTTAGCATCACTGTCGAAAACATTTAAAATTTACTAACCACCTAGTATTCAAAAATCCGGTGCCAAATTTTATCATTTTATTAAACAACAACATGCGAAAATAAATCCAATAACCAAACCATTCACACAGTAATAATAATATGAACCAATCACCACATAAATAAATAAAGTCAAAGTAATACCGAAGAAACCATTGGTTCCCAATACAAAAACTGAACTAAACATCTAGAGAAATACAAACTGAATCCCTGAAGACATAGTCTGATAAAACTGAATAAATGAAATAACTGAAGGGGCTACATGACCAAATGAAATAACTGAAACTGCATCCTACTCTAGGAATGAAGTAACTGAAGTGACTAAACTAAATCCTGTAAGCATCCACATGTGCTGCAGCTAAGCATCCCTGGAATATATCATCAAGCTTGGTGTCTCTGTGGCTGGACACCTAAAAGGTTTTGAAAATATTTTGCAAGTGGGCCAGAGCCTAAAACTTTTTGAAACATTTAGCAAGTATTTATCACCATTTAAAAGCAGTTATTGATTACACGTGTTAGTTCAACATACACTCCATTGAGTTCCTCCCCTCTCAACTAATGTGCACGCCTAATGTCTCTTATGTAGCTATGCTACCCAGCCCAACAAGATCTCATCAATAGCTAACTAACCACTAAAATGTTTATATACCCCGTACCCCCCCGTAGAGTATGCCACAATATACCAATCTTTAATAATTAAGTCCTTAGTTAAATTATCTCTTTAACTCCCCCTCTCCCCCCGTACCGCCCATATAGTACGTTGTAGTAGCACTAATAATTAACATTCCTAGTAAGTTATTCTTAAACCAGAGTTAACATTCCACGTATGTCATCATTAAATCATTTCATTAAGTTGCTCTACTTAAATCGTCTTTAGATATATGATATCTAACTTTGCTGCCATCACCCACTAAGTTAATCATCTCGTAATTTAAATCACTTTTAGATATACACTATCTAACTCTCCTACATTACACATAAGTAGGATAAGTCACCCAAGTATATATAAATATATATATATATATATATATATATATATATATATATATATATATACAGCATCTCCTGGACTGGGCCGCACCGTGATATACACTTGCATACTCTGATATCAAGTTCATGTATCTCTCGTACCAAATCAAGGACTAATGGTTCGACATGTCTCCTCAAACTAAAAATCAAATCAACACATATTGGATGTGAACATAGTTCCAAACCTATAGGTCACGCACATACCTAACATACCCAATTGACCGGCAATACTATCGTAAACTCAGATAATTATCGTACCTAGGTTTTATGTTTTAAGGTACAAATCTAGACTTCAATGAAATTGTCAAGGTTGTATCACCCTTTGTGCGGAACCTCCGTGATAGCAGGCATCGTAGGTATGTTCACACATAAGAAAGCACATAATAGGCATACACACAACCTATCCATATGTCACATATAGGCATACACAAAACCTATATACGTATACACTCAACCTATAATATAGTCCGTATAGGTATACACACGACCTATAAATACAATCCGTATGTAATATATCTCTCGAATACTCAATGTACTATCGATATACAATTATAACTCTCTATCATATTTTCCCGAGTATTAATTTCTACTTGAAGGGCCCTAGTTATCCCTCGTGATACCCCGCCTAATTAAATACCGAGCGATCACTCCTTTATTAAATTAAAATCAAGGTGAACAGTTGGTTCATTCTTAGCATCACTGTCGTAAAATAACTTTTCCAATTTAAACACCCTAATTAATTAAGCTAAGTGTCAAAACCATTTTTAAACATTACTTTCCAAATTTTATTTTACAAATAGAGATTTAATTATTTACAACAATTGAATATTACAGAATCACACCACAATAATCCTGGAACATATAATCCAAATAATTTAAACATTAAACAACTAAATCCCAACATCAAAACTTAAAGTAAAACCATCCAGACAGTAATAAATCCCAAAGTGACAATACTAGAAATAACTGAATCACAAGGTCCAAACAAACAACTGAATAATGGAAAGGGCGACACATGCCCCACTAAATGAATATGCTAGGAGAGGAGTCAAATAAATGAAGTCGTCTAAGCAAGAGGCCTGCAACTCCCACCTAAGCTGCAGCGCATTCCTTCCAAAGGATCCTATGCAAGACGCCCCTGTGGCTGGGCACCTATAATATATACATATATATACAGGAGAGAAAGAGAAATAGAAACGGGTCAGAGCCCGATAGTGTAGATGATTTAAAATTCGTTTAGTAGGGATTTAAAATGTTTACAGGCCAATGCAACAACATATTAGTGCGACACTCTCTTGAGAAATTCTCACCTCTCTTTTAATGTGCACACCTATCGCACTAACCTTCCCAACGGTTTATCTTATCTTATATCGCACTAATCTTCCCAATGATTTAACTTATCTTAGGTTACTCGTAAGATTTAAAACTGAACAACGTAATTGTTTAAGGGGATAATTTCATTTAGTAACAAAACTCTCATTTTAACTTTATTTATTAATAAAGTTTCCCAGTGTCATATTATACTTTTTCAAAACAAGTATTTCCAAATTTAAATTCAAAATTCATTTCTTACTTACCATGGCACAGTAGGCAGTTCCAAATTTCATAATTTCATATATATATTAAATACTCGTATAATATATATATATTCTAGCAGTACACCACATAAAAACTATGGTGCGGGCATACTCTGCTATCCAATCCCCGTATCACTCGTACTAAGGGAAATACAAATTCGGAATCACTCTCGAATTGTATTAACACATACACAAACAATATTGAGGCGAAGCATAGATTCCAAGTCTCTAAGAGGAAAGCACATCCCCGCGTCTCTTAGGACCGTCTGAACTATCAATTCGATGGCCTATACCAAGGATTTCTATCTTCTAGGGTACAAGTCAATATCCCCCATAAAGGTCCCATCGAGATAAGACTGTCCCAGCACGGTAACCTCAGGGATAGCAAGTAGCACGGGCACGATTTTCACACATAGATAGTATATGCATAAACACAATCATATAACTATACTACTATTACCATATCAATTTAGGTACATCTCAAATCCCATAATTACGACATTTGTCCTTATTTCTCATTATTTAGTTATCACGTATAATCGTTCATTTCTTACTTTAATTTGAGGGATCATTCTAACTTATTACGTAACACTCATGGACTCTATCCTCCCAAGTGTAGGATTCAGTAGGTACTCATCTAATTTCCAACGTAACCATCTCACGCGTCTCTCCCCTTAATATATAATTTCATCGTCCTTTATATGTAAATATCCCAAAAATACAACTCTCGTCTTACCTTAAAGGTCCTGTAATTATTTATAAGTCCTACTGGTCTTCTTCATCTCTCAAAATATTTTAATAAGGGTGTCCAAGAATTATTTCTCATTAAATTGAATTCAACTAATTTAAAAAGGGGAAATATGAGCCTGTCAGAAAGGGTCGATCGATCGTGGTCTGGGGCTATATCGATCGAACCTTCGATCGAACGAAGCTATTGGCTCGATCGATCGATCAAGCACGTATGGCGAATTCTGCAGTTACCAGTTACGGGTTTTCTCACATAACTCCATCCAAATCCAAACTTTTCATTCCCAATCGTCCAGAAATTTGTACTACTAATAGTATAAATCCATTCCATACATCTTTTACGTAAAGCATACAAATTTCCATTAATAATCATGGATTAACAGGCCAAAATTCATGTGAATCTCAAGAACCCTAGAATTCTTTTTAACATGGTTCTAATCAGTCCTTTCCAGAATTTTCTTCTTCTAAAACATCAAAATTTCGTGGTTTAATCCTTTACATGTTAAGGGGGTTTCCACATTAACATTCAAACCATTACTACATGCGATTTCCTATCTCAAATTTGGGTTTTCTTCCATAAAACTCATCATAATCATCCCTAGACTAACATGAGTGATGCATTAACGAAAATAAGCAAGATAAACACTTGCCTGGGATTTTTGACGTTCTGTTTTGATGACGAATTTGGTGTGGTTGCGTTCCCCGTCGCGCGATCTACGCGTTGGCGGTGGTGGCGGTGCAACCGGGTGAATCGTTGGCCTTGGATTGCTTGGAAAAGCCTCTCCTATGGCCGTCACTTGTCTTTGGTTGTTTTAACCCTAGAAGACAACCTTAGACATCTGATATATTCCTTGAATTTTCGTGGGTTTAATTACCCAAAAAATGTAAAATGTCCAAAATGCCCTCCCAGGGTACTAATTAAGCCTAAAAAACGCCCCGAGACCCAAACTAAACCCCCGGGTACACTTTTCTGACTATCTCGACCCTTACGGACACATTTGCGCACTCAAAATGACCATATGAGCGACTTATAATATATTCACTTTTATTCATCAATATTTAGTCCCGACGCGACACGGGCGCGTCCCGACTCAAATTTCCAAAATTGTCATTTTATTCACTCGTGACATTTAATATGACCAATATTATATATTACTTTGCTCATTAGTAATATTAAACAAATTTCCCATAATTACTAACTCTCATCACGTTAATAATTATAACATAATTAATTTTCGGATTTTTATTCAATAATTAATTCGCATTAAACTTAATAAATCCCCAAATTAATTATAGCATAAAAATACGGGGTATTACATCCCTTAAATTATTTTAGTAGTTCATTAACCCATACACTACTGGTCTACATCATATGTTCACTCCTACTCTCCGTGATCCATTCTTGTTCCCTCAAATTCATTATTTTACAATTCACGTCCATAACGTATTCCCCTTAACTCTCTCATTATGGCTTAGCCTCCATCCCACATTAGGCCTACTGTAATTCAATGTTTCACTCATTGTAGCTTAGAGATGTCCCAAAAGTTCCCCTGTTAACTATTCACAAATTCAGGGCTTAAATAAGGAAAATTGGGCAATTATGGGTAACCGAATCAAGTCATAAATTTTCTGGCAGATTAAACACCCTGTAGTAAATTTTTTATTTCTCCCTCTTCAGGACTTCAAATGACCTCATTCAAAGCTCGTTTGAAAGATAAGATATATAAATTTCTGACATCTATGTCTTGCACTCTAATTCTAAGTACGATTAAAATGACATATGTTTAAAGTAATATAAAAAATTATGGCAGATTACTATGTTGACAGATCAGACACCCTGTAGTAAAACGTCAATTACTCCCTCTACAGAACTCCAAATGACCTGATTCAAATCTCATTGGAAAGATAAGACATATATATTTCCATAAATCTCTGGACCACACTCTAATTCTAAGTAAAAATTTTATGAAATACATTTAAAATCATGTTAAAAATTCTGACAGATTGACATCTTATATTCATCAATTAAACCCTAAGTTATTCAAAATTCATGTTCTTCTACTAAGAATCCATCAAGATTTCATATTAATAATCACATATATTATAATTTAATTTTATCTTCACATAAGGATTCATTATACATGCAATCCTACACCGAATCTTGAGTTCTATTCATCTCTCAAGAACATTATTGAATCATGAAATTGAAAACCCTACACTACATAAGTAGTATAAATTCTTCAAAAACATGCAATATAAACACTTGCCTTGTATTTTCAGGTCTGAATTCATTTTAGGATGTTGAGATTGCTCTTTCCTTTTTCCGATTTTGATTCCGGCACGTCGGTGGTGAGAATTTATATGGGAAGCCTAGGTTTTCTTCTCTTCTTCCTCTCCTATGGCCTCTCCTCTCTCAAATTTATGTTAACTCTAGTCTTTAACTCAAAGGGGCAAATATAAACTTTTAATTTTCTTATTTCCTTCTACTATAAACTCCGAAATGATCGAAATGCCCTTAAACGGTGCTGGGTTGGTCTAAAACCACTCTGAGACCCAAACTATACACCCGGGTATATTGTTCTAACTATTTCGAATTTTCGGAATCAATCGTGAGCTCTAAATAAACATTTAAGTTACTTTACAATAATTTCCTATCTCTAACTCATATGGTCTACACGCGACCCCAGTTGAGATCCTACACAGTTTTGTCGATATCACTCATTACAACGTATAATAATTATTGCACAAATTATTCCACTAACAATAAATCCTTATTTCTCAAAAATATTTAATTCCATAAAATTATGGCACACGCGTAATTTAAAACTAAACCGAAATAATCATCGAATTAATTAATTTCAAGTTACTCAGAAATACGGGGTGTTACATACTTCCCTCCTTACAAAGGAATTTCATCCTCAAAATTGGATAAGTCTGGTACTAACAGCTTCATATACTTCCTTATACCCTTACTCTTAAGATCACTACATGCACTTCTACCTCTCCTAATAAAAAATAATTCAAAAAGGATTCAACTACCTAGGTCTCCCATACACCTTATACCCGTGCATATCCGCACTCTTGGTGGAGCTAGATAACCCCTCTATAGGCCACCTTAGGATGTAGGTGGGGTTCTCATCTACTTTGATATTCCATGCCTCCCATTGTTTGAGCTTCATTTGAGGCGGGAATATTAACTCTTAGATTAAGATTCTATTTTGTGTATTTTTAGTCTTGTCGTTAAATATTAAGAATAGAATTTTAGGGCTATGCTTTTTTTTGAACTTCTGATTTTACGATTTTTGATCCATTTTTTTTTTCGAATTTGGAATGAAATTTTAGATTGTCGATTTTTGATTATCTAATTTCCATTTTTTTTGAAAAAATTGGATTAAAAATTGACAATAATTATGAATTTCCTATTTTCCTGTCCGATTTTTTTGAGACTATGTCGATCCAATTGTTTCGAATTATTTCTAATTTTTTTCGAATTATTTTCCGATTTCAAAATTTATCAAATTTTCCCCATTTTTTGAAACTTTCCCATATCCCACATCGGTTGGGAGAGGATGAGGGCTCCAAAGTGTGAATTATAAAAGGAGATTATCCTCTTAACGTTTACACATATGAAAAAATGGGTCAAAATCTCATGTATTTACAAGTTGGGTTAAACTATTTTATATGTTTCTTTAAAATGAGAATTTTTGAGTAATCGAAAATCCTAAATGAACATGGTTTTGGAAACAAATCAATGCCAAAGTATAAAGGAATTGAAATGATAATTTCAAAGTGTAACACAAGTTGGGGTGAAACCTCGTGTTTTGGCTTCAGCCGTGTAAAAGGGAAAGTGTAATAATGTGGACATGTGCAAAGTTTTAAACACATTAATTAGACTCAGATACAACTGAAAAATAATTAAGAAAGGCCTGGAGCCCTGGGATAAAAGCCCCAAACTCACTGTTCAGAGCATATGGTGGCGTCTCGGGCAGTGTGGAACCCATTAAAGGATGCGGTTTAGTGGAAAATTATGAGAAAAAGATAAAGGAATATGGAACATGTCAAGTAATGGGTTGTGTGGTGAAAATGGGTAAAGACAACTTAACTTGAATGAATTAACAAAAATTACAGTGAAGGATCAAGTGTATTAGTAATGTGAAAATTGATTAATGTCCATAATGTAAGGGAAATGTAAAGTATAATGGTTAAATGGGTGAGTTGAGCAACCTTTGAAGGTTTAACGGTATTTAACACAGGGGTCTGTTATGAAAGATTTTCAAAAGTTAAATGAGTATTTTATAATACGGGGCCCGTACGTGTTGAAAGGGGTGATTTCTATGAAAATACTAATGTGGATTATTTAAATGAAAAGGGTAACTTTGTCAAATGAATAGTTTTCAATTAAACAAAGTGTATTTGTTTTAAGTATTTAAGCGTGTGTGTTAAATAAAGGGATAAATGTCAAGTTAAGAAAGAAGAAGTTCTTTTATGAGGTTAAGGTTAATTAATCGGGACAAATCACGTTTTGGAAATAAAAAAATGTTTCATGTTTTAAGTATATATGTGTATATAAATATATCTATAAGGTAGTTGCATGTGCACATAAGTATAACGTGATAGAATCTTCTTTATGACATTCGATTATATGCTGCATTGTTGTATGTTCTAATTGAGCATTCGGTTCTTTCCCTCTCCTTTGTTACGGAAGGTAGAGCGTGGTTCCATACTTCGAGAACGTGTTCAGGTAAGCTTTCTATTTTTTTACATTAATAGCTCGGTATGCTTGGATTCTGGGGATATTTCCCACGATTCCCTCATATAGTTATATTTGAAATTAAAATCGCATGCTAATAAGTGAAACATTAATTAAAATAAAATTGGATTAGCAACATTGTATAGGTTGTTTCATTGCACTTCATACCTAATGCTCGGGTCAAACTGGGTTAACTACGGGTAACCCATAAATTCGAGCCGGGGCATTACAAATGGTATCAGAGCTCCAGGTTCAAGGTTCCTTTTGGGAGTGACGTGGTGAGGTCGGTAGTGGATCTTTCGACGTCGGTGTTGGTTTGGGTCAGTCACACAAGTTTTGGTGATGATTTAGTTCGTGTCCTCGATGGTGAAGTCAAAGAGGTTAGAGTTAGTTCCAAGTGGCATTTGATCAAGTTGGTATTATTAATCACTTATGCGCTTATGATTAAATATGTTAGTAATTTATGGGTGTCCATGCAAGCCAATCGTGGTGACACTATGTTTTTTAGTGTGAGGTGTTTGTGCTCCAGCCTTTGATGACTTAAGAGTCTTTTGAGATATTAATAGAGTAAGATGATGCCCATTGGGTAGGTGGCACCAATTTGTGCATGGTCAATTGTAGAGGTTGATAATTAGATTATCGTAAATGAGTAATGATGACTTATGATTTCAAAATGCATATAGTCTTAGGTACGACACTTATGAGTGGTTAATATCGATGATATAATTAGGCAAATTGGGTCCTTGGGATAATATCGTGACTAATGGAAAAGTCGATGAGCATGTAAATTTGTGTGGGTCAACACTTAAGGATAGGTACATTCAGCCTTTACTAATAGGATGTTATCCATGTGGGTGAGAACCTTACTGATTTTTGGCCGATGAATGTATCTTACAAGCCGTGATTAGAGTTATGAGCCGTTTGTGGTGAGAGGTCACGTGAGTGACAACGATGAGTCATAGCAACAAGGGATCAAACCTTAAGTAGCCCTTCAAAGTAGTGGTTGAAGGAATGATGTAACATTTGATGAATATGATCATTAATGACACCAATAGTATAGGCCTAGAGATGTACTGGTTATACACCGTGTCCTATATCCTACCAAAATTCTTAGTGGTGCTAGCTTGTCGTTCAATATGTGGTGCATAACATTAGTTGTAGTGAGGAGGTTTTGAATTATCCTTGGGATGAAAGGTTAACTTGTTATGACGTCTTAAGTGTGTCCGACGGATATGACCTACCATGTTAGAGAATCATATATTAATATTTGAGTGAGTGGTTAGTAATCGACGAAACGAATAACGAGACGTCTTAGGGCATAACTGCTTTGTAGAAATTATGGTCGATAAAGCCTTATCTAGTCTTGGTGACAATTACTTGGGTATACTTGGTGTCCTTAGGGAACCAATTGAGTCCAAGTCCCTGGGATGTGTTGTGTCCGGTGACGGGATGTGAAAAGTTAGGTGATAACCTTGGGTTACTGACTAAGTTCAAAGGAGTCTCTTCGTATAGCCTTAGGTGAGGCTGCTAAAGTTTAATGTAGATAAATTGTGAAATCTTCTGAGGTGAAATTAGAGATTCATATCATGATGGGTCATAATGCTCATTATCTTGAGGGGACCGATGGAGGGAGGGTCATGTTAGATTTTAATGAGTACCAAGAATGCATTAGAGATTTAGGCCAATGAGGTTATGGTTGAGTCCGCGCGTATAGAAGAATATTGGGTTATTGAAGCATGAGTGCATCGACATGAGTAAAAAATATATGTTAGACTAGAACTAGTAGAGGAGACCTTGGGTCATTTGTCAAACTCTAGGGGGTTCGAGGAAGATACGTTCGACTAGTATTAACTACCCTTTAATATTAATGACGCGGTTAGTTGTCACATGGAATCCAATTGAAATTGAATTTGAAGATATGCAATAACAACTTTGTGGTGATGATAGCTATAATATGGTAAGTGTTTTGTTGAATCTGGTGTTGCTTAAGGAGACGTCGGGGCATGATTGTAGTACTATCAGGAAAGATAGAAATCTAGGTGTGTGAGGTCGATGACATCATCGCTAATGAGATAGACACAGTCGGTGTCTGCAAGGGCATTGAGAAGGGAAGTCTAGCACCGACTTCCCGTGAAACTTTAGGTTCGTGTGTTGTTTCCTTCTCAAAGAAATTAGTGGGTTACGAGCAAGTTCGTCCCGGTCATTGACCCAAGACAGGGTATGTGGTTAGGTTAGTACCCAGTGAGAATGTATGGAATGAGTGATAAGACTTCGAGCATATGTCATAGGTTATCTCTCATAAATCATAGTCTAACACGTGCGAACGAAATTCTCTCAGAATGATTGTGTGTTCCTTCTAGCTCTCATGTATCCCTTTGGATTTCGATAACTCGGGATCGGAATTTTTCCATAAGTGGTAACTCAGATTGGTATCATGTCATGGTACGACTCGATGGAACCTGATAGAGCGTGGTGGACCGGATACGATCAATGCGACCTGGTACCTAGGTTTGCCTTATCTAAGGTGTCATTGCTATTACACAAAAATTGAGTATATAGGTGGTTGCGCTTTCAACCACACGATTTGCTCATAGTATTAGCGTTCCTTAGGTTTGATGGCCTTTCGGTTGGTCAATATGGCAGTTAGTGGCTCTGATTGTAAAGAGCGAAATGGAGACTTGGGGAAAATGGGATTTTGTGTGTTTTAAGGGCTTTTATAAGCGTGGGTTTGGTTCATTTTGGGCATTTGTAAGAGAGAAGAAAATGCAAGAAGAAGATAAAGGGTGGAGTAGTCTTCCACCATTGTTGGCTTCTTTCCACTATTATACCACCACAAACCACCATATTATACATGTATTCTTCCATATTTGAACCATTTATACCCATTTCCACCATTGATGAGTGGAGCTACAAATTTGGAGATGCTGTTGGGGGTGTTTGGAGAAATGAAGATGGGTGTTCATAGAGTTTGAAGACGGTTTTGAGGGGGTTTTCATGGAGGCAAAGTTAGTGGAGATAGACAACCCCTCTAACGGCCACCTTAGGAGGTGCGTGTATGGGGGGGTTTCATCTTCTTTGAACTTTCGTGCCTTTTATTGTTAGAGTTTCATTTTAGGTGAGAAAATCTACTCTTACATTAAGACTCTATTTTGTGTATTTATAGTTTTGTTGTTTAATATTAAGAGTAGAATGTTATAAGCATGATGATGGGTTTTCTAGTAACATTAACAATAAATATTTTTATGAAGCCAAAATGTTAGAAAATGTCATTTTGTTGAAGATAAAATGAAGAACACATATCTCAAAGTTTCTTGAAATAAAGATTTATTTTTTGTGTGAAAATGGTGCATTTTCTACAAGTTTGAGGTTAAATATTTTATGGAATAAAATATTTGAAATGATGTTGATCTTGCCAAAATGTTATGAAATATAGTTCTAAAGTCTTGCAAAAAATGGAGATTTTATTAGAAATGAACATTTGTTGAGTTTTGAAGAAACTAAAAATGTCTTCATGTCTTGAAAGGCTTGGTTTTGCAAATGGGGTAATTTTAAGAATGAAGTGTATGTTTAACCCACTCAATAAGCTTTTAGGATTTAAAATCCATCCTCTCATGCATATGAACTTATAGTATTTTGATAATAAATATATGAACAAGTTTGAAGAAGGTGTTATTGGGTTTAAACATGAAATAAGACAAATGGAATTTTTGGTCTTCAAAGTGAGTGGTGAGTGTAAGGTAATAAAATGGAATGATATTTTTCTTAATAAAGTAGTCTTGATGTGCAATTAGATGAAGAAAGTAAAGAAATCTCAAAATAGAAAAAGGGTTGAAGAAGTGTTAATGGTTAAAAAGAAATATTGGTTAGTTGATGGGTAACTTCATAATGTTTTTGAAAGATTAACACTTATGATATTGGAAATAAATAATGGAATAAAGGTGTTTCTAATTCGAAAGAATGCCACTCCAAATTTTAAAAGGGTGTTTATGTGTTAAAAACACATAAGAAGTTAGAAAGGAAAACTTAACGGTGTTTTGGAAAAATAACACTCGTAAAATAGAGGAAAATGACAAGTTCGGGAACAAATGAGTAAAATGATAATTTTACTTAAAGTGTAACATTTTTATGGAAAAATGTTGGAAAATGTGTCACACGAAATAGTCCTAAATGAACATGGATTTGGAAACAAATCAATGCCAAAGTATAAAGGGCTTGAAATAATAATTTCAAAGTGCCACACAAGTTGGGGTGAAACCCCAGATTTTGGCTTCGGTCGGGTAAAAGGGAAAGTGTAAATAACGTGGACATGTGCAAAGTGTTAAACACATTAATAAAGACTCAGATGCAACCGGTAAATAATTAAGAAGGGACCGAAACCCTAGGGTGAAAGACCCAAAATGATTGGCCAAATCATATGGTGGCATCGCGGGCAGTGTGGAGCCCTTTAAAATACATTGTTTATTGGGAAATTCTGAGAAAAAAGATAAAGGAGTATGGAACATGTTAAGTAACAGAAAATTTGGTGAAAAATTGGTAAAGACAACCTAACTTGAATGAATTAACAAATGTTTTAGTGAAGGATTAAGTGGACTATTAATGGAAAATTGATTAATGTTCATAAAGTAAAGGAAATTAAAGTATAGTTGTCAAACAGGTGAGTTGAGCAACCTTTAAAGGTTTAACTGTAATTAACACAAGGCTATTTTTTGAAAGGTTTTCAAAAGTTAAATAAGTATTTTATAATACGGTGTTTGCGTGTGTTGAAAGGGGCGATTTCTATGAGAATACTAATGTGGATTGTTTAAATGAAAATGGTGACTTCGCAAAGGAATAATTTTCGGTTAAGCAAAGTGTATTCGTTTTAAGTATTTAACCGCGTGTGTTAAATAAAGGGATAAATATCAAGTTAAGAAAAAAGAAGTTCTTTTATGAGATTAAGGTTAATTAATCGGGAGAAATCACGTTTTGAAAATAAAAATGATTTCATGCATTAAGTATCTATGCATATATAAATATATGTATACTGTAGTTGCATGTGCACGTAAGTATAACGTGTTATAATACGCAAATGTTGCGTATTTCATCCTTCGAACCTACGCATTTAGCCTCCTTGGGTGCCTTAATCTCTATATTTAAGCCCGTTAACTAGACAACCTCGGATTTATACTGTTAACATGCTATATGAGGTATAATTGGGCTTTTGTAGTTATTTAGGTACTAAGAATGGAGTTCAGACGCATTTCGCTCAAGTTCCGTACACAATCGCACATTCAAGGGCAATTCGATCAATTCACAGATTGGGCACCAACATCTCACGAAAGTTTTATCCTTCCTGGCAAGCTTCGCGTGGCCATGAACGGTGCACGATTTCGATCCAGAACGAGGAAGTTACGATGATTCTAGCGGAAGAGAAAAACAATTGAGCCAAAATAGGAGGAAAGTGATGCAGCCTTGTTTGATCGATCGATCAATCAAAAGGATTGATCGATCGATCCTTCATAATTTTTCCATCGAGCTGAGACAGTGGGCATGATTTTCAACCATCGATCGATCGATCAAAGGGATCGATCGATCGATGCCCTATTTTCTGCTGATATTTTGACTTTTCTTTTCTTTTCTTTTTCCTTTTCTTTTCTAATTTAATTACAACTTACTATATAATGGAATTTTGCGTAAATATCAAATATATTCAGTTCTAATTAGTTTAGGTTAGGGTTTTGGAGGTTTGAGAGCTCATTTCTTCATTTCTTTTTGGATTGACACCCCATTTGGTGTGTAATTTGTACTTTCATCTTCCATGTTCATTAATATAAGTTGTTCTTGTTTAATTCTTTCTTTGTAGAGTAATTTACATGCTTTGTTAATTAGTTTACTTGCTTTATTACTTGCTTTCCTAGTTTAATTAGTTGTAATTTAGTTTAATCATTATTTGCCCTTAGATAAATAGGGTCGGTATTTCGTTTCGCCATTAACGCTCCCCGAGCTCCGAAAATTAGGTTTTGTGCAGAATTGCATTTAATTGAACCCATGCGTATTAAAGTCGGATTGTTATGCGTTTAACTTTCTCTGTCATGCAACGTTAGTGTTTATAGTGATAATTCGAATTTAATCCGTGTGCGACCATTTTTTCGGTTAAATGTTTATTCATGCAACTTTCTCTTAAATTCCTTATTGTGTAAAGTTTATGCTTAATTGATAATGCTCGGTTAAATTGCTCTCATGCCGGAATTCTGATTAATAGTTGTTTAGATCCATATGGTTGGATGTTATCCCGATCCTCGATTTACTTTTATTTAGACTTAACTTCTCTCTTTTCTTTTATTTACAAGCACCCATCACCTTTTACACTTTTATTCTAGAAATAATAAATCGATTAAAATCTGTTGAACACTCCCTGTGGATTTGCTACCCGACTTACCGCTATACTTGTGTCGCAAGTGCAGTCATAATTTAGGTTTTTGTATTAACGCGGTGAAATGAGTACAACGATCGATGTGCTGACCGCGCGTCGCGTTTCGCCCCTGATCAAAATGACGCTGTTGCTGGGGATATTTTCTTATAGATTGTAATTGTCTTATTAGTTCGTAGTATTCTTTATTTTGTATTTGTATTCTTTGTTTTAACCTTTTTTGTAAGACTTCTACATTTGAGCGCCTAGAAACGCTTGAATTTTTTCCGTCGCACATTGATTTGAGGGTAAGCATGTCTTATTCTAACTTTTCTGGTAATCCTAATGATAGTTCTCAAAATTACGGTAAACCTATGACTTTTGGTCAATACTTGCAATCCAAAAAAATTACAACATCTAAAATGACATTGGGTGAGTATTACGAAAGTCAAAGTTTGGATTACATCAATTTTGGGCATGATCATTTTGATTTTGGGTCGCAAAATCCTTATGATAAGAATTTTGAAACGAATTGTAATCATTTTCAAAATTCTTATGTTAATGATTTTGAGTGTTGTCCCGAGAATAATTTCCAAACCTCTCAATTCCAAGAATCCGCTCCTCGCCCTATGACTTTCGGTGAGGGATTCCGCATGCTTGAAAATGAGGGTATTGAAATTCGTTATGGAGAAGAAAATCGTTGTTGGGAACATGAGTTGGATTTATTATTTGAATCCAACGATGACTTTTCTTTCGAGACTTCCGAAGTCGAGGACCGTTTTGAACCAAATGAGGACTTTGTGCTTACTTTGGAACAAATCGTTCTTGACTTGAACCATAGTATAGTAGATAATGAAAATTTGGATTAAAGGGGCATAGTATCCATTTGCAATGAACTCGTTTCTTCTTTGATTCTCAAAGAAGAAAGTTTCATTGTAAACGATCCTATTTCTTCCGAAATTCAATCTTTCGGCGATGATCACTCATTGCCTGAGATTGAATTTCTTTCATCCCCCTATTTATTCTATATTGTCACACCAATTCTAGTACCCGATGAATCGGTTCAAAACTTTATAGTTCCAAACCTTTTCTCCGACGAGGAGTACTCGCTCGAGTCGCCTTCCATGACGACATCTTTTCCCTCATGTGCACCGCCTCCCATTCCAACTTTCAAATACTTAGTAGATGAATAATTTTTTCTTGTTTTGCATGTGTATTTGTCGCCTGTCCTATCCAAATCCCCCATCCTCCCTCCTAAATTTTTAATTGGGGATGGTTCATCTTTTCCACCACCCACATGCCTTCCGTCGTTTGAACGGAATTCATATTTTTTTGAAGGTATGATTGTATGTGAGGGTACATCGGTTATCCTCCAAAGTCAAATCATTTTTGTGGTGGACCCTCAGCTATTTAGACTTCTAGTGTACAGTTAGTGTGAAGCCTAAATAGTAGGTTGTATATAGTTATCTTTTTATCATTTATTTCTTTAGTTTTTCTTTTTTTTAATTTAGTCTCTTGTAATTAGTTAACTTTTTGTTATTTGTTTTTTCTATGCTCGGTACTAACTTGTTTTTGTAGATTATTTGGACTTGTTCTTACGGGGATCGCTCCAATTTTGGGTAATATCACTCTTTTACTCTCTTTAACTTAGTTCTTAATTCACATTGAGGACAATGTCATGTTTTAAGTTAGGGGGTGTGGGATATTCTATCCATTTCTTTTGTTAATCCATGTTTTTGCTCATATGTTAGTTACTTAGTATGCTTTTGTTAGAAAAATTAAAAATTTCAAAAAGATTTTCTTTCTTTTTTCTCCTCTTTTGGGCTTTTTACCTTTGTTTCCGATGATAAATTTCAATAATTACCCGATCCAATTGACAACCCAATGATGCATGTTCTCTATTTTAGAAGTTATTAGACTTTAGTCCTCATATTATTGATATTATTAATAACTTCATGAATTAAACTTTAAACCCATGAGCACATGCACTTTTCTTTCTTTATTGATTTGGTTTAAGATTTTTATAACTCGGTAATCTTTTGTTGCATTGTATATACTTACACCGAGTAAGATTTGTACCTTTCATCGTTTGTGAGTGTTATACACTATTCATTCCTCTTTTAAAACGTTAAATTCGTTGGTAATCTCTCTATTATTTCATTTGATCGTTCATTAATTGAGTTCATATATAAAATGTGTTACTTGATCATGATTTTCATATATTGTTTTGACTCGAGAATTGCATAAACTTTAGGAAATGATCATAGGCCATCTTTGTTATATCACCCATATTATCCTTGGCCTCACCTTAAATGTTTTCCCTCATTAAACCCTTTGAGCCTTAATATGGCCTTTCGTTTCATAACCCAAATCCCATAACCAACTTTAAATTGGAGTTTTAGCCCATACATACACCTTCCATACATTTGTTTGGAATGTTACTTGGGATTGAATGATGTTGTTGTGTTGTGGTTGCAATTTAGGCATATGAGAGTATGAAAAGTAAAGAAAAGAAAGAAGTGAAAAAGAGAGAAAAAGAAAACAAAAGAAAACATGAGAAAAAGAAGAAAAGAAAAGAAAGAGAAAGTTGTAAATGTTGTATAATGTTCAATAAGCTTTTATTACTCTCCCCATTTGTATAT
The DNA here is from genome assembly GCA_949130495.1 of Sambucus nigra. Lineage (NCBI taxonomy): Eukaryota > Viridiplantae > Streptophyta > Magnoliopsida > Dipsacales > Adoxaceae > Sambucus > Sambucus nigra. The sequence goes on along the minus strand of OX422211.1, from coordinate 580,788,337 downwards.
GTAATGCCTTTTATGGAACTTGTTGTTCAATTTTGATATTGCCCGCATTTTCCCATTATTCTGAGTTTTCATTACGAACACTTTGAATCCGTACATACATTCCTTTCGTTTCGTACCCTAGCCTAGCCTACATTACACCCCTATTAAAAGTCCTATGTGATCCTAGGGTGAATTTAATTTAAAGGTTGAAATAGTTTTGATAATCTGTGAAAATACATTTCGCCTCTTTTATATGAGCGGTATCTTTCACCGAGATTACAATTTTTATTTCCTATATAGCATTCTTCATTTGAGACATGTGCACGGCCTAGTTTCCCTTTAGATTTACTCCTTATGCCCACATGTCCCGTGTGTTACCTCCCTGTTTCAAGGGAATTCATTTGATGAGTGTAATGCTCATGAGGATTGACTTATATGCATGCTTTGATATTTAGTATCCGAGTTATTTAAGTTTTGGCCAAATCATATTTTGCGTGTGCTCACTCCCCTCCCACATTTTAAGGTTTCAATTCATTGAGGTGGATTCTATAATGTTAATAACTATAGACTTTTCACGTGAATTCGTTTGCTTTAATAATAACATGTTGAAATCTTGTTCGTATTTTTGAGTTTGTCGCATGCTTGATTGGGCATATTTTGAGGAAACTATTTGATGTTTGTGGGTTTCATCCCTGAAAACCTTCACGAGACGACACTCGTCCACTAGGGTAACCTAAGGGTTTAACGGCTTATTGCATACACTAAATGCAATCGAATTGCACGCGAAAGTGGCCTTATGCTTTTATACCATATTTTTGTACTTATCCTGCTTTCGTTTTGCTTGTAGTTCTTGTTGCATCCTATTTCATTGCTAGGGACTAGCAATGTGTAAGTTAGGGGGTGTGATAATACGGCGATTCTAGCGGAAGAGCAAAGTAATTGAGCCAAAACAGGAGGAAAGTGATGCAACCCTGTTTGATCAATCGATTGATCGATCAAAAGGATCTATCGATTGATACTTCATAATTTTTCTAGCGAGCTGAGGCAGTGGGCATGATTTTCAACCATCGATCGATCGATCAAAGGGATCGATCGATCGATGCCCTGTTTTCTGCTGATATTTTGGCTTTTCTTTTCTTTTTCCTTTTCTTTTCTAATTTAATTCCAACTTGCTATATAATGGAATTTTGTGTAAATATCAAATATATTCAGTCCTAATTAGTTTAGGTTAGAGTTTTGGAGGTTTGAGAGCTCATTTGTTCATTTCTTCTTGGATTGACACCCCATTTGGTGTGTAATTTGGACTTTTATCTTCCACCTCCATTAATATAAGTTGTTCTTGTTTAATTCTTGATTTTTAGAGTAATTTACATGCTTTTTTAATTAGTTTACTTGCTTTATTACTTGCTTTCCTAGTTTAATTAGTTTTAATTTAGTTTAATCATTATGTTCCCTTAGATAAATAAGGTCGGGATTTCGTTCCGCCATTAACGGGCCCGGAGCTTCGAAAATTAGGTTTTTTACAGAATTGCATTTAATTGAACCTGCGCGTATTAAAGTTAGATTGTTACGCATTTAACTTTCTATGTCATGCAATGTTAGTGTTTATAGCGATAATCCGAATTTAATCCGCGTGTGACCATTTTTTCGGTTAAATATTTATTCACGCAACTTTGGCTTAAATTCCTTATTGTGTGAAGTTTATGCTTAATTGATAATGCTCGATTAAATTTCTCTCGAGCTGAAATTCTGATTAATAATTGTTTCGATCCTTATGGTTGGATGCTATCCCGATCCTCACTTTACTTTTATTTAGACTTAACTTCTCTCTTTTCTTTTATTTACAAGCACCCATCACCTTTTACTCTTTTATTCTTGAAATAATAAATCGATTAAAATTTATCGAATACTCCTTGTGGATTTGCACTACACCAAAATGGGTAAATTGGCACCCTTCCAGCGCTTAGCCTTGTCACGGTCTTTGACCGTGACAACAAACACGCGTTTTGTGTCGTGGTCAATGACGGTGACAAAGGATTGTCATGGTCAATGACCGTGACAAATCGTGACACGATCGTGACAAATGTCGTAGTAAAAAAACCCTTTCCCCTTCTTTTTCCCCCCGCCGTTTCTTCCCTCTCTCTCTCTCTCTCTCTCTCTCTCTCTCTCTCTCTCTCTCACTATCCCTCTTCCATTTATATATATATATATATATATATATATATATATATATATATATATATATATATATATATATATATATATATATATATATATATATATATATGTGTGTGTGTGTGTGTATATATATATATATGTGTGTGTGTGTATATATGTGCATGTGTGTGTGTACATATGTTCATGTGTGTGTGCGTGTGTGGTGTGTGAGGGGTGGGGAGGGGGTGGGGCAGGGGTGGGGCAGGGTGGGGGGGGGTTGTTGTGTGTGTGTGTGCGCGTTCGTGTGTGGTGGGTGGGGGTTGGGGAGGGGTGGGACAGGGTGGGGGTGGGGTTGTTGTGTGTGTGTGTGTATGTGTGTGTGCGTGTGTGGTGGGTGGGGGTGGGGAGGGGGTGGGGTAAGGTGGGGGTAGGGGGGCTGTTGTGTGTGCGTGTGTATATGTGTGCGTGTGTGGTGGGTGGGGAGGGGGCAGGGATGGGGGGGTAGGGAGGGATGCGTGTGTATGTGCACGTGCGTGTATATGTGTGTGTAGTGTGCGTGTTTGTGCGTAATGTCCCTTGTAAATGAATTGATTGATTATTAATTTTTTTAGTAAATTAATATATGATTGTCCCTCATTGTAAATTAGAAAATTAATATATGATTAATTATGAATGTAGGATTGCCCTCATTGTAAATTAGTAAATTAATAATTGTATACTTTAATTGTTAGTTTAATTGATGAAAATAATTAATTGAGTAGATGAATTAGAAGGAGTACGGGATACACATTTGTTGTTGACATTGTTGTTGGATTATAGTGGATCGATGTTGGGTTGGTTAATTTTAAAAGTGGCATGACCACTGGATTATTGTCCATATGGGGGTGGGATTTTTTAACTTTTTTTGAAAATCACTTTGAATATCGAACAATATATATATAATATGATAATTAAATAAAACATACTTGAAATTACATATAGTGCGCATAGATACTAGCCTTCTAGTTGTTATGCGTACGCATTCAATAGCTCTTAGATCCGTTCGAGAGTCATTACCCCTGTAATGAGATCTCTCGAATTGTCCCGTTTGGACAGTTTGGGCCTGCATAATTTCTGTATGATATTCTTAGTGGCTTAAAGTTGTTACTTTTGGAGGAAGTTCTGTAGTCGTATCCTAATGTTCTCTGGGTACATACTAGATTGACAAGTGTGACTGTTATTTCAATTGTTCAATTGAAATAACACTCACACTTGCTAATCTACGTCGTGTACTTGGAGAACTACGGGGATATGCTGTCGAATTTTTTTTCAAATTGTAACAATGCGCATGAATTGTTAAGTATATTACAGAAAAATGCTGTCTTGAATGGGATAGGACCACTCACCCTTTAGAGGAGATGGAGGAAATAGAAATTTCTATTATAAATTGAATTTGAATATAAATAAGACATAATTAAATGAAACATACTATAAATCTAAGTTTTGTTTATACTAATCCATGAATATACGCTTCGTACCTTTAATAAGTGATTAGTTGTGGTAGCTGTGATGGGATATCCGAAATACAAAGAGTGGATGCGTGAGACAAATAGAATGGGGGATGTGTTTCGCAGAGGTGCTAATGAATTTGTGAAATATACAAAGACATGTCATAATGATGAAGAGTTTCCGTGTCCGTGTGCTAGGTGTAAGAATGGTAAGGTGTTTGAGTGGAAAACAATTGAACTAAATTTGTTAAGATCGGGTATGCAAGATAGTTATCGATTTTGGGGTTTTCACGGTGAATTGAAAGTTCCTTTTGTACCCGACCAACCTTCACAACAACCATCAACAAGTAGGATTGATGTAGAAGCGGATGACGTAGATCATAATATGTTAGAGGATTTATTTGATGATGCGTACGGAGTTTATGAAGCAGAGGAGAATGAGGTTATTGATGATGTAGAAGGTTCAAGTGCTCGCGAAGATATCACGATAAAACTTGACGATGACTACCAAAGTTTAAAATTTAAGGCGACCCAACCATTATACTCTGGTTGTGAGAAAGATCAAACAACTTTACATGCCATGGTTGGTTTGCACAGTTTAAAGATGCAGTACGGTCTGTTTGGCAATAGCGTGATAAGAATTCTGAAATGGGTGAAGGGCTTATTACCCAAGGAGAATACACTTCCAAATTGCTATCATGTTATGAAGAACAGTTTGAAAGGTTTAAGAATGAAGTATAAATCGATTCATGCTTGTGTGTATGACTGCATACTCTACCGAAAGGAGTATGAAAATCTCAATCGTTGTCCGGTGTGCGATGAACCTAGATATGTCCAATCTACTAGTAAGGAAGGCACAAGCTCAAAAGTGCCCCCAAAAGTATTGAAATATTTTCCTGTTGGGCCTAGATTAAAGCAATTTTTCACGGTACCATGGATAGCAGAGGCAATGACTTGGTATGCTAGGACAGAAGTAGGGGTAATATCATGCGTCATCCTATTGATTCTATTGCCTGGAGGAGGATGAATTATGAGTATCCCAATTTTGCTCAAGAACAACGCAACATTCATTTGGCTATATCAAGAGATGGTTTCAATCCATTTGGAAATCTAAGCACCAATCAGACTTTATGGACAGTGATCCTAGCCCCACTCAACCTCCCTCCTTTATAGTGTATGAGACCTGAATTTTTGATGATGGCTTTGTTGATACCTGGGCCAAAGGCACCAAGTGATGACATCGACATCTACCTGGCTCCTTTGGTAGAAGAATTAAATGAGTTGTGGGAAGAGAGTGTGCAATCATTTGACTCTTTTAGAAAAAAAGAGTTTACGCTGAAAGCTATGTTGATGTGGGCAATTCATGATTTTCCAGCTTATGGGACATTATCCAGTTGTGTAGTACATGGTTATTTGGGGTGTCCTATTTATGGAGAGAAGACTAAATCTCTTCGTCTATCCTTTAGCTCAAAAAATGTATACCATTGCCACAATAAGTTTTTACCCCCGGCTTATAGTTTCAGATCTGAGAAAGGTTCGAATTTTTTTATTGGGCGGGGTTGAACATAGGCTACCGCCGAGACAACTTTCGGGTTCAGAAATTGAAAGTAAATCCTTTGAATGTGGTCCTAATATGCCAGGTAAGAATCCCAATTTTAAGAACATCAAGCATAAGAAGACCCCAACTGGGAATGAAACTAAGACAAGAAAGGCATGGTCTAGGATGTCAATTTTAGTTGACTTGCCTTATTGGAAGAATAACTCGGTGCGCCATGTATTGGATGTGATGCATGCAGAGAAGAACTTCGCTGAACATATTGTGGTCACTTGCCTTGGGGGGAGTCATTCCAAGGATGGAGAAAATGCACGAAAAGACCTTAAATCGTAGAAACTTAAGCCACAACTATGGTTGAAAGAAGATAGTAGGGGAAGGACAATAATTCTGCCTGGTACGTTTACTTTGACGAGTGGGGAAAGAAAGGTGCTTTTAGACACAATATATAATTTGACGGGACCATCTACTTTTTTGTCCAACTTTTAAAGGATTGTGAATCATGCTACTCATGATTTACATAAGTGTAAGTTCCACGATTGGCATGTGATCATGAAATTGGTTCCTCTATTTTTTAAGCACTGTTTCTCCAAGCACAAGGATTTGCGGAGGGCTATTATGAAAATTAGTATTACCTTCTCACTCTTGTGTGAGAAGGTAGTCAATCGAGAACACATAGTGGCCGCAAAATTGGCGGTGACCGCAGAGATTTGTGTATTGGAGAAGTACTTTCCCCCAGCATTCTTTGACATAAGTTTTCATTTGTTGGTACACCTATGCGACGAGTCACTTTCTTTCGAGCGAGCGCAAAAGATAAAAATCTCGTTGAAGCTGAAATGACTTATTATGGTATAATCCGAAATATGTTTGAATTGGATTATATAAGCGTCAAAGAGGTTGTATTTTACTGTGACTGGGTAAGAGTTGAGGATACAAATGCTTGAAAAGATGATCCTGTCACCAATTTGATCATGGTTGAATAACAACGACTACGTGATCGATGAGCCGTCTGTTTGTGCATTTCAAAAGGTCAACCAAGTATTTTACTCAGAGTATATCAACAACGAGTCGTGGTCAATTTTACAACACGCGCCAAACCGTCTAAATAGTAGTGTGGATGACTTAGCTGCTCCTACCGAATATCAATCCATTTTTTTATGATAACCCGAATTTCAAACAATTTTTCAATTTGTAATAAATATTCCAGTTTGTACCGAAACATCCATTTTTAATGCTTTTAATTGATTTGTACTTTATCATTTTCACTCTTGTGTAGTGTGCGTATGTGTGGGCAGTAGGGGTGGGGATGGGGGTGGGGATGTTTCACTCTTGTATATATTATGATCTAGATGCTATTGTTTTGGAATTCAGAATTGAGGTGTTTAACAGTAACAAGTCATTTTTATTTGTAGTAATTGTACATATTTGCATGTCTTCTTTTAATTCATTTTGATATGTACTGATAACATTTTTTTACAGCAAATGTCTCCTTCAGGTATTAAGGCGAGGATGATGATGCTGGTTATGATGATGTCGTTTGGGCTCGATGGTAGCAGAGACGACGAGGGATCCTCGGCCCCTAGTCTCCCCAAATATGGCAAATTGGGGATGCCTATCAAGAAAAAGTTGGGGCTATTAGCAAGATCCCTCGAGATGGTAAAGACGATCATCGGCCTGGGGTACATTAGTTAGAAGGAGGTGCCATATGAGCTCAAGTTAGCTGTTTGGGTGGCACTACAGGTAATGTATTTATATTTATATTTATATTTATATGAATATTTCAATTTCAATTTCGATTTCGATTTCAATTTCATTTTATATTGTATTTATATATATTTGCAACTAACATTGTATTTGTTGGACAGGAACAATTCAACTTGGATCCAAAGCTATGAGATTTCGTCTTGGAGCAGTTGAGGGAGCAACACAAGACGTGGAAGAAAAATATGCGGACCCGATACTTTGGGAAGACACGAGAGTCCATTATCCAAAGGGGTGAATTCGTCCCACCGAAGGAGCCGATCTCATTGGCACAATGGCAAAGGTTCGTTGACAATGAGATCGGGGAGAGACAATTGGCATCTCGCCAATCGGGAAGGGAAAACCGGGCAAAAAAGACGAACGTGAACTACTCCGACCGGATGTCTTACACCGAGGTGGAGCATAGGATGATGGTAAGATTTAATTTTTCTATAACTACATAAAATATATTATTCTGCATTATTTTACTTTGCGGGGCCGATACTAATTTTACTTTATTTTATTTCAGGGGATAGGGAGTGGCCCTGGGGGTAGGCCACATTAGCTCGATACTTATGTGGCTCTTAGGACAAAGAAGGGGAAGGACAAGGAGGTGTCCCCAAGCGTCGCGGCCACGATTGTAAGTAATACGATAATTTACTTTTTGTTAATTACGTTATAATTTTTTAATTTACTTATTTTACTAATCATGTGCTTTTTGTCGTTCACCCAAACCTTAAGGTAGTGCATGAGTCGCAGTCTGATGTCGATAAGGCATCTTTGTCCACAGACGCACTCAACCAAGTGCTTGGCTCTGATTGCAAGGGGAGGACAAGGTGGGTGAGCTCGCGGGTGGCCAAATCTAGGATCATCAGATTGGTAACGAGAGACACCGGGTTGGCTCGAACGGTGGATTCACATGACGCAAAGCTGTCCCGTTTGGAGGTGAAGGTCCAGGATATGTTCTCATTCATGAAGCGTTCGTTGGGCGGAAATGATAAGGGTAAAGGGAAGGAGAAGGTGGTGCGGGAGGATGAGGTGTGGGAGGATGAGGACGAGGATGTGGACCTCGTTGATTCATCGCCGACACGTGCGGACTTTGATGATCCACTTCCCTATTTGGCTCCTTTAAACAGATCGATGTCGACACTTGGTTGGCTGAGCGTGTTTATAATGGACATATTTGATGGCCAGCGGATAGGGCGGGGGTTTAGGGACCCGAATATCGTCCAGGGTGCACTAGTTCATGGACGTGAGCTTCTAGACATCGAGTCCAGGGTTCTCGTTACGCATGTGATTCCCGAGAAGGAGAACTCCCAATTGTGGTTATGCGAACAATGCGACACGATGTATATTAGTGGATGTGTTAATTCGTATATCGTGTGGCCTACTCACCTCCTCAGTGTTAACCATACCCCAGACATTTAGTGACATTATTTTAAGTTTGAATTGAATTGTTTTAAGGTTGAATTGAATTGTTTTTAAGTTGGTACATTTGAATTATATTTGGATTATATCGTGATGCATATTGTCTCTATTTTGAATGTATATTTGCATTATCTCTATTTTATTTGGATATATGATGCTTGAACAGGTACAACGTTGCTATAAAAGGTACAAATATACTGTTGGGCAGTGGTAGTGGCCAAACTGCCTAGTAGATTTTTTTTCAATTCTGCCCAGAATTGTCCCGGTCATTGACCGTGACAAGTCCTTGACAAAGAAACTTATCAATGACCGTGAAATTTTTTTATAAAATGTCACCGGTTTGTCACAGTCCTTAACCGTGAAAAAACTTGACCATGACAGTTCTAAAGCCCTTGTTACGGTCAATGACTGTGATATGACCGTGACAAAAAAGTTGTCTGGCCCAAAATTATCACGGTCATTGACCTTGATAAGTCCAACTTGTCAAGGTCAATGACTGTGACAATTTAGCAGATTTGGTGTAGTGTTGATACCCGACTTACCGCTATACTTGTGTCGCAAGTGCAGTCGTTATTTAGGTTTTTATATTAACTCGGTGAAACGAGTACAATGACCGGCGTGCTGATCGCGCGTTGTGTTTCGCCCTTGATCAACGTGTTAGAGTCTTCTTTATTTTGTTAGATTCTATGATGCATCATTATATGTGCCCACTAGGCATTCAACTCATTCCCTCTTCTTTGTTACGACATGCAGTAAATAGATTCGTACTTGAAGAGCGTGTTCAGGTAAGATTTTTGTTTTACTTTACGTTAGTAGCTCTATATGCTTGGATTCTGGGAATGTTTCCCATAAGTCCCTCACGTAGTTATATTTGAAATTTAAATCGTATGCTAATAAGTGAAACGTTAATTAAAATAAAATTATATAGGTTGTTTCATTGCACTTCACACCTAACACTCAGATCGGAGAGGGTGGACTACGGGTAACCCATAAATTTAGGTCAAGACATTGCCAATGGTATAAGAGCTTTAGGTTCAAGGTTCCTTTTGAGAGTGACATGGCGAGGTCGGTAGTCGATCTTTTGATGTCGGTGTTGGTTTGGGCTAGTCACGCTAGTTTTGGTGACAGTTTAGCTCATGTCCTTGACGGTGAAGTCAAAGAGGTTAGCACGATAAGTAAGTTAGTGCCAAGTGACATACAATCAAGTTGGTGGTTATTATTCTCTTTTGCACTTCTCATTTAATATGTTAGTAATTTACGGGTGTCCTTGCAAGCCAATAGTGGTGACGCCATGCCTTCATCTTGGCCATATCAAAACATGTGGTACGCCAAATTTAAACAATCACATTAACCTCAGTTTCCCATTATGCAACGTCAGAACAAAACATCATGTTAAATCATAAGCATCGCGTTTCATGCCCTGATGCCACCTGATATTTTCATGGTTGTAAATTCACATCTCACAATATCGGCGTGTCCCTCCATGGTGCCTACCCATTAATTTCCATTTCACATGTTCATTTAAAATTGTCATTTGGACACATCTTTATTCACTCCGAGAAATCTACTCAAAATCCAATTACCCCACCCTCGGGTCATACATTTAGAATCATTATACATTTTAGTCCATTTCATAAGGGGCTAATTTCATGAAAATGATATATCCCAATTAGTTTTTCATAACGACTATAATAATCATGGATACTAAGTCCAATAAACTAAACTTCCAAAATTCCAATTCAATAACCCATCCCACCATTGGGCTTACGATCAAAGACCCCATCCTCAAATTATCCCCCTTAAGTCAACAATCATCCCTAATATCCTAATACCCTAATTACCAATCTCGTACAAGTTAATCCATAAGAATCTATCTATATTCTATAAGACAACAAATCAAATCCGTAGGCCCTAAAAATCAAAATTTCCAAAAGAAAGTCCAACCCAAAATCACCCATCAAAAATTTCGATCTCGAGCATCTTTTAGTTGAAATTTCGTAACAAATTAAAAAAAAAGTTCCCACGCCTCCGTAATTTAATTTTTCACAATTTCATGCAACTTCCAACTTTATCAATTGATCTACATTTGGTCGATCGCGTTCATAATAATATCATAATTTCTCCATCCTAAACCTCCATTAATGAACTCCAAAGTTTTGACTGAAGACCATGACTTAAAATCACGTTCGAGACTTTTACTAACCCAATATGCATTTAAACCATAAGTTTAAACTATACAAGGATAACCTACGCACCCCGAAATCCAATTCCCAAATATACCCAAAATAAATAAATAACAACTTAGTTATTTAAAAACTTCCAGATACGAGTTTGAGTATTATTTAATTAAATTATTAATCACCATGTCTTAAGTCCAAATTTCAACCCAACTTAAATAACACATAAAAATATAAATGGTGACATCTCTAGTCACAATAAACAGATTAAATAATATGTATAAAAAAAGAATTTATTAATTTTCTTGATTTTTCATCAATTTTATTGGTGTGGGAATTCTTTTCCATGAAAAATGAATAACAAGGTGAAAGGAGGTTTTTTAAATCTACCTTTTTGTGAGAAAAGTGGTTGCTTCATTTGTTTTAAATAAACCAATGCCATAGAAAATTTTGTTTATCAAACATTCAAAAGATACAGAATATATGGGAGTGAAAATTTTGGATGGTTCTGGAACGTTTTACAATTAAAAAAATATATGGGAGTGAAACCTAAATATATATTTATAGAGGCGACCAAAGCCCAAAAACCTAAAAAACACTATTAAAAGATATATCCATTCGGTCCCGGGGGGTCAAATAACATTAACGGCTTCATTTTCTTGGCGAATACTCTAATCCCTATTGCCCAGCCTCATTGTTTCATTTTTCCCATTCAAGAAATCCTCTGTGACTGCGACAACTGATCTCATGGCAAAGACGAAGAATAATGGATCCAAAGAAAAAAGGATTATTGGTAAATGAGGTCGAAAAAGATTGATCAACCCTTCAGTTCCTAATCCTAATCCTAATCCTAATCCACCGGATGATCCAAATGAACATTAGCGGTGAGTATTCAATATATGTATATGTATATATCTTTTTAATATGGATATTGGGATGAAATTGTGTGGTTCTTTAATTTGATGTCGATTGGGGTTGGGTTCTTATGGTATTAGGGTTCCAAATGAAATGGAGATACTTGTATCTGTTTATAATTACAATACCCTACCCATTTTTATTGAATGGCAGATTCATACTGAGTGCAATAAGATTCAATGACAGTTTTCTACGATTAGCGGAGGAAAAGTATCGCATTTCGATTCAACGTCAGATTCAGTATGGGAAGCAGACCGACATGGGGCATTCTAATCATTCTCTCCTCAAGGAATTATGTACACGACTTCGATCCTTTAACGAAGATTTTTTCGCTCACTATTTTGGTTCCATTGGAGGCGAGGGTCAGGTCGTGGCCGAGGCTGTGGGCGTTGGCAAGCCTGAGAGCAAAGGTCCAATGACAAGGGCAAGGGAAAGGGCAATGGCAAGGGCGGGCAATGGCAAGCCTTGATTGATCGTTAGTCTTAATTTTTCAAGTATTTCATTCCGTACTTTATCCTATGAACATGTAGTGGTAGTTACACTATTTTTTATTTTTATTTTTTTCTGCTACTCTTAGTCACAACACTACATGTTTAGTCTTAATTTTCAAGTATTGATGTTTGGTCTTAATTTTTCAAGTATTTCTCCCCTACCCATATGTGTTCTGATAATCTGGTCGAGCTATATCAAAGAGTGTCAAATTATATAATTTTTGAGGACAAATGTTGTCAAATCCCCTTCCTCACAACTCCCTCTATATTCTATAACCCCTCTTCGCTCTCTATATATTCCTCCCATTATCCAACCATAGTCTCCTCCATTATGGTAACATATCTTCCACTCCCCCTATCTTATTTTTCACTTCCTCCTATTTTATAATTAATAAACCTGTTGTTCATTCCGATTTAGGGAATTTTATAATTTGTTTCATCAACACATGTTGTCAATTAAGCTATGTTTGTTAGTTTGCAAAGCTTAGTCTGGAGAGTTATAACCAAAAGATGTAGATTGACGCTTCAAACATAAATTTTAAATACAGGCCCTTGGATTGGATGCATTCAACACTAATATTATCCCCCCCCCCCAATATACCATGTATAGCCGAATATAATGAAGATATAAATTGAACTAATAGGGTGTAAAATGAAAGAAATACAAAAGATTATGAAACTATTGTAAAAAGTCAAAGGTAAATTTTCTCTCTATCTATTTTTTCGTACATAATAGTTATCCTTTTTGTTTGTTCATCATTAAATACAAGCTTTCTTTCCATGGAATTGTTATAAGTTGAAAGGGAAAACTCACGAGGTTGTAGAGTAAAAAATAACGTTGTGAGGAGTAAAGTTTAGATATAGAAAATATCTCTTTTTTGCCTGAATTTTATAACCTTTGTAGATAAAGAGATCATGAAAAAGTGAAAGAAACTAATAGAATAGTAAGTTTGCATTTTTGGATCAAGTATGAATGTCAGTATATGAACCTCACTCATGTATATACAAAGGGGTTATCCCATTGACATCCGTAATTTCCTTAAAGGAATAATTTATTCTTACTCAAAAAAGTTTTACTTTCTTTATCACCCACTTTGTGAGAAATTCCTTTTTCCACTTTTGAATATTATTATTTAAATTGACTACCTCTTAATAGGAAACAATGAAGATTGAGATTGAACGAATATTACTACAACTCACACAATTGTATTAATTCCTTGCCCAATTAAGGCGTGTGTACATTTATATCCCAAGAGAGAGGGAACAATTTCTAGTGCTGACCTATTTTGGAAGGTGCTAGCAATAGTGATGTCACCTATATGTGGCAACACTCATGAAAACACATTGACACACCCTAGAATTTACTAATATGAAAAGTTTTACCTAGTGCACAAGGCTCCTACTTAACTACAGTGTATGTCGGTTGGTCTTACCCCCATATATAAAGAGATTGATCTCATGTCTCGAACCCGAGACCAATCGTAGCTTGGGTTAGGCACTTGCCATTGCATTAAGGTACTAAACTAATGGATCTAAAAATAGGAAAGTTGTGACAAAGCTGGAAAGAGTTCAATAACATATCCATATATATATATTTACACCATAATTCTTGAAGCACGTACATTAAGCTTTTTTCGAATTTGACAAATGTGAAAAATTGGTACATGCATTGACCACCCCAATTTCAAAACAACCCTCAAACACTTTAAAACATTAAATTTGATACTCTCATTCTTGTTGTAATGCCACCAAGGTGAAATTATTCGAAACCCGGGGCTTTTTTCCGTTCGCATCCAATTAGTGTTTTTCTAATCTAATATTTTCAAGCCAACAAACTTTTCTCCACTAGTGGATACTAGGGGTGGCCATAGGCCCGAGGCCCGCCAAGCCCATTAGGAAAAAAATATGGCTTGGGTAAAGATAAATAGGCCCGTGAACCGATCTTAGCAAAATTTTATGGGCTCGATTGTTTTCTGGGCGGGCTTGGGCATGTATTCTTAGGCCTTCTTGAGCTCGGCCCGTCATAAGGCCCGATAATTATATATAATATTGATCATATATATATATATATATATATATATGTGTGTGTGTGTGTGTGTGTGTGTGTGTGGTTTAATTTTTATTCCTTTAAGGTTAAAAGTTACAATAAAGAATATAAATGGAGAACATTTAAAATATAAATTTTAGGCTTTATTTACTCTTAGTCTTAAGAGTAAATTCTAAAATAAATTTGCTAAACGAAAAAATAGGTCTTAAATTTGCTAAATAGTAAAATTAAAGAAAAACAAATTGTGTCCGGGACTGGGTAAGAATTTTTCGAATTTGGGCAGGCTTGAGATTAGACAATGAGGCTCGACTCGAGCCTTGGCGGGCTTAGGATAACTCAAATTTTTATAAGCCTGGCACGAGTCCGACTGGGCCCACCCAGGCCCGACCCATGGCCACTCCTAGTGGATACCAATTGCGATCCTCCACCCTCTTATGCTCAATGGTATAAAACTTATTTGAAAAACTCAACACTTCATTAATGATTTAGTTTTTTTTCCATACCCTGCTCCTTTTTGTTTTCCAATTAATTAATGATATTATTAAATTTCCTCCTACTAGAACTCTGGTGAAAAAGTTGTGATGTTATGTAACTCCTGAATTCCTCTGACAATTGTTAATTAATTCCCACAATTGATTACATCCAATGGATCTTAAATATTTCGTCCTATTTTTTTAATTTTATTTGTACCCACTTTCATGTATTTATTTTTTTATTTGTTGGTACTATTGTAACTACTATGGGACATTTTTCATTCTCGGTGAAAAGGAAGAGGGGAGATTATAGAGTAGTTATGGACGATTTTGGGTAATTATGAGACTTACTACAGTTTTAAAAATACACGGGATGGGAGCCTGACAAATCTTAGGATATGGTACTAAAGTCAAAATAACTATTATTTTTATTGATAATATCCCCTTTATCTAATCTTACATCTCCCCAAACCTCACGAGATCATTTCATTGGTCCTTTGGTTCACATTATTCAACTTTTTTATAATTGTGCACCCTACATAGACGTCATTAAAGACCCCATTTCGTACCATTTGTATTAAGTAGAATTGGACAATGGTCAGATACAAGTCTAACCAAGGCCTCTAGACTTGAACAAGAGAACGTCTCCCATAGTTAGAAGGGGTTTATCTAACATGGACATGGCAAGTTATAATCCAATTTAGACCACGTGAATTAAGCGTTAATCAAAGCACATAATCTAGAGTTGCCACCCCCTAATTTTTTTGGTATCATACCATGAGGTGTCTGAGCCAGCTTATGCGCACCACGACTAATCCCCATTTGCGGTTCGTGGCTTCCGCTGGCCAAGCATTATCTTGAAAGTGACAGTGATCGAACTGGGAACCAAACCTAATCCACTTTCAAAACTGTCCCAGTGACAGTCTTATACCACTGGGCTAAGAGGCTTGGTTGCCACCCCTAATGATAACATCTAATTTACTCATATCTGTACCATCTAATTTACTCATTCATACCCCATATCTAATTTACTCATACCTCCTTACGAGCCTTTTCCCCTTATAAATTTTTCAAAAAGGAAGAGCGCCACATTACACCCCAACCCCCATCACTCTCACAATTTTTAAGAGGTAAAAACCCATTTACCCAAGGCCACAAAGTGGATAATCAAGCCCAAATCTGGGAGTCAAGTTCAAAATCGCATCCCAAAGTCGTTAAAAGGAGACATCACAAACAAAGCAACCCTTGATCGTAAACTTTGACGTCTGACATTGGATTTTTCATCGGCAGCCCAGATACCTCTTCTCTTTTCTTCCATGTCCTCCTCTTCAATTCGCAACATATACTCATGTGTGTATGTTATATATGTATATATGTTGTCACCTTCGATTGCTTTGGAAACTTCATTGTTTAATTTTTCTTTGTTACGGTGCTTTGTTTGTTCTTGCCATATATTTCAAATGTTTATTATTTATTTGTATGTCTGTTATATGCAGTATTTATTATGGTCTAACATCAATCATATGTGATTTTTTTTTCAAAAAAGAAAATTACAATTGTTCTATTTATTACTATTTTTTTTATAAATGTTAGTGTTTTTTTTCAAACCGAGGCTTACGCCTCAATCTGGCCTCACGCATCCTTAACATTCCAACAGTTTATATGAGTGGGATCCTTTTTTTCTTTTTATAAATAAGATTATGGGAGCCTTACACCTTTTCAATGCAATATATATGATCCTAAGGTCCTTTAATCTTGGAAACGCAACATCAAATATTTACAACCCTCCACACGTTGCCAATTAGTTTTGAATTGGATTCTTTAACATTTAACATGGTAATACATATCCAATGTCCCAAACACTTCATATCACCAAATATAAATGTCTCAAGTCATAACCCAAGTACTGAGTCATGTTGGGAATATAAATCTCACATCAAGAAACTAAAATCCTTGCAACTCAATTTGGCATTTCCTTCCTACATGATACAATGCTATTATATGAGTTATATAAAATTGGATACATCTTTTACTTCTCTAGTTCTTACTTTGACATAAAAATAACATCAATAATTTAGATATAAAAATTAAAATGAACTTTCATTTAACGTTATCAATTAAATAAGAAAAAATTACTACTAAAGAGGTAAAATAACCTACTTGATCGGCAACTTTGAACTCTTACGGATCAAAAGAGGATAACGAGTGGAGTTGGTACTTGATTATCTGTATACAAATGTTTAGCTGAATATGTATTATTGGATTTGAGGTTGGTTACAATCAATTTATACCAAAAACTATGCATTTAAAATTTAAAAGGTTTAATTGTAAAGAATTTGGGACTTTAAAATCTTGGGATTAAGGTTAAATTTGAATTTTGGTGTAAAGTACTTATAAACAAAGTTTGGAGTTAAAATCCATAAGTTAAAAAAGTCAAGAAGAGTCAATTTGTAATTTAAGGAAAAATATTTCAAACATAAAACCTCATTTCTTTTCATAACTTTGGTTGGGCTTGACTAAACACAACATTAACTATAACATTTTGACCAGAAAAATTAAATAAAAATATTGGAAAAAATTTCAAAAAAATCTGATTGGTTATACGCCTTCACGCGTGTGGTCACAGTTTGCGGTTAAATAGTTCATCTTCAATGTCTCAATTGTTGATTTTAGGGTTTGAAATCTTTGACCTCAGATATCTCCTTCATTTATAAACCATTCCTGATGATTTTTAAACAAACGCAACCTAAAATTTCATAAGGAACCCAAATATATGAATTTTATGGATTGAAGTGCAATGTATATCGATGTCTATAACTGTGTACTTTTTTCGAAATTTAGACTTAACATTCGAAGCTTTTAAGATTATGGCAGGGATTCTTATGAACATGGTTAGGTTTCTGCTATGTTAAAGAGGAGTTTGGTTTTGATTTCAGGATTTGAGGTGGTTTGTATGAGGAGAATTTAAAGTTTTGAGTTTTCTTAATGAGAAATCACTTTTGAACAATTGAAGCTTGTTGTTTAAATTCATGGGTCTTGATCATTGCACTAGAGTTCTTAAGGTTCCAATGAGTATATTCATAACTTCAAACCTAAAATATAATCATTATATCGAAGTTCATCATTAAAGTTCAAGCTTTAATGGAGGATGTTCACATTTCTTTACCTAGGGTTTGTTTTACACGTGAAGGTTCTACTGTTTTGATGGATATGAACATAATAAAAACACAGAAATCATTTGGAATTGGAAGAACTAAATGTAATGTATAAAATCATAGGTTACTTATTTTGAGAGAAAAATTGAGTTTTTGAATACACTGGAGAGTTGAGTGATAATGTCTTAGCTCGTGGGGTTTTTATAGTGTTTGAGTAGGGGGTCTGATTGCTTCGAATGGGAGGTGATTTTGTCCGGGTTTTGAAAGGTTTGAGGTATGTTTACTTTAACCTCACATGTGTTCATGGTTTAAACATGTAGTTTTTGGCATTATTTGTTGATGTAGTGGCTGAAGTGGATAGGGAGGTTTGTGTAAATGTTAAATAATTGTTTAGTCCTTGGTTGTTATGATATTTACTTATGTAGCCTTAAAAGTGTCTTTTTGGTAATGTTTAGGGGCATATTTGTAATTTTAGAAAGTTTTGGGGACTGAAATTTTAATTTCTGGCTGGTTGAAGTCTAGAGGATCAACTTGATATTAAGTTGGGGTTTAGGGGTTAAGTATAAGTCAAGATATGGTAGTTTGAAAATTTCAAGGTCTAATTTGTAATTATTAAAACTTTTGGGATACTTGGTTAATTTAGTTATTTTGTAGGTTTAGTAGAATAGTTCAATCCTTCTCTTGAATATGTTTGAGTTTATATAATCTGGGAGGGATTAGATTGAAATTAGGGTATATTAATTCGTGTACAGATATTACACCACTATCCCTTTTTTTTTACTTCTTCTTCTTCTCAACTTTCAAAAACCCTAATTTTCTTCCCAAACACAAAATCTAAACCCAATTCATCCAATTCTTTGACTTTTTTTCTACACTTGCAATTTCACCAAAACCCTTTTCGAAAACCCTAATTTTCTCTCCAAAACACAAAATCAAAACCCAATTTACCCAACTCTCCCCCGTGATCATTACCCATTATCCCCATTTTTTAACCACATCTCCTAAACTTCCAATTGAACCAAAACCTTTTTCAAAAACCCTAATTTTCTCCCCAGACCCACAGTCAAAACCCAATTTACCCAATTTTCTCGCATGATCATTACCAACTATCCCCCTTTTTTTAACCACGTCTCTAAACTTCCAATTTCACCAAAACCCTTTTCAGAAGCCCCAATTTTTTCTCCAAATAAACAATCAAAACCCAGTTCTCTCACATAATCATTACTAACTAATTTTCTTTCAAAAACTCTAATTTTCTTCCCCAAAACAGAATCACAACACTCACCACTAATTTCTTCACACTCTCTTTTAATCCTAACAAAACTACTAGAATTCAAAATCATGTCACAATGTTTTAATCATATTCACCACACTAACCCTAAAAAATGAGGGTTTTGGAAAGAAAGAAGCAAAAATCAGTCAATTGTTGGGTTATTTGGTTAGGTGTGATTGTAAAAGAAATGAAAGGTTTGGCAAATAGTGGACGTTTTGGAATTGAGGGGTTATTTTTTTCCTTCCTTGGCAATGAAGGATAACATTTTACCACGTAAAGTAATGAGCAAAAATAATTAATTCCCTTTTTAATAGCATTAAAAATTAATGCGAACGTCGATATTCATATTTTTTTGAGTTTTTTCTTACCAACAGATTATGGATTTTTTGGATCTACAATATAACAAACAACATTAATTCTTATGGTTCCCTACAAGTGGAATCATAACATGCTTAAGTTGATGTTTATAAAAAAAATTGGTGAAGTGCAAAAAATATTTTGCATGGAGTAGTTTTGAGTTGTATCATTATATATAATTTAGACGGTATATTCAATTGTTCATTATGCAATATTGTATTATTGTTATTTTTTTTAATTTTATGTTATATTACATTTAAGTTGTCAATCAATTCATTCGACTCAAAATGAGGGTTTTTTTCTTATGGTTTTCTTGTAGGGATATTTACATGGGTATTCTTTGTGTTCTATTCTGTGATGCAAGATTAACGTATTTTCAAAATTTTGTAGTGCATAGTTCTTGAATTTCGTAAAACAATATTTGAGATTTGGGATGATTTGAGTAACTTATTATTTTCGATTTTTTATATAGGCGACGGGAAAAGTTGTATTATAGATTGCGATAGTGAGCTACAGTGTTTCGTTTGCCTTACTGCTCTAAAAGGGGAGAGTTTTGATGAACTAAATATCACTGTGTTGAAAGGTTCTAGTTTGGGAGTATGTTCTAGTAAATGTATGAGTATTAGTTCTGTATTGGGAGGGAACGTTAGCAAAGGAATTGAGGTTTAGTCATATGTGAACTTGAGTGTTTGGAAAAATGCAATTATAGATATGGGACAGATATTCCCTGGTGGGGCTGAAGAGTTCCATGTGAAACTAAAATAATATTGCTTGGAGGCTGGACTCAGGGCTATATATGTAAAGAATGACTTAAGCATGATTACTGTTATGTGTAATACAAAAGAGGAAATGGGGTGCTTATAGAGAGTCTGTGCATCTGAGAAATTCAATTTTGCCAAATTATTTCGTAATAAAGAGTATGATATCAAAACACACGTGTGGTATAGGGTTGAAGGATATGAATAAACCTACTGTTAGTAGTAAATTGGTGAAAGGTGTGGTATTGGGATTAGTTCGTGATAGGCCTAATATAAAATCGAGTGAGATAATTGATCCTTTAAAAATGGAAAATGATGTGAAGTAAGAATACTATTACGCATATACGGTTAAAGAAATGGTTATGAAGGAGATCGATGCAGATGAGGCTTAATTGTATCACTAACTTTGTTTTTATACGAAGTCATTAATAACATTGAATCCCATGAGTCATGTTGTTATTGAATTCAATAGTGAAACTTATGTCTAAAAGGTGTTTTATTGCATTAAAGCATGTATGTATGGGATTATGCATTGTCGACATATGTTATGTCTTGATGGTGCATTTTTAAAAGTCAAATACAAAGGTTGTATGCTTAATCCTATTTCAAAAAAGGTGACCAAGTATTTTTCGTTGCTTATTATATATAATGTTTCATTGTTGTTGTTAGAATAATAAATTGTGTAACTTATGGAATTAAAAGGAAACTACTCGTCTAAAACAACTTGGTTGGTGATGTAGGTTATTGATTCTTTCTTCAATCATATATTTTTTTATTTTCTGATAAAAAATAGTACATAAGTTAAATTATACATATCATTAATTTTTATAATATACCTGTAGAATAAGTTATGTTCCGAAGATAATCACATAAAACCACTCAACAGTGTGAAATACCTCGGCCCCAACCGAACAGAGGCCTATAAGGGACATTAGCTCAGCTAAGAGCTCGATCTCTTTTCTACCTAGGCGGACTGAGCGAATGTTAGCAAGACAAAACAACATCATAGGACTTTGGTGACTGGCTAACGACATGTATGTGGCATGTCAGACAACCGGCATGTGCTAAACCTTTCCCTTATTGGGCGAACTCTGAAAGTATTCTTCAGTGACCCATTAATAAAGATGCTCCCACCTGGCCCATGCTGGTAGGAAGACATTCCCTTCAATGGAATTACTATAAAATACTGGATCCCCCACAGGGATCAGGAAAAAATCATTGATCATACTCACTTAACCCAAAGAGATATATTTGACATACCTATTCTCCAGACAATGATACTAATACAAAAGCAACAAAGTAACCTCTGGACGTAGGATTATTCTTAAGGGTTGAACCGCATATCTCTCGGTGTTAATATTATTATCCTCATCTCCATATTTGTTTATTTGCATACATTGCCTATTTATTGTTTGTTATCTCTCATTGCATTTTATAAAAATACGACAATCTTGAATCCATTTTAGATGATAGCAGAATGTCACCGCCTGTGAGAACGACTAAGGCCTAGTTGTTTCTCATCCTACTCCTAATTTATAATTGGGAAAATTTTAGATTTTCAAGTAAAATCCCCCAAATGTTATTAAATAATAATTTTGTTGATTTGATGAGTAAAACCAGTTGATTTCTCGCCAAAAAACCTTGAGTTGTTGTTCCATTATGAAACTTTGTGTCAACCACACATAAACACTTTCGTTATGATATTAAAATAATTCCCCCATTGTCAAATCCTAAATAATCCAGTCATATTCTATTTTCCTGCGTATATACCCTATTTTGTGGGAATTTTTGTAATAATGATAGAACACCCAGAAAGTAGTAAGGAAAAAGAGGTTGCACCACCCTCCACCCCTATTGAAATAGAGGATCTAGCCAGATTCTTACACAGCTTCGTTAAGAGCTAGAAAGTTGTGCAAGAAAATATGAGGAAGCTCACCCAAAGTGTACTAGCCTCAGAGAGCGGACCAAAATCATCTCCAATAACCCCAGCCCAGGAAAAAAGTCTAGGTAAGCGCAGGAATCATGTCATCCTACCCCTACAGAGATAGGAGGTAAGAGAGAGGAGTAAAAGCTTTGAAAAATACCCAAAGACTAAGTCTAGTAAGTAAGACGAGAAGATATGCTCAGACACATGCGTAAGAAGACTCCTCCTACTGACCAGGTAAAACCTCAGTTATAAGGTCAACTGGTGTTGATGATGACCAAATATATTCAGACAAAAGATTAAGTGTCTTTCAAAGGATCAACAAAGTACCTCCCTTCGATAGGCTGGGAAGGATGGGGCACGAGCACATACGCACCCCGAAGAAGGAATAATACAACCAGAATACAGTAAGTAAGATCGAAGAAGATAAAATGGTTCAAGATGTAGTGCATTAAACAAATTCAAACAAGTTGGTCGAAGAGAAGAAAAATTGGCCAAAAGTTATGGATGAATTGATAAAGTATTGAGGAAGCTTGAATTGTGGAAGGGATACATCCAGAGGATAGAGGATCATCTGGGAGATCTCATTAAAATAAAAAATCCACTACAAAGGGGTTTATTTAAGGATCTCTATTCACAACCTCCATGATTATCTATCCCGTGCCCGTAAAATTCATTCCACCCATGATGACTCCCAAGTATGAAGGGAAATCAAATATAATTTTAGTTGTTAATCAATACCAGGCAACATGCAACATATTCTCTGTAGCCGACGAGATGCGTTGTAGAACCTTTTCAGGCACTCTCACATGACCTACTCAAATTTGGTATAATGGGTTACCAAAAGGAAAAATCTCAGAGTTTAAATAACTGGTCGACCTCTTTGTTAACATATTTTTCTTCAAAGCAAAACTTGGTAAGAGGATAGCTCACTTGTTAAGCATCCTTCAATGCGAGGATGAAATGACAATGGAGTACAAAACCAGATTTAATACTAAGAAATTGAAGGTGGTAGACTATAATGAGAAATTAGCCATTACAACAATCATGAGCGGATTGTTATCGGGAAACTATATTCGGCACTAACCAGAGAACCCCCAAACCATATGGTTGAGCTCTTGGACAAGCAGAAAAAATTATGAATACAGAAGAAGAGCGAGAAGAGGCCATACTAATAGTTTGACGAATTTACCTCATTAACACTGGGACTACACCACATTCTTGATGAGATACGAGGATATGGTGGCTAAACATTACCGAAAAATTTCAGAACTCTGATGGAAGAAAAGCAAGTTTTTAAAATTCCATAATTATCGTGGTCATGAAACCAAGGATTTCGTATCTTTAATAAATGAAATTGAGGCCCTCATCAAAATAGGTGAGCTTAATAAGTTTATGGGGACCTACAATGATGAAAAACCCAAGAGGAGATCAGGATCACCTCAGACAGGGACAAATACCATAAAAGATCTTGGGAGAACAAAGACAAGGAGGATCTCGAACTTTCGCTAGGCCTAAGGAGCTCACAAAAGAGATGATTATGATATCTTTCAAGTGATATTGTACTAGTAGGAGGAAATGATGGTGGAGGTGATGAACCATCTAAAAGAAAGGCATATCATGGCTGGCATCCTACCTCACAAGGTTATAAAAGACAGACTTATAATATGTTTCTCTAGATAAAGCCTATCGGTATTTTTATATCCTCATGATGATCCACCGGTAACCACTATGATGATTTGCAGCTGAAACGTGAAGAAAATTCTGGTGGACAACAGGATGTCGACGGATGTACTATTTTATAATTGTTTTAAGGTATCTAACATGAAATTGGAGGCAAACCATTGTCCCCTTGAGAAAAAGTGTACCCACTAGGTATAATTGAGCTGGAAGAGGCCACTGAAACTTGTCCGTCCTGTAGCATAGGGACAATGGATAGTGGGTCTGAAAAAATTTGTAATTGTTCATCAGCATCTCAAGTTCCCCACCAATTTTGGGTTAGGAGTAGTGAGAGGAAACCATGTAAAAGCACGCGAATGACACTATACCTCGGCCAACGAGTAAGAAGTTAGTTCAAACCTATTAGATTGAGAACATAGATCCTCGAGATGAATATAGATTATTAACTAGATAATCCATCAAAGAAACGAAGCCCAAAATCTTAGACGATGATCGTCATGAGAGGACAAACTAGATCAGCCTGTCCGTAGATCCAATTTTTAAGAAATAGTTATCACACCTCCTACGAGCTAGGGAAAATGTATTTACTTTGAGCCACAAAGACATGCCTAAAATCGATGCATCCATGAGCTCAATATAATCAAGGAAGTTAAACCATTAAAACAAAAATGGCGAGTCTTCTCGAAAGATAAAAAAACATGGCAATCCAATAGGAAGTGTCTAAGTTGAAGAAGGTTGAATTCATTGAAGAAATTATGTACCCCGAATGGTTAGCAAGAGTAGTGGTTGTGCCATAGAAAAATGACAAGTGGAGGATGTGCATGGAATTCACGGATCTAAATAAAGCAGGCCCCAAGTATTATTATCCTCCATCACAAATAAATCAATTGGTGGATGCAATAGAAAGGCATGAACTGTTGAGCTTTATGGATGCATATTCAGGGTGTAACCAAATTGAAATAAAGTTGGAAGACAAAGATAAGACTTTATTCATAACCAGTCGAATTGAAAAATGCAAGCACCATTTATCAAAATCTAGTTAACAAAGTATTTAAAAAATAGATAGGAAAGAATTTTATGGAGGTTTATGCGGATGATGCTGTCCAAGAGAATAATGGCAGACGATCACATCAAAAACCTCAACCGAACCTTTGACTAGTTGGAAAAATAACAGATGAAGTTGAATCTAGCCAAATGTATCTTAAAGGCTATAAATTTTTTGGGGTTTAATGTAAATCAAAAAGTCATGGAGGCCAACCCTGACAAGATCCAAGAATTGATCAATATGTAACATCCTAGCAGAAATAAATAAATCCAAAGCCTAACACATCGAGTATTAGCTCTGAACAAGTTTGTATCCAGAGCCACAGACAGATGCCTCCCGTCCTTCAAAGTGATCACAAACTCTTTTAAATGGATATATGAATGCTGAGATGCTTTTATGGAGGTGAAAGATACATAGAAAGGACCCAATTATTGTCAAGGTCAATCCTAGGGGATAAGATACACCTGTATCTGGTGGTATCGGAGTCAGCGGTTAGCTTAGCTCTAGTTAGGATCGATGAAGCGGTCTAAAAATAGGTATACTACATAAGCAAAGCTTTTGCTGGCGCAAAAATAAGATATTCTAGAATGAAGAAGTTGGCCCTCGCTCACTCCATAGTGGTCTACATAAACCCCCCACTTTGGCCAACCCTCCACAATCTTGAGAAATTCGGTAGGTTAGTGGCATGGGTGATAGAGTTTGGCGAATATTAAATTTCATATGATCCAAGGACTACAATCAAAGACCAAAAAGTAGCGGATTTTATTATTGAATTCACCTATGAGGATAAACGATCGATCGAAACATCAATTATTGTCCCAGCTAAACAGATCCAATAATTATCCGAGTACTATATTACAGTTCCACCCTTGCAGATTCGGATCCCAACAAAAATCCTCAACTAAAGAAAACCAAATTGGTTACAGCGAAAAGTCCACTACACTACTATTTAAAGATGGTTCTCTAGTACAAGGACACTTTTGACACGAGTTGTCAGTATGAAAGGTATATGTAGATGAATCATCTTATGCAAATGGTAGCACAGTTGGCTTGATAGTTAACACACCTGATGGAGCTGACATAGAATTATGGCATGCCTTTCAAATTTAAAGCATCCAATAATGAAGCGGAATATGAGGCTTTTATTGTTGGATAAGAGTTAGCTGTATCACTTAGAACCGAGTAGATAATGGCTTATAGTGACTCGCATCTAGTGTTGAACCAGGTGCTAGGAGAATATAAAGCGTGAGAGAAAAACATGTTAAAATACTAGAAAGATTGAAACTTCATATTCCAAAGCTAAAAGCACTCCAAATGATCAGGATCCGTAGAATTAAAAATACTAGGGTAGATGCATTAACTTATATGGCATTAGCTACCAGGGTCGGCTAGAGGAGAACTGTACATGTAGAAATCTTGATGCAGAGGCGTATGGGCATAGAGAAAGTGATTTTTTTATAACTGGCCATGGGCCCATCTTAGATGGACTAAATTATTATGTACTTAAAAGTAGGCATCATATCAATCGACTATAATTAGGCAATGGGACTTCATTACAAAGCTACCAAGTACATCATGGATAAGGGAGTGTTGTATAAAAGAGGTTTTACAGTCTCAATAATGAGATTTATCTACCATATGGAAGCACCAAACTTAGTTGAGGAAATACATGAAAGATCAAGTGGCGCTCTCGTAGCAGGTCAAATGTTGGTGAAAGGAATATCCATCCAGGGATATTATTGGCCTCCAATAAGGAAATATTATGAAGAATACACCCATAAGTATGACCAATGACAGAGGCTTAGAGCAATCCACTAAAGACCAGGAGTCAAGCTGGTGTCGATCACATCACCTTGGCCTTTTTCCATATGGGTTATGGATATTATCGGCCCACTATCAGAAACCAAAGGAAGCTTTAGATATTTGGTGGTAGGAGTGGATTGCTTTATAAAATAGGTGGAAGTCGAACCACTTATAGAGATGACCTAAGCAAAAATCCCCTAATTCATATAAAAGAATGTGATCAGTAGGTATGGGATCCATTACGCTTTCATTATTGACCACGATACCTAATTCGATAATGAGGAGTTTTAATAGTATCGTACAAGGTCAAGATTAGAAAATTGCTCTCATCACCAGCTCATCCACGGTGCAACAGGGAGACAGAGGTCATGAATCAAACTTTGCTGAATGGGATGAAGAAGAAACTTGAAGCAGATAAGGGACATTGGATAAATTAACTACAAAGTGTGTTGTGGGCCTACAGGACAACATCATGAACAATGATATGAGAGATGCCTTACATGTTGGATTTTAAAAGTGAAGTCATGGTTCTAGTGGAGGTCAGCTTCCCAAGTCATGGGGTTTTAGATTTTGATTCTCCCATAAGTAATTTTATGAAAAGATTAGATCTAGACCTGATTGACGAAGTTAGGGAGACAATCCCACTCAGAGGAGAAACATACTAATAGCACACGATAAAACTCTATAAAAAGAGGGTCAAGCTGAGCACTCTTAAAAAGAGAGACTACAACTTAAAGAAGGTCACACAGAAGTCTAATAAGTTAGAAGAAAGCTGGTATGGTCCCTATTCTGGGGCTAAATTTATATGACCTAGCACATATCGGATTGAAATTGTAGAAAGGGAACCATTAAAAATTCTTGGAATTGTGAGCATCACAAGAGGTATTATCATTAAAAAGTATGTTATAAAAGAAATGAGTTGGATGTTACGTGAGTTTGTATGAGCATAAGTCAATATATGAAGATATTTGTTACTGTTTATTTCAAAATCAGATTCTTATTTGCATTTATACAAAAATAACAGACCAGGTCGGCCTTAACCAACCCAATTGATCCATCCATGCCTTTGACTGCATAAAATATTTGGAAGAGGATGTATCGACAATATCCGATCACATACTATTCCTATTTTCGATAATGCAGGTCTTTGACCACACTAAAAATACAGATCAGGTCGACCTTAGCCAACACAATTGATCCATGCACCTATTTGACTGCACAAAAAATTTAGAAGAGGGTGTATCGATAATATCCGATCGTATACCATTCCTATTTTGGATAGTGGACATCTTTGACTGCACCAAAAATATAGATCAGATCGGCCTTAGCTAACCCAACTGAACCATGTACGTCTTTGACTGTACAAAACATTTGGAAGAGGGTGTATCGATAAGACCCAATCACATACCATTCCTATTTTGCATAATGCATGTCTTTAACTGCATCAAAAATACAATTTCGGTCGGCTTTAGCCAACCCAATTGATCTATGCATGTCAGCTCGTCCACAGGGGAACTAGTAAGCTAAGGCTAAAAACTAATTACAAAACTAAAAAATAAAACGTAAATTAAAATGCAAAGTTGACTAGATCCAATCATGCAAATATACAACAAAGGAACATTTGTGTAGTAAAAAATAAAGTACACAAAGAATGATATAATTAAAAGATCATTTATATTAGTTAATTGTTCAATGCTCCTTGATTTGTACAGGCATCACCGTTGAAAGATTACAAAAATTATATTATAAGCTACATAAGCTAAACAACGACACCTTTAGGGTTCCCAGCAGTAAAGGGGTCCTCTTCAACAACCTTTTTCTCATAAATCACCTGGAGATCATCCTCAAAAGATAATCCTACCTCAGTTCGAGAGAAACCTCTTCCTCCTCATTTAACTCCTTCGTTTCATCATCATCCCCCTGAAGGCCTTCACAACTTCCACACCAATCATGGAATCAGCAACTTGAGCCTTAGAAAGTTTGAACTATAGTAAATCTAGATGGTCCTTAATAACCTTGATATCCCCTTTAACTTTGCTGAGGTCTTCCACCTTATGTACTATTTGGTCATCACTTTTCTATGGCTTATTGTGCGCCTTGGCCACTCGGCCTCAAGAGATTCAACCCTTTTATCAAGATCCTCATTGGAAGCCTAAGGTCACCACATGTGTTTTCAGTTGGTTTACCTTCTCCCATTGGGATGGTGGTAGACATATTAATCAGAAAAGGAGTTGAAATAAATTAACTAAATGAGAAGAGATCGATAAGAAAAAAGACTAAAGACTGGAGGAGCAGATTTAACATACAACAAAGACTTTATAGGAAGCAAAATTCCATAAATTGTCAACATCTAGGACCCACATGAACCTGAAGTCGGGGCTATAACCCATATAGCCCAGGACCTTGAGAGCATTGGCAATATTAAAATGTATCTAATTAGAATATGCCAATAGCTCCTCCTTAGTCAATGGAGGGTCAAGCTCAAAGGGCTCAACGGGGACATGGGAGGACGATGAGTTCCATCCTCTAGATTGCCACTAAATAGTATGTCTGGGAACCTTTAGATCCTTGGAAGATAGGCTATCCAAAGATATTTTTCTTCCATTTTGACTATCCTTAAAGACCTTACTTTTTCCCTTTTTAACAACCTTTTTCATTCGGACTTTTCAACGACCAGTTTCGCTATTTCATCATTTGAGAGCCTAAAGGGATTATCATTTGTTTTATTCGTATGAGCCTCCTCTCTAGCGTTTTAGCAGCTACTTTTTCAGCCAACTCTTGCAGTTATTTAGCTTTGATCTCCTCTATTCTGTCTCTGGAGATGTTTGCGAGGTCCATTATAAATGAGTTAGAACCTAGAGTTGAAGTCGTAATAAAATACAAATAATGCTCAGTTAGTAAACAAGTAAGGTATTAAGTACATGACCATGCAAGAAAAGAAAACAGGAATAACTTAACACTTATGAAAATATATCACCTTCTTCAACCTCTTAGTCCGCCTCATCTTGAACACCTTCAACCTGGATGACCTCCACCTCATTATCCCCCTCTTCATATGAACTGTATTCATCATTATCAGTACGATTTAGTGGAATATAGGTGTTAAGGTCCATAGTACTGATGCTCAGATAGTTTTCATCGTCCCAAATCTCTTGGGAGTGTACACATCCTCAAAAAACATAGGATCTGAGGTACAAAATCATTAAATCAGCCTCATTAGCCTCTTGTCCATTGAGGGGGCCTTTTTACTAATCAGGTCGGAGGGACTTCTGTCCCTAGGGATGTTAATCCCTTTTTGTGGGTCATTTGGAAAGAACTCCTGGGCACCATAAATTTAAAAGAACCTGGTCTTTTAATTATGGTTGCTGGTTTAGGAAACATGGATCATCTTTCGTGTAGGACTTCTGTGGAGAGAAACAGTAGTTTTTGGGGGTTTTATGGTTATCTTTTAGACCATATACGAACCTAAATATATTCCCATTTATATCTAACCCCCCATATATTTTCCAATAGATCATTGGTCCAATAATTAACCTATAAGAATTGGGAGGTAGCTGAGTAAAGTTTAACCCATACCTTTTCAAAATAGACTGTATCAAAGGATGGAGTGGAAGAATAACTCCAACTTGAATATCCTAAAGAGGGAAACATACCTCATCAGTATTTATCTTATCATAAGTCCTCTCTTACGGGTCAGGAATCTTGATGGTCACATCATCAATAATGGAATACAAGGCTCTCAGGTTGGCCAAGTCTTCGGCTCTAACATCACTTTTGTACCACCTGGCATCAGAGGTGGTTGGGTAATAGGAAATGGTGGGATCCTCTCCAAAGTTCATTTCCTTATTTGTCAGGGGAATCTATAGTAGTTTGGTGGAAGGGGATTGGTTAGCTATCAAGACTTTCTCTTCAACATTCAGTTTTATATAAGACGTGGTATTGTTGGTATCAATGTATTTTTTTCCCACAAACTCTTATGTTTTCACTGGATAGGTTCTCTGAGGCGTGAAACTCCAATGTGATATACTCGACGCTCAGGAGTTTGGGGATAAGGAACAATAAAAGAGTAAATAGGGATTGCGTGAAGATACCTAAAGATATTATATGAATGCAGGTTTTGAGTGGATAAAATTCAGAAAACCTAAAAGCAGTTGATTGTCATTTCCCTTTCTCTCTAAGATGTTGGAACGATGGTTTTGAATAGGCAAAAATGAAATTATGTCACGCTCTTATAAAGGACAACAATGCGTGTATCAAACACGCCTTAAAAGAAGACCATTCGAATTACTGGCACGTTTCTAACTTGAGTCAATAAAAAATTTCATAGAGAAAACATATTAATTAATCACCTGTGGATCAGCAGATGTTAACCCGGGGTTATTTGTAATAAAACTTCAGTCATTTTTTGGCAGTCGGGAGCAAAGTCTTGGGGGCTTTTGTCATACAATATTTGTAAAATAACTCATGTTCCGAAGAGAATAAAATGAAACCACTAAATAGTGTGAAAGACCTTGGCCCTGGTCGAACAGAGGTTAGTAAAGGGACCCCGGCTCAGATAAAAGCTCAACATCTTTTCTATCTGGGTGGATGAGAACAAGGAAAAATGACATCATAGGACTTTTGGCAGCTGGCTAACGACATATGCGTGGCATGTCAGACAGCTAGCATGTGATGAACCTTTCCCTTAATGGGTGAAATATTAAAGTTTTCATGGGTTGCCCATTAATAAAGATGCTCCCATGTGGCCCATGTTGTCCAGTAGACACTCCCTCAGTGGTAATTACTATAAAAGACCGGATCCCCCCATATGGATCAGAAAAATCAATCATCGGTCCTACTCATTTAACATACATAGATATCTCTAATATCCCTATTGTCAGGACTAAGATACTACACCATTTTTGGGGATCTAATACTAAAGTAACAATGTAACCTGTGGATGTAGTCTCATTCCCGAGGGTTGAACCACATATCTCTCAGTTTTAATCTTCTTATCCTCATCTTAATCTCTGTTTATTTGCGAACATTGCCTATTTATTGTTTGTTATCTCTGATTGGATTTCATCCCACTAAGGCAATCTTAAATCCAATTTTAGACGATAACACTAACATCTGTAGATTTTTAATAAAAGATGATTTTTTTTTCAAGTTGGTATGCAAGTAATAACATGAAGTAAAAATGTGAAGTTGACTTGCTTATGTTGAATAAAAATATATGTAACATGATTATTATGTATAATTTACTCATTAATATACATACTCATCACATGCGAACATATATATTAAGTGAAAAAAAATTGAAATATCAATATTAGTAATGGATATATATAATTTACTCAAGAAAATTAATTTATGAAAAATAACAGTTTTTGAAAAAAATAAAAAAAATAGTTTTGCAAGTTTCCCATATTACAGCTCAACTGAACAAACTATAATAGTGATAAACTAGATGATATCATGCTTCGAGACTTAAAGCAACCAAGATAGTAAATGAATATAAAGCCAAAGAGAGGGAAGGAAGTGAGCATGGATCACGAGGACTTCTGAAAGTGCCCTGTGTGCCTCAAATATTATGATAACTCCTCTAAAACACGAGTACTCTCCTGCAACCTCTCCACATGTTAAACCTTCTTCACCTAACTCCCCAAACCCTTTGATCACGTCCTTCGTTATGCATCATGAACCAGGTCATCAAAAACTATCAACTAAAATGCCCTATTGCTCTCTCGAAAAAAATTAAGTTCATCCGCTTCTCCTTTCATCTCCAAAATTGCAACAATCCCACCAAAACCATTAAAAATAATTATAATAATCATGCATGTATACCCAATTTATAGCCTCGTGACAGATTGAAGCTCTTTAAATGAACGTATTTGGGTAAAAAGACTTTATATTTTGTTTTATTATATCTGTGTTATAGTTTATTATAACTAAAATAATAACAAATATATTTTTAAGTGAAATTTATAACAGAGTATTTCTATGTTATTCAATTTTTAGAAAATAAATTGATGAAGTAAATAAATAGGCATTGTTCAAATGAATATCCAAGTAATAAAAAGAAGTAAAAATCAGAAATTATTTTCTTTGAGCTACAATATAAATATAGTGCGACCAATATATATATATATATATATATATATATATATAAGTTACTCATGAAAATAAATTTATGAAAAATAATTATTGCTGCAGAATATAGAAAAAATAATAATGTAACTTTCACAGATTACAGTTCAATTAGAAAATATATAACGTGGATAATCTGCTACTGCCTTTCAGTTTTTAAATGCCAAAGAAAAAAAAATTGGATAATTTTGGTTTATATTTGTTAGATTATAGGAAATGCCAATGATTTGTCTATTATAATATTGCATCTAGTTTCAAATGTAGTTGAAATGCAATGGAGAAATTAATATTGTTGTGTTTTCATGTTTTGATAATATGATACATTTATTGAAAATAATATTTTGAACTCTATATAAATTGGAACATAAAAGTTATATCTTTAATAAGTTTTCTTTATGAATAGTGAGGTGTAAATATTGGTATATATATATATATATATATATATATATATATATTCTTAGTGAATTGTAAGACAAAGCAAAAAATTAAAATCTACATATCAATAACACATATAAATTAGTACGTTTTGATTAATAACTTGTGAAGAAAACTAGCAATACAATTGTCCATATTAGTACTATAAGCAATTAAAATACATGAGAGTAAATAATGAAGATAAAAAGTTGCAAAAATAATTTTACAAGTTTCGTGAGATCAGAGTTCAGTTATGAAATCTAAAAGAGGGATAATCTTTTAAAGATTTCCAGTTTGTAAATGTCGTAGGAAATAATATCTTGCATAAATAACATAGCAATAATTTGTTATACTTTTCATATCAATAATTTATATGTGTTATATTTTATATTATCTGACTTGTCCCGGAATAATTTGTTAATTGAAAATATTTGGAATATCATGGATATAAAATGAGTTATAACAGAAACAAATAGGTCTCCTTGTCTAGCAATTAAGCACCAAGATATATACTCTATTGTACAATGGTGACTTGTTGATGTTCTCTAGACGAATGTTCAATACTTCTTTGCATCTTATATGAAAATGTTTATGACATCCTGTCCCAAATTTCAGTATTTTTTTTATTATTATCATCAAATGATGGAATTAGTTATTAATAACAATTTTAAGTAGATCTTTATGCTTGTTTGTGTATATTATTCGGTAAGTATTTATAATATTAGGGATGAAACTCTATTTGGGAGAGATTGTATGTTTTAAATAATTGAATTTGTGTTAATTTGAATAACTATCATACTTGGAGTGATTTAGGACTAATTTATATGATTATGTGATTTATTATATAATTTAAAGGACCTATGTATAGTTTTCATAAATGATAGTATTGTTGTAACATATATAATTAAAGGAATATATGTATTACACATGTGAATTAAACATTTGTTGGTAAATATCATGCGGAAGAGAAATATCCTTTCATTCTCATACTTAGCCAAAAAAACTTTGCAATCTTGTGAGTTTGAGAAAGAAAAGCCATAAGAGAAAGACAATAAAAATTTCCTTGAAACTTGAAAATTTTGTGAAGATATCTTTTATAAGTTTATATACTTGTGGAATTCATAATATCTTATCTTTTTTTATGTAAATTTGAAGTTAAACCATGGATTCCTTCTATGAAAACTTAACATATGTGCATGTGTATGTGTTTTGTGTGTGATAGTTTATATAGAGATGGATTTTGAGTAAAATTCTTCAAAGTTCTTGACCTAAATGTAATTCTAATTTGGTTTTCATACTAGAAACTTTTTTAAGTGATATAATGATGGTTTGATACAAAGAAGTGGGTCAAAAGCAATAATTTTCATTTGTGCTTAAGTGTGTGTGCTCTCGATGTATTACTAGGTATAATCATCAAGA
The DNA here is from genome assembly GCA_949130495.1 of Sambucus nigra. Classification (NCBI taxonomy): domain Eukaryota; kingdom Viridiplantae; phylum Streptophyta; class Magnoliopsida; order Dipsacales; family Adoxaceae; genus Sambucus; species Sambucus nigra. The sequence continues at coordinate 580,753,934 of OX422211.1, read as the reverse complement.
CACCTCTTGGATGCATTAAATCGTATTATTTATAATTGTATTGTTACATGTGATTTAGAATTGTGATATAATTTTTTTTTCCTACAATTACATACATGTTTGAGTGGTGAATTAAGTGTTTTCACGAAGAAAATTTGATTTTCGAAGTGGACAGGCAACTTTGCACCATTTTACGAAAATGGTCACAGAACGTTGTAAAAAATTCAACATTTCAATCCGTTTGATGTTTTAGAAACATCATTTGTAGAGATTTCCATACATGTACAACGCCTAATTATGTACTCGTTAATAAAAAATTGACTACAAATTTGAATCAATAACATGGACTATTTTTTAGACAGTCCGACCCTACTGTACTAAAATATCAATATATCCTAAATCATAAATTCGATTGAGGCAATTCAAGATGGGTTATAAGTTATAATCAATAATATATCTTTTAACCAAATATATTCCCTTAATTCATTGTTTTTTGGTCATGGTTCATGTTTGAATTGAGAATAAAGATGTTGTCCAAAACAGGGCAGCTTTGCTGTCCTGTACGAAAACGAGCACTCCGAAGTCTAGGAAACTCGGAATCGTGAACTGTTAATATTTTTAGAAAGTGAAATCTAATACCTTTTCAATTGTATAAGGTATTACATTAAATTAATTTTATATTTATACATTTTTTATTTTTAAAATAACCTAAAACTAGGAGTGCAATTCTGGGACATATTTGATATCCTATGAAGTGATGGTTATAACTCCTTCATCAAAGTAGTATATTGAACTCATGAATTATGGTTAGAGAGCTTGATCACTATACTTTAATATTGTTCCATCTTTACTTTCAAATTTATGGTATATATTCCCATTCTCCTAGAAGAATAGGACTATGTCAAACTATTATGTCACAAAATCTTCTTATGAACTTTTTAGTGATTTTTTAACACTTTTATAGTATGTTTTGACTTATAAACTGATATTAGAATTGTTATGAAATAAGAATGGTATATGTGATGATATAGTTGTATTATAACTTAGGATTGGATCTTGGTATCAAATCATAATTTATATTATTAGTTTTGAGCTATTAATGTGGTTATACTATTAAATTGTTATGGAATGTTGCAATACACCCCTAAGGCACTATATATATTCTTCATCTTCTCCATGAGAAGGGATCGCATGGAGTTTTATCTTACATGGAGGATAACATACTACTGATTAAGTGTCACTTGAGGGAGGTAGTGGGCTAATTGACTGCTCATCAATAGGGAGTGCTTGTTAGTGTTCCTGGGCTGAATTGGACTACGTGTTTTTGTGCAGTTGTTCCATTGCTGACTCTAGGCTGCGTGTCTATGTGATTGTTCTGAGTAGTGATAATTGAAGATTTCATTATAATTATTGCAAGTTGCGATTTATGTTTTTATAGTGAAATAAAAGGTTTTTCCCTTCGAGGATTTTTCTTGAAATCTGTAAGTTAGTAATTTTATTTGTGATGGTTTGATTCACACACACGTAGTTGCATATTTAGGGGATGAATTAATTTGGTTTAAATTTATAATTTATTAAATAAGGATTTACTTGGAATTTATGAGTTTAATCAAATTGATATCACACCTACATTTTATATATTGATACTAGAGCGGGTTACGCTAATTTATCGCGTTTGATTATATTTTTCGCAAAATTTATGTGATATCGATTTTTAAAAAAAATCTATTTTGTGTGGTAAGAAAATTAGAACAGTCATGGCATGGGAACACTAGAACCGTGCTTTGAACGGTCTTTGGAGTTTTGTCTAGACAGTCATAGGACCAACTAAGCCACATAATCTCCCACGAATGAATCCCTGGCTTTTTACAACTATAACAAGTGTTCCGATTATTGATTTTAGATGGCGGAGTTCGATTTTATTGAGTAGGGTGTGTGGTAATGTAGTAAGCGATTAATTTCAAGGTGCAAGGAACTCAACATTATAAAGTGGCCTCACAGGAAGATTAACATCTTACCAACCCTCAATGTTGGTTATCAAGCTCAATAAGGGTAGTCAAGCTCTTAATATTCCTGAGAGGCCACCTTGTAATGTTGAGTTCCCTGCACCTTGAAATTAATCCCTTATAAACATTACCGGTCACTCTACTCAACAAAATCGAACTCCACCATCTAAACTCAATAATGGGAACACTTTCTATAGTTGTAAGAAGCCAGGGATTCACTCATGGGAGACTATGTGGCTTCACTGGTTCAAAGACTTTCCAGAAAAACTCCAAAAACTATTAAGAGCACGGTTATAGTGTTCCCATGCCATGACTGTTCAGATTTTCTTACCAAACATGCCTTTGAAGGCGAAAATCGAAAGTACCTCCCAAATGGCCTCATGAGAGGTGCAAACACCTCTCAAGGGAGCAATTTAACTCATACGAACTGACCGCGTGGTCATGGGACCCCTGGTTTGAGAAAATGATGATAATTTGAGAAAATCCACACATAGGCTTGAAAACATGCCGTTAGAAGGCGAAACTCCTTATCGCCCCCCAAGTGGCCCCTTTAGGGGAGAGATCACGACGCACATGATCAATATAACTCGTAGGAACCGATCACGTGTTCACGGTACCCTCGGTTTGAGAATATGATAATAATGTAAGAAAATCCAGAGTAAGGCTTGAAAACGTGCTGTTATAGGGGAAACCCCTTAACGCCCCCCAAACGGACCTTTTAGGGTAGCGATCATCGCGCACAGGTCTAATGTAGCTAGTAGGAGCCGATCGCATATTCACAGGATCCCCGGTTTGAGAGCACGGACCAAAATAAGGAATATCCACACTTAGGCTTGAAAATATTCCATCAAGGGGTAAACCCATTTATGCCCCCCAAACGGCCCCGTGAGTGATGCCAACACCTTTCACGGGTCTAATGTAACTCGCACGAACTGACCATGTGGTCACGGGACCTTCGGTTTAAGAGCACGACCCAAAATAGAGAATATCCACACTTATGCTTGAAAACATGCCGCCGGGGGGGTGAAATCCTTTAGCACACCCCCAACGGCCTCGTGAGTGGTGCAAACACCTCGCACGGGTCAAATCTAACTCACACTAACTGACCGCGTAGTCATGGGACCCTAGGTTTGAGAGCATGACCCAAAATAAAGAATATCCACACTTAGGCTTGAAAACGTGCTGCCGGGGGGTGAAACCCCTTAGATCCCCCCCAAACGGCCACGTGAGCGGAGCAAACACCTCACACGAGTCCAATGTAACTTGCATGAACCGAACACGTGATCACGGGACCCTCGGTTTGAGAGAACAACCCAAAACAGAGAATATCCACACTTAGGCTTGAAAATGTGCCATCGGGGGGGGGGGGGGGGGCAAAAACCCCTTAGCGCCCCCAAACGGCCCCATGATCAGTGCCAACACCTTGTATGGGTCCAATGTAACTCACACGAACCGACCGCGCGGTCACGAGACCCTCGATTTGAGAGCACGGCCCAAAATAGAGAATATCCACACTTAGGCTTGAAAACATGCCGTCGGGGGGCAAAACCTCTTAGCGCCCCCCAAACGGCCTCGTGAGTGGTGTTAACACCTCGCACGGGTCGAATGTAACTCATACAAACCGATTACATGGTCACGGGACTCTGAATTTGAGAGCACGACCCATAACAGAGAATATCCACACTTAGGCTTAAAAACGTGCCGTCGGGGGGCGAAACCCCTTAGAGCTCCCCAAACGGCCTCGTGAACGATGCCAACACCTCGCATGGGTCCAATGTAACTCACACGAACCGATCGCGTGGTCATGGGAACCTCAGTTTGAGAGCACGACCCAAACATAGAATATCCATACTTAGTCTTGAAAAAGTGCTGTCAGGGGGTGAAACCCCTTGGCGCCCCCCAAATGGCCCCGTGAGTGGTGCCAACACCTTGCATGAGTCCAACATAACTGGAACGAATTGACCGCTTGGTCACGAGACCCTCGGTTTGATAGCACGACCCAAAATAAAGAATATCCACACTTAGGCTTGAAAACGTTCCGTCGGGGGGCGAGACCCCTTAGCACCCCCTAAACGTCCATGTGAGATGCGGCAACACCTCGCACGGGTCCAATGTAACTTGCACGAACCGGCCCCATGGATAAGGGACACTTAGTTTGAGAGCACGTCCCAATACAGAGAATATGCACACTTAGTCTTGAAAACGTGCCGTCAGGGGGGGGGGGGGGCTCGTGAGTGGCGCTAACACCTCGCACCAGTCCAATGTAACTCGCATGAACCGACCGTGTGGTCACGGTACCCTCGGTTAGAGAGCAAGGCGAAAACATAGAATATCCACACTTAGGCTTGAAAACGTGTCATCAGGAGGGGAAATGGTGCCCCTAAATGGCCCCGTGAGTAGCGCCAAAACCTCACACGGGTCTAATTTACTCGTACGAACCGACCGCGTGGTCACGGGACCCTTGATTTGAGAGCACAACTCAAAACGGAGTATATCCACACTTAGGCTTGAAAACGTGCTGTCGGGGGCAAAACCCCTTTGTACCCCCAAAACGGCCCCGTGAGCAGTGCCAATACCTTGCGCGGGACTAATGTAACTCGTAGGAACCGATCGCGTGGTCACAAAACCCTTAGTTTGAGAGAATGACGTAGATTTCGTAATGCCTACACTTTGGCTTGAAAACGGGTCATTAAAGGGCGAAACCCCGTAACGGCCCCCAAATGGCCCCGTGGGCGGCTCCAACACCTCGCTTGGGACCAACGTATCCCGCACAAATCGATGGTGTGGTCACGGGACCTCTGATCTGGGAGCATAACTCAAATTTTAGAATGTCTACACGAGTCCCGTGACCGTGTGGTAATGGGACCCCCCGATTTGAGAGCACGGGACCCCCCAGAGGTCACCCAAGGAGCACTTGCAGCAACAGACCAATTAGGCTCCCAATTCGAGGATATTTTTTTTATTATTATTAAAAACTGGTCACGACCCAAAGCCGTGATGATGTTTTATCTATAGTAAGTTTGGTCATGGCCTAAAGCCGTGAGTAAGTTGATTTCTACAGAAAACATTATCACGGCCCCAGGCCATGACAATGTTTCATGTACAGTAAGTTTGGTCATGGCTTAAAGCAGTGAAAAGGTTTGATTGCAAAGAAAAATGGGTCACGGTTGTGGATCATGACCAAATGGTTTTTTAATCGCATTATGGTCACGGGTTTGGGCCGTGACCAGGCTTGAAAATAGGGTCAGGGCTATGGGCCGTGACCACATTCGTGACTATGGGAAATCCGCGACTAGGCAGTGGGTCAGGGATTTGGTCTGTGACCATCGAAATTGGTCATGCCTGATTTGGTCACGGACCAAATCCGCAACCCCCACTTCCTAGTAAGGGATAAAGTCCATGACCAATCACCCAGTTTGGTGTAGTGATGCATTTCCACCTGATGAGCTTATCGTCTCCATTTCGATGATCCTAGATATGCCCACCCGCGAGCTCACTCCCTAGCCCTCCCCTTACGATCAGCACTGAGCACTTGGCTGAGTGCGTCCGTAGCCAAAGATGCCTTGTCGATATCAAACTACGACTCATGCACTTCTTTCAGCTTTGCCTGAAATGACAAAAAGCACAAGATTAGTTAATTAAGTAAATAAAAAAGTTATAACATAATTAACAAAAATCAAACATTTATAACTTACAATTGTGGCCGCGACGCTCGAGTACACCTCCTTATCCTTGCGTTTCTTCGTCTGAATTGCCACATAGGCATCGAGCCTATGTGGCCTACCCCCAGGGCCACTCCATGTCCCCTGAAATAAAATAATGCAAAATTAGTAAGTAATTCAAAGTAAAATAATGTAGAATAACATATTTCTATAAATATAGAAAAATAAAAACTTACCATCCTATGCTCCACCTTGGCGTAAGACATCCAGCCGGAGTAGTGCACGTTCATCTTTTCCGCTCAGTTTTCCCTCCCCAATTGGCGAGATGCCAATTGTTGCTCCTTGATCTCATTGTCAATGAAATTTTGTCATTGTGAGAATGCGATCGGCTCCTTCGGCGGGACGGACTCACGCATTTTGAGAATGGAGTACTGGGTCTTTACAAAGTACCGAGCCCGTAAATTCTTCTTCCATGTCTTGTTTTGCTCCCTCAACTACTCCAACACATTATCACGGAGTTCTGGGGGCAGTCTGAATTGTTCCTGTCACATAAATACAAAACAAAAAGAAAGTAGGTGTTAGTTGCGAATAAATATAAATATAAATATAAATTGAAATTGAAATTGAAATTGAAATTGAAATTGAAATTGAAATTGAAATTGAAATTGAAATTGAAATTGAAATTGAAATTAAAATTGAAATTGAAATTGAAATTGAAATTGAAATATAAATATAAATACACTACTTGTAGTGCCGCCTAAAGATCTAACTCAAGCTCATTTGACACCTCCCTCCAACTAGTGTACCCTGGGCCGATAATCGTCTTCACCAGCTCAAGGGATCTAGCTAATATGCCCGTCGTGTTCTCAATTGCCATTCCCAATTTGCCCCATTTTGGGAGCCTAGGGGCCGAGGATCCCTCATCGCCTCCGCTACCGCCAAGCCCTGAAGAAGACATTTTCTGTAAAAATTGTTGTTATTAGTACAAATCCAAATGAATTAGAAGAATACAAAGAACTAACCATATTATTAAAAAAAAACACTGCCAACTTTGAATTAATGCACTAAACTGATCAAGTACAAAGATAATAATAAAACACTAGAATATTACACCCACTAGACATGGATTTTAAATTAATGCTTAAGAATTAAATCTAAATATTATATGCACTAAACTGTTCATGTAAAAATGAATTAAAAGCATTAAACAATTATCTGATAATTGGAATACTTATTACAAATCTAAAAATTATTTCAAATTCAGGTTATAAAAAAAATGGATTGATATTCGGTAGGAGTAGCCAAGTCATCCACACTACTGCCTAGATGCATTCGCGCATGTTGGACGATTAACCACGGCTCGTTGTTGATATACTCCGAGTAAAACACTTTCTTAACCTTTTGAAATGCATAAACAAATGGCTCATCGCTCGCGTGTTCGTTCCTCTTCAACTTGGACAAGTTAACCATGATCGAATTGGTGCTATGATCAACTTTGCAAGCATTTTTATCCTCAACTCTTACCCAATCACAGTAAAATCTAACCTATTTTAAGCTTACATAGTCCAATTCAAATATATTTCGAATTACACCATAGTAAGTCATTTCAGCTTCAACGAGGATTTTATCTTTTGCGCTCGCTCAAAAGAAAGTAATAGTCTTGTATGAAATGCCCGAGTTTTATACATTTGTACTTTTCTCGTACACCCTTGCGCGAAATACGTAACCGTTCAATCGATACTTTTTGTACTCTTATGCCATGAACAAGGGCCCAGTGGCTAGACAAGCAAGACTTGATGTCGCATCACCCATCTTTAAGAGATGAAACTATAGATAAATTAATTAGGTTAGTTGTAAATTTTTACTGTAATGTAACGTTATATAACAACCATTTTCATTATAATTACCTCGTGTGACAACCACGGCCTAAATTCGTCGTCTGATTGTGCCATTATTTTTCATCTTTTATTGTTCTCACAGGCTTCATATTTTTTGCATAAAATTAATGTGATGAACATATTAAAAAATTAATCATGTATAAAATAATCTAAAATAATGTAAACCTTAAAATAATTTAAACTTAATTTTTCCATTGTTCGACATATTCATGTGTGTCAATTAGATAACGAACTACTTGTTCATGTTGCAAACTTGTTAATTTCACTCGTTCGCTCATCACATGACTGTGACACCCCGACTAATTAAATACCGGGTAGCTACTCCTTTATTAAATTAATACAAAATGCCAAGTTGGTTCAGTCAATAGCATCACTGTCGAAAACATTTTAATGATTACTAACCACCTAGTATTTAAAAAGTGAGTTGTCAAATAAATTAAATCTGATTAACATGCAATAAATGAATTATAGAAATGTAGCACAACCATTCACGATAAAGTCTCAATAGAGTAACCAACAAATAATAATGAGTCTGGAGGAAATACTCCTCACAACAATCCCAATATGGAAATAAATAAAACAAGTCTGCATCCTGAATTAATTACAAACCAAAGTCTGAATAACTGAAATATAAAATGTCTCAAAAGGAAATGGGCAACATGCCCTATAAATGATGAAACTGAATATGGAGTCAAGACTAGAAAGGAGGCGTCTACTGTCAAGGCCCTGTAACTTCCACAACAGCTACAGCTCATCACCTGAATAGAATTCTTATGCATGGTGTCCTTGTGGCTGGGCACCTAAAAAGGTTTTTACAAAAAGATAGATTTGAAAGCAAATGGGTCAGAGCCCGAATGTGGAGAATAGTTTTAAAAACAACAAGTGCTTTAATAACATTAAAACAATGAATGCAAAATGCATATTAGGACGTGCTCTCACATGAAATACTCACCCCTCGACTAATTGTGCACTCCTAACGTACAGTACCCATCTAAGTGGTATTCATATCTAACTAAACCGACATAAGTTCTAACCCATCTACTCGGTTCTCACTATAAGTACCAACGTTATCAATTTAAATAGACAGCTTTACGTTAATTCTCAAACTCTCAATTATTAGCAACACAATTTACTGGAGATTATCCCCTTATTTATCTTCTCAAGGAGTTACTATAAATTATTCTCATAATTAAACATGACAAGTCTGTTCATTTAACCGTATATCATTCACATCATAAATATACAATACAAGCACCCCGAGACTAAGCTGCGGTGCACACATACTCTGCTATCCATCCTGGTACATCACGCACATAAGGATCAAGCATTCCGAATCTCTCAGGAATCGTTCTCAGATAACAACAATCACAATCAATGGAGGCGAACACAGTCACATCACATGGGTCACGCACATACCTACGCTCCCATGATCAGCAGTCTTATTAACTTCCCAATAAGTCCTTCTCTGACCTATGTTCTCGAGGTACCAATCTATATCCCCCCCGTAGGCACAAAAAGATTAGATGGCCCTAAACGAACGCAAACCTCCCGTGATAGCAAGTATCGTAGGTATGTCATACACATAAGTCATATACTAAGCATTCACACATCTTATATATCTCATTATTAATAAAGGTATATTCTACATCCTTATACCATTATTCCAATTTTATACATTTTTAAATCTTTCGATAATATATAATGTAGACTGTCGACACATCTCACGTCATAGTTTCTTGTACTTAAAACCTATCTCAAAGGGATTATTAAGTTTCCTATTATTCCCACATATAACATCATTATTCTTAAGGTCCTTACTTCTGCCCCAAACCTCATTTTATCAAATTATTCAAATTTACTCTTTTAACCCTAATATTATCTCACTCATCGAATTTCATTAGATTTTATAATAATTCCTCAAATTGAATTCTAATTAAGGTCCAAATTTTATAACCATACCTATTGGTCTTTCTTAAGTCTAAGGATATTCATAAAGTCTCCAATAATAATTTTCTAAGGGTTAACATCATTAAAATTTTAAACGGGAAGATTTTACTCATTCTGGGAAGGTCGATCGATCGACCTTGTATGTTCGATCGATCGATCGATCGACCTATGAATGTCGATTGATCGAGCGCACCAGTTAGGCTACGGACTGCTTCATTTTGCAGTCCAAGTTTCGCCCCAAAACTCCATTATAATGCATGAAACTCTAATCTAACGTTATAATATCATCATACAACCATCCTACAACATTGTTAACGTTCTAAAACCAATTAATCATCACCCAAAGGCCTTATTTAGATCAAAATATCATCAAGAACCCTAGTTTTCTATTTCTTTCAAAATCAACAATAATCCTCTTCTTAAATCCGTTTTCGAATTATCAAGGGCTATAGTATGAATTCATAATTCATCCAGAATATGTCTACATGCAAATCCTAACATGGTTTATAGTTTTAGTCCTCAAATTCATGGGTTTTTATAAATCTCCCAAAACAATGAGATTATATAAATTTCTAAGCATGGAGGAAACATTCGCTTGAAATTAACGTAATTAAACCACTTGCCTTGGATTTTTCTCTGAATTTGGTGTTGAATTGATAAAGGTTGCTCTCTCCTTTTTCTCCCAAGGTTGAAGGTTGAAGATGGAGGGTGTGTTTCTCTTTTGGGAACTTCTCCTAACCTCTCCTATAACTCCCGTAGTCCTCTAATTAGTTAAGTGCTGGTAATGGGTTAGTGGGTTCCCAAATACCCTATTTTTAATTCCCAAAATTCGTTGGTCAAAAATCCCAAAATTCCAAAATTACCAAAATACCCTTTTAAGTTGCCGGTATGGCCTAAAAATGCCCCGGGACCCAAACTAAACCCCCGGCTAGTGTTTTCTGACTATTTCGACCCTTCCGGACTCGTTGGCACACTCAAAATGACCATACGGTTGATAAAAATAAAATTCACTTTTTAATTTAAATAATTACCTTCCTGACGCGACTGTCACACGCGTCCCAACAAAATTTCCCAAATTGCCGTATTTCAGTCTCGCGACAATTTTAATATTTTCAATATTTATATACTTCCATATATCCACATTATAATCAAATACCAACTCACATCTCGTTAGTATTTTATCCGGATTAATTCTCAATTAATTCACATTTAATTTAATTAATCCCATAAATAAGTATCAATAAAAGTACGGGGTATTACAATGACCACCCTCATCGACGAACTCATCAATGTCATCAACGTTGGTCGAGTCAGGCATAGATTTCAAAGTATAGATTGATGACCCCACGATTATGTATTCCTCTTCAATTGATTTTGCAATGTATCATGTATTCTTGACGTAATCTTTGAAAACTTTCATCAATCTTTCAAACGGATACATCCACCGATATCTAACTGAATCATAAAGAACTGCCTCGTGCATAGGTGTACCAACAAGTGAACACTTATGTCAAAGAATGATGGGGGAAAGTACTTATCCAACACCTAAATCACTTCGGTAATCGCCAATTTTGTGGCCACTATGTGTTCTCGATTTACTACCTTCTCACATAAAATTGAGAAGCAGATACTAATTTGCATAATAGCCCTCTGCAAATCCTTGTGCTTGGAGAAATAGTGCTTAAACAATAGAGGAATCAATTTCATGATCACATGCCAATCGTGGGACTTACACTTATGTAAATCATTTAATTATGTCTTATTTATATTCGATTTTTAAATTTTAAAATTCAAATTCAATTTATAATATTAATTCCTATTTCCTCTATCTCCTATAAAGGGTGAGGGGTCCTATCCCATTCAAGACCGCATATTTTTGTAATATACTTAACAGCTAATTCACATTGTTCCAATTTGAGGAAAATTCGGCAGCATGTCCCCATAGTTCTCCAAGTACATGACGTAGATTTGCAAGTGTGAGTGTTATTTCAATTGATAATTGAAATAACACTCAACATCACATCATCTAGTATGTACCCAGAGAACATTAAGATACGATTGCAGAACTTCCTCCAAAACTAACAAGTTTAAGCTAATAAGAATATTATTATACAGAAACTATGCAGTCCCAAACTATCCAAACGAGACAATTCGAGAGATCTCATTACAGGGGTAATGACTCTCGAACAGGTCTAAGGGCTATTGAATGCATACGCATAAGAACTAGAATGCTAGTATCTATGCACATTATTTGTCATTTCAAGTATGTTTCATTTAATTATGATAAGTTTGTGGTCGTGCCACTCTCGAACGGGTCGTGACACAAAGTAATTTTAGAAAAAAGTTGAAAACTCCCCCCCCCCCAAAATTTTGACAATAATCCAGTGGTCCTGCCACTTCCAAAATTAACCAACCCAATAAATTAAGACAATATAATTATTTAAGGATTTATTAGGGTGAATTAAATTAAGTATTTTAAAAAAATTTAACAACCAACTTCCATATCCAACCACATCCGTCAATATAATCCAACAGCAACAACAAACCAACAAATGTGTATCCCGTACTCCTTGTAATTCATCTACTCAATTAACTCAACATTAACAATTTCATACCTAAATAAAAATATAGAAACAATATTTATAATGTCAAATTAATTTTATTCTCTAAATAATAAAATTCAATCAATATTAACAATACCTATTAATTTCAATCACAACCAACATCACCCAACCAACATTAACAATTAATTTCAAGTCCTGAACTAAACATTAATTTCAAGTCCGAAATCAACATTAACAATTAATTTCAAGTCCTAAACTAAACATTAATTTCAAGTCCTAAATCAACATTAACAATTCATTTCAAGTGCTAAACTAATTTCAAGTCCTAAACTAAACATTAATTTCAAGTCCTACATTAACAATTAATTTCAAGTCCTAAACATTAACAATTAATTTCAACACACACACACACACCCTCCACCCCCAGACCCCCTGCCCCACCACTCCCCCCTTCCCCCCACTACACAAACCTACACACACACACACACACACCTGCACACACACACACACACACACACACACACACACACACACACATACACACACACTCACCCACCTGCACACACACACACACCACCCCCATACCCCTTTGCCCCACCACCCCTTGCACCCTCCCCTTCCCCCACCACACACACGCACACACACATAAACACCTGTATGCACACGCATACGCACACACATATACACTCACACATGCACGCACACACATATACACACACATATATATACAAAGGAAAGAGAAAGAGAGAAGAAAACAGTCCTTAAATCATAGAGAGAGAGAGAGAGGAAATGGGAGGGAAATGAAAACGGTGGGAAAAATAAGGGGGAGGGTTTTTTTACTGACAAATTTATCATGGACCTATCATGGTCTTTGACCGTGATAACTTTATAAGATTATGACCGTGATAAGCCTTTGTCACGAACTTGTCACGGTCAATGACCATGATAAAAACACGTGTTTTTTTGTCATAGTCTTTGATCGTGACAAGGGTGGCCGGCTGAAAGGTGATAAGTTGGCCTTTTTGGTGTAGTGAGGTCGGGGTACCATCAATTGAGAATTCGGGATCAAAATATTTTGAATACAACATTTTTGACGAGATATGGGTCTTATGAGTTCGTGGTTATGCCTTTTAGTATAACTAACCCAAAACTATTGTTCATGGACCTGATAAATAGGGTGTTCAGGGACTTTTGAAATCATTTTGTTATCGTGTTCATAGATGACATTTTGATTTATTCTCGGACCGCAGATGAGCTTGCACAACACTTGCGGATAGTCTTACAGACATTACGGGACCATCACCTCTATGCTAAGTTTGAGAAATGCGGATTTTGGTTGATGGAGGTTTATTTCTTGGGCCACGTTGTATCTGAGAGGGGGATATCAATAGATCCGAGAAAGATTTTGACGGTGATGGAGTGGGGGCAACCCACTATACCTACGAAGTTGCGCAGGTTTGTAGGTTTGGAAGGGTAATACCGTCATTTCATTCAGGGGTTATTGAAGATAGCCGATCATCTAACGAATTTAATGCATAAGGGTGCACCATTTGTTTGGGACACTGCATGTCAGCAGGCTTTTGATGAGTTGAATGTCAGGTTGACTTCAGATCCGGTACTCGCTTTACCTCGTGGAGGAATAAACTATAAAGTCTTTACTAATGCATCCTTATGAGGGCTTGGAGGTGTATTGATGCAGGAGGAGAGGCCAATAACTTATGCTTCCCTAAAGCTTAAGACTCATGAGGGGAATTACCCCACCCATGATTTAGAGTTAGCAACCGTAGTGTTTGCATTATGCATTTGGAGGCACTATCTTTCAGGGGATAAATTTCAACTGTTCACCGACCACAAAAGTTTACATTATTTGTTCACACATAGAGAGTTGAACATGAGGTAGCGTCGATGGCTCGAGTTTGTGAAAGGCTACCAGTTTGATATTCAGTATCATTTGGGAAAGGCAAATTTAGTGGCAGATGACATGAGCTGTAAGTCAACAATCGAGTTAGCAGTGGTGTGGAAGGCGAAGTGGGGTTCGCTTCGTACAAACGATGAATTGTCACGTGCTTTTATGGAAGTTCTTACCATCACACCTAAAATCATCATTCGGTCTTATGAAGGCACAAGTGAGAGATCCGGTTTGCTAGGAGAAGGTCAAGCGATTATTAGCAGAGGGGGAAGATCATTATTTGATTAGTTCGGATGGAGGATTGAGGTTCCATGACAGTTAGTAGTTCCAGAAGATGAGGAACTATGATGAGAAGTTACGATTTTGTCATGTTTTTTGGTTCATCCAGGTAGGGATAAGATGTACCAGAACATGAGGTGCTAGTATTAGTGGGTAGTCATGACGAAGGACATAACCATTTTGTGTCCAAGTGCGCCACATGCCAAATGGTGAAGGTGGACCATCAACAACTAACAGGTGTTCTACAACCTCTCGAGAATCCGATATGGAAATAAGAGAACATTTACATGGATTTTATTATGATGTTACCTACATCACAGTGGGGACATGACGCCGTCTAGGTGATCATTAACTATTTTACCAAGGCGGCTCACTTCTTGCCATTTTGGACAGACTATACTTCAGATCAATAAACCAAGATATTCCTTATAGAGATTGTGAATTGGCATGGTGTACTACTCAATATTGTGTCAGATAGGGACAAAACATTTGTATCCCACTTTTGGAGGAGTTTTCAGTAGGTGTTAGGGGAAAAGTTGAAATTGAGTACCTCGTATTACCCACAAACGAATGGTTAGACAAAGTGGGTGAATAAGATGTTGGAGGAAATGTTGCGGATGTGCATTTTGGACTTCAATGGTCATTGGGAGCAATACTTACCATTGGTGGAGTGTGCTTACAATAACAATTATCAATTCACTATTGGTATGGAACCCTTCGAGGAATTATAAGGGAGGCCTTTTCATTCTCCCTCTCATTGGTTAGAAGTAGGGGAGAACAATCTTCTCAAATAAGAGTTCATTTAGGACACATCGGAGAAGGTGGAGATGATCAGGGATATGATTTGGATTGCCTAAGATCAATAGAAAAGTTATGATGATGCATATGAGAGGCACTTGGACTTTGAGGTTGGTGATCAGGTACTACTCAGGGTGTCTCCCATTAAGAGAGTAATGCGATTTAAGATAAAAGGGAAGTTGTCTCTAATGTATATGGTACCATTCCCTATTATTGAGAAGAATGGACCAATAGCATATCGGTTAACCTTACCGAATCACTTGCAGAGGATCCACGACATTTTTCATATTTTGGCATTACAGAGATTCATTATAGACGAGGTAGCTTATCAGTACATATATCTAGATAAGATAGAGCTCCAACCTGACATAAGTTATGAGGAGAGACATGTAGCCACTTTGGATCGTAAAGAGTGTAGACTTCGTTACAAGGTAGTTCCTTTAGTACGCGTTCAGTGGGGACACCACAATGAGGATGAGTCGATGTGGGAGAGGGGGGATGGTATGAGAGAGAAGTATCTGAAACTCTTCGAGTCAGGTACATTTTGAATTTCAAGGAAGAAATATTATTATTAGGGGGGGAGGGAGAATGTAATGCCCGATATATTTTATATCGTTTAAATTGGTAGAATTAAAAACAAATAAATTTCATGAATAAATTATTTAGATGTGACTGTGTATGATTGAATGAAGTGATTATACCGAATGTGTGTATTAGCAGAATAATTAATTTGCATGTTACGTGAATTATTATGATCACGTGACTAATATAACTAAAATGTGTAATTTTTGGTAGGAATTATTTGAGTGAATTTCGAAGTGATTTAGGAACTCGTTTAGGCATTTTAGACATCTTTAGTTGGGATCGCGGGATAAATATACTCTTAGAGGATATTTTGGACCAATTTGAGGGTCATTCTGGGCTTATTTGGGGCCCTGAAATTGGGTATGAAGAGGAGATACGGGACTAAGGATTTTAATAGGATTATAAACTGACCTAATTAGGTACCCCATCCAATTTTAAGTTAACCTGGAAACCTTACACTTTCTAGGGGAAGTTTTCAACCTTGGAGAAGAAGAGAGGAGCAAAGGCTCAAGGGAGGAGGCTTTTATCATCTCTAAAAGCAAGAATTTTCTTGCTAAACTTTTAATACTATGTGTCTTGATTCATATGCATGTCTTTCATACCAATTTTGGGTTATAAATTTGACTGAAGATTTAATTATAGATGGATTTGGCTATAGGGTTGTTTAGAATTAATTAAAGTTAATTATTCCTTACAAGATAAACACCTTGGTGACAAATTCGAACTTTATATCGTTTAATGGGAGAAATTGCTACTAGATTCTATCTGATATGATTAATATTTATGGCTAAATTTGAATCATGTATTGATCTTACTATTCTGGAAATCTTAGATAAGATTTATGAACTTTTTGGGTTTAGAAAACTTGTGATGTTTATGATCCAATTACTTGAATTACAGATGGAATATCATGTGTAGATGTAACACCCCGTATTTTTGAAAATATTTAAATTACACATGTAACAGTAATTTAATTAATTTGAGAAATAAAGTGAATTAAATAAATTATTATCAGAAAATATTGGATTCATATTTACATGTCATTATATTTACTTGTGTGATAAGTAAATGAAATTGTATTAGTTGATATTACGTCCTAAGTGGGTAAAATCGACGGGATGACGATATCTTATTCGGGATGCGCGTGTGGAAACATGTTGTGAATCAGATGGTGAATTGATGATAAGTGACTTAAATGGTGATTTCAAGTGCATGGATGACCCGGAATGGGTCAAGATAGTCAGAATTAGATACCCAGGATTTGTAATCGAGTTTCGGGGACTTTTTAAGCTATAACGGACCCGTACGAGGGTATTCGAGTCATTTTAATATTAACACTCAATCTAATTTCTGGATTAGGGGAATATTTAGGGATATTAGATGAGGGAGGCAACCATACACTCATTTTAATTCACCTAGGCTTGAGAGAAAGGCAAAAGAGAACGGGGAAACTCAAGCAAGAAATCATGGAGGCAATCCGGGGAGGTTAATAGGGCAATTTTCAGGCTATTATTCTTTTGTAAGGAAGATATATAAGGAAATGATTCATACTCTACGGTTAGAGACACATGTTTAACTTGCATGATATTATATGTTGTGTTTTAGTTCATATCATGATTGGTAAACAAACATGGATTTTTAGGGTGTATTAATACGTTAAAACGGGTTTTGGGAAAGGATTTCATACAATTGGATGGATGATAATGTCATATGAAATCTGAGAATTTAATCCTATTTGAAAGAAATAATTTTGATAAAGAAATTTGAGATTAAATTATGAAAAGATGTTATCTTGAATTATGAATCTGGGAATTATATGAAAATTAATGTGTAAATTAATTCTGGAAAAAGTGATGTTAAATCCCATGATAAGGAATGGTTTTTGATGAATTGAGATAATAATACATGCATCCTTATGTTGGAGATTGATAACATAGTGTCTAGTTATATTGGGATGAATATTGGGACTCATATGGGTTGAAAGTTTGGGTGAAAATTCATAACATATATAGCGACACCGCCTCGGCTAGCTCCCAAGGGCGAACCAGTTCACCCCTAGCCGAACCGGTTTGGTAGCCCTGCTTGTCCAGGCTTGATGTTTTAGTGTTATATATTGGTTCAGTTGGGATTCGGGCAATTTTTGGAAGGTCAGTAGACTATGTTTAGGACTATTGGGAGTTTAATTGATATAATATTACCTTGGGGTTAAGAAGGAATAAAGTCGGGGTATAAAATTAAGAGTGTCTAGGATGAATGACACTCAAAAATATATTAATGGAATCGAATGGGAAATTCAAATGGAATTGGGATACGAGTTTGATTGAGACAGGCTTAGTGTTCAAAATAAAATATAACCGTGAAATAAAAAATAAGTGATTACTTATGGATTTGGGAGTCGGATTTAGATTCGGGAAATATAGGCTAGTGCTACGAATGACATGGTCATATATATATATATATATATATATATATATATATATATATATATATATATATATATATATATATATATATATATGTGTGTGTGTGTGTGTGTGTGTGTATGTGTGTGTGTGTGTGTGATTGATATACGTGAAACATATCTACTCTAGGGATGCTATCGGTGGAGGTGCGCATAGTGGACGACCCATCATGGCATGTGGACCAGTAGGTGTTAGGTTGGTTTCCCAGGTCATAGGTCTATCGCACGACCACCCTATGTGAGTTTTGAGTCTTGTGAGATAATGGTGTATGGTTATGACCCATGGATGTATGAATATGACCGCCTCCCATTTTACGCTTACGATTTGCGTTCGGTGGGGAGATTTCAACCTGGTGGCCGAGGTTGAGGTACATATCTGTGGAGCCTAATAGCATGCTAGAGATTTTCATCCACGAGGTATTACTATGGGGATTGCCATTATACATATATAGCGAGAGATATATATGTATGTGTATGACATGTGATATGTATATATATATATATATATATATATGTGTGTGTGTGTGTGTGTGTGTGTGTAAATATATATACAAGGGAATTAAAGGATTATACGAATAATAAATTTATATGCATTTGGGAGGATAACTCGGGGATGTTATGTATATATACATATAAATGTGTGTTATAGGTATAAGAAAACTTAATGAATGTATGATGATTGAATTAATAACTAGCATGAAATTATGTGAAAAGAATTGGTAAGATTATAAATGAGATTTCAGTGGTAGGCTGGGTACATGTGTTAGGTGCGCACTATAATTTCATGCTACCGTAACTAGGTTGTTTTGAAATACATGTGTTAGGTGCGCACTATAAATGAGGGACGATGGATAACTTATGGGAGTGCGACACCGGTTTAAATATGAAAGACTGCATTGCATATATATTAATGTATTTTAAACACTTGCAAAATATTTTGAAAAGATTTTGGGCTCTGATCCGCATAAAAATATTTTCAAAACTTTTAGGTGCTCAGCCACAGGGATGCCTGGCTTAGCCATCCTTCTAGTCAGATGATGATGCAACAGCTGTGGATGCTTGTAGGGATTGATTAGATGCTTCTATCCTTGAGATCTATAAATGACGTAATTTAAAGTTATTTCGGGCATGTATCCCAGTTAATCGGTATTTATCTTATTTAGATGCTTTTTCCTTTTAGTTAGTTGGATTATTGTATTGTGACTATTTATCGAGAGTTATCGGGTTAATTAAACTATTCCATCTTATTCTGTATCCATAGTGATTTTGTGGTGAATGTAAGTTTCATTATTTGCATGGTTGCTTATGCAAATGGGAATTTTATATATGCAAGTTAATAAGTTTTAAATTTTGACACCAGGCCTAATAGGTTATTAGTAATTAAAATGTTTTCGACAATGGTGCTAAGAATGAACCAAATGAGATTCCTATTTTATTTTAGTAAAGTATTGATCACCCATTATTAAAATAGGCGGGGTGTCATAGATTGTATCAGAGCATTAGGTTCAAGTGTCCTTAGAATCTGTGTGGACTTACTACGTTTTCAACATTGGTTTCTCTTTGATGTAGAGCCCTATGCTTAGGACTGCTATTTTATATTATGATTTATGTTCTCCCACTATTATGTATAATTGATGTGAATATTATATGATTTTGGTTTGGTTTTGTATGCCAAACATAAGAGGATGACCAACAAAGGACGTTAGGTGGACCACAGGAGGAAAGGATCAGTCGGAGTCGCAAACTATTCAGGGGACAGTGACCGCAGCAGAGGTCGCCACTATCATTTTTTAGGTAGTTAAGGCTGCGATGTTCGCAATGGCATAACCGTTTCCCCAAGCACTGCCACAGCAGATGATGGTGCTAATTCAAACTCACCCAGTGCATTCAGTATGGGAGAGAGTCAGAGGGGCCTTTCAGAAGGGCCACCCATCGTAGTTTCAGGGAAATGTGGACGTTATATTAGCTAGCCAATGGAAGGAGGACATCCAAAGGAATTTGCGTATGGTTGAGTGTTAGAAACAAATTTTGGCGACTTTTAAGCTCGTGGGAGGAACATTGCAGTGGTGGGAGTTGGTCACCACAATTGAAGAGAGAAACACCTTGAGAATCGTGGAAATTGTGGTGCGGTTCGACCACAAGTTCTTTCCATCTTCTGCACAAAGAGAGATGCAAAGAAAGTTTCTAGACTTATCAAATAAGGGATGAACAGTGGCCGAGTATGAGGAAAAATTTAGTTGTTTGGTGAACTTCATACCCGACGAGGTGAATACGGAGGAGAAAAGGGTCCTTGAGTTTGTTGATGGGTAGAAGTTGCCATCACTTATTGGGAAATCTGTCTTACACAACTTATGTTGATGTCGTTAATGTCGTATTTTATTTCAGTCAGTTATTTCCAGTTATGTTTGGGACATACATTTTATGAGTTATGAGAGTTGGGACTTATTCATTATGAGTTAGTATTTCATGCTGCTTTATTGTGCGTGGATGATTTATATTAAAATGTCATTTTTACGGTTTGATGCTAAAAATAGTATGGATTATTAGACGAGCCCCATCTTTGGAATATTGTGTCTGTCCAATTTTTAGATGAAAAATGGGGGTTCCTACACCCCTTGAAATCCGCAACCCATGAAATTAGACTTGGGTCCCTAATGGACCTCACATAAATAGACCAAATACACCTCTAAATAGTCTAAAATGTTTGTCGAAACCTTAAACTAACCCATTAGTCCTTTAAACCATCATTATAAATTAAAAATAGACACTCTACGCGTCCCAAAATCCTACTACTAAAATATCCAAACAATAACTAGCATATCATATGGTCTCTCCTATCGTAAATCGCTTTAGGCTATACTCTCAACCAAACTAATCTAATTGTTGAAACAAGACTTGTCACTCAAAGACCCCGTACGATCTATACCCATGGAAACATCGTGCCCTTTGACGATGATAAGGTGAGGTCAAATGGCACCGGCCTCGCCCTATCTAGACCTCCTGAACGGAACTTCTCATCTGGTTGCCTACCCTCTATAGGAATCTGAACTCCACAATTCTCCACACCATTTATATTGAGGGTTGATATGTATTTTTAAGTCATTTTTATTTGGGTTTCCATAGTGATATCAAGATGAGTGTGTTGGAATAATGGTGGCAGATGAGATTGGAGGGTTGGGGCTAGTAGGATGGGGTGGAAGGTGGGTGCAAAAAGGTATGTGAGAAGGAGAGAGCGATAGATCAATTTTTAGGGTAAATGTATGTTTTCTTAATTTTAAAATAAATGTATGTGTGTAAATCAAATTACATTTATATCCTAAAAAAGTCATGTTCCAAGAATATGACTTAATTCTATCAGTCTTAATGGTCAAAAGGATAGAACAACCATTTTAATTCTATTTTGAATAGTTTGAAGGCTTAATTTCCACTTTTAATAATTAAAGGGATATTTTAGAACAATCGTGATAGTTTAAGGACCAAATGAGTAATTTACTGAAAACTAACATTTGTGAGAGCATAAGTGAAAGCGGGAGGTGTTAGGCGAAAGAAAGAGAGAAGACAAAAAGGCGTTAAAGGTGATTTGGGAAGAAATAAAAAGATACTAATGAATGCCTAATAATGTAAGTGATTTTAGTGCATAGTCTAATTAATGGACAAAACTGAGGTTAAGTCTAATATCGTATTATTAAACTGGGCTTTTGTTAGAATAACCATTTTTTAAATGTAAAAAGCCACATTCATATGTCTGTTCAAGCCATTTTATGAGTAAACAAGGATAGAGCCATAAATTTTAATGCAATGGCGAAGTAATGACGAACACTGGACTTCGGGGGTGGGAGGCCCCGAGATAAATTCTTTAAAGGTTATTTTTTAGTTTATAGCAATTAATTATTCAAATATTCAATTATTAATTGCAAATTTAGACTTGGCGACTAAAATTTTAACCTACATTAACCCTACGATTCATCCTAATAACACTAACAATCAACATTATCAAATTAACCCCAAATTTAAAATCAAGAGAAATATAGATACTGAAAGGGATGACTTACCAGTCTAAATTGGAGAGTCAAATTTAATCAGATATTTAAATAAGATGTCTACGAATGAAAAACAATTCATTCAAAAATTAAATCAAACTCTTATCCTTAATGAGAAATAAATAGGTAAAGATATAAGGGATAATAGATACTATTGGTCCCACTTTTAAATATTCATTTGTACCCACTCCCGTATTTTTTTGAATTGTTGATCCGTTGAAACAACTATGGAACACGGGTTATTCTCTGCGAAAAGGAAGATAAACGGTTACAAGGCAAGTAATAGAGGTTTTGGCTGGTTATGGGACTTAATACAATTTAAAAAATACATGGGAGGGGAGTCTTACAAAATTTTGGACATGGGACTAAGCAGGGGTGGACCGAGGTGGTCCCGAAGGTGGGCGGCCGCCCACCTAGGTTTTTTGGAAATTTTTTTCCTGAGTATAGGCTATTTTTTTTCTTGACCTTTGTGTATTATTTAATAATATAAGGTGTAATGTTTGGGACACAAATGAAAATAACTCTTTTCTTATTTCTACACATACACAACAACACACACGCTTTTTTTTTAACCTAACAGTTATCCCCTCTTTCTTCTGACCCCGTCCTCTTCTTTCTCCTCTCCAACGGCGCATGCAGGCGCAGCCTCCTGCGTCTCCCTTCAACCTCTACCCGCTCCTTCTCTTCTGCTGTGTGCAGGCTGCAGCCTGCAGCTACTCCTTCGACCCCCTCCAAGCTCTAGCCCTCTTCTACTCCTCTGTCTCCCTCCGCCCGCTCCTCCTCTGATGTTCCTGTGTGTTCAGCTGCTCCACTCCGACCTCAACTCTCTCTCCGTCTCAGCCATTTCAACTTCTCAAGCGCAACCTTGCCTCCTATCCAGTTTTGAGAAGCAAACAAGTATTTTTTTTACATTATTGAGTTCTTGACATTGTTGAAATTGTTATTTTTTGACATTCTTAAGTTGAGTTCTCTACATTGTTGAGTTCCTCACATTATTAATTTATTGTAAAAACATTGAAAAAAAATAGTTTATTGTAAAAATTAATTTATTGAAAAAACTAATTTTTGACATTGTTAGTTTAATCTAAAAATTAGATGGTTGAAATCAGTTTATTGTAAAAACATTATTAGTTTATTGTGAAAACATTGAAAAAAATTAGTTTATTAAAAAAACTAATTTTTGACATTATTAGTTTACTGTAAAAATTAGATTGTTGAAATTAGTTTATTGTCAAAACATTGTTAGTTTATTGTAAAAACATTGAAAAAAATTAGTTTGTTGTAAAAATTAGTTTATTGAAAAAAACTAGTTTATTATAAAAACATTGTTAAATTAGTTTGCTGTATTTTATGAAATATAGGGTAATATGTTGAAATATTTTAAAAAGACACGCGGAGGAGGCGAGACAAGTCAAAGTCATACAACACCAACACCAACACCAACACCAACACCTCCGCCCGGACCATCGGCCCGACCCAATATTGAGGCAAATTTAGAAGATTATCCTGTTGATCCGGGGTTAAGAAAAAGTATTTCGGAGTATGACGTGAATGAAATGAATGTTGTTCGATTGTATTAGTTGACAAAAGGCCTTGCCAGCCTAAAAATCACAACTTTCCTTGGCATTTATGTGCAAATGAGAAACACAGATTTAGGCTTGTGTGGTTCAATGATCACGCAAATTGGTTGGAGTATATCATTGACAAAGATGATGCATATTGTTTGTATTGCTATCTATTTAAAACTCATAATGGTGGTTTCTTTGTAGCTGAAGGATATACGAATTGGATAAAGAAAGAGAACTTTAATAAGCATGTTGGAGAACCTACGAGTACGCATAAAAAATGTGTAAAGGCTGGTGAAGGTCTATTGAAGCAAAAGCAACACATCGAATTTTCTTTGGCTAAGCAATGTAGTCAAACTCAAAAAAACTATCGCGTTCATTTGATCGCATCAATTGATTTTATTAGGTTTCTGTTGCGTCAAGGGTTGGGATTTCGAGGCATGATGAATCCGATGAATCACTAAATAAGGGTAACTTTCTTGAGCTTTTGCAATTTCTTTCCAATCACAATGAGGAAATCGAGAAAGTAATATTAACGAAGGCTCCCCAAAACCACACATTGACATCGCCCAAAATTCAAGAGGATATTATTAACTCCATCGCAGTGGAGACTACAAATGCTATCCTTACTGAGCTTGGGGATGATTATTTATCTATCTTAGTTTACGAGTCCCGTGACATATCGGTGAAGGAACAAACGGATGTTGTTTTACGCTTTGTTGATATAAAAGGATATGTAATGGAGCATTTTCTTGGGATTGTACATGTTAGTGATACTTCTGCTTTATCACTTAAAGTAGCTGTTGAGGGACTTTTATCCACACATGGATTAAGTATTGCAAGTTTGCGTGGTCAAGGGTATGACCGAGCTAGCAATATGCGAGGAGAATTCAATGGACTTAAAAGTTTGATTTTAATGGAGAATGAAACTCCTTATTATGTTCATTATTTTTCTCATCAAGTTCAATTATCTCTTGTAGCCGTTGCAGAAAATCACCCTGAAATTTCTGCATTCTTTGATATTGTAACACTTCTCATAAATATTATTGGAGCATCATGTAAATGTCAAGGCATTCTTCATGAGAAACAGTTTGAGCAGGTCACAATAGGAATTTGCAATGGGGATATTTTGACCGGACGGGGTTTGAATCAGGAGTTGGCATTAAAACGGGCGGGCAAGACACGTTGGGGTTCTCATTATGGCATAATTGTGAGTTTGATTTGCTTGTTCTCATCAATAAAGAACATTTTCTTAATAATTGAAGATGATGCAAGAAATCGAAAACATAGAGGTCACGCAATGAACCTAATGGTACTTATGCAATGCTTTGAATTTGTATTTCACTTACATTTGATGAAAAATTTATTAGGTATTGCGAATGACTTATCACAAGCATTACAAAGAAAAGACCAATACATTGTGAATGCCATGACTCTTGTGAAAATAACCAAACAACAATTGCATCAGAGAGATGATGAGTGGGAGTCATTGTTGGAGGAGGCTTCTTTATTTTGTGTCAAACATCAGATACCCGGGCCGATTATGGAAGACTTGTTTGTGGTTATAGTAAGATCTCATCGCAATTATGAAGAAGCCACAAATTATCATCATTATCGCATTTAATTGTTCTATGAAGTGATAGATTTGCAGATTTGCAGATTTAAGAGCTAAATAATAGTTTCACTGAGGTAATACAGAGTTGTTATTGTGCATGTCTTGTCTTGATCCAAACAATTCATTCTCTGCAAATGACAAGAGAAAATTGATCCGATTTGGTGAATTTTATCCCACTGACTTTCCTCCATAAGTGTTAATGATACTCGAGCGTCAACTTGATAATTATATTGCGGATTTGTGATTCGATGAACAATTTGTAGGAGTAATGGGCGTTGGTGGGCTTGCTAGAAAGTTGATTCAATTGAAGAAGGATCGTGTATATCCGTTGGTATATTTGCTTATAAAATTGGCACTACTCTTACCCGTTGCAACTGCAATTGTAGAAAGAGTATTTTCTGCAATGAAAATCATCGAAACTTTGTTACGCAATCAAATGGGAGATAATATGATGAATGATTGTTTGGTGGCATATATTGAAAGGGAAATAGTGGTTGCCATTGACAATGAAGATATCACTCGACGCTTTCAGAATATGAAGACACGAAAAGTTTTGTTGTAAACAAGCTTATGTAATTTGATGTTTGATGTTTGATGTTTGATGTCTAGTATGAATTGTGATTTTTTTTAATATTATTTAATTTAATTAAATATTATTTTATTTTTTGCCCAGCCGTCGCTAAAATCCTGGGTCCGCCACTGGGACTAAGCCCCCAAAACCTAAAGGCATAACTCATTTTGGAATTTGTCAAATAAGAAACAAGGGCCACGCCCCATTTTTTTTGTCACATTCAAGTCAATCTTTTTGGTCACATATAAGTCAATCATTGTTTAGTTTTTAAAAATGGACATATACCAAATAGTTCCTTGAATTTTTTTTAATACACGTTTAGTCCAAACCTTTTTATCTTGTTCCAAAAACTCCCTCGCCACATAAAAACACTCAAAAAAAGGATCTCCGGTGAGGGTCGTCAGAGCTCCGCCGATGTGTGTGTGTGTGTGGGGGGGGGGGGGGGGGGGGGGAGAAAGGGAAATGAGGCGGGGGGTACCGCTAGCGCGGACCTTTAAAAATAAAAGAATATGGGTTAAATGGGTGTTTGAGGGAGTTTTTCGAACAAAATAAAAAAGCTTGGACTAAACATGTATTAAAAAATGTTTGAGGAACTTTTTGGTAATTGATACATTTAAAAACTTTATTTTGGCCCTGAGCCTTTTCTTGGAGTGTGTAATTTAAAAAAAAATATGGGGGCTTGAGCCCCTATGCAATCTTTTTTCTGGCTTGATATGAAAGGCCTTAAGTGATGCGTTGGATAAGGGGTGGATGAAATAATTGTTGGATTTGATAAATTAAGAGAGTTGTATAGGATTATTCCTAAAATTTGGAGCACTTTATACTTTTTTAATGCTAATTTGTGTGTGTGTTTAAAAAAATCCTTATTAAAAATATTCTTATAATGTATTTAATAATTTAAAATTCAACAATATAATTTCCTCACATATGTGACCTACATGACATACTCATTAATCTTTGTCAATATAATTACAAAAAATGCTTTTACTTAATAGAGATAAAAATTAAGCACTAATGGATATTTATGCTAGAGAAGTAAAAATTAAAGTTAAATGGTGAAATAAATAAAACTAATTAATCCATGAACATATATTAACTATATTGTAACAAAGAATTAATGATTAGAAAATCTGATGAATGCATGACAAGTGGATCTCCGTTTTTCATTAGATTTGTGATGATTCTTGTTAATTTCTGCCTACCACTCTTCAATAAAAAAATCTCTATTTTCTTTGTTATACAAAAAACACGAAGTTTAAAAAATGAATATTATTTTTATATATATACAATCATTACTTAACGACAGAGACACAATACATAAATGTCTTTTTTTGATATTCAATGAAGAGGGAGGAATGTAATTTAGCTTTTAGACTTTTTAACCTAATAAAGGAAAGGTAGGATTTGAAGCAAGTCGGGTCCAGTGTATACCACTCCTTATGTAATTGTGTGAGAAACCACTCACACAATACATATAAAACACATCCATAATACATGAAACACTCGAACACTCATCCATTTTCCACCTTAGAACATTGCACATAGGTGAGTGAAAAAATACCCCACTTTTAACCCCAAGTGATACTCACATTCACCCTGAAGAGTCTCTAACCTCCAAATGAGCTGCAACATATAATGTAAGGAACCCCCTAAACGTTCCTAGAGAAAACTTGTGGCAAAAACCTCAAATTTACCATTATTTAACAACAAACAACAAAACCTTCGCTGCATACCATTGATCTTTATTATTGCAAAGCCAAAACAGATTCGCAGTATCTTACCTTCCTTGCTTGCCAAACCAAAAATTTGGAATCCCAAAAATTCTACCCTAACTTTGTGACGAGAAAACCACAACAAAACTCATAACTAAATTGGCCCTAAGACTTATTTTCGAGACAAAAACCACGTATGAAGCATATCTTAAAAAATACCAAGTCTCACACTCATACCCAACATATCACATCACTAGAATACTTAGCCCTCTGTTTGGTGACAGATTCAATAGGTTTTGCAGTACTTGCTCGACTCCCTTATTAATGCGATGCCAAATTGCATTAATTGATAGGGCATAAAATCAAATGCACATTTCATGTTTCAAATCTCCCTAAAGGACACTAAAACTCATAAACAAGATAACACTCTCTACAAAATCAGTTAATCAATCTCTCTCTCTCTCTCTCTCTCTCTCTCTCTCTCTCTCTCTCTCTCTCTCTCTCTTTATAACTTCTTGCATTTATAACGAATTATTGGAGAGGAACATTATTTTTTCTTTGCTCATTACAAACTTTTATTATCATGCATGCAATCCTCATTTATCATTGCACCTTACTTAGTGGTTTTCCTATGCCTCCCTTTAAAGTTACTCGCACTGCTTGTGTTCTCACTAGGGGTGCACATAAGCCCACGATCCGCTAAGCCCGAAAGGCCCAACTTGCCATGTTTTAGGGTTTGGTCAAGTACAATTGGCTCTATCATGGGTTTGGTAATTTTTTCCAAGCCCAATAAAAATTAAGATGGCTTGGACACACTTTCAAGCCTGACTAGGCCCGGTCTTTAACTTATTCAAATACATTTGATTTTTCATTCAAATATATTTGATTTTTCCTATGCAAATGGTTTTAATATCATTTTTATAAATTATACACGCACACACACACAGTCACATTTATAATATTTTTTAATAATTTTTTTATAAAAACAATTTTTTCAATATATATAACTTAAATATGTGGGGGGGGGGGGGGGGGCTTGGGTTTTATGATTTTATAAATGAGTTTCAATATATATAACATAACGGGTTTGGGCTAACATTTTCAGGCTTGATGCGAGCCCGAACAAGCATATTAGTCCTTATTATATGGTGTAGGCTCGACTTGTGGCCACCCTTACTTTTCACCCTCCTCCTTAGTACATTGAAGAATACTCTTGCTTCAGCATCATTATCACTTATTGATCGTATTTGACATGGGACTAGGGGATTACATATCATGATCCTCGAGCAACCCACACTCATTCTCTTAATCATGAACCAATTGAGATCCATAAAGATCTGAGTTACGATGCAACTCGAGTTAAAAATTTAGAAAGGAAAGAAAAGTAGTTGAGGTCCAAGATTATTTCCCTATTCAAAGTACTTTATAAACACCAAGCCTCAAAAGAGGCGGCATAGGATCTAGAACCAACCATCAAGGATAAGTACCCACATTTATTCCTAAATATTAGTTATTGTTTTTAAATTCTTAAATTCCGAGGACACAATTTCCTAAGATGGGGAGGTTGTAACGACCCTAAAAGTACTATGAGTCCACAACCATGTCCATAAATGAGATCAGAAAAGGGGGACCATGACCTAGGAATGTAAAGGCTATATAAGGGTATCAAGCCCACAACCAGTGCGTAGGCTACAACCACAGGAAATAGTAAGAAAATAGTCCACAACCTGGAAGATGTAAGGTCGCGAACTTTGGAAGAGGCTATGATGTAAGGGGAACATGACACATTTAGTAGTGACATGGGCTGACTGGAATTCAACATGTGGGGTGATGCCATGGCCTCATCAGGTCATAACTTGAGAACAATTATAAAGAGGTTCTAGAAGAATTTCTAAAGGGGTAAACATTTTCCAACTTTCCCAAATATGTTATCACACTTAATTCACACTTTAGAGAGTGAGACTTTAAAAGGAAAATAAGTAGACGCTTGGGAGGAGATCGTAGATAACAACTATTCACATGTGGAGGAAGGGTGTTGGAGGCGGCGATCGACTACTTCTCATCAGACTTAAGTCTACCAAGGTTAAAGGATTTATCCTCATTTTCTCCTTCCTTTATTAAAACCTTAGTCTCCATATTTTCAATTCTATGAGATGAACCCTTTTGTGTATTTTTGGGTTACACTAGGGAGTTGTTGGGTTTAGAGGATCTGCTTCTTTTTGTTCACAACTTTTCTGGGTTTATGGTCCATTATTAGAAAAATCCTTGATTTTTGAAGTTTTCTATTATGTTTTTTAAGCAGATATTTAGTGAGTGTTTTAAGAATGTTCTTATCTAACCATATGAGGTTCTGTTTAGAGTTTTATCTTTGATCTTAAAGGTTTGGAGTTATAAAATAATTAGGTTTCCTATTTTGCTAATTAGTAGTTATAAATCCTTCTTTGAGGTAGAGGCCATGGAGTTGAGAGGCATATTATATTGTGTTTAGGTAAATTTGAGGATGGATTCGATATTAAGGCAAAGACACTATTTGTCTAGGCCGAGATATCATTATCTATTAGATGGTCTCCTTCTTAGTGCTTGAGGTCAAGATGATTGTTCCTTAAGATATTGAGATTATGACTAACTATAAGACTTACACCATGACAAAGATAGATCAAGGAGTGGAGTTGGTAGTAGACCGTAGATCTATCATCCTAGAATTGGGCACGAGGGGAGATCACGTCCTGTGGCATGACTAGGTCAAAGATACCTAGGATAAGGCAACGAAGATTGAGAAGTCTAAGGCCATAAATTAACGTCCATGCACTATGAGGGAAAATCATGAGAGATTAAGTCATGTGGAGCTGAGGTGAACTAAGGGAGATTGAGCCTTGGGAGGAGACATGGTATTGTAATCTAAGGGAGATTGAACCTCAGGTTATCAGGGTAATCTGAGGGATTGGTAAACTTATATTCTTTTCCTTCCAATTTGCTTATATTGCACTCTCCTTATTATTGCATTGGTACTTTTCTATTTATTATATTATTATATCTTATATTTATTAAGTACTAACATTCAAAAATGGGATGGAGACTTGATTTAACCCTTGTTGAGTTATTTGAGCTTAACTCTTCCATATTCCTTGTTTCCTTAAGATAGAGGCTGCGGAGGGTTAAAGGTCGAGGACCTGAGTACTAGCTGTCACAACCTATTAGCAGGGGTCGCTGATAGAGTTGTATCTGAGAGATTTCGAGGAGAATTGAAATCCTTATGTCATATCTAAGTTGTAATATTTTGAGTTATATATTAAGGAATCATATGAAGAGAAACAACATTATATTATGTTTCATGGCTTTGATTGAGAGACTTTTACAATTATTAATGAAAGTAGTATTAAATTTTTAAATCTTTTTATGGAGCCTTATTCTAAGTATAATGATAAGTAAATTCCTCTAACTTTGATGATGAGGCTGAAGCTGGATTATAAGACCACGACACTTTAAGATTTTCCTTAATTATAACTAAGTGAGTATTAAATTGTGAGCAAAAAGTGACATAGCGACCGCGGCCAAATAGGTCAGGACACGGGCATTATAATCCAAGCATAACCATTATCTATCATCGTCCCATAAAAAAAGTTATGCATAAATAAAACTACCTCTGACTCTGAACCCACCATTCCTTAGCATAGGCCCACTGCTCACTCAAGTCGCACACATAAAATCGTTCTCCATTGTGTCAAAATGCTACTATCACGGTCACACAACAAATAAGGTGCCCTCTCTGCGCGCACACCCAAATAACCATCTCAATTCTCTATTTTCAACTACTCATTAACATCATCATTAAATATTGTTACATAATCCTTATTTAACTTATTGCTCAAGTGACGGTGTCAATATATTCAATTTACCCCACCCATCGCACCATACCATCCTAGCTTCCAATTATTGGTTACATTATCTAATTGTCTCATAAGGGTATTTTTTCAACTACACATGTGAATAAAATTATCAAGGGATTTTTCTAACATCTGAGACTTACATTAAAGGGAAATCGCTAATTAAAAGATTTTTCGAATCCTAACTCTTACTCCTTTCTAGACTCCATACATGGGTTGTCTCATAAATAAAATCCAAACAAGGAACGCCCCCGATACACTTCTGACTAAATTAGTTTTTCTTTGTGATAAAAAAATTAGTTATAGGAAATTAAGGTGATTTATTAAAGTTTAAAATTTTTAATTCCAATTCCAAAGCCAATGACAACAACAATTACCCACCATGAAAACCAATCCTATATTCCCATCCACATGTTAAGCCAACCACTTACTATTATAAATTCCAACAATTTATGAGGGAGAAATTAAGGGTTTAATTCAATTATATTAAATTAAAGTATTAAATCCGAAATTCCAACTAACTAATCATGTAATGGAATTCTAAATAGAATAACAATCGACAATTATGTTACAATCGTCAATTACATCTATATATGAAATTGAGAGTGAATTACAAATCATTATGCATTGGAATTCATTATTTAAGTGTTTCTTAATAAAATTACAACTTACAATGCTACGAGTACCACCTACAAAGCCTCAATTCAATTCTCAACTATAATTTTAGTCTAATAATGGATTAATATCAATTATGAGATAATCCTCGTCCCTCATCTATAGTGCACACCTAATGTATGTAACCCAAGTTATGCTACTGTAACACCCCGCATTTTTCATGCATTAAATATGTAATTAATTTGGGAATTGAAAATTACTTGTGAATCGTAATTTTAATTGAATTAATTAGGGAAATTTTATTTAAATATTAATCGGGGAGTAAATGGTTAATATTGAATAAATGGTTAATATTTATGGGAATTTATTTACTAAGTGAATAGTAATTATTTATTTAAGTCATTTCGAGTATTAATGACAGGGTATGCACTTAACTCAACCGGGAGTCGGTATAGACTAAAGGGGTGGGGGGATAGGTAATTTTGTAAATTAATTCGGATGCCAATTCTGAGTGTACGGTTGAGTCTGGATGGGCCGAGATAGTCGAAAAAGTGTACCCGGGGGTAGTAAACGGATCACGGGGCGTTTTTAGACATAGCCGGGCCCACGCGGGGGCATTTGGGTCACTTGGGCTTGGCCCATTAGGCAAAAAACGGGATTTAGGTAAATTAATGATTTAGAAGAAATAAGAAAACGGTTGATGTGAGTTTAGGAAGAGGGTTAGTGTGTTAAGAAACCCTAACAGCGGTTAAAGGCAGATTTGGGGATCACAAGAGAGCCAATAAGGGTCATCTTCAACCTTAGAATTCATCTCCAAATTCAGACTCTACGAACCTTAAGGCAAGTGTTAACTTGCTGTAGCATGTAAAAATGTATTTCGATTCATATTCATGTGATGTGTGTATTGAAGGAAATTCGATTTGGGTGTTAATGGCAAAATCTGATTTTGAAGATAATAATCTGATTTACGGAATTTGGGTAATGGTCTATGTAAAAATCTGAAATTTGTATGTTAATATATATCTGGTAGGATGTTATCTGGATAATTAGAAATGGATTTTATGATGGAACTTGAGTTGTAAATGGGTAAAGGGTTAAAGATGGATTTTTCCCCAAATACAGAAATTTAAGTTAATGGACGAACTAATAATGTTGGTGGACATTCTGGAGGTCCCTAATAAGGTTTCTAACATGTATTAATGTTAAGAGGGCTTAAGGTTGCTAGTAGAGAAAACTAGGGTTTGGGAAAAATCGTCCATGGCTGAATCTGTCTTCGCGAAGAAGACGAAGACCTGCTCGATCGATCGATCGAAGGTCGGCAGATTTTGACAGTTCGCCCAGTTTTCTTTTATATGAAGAAAATTTAATTTAATCTTTTTCCATGAATTAATTTGGTGAGAAATTTATACATGGGTTTTAAATATAATTAATGGTGAATAAAATTAATTAGAATTTCGAGACGACTTAGTGTGACATCATAATTTAAATTTGTTGAGTTTTGGAGAAATTAGGTGTGATACATTAAGGTTGAATTTTTGGGAAGGGTTCGAAAGGATTAAATATAGTTAGAGAACAAGTTTGGGGATAATGGTTGAGGAATACCGAGAGATAAATCTTATTTAGGTAAAGGCTAAATAATTTGGGAGTCGGGAATTTAGACTCGGGTGAGGTTGATTCGGACTACGAGAGTAAGTCCAATCTTATGGTGGGGGCTACACCAAAGGTGACTTAATTAATTAATGTGCGAATTAATTAATGATTAGAGTTGGACCATAAACTCTTAATAAATTAAATAGGCTTATGTTACGGATTTTGTACATGGTGTAGCCGGGACATTTTATATTTATATATATGTACGGAGTGTGACAGTATATATATATATATAGTGTGTGTGCATTAATATCAGTGATTGAATATTATTAGTATATACTCTAGTGCTATAGGGGGAGGTTGCGTGTAGTGGATGAATCCCCTAGCTTGAGGAGTAGGGCGAGTATAATCCCAGGTCATAGCGTCCGTTATATGGGTGAGGGGCATCTCACTTTCAGGGAAGGAATATGACCGCCTCCAATTCGTATGTTAAACTAAGTTAGTGAGCGAATCTAACTTGGATAACTAGGTTATGTGAATACACCTAGTGGGATAGCACTTGGGAAAATTTATATTTTTTGTGAGTATTTTTACTCAGTCGAAAGTTTGTATTAAATGTTATTTCAGTATGTTTGTGAATACTGTAACATGATTAAATATATAATTAGGTAAATAATTATATATGGGATAATTAATACATAGTGAAAAATGTATTATGTGCATAACAGGTGTGAATGTTATATGAAATTAAAAAGGGTAATGATTTAATTAAGTTTGACGTTTATAATAACTTAAAAATCATGAATTAAGGCATACTCGGTTAGAGTAGGTAAATTTCAAGGGTTAAAATAAGTATTGGGTCAGGAGCGTAGGACCTAGTAAATTAAATGGAAGCGTTAGTAGTGCACATTTGAGGAGGGGTGAGGAAGTCCTCAAGAGAGTGCGGCACTAACTAAAATATGAAGAGAATGCATATTTATTTATTACTGCAAGTTAATCATTTGTTAAATATTTTCAAATATATTTGGGTACTAACCCTTGCTATAAAAGTTTTTAAAAACCTTTTAGGTGTCCAACCACAAGGGCGCCAGGCTTGACTCTATTCCAAGTATCCTTTGCTGCAGCACATGTGGATGTTGTGGGGTTTTGATAGACGCCTCCTTCTTTCATTCGTGTAGAAACTCTCTAGCAGTTATCTGAGCATGTCGCTCACAGTTCATTTATCAGTATTAGGCTTGTTAAGATTTTCTTCTTATCTTTACTTGTATTGGATAATTGGACCGATTGTTTATTCGATTAAGTATTTTAATTATGAATGGTTATTTTAGTTAACTGTGATTGTGTATTATTTTATGTTCCACATGAGTTTTATTTAATTAATTGAAAGATAAAAATTGGAACCAGCCTACTTTTCTCATTTAGGTGGTTAGTAATTAAAAAGACGACAGTGATGCTAATAATGGACCAACTGAGAAACCTCTTCTAACTTGATTTAGGACTGATCACCCGGGATTAATTAGGCGGGGTGTCATAGATGGTATCAGAGCATCAGGTTCTAGTGTCCTTAGGATCTGTGCGGCTTTTTACGTTTCAGTGTAGCACTCGTTTGTGGTAGAGCCCTATTATTAGGATTGTTGATTCATTTTCCGCTTGTGAGATATCGTATTTCTTCTGTGAATATTTTTGTGTAAACTTTTTACTTATGCGATTTAATCTGTTTCAGATGCCACCGAGGAGAATGAGAGCGGAGAGGGCTGAGGCTAGGGATGAAATCAGGGTGGCTCACCAGGAGCCACATGTACCGCCACCACCACCCCCACCCGAGTTGATTTCCACTACTCAGATGGCAGTGATAGTGGCCCAGGCGGTCAAAATAGCAATGAGAGCTATGGAAGCTCACTTTCCACAGCCCCAGGCACTGCCTCCAGTGGCACCAGCAGTTCAGGCTCCAGTGGGGCCACCATCTTGGCAGAGAGTTAGGGAGACCTTTCAGAAGGGTCACCCACCTGAGTTCCGGGGTAGCACAGATGTGATAGAGGCTTGTGACTGGAAAAAGAACATTCAGTGCCATCTGCACATGCTAGAGTGTACCGAGGTACAGAAACAAATGCTTGCTACCTTTCGTCTGTCAGGGACAGCCTTACAGTGGTGGGAGTCAGTTACCACCGTCGAGGAGTGAGACTTGATGCCGATAGCAGAGTTCTGGGTGCGGTTCGACCGCAAATACTTTCCACCAGCAGTAGAGACTGAGATGAGAAAGAAATTCAATGATTTAGTTCAGGGTGACCGATCAGTGGCAGACTACGAGGAAGAGTTCACCCGTTTGGCAAACTTTATGCCAAATGAGGTGAGCGATGAGGAGCGGAAGAAATCGAGGTTTATGGACGGTTTATCCTGGCGGATCAGGCAACACTTGATTGGGAATCCGGCGTTAGTGACGTATACATACATCGTTAATGCCGCACTTGTACACTGCTAGGATCAACGCTTCCATGTGAAGGGGAGCAAGCGAATAGGGGAGCCGAGCCAGCAGGACAAGGCGATTACTAGTGGTGTCACGAGTGGTACTCAACAGCAGATAATTATCCAGCAGGGGAGTCAGGCCAAGAGATTTAGATCTGGTGGGTCCCGACCGGGAGGTCAGGGATTCAGGCAAGGGCAGCCAGGCCCAAATCAGCAACAACAGATTCCTCAGGGCCGTCAGGACCAAGGGAACAACGGGGAAGGCCAGCAGGGCCAACCACATCAGGGCCAACGATAGGGAAATGGTCAAAGACGTTGTTTTGTCTATGGCCAGCCAGGACATTGTAAGAGGGAGTGCCCACAGAGGGGCATAGGTCAACAGCAGGAGGCCCAACAGGGGCAACGGGGGCAATTACCACCAGCAGCAGCAGCAGCCCCACCCGCCCCACCTCAGCAGGGGCAGATGCACTACGGACGTGTGTATAACGTCCGGGATGTTCCTAATCCCCCGGCATAGCAAGCACCGCCAGCAGTTGAGGGTATGTTTCTCATTCATGGTTATGAGGGTAGTATTCTTTTTGATACGGGAGCATCACATTCATTCATTAAATTAAATTTTGCTAAACGGGCCGGACTACTAGAGATCACGGGTAGTCTTCGGATGTGTGTAGAGTCGCCAGTTGGCAGCGGGGCTACGATTCACTCGATTTGTCGGGGTGTGTACATTTTGATTGGGAGACTTAGTTTAGAAGCGGATATCTTAGTGTTAGATATGGAGGGGTACGATGTCATCTTGGGTATGGATTGGTTGGCAGGTTATCGGGCGACGGTGGATTGCTACGAAAGGACCATCGTGTTCTCTATTCCAGGGCAGGAGATGTTCTTAATAGCAATGCCACTACCCGAGGGAGGGTCATGCACACACTTGTATTACATTGAGGAGGAAACCTCACAGGAGGTGGCTATTCCGTTGGATTCAATCCCAGTTGTGAGAGACTTTGAGGATGTGTTTCAGGAAATACCAGGGTTGCCACCTAGCAGGGAAATCGAATTTGTGATCGATTTAGCACCGGGGACGAGGCCAATTGCTCAGGCCCCATACCGTATGGCCCCTTTATGTAATACCCCGTATTTTTGGCTATATTTGTTTTGGGATTAATTAATTAAATGCGTATTAATTGGAAATTAATCCGGATTATAAATACTAATGTGATGCGAATTGGTATTTGATTATGTGCATATATGATTTTATATATGTATTTGGTATTATAAAATTTGTCGTGGGATTTATATACGGCATTTTAGAAATTTTGTTGAGACGCATGGGACCGCCGCGTCACGGTATAATATTTTGATATTAAAAGTGAATTTAAAATCAATAATCCGTATGGTCATTTTGAGTGCTCCAACGCGTCCGGAAGGGTCGAGATAGTCAGAAAACACTAGTCGGGGGTATAGTTTGGGTCCCGGGGTATTTTTAGGCCATTCCGGCACCATAAAGGGTATTTTAGTAATTTGGTATTTTTGGGTAATTAAAAGTGACGAAAATTGAGAGTTGTAATCTGATAAGGAATTGACCCAACCAACCCTTATTAACCCAACAAGCTATGAAGGTTTATTAAATTAGGTTTTCATAAGTTCCCCCAAAGCAAACCCTAGCCACCATAGCTTTTTGGAGAAGAAAGCTTGGAGAAGGAGAGAGAGAGAGGAATTCTGCAGAAATTCTACACCGAATCCACACCAAATTCAAAAATCAAACCAAGGCAAGTGTTTTAATCATATTTAAATTCGTAGAATGTTTCCTCCATGTTAGAAAATTGATAAATTACAACTGTTCTTGAAAGATAATGAAAACCCATGTAGTTTGAAGTTTAGGTCTTGGAGATTATGAAGAGGATTGCATGTAGTATGATAGGTAGATGATTTCCTTTATATTAATCGTGATTTGAAGGAATTAAAACGAAATAAATTCTTGGATTTGATGATGATATAAACCTAGGGTTCATGTTCTAAAGAAATTGGGGAAAAGTGTAGAAATTTGTAAATTTAGTTGATGTTATGATGATTCGATCCTTGAAAACATGTTAGGAGATGATGTAAATATGTTTAGGATGAATTAGAGACCCTAAAACGTTATTGGGATGAACTTTGGAGAAGGATTGAAGTGTTAAAAATGGTGAAAAACGAATTGGGGGAAAATCTGGGCCGAAACTGGTAGCTCGTTAGAAGCAGCCCCCAGGTCGTTCGAACGAACTCGTTCGAACGAGCTTCTAACGAGTTGACCAGTCATTACTAACGAGTAGGGATTTCGTTCGATATCTCGTTCGAACGAGATATCGTTAGAAGTACAGTTCGTTCGAACGAACTGGGATCTCGTTCGAACAGCCTCGTTCGAACGAGACTTCTAACGACCTGACAGTCCAAACTCGTTCGAAGTCTCGTTCGAACGAGACTTCTAACGAGCTGGCAGTTTGGTCCCTTTTGGACTGTTTTGACTTTTGGAGTTCCGTAAACTTGTTCGAGGATATAGTTAACCTTCGTAGTGATAATATTGGGACAATTGGGTATTTATGAGAAGGAATTTACATACGAGAGTGTTATTACATGGACGGTTTGGGTTGAGACGTGAGTGTCTACTACGACGTGAGATAATTATGGTGCGTAAAATTACAAACCGGAATAGTATGAATTGTGTTAATTATAGTTAGTATGAGAATATATACTACGATTAAAATACGGTACTACTAAGACGTGTGTTTACTTAGTATTGGTATATGGATTGTGTGTATGACATACCTACCATACTTGCTATCATGGGAGGTTTGCGTTCGCTTAGGACCCTCTAATCCTTGTGTGCCTACGGGGGGGATATAGACTGGTACCTTGATGAACATAGGTCATAGAAAGACTTATTGTGATATTAATAAGTCCGCTGACCATGGGAGCGTAGGTATGTGCGTGACCCATGTGATGGTGACTGTGTTCGCCTCCACTGTTTGTGATTTGTGTTATCTGAACTATTCCTGAGAGATTCGGAATGTGTGATCCTTATGTACGTGATGTACCGGGATGGATAGCAGAGTATGTGTGCACCATAGCTCAGATTGCGGGGTGCTTGTATCGTATATTTATGATGTGAATAATATACCTTAAATTAATGGGAATCCTCATGTTAATGTTGTAAAAATATTACGGTATTGTCTCGAGATATATAATGAGTTAACTGATAGTTATATCAATGGCATATTTAGTAACTGAGTTTACGTTAAACCTCTATTTAATTACGAGCACTATATGTTAATAGAACCGGGTAAAAAAAAAAGGGGGTAGGAACTATTACAGTCTAGCTAGTTATGATGTCACTTAGCTAGTGGTTATATTATTGTAGATGGGTACTTGCGTTAGGAGTGGACAGTTAGACGAGAGGTGAGAATATCATGTGAGTGCACGTCCTAACATGTATTTTGCATTTAATGTTTTAAATGTTTTTAAAGCACTTGCAGGTTTTTAAAATATAACTCCACATTCGGGCTCTGACCCGTTTGCTTTTCAAATCTCTTTTCTTTGTAAAACCATTTTAGGTGCCCAGCCACAAGGACACCAAGCATAGGATACTCATTCAGGTGACGAGCTGTAGCTGCTTGTGGAAGCTACAGGGATTTACATGTAGACGCTTCTATCTTTGGATTCCAGAGTCACTATCTATCAGTTGTAGGGCATGTTGCCCATTTCTATTAGACATCTTTCATATTTCAGTTTTCAGCCTTCAGCATGTTTTATTTTATTTCAGTTTATTTATTTCAGTTATGGGATTGTAGTGAGGAGTTTCCTCCAGACTTTATTTACTCTATTGTGATGGTTATTCATTTTACTTCAGCATGGTGAATGGTGTTATCTATTTCTTCATTTTACTTCTTGCATGTTAATCAGACTTTAATTAAAATTTGGCAACTTGTTTTTTTAAATACTAGGTGGTTAGTAAAAATAAAATGTTTTCGACAGTGATGCTATTAACTGAGCCAACTTGGCATTTTGAATTAATTTTATAAAGGAGTAGCTACCCGGTATTTAATTAGTCGGGGTGTCACACTTTAGAGATGCGTGAGCTTAGGAAGCAAATTCAGCAGCTTCTGGGTCAAGGTTTCATACGACGGAGTACATTGCCGTGGGGTGCACCGGTGTTATTTTTGAAAAAGCGAGATGGCTCACTACGGTTATGCGTGGACTATAGAGAGCTGAATAAGGCCACGATACGGAATAAGTATCCGTTTCCTAGGATTGACGACCTATTTGACCAGTTGAGAGGGGCGTCTTATTTCTCTAAGGTCAACTTGAGGTCAAGATATCATCAACTATGTATCCGAGAGGAAGATGTTTCGAAGACCGCTTTCCTATCGCGGTATGGATCTTACGAGTTCAGGGTGATGCCATTCGGGCTCACCAATGCACCAGCAGTGTTCATGGACCTCATGAACAGAGTCTTCAGGGAGTTTCTCGATCAGTTTGTTATTGTGTTCATTGATGACATCCGGATCTACTCGCGTACCGAGGAGGAGCACGCAGAGCACCTGCGTATAGTGTTAGAGACATTACGGGATCACCAACTCTATGCCAAATTCGGTAAGTGTGGATTTTGGCTACGGGAGGTTCAGTTCCTTGGCCACGTGGTGTCAGACCGGGGTATTGCGGTAGATCCAAGTAAAGTATCGGCGGTGAGGGAGTGGGGATAGCCCATGACACCGACAGAAGTGCGTAGTTTTCTGGGGTTGATCGGTTATTACAGACGGTTCATCAAAGGATTCTCAAATATTGCGGGCCCTTTGACGAATCTTACCCGGAAAGGGGTACCTTTCACTTGGAATGATCATTGTCAATTAGCTTTCGACGAGTTAAAGGACAAGTTGACATCTGCACCCATGCTTGCATTGCCGAAAGGAGGATTAGAGTATCGGGTTTACACTGACGCATCCTTACAGGGACTTGGGGGTGTGCTTCAGCAGGAGGAAAGGGCTATAGCTTATGCGTCCAAGAAGCTAAAGCCCCACGAAAG
Organism: Sambucus nigra; assembly: GCA_949130495.1. NCBI lineage: Eukaryota > Viridiplantae > Streptophyta > Magnoliopsida > Dipsacales > Adoxaceae > Sambucus > Sambucus nigra. The sequence continues at coordinate 580,712,741 of OX422211.1, read as the reverse complement.
GAACTACCCCACTCACGACATGGAGTTAGCAGCAGTCGTTTTTTCTTTGAGGATATGGAGACATTATCTTCTGGGGGAGCAGTTCACTCTATTCACGGATCACAAATCACTTCAGTATCTATTCACTCAGAAGGATCTGAATATGAGACAGAGGCGATGGCTACAATTCGTGAAAGACTATCAGTTTGATATTCAATATCATCCTGGTAAGGCTAATGTGGTAGTAGATGCATTGAGTCGGAGACCGATTGGGGAAATATCAGAAGTCTGGAAAGCGAAGTGGAGAGAACTTCGATACGAGGATGATGTAGACAGGGCTTGTATGTCAGCATTATCCATTACACCTGAGATCATTATGCGGGTTGTGAGGACTCAGGCGGAGGATCAGACCTGTTGGGATAGGGTGAGCCAGTTGCTAGCTGAGGGAGCAGAGGGTTACTCGATCAGCTCGGAGGGAGGCTTACGCTATAATGGGAGATTGATCGTGCCAGAGGATGCGGAGTTGAGGCACGCTGTTATGACAGAGTCTCATGGGTCGAGATTCGTGGTCCATCCCGGTGAGGATAAAATGTATCAGGATATGAGGAGACAGTATTGGTGGGCAGGAATGAAACAGGACATAGCAGAGTTTGTTTCAAAATGTGCCACGTGTCAGCTCATGAATGTTGACCATCAGAGACCATCAGGGATGCTACAACCACTTGAAATTCCCGTGTGGAAGTGGGAGAGAATCTCTATGGACTTCATTACAGGGTTATCGACATCGCAGAAGGGTCACGATTCCATATGGGTTATTGTGGATCGGTTGACCAAAGTGGCCCACTTACTACCGATTCGCATAGACTTTGAGACGATGCGTTATGCACAGCTATTCATAGCGGAGATTGTTAAACTGCATGGGGTACCGATTAATATTGTGTCGGATATGGACAAGATCTATGTGGCCCACTTTTGGCAGAGTTTTCAGGAGGCCATGGGCACAGAGTTACGTTTGAGTACAACCTATCACCCACAGACGGACGGACAGACCGAGAGAGTCAATCAGATGTTGGAAGATATGCTCAGAATGTGTATACTAGACTTTGGGGGACGTTGGGAGAAATATCTACCTCTAGTAGAGTTTGCGTATAACAACTCTTACCAATTCACGATCGGCATGGCACCATTCGAGGAATTATACGGGAGACCTTGTTGTTCACCCGCTTGTTGGTTAGAGGTGTGGGACAACAAACTATTGGGACATAATAAGGTTTCTAACATGTATTAATCTTAAGAGGGCTTAAGGTTGCTGGTAGAGAAAACTAGGGATTGGGAAAAATCGTCCATGGCTGAATCTGTCTTCGCGAAGAAGACGAAGACCTGCTCGATCGATCGATCGAAGTTCTGGGGTCGATCGATTGAAGGTCGACAGATTTTGACAGTTCGCCCTGTTTTCTTTTATATGAAGAAAATTTAATTTAATCTTTTTCCATGAATTAATTTGGTGAGAAATTTATACATGGGTTTTAAATCTAATTAATGGTGAATAAAATTAATTTGAATTTCGAGACGACTTAGTGTGACATCATAATTTAAATTTGTTGGGTTTTGGAGAAATTAGGTGTGATACACTAAGGTTGAATTTTTGGGAAGGGTTCGAAAGGATTAAATATAGTTAGAGAACAAGTCTGGGGATAATGATTGAGGAATACCGAGAGATAAATCTTATTTAGGTAAAGGCTAAATAATTTGGGAGTCGGGAATTTAGACTCGGGTGAGGTTGATTCGGACTATGAGAGTAAGTCCAATCTTATGGTGGGGGCGACACCAAAGGTGACTTAATTAATTAATGTGCGAATTAATTAATGATTAGAGTTGGACCATAAACTCTTAATAAATTAAATAGGCTTATGTTACGGATTGTGTACATGGTGTAGCCGGGACATTTTATATTTATATATATGTACGGAGTGTGACAGTATATATATATATAGTGTGTGTGCATTAATATCAGTGATTGAATATTATTAGTATATACTCTAGTGCTATAGGGGGAGGTTGCGCGTAGTGGATGAATCCCCTAGCTTGAGGAGTAGGGCGAGTATAATCCCAGGTCATAGCGTCCGTTATATGGGTGAGGGGCATCTCACTTTCAGGGAAGGAATATGACCGCCTCCAATTCGTATGTTAAACTAAGTTAGTGAGCGAATCTAACTTGGATAACTAGGTTAGGTGAATACACCTAGTGGGATAGCATTTGGGAAAATTTATATTTTTTTTGTGAGTATTTTTACACGGTCGAAAGTTTGTATTAAATGTTATTTTAGTATGTTTGTGAATACTGTAAAATGATTAAATATATAATTAGGTAAATAATTATATATGGGATAATTAAAACATAGTGAAAAATGTATTATGTGCATAACATGTGTGAATGTTATATGAAATTAAAAAAGGGTAATGATTTAATTAAGTTTGACGTTTATAATAACTTAAAAATCATGAATTAAGGCATACTCGGTTAGACTAGGTAAATTTCAAGGGTTAAAATAAGTATTGGGTCAGGAGCGTAGGACCTAGTAAATTAAATGGAAGCGTTAGTAGTGCACATTAGAGGAGGGGTGAGGAAGTCCTCAAGAGAATGCGTCACTAACTAAAATATGAAGAGCATGCATATTTATTTATTACTGCAAGTTAATCATTTGTTAAATATTTTCAAATGTTTTTGGGTACTAACCCTTGCTATAAATTTTTTTAAAAACCTTTTAGGTGTCCAACCACAAGGGCGCCAGGCTTGACTCTATTCCAGGTATCCTTTGCTGCAGCACATGTGGATGTTGCGGGGTTTTGATAGACGCCTCCTTCTTTCATTCGTGTAGAAACTCTCTGGCAGTTATCTGAGCATGTCGCTCACAGTTCATTTATCAGTATTAGACTTGTTAAGGTTTTCTTCTTATCTTTACTTGTATTGGATAATTGGACCGATGGTTTATTCGGTTAAGTATTTTAATTGTGAATGGTTATTTTAGTTAACTGTGATTGTGTATTATTTTATGTTCCACATGAGTTTTATTTAATTAATTGAAAGATAAAAATTGGCACCAACCTACTTTTCTCACTTAGGTGGTTAGTAATTAAAAAGACGAAAGTGATGCTAAGAATGGACCAACTGAGAAACCTCTTCTAACTTGATTTAGGACTGATCACCCGGGATTAATTAGGCGGGGTTTCACAGCTACCCTGCAATACTAGTACCTTCACTTTTTTAACCCCACACACTATATTTCTAGCCATGTTATGCTATACACATTTCACTTTGTTTTGATTCTCAATGAGTTGTCATATAAACTACATCATTATAATTCTCAAATATAATTTTATCATTAAATGATCCACATATCTATGCACTAGTTATAATTTCAATGTTCACACATTTGTTTAATTCACTTATAAACATATAACACTTTTATATACGTATATACATAGCATCCTCGAGTTGTCCTCCCGGATGCAATCTCTAGCGTGCTATTAGGCTCCAGGAATGTACCACTCCTGGAACACTGGGTCGGAATCTAACCACCAAACCCAAATCATAAACTCATAACTGGAGGTGGTCATAGACATACATCCATGGGTCATAACCATACAACATTACCCCGCTAGACTCTAAACTCACATACAATGGTCATTTAACAGTCCTATGACATGGGGAACCGACCCATCACCTACTGGTCATGCCACGATGGATCGCCCACTAAGCACAACCTTCAACAATACCATCCATAGAGTAGGTATGTTCACATACATCAATCACATAGATATGTCCATATATACTATGACTCTCAGTACAACACACACACACACACACACACACACACACAGATATATATATATATATATATATATATATATATATTATATGAGAGGGGGGTGTTTTACTGTTCCAAAAAATCAACGGTTGAGAGTTAATTTTTTGGGACGATCTAATGGTTTGGGATTGTGCCACGTAGGATTATACCTATTGTGACGTGGCAAATGGAGAAAATCTCTTTACCCCCCCCCCCCAACCAATTCTCGTCTCCCTCATTTCACATCCCAACACATTTCCTCTCTCTCTCTCTCTCTCTTCGACACATCCCCTAACCCTAGACCTCGTCGCCAGCCTCTGCCGCCGCCCTCTACTGTCGGCCTCCACCTCCACCTCCAACCCTTCCTCCTTCAGGTAGTCTCTCTCATCATCTAACTCGCGCACACACGCACACAGTCACACTCACACAAACCCTAGGCACACAGGCACTCCGCCTCACTCCGCCTGTCCCCTCCCCGCTCCCTCACGCACACAATTACACAGGTACACAGGTACACATGCAAGGCACTCCGCCTTTCCCCCTCCCCGCACCCTCTGCCTCACTCTGCCCCATGTTCCTCACTCCGCCCCATTTGCCTCACACGCACACACTCAATAACGCACAGATCTAATTTTTTTGGGGGGGAGATCTAATCTTTATTTACAGATCTAATGCAATTTGTTGTTTGAATCTAATGTTTTTTTTTCAGATTTAATTATTTTGGAGAATACTAAATCAATTTGTTGTTTGAATCTAATGTTTTTTTGCAGATATAATGTCAATGATTTTTTTTTTTGGAGAATACTAAAGATTTGTTGTTTGAATCTAATGTTTTTTTTTCAGATTTAATGATTTTGGAGAATACTAAATAAATTTGTTGTTTGAATCTAATGTTTTTTTGCAGATATAATGTCAATGATTTTTTTTTGGAGAATACTAAAGATTTGTTGTTTGAATCTATTGTTTTTTTTCTTCAGATTTAATGATTTTAGAGAATACTAAATCAATTTTTTATTTGAATCTAATGTTTTTTTGCAGATATAATGTCAATGATTTTTTTTTGGATAATACTAAAGATCTAATGATTTTTTTTGGCAGATTCAATGTTTTTGGGTAATACAAAATCAAGACCTGAATAACTGATTATAGTTTCAAAACCTTAAGAAGGTACACTATTTTCATTTTTATTGGGGGTCGATTTATAGATTTATAGATTTATTATTTTTTTTGGAGATCTAACATCTTCCTTTACAAATGATTTTGTTGTTTGAATCTAATGTTTTGTTGCAGATATAATGTCAATGATTTTTTTCGGCAGGTTTAATATTTTTGGGTAATACGAAATCAAGACCTGAAGAACTGATTATACTTTCAAAACCTTAAGAAGGTACACTATTTTCATTTTTGTTGTGGGTCGGTTTATAGATTTTAGGTTTGAGGGGTGTAAAGTATTGGGGCGTATTCTGAAATTTGTAAAGAGAGACTATTGACATAAAAGAAAAGGGGGATAAAAGTATAGTTGACGAAACATAGTTAAGAAAAAATTATATTACTATCAAAATTACTATTGAAATTTCATTATTTTTGTAGTTGGTAGTCGTGTTTAATTAAAATAGTAGGCTTTCAAGTACCAGCGCCTTCAATCCCAATAATACCTCTAGGAAATCTATTGGGGAATCGTTGACTTTATCATTGGATTCGTGAAAGTTATAATGTGAAAGTTCTTTCAATGCTTTCAATGTAAATTCTACATTGAAAGTTATATGTGAAAGTTCTTTCAATGCTTTCAATGTGAACGTTTATCACATATGCTTTCAGTATTTCTACATTGGTCTAATTAAGAGTTGACCTTTTAATATTCTTTCAATTAATCTTCTTTTTCTTTTCACGAATTTCTTATAATTTCTTACCTGTATGCAGATTTGGATACTAGCAGTCCTTGGGATTGTGTTTTTTATATGGTTAGTTTACATTCAAAAAGCTCATATAAATTTTATTTTTTTGCAATTTGATTAAGCATATTAGCCCTGGGTTTGAAGCATGTTATGGTAATTCAATTTACTTAGGCATGTTATATCCTACATTAGGCATACATAGGCATGTTATTGTAAGTTATGTTGGCTTATAGTTTTAGCAACAAATTTTCATAGTTTAATTTCTGATAAAGGTGGCCTCAATTACAGAGATTTGAACAATGAAAGGGAATATTTCTTCTTTTATGTATGATACATATGTTGACATTATTTGGGATCTCCGACTTAAAAAAGAACAAAAAACATAAAAGAATTTGGAGATGTCTCCCTTTTGAGGAAGGATGATTATTGGATATAGACAATTTCAGATTCAGGTAAGTTTACCTTCAAATCTGGTGAGGATATTTGTAGATCCTATTTTCCTATTTTACCTTTGCTCACAATCATACACACCTTTATTTTACCTTTGCTCACAATAATATAGACGAGTCTAATCCTTATATGGATTATGAAATTTAAGGAAGTCCATTATCATGATTACGTGTGCACATATCCAAGCTAGATCAACCTTACATATATATCCATATTTAATACTTCTGCATTTTCATTTTAGGTTGTTTTCCCTTTGGTATATCTGCAGTAATATTTGTCTCGGTGTACACTTCGATTGCCACGCTCAACTTGCTTCATCAATTCCACATTTGTCTCGGACTTTTTTGAATACTAAGGTATGGCCTTTTTTAGTGTTTATATTCTTATGGGTTACTATTATTTGAACTAATACCACATGTTTTAATTATTGTGTAATTATTGTAATTATTGTAGAGGTATCTACTGTTATAATAAACACCTCTACTGTTGTAATTATTGTGAACATTGAAGCTTTTGTTAGGCGAATTTGTTTTTTCTATATCGTTGGATTTGTCGTTATCCCTTGAGAAGGGTGGTTAGTCCAATAAACAAAGGAGATTCTGTCCAATTTTTTTAAAACTTTGACACTTTGTTTTTTTAAAACAAAGAAATGTTCTCGCTAAATAGTATTTGTTTTCTTTTCTTTTCATTTTGTCATATTTTTTATGATAGAGATCAAGTCTTATTTCCCTAAGATTGTCAACTCAGTATAAAAAATAATAAGTATATATAAAGTTGGGGCCTAAAGTTAGGAAAATAGGTAGTTAAGGCCTAAAGTTCTAACGTTTACTAAAGTAGACATGGTATTAAGTAAAAATAGTCCAGAAATTTGTTATAAAAAACTAATTATGCTCACAAAGAAACTATTTGGAAATGTATATTGCAAAAAATGCTAACCCCTGTGTTTTTAGTACTATAAAACAATTGATCAAATAGTAACATGGTAGTTCATTACATAGTAACAGGGTGATGGGTTGGCTACCACATGAACATGCCACTCATAATGATCCCATACTTATTTGATCATAATTTCCCCTCTTACGGGTTTCTTCAAAAGGTTTGAACTGTCAATACTTAGTTATCATGTATTCTTATATGTTATTTTGGTTTGTTTTTTAGTTTTTAGCAGGAGCGTTGATAATTGAAGTCACAGCTATCGAGATCTTGAGGTATAAATTAATAAAATGTTTTGATTTGTTCATGTTATTTGATTGGTTGTCAAGAAAATATGTTGTTTTGATTATCATGTATTCTTATATGTTATTCTGTACAATTGTTTTTTTAGTATATTACAGTGTTTTTTTACATCTATTTTTCTCTTACGTGTTTTTTTAATCTTTTTTATACAGGGTGTTTTATGACTCACTCATTTCTGTACAATGTGTTTCATATTGTTGATTCACTCATTGTTATACAAGATGTACCAAGTATCAGGACAACTATACATGTTCTCACAACTCTACCACGAACTCGGGACAACTATAGATGTTCTCACAGATCTATCGGGACAGATCTACATCTTCTCACAACGCCACCACAAATTCGAATCTAATTCTGAAGATATGCAAGGGATATTGTTTCCCCGAATTCTGATTTAATTGTTATTTTCTTCTTTTAATTTGTATTCAGATTCATTCAAATTACTTTTGGCACTTTAGTTCTTATTTCCACTCTTAGTTTTTCAGGTGTTGTAATTACACTACTACTCTCATCTGGATGTCATAAATCTGATATGTATGGTGCCTCTGTTTAACATAGAAGTTGATCATGTTTGTTTTGTAAGTTTTGTTAATTACTCTCTTTTGAGAAAATATTTTATCGTTATATTCTCCTGCATTAATTGTAACTTACATTTAATGCATAGAAGTTGATCATGTTGCAGCCTTGAAAAGCATGGTTCGAGGGAGATGTGGAAGATGAGAAGAGAGGGTGAGGTTTACGAATTTAAAGCAAGCGGATCGAGGTTTACATATTGCCTACTTGGATTGGTTTTCATTTATTTTTCATTTTTACATTTTGTATTCGTGATATGATGTTATCAAATTATTTTTGATCCATTTCACACTATATATATTTAAGGTTTCATATAGATGATTTCGGGGTTGCTTGGGAACATTGAAATTCAGTGACTAAAGTATGTTTAATTAAACATACATGAGTTTCAAGATGACACACACACAGATCACACTCTCACACAAATGTGTTTTTTGAATTAGGTTTTTAAGTTGGGTGCTTATTTTTAATTTTCTTAGTAATCCGGATTGATGTGTATCTCCCCCCACCCCACATCCTATATAGCTAACGTACAATCTTTTTGGGAAAAAACTATTTTTTTTCTTTTCATTTCAGGTTTTAATCCAAGACCAATCAAACATGGACTTAATTTTTATGCTACGGGACTTCTATGGGGCTGTTACGAGACTTTTATTGGGCTGTTACGGACTTTTATTGGGCTGCTACGGGACTTCTATGGAGCTGCTACGGGGCTAATACATGGCTGCTATGGTAATAGCTACTACAGGGATGCTATGGGGATGCCACGGAGCTGCTATGGGACTTCCATTGATATATATTTATTTTTTCAAGATGTTTGTTTTATTGAAGCTTTTGTTAGGTGAGTTTTTTTTTTTTTATATTATTGGATTTTTCGTTACCCTTGAGAAGGGTGGATAGTCCAATAAACAAAGGAGACTCTGTCCAATTTTTTAAAAACTTTGACACTTTGTGTTTTGAGACACAATGAGAATTTATTTGATAAATATTGTATATTTCAATGAATTTAGATTATTTGAATGTTGTTGGACTATATGTTGTTTGTTAAGAAGGGTGAATAGTTTATAAACAAAGGAGATTATGGCCAATTGTTATAAATTACTCTTTTTTGTCATTTTGCAATTTCGTACTTCGAAAATTTTCACCGTTTTGTAATTATGTGCTTTCGAAATTTTCGCCGTGCCTTCAGGCACGGGCATTTCGCTGGTATATATATATATAATCGACTAAACATGCATAAATCACTCGTAGCACTAGCCCACAATTCTTGAGTCTACCCCGACTCTCGAATACTAAAGTATTCACTTTCTTATTATAAATTCCTAAATATCATCTTTCTGGCCAGTAATCTATTCTACTCTAGGATGTATCCCACTCTTATGAAATCCCAACCCGATTTCATAAATTATATCCCCAGTGTCGTTCACCCTGAAACATTCGTAATCCCATACCTAGATTTTATTCTCGTCTTAACCCTAGGTAGGTTATAATATCTCCTATGGATTACTAGAATTTCTAAATCACCTATCGAACTTGATAATAGGTCGTACCCTCAATGGCATTCGAAAAACCACAAAGAAAAAAGTGAGACATCCCTACCTAGCGAAACCGATTCACAAGGTTGCCCGAACCGATTTGGTCGGCAAACCGATTCTCCCCTGCTCAACGAACCAGTTTAGTTCCCTTGAGTAGTGAGACTAATTTGTGACATGTTTATTATTACTACCATCAACCATATGCATACCCAACATCAATAAAACCCAAAATAAAATTTTCATATAAATCCTAAATATAATAGTACTCATTTTTACGTTCGAATTTACTCAAAAACACATGAATTCAAGGGACTAACATTTGTTCATCAAGAATGATTTGGTTTCTCAATCCTAAATCAATATTTATCCAATACACAGATTATATCTTAAATATCGTATCTTTATAAAATAAAACACCTAAGATTTAACAAAGGATTATAATCAAATTATTTCTCGATGATTTCAATCCCAAAATTCCCGTTTTACATATTAATCCCCACAAACAATTAGTGTTCCTACACCCAATTTTGATATGAAATATTGAAACAAAATGAATCATTAAAGAAAGATAAAAACTTCCCTTTGATCCTAGGAATTATTATTTCTTCTCTTTTATACTTCTTTACGCAATAGTTCTAAGCTCGGAATTGCTCCAATTTTCTTCCCGAATTGCTGGTTGTCACATTCTTTTGGATTTTCCTTCTCTTTTCTCTCCTATCTCAATCTATAGGTCTTTTGGAATGGTGTAATGACTTAAAACTCCATCCACATTCCCGAGATATAACTTCAAAACTCATTAGTCCCAAAATTAGGTTAGGCATTATTTTTAAAATGACCCGAATACCCCTATACGTACCCTATTTAGCCTAAAAAGTCCCCGAAACCCAAATACAACCCCCTGAGTACCTTATTATGACTATTTTGACCCATCCCGAATCATTGGCGCACTCAAAATCACCATACAAGCTACCTAAAATAAATTTTCCATTTGAATCCCAATGCAACCCTACACGCGCGTCCCAAATGAGATACCGTCAAACCCGTCGATTTTACTCGTTTTCGATGTAATATTATTTAACATAATTTCATTTAATAATCACATAAGTAAATATAATAATTGCATAAATATTAATCCTTTTGCTTGATAATTACTATTTATTTAATTCATGTTCTTTTTCAATTTAATTAAATTACGTGCACACGTGTAATATAAAAATACCCAAAAATAAATGCTAAAAAATACGGGATGTTACATATTTTCCCCCTTACAGCGGAATTTCGTTTCCAAAATTTGTGCATACCTGGCATAAAGAGCTTCAAATATTTTTCTCACATTTCATCCTTACTCTCCCACGTCGGCTCATCAGCATTATGATGCCCCCACTGAATACGAACCAATGGCACCACCTTCAACCGTAGCTTACGCTCTCTATGATGCTATAAATAAATATCCTCCAACGGAAGGTGCCAATATGTTATCTCACTCCTCTAGTACTTATTTAATGATGAAACATGAAACATGTCGTGAATCTTATACAAGTGCTCTGGCAGAGCAACCCTATAAGAAATTGGCCCTATCATCTCAATAATTGGGGAAGGCCCCGCACATCTCGATGCCGAATTCCCCTTCAACCCAAATTGCATAACTCCTTTCAAAGGAAACACTCGCAACAATACTTGGCAACCTACCTCAAGCTCCACGTGCCTCCTATTTGTGTCAGCATAAATCTTCTGCCTATCCTGAGCTATTCGTATACGACCTCAAATTAGCTCGATCTTGGCAGAAGTATCCTGGATCATCTGCGATCCAAGAAGCTTGTTGTCCCCCAGCTCTAGCCAAGAAGACGATGAACGAAAATGTCATCCATACAATGCCTCAAAAGGTGCCATTCTTATAGTGAATTGGTAAGTGTTATTATAAAGGAACTCTACCAGTGGAAGGTACTGCTCCCAACCTCACCTAAAATCCAATATGCACATCCTGTATATATCCTCTAGCATCTAATTAACCCTCTCATTTTATGGGTGGTAATCCGTACTCGACCGCAACTCAGTCCCCCTAGCCTCCGAAAAACTCTATAAAAAATGGGACACAAAGATCTTGTCCCGGTCAGACACAATCTTAATCATCACCCCATGCAACCTCATTGTCTCGACTATAAAAAGATGGACTTACTGTCCCATTGTATAATTTGTCCAAACTAGTAAAAAGTTAGCCACCTTGGTTAGGTGATCCACAATGACCCATATGGAATCATGACCCCTCTGTGATGTCAGTAGCCCTGTAATGAAATCCTTCGATATGCTCTCCTATTTACAAATTGTAATCTCTAATGGATGCAATAACCCAGTTGCTATCTGATGGTCTACCTTAACTAACTGATAAGTGGTGCACTTAGAGACAAACTCAGTAATGTCCCTCTTCATCCTAGCCCACTAATATTGTCTCTTCATGTCCTGGTACATCTTATCCCCACCTAGATGCATAAAAAATCATGACGAGTGAGACTCTATCATCACTGTATGTCATAGGTCCCCATCCTCTGGGACTATAAGTCTCTTATTGCAGCGTAATCCTCCCTCCAAACTGATCAAGTAATACTCAGCCCCCTCTTCCAATAACTAATGCACCCTAAACTATCATAATTGATCCCCTGCATTCTCTTTCGCAACCTTCATAACGATCTCGACTGTGATAGTCAACACTGCCACACAAGCTCTGGCCACTTCATCAACTTGTCAAAGTTCACTCCACTATGCTTTCCAGACTACTACTAACTCCCATGTAGGTTGTCGGTTCAATGCGCCTATCACCACGTTAGCCTTCCTCGAATGGTACTGGATATCAAACTAATAGTCTTTTCCAGATTCAAGCTACCTACGCTGCCTCATGTTAAGCTCTTTTTGCGTGAACATATACGACAATGACTTGTGATTCGTGAACGGACTAAGTTTCTCCCCTAGGAGATAGTGCCTCCATACTATGGATACAAGCTACAAATCGTGCATGGGGTAATTCCTATCATGAATATTAAGCTTATGAGAAGCATAATCTATAACTCGATCCTCCTACTGTATCACACCCCTAATTCCCTATAAGGACACATTTGTGAGAACAAAGTACTCCACTCCTACTATAGGCAATGCGAGTAATGGTGCTAAATTCAATTTGTCATTCATCTCAACAAAGGATAACTAACACTGGTCATCCCTTAAAAATGGCACTCCTTGAGAGTCAGATTCATTAACAGACTTGAAATATTCGAAAACCCCTAAATAAAATAGTAATAGTACTCGACTAATACTAAAACATTACGGATCTCTATTGATGTCGTCGGCTAACCCCATTCCCTCACCGTTACTACCTTACTCGAGTCCACTGAAATGGTTCTATCAGACAAAATATGGCCCTAGAACTGCACCTCACGCCACCAGAATCCACATTTCTCAAACTTGGCATACAACTGATGGTCCCATAAAGTCTGTAGAACATATACAAATGCTCTACGTGCTCACCCTCAGTGTGAGAATAGACTAGAATGTCATTTATGAAAACAATCATGAACTAGTCTAAGAAATCTCGTAACACCCTGTTTATAAGATCCATGAATATGGCTAGTGTAATTGTTAGCCCAAATGGAATAACCCTGAACTCATACAACTATACCGCATTAAGAATGTGGTCTTAGGGATATCCTTATCCCTAATGCATGCTGATGATACCCAGATCTCAAGTCTATCTTCGACAAGTAATCTTCTCCTTTCAATTGGTCGAACAGGCCATCCATACGAGGTAATGGGTATTTATTTCGAATCGTGATCTTATTCAAATATCTATAGTCGACATATAACTCAATGATCCATCCCTTTTCTTCATAAATAGAACTAGGGAACCCCACGGTGATGTACTCCAATGGATAAAACCTAGCCCCAAGAGCCGCTGAATCAGGTCCCTCAACTCCCTCATCTCCTGGGGAGCTATGCGATAGGGTGCACGTACTATCAGCCTAGTCCCTGATGCTAAATCAATGACAAACTCAATCTTGCGGCTTGGTGGTAAACCTGATATCTCTTGGAAAACATTAACAAACTCCCTAACCACTGGGATCGAATCTAATGAGACAACCACACCCTGCGAGGTCTCCTCTTTGATATAATAAAGGTGAATGATTTACCCTCCCTAGGTACGAGGCATCGCTACCCAAAACATCTCCTGCCCTGGAGTGGAAAACACGATGGTCCTACTAAAATAGTGCACCATCGTCTGATAACCTATTAATAGTCCATGCTTAGAATGACATCATACCCCATCATATCCATCACCTGTAAATCGGTTATAAAAACAATCTCCTTACATCTACCCCCACTCCTCTACAAATGTAATGTATATGGTCCCCGTTACCCACCGATGAATCAACACACATAATTATACTTTTGACTGTCTTTAATAAATCGACCTCTCATGAAAATATAGTAGAAATAAAAGAATGCAATGCCGCCGTGTAAAATAAAACTCGATCCATATGCCCATGGATAGGAAACGTACCTTCTACAACTACTGACATTTGTGTCACCTATAGAATCATTGCATTATAGATGTTGTAGACACGTCTATACTATATATGTCCCTACTGAGGTAGAACTGCTGGAGCTGGTGGTGCCGTAAGTAGTAACGGTGCCTGTGGCCCATAGTGGGAACCCTACTCCTGTCCCCTATCCCGCTGCAGACATGCTCTACACATATGGCTCATCTTTGCATAAATAAAACACCTACCCATGAAGTCCCCCTGCCTCCGGCCTTGCTGGCCATATCGGGGTTACCCTAATCTCTAACCCTGGTGGCCTCGACCATGCTGGCCACCCCATTGTTACCTTGGCCCTACTAACCATCGGGAACACACTTCTACTGGCCTTGTCTGAATCCTCCATCACGAGATCTGAATCCACCTGATTATAATATCTTAGCCGAATCCCCCTATTCGGTATCCCGCTCGTGATGTTTTCTCTACCGTTGCTTCGGTTTCCCACTACCACCATTCACTTTAGTCTCGTCATACTGGCTAGATTCTCCAACTCTCTAACTTCCATTCACATGGAAGCGATGATCCTAACAGTGAAGACGTGCGACACTAACGACATCAACATACGTCTTTAATGCCATATTACCTAATAAGTGTTTCCAGATTCTCCAGGTGATTCCATCTATAAACTTTGGCATCGTTTTCTCCTCTGTATTCACCTCATAAGGCAAAAAATTTGCCAAATGGGTGAATTCCTCCTCATAGTCAACCACTGTCTAACCATCCTGTGATAAGTCCAGAAACCTCCTCTGCATCTCTACCTGAATCGCAAATGGGAAGAACTTATGGTTAAACTTCACCCAGAACTCCCCTATCATCATAGTATACCTCTACTCAGATGAGGTGCTGACTCCTACCACTTTAAAGTGTCTCCCACTAAACGTAGCCAAGATATGTTTTTGAGTGTCACTGTAGTCAACTATATAAATATGTAGCTATATATTATTTTTCCACTAACTGAAAGGAACCACATTTGTACTACCTTGGAACTCTGGTGGATGGACTTTCTTAAAGGCCTCCTAAACTCTCTCCCACAAAATGGCACTGGGTAGTCCTAAACGATCAATGGCACTGACTATTGTGGTCGAGTCTGTGGGAACTACTATGCCATGGAGTTCATGGTGTCATTAATTGCCTGAGCAAACCTCGATAGCTGTCACCATCCCCTGTGGCACCTATGGCTCCGGTTGAGCCTCTCCTACTTTGGCCCTCCTGGCGGCCGTAGCTGCTCATACTCTCCAGTTTGGAATTTTAAAGCAAACTGATTTTTTATGAGATAATAAGTAAGATACATCATAACATTAGAATAACGTAAATGTGTAAATAAGAATGCAATAGTCCTATCATAGGGCTCTATATCAAATGATGCTACGTTGGAAACATAATAAGTCACATAAATCCTATGGACACTAGAACCTGATGCTCCGATACCATCTGTGACACCTCGCCTATTCTAATAATGGGTAATTTGTCCTCTACTAACATTAAATAGGAAGGTCAGTCTGGTTCATTCTTGCATCCCTCTTGAAAATCAAATTTATTTACAAACATACTATTAGGCCTCGTGTCAAATATTTTAAAATTTTATAAGTGAACTTATTAAAGCATACAACCATTTAGAAAACCATGCCACCATTTAAATAAACATTCACCATAATAATAAACTGAATACTAATGATGCAATGAATCAAATAACCGAATAAAGTTCGGTAATCTCCCAATACAGTCATCCAACTAATAACGAAAAGTAATGTAATAAAATTTGAATAATCAAGACTGTCTAGCAATGGGAAACATACCTGAAATAAATAACTGAAAGTAAATCCTATCTAGATGACGAAGATAGAAATGTCTAGTCAAGGACTGCAGTTATCCATAACTACTATAATATCATCTAATTGGAAGGGTAATAAGGCCTGGCATCCCTATGGCTGAGTACCTAAAAGTTTTTGCAAAATATTTTGATACGGGGTAGACCCCAAAACCATTTGAAAGCATTTTTCAAGTGTTTAAAATGCAATAATGAATATGCAACTGTTAAACTGGTGCCGCACTCACATGAGATAATCCTCGCCCATTTTCTATAAGGTGCACCTAATACACGCATTCTATCACCATTGTTATGCTAACATGTCTAACTAGTACCACCACTTATTTTAGACCCACACGCTAAATTTCTAGCCAATCTATGGGTGGCAATCCCTGGACCTCCCTTTTCAGATTACCTTCGGTGCGCGTGCGGGGTTGCACCTTTTTTTGGGGCACTCGACCATCATCAATATGGGGGATAATGTATAGAGATAGAGTCGCCAACTTATTTTACACAAATCAAGATAAATAAATGTCATCGCCTTGAGAGAATGACATCAAGGAGAATACTGATGCTTACAAAACCAAGTAGTTCAAAGATCCAGGGACTAAGTTACGGAATAAAAAGATGTTAGGCACCCATCCCACCCTTTCGGTCTCTCATGGGCATGTGTTAATCTTCTCCTGTTAATCTCCATGAAGTGTGTGCTCATGTGAATAATATAAATGAAGAATGGTATCATTCAACTTAAGTCATGGAAAACGACGAAGTGAATTCATCCTTAAGAATGTTCTCAAAAATAATAATTCAAAATATAATACGAGTGTTTGTCGAACGACAAGTCTCTATGGAAGAGCAAATGTGTATATCGGATGAAACACAAGCATGTAAGAATGTGAACTCATGAAGAATATATATATATATATATATATATATGTGTGTGTGTGTGTGTGTGTGTGTGTGTGTGTGTGTGATAGGAGGGAAATGTATAAACATTCATAAAAGAGGACTAGAATCTCAGGATTATCCCAAGAAGCCTACAAAGCCCATGGGGCATCAAAGTCTACGTAGTTTGAAGAAAACATAGGGTGGGATTTAATCCATAAATACAAATGGGGGATTTCTTTTATGTATGTGTGTAAGGAAAATGTGTTTTAAGAGTGAGAGTGTGAGATGAGAAGCCTCTTTTGGAACTTAGAGATAAACCCTCTTTTTCTTGTTTTTTTTTTTAAATAGAATATGTGCAAATACTACTAATAAAAGTTTGAGATTAATATATGTGATGCAATGAAACAAAAATGCTAAAGTATAAATGAAGCAAATAATACTAAAATGAGAGAATTAGAGAAAATGATGGAGAATTGTATCTCCTTATGAACATTTGTTGTTGATCTTGGATGTAGGTATGCTGATATTACAATAGCATGAAAGTGCTATGGAGAGGTGGTGGAATTTACCAAGCGAGGTAAGAAAGTGTTGGAATCGAATGTGGGAAAATGGATTTTTTAGGAAAAGGAACAACACAGAATTCGAGAGAATGTTCTCTTAATTGCTTAGTGAGGTGTCTAGGGGTGATTTTTAAAGTGAGGTCATCACTACTATTTATAAGGACAAGGGGATAATGATTAGAATGGGTATGGACTTGCCTATCGGCATAGCACCTTAGGCACACTATCGATAGGCATGGTCCCTGGGGTGCCATTTGGCAGTTCGGAAGAGTTTTTTTTTTAAAATGGTCATACAATGAAAACAGTAAGTTAGAATCGTGCACGGGGGGGCCATTGGAAAAGGTATTCAGATCCCTTTAAGAATCCATTGAGCTGGTCTCTATTTTGGGAGTTAACCAAGGTCAAATGGGGCTTGAAAACTCCTGTTGGTCACTCGACATGAAGTTTTCGAAGCAAAATGGATCGTTTGTACAAATCGTAAGGTCGATTCGCACTTGGAACGATTCGTTGAAAAGGGTATTTAGTGCCTTTTGAGATTTCATTCATCTTCATTTGGTTCAGAGAGTTGACGAAGGACAAATAGGGATCGAAAGTGCCCAGTGACCCTTTGGAGTAAAATGGGCCATTTGTCCGTACTGTAAGGTTAATTCTTAAATGGGGTGGACTGTTAGAAAGAGGATTCAGAGACCTTCAAAGATTGATTAAGATTCACTCAAGATGGAGAGTTGAGCGGAGTCACACGGGGCCTGGGAGAGCCTTGAGGCCTCTAGATCATTTTTTAGAGTAAAACGGACTATTCGTCAAACCATGAGGCCAATTTGCACCCAAGGCAAATTATTAAAAAGGATATTCATAGAATTTCAAAGATTTATGAGCTTTTGCTCAAGCGAGAGAGTTTATCAGAGTCAAACAGGGTTTACGGTGAATGAATGAGTGTTGAGAACCTAATGAGGTGCTTAGGGGGGGTTCCTAAGATGGGGTGTCTACAAAGAACCCCTCGATGGGAAAGGTTGGAACAAGTGAAGGTTGTCTAATGATAGACATTACATCGACATTGGGGAAGAGGATTTTAGGTTAATTTTGTGGACGTAGAGGACGAGGATAAGCGATTTAGAGAGTCGAGGTCAGTTTTATGGACCTAAAGTGACGAGGATGACCAATTCATTAGGTCGAGGTCAATTTTAAGGACCTAAGGGGACCAGAATGATTGATTTGACGGGTCGAGGAGGTGTTAAGGTTAATTCCAAGGGGCTAGGGTGACCAATTTTGAGGACCTAAGGAGACTAAGATGACCGATTCTTCAGGTTATGGTCAATTATGAGTACCCAAGGTGATGAAGATGATCAATTTAGTGGGCGAGGTCAATTCTGAGGACCTAAAGTTATGCTAGGGATGACTAATTCTGAGTGTCAAGGTCAATTCTAAGGACCTAAAGTTGTGACGACCAATTCTGAGGGTCGAGGTTAATCCCGAGGACCTAAATTTGTGATGACAAATTCTAAAAGCCTAGGTCAATTTTGAGGACCTAAATTGGGACGACCAATTCTGTGGGTCAATGTCGCTTTTGAGGACCTTGAGTTTCGACGACCAGTTTTAAGAGTCGACCCAATGATGAGTACCTTGAGTTTTGATGACTAGTTATGAGGGCCGATGTTAATTCTTAGGTTCTTGAGTTTTGACAACAAATTATGACGGTTGATGTCAATTATGAGGACATTGAGTTATGATAACCAATTCTGTGGGCCGAGGTCAATTCCGAGGACCTAAAGTTATGACAACCAATGTTGATGATTGAGATCAATTCTGAGGATCTTGAGTTATGATGACCAATTATGAGGGCCGAGGTCAATTTTGAGGACCTTGAGTTGGGATGACCAATTATGCAAGGTGAGGTCAATTATCAGGACTTTGAGTTTTGACGATCAATTCTGAGGGTCGAGGTCAATTTTGAGGACCTTGAGTTTTGATGACTAATTCTGAGGATCGGGGTCAATTATGATAACCTTGAGTTGTGATGACCAATTTTCAAGACTGAGGTGAATTCTGAGGACCTTGAGGTTTAACGACCAACTCCGAGGGCCGAGGTTAATTCTGAGGACCTAAAGTTGTGATGACCAATTCTGCGGGCCAAGATCAATTTTGAGGACCTAAAATTTTGACTGCCAATTTTAAGGGTCGAGGTCAATTCTAAGGACCTTGAGTTTTTTCGGGTAGTAATTCCACTGGGGAAAGTGTATATGATTTCGAGTGAGGGTGAGCTTTTAATTCCGCTTGGGATGGTGTTGTCTTGAAATTCCACGGGTGAATGTTTAGTTTTGAGGTTCTAAATGGGGAATTATAGTAGACTTGGATGCGTGTGCATTATTGTTTCTAGTGTGGAATATGTTCGGGATAAGAGTATAAGATTAATCTGAATGGGGATTTTGAGAGTTTGTAAGGAGATTAGTGCTCCAAAAATGACTTTCTTTAGTAAAAATAATTTTCCATATTTTTTAGGGATTTTTTTGAGAATTTTTGGGCTTTTTCTGAGCAATTTCTAAATTTTTCTAGAATTTTCTGTATAAAAATTGAAGAGGACTGCCGATAGGATGGCCCGAGGAGATGAAAATTGGTAGAGGAATAAATTCTTAGGCTTCTTCGAGAATAGGAAAAAGTAGATGCCTATCGGTATGGGCAGGGGCTTGCCGATCGACAGACCCTTTAACCTTCTATAAAAAGGGGACGATCCTTCCTCATTTTTCACACCTTCAAGTGTTTTAATATTATGCTTTCTCTCTCTAAGAGTCATTCTTAAGTCTTTTCTTCTTGAAGTCTTCAATTGGATGGTAATTCAAGTGATGTCTACAACAACAAGTGGCTGGCTATTGATGATTAGGCTAGCCTAGAGTGGCGATCAGCGATGCCCCTTGCACTGGCCAATGAGAATGCTTTTGACTTGTTCCAGCCATTTGTTGAATAATCATAATGGTTACATATGTATGATGACTTCTGGTCTTCCAATTCATTTTTGTCTTTGTTACTTATGCTTTATGAAGGGTTTTTCTTCTGTTTTCTTGCAGGCTGACATAACAACTTTGAGAATTTAGTCCCAAGGGACGATGGTGTTAAATGAGATTTGAGAGAAGCTCCCTGCTATGATGCGCTGGATGGTATCATACGTTGGATTTGGCCTATTAGAGAAGGTGTTGGATGAGACACCACATTCCAATGTGGTATTATGTGCTATTGAGGAGAGTTGGTGGGACACTACCTACACATTTTATCTTGGATTCGAGAAGATGAATGTTACTCACATTGATGTTTAGCAGTTGGTGGGGTTGGATTGTGAGGGGTTCTCAATTCTGCTAGACTGTACTTTGAGGGTTATGCGTGAGGCGGTGCAGGCAACATTGGGAGACGTGGGTAGAATTATGTTGTGGTTTCTATTCGAATTTCAACTTTAAGGGAGACACTTTTAAGGAGGAGGAGGAGGGTGGATGTGACGAATGGGTGGCATGTGAGACAAATGATCCGTCTATTTATTTTTCTTTTGCTTGGGGGTTTCTTGGTGGCGACGAGCGGCGACATCGTCCATTTTTTATTTTTGTCGTATTAGAGGACTATTTCTGACGTCTTAATGTTTGAATTAGTGAGCCTTACTTTGGAATCCCTTTATTCTTCCTTGGATGCATTTATCTAGTGCAATCGGTAGAATTTTACGGGAGCCACGTACCTTTTGGAAGTAATTTTGGATTTATTTTTCTTTTTGTATTATTTTTTTGTAGTCCTTTTGTATTCTTTTTACTGATTTTTGTCTTTTTACAAATGTGGTTCTATGAGGTGATAGGGCACAATGCAGGGTTACTGGCCCTGAGAGATGATGATTTGGGGGAATTCTTTCGAATGTTCTGGTGGCCAAAGTCCAACTGGTGGTCAAACTAGTCCATAGCTTTAATGGACGTGCAACGGGTCCTAAATGTCTTGAGGATTGATCGAGTTAATTTTCATCTTTTCTGAGTTCTTCTTGGCATATTTATTTCTTGGGTGGATACTGATTCTTTTTTGGGGATGGAGGTGACCTTCTAACCCTGGGGGTGCCTCTGCAAAACATGGGGGTTAGTAGCATATATGTGCAGATGCGGTGGTTGATTGCGCATGAGTTTGAGTACGTTGGTTACCCAGAAGAGAGGGTGATGAGGTAGATAGTGGAGGAGGAGGTGGTAGTCTCACCTTCAGTGTTGCTATGTATATGAGGAAGGTGAGGGAGATGTTTGATGATGCCAGGGCAACAATGATAATAGGTGAGCCCTATATGAAATACACGGATATGGTGGCATGTTTCAATTTTTGGACTTCGTGACGAGATAGTTGATGCCCTCTTAGATTTATGATGTGGAGAATATGTCTCCACCCGCCACGACTTTGGGTAGGGGTACCAGTGTACCGGTGGGACCGACCCATAGCACAAGTTATGGTATTTTGGTGGCGGTGGTGATAGAGTAGGCTCCATTGATTCAGGTTACTCCCCCTTTTTATAATTTTTGGCTGAGTAGAGGAGGGTCGCTGGGCATGACACACCGTGATCATGTTTCGGTGGTTGGATTAACGGGTCTTATAGATGAGGCCCTCCGGTCTGAGGTATATCCCTTCTCTTTCCCTTTTCTATTTCTATTTATTCTTTCCTTGCTCTTTATTGACTGGCTCGTCTTCTTTGTTGCTCTTTCCTTACAGTATGTACGGCTGCCGACTAACTAGGTGCAAGACAGCAAGGATTTGAGGGCCTACATGTTTGATTATATAAATAAATATGCCCCTTCTTTCTTGGTTCTATCTGCAGCCACAGATGAGGGTTCTGGCTTTAGGAGTGGAGGATCCACTGCTCATCCCCAAGTAAAGCGTGTGTGCTGGAGAGGTTGGAGGTTTGGGAGGAAGGTTGAGGGTTCGGGTGAAGTCCTGTTTGTATTTTTTGTTTTATCTTTTTTTTTCCTGTATATATGAAAGGAATTCATTTTCTTTTTTCGGTACTTTTTTAGTTTAATGACCTATCCTATATGCGCTTTTTAATTTTCTGCTAAGATTGTTTATTTTATTGAAAGATGGAGATAAATATGGAACTAAATAAAATGGAAAATGTTTACTTTATGCAAAGATAGAGATAAATATGGAAAATATTAAAATGGAAAATGTTTATTAAAAAAGGAGTAACAAAACGGAATGACCTCGGGGAATTTTTCAACATAAGGATTTTTGGAAATTAATTTTGGGCATAAGAAGAAAAATGGAATTTTCTAAAATAGGGGGTTGCCGATTGGCACACCCCTTAACCTACCAATCGACACAACCCTTGACCTACCAATCGATATAATGGTCAAGTCAAATAACTCCTAAGCTTTAATTGTACTTTCCTGCATACTTTTATACTTCTGCAGGTCTGGGATTTAAACATAATTCAAGAAAAAAAAATTGCCATGGATTTTTGGTTATAAAAGGAGAGTGTATGCGGTGTGTTTTATCACCAACATCCATATTCCTTCTCTCGCTTCTTCTTTCTCTATGCTCCAAATGGATCTCCCAATGTACGAAGAGTTCTCTTCTTATCTCGAAGGCTTAGAGTCCATATGACTCTACAATGTTTACTATGATACTTTCAGCTTGCTCCGGGTTTCTCTGTGGCATAATTGGGCCACAAACTGGAACTTTCTAGTAGCGGTGACAACATTTTTGTACCTTGAGTACCATGTATTCTGATTTAGCTGGGATGAGGTCCGTCTTACCTATGATTAATTATCAGCAATGTTGGGGGTTAGCCCCGTGTTGCTATGGCTATACCCAATTTTGCTCATTCTCTGCGAGCATTTATAGCTAAGTTTCTCCTTAACCCCCTTCACTGGATCGACCATTATTTAATGGAGGCACTATTTCTCTTCCGTTGGTTATGCATTCGGTACGTCAGAGGGGCTTTAAAGACTGCGAGGATGTTACTGGTGATAGGGGACTTTACAGCTGATCCCCAAGTGGTTGTGATAACAACATGGATGTCTTACTACCATAGTCCTGTGGTGGTGGTGCTGGTAGAGACCCTGAACAGTCTTGCTTCTTGGAAGGAGGGTCATTCTAATTTTTTGAGGGGGAGCTCGATGATGTAGTTCATGTGGCTTGCTAAGAGGTTTCATCTGACGTCTCCTCTCGAGTATCCCTTGGAAGGTGTGCCTAATTTCTTAGTTAGACCTTTCTTCAGCTTTGGCCCATGGATAACTGGGTCAACTAGTTTGTGGAGCCCAGTGTCTTTGTTGGTCGGTGCCATGGTGGAGATTTGCATCCTGTTTTGTAGCTAGGTGAGTACTGGTATGCATTGTTGGTTATCCTCCATCAAATGTCCTTTTATTTCCCTTAGAGGCTTTTATACCAAGATGGGTGGGAAAAAATGGTGCCTCCTCGCATAACGAACTTCTTCCCAATGGGGGACATGACTGAATCATTGCAGATAATACTGGGTTCCTTATGGCAGTGCCACCGATCGTCTACTCATTTGTTAAAATCTGTAGGTGGGGCGTGGCATGTGTCTAAGGACTACCTGATGTGGCTGTGGAAGTGGTTAGTGGAGAATATTATGGAGGAAGAGACTGGGCAAATGTGTCTTGTTACCTTCGACACCATGGAGGAAGGTGTTGTGGTTTCATCTAAACTTATCAGGGAATATCGCTTCATGAAGCGCATACAGAGTGTTAGCCAGGAGTGGAAAACTTGGGTACCCCTAGGGATAGGGAATGATGACGAAGCGGGGAAGTCTGGAAGTTGATGATAATGTTTGTAAAGCTGGGGTAACATCCATAAATCTAGGATATTTTGCATTTTAGGTGATTTTGGGGATTTTTGTGGGGTTAGGGATAATTTTTGTGAAGATGGTAAGGATTAGGTAGGTTTGTTTAAGATGGATCGTTAGTGGAAAGGGGTGGTCTGTTTAGCTCCCTTCACTGATTCTTCATGTAACGATGATGTATTCCTTTATTAGAAATAAAAATAATTTTGATCACATTTTATTGCACCTCTTAATGAGTTTTTCATTTGGAACTATCTATACTAATCACTAAGGCATAAATAATCCTTTTTTTGATGTAAACAATACTATGGACCGCCATTCTCAAAGGTTAGAAAAGAATAGCATTTTGTGAAAAAAAGGGATCGTGCCCATATATCGCGCATGGGTTGCCTACGTACGTCTAGGGTTTTTGAAAATTTTCATGAGTTTATTTTGAAAAGAAATGTTTTTGAGAGGATTACGTACCACATCATTTTGGGAAAGGAGAAATGAAGAGTTTTTTTAAGAACAAAAGGGAGATGAGAAGATACGTAGCGCACTGAGATTTCGGATCAAGGGTAGATTTTCTTGAGACAATCCAGGTTGACTGGATGCTTTATTTCTTTTATGTCGAAGTTTGTGAGCATGGCAGTGCCACCTGGAAAAAGTTTCTTCATAATGTAGGTACCGTTCCAATTTGGTTTCAATTTCCCTCTGGGGTCCCAAACGGGTTATAACATCTACTTGATGGCAAGGTCTCCTTTTTAGACATCACGATCCTTGACTTTTTGATTAAATGATGGTGGTATTCGACGATGATACCCCTAGATATGGTATAGAGCCTCGTATCTTCTCATCAAAGAATGATAAATAGTTAAAGGAACTCTGATGTTAGTCTTCTTAACTGACTCTACTTTTGATCAAAACACGTAGGGAAGGTATTTCTATCTTAACAAACTATCGATCATCTTCCTAATGATAGTTTTGAGGATATTATTGGTGGCTTCGACAACACCATTGATTTAGGGTTGGTAGAGAGAAGATTTATATCTCTGAATCCCGTACTCGTCGACCTATTCTATGAGCTTGGATTCAAAGTGGAGTCCATTACGTGATACTAGCTCAGGGGAACCCCGTATCGACGAATGATGTTCTTTATAATAAATTTGCCCACTTCCTTGGCATCCAACACTGCATATGACTCAGCTTTGACCCATTTGGTGAAGTAATTAATGGCGACCAGGATGTATTCCTAACCGTTAGAATCTTTGAGAGAAAACTATGATGTCAATGCCCCAGGTAGATAAGGGCCAGGGATAGGTCATTTTGTATTATTCTCGAGTAGGTAAGTGTTGGAGATTGGAAAACTGCTGCCATTTGAGGCATTTTTTTTAACATAGGCAGTGCAATCTTGAACCATGTTTTTCCAGTATTACCCTTGACGGATGATCTTCTTGGTAAGAATATGATCATTTATGTGTGACCCGCATTCCTTAGTATGGATCTTCTGCATTATTTTTATAATATCAACCCCTGCTATGTATGCAAAGTAGTTCCATCGAAGTTTCCCTTGAAAAGCTCTTTATCACAGATGATGTACTGGGAAGCCAGTTTGTGAAGTGTCTCATGGTCTTTCTTATCTGAGTTTTGAGTATACCTACCATGTTTGAGGAGGCACCAAATGTCATAATACCATAACCTAACCATATTAGAGTCTCCCTAAGTAATGAGCTCAATGTGGTAATAATGGGTGGGCATAACCTGTTCTTGATCTAGGAAACAGGCCATTGTTATTCCCTTGGGTATATCGACCATGAAGGCCAAGGTTACAAGGGCATCCTCTAGACTATTCTTCGTAAGAAGCAATTAGTGTAAGGTGACATCTTCGAATTGGGATGTTAACTCTTCTAAGTGGGCGTGGAAGGGTAGGATTTTCTCGTCATTGACTTTCCCTTTTTTAAGGATTTGTCCGATAATGATGACAGAGTCCCCATAAGCATCTAGGTGGTTAATACCTTTCTTAAGGGAAATTTTGAGGCCTAAGGTGCATACCTCTTATTCGATCATGTTATTGGTGCAAGGTAAGTCCAATTTGATGGCGATGGGGGTGTGAGATTCATTTGGAATGATTAGGAGTATCCCGATGTCGTATCTTTTCTTGTTGGCAGCTCCATCAAAGAATATTTGCCATATAAGTTTTTTAAGAGAGGTGCAGAGAATATCTTTATCTGGGAATTTAGAGACCCAAACATCGGTTCCTTCCATGGTATAATCATTAAGGTGGTCAGAGATGGATCTCCCTTCCATAACTTTCTATATGGCGTAAACAATATCGAATTCGGCTAGCAACATTAACCAAAAGGCCATTCGGTTGGACATATTGGGTTTTTCTAGTAGGTACTTGATGGGATCCATTCGGGATACTAGCTTGATGGGAAAGGCAAGCATGTAGTGCCATAAATTAAGTGTGACCTAAACTAAGGTGATGCATGTGTTACTCCAAAGCGGTGTAGTTGACTTCGTACGTGACCAGTTTCCGACTGGAACAATAAATGACTCTTTCCTGATTAGATTCTTTAATGCATTGGGCTAGCAAAGACCTTGCTGCAGTATTTTTGACAATTAAGTATAATAGGAGAGGAATACCTTGCTACGGAGGCATGAGCACTAGAGGTCGTGTAAGGCATTATTTAATTTGGTTAGAGGACTCTTGGCAGGCCTCATGCCAAACTTTAATTGAATCCTTTCGAAGAAGTTTGAAATGGGTTTGTAGATAAAAGTCAGCTAGCTAATGAATCGACTGATGTGGTGTGTTTTACCTAAGAATCCTTAGACTTCCTTCTCCATCCGTAGTGGTACAATCTCAAGTATGGCTTTCATCTTGGCAGGGTCTGCTTCAATTCCCTTCTCACTGACCATGAATCCTAAGATTTTTCCTTTATTGATGCTAAAAACACATTTTTGTGGATTTAACCGCATTTGGTATTTTCCCAGCCACTCGAAGAAATTTTGGAGGGATAGAATATGACCTTCCTGAGTCTTAGACTTAAATGATCATGTTGTTCACATAGAATTCGACCTCCTTGTGAATAAGGTCGTGCATGATGGTTGTTGCAGTCCTTTATTTAGTAGCCTCGACGTTCTTGAGTTTGAAATGAATGACAGTGTAGCAGAAGGTTCCCCAAGGGGGGATGAGGGTGGTTTTCTCCTGATGGTTAGGGTGCATCTTGATCTTGTTATATCAGGAAAATCAGTCGATAAACAATTTGAGGTTATGGTTGGCCTTATTTTCCACGATAATGTCGATGTGTAGCAATGCACACTCATCTTTCAAGGATGCTTTGTTAAATCTTGATAGTTGACGCACATGCAGACTTTTCCTCTCGACTTAGGTATAGGGACGATATTGGCTATCCATGTTAGGTATTCGACCATGCGAACAAAACCCACATGCAATTATTTGACCACTTCCTCTTTGACTTTGAACGACTATTCGTATAGAGTTTTCTTAACTTTTGTTTGACCAATTTACATTTTGGGAATGTTGGGATCTCATGCTGAGCTATTTTTGGGTCAATGTCGGGCATGTCATCGTATGACCATGTGAAGACATCCATGAATTCTTTCAGTAGTTCTTCAAATTACACACACTCATGCTTGTTAAGGGTGGACCCTATCCTAATCTTGTACTAGAGGCTACTAAAACTAGGATTAATAACAACAGTCTCATCATCATTAATTTGAACATGATTATGTTGTTTGTTATTTTCCTTATTAAGATTAGTTAAAAATTATTCATTTGCAAAATCATCATCATCAAGGGTTTGATTAGAATTAAGACAATTAATATAAGTCACAACAAGATACTCAAAATCCTTGTTCATTTCATTTTCAAGAAAAATATCGTTGAGAACCTCGCCAAAAGAGGTCTCAATTACATTCATATTAGAAAAAGGAAAAATAGGAATAGGTGAAGAGATGCGAATAGGGTAAAAAATAAGGTTGCATTAAATTTAAGCAGGTTGGAATAGTATGATATTCTATTTTAGGAGAGGCATGATAGCAGTCTTGATCTTAGTAGATGGGTTCGACGGTGCGACATTTGAGCGGATCATACAAAGACTTAGTCCTAGTGTTAGCAAGTCAAAGGATTCTTCGAATTCACTTTCCTCAAAGTCTTCGATAATTTCCATGATTTTATTGGTTAGAGGTCGCACTTCATGTTTGCACTCTTCAACCCAAGAGTTACTGTCTTAAAAGAAGATTTATAACCCCGATTTAATATTCTTATTAATATGATCGTACCATGGTTTAGTAAATCCATAGAATGGGAAGTCTTCACCCTCCTTAACATATCATTCATTCAAAAAGTCTCATAAAGTAGTCTTTTCATTCTCTAAGCATCTTTTTGGTCGTGGTTGGCGGAGCGGTTTGAGTTCATCCGATGAAGTTTCATAACCCAAGCCACATGGGGAAGTGCCTCTTTTAGTATTATGGGCTCAAGGATTCCTTACTGATGTTGTGGTAGCCCCATCATAGGCATAAAGTACATTTTTTGGAAAATCTGAATCACATTGAAATTATCATGAGGGTTGTGTTATGAACAGACTCGGTCTTTGTAGTCATCCCCTGTAGGGATAGGGAGAGGATCAATTCTGAAATTGGAGAGGAGCATGTCATTGGTCCCAAGCTGAATTTCTAATGTTGGGTTGCTGGTGCTTGCATTGTCTACACTGTCATCTTCCCCTAAAATGGTGATAACCTGACCTTTAGCAAAGAACTTCAGTTTTTTATGAAGAGAAGAGGATATCCCTCGAATATTGTTGGGGCAAAGGCGACCAAGAACTAGGTTAAAGCATGCAGGTATGTCGATGACTTGAAATTTTGCAAGATAATGGATAGGGTAATCCCCTAGTGTGAGTTTTATGGAACCCGTTACTTCTCGATGAGTTGTTATAAGCGTGCACGACACTAGAGGTAAGAGTGAGATTACTGACTTTCAGTCCCAAATAGTATAAGGTTCAGAGCAGATAGACATTGAGAGTAGATCCATTATCCACAAGCGATAGTCGGACTGTCTTTCTCAAGACTTCGATAGAGATATTGAGAACATAATTGTGATCAGGGCCAAACTTCAATATTTCCTCTTTAAAAAGGGAGAGGAGTCTAGAAGAGGTACGGGATCCAACCATATTTATGTCTTCTTTAAAAGTAGTAGAGGGATAAATTGTGGGTCTGGTGAGGATATTTATCAAGGCATTTCGGTGT
Organism: Sambucus nigra; assembly: GCA_949130495.1. Classification (NCBI taxonomy): domain Eukaryota; kingdom Viridiplantae; phylum Streptophyta; class Magnoliopsida; order Dipsacales; family Adoxaceae; genus Sambucus; species Sambucus nigra. The sequence goes on along the minus strand of OX422211.1, from coordinate 580,683,338 downwards.
AGCTGAGAGGACATGAAGAGTCCCAATAGGGTGATATTAGCACGGGTCTTCTTGATATTTTCTTTCCTCAAGGGTCATTTATAGCATTGCAAGTTCTTCGGCCACACCCTTTCCTTTGTCAGTTTTGGTTGCATGAGGAACCAAATCTTTTGTAATACCCCGTATTTTCGAAGATTTAAATAAATATGTGATTTATTATTAATGTGGGATTAATTAAATTAAAATGTGAGAATTTAGTTATTAATTCGAATTAAATTTGAATATTTACTAGCATGATGAGAAGTTAGTAACTATTAATATTACTATGGAGAATAAGTAATATGGAATGACGATTTTTATATAATTTGTCGTGATAGAGAAATACGACAGTTTGGTATATTAAGTCGGGACGAGCATGTGAGTTGTGTCAGAACTAATTAAGTGAAGTAATAAGGTAAATTATTTTTAAGTAACTCGTATGATCATTTCGAGCGCACCGTTGAGTCCGGAAGGGTCGAGATAGTAAGAAAACTTTACCCAGATATTTTATTTGGACTCCGGGATATTTTTAAGCCAAGCCGGCACCCGGTAGGGGTAGTTTTGTAATTTGGATTTTTGGAGGAATTAAATTGACGAAAAATAGAGATAAATTATGTCAGCTAATTGGGGACAATTAGGGTTAGGTTACACCAAAATGAAGAGAGATCCACAGTGGGTGAGGGAGAGCAAATTCCAAAGGAGGAGAAGCTATGTTCACCACCTTGCACAACCACCACCACCATCGTGTAGATCGAAATGCGAGGAATGCAACCATACAAACAACATCAATGGATCAGACCTTCAAAATCTAGGCAAGTGTTTATTACTTGCTTTATTTAGCAATAATCATACTCATGTTAGTGTAGGTGAATTAAACCCTTGATTTACATGTTAATTGGGTGAAAATTTGGAGACTACATGATGATTAGAGGTTGGATTAATTAGTTGTTAACATTCTATTATGTATGTATAGGATGAACTAAGATATTGAATTATATATTGATGAACGAATCTGGGTTGGTTAGATTCTTTAATTGAAACTTTGGAAATTAGGGCTCATGTGAATTAATTTGGGGGCTTTGTATAATTATGATGATTAGTGACGAATTAAAGATCCGAGGATGTTATGAATGACCTATAATATGTTATGTGTTGATTGGGAGTAATGATGAAGTGTTCGGTGATGAATATTAGAGGATTTTAGGTTAAAAAATGGCAGAAAATGTTGGGAATCGGCGAAGAAGACGAATAGTGCAATCTCACGTGAAGTCGCGCGAAGTCGTTCGAGCGGCATGGAATCTCGCGCGAAGTCGCTCGAGCGGCACGTGGCAGTCATTCAAATGACATGCCATCTGGTTCGAACGATAGGGTGAATTTTGGGAATTTTTCTTGGAGTCTGTGTTTGAGTTTATCGGTTTATTGGAGTGTAAGAAACTACGAGATAATAAACATAAATAAGATTGAATTTGGGGAAAAGTATGAGAGAGTTAATAATTTAATTATTTCGGTATAGAGAGAATATACCTTGGATATTACGAGAGAGATAGTAATCTAAATATTTATACTATACGTAATATTGATATTTAAATACGTATGAGGAGTATATATGTAGGTTGGGAAAATACCTACAAATTCTAATATGATATGTGTATGCCTATTATGTGATATTATTATTGAGATTAAAATACGTATGAGAAGTATATATGTAGGTAGGCTAAATACCTATAAATTCTAATAGGATATCTGCATGACTATTATGTGATATTAATATTTAAGGCACTAATAGGTGATAACCCGGGGGTGTAAGAAACTTATAGTTAAACGCACTAATGAGTGATAACTCGGGGGTGCAGAAACTCTATTTTTAAGTGTACTAATGGGTGATAACTCGGGGGTACAAGAATATTCTTAATAGGCGCACTAATGGGTGATAACTCAGGGGTGCTGGATTATTATTTATAGGTGTATTAATGGGTGTTAACCCGGGGATGCAGGATTCTCTTGATAGGTGCTTTAATGGGTGCTAACCCGGGGATGTAGGATTCTCTTAATAGGTGCACTAATGGGTCTCAGCTCGGGGGTGCAGGATTAGTATATTTATATATATATACACACACATATACATATATGAACTTCCGAATATTTCTACTGTGTATATTCTACTTTGTGAAACTAGTAGATAAGGTGGAAATGAGATATAAAATAAATCTTAGTGGATAAAAGATTAATCATTCGAACAGTGAATAATGAAACTTAGTAGATGAGATAAACTATGTTAAATAGCGTATTGTATGGGTGATACGGGAATACTACTAGTGAGCATAGTTAGTATTAGTATGCTTTCTGAGTAGTTAGACTAAGTGCTGTAACTTGGGGAAGATTAGATATACGTTAGGCGTGTACAATAGATGAGAGGTGAGAAACTCATATGTGAGTTCGATAACTAACATGCGTATAAGACTTGTTTTAAGAACCAGTTTTAAATACTTGCTAAAACAAATATTTTTACACATCGGGATCTGACCCGTCTCTTGCATTTCTTCTCTCTTTTGCTATATATATATGTATTAGTACAGGTACCCAGCCACAGGGACACCGGTTCTAAATACTTGGGTGGTTTGCCGAGCTGCAACTGTTGTGGAAGTTGTGGGTCATTGGAGAATAGACGCTTCTCTCATTTCATTTAGTCCCTAGTTCAGATATCTCAGTTCGGGCATGTGTAGCCCATTCTCATTAGTAGAGTTGTGCTCAGCTTACTTTGTAGTCCTTTTCAGTTGTAATGAGTATTTATTATGGTTTGGTTTGTGACTTTGAACTGGAAGATGTTATCCAGTCTTATCTATTCAGTATTTGATTCAGTCAGCATTTAATTCTTGTGTATGGTTTATAATCACATGTTCAAAAATTTATTGAATTAATTGGTTTTAAGTTTAATTGGAAAAATGTTTTGACCCTAGCTTAATTAAATGTTAGGTAATTAATTGGATTTAAGTCTTCGACAGTGATGTTATGAATGAACCAACCGAACATTCTGTTATAAATTTTATAAAGGACTGATCACCCGATATTTAATTGGGCGGGGTGTCACAGGTGTTATCATAGCATCAGGTTCTAGTGTCCTTTAGGATCTGTACGGCTTATTACGTTTCAGCTTAGCGTTCTTTGATGTAAATCCTTATTCGAGGATTGTTGTATTCCACTGTGTATGCGACTCACGCTCTCCTGCGATTTAGTTTAGTGAATCCAATTCACATGCGAGTGTGATTGGACTTCGTACTCCGAGCAATATGGGACGACCAACGAAGACCGTTAGCGGGTCTGCAGGAGGAGGAAAAACAATTGATAATGGTAAATCATTCGAGGGATGGTGATCGAGGTAGAAGTCACCAACGGTAATATCTAAGTGTGATGGGCCAATGGAAGGAGCTAATCCAAAGGCAATAATGTAAAGTGGAGTGCAGTAACACTTAGAATTTTAAATTCATAAGAAATTTTCTAGCTCAGAGAAACAGCAAAGAGTAATGATATTCAATAAACTTATCACCAGTAGGTCAGGTAGAGACCGACCATAAAGGATGAGTTAACTTAGTAAGAAAACTTTGTAACCAAAGTAGGAGTCACGAAAGATAAAAAGGGTCCGTAAGTTGAAAATGGACTCGTGGGTGGAATGCCCTAGCATGAATGGGAGGTGTGACTAAGGTGATTAGTGTCAATGTTGTCAAAGTATATGTTTGCTAGAATATGTCAACGCTCCAGAAGAAAGGGAGTCAGTCAAGTTATGATACTTAACCGAGGGCAAGGTTGAATTCAGTAGTGTTGGTAGAACATAACCAGAACTTATACCCAGTGGGGGAAACCTATTTAAATGATATGATTAAATCTTCACGTAATGGTGATGAATTTAGTGAAAAGGGGAAATTACCCTGTATATAGAAATAAGGCTTACTAGTATTGAATGTGTTTACGGGAGAAATGAAATTGTTAGTATCGGGAATAATAAACTGTGCCTGTAAGGCATACCAGTTGGAGAAGTAAAATGTCCAGTGTAGGAATCGGGTCAAGATAATTGGGCCCAAGAACTAATAACCCAAGAGTAGTGGGTCTAGGCAGGACCAGCGTAGTTTTCAATAACTGTAGCATATCGTATTTCAGGGTCGGCGGGGCCTAGAAAATTAAGGGAAGGATAGTAAGGCCATAATTAAGGCCTAGAGATATGGGGACAATGTATCAATGTCGGACGGGTAAGCCGTAAAATAGAATAATGTACCCACGCGAGGAAGGGAAAAACCAATGAGTGGAATTCGGAAGGTATAACGATTGTAGATAATTATGGGTCGCGAAAAGCGTGTGCGGGGACCCTACGATCAGGCTAGACTGATGAAGTTTTGTTTCATCCTTGTGAATAAGTGATGAGTTCAAGTGACATGGGTGTGTCACAACATATGTGAGTAGTTAACACTAAGGGTTTGAGTGTGCATTCGGTTTAGTGGGTACGACATCAGCCTTATTATGTAGGTGACTACCATTTGGGTAGCGAGATTTTTGTACCATCTGCGGGGAGGAGCAAGTGTGGTCACTAAGAGAAATCGGTATATAGTATTAAGTAAATATTCGTGCTCCTTTGAGCGTTATGATAGTAGCGTATATTATTATTTTGCATGGTTACTGATTACCGTGGGTTTGAATAGTAGTAAATTGTGTGATAAGACTATTGTACTAAAATTTCAAATTTTAAAAATATGGTTTTAGCGAGGCATCACCTGAAAGACGGTTGAGCTTGCATATGTGTGGTATTGTATTGTAGACTTCAGTGAGAATGTTGTCTTACTATGTTGATCCCAGTGAGAAGGGATGTTTTACTGATGTGATTCAGGGTATATTGACTTATCGTGGAGCGGAGAGATATAGTTCGTAAAGTATATAGCGTTAATAACTCGTGATAGTGAGAGCCTTGCGTTTTATACTGTCTTTAGTAACATGAGAGTGGACGAGTAGACTCTTATGATCGTATATGGGAATTGAGGGATATACGTTATGGATTAAAGACTTAACATATCCCAACGACCAACAGTGTTAGGTAGTAGTGTATCGGGGGGTTCCTTGTTTGGATTTCGCTTTGCGAGACATCTCACACATGAAACTTAGCGAAAGTTGGAAGTTGGGAGAAGTTTGCCTTTAGTACATGGATTTAGTGTCTTAATGATTACCTGTATAAGTAGTTATAACTACGAGATAAAAGTTATATTACAGATTAAGGCCGATGGAGCCGTATAAGAATAATATGTGATAATGTTACCATTCGTTGACACCACAAACAGTCAGGCGGGTTAACCTAAGATATTATTAGGTGGAAAAGGTAGGGGGACTGAGTAGGAACTTACCATATAGTCATGCCAATTGTGGGGCATAATTTGAGATATTTATAACACGTCTAATACGGTGGAGCTGCAATGCACAAAGCATAGGTTGTATGGGCACCCTAGATATTTGGATAATAATTTTTTTTCCTTAAAGTGAAAGATTGTGACACAATGCATATTGAGAGAAGTAATTGAATGTAGAAGAGTGTGACTTCAGGACTTAATTATTTGATGGGTTAGGGATGTTAGGACCGTAATTCCCATAATTTCCACAAGGACGATATAGGAAGAATTCGATAAAGTCTAACTCGATAAAGGTTGAAACTTATTTAGTAGGATATGGAGAGAACATGTTTCACGAGGATTTGAAGCTTAAAAGAGGAGGAAGGGACTTGCGACATGCAGTGATGACACCTTCGCCTGAGCAATAGATGTAGGTGTGGTTATAAGAAAGATAAAATGCACCATGAGTCAAAACCATAAAAGTAATGGCATAAGCGAATCAAGACGGTATTGAGTTCCAATTGGAAGTGGACCATCAGGAAATATTATAAGTTTTTATTCAAAAGATTCTAGAGGGTTATGACTCGATTATTGGGAAGAGTTTTCGGGAGGCCATAAATATCAAGATGCGAACGTATCTGGCCTAACACACTCACAGGCGGACGGGCAGACTGAGAGTTCTAGTTAATGCGAGGTATGTTGTATTTCCAATTATGGAAAGGTTTAGTGTAATATCTTCCACTGATGGAGTTAGGGAAAGATGACTCCCCTCAACTTATTATCGATAGGATTCCATTTGAGGCGTTATATATCCATCCTTGTCTTCCTCGTGCTTATTGGATAGAGGGGAGGACAATAATCTATTAGGTACAGAGAGATTTTAGGGCCCGTTAACCAGAATAGAAATGATTGGGAGTTACATTAATGCATGTTGGAATGAGAAATTGGTGCCGAGTGATGTGAGATCTCTTCTTATTATTGTTAGGTTTGAGCCGGTAGCGTACAGGCTTAGGTTTCATAGTCCTTTGCGGAGGCAGTATGGCGAAAATGTGTTAACATTTATTGTATATATTGTGTGTAGAATATATATATATATATATATATATATATATATATATATATATATATATATATATATATATATACTGATTAATCTACTACTGCGAGTAGTAGGAGGCTAAATAGTAACTATCTAAAAGTTAAGTGGTGAAACTTAAATGGTAAGGCTTGGAGAGTAAATTGTAACATCAGTGAGGTGTTCATTATTAAGGGTATTCGGTAATGTACTATATGGGTGGTACTGCGTAGACTACATGAGATGTGAGGTTAACACCTGGAGATGTCCTGACTAGAAATGCCTTATTTTCCGAATTTGGGGATGAAATTCCTTTATTAGGGGGGAAGTATGTAATACCCCGTACTTTCGAATATTTAAATAAATATGTGATTTATTATTAATGTGGGATTAATTAAATTAAAATGTGAGAATTTAGTTATTAATCCGAATTCAATTTGAATATTTATTAGCATGATGAGAAGTTAATAACTATTAATATTACTATGGAGAATAAGTAATATGGAATGACAATTTTTATATAATTTGTCATGATAGAGAAATATGACAGTTTGGTATATTAAGTCGGGACGCGCGTGTGAGTCGTGTCAGAACTAATTAAATGAACTAATAAGGTAAATTATTTTTAAGTAACTCGTATGATCATTTCGAGTGCACTGTTGAGTCCGGAAGGGTCGAGATAGTCAGAAAACTCTACCCAGGTATTTTATTTGGACTCTGGGATATTTTTAGGCCAAGCCGGAACCCGGTAGGGTAGTTTTATAATTTGGATTTTTGGAGGAATTAAATGGACGAAAATTAGAGATAAATTATATCAGCTAATTGGGGACAATTAGGGTTAGGTTACACCAAAATGAAGAGAGATCCACAGTGGGTGAGGGAGAGCAAATTCCAAAGTAGGAGAAGCTATGTTCACCACCTTGTATAACCACCACCACCATCGTGTAGATCGGAACGCGAGAAACGCAGCCATACCAACAACATCAACGGATCAGACCTTCGAAATCGAGGTAAGTGTTTATTACTTGCTTTCTTTAGCAATAATCATACTCATGTTAGTGTAGGTGAATTAAACCCTTGATTTACATGTTAATTGGGTGAAAAATTGGAGACTAAATGATGATTAGAGGTTGGATTAATTAGTTGTTAACATTCTGTCATGTATGTAGAGGATGAACTACGAGATTGAATTATATATTGATGAACGAATCTGGGTTAGTTAGATTCTTTAATTGAAACTTTGGAAATTAGGGTTCATGTGAATTAATTTGGGGGTTTTGTTTAATTATGATGATTAATGACGAATTAAAGATCCTAGGATGTTAGGAATGACCTATAATCTGTTATGTGTTGATTGGGAGTAATGATGAAGTGTTAGGTGATGAATCTTAGAGGTTTTTAGGTTAAAAAAATGGTAGAAAATGCTGGGAATCGGTAAAGAAGAAGAATAGTGCAATCTCGTGCGAAGTCGCGCGAAGTCATTCGAACGACATGGAATCTCGCACGAAGTCACTCGAGTGGCACGTGGCAGTCGTTCAAATGACATGCCTTTTGGTTTGAGCGATAGGATGAATTTTGGAAATTTTTCTTGGAGTCCGAGTTTGAGTTTACTGATTTATTGGAGTGTAAGAAACTACCAGATAATAAACGTAAATAAGACTGAATTGTGGGAAAAGTATGATAGAGTTAATACTTTAATTATTTCAGTATAGAGAGAATATACCTTGGAGATTACGAGAGAGATAGTAATCTAAATATTTATACTATACGTAATATTGATATTTAAATACGTATGAGGAGTATATATGTAGGTTGGGAAAATACCTACAAATTCTAATATGATATGTGTATGCCTATTATGTGATATTATTATTGAGATTAAAATACGTATGAGAAGTATATATGTAGGTAGGCTAAATACCTATAAATTCTAATAGGATATCTGCATGACTATTATGTGATATTAATATTTAAGTCACTAATAGGTGATAACCCGGGGGTGTAAGAAACTTATAGTTAAACGCACTAATGAGTGATAACTCGGGGGTGCAGAAACTCTATTTTTAAGTGTACTAATGGGTGATAACTCGGGGGTACAAGAATATTCTTAATAGGCGCACTAATGGGTGATAACTCAGGGGTGCTGGATTATTATTAATAGGTGTATTAATGGGTGTCAACCCGGGAATGCAGGATTCTCTTGATAGGTGCATTAATGGGTGCTAACCTGAGGATGCAGGATTCTCTTAATAGGTGCACTAATGGGTCTTAGCCCGGGGGTGCAAGATTAGTAAATATATGTATAGGGATGATGTGACTATATATATATATATATATATATACACACATATATGAACTTGCGAATATTTCTACTGTGTGAGATTAGTAGACTTGGTAATAATAATATAAATCATTATATTGTGCCAAATGGTCTTAACCTAAACGTGCGGGGGTAGTGTGTGTGTGTGTGTATATATATATATATATATATATATATATATATATGAGTGTACTCGGGATATATATTATACTTTGTGAAACTAGTAGATAAGGTGGAAATGAGAAATAAAATAAATCATAGTGGATAAAAGATTAATCATTCGAACAGTGAATAATGAAACTTAGTAGATGAGATAAACTATGTTAAATAGCGTATTGTATGGGCGATACGGGAATAGTACTAGTGAGCATAGTTAGTATTAGTATGGTTTCTGACTAGTTAGACTGGGTGGTGTAACTTGGGGAAAATTAGATGTACGTTAGGCATGCACAATAGATGAGAGGTGAGAAACTCATGTGAGAGTTCGATAACTAACATGCGTATAAGACTTGTCTTAAGAACCAGTTTTAAATACTTGCTAAAACAAATATTTTTATACATCGGGCTCTGACCCGTCTCTTGCATTTCTTCTCTCTTTTGCTATATATATATATATATATATATATATATATATATATATATATATATATATATATGTGTGTATTAGTACAGGTGCCCAGCCACAGGGACACCGGTTCTAGATACTTGGATGGTTTGCCGAGCTGCAGCTGTTGTGGAAGTTACGGGTCATTGGAGATTAGACGCTTCTCTCATTTCATTCAGTTCCTAGTTCAGATATCTCAGTTCGGGCATGTGTAGCCCATTCTCATTAGCAGAGTTGTGCTCAACTTACTTTGTAGTCCTTTTCAGTTGTAATGAGTATTTATTATGGTTTGGTTTGTGACTCTGAACTGGAAGATGTTATCCAGTCTTATCTATTCAGTATTTGATTCAGTTAGCATTTAATTCTTGTGTATGGTTTATAATCACATGTTCAAAAATTTGTTGAATTAATTGGTTTTAAGTTTAATTGGAAAAATGTTTTGACACTAGATTAATTAAATGTTAGGTAATTAATTGGATTTAAGTTTTCGACAGTGATGCTAAGAATGAACCAACCGAACATTCTGTTATAAATTTTATAAAGGACTGATCACCCGATATTTAATTCGGCAGGGTGTCACATCTTTTGTAGTACCGCCTTGATCGGGTCATGTGGGTCACTAAAGAGAGGAAGAATAAGAACCCTATAGCTTTATTTATCTCGAGCTAAACAGACACTTTGTTGATTTCCCTCGACAACTCCTCAAAGGACATCATTCCACATAAGCTGGCAACTGGACTGCCCTTTTCGTGATTCGACTCATCGTTTGAGCTATCAAAGTCATCGTCCCATTCAGTGGTGACTATGTCTTTTGATTAAGCGTGAACCATGTGTCGTGTAATACACAAATCGTTGTTATCGGTTCGGTGACTCAATGCAAAAAAAACTAAACTACAACTACACTTGACAAACAAGCACATCGGTAAGTTGGGTATCGAGAATCCACAGGGAGTGATTGAATTTTAGATTTTAATTATTTTACTACTTGAAAAATAAAAGTGTAAAAGGTGATATGATTTAAAAGAAGGAAAAAGAAAAAAATAGGAAGTTAATACTAAACAATAATTAAACAAAATGAGAGTTCAGATCGCATACCCGCCATGGGCTAAATAACTAATAATTAGAATTTTGGTTCAAAAATATTTAACCGAGCATTTTTAGTTAATCATAAACATCACGCAAGAAGAAATTTAACTCAAAGTTGCGAGATAAACATTTAATCAAAAATGATCACACGCGTCTTAAAATCGGATTATCGCTATAAACACTAACGTAGCGTGACAAAGAAATTTAAATGCACAATATTCTAACTTTAATACACGCGGTTTCAATTAAATGTAATTTTACACAAAATCTATTTTTTGGAGCTCAACACCTATCAATGGAGGACACACGATCCAAACCCACAATGCTACTCTACATATATGAATAAACTAATTTAAACACTAATTAACTAAATAAAACAACAAACAAACAACTAAAACAAGTTAAGTAGGTATGGAAATGGAAGAAAATAAAGGAAATTAAGCTAAACAAGTTAAGAAGACAATGAATAGTAAACTAGAATACTTACAAATGGGCAAAAATCCAACACAAAATGAGGAGAGGGAAACTCCACAAAAATCCCCAAAAATCTGATTTTCTAACCTAAAACAAACCTAAAATGAGTTCCCCCACTTAATAGAATGTTTACACACACACACACACACACACACACACACACACACACACATATATATATATATATATATATATATATATATATATATATATATATCCAACAAAAAATCAACTTAAAAAATGAAATTTGCGGACTTTCAGCTGAATCGATTCGCACTGTCCGAATCGATTCGCAACTGACAGTGTTGAATTCTCAGCATTGTCTAACTTTACGGAAAATGCCGTAACTTCTTCGTTATAACTCGGAATTAGGCACGGTCGGAGGCTATGAGAATATAACTCAGAGGGATACAACATCCAAGAAGACATTAGGCCAAGAAACTAAATTATGAAATGACTAAAATGCCCTCAAATGTGACCTTGAGTATCATTTTGAAGATAAAACCATCCAAAAAATATCATAACTCCCTCATTAAACATCGGAATCATGCACCGTCAGCGGCCAAGTGAAGAGAAATCAACGGGATTCAACTTCCGTGAATAGTTCAGGATCAAAATCTAAATGCTGAAATTACTAAAATCCCCTCGAAGATGCAATCTTTAACAAAACTTTTCCGGAAAGTGACCAAACTTCATGCTAAGCACTTTAATACCTACAAAAGCACAATTATAACTCATATAGAATGTTAACATATAAAACAGAGGTTATTTGGTTAATGAGCATAAATATAGGAATTAAGGTACCCAAGGGGGATAAAATGCATAAGTATAAGGGGTGAAACATACAATATTCGTGCCAAATCACACCCCCTAACGTACACATTGCTACTCCCTAACAATGAAATACAAAGATAAAAGAACTACAAGCAAACCAAAAAAAGGAGATATGTATAAAAGGGATAAATGCCACTTTCGCGGGCGAACGATTGCATTTAGCAATGCAATAATCCATTAAACCCCTAGGTTATCCTAGTGGACGAGTGTCGTTTCGTGAGAGTTTTCAGGGATGAAACCCACAAACATCATATGATTTCCTCAAAATATGCCAAACCCAACATGAGACAAAATCATTAACAACGAAAAAGATTTCAAACGTGTTATTAGCACATTGAACGAACTCAAACAAAAGTCCATTGTTATTAACAGGTTAAATGCACCTCATAGAATTGAAAATTTAAAAGTGGGAGGGGGGAGAGCACATGCAAATCATGATTTGGAAAAAACTTAAATAATCCGGATAAACATAAAATAAAGCATATATTCAATCCTCACGGGCATTACGCTCATCAAATGTATTCACTCAAAATAGGAAGGTAACACACGAAACATGTGGTCATAAAGAGTAAATGTAAATGGAAACTAGGTCGCGCACATGTCACAAATGAAGAACACTATATAGGAAATAAAAAACTGTAATCTCAATGAAAGATACCGCACATTAAAGGAGGAGAAATGCTTTTTCACACATTATCAAAACTATTATGACTTTTAAATTAAATTTGCCCTAAGATCACATAGGAATTGTATAGGGTTATAATGTAGGCTAGGCTAGGGTACGAAATGAAAGGTATATATACGTATTCAAAGTGTTCGGTGATGAAAACTCGGGATAATGATAAATTGTGGGCAATATCAAAATTGGAATATGATTTCCATAACAAGCATTAAATATGACAATGGGAGAGTAATCAAAGCTTATTGAACACTATATACATCAACTTTCTCTTTCTCTTTCTTTTCTTCTTTTTCTCATTTTTTCTTTTCTTTTCTTTTCTTTTCTTTTCTTTTTCACTTCACTTTTTTTTTCTTCGTTTTCTCACTCTCATATGCTTAATTGCGTCCACAAGACAAGAACACCATTCAATCCCAAGAATCATTCCAAACAAAGGTATGGGAAGTGATATGTATGGTTTATAACTCCAATGTGGAGTTAGTTATGAGATTTTTGGGTTATGAAACGAAAGGCTATATTTAGGCTCAAAAGGGTTGACTACGGAAATATATAAGGTAAGGTCAAGGCTAATATGGTTGATATAACAAAGATGGCCTACGATCATTTCCTAAAATTTATGCAATTCTCGAGTCAAAACAATATATGAAAATCATGCTCAAGTAACACATTTCAAGATATAAACTCCATTAATGAACGATCAATGAAAGAATAGAAAGATTACCGACGAATTCAACGTTTTCAAAGAGGAAATAATAGTGTATAGACTCATAAACGACGAAAGGTACAAAGCTTACTCGGTGTAAGTATATACAATGCAATAAAAGATTACCGAGTTATAAAAATCTTAAACCAAATCAATGGAATAAGAAACGTGCATGTGCTCATGAGTTAAAGTTTAATTCATGAAGTTATTCATAATATCAACGATTTGAGGACTAAAGTCTAATAACTTCTAAAATTAAGAACATGCATTGTCGAATGTCTAATGGATCGGACAATTATTAAAATTTATTATCAGAAACAAGGGCAAAATGCCCAATAAGGGAGAAAAAAGAAAGAAAATATTTTTGAAAATTTTCAATTTTTTAACAAAAAGCATGCTTAGTAACAAAATGTCAGCAAATCCATGGACAAAACAAAGAAATGGATAAAATATCCTACACCCCCCAACTTAAATGTTGCATTGTCCTCAATGCGCATTAAGAACACAACATAAATAGCGGAAAAGAACGATATTAGCCCAAATTGGAGCGATCTCCATAAGCATAAGTCCAAACGAATCTACAAAACAAGTTAGTACCGAGCATAGCAAAAACAAATAACAAAAAGTTAACTAATTACACTAGACTAAATTAAAAGGAAAGAAAAAAGAAACAATGAAATAATAAAAAGTTAACTATTTGAAACCTACTATTTAGACTCCACACTAACTATACACTAGAAGTCTAAATTTTTGAGGATCCACCTAATCTACATTTTGACTTTGAAAGATCAACGGTGGACCCTCCAAAGAAATAATGCCTCCCAGAAAATATGAATTCCGTTTGAACAATGGAAGGCATGTGGGTGGTGAAAAAAGTGAACCATCGTCAATTTGAAATTTTGGGTGGACGATGGGGGATTTGGATAACAAGGGGGAAAGGTACACTAGAGGCCCTAGAAAAATCGACTCATCTGCCAAAGGTTTTTCAAATGGAATGGGAGATGGTGCAGGCACGGGGATAAAATCAATCAAAAACAAGTCCGGTAAAGAGTCCTCATCGGTAAAAAGTGTAGAAGTTTTAAAAGTTTCTACCGACTCATAGGAATCAATCTGTAATTATAATGGTTTGATCACAGAAAACGAATATGGTGATGAAACAAATTCAATCTCAATCGACTCATCGTCCGAAGGAGATTGAATTTCAGGGGAGAAAGATGCACACTCGATGAGAAATTCTTCAAAAAATTTAGGTGAAACCAAAGTTTACACCTCCTCATTATTTGTACATAAGAATTCATCTCATCGCAAAGTGCTCCAAGTCTCATTCCAACACCATTTAGGCTTTCCAAACCTTTGGAGTGAAGAAGAAAAGTTTCTTCCAAAGTAAGCTTCCTCGGCTCTAGATCATCTAATTCCTCATTTGGTTGAAATTCTTCTTCACATTCATCAGAATAAAAATCGTTATTGGATTCGAATAATGAATCGAACTCAAGCTCCCAATAACAATTTTCATTCCGATAATTGTTTTCAAGTCTTTGAATCTCAAGAAAATATTCAAAATGGAAACTTGAAAACTATCCCCAAAGTAAGAATCATTAGAATGATCGTAATAACTATAAAAGAAATACATGATTACCAAATTGTATGTAGATGGAGAATCTGATGAAAAGGTGTGCGACCGAGAATCAACGTTTCTAAGCGCCCAAGTATGCAAATCCTGCAAGATAGGTTAAAAGAAAGAATACAAATACAAAAAAAAAACTGCGAAATAATAAAGTAACTACAATCTAAAACACACTCAACGAAAACGACAACGACGCCATTTTGATTAAGCGTGAATCGTGCGTCGTGTAATATGCAAATCGTTGTTATCGGTTTTGCGACTCAATGCAAAAAAAACTAAACTACAACTACACTTGACAAACAAGCACATCGGTAAGTCGGGTATCGAGAATCCACAAGGAGTGATTGAATTTTAGATTTTAATTATTTTACTACTTCAAAAATAAAAGTGTAAAAGGTGATATGGTTTAAAAGAAAGAAAAGGAAAAAAAATTGGAAGTTAACACTAAACAACAATTAAATAAAACGAGAGCCCAGATCGCATACCCACCATGGGATAAACAACTAATAATTAGAATTTTGGTTCAAAAATATTTAACCGAGCATTTTTAGATAATCATAAACATCATGTAAGAAGAAATTTAATTCAAAGTTACGAGATAAAACATTTAATCAAAAATGATCACACGCGTCTTAATATCGATTATCGCTATAAACACTAACGTTGCGTGACAAAGAAAGTTAAATGCATAATATTCCAACTTTAATACACGCGGTTTCAATTAAATGTAATTTTACACAAAATCTATTTTTTGGAGATCGACCCCCATCAATGGCGGACACACGTTCCAAACCCACAATACTACTCTACATATTTGAATAAACTAATTTAAACACTAATTAACTAAATAAAACAACAAACAAAAAAATAAAACAAGTTAACTAGGTATGGAAATGGAAGAACATAAAGGAAATTAAGCTAAACAAGTTAAGAAGACAATGAATAGTAAACTAGAATACTTACAAATGGGAAAAAATCCAACACAAAATGAGGAGAGGGAAGCTCCACAAAAATCCCCAAAAATCTGATTTTCTAACCTAAAACTAACCTAAAATGATGAAAAAATGAGTTCCCCCACTTAATAGAATGTTTACATACATACATACACACACACACACACACACACACACACACACACACACACACACATATATATATATATATATATATATATATATCCAACCAAAAACCAACTTAAAAAATGAAATTTGTTGAATTTCAGCCGAATTGATTCGCACTGTCCAAATCGATTCGCAACTGAAAGTGTTGAATTCTCAGCTTTGTCTAACTTTACGGAAAATGCCGTAACTTCTTCGTTATAACTCAGAATTAGGCACGGTCAGAGGCTAAGCGAAGATAACTCAGAGGGATACAACATCCAAGAAGACATTAGGAAAAAAAATTATGAAATGACTAAAATGCCCTTGAATGTGACCTTGAGTGTCATTTTGAAGATCAAACCATCCAAAAAATGTCATAACTTCCTCATTATACATCGGAATCATGCACCGTCGGCAGCCACGTGAAGAGAAATCAGAGGGATTCAACTTCTGTGAAGAGTTAGGGATCAAAATACGAATGATGAAATTACTAAAATGCCCCCGAAGCTGTAATCTTGAATGAAACTTTTTTGAAAAGCGACCAAACTTCACACTAAGCACTTTAATACCTACAAAAGCTCAATTATAACTCATATAGCATGTTAACATATAAAATGGAGGTTTTCTGGTTAATGAGAATAAATATAGGAATTAAGGTACCCAATGGGGCTAAAATGCATAAGTATAAGGGGTGAAACATACAATATTCGTGTCGAATCATCTTCCTACCAAGAGAAATAAATACACTTGATAAACTTAACAACTTCATCGTATAAGTCTTCCCACTCATCGGGGAAATACAAGAGTGAAGGGATCAATTGTCCTTGAAGTTTTAAAATAGTGAGTAAATCAGAGATGCTGCAGATTTCCTTTGTCTGGTGAAACTTATCAGCCATGGTCAGTACCATATCATCTAGACTGACTTTTTCAAAAGGCACTGGCCATTCGTCTGAAACCTGATCCTACTTCCGGTCTTCTATGAAAAAGATATTGAATTTTTTATAATAGACGAACATCTTAGTGGGACGTTTATCCCAAACTATAAGAGTTGGTTCAACACAATTCATAGCTCCATTCCTCCCCCTCAGATCGGGTGCAGATGATAATATAGGTCCTAGTAAGGAGTAACAAAGTTTTATAGGCGAAGCGTGTTGGGTGTAAGAGAAAAGATGGGCAAACCTTAAGAGGTTTAGGTGAGGCTGTGGGGATGGTGGGTGCTTTACTGGGCATGATTTGAGTAGATGGGTCCAACTTTGGGTCATTTTCTAGAAAGATGGCATTTACATGTGCTGAAAGTGGGTTGCGAGTGGTATTGGGTTTAGTCTTAGCTAATGGGGCAATGATACCCTGGTCAATTAGGACTTGGATCACATTTGTGAGATGAAAACACTGGTCGGTTGCATGACCTAGAAATTGGTGAAACTCACAGAGGGCATCGGTCTTGAAGTTGTTGGGGAGTGGATTTGGTAATGGTATAGGTTCCAATGGTTTGATGAGATTTTGGCATAAAGGGGCATGGTAAACTTTGGACAGGGGAGCATGGATCTCAGTGTATTATTTCCAGGCAGGATTGGGGAAACTTTTTGGTGGCTAAAAGGTAGCGGGTTGATGGTTGACACTATACCACTAGCAGTCTTCTCATACCTTCGAGGGGTGAACTATCCGGTTACCTTCTTCGATTTTGATTCCACTTTGGTGACACCTTTTTCAATTTTCACACCAGCCTATCAGAGGGCTAAAAATACGGGTAGTACTTTTTTCCATAGATGCTCGGATATGGGGTAAGAAATTATTCTTCACAATGCTGACTTGTTCCTCCTCGAAGGGCCTGTTGGTCATAGTGGTAGCTTTCTCTCTCCACCTTCTGATAAAGCTACTAACTGATTCCCCAGGATTTTTTTTGAACAAGTCCAGTTCTCAGCGCGTAAACTCCAACTTTTTGTTTTACTTGTACCGAGACATGAATTCTCAAGCCACATCTTCCTAACTATGGATTCTGGTTTCTTTAAGGGACAAAAACCATCAGAGGGAACTTTCTTTTGATGTATGATGAAATATTCTAGCCATTTTTTTTCGGAGGCACCAATAAGGGTCATGGCTGGATGATAGCTTCGAAGGTTAACAATTTAGGGGACCGCTGCCCCAGAAATTATCGATGTCTTGAACTTCTCTAGCAGTTTATCTTTGGGATAAGGAGACATATGGGTATAATCCATGTAGTTTTGAGATATCTTGACTTAGTCGAACTTCTTTGACAGAAGTTTGAGGTCTTCCTTGACCTTGTTAAGTTCCTCTTCTTTGGGATCCATGGGTAATGGATGATTAGCCCATGGTTGTGAAAGGTTTGGAATCAAGAGTTGAGCAGGTGGTGACCCATTTGTAGGCGGGGTACACGGGACATGCTAGTATTCTTTTGGGACCGACATAGGCTCGAAAGTGGGTGGACCCATAACATGAGGAATGATAACCTCATAAATCTGGAACCGATGTCACTGCATTTCTTGGACCTCAGTCTGAAGGTTGTCAATATTGATGATGAGTTGGGCTAATATGGCCATCAGATCGAGCTGCACATTTGGTGCTTAGTCGGTGTTTTCCATAAAGATCTTGGGAAGGTAGATCCCAAACTCTAATGAAATATCCAGAGAAGTGACGGAGCTTCGGGTTGGTTTGACAAAAGGTCGAAGCCAATAGGGAGCCATATAAAAATTGGGTACGCGATCGACCTGAGAGGGAAAATGGTTTGAATTTATTTTTATAGGAAAAAGGGAGAAAGTTTTTGGTATTTTTGAGAAAAGGAGGGGAAAATGTTTTATGGTATTTTGGAATGAGGAGAAAAATAGAGAGGAATATAGACATGATTATTATTATTATTATTATTATTATTATTAGGTTTTCATTTGTATTAGGTTTGCCTAAATGCAAGAAAAAAAATGTAAGACACGATTTGACTTGTTTCCAAGCTCACAGAGAGGATCCTATTTTTAAAAAAGGCAAAATAGTGAAAAATTCGGGTGGTATGCTGACCCAAAATTTTTATTGAGTTTTTCATGCTAACTTTCAAACTAAATATGAATGCCTTAGGTTTGGCATCTATATGAGGTTTATGCACTTGTTGGGCTAGTGGAAGGGTTCCCCCCTTGGCATGACTTCCACGATATACCTTTGCCTATAAGGGAAATCATTCATCGGTACGTGTGGACAAGACATTTTTTATACCTGAGTGTACATGAATTACCTCATGATATACCTTGTAGGGATGGTATGTATGAGTGCGAATTCAATATACTCGACGTACATGAACAAGTTCCCTACTATATACCTCCCATTGTCAGTTCAGTCAATGGTACGATGCGGGGAAAGTCGTTCGATATACGTCGAAGGTATGGGGCCAATGGAAGGTGAGAGTCATATCGTTTAGGCTAACTATTCCCCGCAGAACCATCACCCATCACAAAGTGACCCCCCGATTCGGGACAATTGTGGTCAATATTTCCATGCTCTTGGTGATGTAGTGTGCAAAAATGCACGAGACTTAATTAGTATATTATGGAGAAAGGGAATTTTTTATTTTTTATTTTCATGATGAGTAGAGGGATTACTACACTAATGAGGGAGAATATACAAGTATCATGAAAGATGGATACTATACTATGCATGGTGATGGGAATATATACGTGTGAGTGGGTGACAAGTGAATATTTATAAGCGAGCATGTGTGGTAGTCAGACTATACATGGATCTACTCATGGTGTGTAATATCTGTAAGTGAGCATGGAGATATATACATGTGTCAGAAATGTGAGCGTGTTCTAGTGAAGCCTAATCATGGATAATCTAAGTGGTGTGTGGATCATGTGAGTAGAAGTGAACCTATAGACAAGTGTAGGTGTGTAAAGTGTATAAGTGAGTGAAAAGTGATATATACATGGGAAGGGTGCATGATAAGCACGAGGTAGATATATAAAAAAAGTAAATAGAGGAGTAACGAGAAATTATAGGTAGGAGTATATGCAGACATGTTGAAAATAATAACACCCGTGAAGAATTAGTGTCTAGTCCTCTTAAAATGGACTTCTCCAGCAGAGTCGCCACTGTGGCCATCTCGGGGCCTCCCTTTCTAGATTACCTCCGACGCATGCATGGGGTTGCGCTCTTTTCTTGGGGTGCTCGGTTGTCATTAGTGTGAGTGACAATGTTTAGAGATAGATTCACCATTTTATCTTTCACAAAACAGGAAAAAGAAATGCCAATGCCTCGAGAGAATAGTATCAAGGACAATAATGATGCTTGCGGGACCAACTAGTTCAAAGGTCCGGGGACTAAGTTATGGAATGGTAAGGTGTTAGGAACCCATCCCTCCCTTTCGATCTCCCGTGAACATATGTTAATCTTCTCCTATTAGACTTCGTGAAACGTGTTCTCATGTGCATAATATAGGTGAAGAATGGGACCATTCAACTCACATCATGGAAAAGGAAGAAGTGAATTCATCCTTAGGAGTGTACCCAAAAATTGTAATTCAAAATATAATATGAGTGTTTGCCAAATCATAAGTCGTTATGGAAGAGCAAATGTGTATATCGGACGAAACACAAGCATGTAGGAATATATATATATATATATATATATATATATATATATATATATATATATATATATATATATATTGTGGCCATCCCCGATCCTCGCGGCGGCGCGATGAGAGAAATGTGGGAGGAACCTAGGTCCCTCGCGTCCCTCTTGGGAGCGCTTCGGCCGGCGTCAATTTGGGTGAGGTGTGAAAATGTAGAGAGATTTAGAGCCTCCAGTCTATTTTACTCAAAACAGGCAAAAGAAAAGGGGGAATCCATCCCAAAGGACAGCATCCTAAGACATATTCATACATGCGAAACCAAAATGATTCGTGAAGGGTCCGGAGGCGAAGTTACGAAATGGGAAGGTGTTAGGCACCCATTCCGCCCTTACGGTCTCTCATGGATTTTGTTATATTCCTTTATTTTCCCCGTGATATGTGTGCATGTGTATATATGGTGGATATAGGAATCCTCGACTTGTATCATGGAAGAGATAAAGCGAGTCATCCGTAGGAATGTAAAAATAATGTAGAAAATAGGGTTTGTGCGATTATCCTTACGTTGATCGTTATAAGGGAACGATAACATATGTGTAATAATACGCTATTAAGAACAAGTATATAGAATATAAGAAAATTGGATGTAAAGAAAATAGAAGATGAGAGAAAAAGTAAGAATAAGGACTCGAGTCTCGAGTTTTACCCCGAGATGCCTACGTAGCCTATAAAGGCATCAAAGTTCACGTAGTTCACATGTAAATGAGGGGTGGGGTTTAACCAATAAATCCAACCTGGGACTTCTCTTATTTGTGTGTGTGTGTGTGTGTGTGTGTAAAGAGTGTCTTTAGTTGTGAGAAAAGTGTGAGAAAAGTGTAAGAATCCCTATTTGGAATTTTTTAGCAAACCCTCTTTTTCTTATATTTTGGGTTTTTTATTTATATGAAAATAAGAGATGTGCAATAATACTCAATAAAAAGTATATTAGGATGTGTGAGATGAGATAATAAAAATGCTAAGTAATAAAATAAGTTATTGAGAATTTATGAGAATTCAAAGAGAGAATTGAGAAAATTGGACCTTCTTGAAGATCTTAAACTTGTTCTTGAATGTTGGAGAGCAGCCCTTGCACTTGGATGATGATGGAGGTTAGTTAATTCACCAAATTTGATGAAAAAGGTGATGAAAAGTGAAGGTGGGAAGAGGATTTGGATGTGGAAAGCACGCTGACTTCGAGAGAGGTTTTCAAGATTTGCTGAGAGTGATATGCTTCTGATCTGGGCTCCCCTTGCAAATGAGGTCAAGGCCTCCTTTTATAGGCCCAGGGCACTACCGATCGGCGTAACCCTGGTACTGCCTATCGGCACCTATCGATGGGCAGGGTTTTGAACCTGCCATTTGGCGGTGTTTTTCTGGCCTTTTTGAAAACCGGCTATCGAGCACAAACCGTTGATCCAAATCGTGCTGAAAGTCCTTTGGACTTCTCCCAAGTTTGGGAGTTGACTTTGGGTCAAATCTGGCTCAGAAGCGCTTGTCAATCCATTGGACGGGGAATCGTTCGGACACAAATGGATCGTTCGTCCGTATGGTAAGTCCGAATCGCGCACAGGGAGGACCGTTAGAAAGGTTAGCCGAGTTACTTTGACATTCCAAAGAGTCTGACCTGGTCCGGGGAGTTGACTTTGGTCAATCGAGCCCTGGAAGCATTCGGTGACCTTTCGAAGTAAAACGGATCGTTCATTCGTACCGTAAGTCAAAATCGCGCACGGGGCGGATCTTTGGAAAGGGGTTTTAGTGACCTTTGAAGATTCATTCAGCCTTAGTCAAGCTGAAGAGTGGACTTTGGTCAAACAGAGCCCGAGAGTGTCCGGTGGCCTCTGGATCAAGGTTCGGGGGAAACGGGTCGTTCGTCCGCATGGTAATTCAGAATCGTGCACGGGATGGACCGTTGGAAAGGGTTTTCAGTGCCCTTCAAAGATTCATTTAGTATCGATCGAGCTGAAGGGTTTGACATTTTGGTCAAACGGAGTCTGTGGGGGTGCCCGGTGGCTTCTAGGTCAGTACTCGGGGTATGAATTGGGTTTGTAGTGATGAAGGGAGGTGCTAGGGACCTAAGGAGAGTTTAGGAGGTAATAGAATGGAGTGTCTACAAAGCCCCTCGACGGGTGAGTTTGGAACAAATGATAGCCGTCGAATAGACACCGCATGATGCCTTTGAGAGAGTGTGACCAATTCAGGGGGTCGAGGCCGATTCTGAGGACCTAAGGAAGCGAGGATGATCGATTCAGAGGATCAATGTCGATTCTGAGGACCTAAGGGAGAGAGGATGACCAATTTATAGGGTCGAGGTCAATTCTGACCTAACTCAGGTGATGATCCAAGACTGAGGTCAATTCTGACCTAAGAGTGGTGACATCAGAGGACCGAGGTCAATTCTGACCTAACTCAGGTGACGATCCAAGATCGAGGTCAATTCTAACCTAAGAGTGGTGATGACCGAGGACCAAGGTCAATTCCGACCTAACTCAAGTGACGATTCAAGACCGAGGTCAATTCTGACCTAAGAGTGGTAACGCCCGAGGACTAAGGTTAATTCTGACCTAACTCAGGTGACGATCCAAGACCGAGGTCAATTCTTACCTAAGCGTGGTGATGACCGAGGACTGAGGTCAATTCTGATCTAACTCAGGTGATAATCAAAGACCGAGGTCAATTCTGACCTAAGAGTGATGACGACCGAGGACCAAGGTCAATTCTGACCTTACTCAGGTTATGATCCAAGATCGAGGTCAATTCTGACCTAAGAGTGGTGACGAACGAGGACCGAGGTCAATTATGACCTAACTCAGGTGACGATCCAAGACCAAGGTCAATTCTGACCTAAGAATGGTGACGACCGAGGACCGAGGTCAATTCTGACCTAAGAGTGGTGCACATTTCCTTTGGGAAAATTAAGGATTCTGCTGGGGATAAGAATCGGATTTTAGGTTCCGCTGGGGAATAGTGAATGAGATGGGGAAGATTTGGATCCTCCTTTGGAGGGATCGCCTAGGGCGAGTGATTCTTCTGAATTCCGTTGGAGAAAATTACTTTACGATGTTGTTTCGCACTGGGGAGCCGATGGCTGGGAAAAATTTGTGTCTTTGATTTGAGGTGAGGAGCTGATTGCTGGGGAGATAACCAGTTTGATGCTGTAAACTCTACTAAGGAGGTGATTAGGTGGTCCAGGTGTTGGACGCATTGCTCGGGAGGCCATTTTCTTGGCTTTTGAGGGTTCTGCTGGGGAAAAAGAGGTCTTGCCTGAGGGAGTGCAAAGTTTTCTTGGAGAAAATTTTCTAAATCCTTCTTGCGATTTTTAGGAATTTTCTGAGGATTTTTCAGGATTTTCTAGCATTTCTGGCATTTTTTGGGGGGTGCCGGTCGGCATAGTCTGAGGGGTGACATTCGGCAGTGGCACGGACTTTTGGATTGCCTCGGGAAGGTAAAGGGGCAGTGTCGAACGATGGGGTAGGTGAGAGAGAGAGAGAATGTGGGTTCGGGCTGAGTCCCGTTATTTTTGCTTTTTTTCTTCTTTTCCTACAAAATTTGATGTAACACAGAGAAAGCATATATGCAATGCAATGGAGTTTTTTTTATTATATTCTATTAATGATGAATGAATGCATATGCACTCTTTACTTTGCTGCTGAGGCCGTAAAAAGAGATATTTTTCGGATTTTTGAAGGAAAGTTTTAAGAATGAGAAATTACAAAAGCGAATTTTTGAAATTCTATAAAGGATATCAATTTTATTTTTATTGGGTTTTTCTGATTTTGATAAAAAAAGGAAAAAGGAAAATTTCCAAAAATGGGGGGTTGCCGATCGGCAAGCACCTTGCCCTGCCTATTGGCAGTCAAGTCCAGTCCCATCCCTCTTCAGCCTTTGCGTACTTTGTGGGGTAAGATTCCCTCTGATTTCTGCAGGGATTATGTCTCTTGTGAGGGTTTTCAAGTATAAAAAGGGGTGAGGGTGGAGTGTTTTCATCACACCTTCACATTCTTCCTTTCCACCCTCTCATTTGCTTAATATTTCTTAGTCTTGCAAGATGACTCTCCTTGGTAGCATTGAGTTTTCTAACTACCTCGAAGCCTTGGAAGCAATGTGCTCTTATAATGTCGACTACGAAGCTTTCAACATGCGTCGAGTCTCCTTGTGGCGCAATCGGCCTATTGAGTGGAACATGCTGATGGCGGCAGTACAATTCTGGTACCTCGAAGACCATGTATTCCGCTTTGGGTTGGATGAAGTGTGTCCTACCTACGAGGAATTTTCTACCATGCTAGGAATAAATCCCATCGTTGCTGCGACTCTGCCCGAATATTACCGTTCTCCCAGGGATTTGTTGGCTGGGTTTCTTCGCATTTTGCCTTCGGCGGCTACATCGCTAGTTGTTGGGGGAATGATCTCCCTCCCGGCTGTGTTGCAGTCCGTGCATTTACGTGAAATAGGTAATGCTGGAGTTGTTTCTCTAGGCCTGGTTGTGACACCCTGCCTAATTAAATACCGGGTGATCAGTCCTATATCCACTTAAAACAGGTTTCTTATCTGGTTCATTCTTAGCATCACTGTCGAAAACTTTTTAAAACATTACTAATCACCTAGTATTCAAAAAGCCGATGTCAAAATTTTAATATTTTTATTTAACAATCAACAACAAAACATTATTACATAAATACATCCCATCCAATAGTAATATAAATCCATCCACAATATAAAAGACTAGAATGAAATAATACCGAATAAACCATCGGTTTCAAAATCCAATATAAAGTCCAACCTGAATAAAAGTCTGAATACAAGGTCTGACTGTCATAAATGAAATAACTATGGGCAACATGCTCGAATAAAGTACTGACCTGCACCCTACACTAGGAGTGAAGTAACTGAATCGTCTAAGTCCAAATCCTGCAGGTATCCATAAGTGCTGCAGCTAGGCATCCCTAGAATAGGTCATCCTGTTTGACGTCCCTATGGCTGGACACCTAAAAGGTTTTGGAAAAAGGTTTTGCAAGTACGGGTCAGAGCCCAAGTAAAAATCATTAAAAAACATTTAGCAAGTAATTAAATAACAGTTTAAATGAACAGTTATTAGATACACATGTTAGGTTGCGAACACTCCCTTGAGTTCCTCATCTCTCATCAATAATGTGCACCTAACGTTTGCTACTCAACCGCATTTAGTCAATTCTAGCCAATCTAACTAGGCAGCCAATATCTAATAAACCCAAATCAATCTAGCTCCTCCATACCGCCCATACACGCTATCGAGTACCCTTAATAATTAACATCTCTCTTATGTTATTATTAAACCTCAATTACCCTTTTTACGTAGGTTATTGTTCAAGCTTTACCGTTTAATTTTCTCTTCTTAAAATTTATTTTAGATATTCACTAACTATCTTCCTACTATTCACACATTAGTAGCTTCATCATTATATAGATATACCCTATCTAAGCTCCCTACTAATTACTCTTTAGTAGATTAATCGTTCTTTAGATACATACTATCTCGTCTCTCTACTAGCACACATAAGTAGATTATTCTTGTTGTAGATATATTTTACACACCATATATAATATAAGTACACACTCTGCTATTATATCCCTATATCCCACACTAAGGGCTATTGGTTCGTAATGTTACTCCGACCCCAATAGTTATTCCATATGTATTGGTTCGGATTGTTACATTGACCCCAATATTCAGATTACTTTTAGTTTAGATACACACAACTAACTAGTTTGAAATCATAAGTCTTCTACCCATAACTCATAGCGTCCACCCGTATTTCCATGCAAATACATTTATTAAATATATATCCATTTCTCTTTAAGATGGGCAAAGCTTTTTAAATTTTAGGATTAAGTGTTCACATACTTAAGTCAAATAAGATTTCACTATCTTTCTCATTCATTAATTTTTACACAGTAGATAATATCATAAGTATATATATATTCACACTTTATAATATATATATAACATGGCACCTCCCAGACTTAGCTGCCGTGCATACTGTAAAACATATCAAAGGTATATATATTCATCATCCATTATCTATATACTAGTACGACGCCTCTAGGCACAGCTACGGTGCATGCATACTCTGCTATCATGTCCAAGTACATCTCTCATTGTACAATGGACTATTGGTTCGTCTTCTCTCTCGAGCCATATATATCAAATCACACATATTGGAGGCGAACATAGTTCACATATCCATAGGTCACGCACATACCTACGCTCCCACAGTTAGCAGACTTATCGGCTCACAAATAAGCCCTTCACAGTCCTATGTTCTTGAGGTACCAAATCTAAAATCCCCCCGAAGGCAACACAGGATAAGATTTTCCTCTTTCGAACGCCAACCTCCCGTGATAGCAAGTATGGTAGGTATGTCATACACATAATAAACAATAATATAGGTACACATTCCACCTAAATAAATATAACATCAGCGAGGTATTCACACAACCATATAATAAAGATAGGTATTCACTCCACCTATATATATATATATATATATATATATATATATATATATATATATATATATATAGGGGATACACACATCCCATATCACAAGCCTCATACATAGTTTATTTATATCCCCAATATTCTACGTATTCCATAATTTATAACTTCGTTTATTATCGTACATTCCCGAGTATTTCTCACCACTCTAAGGGTATCCTTTATTCCACATATAATATCAGAAGGTAAACTCTCTACCCCCTCTAGGTCTAATTCCTCGTTCCTCTCGAATTCTCTTAACTCGAATTATCCTTCAATTTAGATTTTTCCTCTCTATTAATCCAAACTAATTTAGCTCTTAAACTTCCCTCATAGGCCACGCCTAAAACCCAAACTAGGACTACTGGTGTTGAAATATAATTTCCTTATATTAGAAATTAAATCCCCCAAATTAATTACAAACGATTTCCAAAGGTCCTAAACAAAAAGGAAATTATTGGCAAAAAACTAGGCAACCGAATCGATTAGAAAATTTTCTAGCAGATTAAACACCCTGTAGTAAAATATCGATTACTTCCTCTACAGAACTCCGATTAACCTGATTCAAATCTCATTTGAAAGATAAGACATACGTCTTTCCAGGAATTTATGGATATCACTCTAATTCTATGTACAATTTAAATGGCCTACATTTAAAATTATGTTAAGAATTCTGGCAGATTGACATCTTGTGTTCATCAATTAAACCCTAAGTCATTCAAGATTCATGTTCTCCAATCAAGAACCCATCAAGATTCAATATTAATCATCAAATATATTCTAATATCTTTATATCTTCATATAGAGATAAATTTCCAATGAAAAGTTTACACAAAAACATCAAAGATTCAACTCAAGAATCAAATTCTCCTTTAATAGGATAAAACCCTAATTTTCTCATGTTCATCAACTTTATAAATCAAGAACTCAGATTTCTCTCTTACCAATCAACCCAAACCCAATAATTTCATAATATCATCATTAAAGAACATCTCTACATGTATTCCCACTTAGTTTATGAATTAAACCCTCCCAAATTCATATAAAACTTCCAAAAGCATGAAATCAAACCCTATCCCACATGGGAACTATAACATGATTGATATAAATTGCCATTTAAATACTTGCCTCTCAATAGAAGGTCTGAAATTCATTGATCAGATGGTGTGGTGGTTCTCCCCTCACTCCATTCTCGATTCCGTTGCGTTCGGGGCGAAAAAATGTGTAGGAAGCTTGGTTCTCCTCTCCTCTTCCTCTCCTATGGATTCTATCCCTTTTGATTTGTGTTAACACTAGCCCCTCTCTCTAATGGGAAGATATACACTTACAATTTTCGGAGTTTTCTAAATCTCAAACTCCCGAATGACCGAAATGCCCTTAAACGATGCCGGGATGGTCTAAAATCGTCCCGAGACCCAAACTATACACCCGAGTACACTTTTTTAACTATTTTGATCCTTCCGGAACCAACCGTGACCTCAAAATCACTATTCAACTCAATTTATAAAATCCTCTTATTTTACCTCCAAATATGCCACGTGTGAAATTAAACTTAGAGTGAATTAATTTAATCTGAATCATAGAATTAAATAATTTCTCCTAATTAAATAAATTATTTGATCATAAATTTAATTAATTTCTATTTCCTCCAAAAATATGGGGTGTTACATACTTTCCCCCTTACAAAGGAATTTCGTCCTCGAAATTTGGATAAGGCATGTACTCCAAGGTCTCTACGTGTCCTGAATCCCATACTCTCAAGATCATCACAATTATTTCTACCCCTCCTAATTGCGGGTTATATAAACATCTCCACCAACCAGGGCACCCAAACAACTTATAAATATGCATAACTTCATCGATGCTACCTGGCTCCACTAGCCTCTCATTATCGTATAGTTACTATCCTTTAGATATCACTTTATAAATAAATAATACTCAAGCTACTAAACCCATGTCTTAAGGTTAATCATCTCCCCACTCCCAACATTGTGCTAAGCTTCATGCGTGGGACGTCTAGTAAAGAGAAATTCAAACAAGGAACCCTCCCGATACACTATTACCTAGCATTGTCGGTCATTGAGATCTGTTAAGCCCTCAGTCCATATTACGTACCCTCAAATACCCGTCTTTTGATATAAAAGTATAATCGTCCACTCGCATGCTACACAAGATAACATATATCACGACGCCTTTACTATCACTAGTTTCTTAGCACTAAAAAGTCACGAGTTATATCTCTCTGCTCGACAATAGGCCTTTCTACACTGAATCACATCAGTAACCGTCCCTGCGCACCGAGATTAATTATGACTAGACAACATACACACAAAAGTCTACTACATAATATATATAATATATATGCGCATATATATAGGATCAACCCTCTTTCAGGTGATACCTCACAAAAAAAATCATACCCTGGGACAGCGAACAAGAGATCTCACTATCACAATCTATGATCGCTCAACCCATTGCTAACCAGTCAACTCTCGTAAGTAGTCTACCCTATTTTCATAACTCTAAAAAGTAGTAAAGTAATACATAATATAAATGTCCTCTTAGTGCATTCTCTTAGCCCAATTCCTCTATCGAAAATCTCACTCCTCAGACGGTTGTTGTGCCCTACTGACACCATTCCTATATACTTTTCCAGTTCGAGTAGTTTCACTTTCTCACTGTGGATAAGTTTAATATAGGTGGTCCAACTCTTTATGCATAGGACACATTATTACATCTTCTCTTTATTTCTGGCCCCACTAGCCACATCGAGGTGTCCTTCTCTCAGGCTTGGTAGTCTTGTTCCCGATTGCTACCCCTGACGTCCCTTTGGCTTGACTGGCCCAATGGAACTTGTTGCTGGCCTCGATGGCCCTAATTGAATTTGCCATCACTTGGTAGGAGTTCAATTAGTCTGAATCATATCAATGGGTTCCCGACTGGGTATGACCTCTTGTGGTGCTTCACTATCACTGTTTAATCCATTCTTGCTCTTCGACTAGATTCTTCAACCCCCTTGGTTCCCCTCTTATGGAACCGTTGGTAAATTCAGGTAAGCGTATGACCCTAACAACGTCGACACTAATCATTCTATCCGGATCTCCCATCCAGGCTTGTATATTCAACTCACAAGTCCATTATCAACTTAAAAAACCTTTATATTCTTCGTATTCCCCTTCGTCAGTTACGAAGTTCCCTCAACAAGTCAACTCATTTCTCACAATCGGCCTACAACTCTCTTACTTGTGATAAGTTTCAAAACTCAATTCGCATCCATGTTCGAACAGCAGATGGAATATCTATCAATCAAATTTCACTCAAATTTCTCGTTTAATCCCATATACTCCTTATATATGGTAACTAACTCTCGTCACTTTATGCTGCCCCCAAGAGCTCAAAAATTTTCGCTAGAAATTTTAATCCTGGGTGTCGCTACACTCCACCCTACACAATTGCCTTTGGATTTTATCCTTCCATTGGCCTATTACTCTCCCTTTTTTTTCTTATAGATGACTCTCCCAAAGAGTCCCTCCATTTTTTCCCCCCACCTCTTATCGACAACACTGGATGAGTTTAAAATTTGCACCAACATTATCTATAAAAGTAATTGGGAAAACTGCTCCTCCCGAGTGATGTTCCTATTGTCACCATCCTGAACAATAATCATGGTGACTTCCATCTCAATCACCATTCCCAGAATAATATAGATCTTCTGTTGAGCCTCTCCTCCTGCTGTCCTTCTAACGGCCCTCACTGGTCGTCTTATAATGTTCAGTGTATGAAGCCCAACCGAACTCGTATACGAATCACATCAACTATATATAATGGCAGGAGAACGTAATCTCATACGTCGAGGAATACAATAATACTATCATAAGGCTTTATATCAAAGAACGATATGCTGAAACGTGAAAAGCCACACAGATCCTAAGGACACTAAAACCTGATGCTCTGATACCATCTGTGACACCCTCCTAATTAAATACCGGCTGATCAGTCCTATATCCAATTAAAATAGGTTTCTCATCTGGCTCATTCTTAGCATCACTGTCGAAAACTTTTTAAAACATTACTAATCACATAGTATTCAAAAAGCCGATGTCAAAATTTTAATCTTTTTATTTAACAATCAACAACAAAACATTATTACATAAATACATCCCATTCAATAGTAATATCAATCCATCCACAATATAAAAGACTAGAATGAAATAATACTGAATAAACCATCGATTTCAAAATCCAATATAAAGTCCAACCTGAATAAAAGTCTGAATACAAGGTCTGATTGTCATAAATGAATTAACTGTGGGCAACATGCCCGAATCAAGTACTTCGCTACACCCTACACTAGGAGTGAAGTAACTGAATCGTCTAAGTCCAAATCTTGCAGGTATCCATAAGTGTTGCAGCTACGCATCCCTAGAATAGATCATCCTGTTTGACGTCACTGTGGCTGGACATCTAAAAGGTTTTGGAAAAAGGTTTTGCAAGTACGGGTCAGAGCCCAAGTAAAAATCATTTAAAAACATTTAGCAAGTAATTAAATAACAGTTTAAATGAACAGTTATTAGATACACATGTTAGGTTGCGAACACTCCCTTGAGTTCCTCATCTCTCATCTATAATGTGCACCTAACGTTTGCTACTCAACCCCACCTAGTCAATTCTAGCCAATCTAACTAGGCATCCAGTATCTAATAAACCCAAATCAATCTAGCTCCTCCATACCGCCCATACAGTACGCTATCGAATACCCTTAATAATTAACATCTCTCTTATGTTATTATTAAACCCCGGTTACCCTTTTTACGTAGGTTATTATTCAAGCTTTACCGTTTAATTTTCTCTTCTTAAAATTTATTTTAGATATTCACTAACTATCTTCCTACTATTCACACATTAGTAGTTTCATCATTATATAAATATACCCTATCTAAGCTCCTTATTAATTACTCTTTAGTCGATTAATCGTTCTTTAGATACATACTATCTCGTCTCTCTACTAGCACACATAAGTAGATTATTCGTGTTGTATATATATTTTACACACCATATATAATATAAGTACACACTCTGCTATTATATCCCTCTATCACACATTAAGGGATATTGGTTTGTAATGTTACTCCGACCCCAATAGTTCTTCCATCTGTATTGGTTCGGAATGTTACCTTGACCCCAATATTCATATTACTTTTAGTTTAGATACACACAACTAACTAGTTTGAAATCATAAGTCTGCTACCCATAACTCATAGCGTCCACCCGTATTTCCATGCAAATACATTTATTAAATATATATCCATTTCTCTTTAAGATGGGCAAGGCTTTTCAAATTTTAGGATTAAGTGTTCACATACTTAAGTCAAATAAGATTTCACTATCTTTCTCCTTCATTAATTTTTACATAGTAGATAATATGACAAGTATATATATATATATATATATATTCACACTTTATAATATATATATATATAACATGGCACCTCCCAGACTTAGCTGCGGTGCATACTGTAAAACATATCAAAGGTATATATATTCATCATCCATTATCTATATACTAGTACGACACCTCTAGGCACAGCTGCGGTGCATGCATACTCTGCTATCATGTCCAGGTACATCTCTCATTGTACAATGGACTATTGGTTCGTCTTCTCTCTCGAACCATTTATATCAAATCACACATATTGGAGGCGAACATAGTTTGCATATCCATAGGTCACGCACATACCTACGCTCCCACAGTCAGCAGACTTATCGACTCATAAATAAGCCCTTCACAGTCCTATGTTCTTGAGGTACCAAATCTAAAATCCCCCCGAAGGCAACACAGGATAAGATTTTCCTCTTTCGAACGCCAACCTCCCGTGATAGCA
This sequence comes from Sambucus nigra, assembly GCA_949130495.1. Lineage (NCBI taxonomy): Eukaryota > Viridiplantae > Streptophyta > Magnoliopsida > Dipsacales > Adoxaceae > Sambucus > Sambucus nigra. Next base: position 580,650,453 of record OX422211.1, on the reverse strand, counting down.
AGTATGGTAGGTATGTCATACACATAATAAACAATAATATAGGTACACATTCCACCTAAATAAATATAACATCAGCGAGGTATTCAAACAACCATATAATAAAGATAGGTATTCACTCCACCTATATATATATATATATATATATATATATATATATATATAATAACAATAGGGCATACACACATCCCATATCACAAGCCTCATACATAGTTTATTTATATCCCGAATATTCTACGTATTCCATAATTTATAACTTCGTTTATAACCGTACATTCCCGAGTATTTCTCACCACTCTAAGGGTATCCTTTATTCCACATATAAAATCAGAAGGTAAACTCTCTACACCCTACTGGTCTAATTCCTCGTTCCTCTCGAATTCTCTTAAATCGAATTATCCTTCAATTTACATTTTTCCTCTCTATTAATCCAAATTAATTTAGCCCTTAAACTTCCGTCATAGGCCATGCCTAAAACCCAAACTAGGACTACTGGTGTTGAAATATAATTTCCTTATATTAGAAATTAAATCCCCCAAATGAATTCCAAACTTTTTCCAAAGGTCCTAAACAAAAAGGAAATTATTGGCAAAAAACGAGGCAACCGAATAGATTAGAAAATTTTCTAGCAGATTAAACATCGTGTAGTAAAATATCGATTACTCCCTCTACAGAACTGCGATTAACCTGATTCAAAGCTCATTTGAAAGATAAGACATATATATTTCCAGGCATGTATGGATATCACTCCAATTCTAAGTACAATTTAAATGGCATACGTTTAAAGTTACATTAAGAATTCTGGCAGATTGACATCTTGTGTTCATCAATTAAACCCTAAGTCATTCAAGATTCATGTTCTCCAATCAAGAACCCATCAAAATTCAGTCTTAATCATCAAATATATTCTAATATCTTTATATCTTCATATAGAGATAAATTTCCAATGAAAATTTTACACAAAAACATCAAAGATTCAACTCAAGAATCAAATTCTCCTTTAATTAGCATAAAACCCTAATTTTCTCATGTTCATCAACTTTATAAATAAAGAACTCAGATTTCTCTCTTACTAATCAACCCAAACCCAATAATTTCATATTATCATCATTAAAGAACATCTCTACATGTATTCCCACTTAGTTTATGAATTAAACCCTCCCAAATTCATATAAAACTTCCAAAAGCATGAAATCAAACCCTATCCCACATGGGTATTATAACATGATTGATATAAATTGCCATTTAAATACTTGCCTCTCAATAGAAGGTATGAAATTCGTTGATAACATGGTGTGGTGGTTCTCCCCTCCCTCCGTTCTCGATTTCGTTGCGTTCGGAGCGAAAAACTGTATAGGAAGCGTGGTTCTCCTCTCCTCTTCCTCTCCTATGGCTTCTATCCCTTTTGATTTTTGTTAACACTAGCCCCTCTTTCTAATGGGAGGATATAAACTTACAATTTTTGGAGTTTTCTAAATCCCAAACTCCCGAATGACCGAAATGCTCTTAAACGATGACGGGATGGTCTAAAATCGTCCCCGGACCCAAACTATACACCCGAGTATACTTTTTTGGCTATTTCGACCCTTATGAAATCAACCGTGACCTCAAAATCACTATTTGAGTCACTTTATAAAATACTCTTATTTTACCTCCAAATACGCCACGTGTGAAATTAAACTTAGAGTGAATTAATTTAATCTGAATCATCGAGTTAAATAATTTTTCCTAATTAAATAAATTCTTAGGTCATCAATTTAATTAATTTCCATTTTATCCAAAAATATGGCGACTTACACTGGTTTCAAAATTGCTACTGGTGACTGGGGAGCTGCTAGTGGACCCCCAACTTGCAGCCATTACTTTATGGATGTCATATTGTCGCAATCCTGTGGCGGTGATACTGGCAGAGACCCAAAACGGTTTGGATGCCTGGCGAGAAGGTCGTTCTGACTTCTTTAGGGGTATCCCCGTAATGCTGTTCATGTGGCTGTCTGAGAGACTCCACTTGGTGGACCTTCTAGAGTACCCTTTGTCGGCTGTACCCAACTTCTTTTCATGTTACTTCTTCAGCGTTGGCTTGGATATTGAGAGCTGGGAGAATTGGTTTGTGGAGAATGGGGATCGAAATCTGTACTAGTCAGTGCCCTGGTGGGGACAGTTGCTTCCTGTTCTGGAGCTAGGAGAATACTCGTATGTGCGGATGGTTGGTCTCACTCAGACCTCTTTTTATTTCCCTTGGCGTCTTCTGCGCCAATTTGGCTGGGCACAGGCCATGCCACCTCCAACACTAAATTTCTTTTCGGTAGAAGATTTGACTGAGTGTCTGCACATGCGGCTTGGCTCTTTGTGGGAGAGTCGGCGTCCGTCGACCCGTCCCTCTCACTTTATTGGGAGAGTTTGGCATGTCCCTGGAGATTATATGAAGTGGTTGTGGAGGAGAGTGGTCAGCAAGATGTTGGCAGTGGAGAGTGGGCACATGTGGTTTGTTTTATTTAACACCATGGGAGGAGGTGTTGTGGTTTTTTCGAAGCTGGCTCGGGCTTATCCGTCCATGGAGTGTCTGTGGCATTCTATTCAGGCAGGGGAAACTTGGGGACCCCAAGATGTAGATGATGAGGACGGAGCAGGCTCCTCTGGTAGCCGTGGGTTGGACTTATGGAGAGTTTATTGTGTAATGCGGAATAAATGTGGAGATTTTATTTGGCCTTTTTTCGGAATGTAGGGGGAAGGGAGTTATCCGTTCCTTTTCTTGTGTAATCTATACTGTAATTTCTTATTAATGAAATAAGAAAGTTTCTGATCATCCAGCTGTGCCTTTCGATGAATTTTGTATTTTGAATTATCTACATCGATCGCTAAGGCATATATAATCCTTTTGTTCAAGTATATGTTAGAACGAACTGTCGTTCTCGGATATAAGAAAATAATATATTTTTGTGAAAAAGAAAGGGTCGTGCTCATGTAAGATGTATGAGATGCCTACGTACCCCTGGGCGTTTTGAAAGTTTTTGTTTGAAAATGGTTTTTGCAGAGGATCAGGCCCACGTAGTTCTAGGTAGAGGGAAATGAAGAGATTTTTTTTATTTTTTTTATTTTTTATAATAGAGGTGAGATGAGAAGAGTCGTAGTGTGCCGAGAGTTAAGACTAGGGGTAGGACTTCTTGAGACAGTCTAGGTTGACTGGATGAGCCATCTCTTCCCCATCTAGGTCAGTGAGCATGGCGGCACTGCCAGATAAGATTTTCTTCACAATATAGGTGCCGCTCCAATTGGGCTTGAATTTTCCTCTGGGGTCCCAGATGGGTTCTATTATCTCCTTGAGGGCTAAATCTCCTCTCGAACACCGCAGTCCTTGACTCACTTGTTGAATGAATGCTTTATTCGGCGATGGTACCCTTGTATGTGGTATAGTGCTTTCAATCTCCTCTCATCCAGGAGGGTCAGCCCGTCAAGATGGCTTTGGGACTAGTCTTCTTCGTTATCTTCTCTTTCAAGCATGACGCGTAGCAAGGGTATTTCCAGTTCCATAGGTAGGACAGCTTCCATGACATAGGCTAGAAAGTAAGGGGCAGCCCCAGTAGATGTTCAGATTGAGGTTCGATAGCCCCAGAGGGCATATGGGATTCGGTCGGCCCAATCCCGATAACTTTTGGTCATCTTGCTGATGATGGCTTTGAGGTTCTTGTTGGTAGCTTCGACGGCACCATTGGTCTGAGGTTTGTAGGGAGAAGATTTGTGTCTTTGAATCCCATACTCGTTGACTACTTCTGTGACTTCTACCTCGAAGTGCAACCCATTATTTGACACTAGCTCGTACGGGACCCCATATCGACAGATGATGTTCTTCTTAATGAAGTTGGACACTTTCTTGGCATTCAGCACTGCGTATGACTCAGCTTAGACCCATTTGGTGAAGTAATCAATGGCAACCAGGATGAACTCATGCCCGTTTGAAGCCTTCGGTGTAACCTTCCCCATGATGTCGACACCCTAGGTGGAGAATGGCCAGAGCGAACTCATGTTGTATAATTATCGCAGAGTCAGGTGCTGGAGATTGGAGAATTGCTGGCATTTGAGGCATCTCCGGACATAGGCGGTGCAATCCCGGGTCATGGTGGTCAAGTAGTAGCCTTATCGGATGATCTTTTTGGCGAGCATGTGGCCGTTCATATGGGGTCCGCATTCCCCGCTATGGACCTTCTGCATTATCTTTTCAATGTCATCCCCTGTGATACAGTTCAGATGAGTTCCATCAAAATTTCTTTTGAGTAGTGCTTTATGACAGATGATGTACTAGGCGGCCAGTCTTCGAAGGGCTGCTCGGTCTTTCTTATTGAAACCCTTGAGATACCTACCATGCTTGATGAGGCACCAAATATAATAGTACCAGTAGTTGACTAGATCGGGATCTTCTGTGGTGACGAGCTCAATGTGGTAGCAATGGGTTGGTTTGTCTTACTTTTGAACTAGGAGGGGAGTCATTGTTATTCCTTCGGGCATGTCGATCATGGAGGCCAAGGTAGTGAGGGCATCGACTAGATTATTCCTTGCTCGGGGCAAGTAATGGAAGGTGATGTCTTAGAATCGGGAGGCTAGTTCTTCCAAGTGAGCATGGAATGGTTGGAGTTTTTCATCCTTGACTTTCCACTTTCTGAGCACTTGACCTATGATAAGGGCAGAATCCCCGCAGACATCTAGGCATTGAATACCTTTCTGGATAGAAACTTTGAGGCCTATCGTACACGCCTCATACTCAGCCACATTATTGGTGTAGTGGAAATAGACTGGGCTGCTACAGTTATCTGTAGTACTGTGGACTTGAGGATTATTTATATATTAGTGTTCATCTCTTGAGGTTGACTTTGGATTATCTATATCACTGTTCCCCTAAAAATAATGGTATCAGAGCTGCTTTAATATTATATCTTTATATAATAAGACATATTATTTAACGAAAAGAGTGGAATTACAAATCATAAGTTTACAACCTTTATATGCTTAGTGAAAAAACTCAGTTAAAAGCAAGACTACGTGGAGAATATAAAAATTTAGACTTTTATATAAAAAGAGCGATAAAATTCAAAAACCAAAAAGAGTTTGAAAGATTTCTTGTAATTAATTGGATAATATTAGATATAAAAGAGAAAATTAATAAATATCAGCTAGAGATAGAGATACTAGGAGAAAAAGGACGTTTAGGATAAAATTAATGATAAGTGAAAAAGAATTTCTAAAAAGAAAATTATTAGCCGAATATAAAATATTAGATAACGCAATAATAAAAAAAGAAGAGAACATAAAAAATAAAAATCATATACAAGCTACTATTAATAGTTGGATAATTAGAATAGCTAACGAAAAAATTCAACAGTATAAGTTAGAATTAGAAATACTAAGTGAAAAAGGTAGATTTTAATGCAAACTGAAAAACAACAAACTAGAAGCTCTATAGAACATTGCAGACTTATAGTAAAAAGTCAAAAGAATCATTTAAGGCGTATCATAAAATTTGGAAGATTACATTTACTAGAAGGCACAATCCGTTTAATAGAATATTACGAAAAAAGACAACTAGCACTAGAAAATCACCTAGCAATATTAATAGAAAAAGTTAGACTTTAATTGTTTGTGAGAACCGAAAAAGAAAGAATAAGAAATTCTATAAACCTAACAAGAAAAGTAATAAATATAAGTAAAAAAATTTTAGAAATATTAAAAAAGAGTAAAAACATAAGAATAAAGCAAAACTCACAACTAAAAGAAGATACACAACAACTTATCACTAAACAAAAAGAAAGATTAATATCTTTAGAAACTCAAATAGGAGTATTAGCAGAAAAAGGTAGATTAGGATAAATATATGAACAACAATAACTTAATAGAAAAAATTAGAAAAATCGAAGAAAATCAAGACTACATAAAAGGATTTTTAGACGTCATAAATACCAATATAACTATAATAAAAACTGAATTAGAAAAATTCATAAAATACGTACATAAAAAAGAAGAAAAACTAGATACACCTGAAATAGACGAATTAATTGAAAATTTTAGAAACTTAAAAACAGACCCTAAACCTGCTAAAACAAAATTAAACTTATTTTATTCCAAAGATGACATCTTCCTCAACAAGCAAAAATAAAGCAATATTTAGAATAGAAAATATATTTGATAACGAAGAAGACACTAACAAATATATAGAAAAAGGCATTCAAAAGGCTAAAGGACAACAGTTATATAGAAAGAATATGTTAGAATTTACTAGTAAACTATATGATCACACTAGTCAAAGAAAAATAACAGCAGTTAATAGTGAAGTAATATTAGATTTAATAACAAATGAATCTGCAAAAGAATTAAGTAAAATAAACTTAGAATTTATGCATTTAGGAATAATTATAATAGGAATAGTAGGATTAACCAGGTTAGAAGCAGGAACTAAAATATTAGTATACATATATGATGATAGATGGAATAATCATAGACAGGCACAAATAGCTAGCGCAAAAGTAGATTTAGCAAAAAATGCAGCAGTAATAGGATGTATACCTAACTTTTCTATGGATATAAATGAATTCTGTAAACATATAAAAGTAGCAATAAGAACAAGAGGATATAATATGACTAGACAATATAATAATCTTTTGGTATATACACTATTTATGGGAAAATTATTTAATCACTATAAAATAAATTTTAGAGCTTAATTTGACTGTATAGTAAAATCTTTTAATAGTAAATATGTAGAAATGATAGAAGCACAAAAAATAGATAGTAGTATTTATGAAGAAGTAGAATGGAAATTACCTAATTTAACGATAACGAATCTAAAAAATCCATAAAAAAAAAATATATGAAAATCAAGTAGGACAAAGTAGTATTAAATTCAGTAAATACAAACAGATAGAAAATGAGAGTGAAGAATTATTAGAAGAAATTAATGTATTAATTATAGAGGAACAAATAGAAAATTTATTTACAGTATTAGAAGACAAGATATATGATATAATTATAGAAGACTGGGATAATTTAACAACAGAACAATTATTAGAAAAATATGGTAATGAAGAAAATAAGGAATTAATAATTTCAATATATTGCGCTGAAGGAACTAATGAAGATAATAAAAGAAAAATAATAAACATAGGACTAGATAAATTTTTAAATGAAAAAGAAATTATAAAAACCTTAGAAGAAATAAACCCAGCCGAAGAAGTAACTGGAGAATCATCAACCTCAAAATCACCTACCAGTGACTATTCAACACATCAACACCTAGGATCAACAAAAGAAAGATATAATGAAAATACTAAACCAACACCAGGTAACAAGAGTAGAAGCAGATATGTATTCGATACAAGTTCTAATATAAATCAATATGGTAGTATACTAAACTTAGATAATGTAAACCCATTAGATTGGGAGACTGCAATAGAAACATGGGAAAAAGGATGCTTCAGGACTACTACACTAATAGAATTTACAAACTTAAGTGAGTGCGAATCATTTTTTGAAAATACATTACAAGGTAGCGTATCTAATTGGTATTTAACATATAAATTAGGAAGTGAATATTTAAAATTTAAAGAAAGCTTTAATATAGAAAGATTTACTAATTTAATCAAAGTTTCTTTTTTAGGCGGTAATCGGCTTATACAAATAACAGAAAAACAAACAGAAGCACTTAGAAACCTAGAACAATTACAAATTTGTAGATTAGAATACATAGGAGATTACACCAGAAAATATGTAGAATATTGGACACAAACAGGAAAAACCAGTGATATTAATCTATTAGATAGATATATACAGAAAATACCAGGTAAAATAGGCGAAAAAATATGGAAAAATTGGCAAAAAACCAATGACTGGAGAACGGATGCATCTATAGGCGCTAGAATTAATATAGTATATAATACACTAAAATCTGAATGTAGAAAATTAAAAGAAAGCAAAGAAATTAGGAAACAATACTATCACACATGTCAACAATTAGATTTACCACCTCAATATGGTTGTGACAATAAAAGAATTATAACTAATAAATATAAAAATAATAAATATAAAACTAAAAAGAAATATAAAAAATTTAAAAGTTATAAAATCAGGCCTAGTAAGACATTTAAAAAACATTATAAATATAATAATTACAAAAGAAAAAGACCATGGTATAAAAAACGTAAAATTAACAAAGATAATAAAGATACTAAAGATGATAAAAATATTAAAAAAGTAACAAATTGTAAATGTTTTATATGCGGAGACCCAAATCACATTAGACCTAATTGTCCATATAGAAATAAAAATAATAACATATCTAAAATACAAGAAAAAATAAATATCTTAGATGACATTGAAGATGATTTAGGAGACACAATAGAATTAGAAAGTATATACGATGAATATGAAGAAATAGATAATATTAGTATATATAGTATAGAATCCACAGAAACAATAGACTCTAATGATGATATAGAAATCTTAGAACAATGCTTAGATAATTTAAATCTTTGTTATAATATTGAAGAATGTGAATATAAATTTAACCAATTTACATTATTACAGCTAGATTGTGCTAAGTGTAAAAAAGAATATAAAAATTTATATATCTGTGAAAATTGTAAACAAAATCTATGTACAAAATGTTATACTGAAGAAATAATCAATAAACCCAAAGAACAAATAAATAATACTAATAAGACAGCTTTAATTACTTTCCCTACAAAAATAAAATTTGCAAATAAAACTATAGAAACAACAGCAATGCTAGATACAGGAGCAACTAAAAGTTTAATTCATGTAGATTTAGTAGAAAAAGAAGATGCTAAAGATTTAAATTACCCTGTTTATATACACCAATTCAATAAAGATGCTATACCTATAACCCAGTGTATACAAAATATACCTATATACATAAATGAGGAACAATTTATCTTACCCCAAACATACATAACAAATATAAAAAGTCATCACCCCTTTATCTTAGGATTAAATTTTATTCAATCTTTAACAGGAGGATTTATGTACACGCCTTCTGGTATACAATTATTTAAAAAAGGAACACATATTGTACCTAATAATCAATCAAACATATTAAAACAAGAAAATAAATTAATTCTTAATAATAATATAATATTAGAACCGACTGAACAAATTGAAGACATAAAATTAAATAATAATGAACTAGATATTGAAGAAGATTATTTAAAAGATTATTTACGATATCTCGAAGATAGTGAAAGTCTCAAAATAGAATGTAATAATTTAAATAAAATCATGTTTAAGAACACTAAATTAGAATTAGAAGAACTAATTAGATTAGCAGAAAAAACCGAAATAATAGGAGAATACCCTCAAAAACATTGGAATAAAAATAAAATAGAGGCAAAATTAAATATAATAAATCCTGATATAACTATAAAAACAAAGGATATTGCTTGTGAATTAATAGACCAAGAAGAATTTAAAATTCAAATAAGAGAATTAATAAATTTAGGAGTAATAAAAAAGAGCATAAGTAGACACAGAAGCCCTGCATTTATGGTAAGAAATCATAACGAAATAAAAAGAGACAAAGCAAGAATGGTTATTAATTATAAAAGATTAAATGATAATACATATGATGATAGTTATAAAGTACCTAATAAAGATGAATTAATTAATAAAATCCAGAATAAAAAATACTTTTCTAAATTTGATTGTAAATCTGGCTTTTGGCAAATAAAGATGCAAAAAGAATCAATAGAATGGACAGCCTTTACTTGTCCAGAAGGACATTTTGAATGGTTGGTCATGCCATTTGGCTTAAAAAACGCACCACAGATATTTCAAAATAAAATGGATACTATCTTTAAAAAACATTCTGAATTTTGTATAGTTTATATTGACGATATACTCGTCTTTAGTAATAATAAACAAGAACATAGAAATCACTTACAAATAGTTTTTAAAGAATTCATAAATCAAGGATTAATAATCAGTAGTAAAAAGATGCAATTAGAAAAGCAAGAAATAGAATTTTTAGGACTTTTTATTAAAGGAGGAAAAATAGAATTGCAAGAACACATAGTAAAAAAGGTTTTAGAATTCCCAGACAAAATAGAAGAAACCAAAAAACTACAAGCTTTCTTAGGATTACTAAATTACTGTAGGTCTTTTATACCAAATTTATCTAAACTAGTAGGACCATTATATAGTAAATTAGGAAAGAATGGACAAAAATATTTTAATAATGAAGATATAAAATTAGTACAAAAAATAAAACAAATCGTTAGTAAACTAGAACCCCTAACTTTACCAATAGAAAATAATTATAAAATAATTCAAATAGACGCATCAGCCTTAGGATGGGCAGGTATACTATTACAAAAACCCAATAAAGATAGTAATAAAAGCGAAGAAGAAATATGTAAATATTGCTTAGGAAATTTTAACGAAACACAAGGTAGATTACCATCAACTGACTTAAAAATTTTAGGAGTTATAAATACAATAGATAAATTTCAATTATTTTTAGGAAAAACTTTTTTAATAAGAACTGACTGTGATAATATAGTAAAACATTTTAATAAAACTAACCAAAGTAAATTAGCTACAAAGAGATGGTTAAACTTTATTGACAATATTACAGGAAAAGGATTTACGCCGCAATTTGAACATATTAAAGGTAAAGATAATCAACTAGCCGATATTTTATCTAGATTAATTACTAACTCTTCTTAATATTTTGCAGATGTCTTATCAAGGATCTTCTTCAGGAACACAAGAGAATACTAATCAATTGTTTACTATTCTTAATGCGAAACAGAAATTCCGGACAAAATTACCAGTAAATGAAGATCAACAGAAAATGCTGGACAATCTCTGGTTTAACAGAGAATACAATAAAGTATCTTTTATTCACACTATGAATTACGTAAATACTTATTTTCACAATTTAAATAATTATGTGAAAACCTTAGAAGCACAAGTTAAATACTATAAAAGCAAAAGTAATCCACAACTAATCAAGGACCATGAAACTGTTATTAAATATTATAAGGTATTAAATCTTAAAAATCAAGCAAATGAAAAGAAAATGAAAACTGTAGACCTTTACTCTAACAATAATTTTTTATCTTCCTTTGATCCTTACCATAGGTATATATTAAAAACAAAAGTCGAAACTATATTACCAAACGAATTAGCAGAAAAAATAATTAGATTTTCGCAAGAAAAAGATATCTCTAACTGGCTTTTTATTCAAAACTATTTTCGTTTTAATCCCGAACCTTTGGGATGCAAATATAAATATGAACATGTCCATCTAAATGCTATAAATAAATATGAAACAATGATACTTATAGAAATTGAATATATAAAATTTCAAAATTTTACAATAACTAGACCAAACGTAATATTTCCGACTAATCCCGAGATTGCAATAGAAGTTACTATAAGTTTATTATTAGAATACGGAATGATTAGTAGTATTTTAATACCTCCTCCATGGGATAAAATAGATTGCAACTTTCCAAAAAGCTTAACAGATGCAATAGCTGAACAACAACCTAAAAGGGTTTGTTCACCCTATATTTTATTAATAATAGAAAGTATACCTCCAGAATGGATAGGAACAGGTCAAATAATTCATAGCAGGCACAATATTTTTATTGAACATCGTAAAGATAAAATATCAAACTATTATGCTCAATTAAGCGATGATAATTCACTAATTAAAGGTAAAGAAGCAACAGAAGATTTACTATTAATGTATAAAGTATACAATATAATGAATGAAATACCAGCTGACCCCTGGTACATGATTAAAGAAAATTTTAACATGAGAATATTCATACCAAAACATCCCTTTAATCAAAATGTAAATTATTTTAACAAATCTCAAAATTCTACTGACACTGAAGAAGCACTATTCAATGAACGAGAAAGCAATTATCATTATTTATCTTATAGACACACCGATTCTGATGATGACTCAATGGACTCGGTAACCAGGCACAATATTGATAATATGATGGAACCATAATATTAGAAGCAAAATATAATAGATGCAATAAATATGTCAGCACCACGGCAGCAAAATCAGATGCAAGAAATGACGCATGCATTACTGTGCAAACAGTAGACGACCTTTACTGTGCAAACAGTAGACGACCTTTACTGTGCGCCTTTTACTATTCAGTCACTGTACATATCCTGTACACCTTTACTGTTCATTCACGCGGATGTTACTGTGCAAGATTCTAAAGCAGCCCACGTTTTCAATTCAAATAAAGAAATTTTGACATCCGAGGCTCATCCTTCTCCTATATAAGGAGACCTCTTCTCCTTCTCTCAACACAGCCAACAAGAAAGAAAAATACTCTCAAGCAATCCAGCAACCATAATTCCTAGTTACCAGAACCCATAGTAAATAGCTTCTAGTTTCTAGTTTTCAGCAACAATAAGTTTGTAATCTCTAAGTATCATTGTAAGTTTTCTCTATATTCTGTATATTATGGCTTGTAACTTTGTCTGTATCTTCTATAATCTGTAAATTAAGCTTGTAATCGTATGCTTTATTTTCAGTAATAAAATTTCAAGTTTTATTTAGAACTTTCGGGAAACCCACTCTAAGTACTTAGATAATATTCTTGTTATGTTTAGATATAGTATTGAAGGATCCTTGAGGATTTAATTTTTATGGTAATCTTGATATAAATAATTTATAGTTAAACTCTGGAATGATCTTCTGTGTATAAGTTTTCCGGTGTCCTGTGAATTGCCATTGTCGCCGTTGTTGCCGTGAATAGGCGTTTGTTGGTTTGATTGGGCTGCTACAGTTATCTGTAGTACTGTGGACTTGAGGATTATTTATATATTAGTGTTCATCTCTTGAGGTTGACTTTGGATTATCTATATCACTATTCCCCTAAAAATAAGGAGACCAGAATTATCCCAATGCCATATCCCTTTTTGTTGGCAGCGCCGTCAAAGAACATTTGTCATCAAAGGTTGTCTTGGGCGGTGCAGAGGATATTCTCATCTAGGAATTCAGAGATCCAAACATCAGCTTCTTCTACGGGGTAATTCACGAGGTAGTCAGATATGGCTCTCCCTTTCATGGATTTCTGCGTGACGTACACGATATCGAACTCGGCTAGGAGAATTAACCATTGGGCCATTCGACTGGATAAGGCGGGTTTCTCAAGAAGGTATTTGATGGGGTCCATTCGGGATATAAGCTTGATGGGGAAGGCGAGCATGTAGTGTCGTAACTTTTGGGTGACCCAGATAAGCGCGACACATGCCTTTTCCAAAGTAGTGTAGTTGACCTTGTACCCGGACAATTTGTGACTGGCATAATATATGGCTCTTTCTTTATGGGAATCCTCAAGGTATTGGGATATCAAAGCCCCAGCTACAGTGTCGGTTATGGTTAGGTATAGGAGAAAGGGGAGACCAGGCTGAGGTGGCATGAGTACCGGAGGTTGGGTCATATATTGTTTGATTCGATCAAAAGCTTCTTGGCAGGCCTCGTTCCAACCCTTGGTTGAATTCTTTCATAGGAGCTTAAAGATAAGTTCGCAGATGGAGGTTAGTTGGCTGATGAACCGACTGATGTATTGTAATTTCCCAAGGAAACCTCGGACTTCTTTCTCTGCTCGGGGAGGTGGCATCGCAAGTATGTCCTTCAGCTTGGCGGGATCTGCTTCTATCCCCTTCTCACTGACCATGAATCCTAAGAGTTTTCCTTTTGTAATGCTGAAGACGCATTTCTGTGGGTTGAGTCTCATCTGATACTGCCACAGTCGTTCGAAGAACTTTCAGAGAGCGAGAACATGACTTTCCCTAGTTTTGGATTTGATAATCATATCATCCACATAGACCTCAACTTCTTTGTGAATCAGGTCGTGCAGGATGGTTGTGGCAGCCCTATGGTAGGTAGTCCCAGCGTTTTTTAGACCAAATGGCATAATAGTGTAGCAAAAGGTTCCCCATAGGGTGATGAATGCAGTTTTTTCTTGATGATTTAGGTGCATCTTGATTTGGTTGTACCCGATGAACTCGTCGATGAATGATTTGAGAGCATGACTGGCTGTGTTATCCACGATCATGTCGATATTGGGTAACGGATAATCATCCTTTGGGGAGGCTTTGTTCAAATCTCGGTAGTCTATACACATCCGAATATTCCCTCCTGATTTTGGTACAGGTACTATGTTAGCTAGCCATGTTGGATATTCAATCACACGAATGAAGCCCACGTTCAATTGTTTGACCACCTCTTCCTTGACCTTGAGCGACCATTCGGTGCGGAGCTTTCTCAACTTTTGTTTAATCATCTTGTAATCTGGGAGAGTGGGGATCTCATGCTGAGCTATTTCAGGAACGATGCCGGGCATATCGTCATAGGACCATGCGAAGACATCCACAAATTCCTTTAGCAGTTCCTCGAGTTGTGCGCGCTCATGCTCATCAAGGGTAGCCCCTATCCTAATCTCGCGCAGTTGGCTACTAGAACCAAGGTTAAAAACAACAGTCTCTTCTTCATTAACTTGAACACGGTTATGTTACTTATTATTAACCTTATTTGTATCAGTTAAGAATTTTTCATTTGCAAAATCATCATCATCAAAAGTTTGATTAGAATCTAAACAACTAATGTAAGGCACAATAAGATACTCAAATTTTTTATTTATTTCATTGATAGGGAAAATAGCATTGAGAACCTCATCAAAAGAGGTATTGATTACATTTGAACAAGGATACCCAACAGAGGCAGAAATAGGGTAAACATTGGGGTTAGATGGGATTTCAGCAGGTAGAACTGGCACAACATGCCAGTTAAGGAGAGGTGTATCAGCAGCTTTGATGAGATGGGATGGTTCCAGTGATGCAGTGCCTAAATGAACCATGTAGAGTGCCAGCCCCAGTGTTTGTAAGTTAAGGGAATCTTCGGAGTCGCTTTCACCAGTCTCTTTGGTATCTTTGATGAACGGTTGTACTTGGTGTTGGGAACTCTCGACCCATGGGTACTTATCTTAGAAGAAGATCTCCATTATGGTCTTCATCTTCTTATCTGTATGGTCATACCACGGTTCTGGAAAGCCGTAAAAGTGGAAGTCTTCGCCCTTTTTGATGAATCGTTCATTCAAGGAGTCTCTTGGGATAGTCTGGATGTAGTCTAGTCTTCTCTTTGGTCGAGATTGGCGGATCATTCTGAGCTCTTGTTCTGATGGTTGATATCCCAAACCACGAGGAGGAAAGCTTTCTTCACTTCAATGGGCTCAAGTATCCCTTGTTGTCTTTGCCCTTGCCCCAGTCTGTCTATGAAGTGCATGTTTTTGAACATCTAAATCACATTGATGTTGCCATGAGGGTCGTATTCTGGACAAAACCTTTCTTTGAAATCATCCCCTATCGGTAGTAGAAGTGGCTCAGCTCGAAATCCTGATAGGAGCATATCATTTGACCCGTGTTGTATCTTGAGGATTGGACTGCTGGTGCTTGCACCCTCGGCATTTTCATCGTCGCACAAAATGGTGATGACTCGCCCATCGGTGAAGAACTTCAATTTCTGATGGAGTGAGGAAGACACACCCTTTATACCGTGGAGCCAGGGTCGTCCGAGCAACAGGTTGAAACAAGATGGGATGTCTATGACTTGGAACTCGATGACATGGTTTATAGGGCCAGCCCCTATTACAAGTTTTATGGATCCCATCACCTCCTGACGAGTATTATTGTAGGCACGTACGGCAGTGGAGGTTAGAGTGAGGTCACTATCTTTGAGCCCTAGGCATCTGAAGGTTCTTAGTGGGCATACATTCAAGGCGAATCCATTATCAACAAGAGAGAGTGGTATGACTTTCCCCATAACTTTGATGGATATATTGAGTGCATGATTGTAGTTTGGCCCAATTTTAGGGATTTCTTCTTCGGAGAAGGATAGCATTCGGGTAGAGGTCAAGGATTCGACCAAATTTACCGCTTCTTCTGGTGTGGTAGAAGGAGGAACTGTGGGTCCATTGAGCAACTTGATTAAAGCATTTATATGCAGCTGGGAAGACACGAAAATCCCCCATAGAGTAATATTAGCTTGAGTTTTCTTCAGTTCATCGAGGATCTTTCTCTCCTCGAGTTTTCTGGCATAGGAAGGTTTTCAACGCCCTTCCCTTTATCATTATCTGGTGATGAGCTTGGGTTCTGGTAATGCCTCCCTGATCTAGTCATGTGATTTACTAAAGAAGGGAAGAACATGAATCTCGTTTCCTCATCGATCTCAGGCTGTTCCGTCACCTTGCTTATTTCTCCGAGGAGTTCTTCGAATGATATCATCCCACGTATGTTGGCTATCAGGCCAGTTTTTTCTGAAGTTTGTTCTGAATCTTAAAACACTTCCCCCCATCCGGTGGCAACAATTTGGTTTTTCCCTGTGAAGTCAATGTATTCCATAACTTCAACAACTTCTTTATATAGGTCTTCCCATTATATTGGGATATGTACAGGTGAATGGAACAGACGCCCTTGTAGCTTTAAAGTATCAAGTAACTCGGTGATACAACAAATGCTGTTGGTTTGCTCGAATAATTTCGCTATGATCTAGACAACATCCTCTAAGCTGACTTCATCGGTTGATACCACCTAATTTTCTGATTCTCAGGACCATTTTTGCGCTTCCAAGAACAGCGTACTGAATCGCGGGCAATCAATACTCATTTGTGAGGGCAATTTCAGCCCGAACTTTAGGAGTTGATTTAACACTTCTAACAATTCCATACTTCCATTTCTGGAATGGGTACGGACAGTGATGCATGCTCTAGTAAGGAGTGACAGTGCTTGATCAGCAAGGTTAGTGGGGTGTAGGCGGAAATATGGGCAAATTTGAAGAGGTTTAGGAGAGTATGAAAAATGCGTTACTAAAGCCGTTTATTGAAAATAAACTATTTAAGTAACTTCGAGTTGTTTTTTGAAGAAACTCTTTTCTTAAATCAAAAAGGATTAATCACAAGAAGTGTTTAATAAAATAGTATGTACGAGATCTTATTCAAGATTTGGGACACAAGTTTAAAAGATAGTTTAAACAAGTTTTAAACACACCACAACCAAGAATGAGATGAGAAAATGTAGAAGGCTTCTGTTCACAATTTTTTACGTGGTAAAACCTCACCAATTGAGGAAACATCCACGACTCCCTCTACGGAGTAAAATGAAAAATCCACTAAAACAAATATATGAGTTACAAACTATATAACTAACATGCATACAACTCAGACCTATATAAGTTTAGGAATATACCCTCTAGTGTCCGTAAACTTCTCTGCAGTTCTGATTGTAGATGTAGTTCTCCCAGTTTGTCTACTTCTGATTTGTTCCAGCACTTTACGTCGACTTATATCCACAAGCTCTTATTACCAACACTTTTCGTGCTGTAGGGTGAAAGTGTTTGTGAAGGTGATTTCTAACACATGCATGCACACACACACACTTATTAAGTACAAACAGTCCTAACAAATTACAGTTACACTATATGTTGTGATCTTTTCTTTTTCTCTCTTCTTACAAAACTTTGAAACCTATTTTACCTTTAAATCATTCCCAGAATGCACGGATACCTTGCTAGGAAGACAGACAAGGTCTTAATCAATCTCAGAATTTAAAACAAAAACTTTTTGAGATTGAAAACCTCCAAGTGAGATTCCAAACTAGGTCAAAGGTTTAGTTTTACAAGAACAAGAAACAGAAAGCATTTATTGTTGATTTCAAGGTAAGAAAACGTTTTAGAGAAAAATAATCAACAATATATTTCTCAAGATGAGAAATAAAGAATGAAACTAAGTGTAATGTAACACGAATAACTCAGATCTGAGATTTCTATGAAATCAGAAACTAGATCTAAGTAAAAGTCTAAGTTGGAAACAAGATCTCACGAACACAAGGTTACAACAATAACTCAACTCAAACTCTCAAACACTCAAGAACACTCAGGATGGTGTTTTTGGATATGGTGTTTTGAAGAAGTGTTTGGGTTAGGTTTTAAGAGGATTTGGACGAAGTTAGGGTTTCTAACTTTCTTTCTCTCTCTGGTTTCTCTCTTCTCTCTTCTCTCTTCTCTCTCTACTCTCGCTTCTCTCAGAAACAATGAAATGGCAAACGTCTTCGAAGTCTTAGGGAAGGGTCCTTTTTATAGTGGGAGGAGAAGGTTCGAGATATCTGATCAAAACCAAAGGCTGAGATCGAGTCAATTTAAATTGACTTGAATCTAAGGGCTCACACAAGACGGTGCTTAAAGGAACGCTGATTGGCTTAAAAAGTTACACGGGGATTCATCAAGGCAACATGCAGACCATTGATAAGAAATGATCCAAGGGCCGATAACACACGCGTCTATTGTCTCAGTAAAGAAACACACTTCTAACCAATCAGAGGGCAACAGGTGTTGGCCAGTTAAGGGATATAAAACGCGCATCCAAACTAATTACCAAGTATACCCTGAAGTCTCTGCCGCTTTTGGATTCTACCCAAGGTAACATTAGGCCATAAAACACAACAAATAATATTTAGAGTATGACCCCAAAAACTTATAAATTAAGTTTTAATTAATAAAACATGGTTTAAAAAATGTTTAAAAAATCCCAAAAAATTATTAAAAATCAAACTTAGGGATTTAAACACACTCCACATATGTACACACATTATTATGCAGTATGACATGTATGAATCGAAATCTACTGTGTGTGAGAGTTGGCAATAGTCTCTTGATCACTACAAGTAAGAGAGATGAATAGGCAATCCAACTTTTGAGGCTCTTTGGTTTTTAGGATGGACATAATTTTGTCACAATTTCCAAACTAGATGAGCACTTATACAATATAGACTCAAGTGAGTCAAAGGTATAAGGGCTTAAATCTCCCCCTTTGGAAATATGAGGCAAAATCTCCTTTGAGTCAACTAGGACTCGTAGGGCAACAAAAATAAGAAAAACTTAGTCCTATCAAAATTCTATCTACCCAAATCCTAGAAATCAAAAAGTACATAACTCAACTAAGTACATTTGAATACCCTATTACAACTGTTGAGAGTAACAATAAGAACCTGCAATAATTCACTAAGATCAAGCTGTTTAGAATATGTAAGAATTGAATAGACTCAAATTTCTCCCCCATTTTGTCTCAAATGGACAAAGGGAAAAACTTGGATAAACAGAAAAAATATTTGTCAGCATAAACCATACCAATAGATTTACGTAATGAAATGAATCTATTATAATCTAGAGGTTTGGTAAACATATCTGCGAGTTGTATCAGTAGGAAGATAATTGATTTCTAATTCCTTAGATTCAACTAATTCGCGTATAAAATGATGTCTTATTTTAATATGCTTTGTTCGCGAGTGTTGAAAAGGATTTTTAGAAATATTAATCGCACTTTGATTATCACAATAGAGATGCAATTGGTTTTCTTGAATACCATAATCACTTAGCATTTGTTTAAGCCATAATAATTGAGCACAACAGCTACCAGCGGCTATGTATTCAGATTCAGCTGTTGAGAGTGATGTGCAGTTTTATTTTTTACTACTCCATCCTACCAAGTTATTACCTATATAATAACATGCTCCTGAAGTGCTTTTACTATCATCAGTACACCCAGCCCAGTCAGCATCAGTGTACCCAATTATAGTGCTTGGTGTGTCATTAGTGTACCAAAGTCCTAGATTTAGAGTGCCATTTACATATTTAATGATACGTTTAACAGCATTCAAGTGCCTCTCTTTAGGGTTACTTTGATATCGAGCACATACACACACAGTATACATAATATCAGGATGCGAGGCAGTAAGGTATAGTAAAGTGCCTATCATACTACGATACAAAGTAGGATCTACAGATGTTCCATTTTCATCTTTAAAAAGTTTTAGCGTAGTACTCATGGGCGTTTTAGCATTTTTAGCACTCTCAAGGCCGAATTTCTTAACAATCTCTAAAGCGTACTTAGATTGCGAAACAAATAGTCCTTCTGGATTTTGTTTGACTTGGAGACCTAGGAAGAACTACAACTCCCCCATAAGGGACATCTGAAATTCCTTACTCATAATTTCAGAAAAGGATTTTACTTCTGAGGAAGAATTTGATCCAAATATAATATCGTCTACATATACTTGTGCAATAGTAATGTGTTTGTCAAAATGTTTGACAAATAGAGTTTGGTCATTTCCACCTCTTTTGAAACCTTTATCTTAAAGAAAATTGGAAAGACGCTCATACCAAGCTCTAGGAGCCTGTTTAAGGCCATACAAAGCCTTTTTCAGACGAAATACATGATTTGGATGCTTAGGGTCAATTAACCCTTTAGGTTGTTCTACATAGGTTTCCTTAGCCAGAATTCCATTAAGGAATGCAGATTTGACATCCATTTGATATAATGTAAAACGCATGTGACAAGCTATAGCGAAAAGCAGACGAACTGATTCTAAACGAGTAACAGGGGCAAAGGTCTCGTTAAAATCAATTCTTTCTATTTGGGAGTATCCTTGAGAAACTAATCTAGCTTTATTTCTAATTATTATCCCATTTTCATCAGTTTTATTTTTGAAAATCCAACGAGTACCAACAACCTTTTTTTGATCAGGATATGGAACAAGATACCATACATCATGAATGACAAATTGTAAAAGTTCATCCTGCATAGCAAAAATCTAGTGAGAGGCATTCAATGCCTCATTTACATTCTTTGGATCCACAAGGGAAACAAAACATGCATAATGTGCATAATTTCTAAGTTAGGATCTTGTACGCACTGGCTCACTAGGGTTGCCAACAATATTGTTTATGGGATGATCTTTAGAACCCCAGCTAGGTACTTCAGGTGTCTCAATAGGTAATGAATTATCTATTTCAGAAGGGTCATTTTCTAAAATATTTGAAGACTCTTCTTCAATAGGTAATTCACCAGTCTTGCTTTCTACAGTAGTGTCACTAACAATTACATTTATGGATTCCATCATGGTTTTAGTGCGAAGATTATACACACGATAAGCTCTACTGTTAGGCGAGTATCGTAGAAATATGGCTTTATCTCCCCGGCTCTCAAATTTAGATAAGTGTTCCCTATCTTTGCTTACATAACAAGTACTGCCAAAGGTTCTAAGATATTTGAGATTAGGCTTTTTATTGTACCAAATTTCATAAGGGGTTTGTTTGGAATTCTTTCTAAGATAGACCCTATTAATGATGTGAAACGCAGTACGAATAGATTCTACCCAAAAATATTTAGGTAAATTCTTGGCATGTAACATGACACGTGCCATCTCTTGCAAGGTACGATTCTTTCTCTCAGCGATTCCATTTTGTTGAGGAGTCTTAGGAGCACTGAACTCGCGTTTGTAACTATTATAGTCACAGTATTCTACAATACCAGTGTCTTTGAATTCACCACCTCTATCACTACGAATTCTATTTACTTGAGTATCCTTCTCATTTTCAATCCTAAGAAGAATTTTTAGGAAGGTTTGAAAAGTGTCAGACTTTTGTTTTAAAAAGGCTACCCAAGTACATCTGGTGAAGTCATCAACCATAACTAAGATATAACTGTGTCCACAAAGGCTAACAGTTTGGGAAGGACCCATTAGGTCCATATGGATGAGTTCTAAGGGATTAGAGGTAATAATATCTTTGACTTTCTTATGAGGGGCCTTAACAATTTGACCTTATTGACAGGAACCACAAACAATATTATGAATGGGTTTAATTTTTGGAATTCCTCTTACTATGTCGTGAGTAGACAATTTACTAAGATTATCGTAATTTATGTGACCCATTATGTTATGCCATATCTCGTTGTCATCCATTCTGGCAACATTACAAATTTCATAATTGTTCTTGACAGTGTAGCAGTTGTCAGGAGTTCTGAATCCTGTAATTATGCATTCGCCTTTTTCATTTAAAATCTTGCAATTGTTCTTTGAAAAGGTAACAGTATGGTCTGAGACACAAAATTGCAAAATACTAAGTAAGTTGGCCTTTAGACCTTTAACTAGAAGAACATCTTTAAGAATAGGAAGCCCATCTTCTTGGAGAGTTCCTTTGCCTATGATTTGAGATGAAACTCCATCACCAAAAATGACTTTACCACCAGCAAATCTGGTTTTGTTTAAAAGTTTAGATTCATCTCCAGTCATGTGCTTAGAACATCCAGAGTCTAAATACCAACCAGATGATGTGTGTTCGGCTTTTAAAGCAGTAACAACAATATTACACTTCATCTGAGGTAATAGATCATCTTTTCTAATCCAAATTGCTCTAGTTTTCATCTTGCTCTTATTAGCTCTCAACTGATAAAATTTGCGAGCATTAGATTTTTGCTAAAAAATGTTTTGCGCATGATTTTGAATTTTGTGAAAGACTTGAGCATTTGATTTAGGAAAGTGCTTAGGATTTCTTCTAGGAAATGTTCTTTTAGGTTTGGTCTTTCTCTTTCTATAGTTAGAGTTTTTATCTGGCTATCTAGGAAGTATATAATTGTTTCGACTCCTCCTAGAATAGTTAAAGTTCTAGTAAGTACGAGGATTATAGATAGGTTTAACAAGTCTCCTAGCATAGCAACCATCGAAAGAGTGACCATATATGTCACAGTAGGAGCAATAAAGATTGCTCAAGATGGGGGTCTCCTTAGGAAAGTCTCTAAACAAAGGTTTTATAGAGTTTTGAGGTTGAACTCTATTCCTAGGTGTGACAGTCTTGAATGCAGACTCACTCTTCCTAATAGAAGGACAGACGTATTTAGCCTTAGGTGAACTTTCATGTTTAGAGCAACTTGATTCCCCAATGTTAAAACTTTGATTTTTTGAATCAAACTCAGTTTTTAGAGAATGAAAGTCTGGGCATGTTTCAATAGTCCTTTTGCCTCCTGACACAAACTTGATAGTTTCAAAAGATTTTGTTTGTGTTTTCAAATTGGGACAAAATCCTATACCAGTTCGATCATCAGAATTGGTTTTAGATTCAGCAACAAATTCATCAAAACAGTTAGAATTAATTTCAAATTTTGTAAATTTTTTTAAAACAGTTGCTGTCTTTTCTTTGGTTTGTTCCAATTCTAACAATGTCCCTTTGTACTTTTTCTCCGGAATTTCATTTGTTTCAGTCAAATTTTTTAGTTTTTCATCAAAAACTTTAATTTCACTTTCATGAGTTAGACATTGGGTAGTGTACTCTTCAGCATTCAGTTTAACCATCAGGCTTAGATCTTCCAATTTCTTGGTAAGATCTTTAACGATCTTTTCTAGTCTAGCGCTTTTCTTGAGAGTCTTAGTGTAAAGTGTGTGAATGTCTGGGAGGTCTTCATTGTCCGAGTCACTAAGTGTGGTGTGTGAAGTGACCCCTAAGGTTTCATTCTTAGAACTCACACACCCATTAACATCGTCATTATCGCATTCCCTTTGACTCACACCCCGAGGTAGAACATGCAACATTCTCAGTAATCAAAGCATCTAAACCAGTAATAACCACATTCGAAGTATCAGTCATAGAATTATTTGGTTCATCCTCATTAACAAACATAGGAATGTCATCATTATAAATAATCTTGGCGAAGAAAGACATGCAAGGATCAAAAGCATCTGATGACCCAGGTTCCTCATTTTCAGAGTCACTTGAATCATCCCATGTTTTGCAGATGTTAGCTCTAGTGTGTTTGTTTTGAGTGTTCAAATTAACTCTACAGTCTTGTGCAATGTGCCCCAGTTTACCACATCTATAGCATTCAGCCTTCTTAAGGTCTCTATTAGGTCTAGCGTGAGAGCCCTTATGATTTTTGTCATTGTTTTTCTCATGAGGTCTGTGACTAGAAGGAGTTGGATAATTTGACTTGCCTTGTTTATTTTCCACTTTGTTTCTAAACTTAATGATTTTCTTGAACTGTTTTGTCATTAAGGCAATCTGATTGTCCAAACTCTCTATATCGCGGTCCTCATCAGATTCATCATTGGAAGTATTAAACTCAGGCTTAATCAATTTAGAAGAGAAGCTTAGATTGGAACTAGTCTGTTTCCTATGGGATTGGGTTAATTGTTTCTTAAATTACAGTTCCATTTCCACAGTTCTTAATTTACTACTGAGTAATTCAGGAGTGATATTTATATCACACATTTCCTCAATAGCATATCTTTTGTTATCAAACTTTTGTGGTAATGATCTCGAAATTTTAGATACAATTTCTTGTCTATCATAGGTTATCCCATTAGCATGCAGTTTGGTCACAATATCAGTCAGATTCATATAGAAGTCATCAAATGATTCAGACTCAGACATAATTAAGGAGTTATACTGCTGAATAAGCATTTGTGTTTTAGCAGCCTTAACTCTAGTGTCTCCTTCATGAGCAGTGACTAAGGTGTCCCAAGCTTCCTTAGAAGTGGTACAGGATGAGATTCTTTTGAACTCATGTTCATTTATAGACATAAATATAGCATTCTTTCCTTTATTATTATTTTGAGAAACTTGTTTCTCTTCTTGAATGAACTCACTTAGAGCTTTCTTAACCCTCTCATTACTTCCTTCGTTGGCTGGTTTAGTAGGAAAAGTATAACCATTTTCAACAATGTCCCAGACATCATCTCCCAACGTTCCTTCAATGAAAGCAATCATCCTTACTTTCCAGTAAGCAAAATTGGTTCCATCAAAGATTGGAGGTCTGGTCAAGTTACCAAATCTTTCATTTTTCTCGTCCATATTTGATTTTCAGAAAACAATTTCAGAAACACAGGATCTCCTTAAAAGCTGTTTTTACCAAGCACTGATACCAATTGAAAAATGCGTTACTAAAGCCGTTTATTGAAAATAAACTATTTAAGTAACTCCGAGTTATTTTTTGAAGAAACTCTTTTCTTAAATCAAAAAGGATTTATCACAAGAAGTGTTTAATAAAATAGTATGTACGAGATCTTATTCAAGATTTGGGCAACAAGTTTAAAAGATAGTTTAAACAAGTTTTAAACATAACACAACTAAGAATGAGATGAGAAAATGTAGAAGGCTTCTGTTCACAATTTTTTACGTGGTAAAACCTCACCAATTGAGGAAACATCCACGACTCTCGCTACGGAGTAAAATGAAAAATCCACTAAAACAAATATATGAGTTACAAACTATATAACTAACATGCAAACAACTCAGACCTATATAAGTTTAGGAATGTACCCTCTGGTGTCCTTAAACTTCTCTGCAGTTCTGATTGTAGATGTAGTTCTCCCAGTTTGTCAACTTCTGATTTGTTCCAGCACTTTACGTCGACTTATATTCACAAGATCTTATTACCAACACTTTTCGTGTTGTAGGGTGAAAGTGTTTGTGAAGGTGCTTTCTAACACATGCATGCACACACACACACTTATTAAGTACAAAAAGTCCAAACAAATTACAGTTACACTATATGCTGTGATCTTTTCTTTTTCTCTCTTCTTACAAAACTTTGAACCCTATTTGACCTTTAAATCATTCCCAGAATCCACGGATACCTTGCTAGGAAGACAGACAAGGCCTTAATCAATCTCAGAATTTAAAACAAAAACTTTTTGAGATTAAAAACCTCCAAGTGAGATTCCAAACTAGGTCAAAGGTTAAGTTTTACAAGAACAAGAAATAGAAAGCATTTATTATTGATTTCAAGGTAAGAAAACGTTTTAGAGAAAAATAATCAATAATATATTTCTCAAGATGAGAAATAAAGAATGAAACTAAGTGTAATGTAACACGAATAACTCAGATCTGAGATTTCTATGAAATCAGAAACTAGATCTAAGTAAAAGTCTAAGTTGGAAACAAGATCTCACGAACACAAGGTTACAACAATAACTCAACTCAAACTCTCAAACACTCAAGAACACTCAGGATGGTGTTTTTGGATATGGTGTTTTGAAGAAGTGTTTGGGTTAGGTTTTAAGAGGATTTGGACGAAGTTAGGGTTTCTAACTTTCTTTCTCTCTCTGGTTTCTCTTTTCTCTCTTCTCTCTTCTCTCTCTACTCTCTCTTCTCTCAAAATAATGAAATGGCAAAAGTCTTCGAAGTCTAAGGCAAGGGTCCTTTTTATAATGGGAGGAGAAGGTTCGAGATATCTGATCAAACCCAAAGGCTGAGATCGAGTCAATTTAAATTGACTTGAATCTAAGGGCTCACACAAGGCGGTGCTTAAACGAACGTTGATTGGCTTAAAAAGTTACACGGGGATTCATCAAGGCAACATGCAGACCATTGATAAGAAATGATCCAAGGGCTGATAACCCACGCGTCTATTGTCTCAGTAAAGAAACACACATCTAACCAATCAGAGGGCAACAGGTGTTGGCCAGTTAAGGGATATAAAACGCGCATCCAAACTAATTACAAAGTATACGCTGAAGTCTCTGCCGCTTTTGGATTCTACCCAAGGTAACATTAGGCCATAAAATACAACAAATAATATTTAGAGTATGACCCCAAAAACTTATAAATCAAGTTTTAATTAATAAAACATGGTTTAAAAAATGTTTAAAAAATCCCAAAAAAAAAATCAAACTTAGGGATTTAAACACACTCCACATATGTACACACATTATTATGCAGTATGACATGTATGAATCGAAATCTACTGCGTGTGAGAGTTGGCAATAGTCTCTTGATCACTACAAGTAAGAGAGATGAATAGGCAATCCAACTTCTGAGGCTCTTTGGTTTCTAGGATGGACATAATTTTGTCACAATTTCCAAACTAGATGAGCACTTATACAATATAGACTCAAGTGAGTCAAAGGTATAAGGGCTTCAGTGTATTGATGTGATTTGAGTTGAGGGGTCAAATTCTAGGTTCTCTTCTAAGAAGATGGCATTAGCATGATTTGGGAGTGGGTTACGAGTAGTGTTTGGCTTAGGATTGGCTGGTGGGGCGATAGTACCCCGATCAATGAGATCTTGGATTATGTTTCGGAGGTGGAAGCATTGGTCGGTGGTATGGCCAGCTGTTTGGTGAAAGGCGCAATGAGCATCAGTCTTGAAGTTTCTGGGAAGTGGATTTGGCAATGGATGGGGATCCAAGGGTTGGATG
The DNA here is from genome assembly GCA_949130495.1 of Sambucus nigra. NCBI lineage: Eukaryota > Viridiplantae > Streptophyta > Magnoliopsida > Dipsacales > Adoxaceae > Sambucus > Sambucus nigra. The sequence goes on along the minus strand of OX422211.1, from coordinate 580,623,394 downwards.
AGGTCTCATCTTAACAGGTCCTGGTAGACTTTGGAAAGGGGAGCATGAAGCTCGGTGTATTCTCTTCGGACTGGGATAGGGCAGCTTTCTGGTGCCCATGATGTGGTCGGTTGAGAGATGTTGTTGATGGTTGAGACGGCGGAACTAACAGGCTTATCATATTTTCTAAGGGTGAATTGTCCGGACACCTTCTTTGGTTCAACTTCTGTTTTAGCAAGACCTTCCTCAATTTCTACTCTTGCTTCTCTGAGAGCTCGGAAGTGGGGATAGTATTATCCTCCCATGGTTTCTCGGACATGGGGAAAGAAATTTTTCTTCACTATGTTGACTTGTTCTTCCTCAGATGGCCGATTGGTCATGGTAGCTGCTTTTTCCCTCCATCGGGCTGTGAAGTTACTGACTGATTCTCCAGGGTTCTGTTTGAGCAGCTCTAAATCACAACGGGTGACCTCAAGCTCCTCATTGTATTTGTATTGCGACATGAATTCTCGGACTACAGCCTCCCAGCTATGGATTCTAGACTATTCGAGAGACAAAAACCATCGGAGGGAGCTATCCTTCAAAGTTTGTTGAAACAATTGGGCCATCACTTCCTCGAAAGCCCCTAGGAGAGTCATGGAACGATGATAACTGCGAAGATGAACAATTGAGGGTCCACTTCCTCTAAATTTCTCGATATTTGGCATCTTGAACTTATCGGGTAACCTCGCTTTAGGATAAGGAGACATGTGGGTGTAGTCCATGTAATTCCCAGAGATTCGGACTTAGTCAAACTCCTTAGTGAGCATCTTGAGGTCTTCTTTGAACCTGTTCAACTCTTCCTCCTTCGGATCAATGATCATAGGCAAGTTAGCCCCAGGTTGTGCAAGATTCGGCATCGAAAGCTGGGCAGACGACGGCCTATTGACAGGAGGGGCACATGGAGCGTGCTGATACTCTTCAGGCATCCAAATAGGGTTGGGTGTACCCATGTCACGAGGGAATAGGGCCTTGGTCTCTTGAGGAATGCGAACCTGGTTTTGTTGCATCTCTCGGATCTCAGTCTGGAGGTTGTCAATCTTGGACACGAGCTGAGCTAGGACTGCCATCAGATCTGACTGCACAACTGTTACTTGGTCTGTGTTCTCCATGGAAGGCGGATGGATGCCTAACTCGAAAGAAGTAATAGGGGAGCGGATAGAACTCCGAGGTGATTTGACTGAAGACCGAAGCCAATAGGGAGCCAGTCCAAAGGCTTGCGATCGACCTGAGAAGGTGCAAAATGGGATTTATTTTTTAGAAAGAGGCATTGAAAGTCAAAGTATTTTTGGATTTTTGATAAAGAAGGGAAAAATATTTTTGGATTTTTGAAAAAGAGGGAAGAAATGTTTTTGGAGACGGAACTCAGCATGATTATTATGATTATTATGTTCTCACTTGTATTGAATTCTCCTAAAGGAAAAATGAAATGCCGGACGGGACCCGAGCCTGGAAAAGTGGGGTTTGTAATATATGCAAAACTATGGTTGGACTTGTAACCAGGCTCACGGACAGGGTCCCGTTTTAAAAATGCACGAAAATTTTGGGCAGTAGGCCGACCCGGAATTTCGGCAGAGTTTTGGGTTAAAACCGGCAATCTAACATGTGTGTCATAGGTTTGACACCTATATGTGGGTATGCAGCTGGTTGGGTGAATTGGAAAGGGTTCCCCCCTTTGGCGTGACTTCCACGATATACGTCTTGATCATGCGGGCAATCAGTACGTGTGGAAAAGCCATTTGATATACCTGAGTGTACGTGAATTTCCTCACTATATACCTCGTGGGGACGGTACGTATGAGAGCGAATTCGATATACTCGGTGTACGTGAACGAGTTCCCTGCAATATACCTCTCATCATGACTTCGGTCAAGCGGTACGATGCTGGGGAACCGTTCGATATACATCGAAGGTACTTGGCCAATGGAAGGTGAGTGTCATATCGCTTAGGCTAACTGCGCCCTGCTGGACCAGCTCCCATCACGAAGTGACCCTCCAGTTACTAGGTAAAATTTGGTCAATAACAAAGCTCTTTGGTTATGTCGTGCAAATCATGCATGATTCTTTTATTAGTATCTTATGATGAGAATGCCTTTCTTTGATTATGCCAAAACAGGGAGCAAAGTACGAGTACCAATGGTTCACCAAGTATGGATGGGTGATGCGTGAAACACATGGATATATGTGATCCTAGGTGCACGTGGTGGGAAGTGTACATAGAGAATTTTCTACAAGTGTGTGAATAGAATCATAAACATGGGGTACACATGGGAAAGGGGAACAAGAAAAAATGGGGGAGAATACAAACAAATATAACATCCAGGTAAATAGAGTCTAGCCCTCAAAATAAAAATGTCCCCAGCAGAGTCGCCACTGTGGCCATACCCGATCCTCGCGGCGGCACGGTGAGAGAAATGTGGGAGGATCCTAGGTCCCGCGCGTCCCTCTCGGGAGTGCTTCAATCTGCGTCAATTTGGGTGAGGTGTGAAAATGTAGAGAGATTTAGAGTAGCCAGTCTATTTTACTCAAAACAAAAAAAAAATAAAAGGGGGAATACATCCCGAAGGACAGCATCCTAAGACGTACTAATACATGTGAAACAAAAATGATTCGTGAAGGGTCCGGAGGCTAAGTTACGAAATGGGAAGGTGTTAGGCACACATTCCGCCCTTACGGCCTCTCATGGATTTTGTTATATCCCTTTATTTTCCCCATTATATGTGTGCAAGTGTATATATGGTGGAGATAGGAATCCTCGACTTGTATCATGGAAGAGATAAAGCGAGTCATCCGTAGGAATGTAAAAATAATTTAGAAAATAGGGTTTGTGCGATTATTCCTGCGTTGATCGTTATAAGGGAACGATAACATATGTGGAATAATACGCTATTAAGAACAAGTATATAGAATATAAGAAAATTGGATTTAAAGAAAAATAGAAGATGAGAGAAAAAGTAAGAATAAGGACTCGAGTCTCGGGTTTTACCCCAAGGCGCCTACGTAGCCTATAAAGGCATCAAAGTCCACATAGTTCGCATGCAAATGAGGGGTGGGGTTTAACCCATAAATCCAATCGGGGACTTCTCATATTTGTGTGTGTGTGTGTGTAAAGAGTGTTTTTAGTTGTGAGAAAAGTGTGAGAAAAGTGTAAGAATCCCTATTTGGAATTTATGAGAAAACCCTCTTTTTCTTGTTTTTGGGTATTTTATTTATATGAAAATAATAGATGTGCAATAATACTCAATAAAAAGTATATTAGGATGTTTGAGAAGAGATAATAAAAATGCTAAATAATAAAAAAAGTTATTGCGAATTTATGAGAATTCAAAGAGAGAATTGAGAAAATTGGACCTTCTTGAAGATCTTGAACTTTTTATTGAATGTTGGAGAGCAGCCCTTGCACTTGGATGATGATGGAGGGTAGTTAATTCACCAAATTTGATGAAACGGGTGATGAAAAGTGAAGTTGGGAAGGGGATTTGGATGTGGAAATCACGCTGACATCGAGAGAGGTTTTCGAGATTTGCTGAGAGTGATATGCTTCTGATCTGGGATATCCTTGAAAATGAGGTCAAGGACTCCTTTTGTAGTCCCAGGGCACTGCCGATCGGTGTAACCCTAGTACTGCCTATCGGCACCTGCCGATGGGCAGGGGTTGGAACCTGCCATTTGGCGGTGTTTTTCAGGCCTTTTTGGAAAATTGGTTGTCGAGCGCAAACCGTTGATCCGAATAATGTACGGGGCAAACCATTAGAAAGGTAATTTATAGACCTTTGAAAGTACTTTGGACTTCTCCCAAGTTCGGGAGTTGACTTTGGGTCAAATGTGGCTCGGAGGCGCTTGTCAGTCCATTGGACGGGGAATCGTTCGGACGCAAACGGATCGTTCGTCCAGATGGTAAGTCCAAATCATGCACGGGGCAGACCGTTAGAAAGGTTAGGAGATGTAATTTGACATTTCAAAGAGTTTGACCAGGTTCGGGGAGTTGACTTTGGTCAATCGGGCCCTGGAAGCATTCGGTGACCTTTCGGAGTAAAACGGATCGTTATTCCGTACCGTAAGTTAGAATCGCGCACGGGGTGGATCGTTGGAAAGGGGTTTCAGTGCCCTTTGAAGATTCATTCAGCCTTGGTCGAGCTGAAGAGTGTTCTTTGGTCAAACGAAGCCCGGGAGCGTCCGGTGGCCTCTAGATCAAGTTTTGGAGGGAAACGGGTTGTTCGTCCGCCTGGTAAGTCAGAATCGCGCACGGGACGAAATGTTGGAAAGGGTTTTTAGTACCCTTTGAAGATTCATTCAGTCTCGAATGAGCTGAAGAGTTTGACTTTTTGGTCAAACGGAGCCTGGGGTGCCCGATGGCTTCTAGGTCAGTACTCGGGGTATGACTTGGGTTTGTAGTGATGAAGGGAGGTGCTAGGGACCTAAGGAGAGTTTAGGAGGTAACAAAATGGGGTGTGTATATATATATATATATGAGTTAGGAGGGAAACATTTAAACATGCATAAAGGAGGAGTCAAATTTCGGGATTAACCCAAGATCCTTACCTAGCCCATGGGGCATGAAAGTCCACATAGTTCGAAGATAACATAGGATGGGGTTTAATCCATAAATCCAAATGGGTTATTTATTTTATGTATGTGTGTAGAGAAAATGTGTTTTAAGAGTGAGAGTGTGAGGTGCGAAAGTGATGCAATGGAATATGGAAAAATAGGTTTTTCAGGAAATGGAACAACTCTAAATTCGAGAGAATGTTCTCTGAATTTCTAAGAGGGGTGTTTGGGGGTTCTTTTCAAAGTGAGGTTATGGCCTTTATTTATAGGGCCAAAGGGGATTCTAATTAGCAGGGGTCTGGACCTACCTATCGGCATAGACCTCAGGCACACTGTTGATAGGCAGGGTCCCGGTGGTGCCATTTGGTAGTTCGGAACCGTCTTTTTGGAAAAGTGGCCATAAAATTCAAATTGTAAGTCAGAATCATGCCCGGGGTGGACCGTTGAAAAGGGTATTCATATCCCTTTAAGAATCCACTGAGCCACTCCCAAGTTTGGAGTTTAACAAGGTCAATGGAGCTCGAAAATGCCCACTGGTCACTAAATAAAAGTTTTCGAAGGAAAATAGATCATTTGTCCGAAACGTAAGGCCAATTCACGTAAGAGATGGACTATTGGAAACGGTATTCAGTTCCCTTAGAGATTTGATTCATCTTCATTCGGTTCGGAGTGTTGACCAAGGTTAAACGGGTTCTATAAGTGCCCGATGACCCTTTGGAGTAAAGTGGGTCATTCATCCTTATCGTAAGGCTGATTCGTGCACGGGGTGGACCATTAGAAAGGGGATTCAGAGCGTTCGAAGATTCATTGAGCTTCGCTTAAGATGGAGAGTTGACCGGAGTCAAATGGGGCCCGAGAGTGCCCAGTAGCCTCCCAATCAGTTTTTAGAGTAAAACGAACCGTTCATCTTAACCATAACGTTGATTTGCGCACGAGGCGAACATTGGAAAGGGTATTCAAAGTCCTTAAACATTTATTGATCTTCCTCTCATGTAAGAGAGTTTATTAGAGTCAAACAGGGATCAAAATCACTTGGTGGCATCTAAATTGGTACTCAGAGTATGACCTGGGGTTTACGGTGAATGAGTGAGACCTAAGGAGGTGCTTAAGGGGGTCCTAGGATGGGTTGTCTACACTATGCTATATGTATTTCACTTTGATTCGATTCTCAATGAGACGTCGCATAATCTATATCATCATAATTCTTAATTCTAATCTTATCATTAAATGATTCACATAACTATGCACTAGTTATAATTTCAATGTTCACACATTCGTTTAATTCACACATATACATATAAAACTCTTATATACATATATACATAGCATCCCAGTGATGTCCTCCCGGATTCAATCTCTAGCATGCTATCGGGCTCCAGGTACATCGCATACCACTCCTGGGCCACCAAGTCAAAATCTCACCACCGAACCCAAATCGTAAACGCATAATTGGAGGCAGTCATAAACAAAAATCCATGGTTTATAACCATACCACATTATCCTACTAGACTCTAAACTCACATACAGTGGTCATGCAATAGTCCTATGACCTACGGAACTGACCCAACACCTGCTGGTCATGCCAGGGTGGACTTCCCACTATGTACAACCTCCAATGATAACAATCATAAAGTAGGTATGTTTATATATATCAATCACACAAATATACATACACACACACATACATACACACACACATACATATAGTAAAAATTTTTACAGATATAAATCAAAAGGGAGTGCTTTAAAACATGGCGAACAAATAGAAATGAAGAAAAGTTTGAGAAATATAAAGGGGCTAAAAAGGAAGTTAAGAAAGTGGTAAGAGATTCTAAGTTAAAAGCGTATGCCGATCTTTATACAAAATTAGGAACACAAGAAGGGGATAAATGTATTTGTAAGCTTGCTAAACTGAGGGTCATGAAAACAAAAGATTTTAATAATGTTAAGTGTATTAAAAGTGTTGATTCGAGAGTCTTAATCAAAGATGATGAGATTATGGAAAGATGGAAAGACTACTTTGAGAGGTTATTAAATGGAGATAATAGGAGTAGATTAGATATAGAGGAACTTAGGGAGACTCGAGAAAATATATTTTTTCACAGAATTAGGACAACAGAGGTCAGGATTGCTCTAAAAATGATGAAAACATGGAAGGCTTTAGGACCAGATGGTATCCCTATAAAGGTTTGGAAGTGCTTAGGGGAGGAAGGAGTATCATGGCTTATAAAATTATTTAATAGTATTTTCGTGACTAATAGGATGCTCGATGAATGGAGAAAAGTTGTTTTAGTACCTATTTATAAAAATAAAGGGGACATACAAAGTTGTTTAAATTATCGCGGTATTAAGTTAATGAGTTATATAATGAAACTTTAGGAGAGAGTGATTGGATATAGATTGAGATTGATGACCACAATATATGAGAATCAGTTTGGGTTTATGCTTGGGAGGTCAACAATGGAAGCAATCTATTTATTGTGGAGATTAATGGAGACGTATAGGGAGAAAAATAAGTATCTTCATATGATTTTTATAGATTTGAAGAAGGCGTATAATAGGATACTTAGAGATGTAATATGGCAGTTTCTACATACAAAAGGATTAACTCGCTGATATATTGAGGTGATGAAGGATATGTATGATGGGGATATGACTAAAGTAAAAACATCAGCCGAAGAAAGTAGAGAATTTTTAATTACTGTAGGTCTACACCAAGGTTCAGCATTAAGTTCTTCTCTCTTTGCTCTTATTATGAATGAGTTGACTGGACAAATACAAGATGAGGTTCCATGGTGTATGCTATTTGCAGATGATATTGTTTTAGTGGATGGAACTAAGACGGGGATTAATGCTCGGTTGGAATTGTTGCGAGAAAATCTAGAAACAAGAGGATTTAAAATAAGAAGAACTAAAACAGAATATATGGAGTGCAATTTTAGTAGTAATAGGAGGACAAATGGAGATGTGCTGAAATTGTAGGGTCAAGAGATACCTAAAAATGATCATTTTCGTTATTTAGGGTCGATTATCCCCAAAGATTGAGATATTAGTGATGATGTTACTCATTGGATTATAGCAGGTTGGGTTAAGTGGAGAAGTGCTACCAGCATTTTTTATGATAGGCGTATACCATTGAAGTTAAAGGAGAATTTTATAGGACGACCATTAGAACTGCTATGTTATGTGGGACAGACTGTTGGGCAATCAAGAAACAAAATGTGCAGAAAATGGGTATGACAGAGATGCGAATGCTAAAATGGATTTATACTGGAACTCGAAAGGATAAAATTAGAATCAAACAAATTCATGAAACGGTAAAAATAGCTCCTATACAAGATAAATTGAGATAAAATCAACTTAGATAGTTTGGACACGTCAAGTGTAGACCAATGGATGCTCCCGTAAGGAAGAGTGATTTAGTTAACATTGATGGTAATACAAGGGGTAGAGGCAGGCCTAAATTAATTTGGTGAGATATTATAAAAAGGACATGATGTCATGTGGTTTAACCGAAGATATTGTGCTGGACTTAATGGAATGGAAAAATTGGATTCATGTAGCCGACCCCAAATAATTAAGAAAATGTTTTGTTGATTTGAGTTGAGTTAAATATTGGAACTTGGGTTTTAGATGGACTTTGTTGTGGCTAGTTAGTGATTTATTTTTATCGCATGTCAAAATATCTCGTTTAATTTAAAATATTCCACAGTCATGTTTATTGCGTATAATGTTATTGTCTGGGTTCAAGGACCCTATTTAAGAGGAGTAGCTGGTATCCATGCGGTGGGCTCTGACCCCCTGCATTGACTAACATTTCAGGTTTAGCACTGGAGTAGCTGCATAGGAGTTATTGGAGATCTTTAGAGGTGCAGCTGGAGTTCATTTATTTAAGATTATCATTTAAATTTATTTTTTTCGTCGCGTTTTCCTTATGAGACAGTATGTGACAACCTGAATATGGTTATGATAAATTATTCTTAATTCATGATTAGATAATGTGATATGAGTAATGTGTTATTAATATATATGATGTTAAGTTATTATTTTTAGTCTAATCCTACCTTCAGAAAGCATGAAATATCGAATTAGTTACAAATACAAAATTTTGAAGTTTTGGTAGGAATATTCAGGTTGGAGACTAGTTTTGAACCTTATAAAATATCAATTGAATTAAGGTAAAAACTTTATAGTTTTACATACATGAGTTAGGTTTGTAACACAACAAACGGTGTGTTAAATGAAGGTCCGAGCAGGAATTTATGCTTGAATTACGAAGCAGGGGAAAATTTTTCCAATCGTTAAATGATATTTCGTCTTATTAGTATAACAAATGATGGATTTTGATTTGTTAAAGAAGGAGGTGGGTTTTGGACGACTTTAAAAGCTTTAAATAAGATCCACCTTCAGCATAGTTTAGCCATTGAATAGTTTTAACCTAAGGAAAGAGAATTTTGAAGTTTAGGAAGAAGGTGTAAGGAGAAATTGAAGAAAAATCATAGATAATTACGTAAAAGCCCCTAAGGTAATTCCATCCGTAAATCTTGTTTATTTCCTTTTTGTATTACTTATTTAAATGATATAAATTATCATTTGTTTACTTGAATTCCATGTATTGATGTGTACTTATGGATAGAGGCAAGTTTAAGCAAACTTGAATGTGTAAACCCTTGAAATTGCTTCGTTTAGAAACCTTGTGCATTCAAACTTCCATATCTTTTTGTATACTTACTGGAATTGATTGATTCCAAATTGAGAATAAAATAGACTCATATATATATATATATATATATATATATATATATATATATATATATATATATATATATATATATATATATATATATATATATATCATATCCTAAAATCAAGTAAAAAAACAAAGAAATGAATATTGGGTGATGGTTCGAAGTTTGGGTATGAAATCTTCCCCAAAAGAGTAAATATGCATACCATATATTTGATGTTTTTCTTGACATAGCAAATCAACTCTGAAAATTATGAAATTTTAATCTTTTATTATTCAATATATATTATGAAATTGGGTGAAATATCTTAGAAATTTATGACGTATAGAAATTATGAAAATTCTTGGAAGATGAATGAACGATAGAGGAGCCTATAGGGCGGATTTGCTATGTAGTAAAGAAATGGGCATATCTTGCTCTAGGAAACTTAGAATGATGAGTCATCTTTTGTATTGGAATCCTAATATGATAAGAATTGAATTTACCAAGAATAAATGAGTGTACGTTTGGTCTATGATTTGGATATTTCAAATATATTAACATGAATTTGAATTGAATTTCACTTGTGATAAATGATTTGAATATAATCATATGATGCTTATGAATTGAATTATATTTGAGATATTACTTCGATCATTGATATTCTTATGATGATACTAATATTTTAAGGATTATAGGAAGGGAATAAGAACCGGTTCAACAAGTGCCAGACAAAGGAAAAGGAAAGCCTGTTAAATTACCAAGGTGAGTGTACTTATGATTTGTTTCATATATAAATATGAATATAGATCTAAGAGAGGATTTGTTTGAATACTTCGGTATTTAGGATTTGTTTGGATATTAAAATATCCAAGATTTGTTTGGGTCTTATGATCCAGGATTGGTTTGAAGACTTCGGTATTCAGGGTTTGTTTGGATATTAAATTATCTAGGATTTGTTTGGGTCTTATGATCCAGTATTGGTTTGAATACTTAGGTATTCAGGATTTCTTTGGATATTAAAATATCCAAGATTTGTTTGTATCTTATGATCCAAGATTGGAATTGGACAAATATCCAATGATTTGATTTGTCTTCTGATAAGGATTTGTTGGAACTTATGTTCCATGATTTGTTATTTCCAACGGGCATGATTGTTTGGGTTATAAGTTCACGAATTTGATATAGAATTTTCATTTCATTACAGGGAAGGATTGTTTGAATTTTATGTCTAGACATTTGATTTAGAACTGTTAATTCATTTCATGGAAGGATTGGCTGGATTTAATATCCACAGATTTGATATTGAACTATTAATTCATTGAACGGAAGGATTGGCTAGATTTAATATCCATAAATTTAATATAGAACTCTTATTTCATTTCAGGGAAGGAGTACCTCGCTAAGCTTAATGCTTATGATTTATTTTTTGACATTTTTAGGGTTGTACGCTGCCATCTAGGATATCATATGATCAGTGATTTGAGGGTTGCACCGTTAGAAAGAGCTGGGGATTAGACATGGGGATTTTGTCATTGTCACACTGAGGTTTTACCACACTTGCACATCTTATTTACTAAGTTAGCATGGATTGATTTAATGATTGAAATATTTAACATAGTCAATCATAGTATAGCATGTTCGTTTAATCATGACTCTAATGTTAATTGTGTTATGGTATAAAGAACCTGACTTTGTTTATTATACATGGGAAAAAATATTGATAAATGAATTATATTTCGGATGGACTGAAGATTATGACTTATTCATTATATAAATGAAATGATTATAATAGAATTGGGTATGGGGTGTGACAATTAGTGGTATCAGAGCATCTAGGTTATTAATTCTGGACGTGTGTGACGATTAAATGGCAATTGTTGATTTGATATGATATTTATGAATTGTTTATGTACTAACTAATACTTTAGTATTATAATTCTGTTAGTTATTATAATTCATTTATTATAGATGAAACCTGGGGCATGGGACAAGCTATTAGTTTTAGGCCAGGTGGACGAGTCTTTACGATGAAAGAAGCTCAGGCTACTCTATATGTGATCACAGGTACACTTTCTATTACTAATAGAAGTGCTTATGTTTTGATTGATCTTAGTTCCATATATTCTTTTGTGTCATATGTATTTGTTATATATCTGAATAGACCATGTACTCATTTAGATATGGGGTTAGGTATTTTCATGCCTATGGGGGAAAGGAAAATTATTCTAACTTGCATTATCTCTGCTATTGAGATGAGGAAATTATTGAGTAAGGGTTGTGAGGGTTTTATTACATATGTTCTTGACACTACGAAGCGGGCTTTATAATTAGTTGATGTTTCTATTGTACGAGATTTTCCATAAGTGTTTCCTAGTGAGTTGCCCGAGCTACCTCCAGAACAAGAAGTTGAATTTATAATTGAATTAGCATCGGGGAAAACCCCTATATAGATGGCACCGTATAGAAAGGAACTTGTTGAATTAAAATAACTCAAGATTTACCTGATAAGGGGGTTAATACAGCCAAGTGTATCTCCATGGGGTACACTAATTTTATTTGTGAAAAAGAAAGATGGTATTATGCGTTTGTGTATTAATTATAGGCAATTGAATAAAGCTACAATTAAGAACAAGTACCCTTTACCTCGTATAGATGATTTTTTTTATCAGTTACGGGGTGCTAAAGTGTTTTCAAAAATAGACTTGCGATCGGGTTATCATCAGTTGAGGGTCAAGGAGAGTGATATTTCTAAAACTGCTTTTCACACTCGGTATGGTCATTTTGAATTTCTTGTAATACCTTTTGGAGTGAATAATTCTCTAGCTGTATTTATGGATCTTATGAACCAGTACTGCATCCTTTTATTGATTCGTTTGTTATAGTTTTTATTGATGATATTCTAATCTACTCATGTGATATGGTTGAACATGAAAAGCATCTCAGAACTGTTTTGAATGTGTTTAAAGATAAGCAATTGTATGCTAAGTTTAGTAAATGTTAATTCTGGCTATCAAAAATTGCATTTTTAGGCGATGTTATTTCTGGGGATGGTATATGTGTTGATCCTAAAAAGGTGAAAGCTACTGTGAAGTGGGAGAGGCCCAATAATGTAACTGAGGTGAGGAGTTTTCTAGGTTTAGCTAGGTATTATAGAAGGTTTATTAAGGGATTTTCTTTGATTTCCTTGCCAATGACTAAAGTAAGTCGAAAAGATGTAAAGTTTGAATGGAATTTTAATTGCGAAAACAGTTTTGAAGAATTGAAGAAGAGGTTGGTAAGGGAACCTATTCTTACTATTCCACATGGTGGAGATAGTTTTGTTATTTATACTGATGCTTCGCATCAGAGGTTGGGTTGTGTTTTTATGCAACATGGTAAGGTTATTGCTTATGCTTATAGACAATTGCGTACACATGAACGTAATTATCCTACACATGATTTCGAACTTGCTGCTATTGTGTTTTGCTCTAAAATTATAGCGTCATTATTTGTATGGTGAAGTGTGTGAAATTTTTACTGACCATCAGAGTATTAAATATTTATTTACTCAGAAGGAGTTGAATTTGAGGCAGAGGCGGTGGATGGAGTTAATTAAAGATTATGAGTGTACAATTCACTAGCATCCAAGGAAGGCAAATGTAGTTACAGATGCATTAAGTAGAAAGGCTTTGAGCGGGTTACCTTGTACTCGATGTGCTAGAGTTGCTCATATTATGAACTTGAGATTGGTGGGAGTGGAATTGCAGCTAGCAGATGGGGACAGATTCTTTACTCATGTAAGCGTGAGGTCATTGTTAGCTACTCGTATTCGTGATTTGCAAAGTCAAGATCATTTTCTTAAGAAAAATGACAAGATGTTAGAGATGGTAAGTCCGGTGATTTTTGTATTGTTAATGATGGCACTTTATTATATAAACAACGATTATGTGTGCCTAATGTGGATGGATTGGAAGCAGAAATTTTAGATGAGGCTCATAATTCCATTTATACTATGCATCCTGGTAGTACTAAAATGTATAGGGATTTGAAGGAGAATTATTGGTGGAATAATATGAAGAAGGAAATAGCTAATTTTGTTGTTAGATGCCTTATATGTCAGCAAGTGAAAGTGGATCATCAGAAACCTGCGGGTTTGCTTCAATCATTGCCAATATCGAAATGGAAATGGGATCATGTAATGATGTATTTCGTAGTGGGGCGTCCTCGATCTCAGAAGGGGTCATATTCGATTTGGGTAATGGTAGACAGGTCAACCAAGTCAGCTCATTTTCTAGTAGTCAAGACTATATATACAGTTAATAGGTATGCTAGATTGTATGTTAATGAAATTATTCAATTGTATGGGGAACATGTTTCTATTATTTCAGATAGGGACCCTACCTTTACATCCAGATTTTAGGATGGTTTGCAGTATGCTATGGGTACTAACTTAAAGTTTAGTACGGCTTTTCGTCCTCATACAGATGTGCAGTCTGATAGGACAATACATATTTTGGCAGATATGCTTAGAGCTTGTGTGCTTGAATTCAAATGTAATTGGGATGAAAATTTTGCCTTTGATAGAATTCGTATATAATAATAGTTTTCAATCTAATATTGGTATAGCTCCATATGAAGCAATGTACGGCAGAAGGTGTCAGACACCAGTATGTTGGGCTGAAGTTTGTGAAAGGAAGATAGAGGGCCCAGAGTTGATTGAAGTCACCATTGAAAAAGTAAAGATTATTCAAGATAGAATGAGAACGTCTCAAAGCAGACATAAAAGTTATGCGGATAAACGACGAAAATATTTGGAATTCTAGAAAAGGGATTATGTGTTTCTTCGAATATCACCATAGAAGGGAGTTATGAGGTTTGGAAAAAAAAGGAAAGTTAAGTCCATGCTATGTTGGACCATATAAGATTCTTGAAAAAGTCAGGATGGTAGCCTACAAGTTAGCATTAACACCGGAGTTATCCCGATTGAATGATGTTTTCCATGTTTCTATGTTAAGAAAGTATGTAGCGGATCCTTCACATGTGTTGGTGGAACAACATGTTAAGTTGAAGGAAGAGTTGAGTTATGTGGAAGAACCACTTGCTATCGTGGATAGGGAGGAACAAATATTGAGATCCAAAGAGATCCCAATTGTGAAAGTTGTGTGGAGATGGCATTCCATGGAAGAATCTACATGGTAGGTCGAGGATAGCATGAAGATGCGTTTTTAGTATTTGCTTGATTCACACAACCAAGGTCTATCAATTTCGGGGACAAAATTTCTTAACGGGGGGAGAATTGTGACAACCCAAATATGATTATGTTATATTATACTTAAATCATGATTAGATTATGTGATATGAGTAATGTGTTATTAATATATATGATGTTAAGTTATTATTTTTAGTCTAATCCTACCTTCAGAAAGCATGAAAGATCGAATTAGTTACAAATACAAAATTTTGAAGTTTCGGTAGGATTATTCAGGTTGGAGAGTGGTTTTGACCCTTATAAAATAACAATTGACTTAAGGTAAAAACTAGATAGTTGTACATATATTAGTTAGGTTTGTAACACAATAAACGGTGTGTTAAACGAAGGTCCGAGCAAGAATTTATGCTGGAATTACGAAGCAGGGGAAAATTTGTCAATTCGTTAAATGATATTTTGTCTTATTAGTATAACAAATGGTGGATTTTGATTGGTTAAAGAAAGGGGTGGGTTTTGTCCTACTTTAAAGACTTGAAATAAGATCCACCTTCATCATAGTTTATCCATGGAAGCGTTTTAACCTAAGGAAAGAGTAATTTTAAGTTTAGGAAGAAGGTGTAAGGAGAAATTGAAGAAAAAATCATAGAAAATTACGTAAAAGCCCCTAAGGTAATTCCATCCATAAATCTTGTTTATTTTTTTGTATTACTGATTTAAACGATAGAAATTATCATTTTTTTACTAAAATTCCATGTCTTGATGTGTACTTATGGATAGAGGCAAGTTTAGGCAAACTTGAATGTGTAAACTCTTGAAATTGCTTCGTTTAGAAACCTTGTGTATTCAAACTTCCATATATTTTTGTATGCTTAGTGTAATTGATTGATTCTGATTGGAGAATAAAATAGCCTCATATATGTATATCATATCCTAAATTCAAGTAAAAATACCATGAAATGAATCTTGGGTGATGGTTCGAAGTTTGGGTATGAAATCTGCCTCAAAAGAGTAAATATGCATACCATATGTTTGATGTTTTGATTGACATAGCAAATGAACTCTGAAAATTATGAAAATTTAATTTTGTATTATTCAATATGTTTTATGAAATTGGGTTAAATGTCATAGAAATTTATGATGTATAGAAAATATGAAAATTCTTGGAAGATGACTGAACGATAGAGGATCCTATAGGGGGAATTTGCTATGTAGTAAAGAAATGGGAATATCTTGCTCTAGGAAACTTCTAATGATGTCTCGTATTTTGTATTGGAATCCTAATGTGATAAGGATTGAATTACCAAGAACAAATGAGTGTATGTTTGGCCTATGATTTGGATATGTCAAATATATTAATATGAATTTGGATGGAATTTCACTTCCGATAAATGATTTGAATAGAATCATATGATGCTTATGAATTGAATCATGTTTGAGATATTCCTTGAATTGTTGATATTCTTATGATGATACTAATATTTTAAGCATTATAGGAACGTAATAAATACAGATTGAACAAGTGACAGACAAAGGAAAAGGAAAGCCTATTAAATTACCAAGGTGAGGGTACTTATGATTATTTTCATATATAAATATGAATATAGCTCTAAGAGCGGATTTGTTTGAATACTTTGGTATTCAGGATTTGTTTGGATATTAAAATATCCAGGATTTGTTTGGGTCTTATGATCCAGGATTGGTTTGAAAACTACGGTATTCATGATTTGTTTGGATATTAAAATATCCAGGAATTGTTTGGGTCTTATGATCGAGGATTGGTTTGAATACTTCAGTATTCAGGATTTGTTTGGATATTAAAATATCCAGGATTTGTTTGGGTCTTATGATCCAAGATTGAAAATGTACAAAGATCCAATGATTTGATTTGTCTTATGATAAGGATTTGTTGGAACTTATGTTCCAGGATTTGTTATTGCCAAGGGCAGGATTATTTGGATCATATGTTCACGTATTTGATATAGAATTATCATTTCATTACAGGGAAGTATTGTTTGGAATTTCACTATACCAAATCTGTCAAATTGTCACGGTCATTGATCTTGAAAATTTGGACTTGTCAAGGTCAATGACTGTCATAATTCTGGGGGGTGAGAACGTTTATTGTCACGGACTTATCACGATCAATGACCGTGATAAGTTCATTAGAATTGTCATGGTTGTGTCACGGTCTATGACCCAGACAACCATGACAATTCTAATGAACTTGTCACGGTCCATTACCGTGACAAATCCGTGACAATTATCCTTTGTCACGAACTTATCACGATCATTGATCGTGAAAATTTTGAGCAGAATTGAAAAACAATCTGCTGGGCAGTATGGCCACTGCCACTGCCCAGCAGTATATTTGTACCTATTATAGAAACGTTATACCTGTTCAAACATCATATATCCAAATAAAATAGAGATAATGCAAATATACATTCAAAACAATATGCATCACGATATAATCCAAATATAATTCAAATGTAACAACTTAAAATAATTCAATTCAATTCAAATAATGTCACTACATGTCTGGGGTAGGGTTAGCTCTGAGGAGGTGAGTAGGCCACACGATATACGAATTGACACCCCCACCAATATACATCGTGCCGCATTATTCACGCAACCGCAATGGGGAGTTCTCCCACCTTGGACTCGATGTCTTGAAGCGAACGTCCATGAACTAGTGCACCCTGGATAGTATTCGAGTCCCTTAACCCCCGACATATCCGCTTTCCATCAAATATGTCCAGTATAAACATGCTCGGCCAACCAAGTGTCGACATCGATCGGTTGAAGGGAGCCAAATAGGGGACTGGATCATCAAAGTCCGCACGTATCGGCGATGAAGCAGTGAGGTCCACCTCCTCGTCATCCTGCACCTCGTCATCCTGCACCTCCTCCTCCTGCACCTCCTCCTCCTCCTCTAACTTCTCCATCCCTTTCCCCTTACGCTTTTTGCCCAATGAACGCTTCACGAATGAGAACATATCTTGGATCGTCACCTCCAAACGGGATGGCTTTGCATCATGCGATTCCACCGTTCGATCCAACCCAGTGTTGCTTGTCTTCAATCTGATGATCCTAGATTTGGCCACCCGCGAGCTCACCCCCTTGTCCTCCCCTTGCCATCAGCGCCAAGCACTTGGTTGAGTGCGTCTGTGGATAAAGATGCCTTGTCAGCATCAGACTGGGACTCATGCACTTCCTTAAGATTTGCCTGAAATGACAAAAAGCACATGATTACTTAAATAAGTGAATAAAAACATTACAACGTAATTAAGAAAAAGTAAACTGTTGGATTACTTATAATCGTGGACGCAACAATTGGGGACACCTCCTTATCATTTCCCTTCTTCGTCCGAATAGCCACATAAGTATAGAGCCCATGTGGCATACCCCCAGGTCCACTCCCCATTTCCTGAAATAAAATAATGAAAAATTAGTATCGGCCCCGCAAAGTAAAATAATGCAGAATAACATATTTCTGTAATTATAGGAAAATTAAATCTTACCATCATCCTATGCTCCACCTCGGTGTAAGACGTATGTCCAGAGTAGTGCACGTCCATCTTTTTCCCCCGATTTTCCCTCCCCGATTGGCGAGATGCCAATTGTCGCTCCCCGATCTCATTGTCAATGAACTTTTGCCATTGTGCCAATGAGATCGGCTCCTTCGGTGGGACGAATTCACTCATTCAGATAACGGACTCTCAGGTCTTCCCAAAGTACCGGGTTCTCATGTTTTTCTTCCACGTCTTGTGTTGATCCCTCAACTGCTCCAAGACGGAATTACGTAGTTTCGGGTCCAAGCTAAATTGTTCCTGTCCAACAAATACAATGTTAGTTCCGAATAAATATAAATATAAATATAAATTGAAATTGAAATTGAAATCGAAATTGAAATTGAAATATTCATATAAATATAAATATAAATACATTACCTGTAGTGCCACCCAAATAGCTAACTTGAGCTCATTTGGAACCTCCCTCAAACTAGTGTACCCTGGGTCGATGATAGTCTTTACCAGCTCAAGGGATCTCGCTAATAGCGCCATCTTGTTCTCGACGGACATCCCCATTTTTCCCCATTTGGGGAGCCTATGGGCCGAGGAGCCCTCCTTGCCTCCGCTACCACCGAGCGCAGACGACATGATCATAATCAACATCATCATCCTCACCTTTATACCTGAAGGAGACATTTTCTATAAAAAAAAATGTTGTTATTAGTACAAATCCAAACATGTACAATTACTACAAATCCAACACATACACGAACACTACACACATTGCCTCCCCCCCCCCCCCCAACACACACACGAACACTACACACACTTTGCCCCCACCCCCAACACACACGAACACTACACACACATTGCCCACCCACCATAACACACACATTGCAACCCCCCAACACACACACGAACACTACACACACATTGCCATCCCCCCCCCCCCCCCCAACAAACACACACACATACATATACAAAGGAAAGAGACAAAGATAAAAAGAGTGAAGATGATAAAGTGCAAATCAATTAAAATCATTAAAAATTAATTCATGAAGTACAAATTGTAATATTTATTACAAATTGAAAAATTGTTTCAAATTCGGATTATCATAAAAAATGGATTGATATTCGGTAGGAGCAGCCAAGTCATCCACACTACTATTTAGACGCTTTGGCCCATATAGGAAAATTGACCACGGCTCGTTGTTGATATACTCCGAGTAAAACACTTGGTTGACCTTTTGAAATGCACAGACAAACGACTCATCGCTCACGTGGTCATTGCTCTTCAACTTGGACAAGTCAACCATGATCAGATTGGTGCCAGGATCAACTTTACAAGCATTTTTATCCTCAACTCTTACCTAGTCACAGTAAAATACAACCTCTTTGAAGCTTATATAATCCAATTCAAATATATTTTGAATTACACCATAGTAAGTCATTTTAGCTTCAACGAGGTTTTTATCTTTTGCGCTCGCTCGAAAGAAAGTAAGAGCCTTGTATGAAATGCCCGGGTTTTGTACATTTTTACTTTTGCACCGAATACGTAACCGTTCAATCGATACTTTTTGTACTCTTGTGCCATGAACAAGGGTCCAGTGGCTAGATGAGCAAGCCTTGATGTTGCATCACCCGTCTTTAAGAGCTGAGAATATAGATAAATTAATTAGGTTAGTTGTAAAGTTAGAGTGTAATGTAACGTTATATAATGGCCATTTTCATTATAATTACCTCTTGTGACAACCACAGCCTATATTCGTTGTCTGATTGTACCATTGTTTTTTGTCTTTTATTGTTCTCACGAGCTTCATATTTTCTGCATTTTACAAAATTAATCATGTATAAAATAATCTAAAATATTCTAAAATAATGTAAAACTTAAAATAATTTAAACTTATTCTTCGACATCTTTATGTGTGTCAAATAGATAACGAGCTACTTGTTCATGTTGAAAACTCATTAATTTCACTCGTTTTCCAATCACATGACCACCATCATCGACGAAATCATTAGTGTCATCAACGATGGTCGAGTCAGGTATATATTCCCGAGTATAGATTGATGACTCCACGGTGATGTATTTCTCTGCAATTGAACCTGCAATGTATCGCGTATTCTTGACGTAATCTTTAAAAACTTTCATGAATCTTTGAAATGGATACATCCACCGATATCTAACTGGACCACATAGAAGTGCCTCGTCGCATAGGTGTACCAACAAGTGAACACTTATGTCAAAGAATGTTGGGGGAAAGTACTTCTCCAACATACAAATCATTTCAGTCACCGCCCATTTTGCGGCCACTATGTGTTCTCGATTGACTACCTTCTCACACAAAAGTTAGAAGGTAATACTAATTTGCATAATAGCCCTCCGCAAATCCTTGTGCTTGGAGAAACAGTGCTTAAACAGTAGAGGGACTAATTGCATGATCACATGCCAATCGTGGGACTTACACTTATGTAAATCATGCGTAGCATAAGTCACAATCCTTTGTAAGCTGGACGAAAAATTAGATGGACCCTTAAAATTATATATTGTGTCTAAAATAACCTTCCTTTCCCCGCACATCAAAGTAAATGCACCAGGGAGAATTATTGTCCTTCCCCTACTATCTTCTTTCGACCATAGTTGTGGCTTAAGTTTCAACAATTTAAGGTCTTCTCATGCATTTTCTCCATCCTTCGAATGACTCCCCCCAAGACAAGTTCCCACAATATGTTCAGCGGCGTTCTTCTCTGCATTCATCACATCCAATACATAGTGCACCGGGTTATTCTTCTTATAAGCAAGTCAAATAAAATTGACCTCCTAGACCATGCCTTTCTTGTCTCAGTATCATTCCCAGTTGGGGTCTTCTTATGCTTGACATTCTTAAATTTGGGATTCTTAACTGGCGTATTAAGGCCATATTTAGAAGATTTACTTTTAATTTCTGAACCTGAAAGTTTTCTCGGCGGTAGCCTATGTTCAACCCCGCCGGATAAAAAATTGGAATCTTTCTCAAATCTAAAACTATGAGCCGGGGGTAAAAACCTCCTATGAATGGTATAAATTTTTTGAGCTAGCGGAGAGACGAAGAGATTCAGTATCCTCTCCACAAATAGGACATCCAAAATAACCATGCACTACACAACCAGATAATGTCCCGTAAGATGGAAAATCATGAATTATTCACATCAACATGGCTTTCAGCGTAAACTCTTCTTTTCTAAAAGAGTCAAATTGTTGCACATCTCTTCCCACAACTCATTTAATTCTTCTACCAAAGGAGACAGGTAAACATCGATGTTCTCACTTAGTGCCTTTGGCCCAGGTATCAACAAAGACAGCATCGAAAATTTAGGTCTCATACACTGTGAAGGAGGGAGGTTGAGTGGGGCTAGGATCACTACCCATACACTCTGATTGGTGCTTAGATTTCCAAATGGATTGAAACCATATGTTTATATATCCAAACGAATGTTGTGTTGTTCTCGAGCAAAATCGGGATACTCATAATTCATCCTCCTCCAAGCTGTAGAATCAATAGGATGATGCATGAGATTACCCCCTACTTCTTCCCTAGCATGCCAAGTCATTGCCTCCGCTATCCATGGTACTGTGAACAATTGCTTTAATCTAGGCCCAACGGGAAAATATTTCAACACTTTTTGAGGCACTTTTGAGCTTGTGCATTCCTTGCCCGTAGATTGGACATATCTAGGTTCATCGCAGACCGGACAACGATCGAGATTTTTATACTGCTTTTGGTATAGTATGCAATCATACACACAATAATGAATCAATTTATACTTCATTCCCAAACCTTTCAAATTGTTCTTCATAACAGGATAGCTAGTTGGAAGCGTATTCTCCTTGGGTAGTAAGCCCTTCACCCAATTCAAAATTCCTGTCACGCTATTGCCAGACAAAACGTTTTGCATCTTTAAACTGTGCAAACCAACCATGGCATGTAAAGTTGTTTGATATTTATCACACCCAGAGTATAATAGTTGGGTCACCTTAAATTTTAAACATTGGTAGTCATCGTCAAGGTTTATCATGATATTTTCACAAGCACCTGAACCTTGTACATCATCACTAACCTCATTCTCCTCCGCTTCATAAACTCCGTACGCATCAACAACTAAATCCTCTAACATATTATGATCTACGTCGTCCCCTTCCACATCTAACCTACTTGTTGAAGGTTGTTGTGAAGGTTGTTCGGGGACAAAAGGAACTTTCAATTCATCGTGAAAACTCCAAAATCGATAAATATCTTGCATACCCCATCTTAACAAATGTAGTTCAACCGTTTTCCACTCAAACACCTTTCCATTCTTACACCTAGAACACGGACACTAACTGTAAGGACACAAATTTCCAATTGAGTCCATATATAGTTTTGGCTCAATTCCGGACAAAAACATTTATTCATAGGATAGTATTTATTGTAATATTCTCAAGCCTATGAAGTATGTATTGAAGACGTAGCGGCAAAGAACTTAAAGCTTTATCAAAATGCCGGTTTGTGTGCCTCGTTTCTACGTCATCAATTAAGGTTCCATGCTCCCAAGGTATGAATGAAATTATATGTATATAGGAGCTTGGAACAATTTGTATTGGGTGTTAGGTTAATAAAAACTGCATTTTATTTTTCAGAAAGAATCAATTAGAAACTTAAAAATTAAGTATATAAAAGTTTATAAAAGTTTCTGGGCCAAAATCGAATTTTACAAACTTTCTGGACGTTCGTTAGAAATGTCGTTCGAACGAGTTTTTTCGTTCGAACCAGATTTCGTTCGAACGAGTTTGTCGTTCGAACCAGGTTCGTTCGAACGAGTTTGCCAACGACCCTAATCTGGACAGTCGTTCGATATGTCGTTCGAACGAGTTTTCGTTCTAACGAGATATCTAACGAGATTCTAACGAGCCCAGGCTGGTCGCTCGTTAGAAGTCTCGTTCGAACGAGAGTCAAGTTCGTTCGAACGAGACGTCAGGCGGGAACGGTTTTCTGCAGTTTTTGACAGTTTTTTCCCCACTTCTCCACTTGGTTTTCAACCAACTTTTTCATGCATTATTATGTGCGGGAAACACATTTTCCAAGATAACTTTTCCATTCCATATCCAACTCTTAGAGAGAGTTTGAGAGCAAATTTATAAAGGGAAAATGTTCATGTTTTTGAAGTGTTAAATTTTAAT
Organism: Sambucus nigra; assembly: GCA_949130495.1. Classification (NCBI taxonomy): domain Eukaryota; kingdom Viridiplantae; phylum Streptophyta; class Magnoliopsida; order Dipsacales; family Adoxaceae; genus Sambucus; species Sambucus nigra. The sequence goes on along the minus strand of OX422211.1, from coordinate 580,600,201 downwards.
AGAAAATTCATACACACTCTAGTTTACACCCATTGTTGTTTATTCCAAGTTCTATATAGACATATCCTTACTTGGAGTTTTTGGCACCGGTTTTCTCTACCGAATTCAAGAGACGTTTCGGGTTTGCTTCTACACCCCATCACAAAGAAGACCTTTGTTGAGATTCTACCCGTTTGGAGAAAAGCTCCATGTTCGGGTGACGGTGACCGTTTAAAGTCCTATCGGTGTATTCCGAGACCACGGTGGAGCTCCGTTGGTTATCCGCTAATTGGAGGTTGATACAAGAAGGAGCATCACGGCTTGAGAGGGTTCAAGTTTAGGAAGTAAGTTTTTTGTCTTGTATTTTGTAATACCGTTTTTAGTGGATTTGAGGCTAGGGCCGTCCCGAGGTTTTTTCCCGTTAGTGGGTTTTTCCTCGTATATCGCGGTCTAGTGTGACTTTGTTTATTTTATCTTGCACATCATTTAGAACGCATGCTTTAGGTTTAATTCAAGATAAAATTCGGTTTATTTATCACACTCATTTAATTTAGGACTTAAATTAAATATTGGGTAAATTTGGCTTATTCAAGTCATTTGCATTAATTTGGTTTCGCCTAATTTTGGATATAATTGTTAATCATGACTTAGGCAAATTCTAGGACTTGAATTATGTTTTAATTTGTTCTGTGAAATTAAAACTTGTTGTTTTGTTTGAAAGTTGAACCATCATAACGCTTCCGCATCGTTTTACATAAAAGGAAATTATATATTTTAATTGGGACAAAACTGCGTTTTCACTAACACTCTTCATCATTATGACATCTCTTTGCGTATTTCACAAATTCATTAGCACTTCTGCAAAACACATCCCCCATTCTATTTGTCTCACCCATCCACTCTTTGTATTTCGGATATCCCATCACAACTACCACAACTAATCACATATTAAAGGTAATAAGCGTATATTCATGGATTAGTCCAAACAAAACTTAGATTTTTAGTATGTTTCATTTAATTATGCCTTATTTATATTCGATTTTTAAATTTTAAATTCAAATTCAATTTATAATAGAAATTCCTATTTCCTCCATCTCCTCTAAAGGGTGAGTGGTCCTATCCCATTCAAGACCGCATATTTATATAATATACTTAACAACTCATGCACATTGTTACGATTTGAGAAAAATTCAACAGCATATCCCCGTAGTTCTCCAAGTAAACGATGTAGATTGCCAAGTGTGAGTGTTATTTCAATTGATCAATTCAAACAACAGTCACACTTGTCAATCTAGTATGTACCCAGAGAACATTAGGATACGACTGCGGAACTTTCTCCAAAAGTAATAACTTTAAGCCACTAAGAATATTATTATACAGAAATTATGTAGTCCCAAACTGTTCAAATGGGACAATTCGAGAGATCTCATTACAGGGGTAATGACTCTCGAACGAGTCTAAGGGCTATTGAATGCGTACACATAAGAACTAGAAGGCTAGTATCTATGCGCACTATATGTAATTTCAAGTATGTTTCATTTAATTATCATACTATATATATTGTTCGTTATACAAAGTAATTTTCAAAAAAAGTTGAAAAATCCCACCCCCATATGGACAATAATCCAGTGCTCATGCCACTTTTCAAATTAACCAACCCAACATCGATCCACTATAATCCAACCGCAATGGCAACAACAAATATGTATCCCGTACTCCTTCTAATTCATCTACTCAATTAATTCTTTTCATCAATTAAACTAACAATTAAAGTATACAATTATTAATTTACTAATTTACAATGAGGGGCAATCGGACTAAAAATTTAATTAATCAATCAATTATTGTACAAGGGACACTACAATATGAGGAGAAATATCTAATAAACCAATAAAAATTTAATTAAAAAACACACACATGCACATATACACACACACCCACACCCCCTGCCCCCACCCCCTGCCCATCACACATGCACACACACACACACACACACACACACACACACACACACACATATATATATATACACACACACACACACACACACATATACACACACGCGCATACACACACACATATATATACACACACGCACATATATAAGCCCCTCTCCCAGCCCTGCCCCCCCCCCCCCCACACGCATATATACACCACACACACATGCACATTTACACACACATATACACACACATGCACATATACATATACATATACATATACATAAATGGAGGAGAAATAGAGAGAAATCATTCCAAAATCGTAGAGAGAGAGAGAGAGAGAGAGAGAGAGAGAGGGAATTAGAATCGGTGGGAAAAAAGAAAAGGGAGGTTTTTTTTACTGACAGAATTGTGATAGACATGTCACGATCATTGGCCATGACAACTTTACAGGATTGTCACGGTCATTGACCGTGACTAGTACAATTATCACGGACTTGTCACGGTCATTGACCGTGATAAGAATTTGTCACGGTCTTGTCAAGGTCAATGACCGTGACAAAAAATGTGTGTTTTTTTGTCACGGTCAATGATCGTGACAAGGCTAGCCGCTTAAAGGGTGCCAATTTGACCATTTTTGTGTAGTGTTTATATCTAGAGATTTGATATAGAACTGTTAATTCATTGCACGTCAGGATTGGTTGGATTTAATATCCACGTATTTGATATAGAACTATTAATTCATTAAATGGCAGGATTGGCTGGATTTAATATCCACAGATTTACTATAGAACTGTTATTTCATTTCAGGGAAGGTGTACCTCGCTAATCTTAATGCTTGCGGTTTATATTTTCACATTTTTAGGGTTATACGCTGCCAGATAGGATATCATATGATCAGTGATTTGAGGGTTGCACCGTTAGAAAGAGATGGGGATTAGACATGGGGATTTTGTCATTGTCACACTGAGATTTTACCACACTTGCACATATTATATACTAAGTTAGCATGGATTGATTTAATGATTGAAATATTTAACATAATCAATCATAGTATAGCATGTTCGCTTAATTATGACTCTGATGTTAATTACGTTATGGTACAAAGAACCTGACTATGTTTATTGTACATGGGAAAAAAATATGGATAAATGAATTATATTTCGGATGGACTGGAGATTATGACTTAATCATAATATAAATGAAATTATTATAATAGATTTGGGTTTGGGGTGTGACACTTTACTTAGGGGTTTGGTTGACCACTCGGTTCTACAGTTGCTACGATTTTTATTCAGATATTCATAGTTGGATCTTTTATTCTGTTTTATATTTATTGGAGATCGTATTTAAATTGGATATTAGCATGTGATGGATTTTATATTGCATGAATGGTTATTATTTATTGGAATCAATTTAATTATTATCTTGTGGAATGAAGATTTATTATGTCTCATATCTATCACATGTTAAGAATGGTATTTAATTTAGTGACGGCCGACTTAGTCTTGGTGGCGGTCGATGCCAGGAATGCACAGGGTGTTACAGATGGTATCAGAGCATGGTCTTAGGTCTCATAGATTGTGATTCCTCTTAGCTTACTTGTTACCGATCCTTGATCCCTTTTGTTGATCCGTACTCCTTAAGGTAGTCGGTCTAGCATGCGTGTTAGCTGTGTCTCTTAGAGATGGGATGTTTTGTGTTAAGGACATCGTAGGAATTGAGGTTATAACTAGTAACCTTGATGTGTGCATCTTTAGAATTTATTTTTGGAAGACGAGAGTCATTTTTGAGATTGTTATTTCAAATGTTAGGTATCATAAGTATCGATATTGGTGATGTAAAGTGAGTTGAGGACTTTAGCATTTTGATGACTTTTGGAGAAAGAATCGAGTGGTGATTCATGAGAGAGCGTGGTACGCCGTTATATATATAGTAGGATATATAGTAGGATATATATTGTATATTGATCGTGGGATATGGGCGGCTAGGATTGGGTGTATGGTCCCCTAATCATGACATTTTATTGGTAGGCATATGCGAGCCCTATTTTTATTTTTCTCATTTACGCTTCGTCGAATTTCGAGGACGAAATTCATATGCTAGTGGGGAATAATGTAACAACTCATAAATTTAATTTTGAATTATTTCAGTTAATTCAGAATTTCAAAAAATAAAATTTTTGAAATTAATTATTTTTCGTAATTAAATATGTCGGTTTTTATTTTTGGAAAGTAGAATTTTAATCGAAATTAAAATCGGGGGTGAAATTTAGAATTTATAAACTTATATACAAATTCTAAGGCTTCTTTGGCCGGCTGCCAAGGTCGAATCGATTGAGCTTATAGACGAATCGATTCGGTTTGTAACAGATCCAGCGCTGCTTCAAATTCTTAAGAGTTTTAGTTTAATTAAACTCTTCCACTTTATATATATATATATATATATTTCGGGGCTAGGACTTTTAAAACTCATTATTCTTAACCCTAAAGGCGATAGCCTCTCATATTTTACATCTTCTTCTACCTCCAAACCCTAGCCCCATTTAAACCAAGATTTCAGTCCAAGTTTTGAAGGACAAAACGAGATTTTTTCAAGTTAATCCAATGGAGGAACTTTATCATCTTTTCGTAAGGAACACATCTTCGTATTCAGATTTCTTCAAATAAATCTCAGGCATGGTTACCTCTATTGCCTTCCCTTAGTATTATGCATAGTAATTATGGCCTTCAAACTAAATACATGTGTTTTCTAAAAAAAAGTTAGAGATATTAATTAGGGAAAGCGAAAGATAAATCGGGACTATTTTTATGAAATTTTTCAAGATGAATTAAGACGCAAAACCTTGTGTGTTGGGGTAGAGATTTGGGTTCCATAGTCGTTAAGATGATCGCATGCCAATTTTTACATATAGATACCATTAAATAAATTCTATGATGTTTAATAATGGAAATCTTGTGGATGTTGCATAGTAGAAAAATTCTTGTTGTTATCAATTCTATAACATGCATGTGATTATAAATTTAATAATTTCATGAGAGAGTGTAGTTTAATTAATATTATGATTAAAGGGACAATAATTGACAAATTAATGATGCATAGATTAAATTGGTAAGTTAGTGTGATAAATGAAAATTTAGCCTTATGACACTTATTTATTTTATCATGTTCGACACCTTTATTTGGGTTTATTTCTAGGTATGGTTAGTTAGTAGACGTTTGGGTAGTTATCTCTTTCTAGGTATGGGAATAGATAGTGGTGACTGTTTATGGATAGATATTCCAGGTGGGGCTGATTTTTACGTTGTTCCGTGGATTAGCAAGCCGCGGGGTGAGGCTAAGCAGTGTTGGATAGTTGACTTTCTTTCTAAATGACAGGCTAGGAAATTGTCGTATATTGGAGACCTTTAGATATGGAACTAAGGATGTTTTGAGGATTACATGTCGAATAAAAAAGGGCGGGGATAATTTGATATGATAAACCAGAAAAACATGAGAAATTGATAATTAATGCCTAAGATAATAAACGAGTATTAAAACCTATTGGCGACGCGAGTATGTGCAGGGATGACAGTTAAACGGGCCGACTAGCTATAGCGACGTGTGTGTGTGTGTGTGACGTAGGGAGTATGTGCGGGCTGACGAGCTATTGTGACGTGTCGTGCGTGGAACCTCACAAGTGTGTGCAGTGATAACAGTGAATAGGGTTGACTGGCCATAATGAGGGAAATGGGTGTGGTGTAGAACATGTGGGAGTCCCACAACTAATATGAGGTAAAACTTTAAGCGAGAGTCCCTCACTAAAATGATTCAAATCTAGTGGGAGTCCCACAACTAATATTGTGTAAGATTTAAATGCAGGAATACCACAACTGAAAATAATAAAATGAGAAAAATAATAAATTTGTGTTAATTGATTTAATTAATGATAATGGAGTTATTGGAAATTAAATATTTTAACTTGTGTTTTAGATGGACTTTGTTGGGGTTAGATAGTGATTTATTTTTATCGCATGTTAAAATATAGTGTTTAGTTTAAAATATTCTATTGTCGTGTTTATTGCATATAATGATATTGTCTGGGTTCAAGGACCCTATTTGAGAGGAGTAGATAGTATCCATGCGGTGGGCTCTGACCCCCTGCGTTGACTAACATTTCAAGTTTAGCGCTAGAGTAGCTGCATAGGAGTTATTGGAGATCTCTAGAGGTGCAACTGGAGTTCATTTATTTGAGGCTTATTAGTTTAGATTTATTTTTTTCTGTCGCATTTTCCTTATGAGACTGTATCGATGGGTTTGGTGGACCACTCGATTCCACAGTTGTTACGATTTTTATTCAGATAATCATACTTGGATCTTTTATTCAGTTTTATATTTATTGGAGATGGTATTTAAATTTATGATTAGCATGGTGATGGATTTCATATTGCATGAATGGTTATTATTTATTGGAATCAATTTAATTATTATCTTATAGAATGAAGATTTAATATGTCTCATATATATCACATTCTAAGAATGGTATTTAATTTAGTGGCGTCTGGCGTAGTCTTTGTGGCGGCTGACGCCAGGAATGCGTGCAGTGTTACAAAATTTCGAAAAACTGTAGGCCTTGAATCAAGGGACGCTTGGGTTCAAATAATGAATTGGAGTTCAAACGAAGAAGTTATGACTCTACAAAGTTTGAAACTGAAAGAAAGTCAAAATCAAAGCCATGGGCCATACCCGAAGTCAGACCCCATCACCCAATGAAGGTCAGGTTGATTCTTGCCCTTCATCAATTGGAGGTTGTATAAAGAAGTTATAACGTTCTGGGTGTGATTTGTAATTTAGGAAAATCGGGAAAATATTATTGCATATAGAATATTTCGTGCATATAAATAACTGAGTAAAGTCAAGTTGCGCAACTCAGCAGGTCGTGTGTTCGAACGTTGCCAGGGGAGAAATCCCGATTTTGTTTTATTTCTACAGGGGACACGTGGCGTGATCTGGGTGAGCCACGTGACTGCCCAGGAACCGTAGGATCAAGCAGCCCTGGTCGCGACCTTGACGCGCCAGATGAGCCCACATGCACATGCCAATTCCCTTAGCCGAGATTTTTTTCCCTTATTTTCACTTTACATCTCATAATTTCATTTCTTTATTAATTTCTCCTTATACCATCCTTTTTTCTCATTTATTTTTAAAAAGGAAACCAATTTTTATATTTTTGTCCCATTCTCTATTATTAGTAGCCTACACTCTTGAAAACTAATCCTTTGCCCATTCCCCCTTTTATTATTTAATTTAATAAACCATCCTTTTGTAAAATACCCAAAATGTCGCCAACCCCTAATTTGTACCTATAAAAAGGGGCATTTGGTCTTCATTTTAAGGACGAATTTTGGAGAGCTAAAAATAGAGAGAAGATTATAATTTGGGACATATTTAATTTTGTAGAACTAAAATATTATACCTTATGTTTTAGTTTTGAGTGTCTGTGAAACTATATCTTCATTTGGGAGGGCATTGTGTATTAACACCTGAGTCTTGGACTCAAAATTTTGTAAGTGAATTTTATTAATTAGATTATTAGTTCATCTTGCAATATTTGTGTTTCAATTATAATGCCTGAGTAATTTTATTTCGAGGACTAGGGGAAGTTCATAATGATTAAATAAAATTGCAATTTAATTTAGTATTAATTACCGACGTGCGTTAATTAAAATAAAAATTCTATATTCACATAAAACTATATGAGAGTGTGTTTTAAACCTCTGAAATTATTTGATAAATCATATTTTAAGTATATAATTGTGTAATCTTTGATGGGCTATAATTACATTGATTTTTTTAATATCTTATGTTCAAATGAAATATTAAAACTTAAAATTGATATTTTCTAGGGAATAGAGATTTAAGGCGTCTAATTTAAGAGACGTTAAAATATTTTGAGAATAATTATTATAATATTTTACAAAATGTATGCGCCAAGAGGCGGTGCATTTTGAATTATAAATTTTGGGAATATGAAATTAAATTAATGTGTACTTTTAATTAAAATTGATAAACGGATCCACGACCTAGTTTTCTTCCATATTTGGTTATATAATTCGTAGTCATTTTATTCATTTACTTTTTTTTTAATTTAGAACTAAATCATATATATGTACTCGTTTTGTCTAGTTGGCGTCATTGCCGAGAATTTTGGTCGATTTTAAAAGTATTGACTTTCAGACTAGTTTAATTTTAAAAAAAATAAGAAATAAAAATAAATTAAAAAATATATATAAAAATATAAAAAATTCAAGTAGCATTTTTTAATATTATATCTAGAATAAAAAAAATTAAAAAAATCAGATCTAAGCCTTTTGTGGTTAAATAGTTGTTTTTGACACTAGTTATCTCACAAAATAGCTAAAAATTTGAAAATATTAATATTATTTTTTTGAAAATTTCAAAATTTCCTTTGGACTAAAAAATTGGAAAAAAATGAATATTAAAAATTAAACATAATAATAATTCAACTAGCATAAAAATTTTTATTATAAAAAATAAATTTATTTCATAGTGTGCTTTTTATTTTACTATTTGTTTCTTTTTCTTTTTCTGGTCATACTACACCGTAAGTGCATGTATTGTTATATTTCTACTTAATATTTGTGTGTCGTACTTTATGTTTGGTGTAGTTGTTTTTGTTTTATTTTTTAGGAACTTCGGAAAAAAAGAGGTGAAAAAGAGACAAAACATGTAAAATTTAGGTTCGGGGGAAGGATAGCATATATATATATATATATATGTATTTCAAAAATCCAAAAAATATTTTCAATATGATTGAGTTTTGGAATGATTTCTTAATATATAATTAATTCACAAATCTATAAACTTATAAAATTTTGACACTTAGCCATATAGTATGATCGAAGATAGATCTTGAGGTGAAAGTTAATATGATTAACGAATAAATGTGGAGATTCTTAACCCCGTGAGAAAGTGTGCCACTCATCATTTATTTAATATTTAAAACAATCCGAGTAAAGATAACTCAAACTTTCCTTCGTCGATTAATTCGTCGATGATCTTAAATTCTTAGTCTTGTTTGATTACTGAAAATAGAAGTCAAATGTGAATTTTACGCACTAGATGTCTTAGTAAGTTGTCTTGAGACACAAAGTAACTGAGTGGAACTTGAGAAATGAGATTATCGTCATTTTGAAAGCCCAAAAAAAAGCTTGAATTCGGCCCTTACTACATTATTCAATTGCAAGACCATTTGTTCCAAAAAGAAAAACGACCCTTTTATTGAAAATCCAAAATTCATACCCATTTTCTGAGAGTATCATGCTAAAATTACAAAAAAATGGCCAAAAGATAAATGTTTGCAATAATAATGCGTGAAAAGAAAGAAGAAAAAGAAAGAAAGAAAGAAAGAATGAGAAATTGAAATGAAAAACGTATGTGAGTTTGGCAAAAGAAAAATAAAAGAAAATGGATGGTAGAAAAAATGCCTAAAAAGTTAAAATACTGAGAAACCTCTATATTCTATGAAAATTTGAAACTCCAAAACCTTCTCTTTTTAGCTAAAAACCTGATCTTACAATACAACCGAAAAAATCCTAATTGATCTCAAGTAAAGTAAGTTAGAATGTGGAGAGAAGATGAATAAAATATATGGTGTGATTCAAAGTTTTCAAAAAGCAATCATTTTTCCTTTCACGAGATCATAATCATCCATTATAGAATGTCCATATTTCAACATGTATATGTGAAATTTGATCATTAAATTTACTCTTTTATCCACGTACGTAAGGGAAACTACCCAATTCCGAGCGTTCGATTATGAGTGCATGCAGTTCAAATTTTAATCAAAATAAACTTTAGAATAAGAAACTTAATAATCAAATCTTTTGAATTGGATGGTTATATGGGCTCCGCACACACGCATAATAAGTTAAGATTGAAAAGTGAATTTTTACTATATTTATGAAATTTGCATTTAAGACTTGGTTATATTACCCCTCTGTCTTTTGTAAATTGAGTCAAGTTTTTGAATTTTGTGGGTATATTCACTACGAACCATCACGAGACAAAACTCGTCCACTGGGGAAACCCAGAGATCTAATGGCTTGTTGCACATGCTATGTGCAATCGTGATTCCTAAATTTTAGTTTTCCTTGAGGACTAGCAAAGTTTAGGTTTGGGGGTATTTGATGATTCCATTATATTGTATTATCTATCCCCAAATCTAAGATTTCTTAGATCCATTGCACCATAAATAAGGAGCTTGTTGGGGACGAAAAATACCAATTTTTAATTTCTAAAGAGATGGTTCACCCAATATTTCAAATTTTCAATTTCTTTCAAAAATTAAATTATCTTCTTCTAAAGAATAACTTTAATTCAAGTTCAAATATACACAAACAAAATTAAAACATGCTTAATTTAAGATTAACATTAATTTTGCCAAAATAATAATTTCGACTTGAACTAAAGTATACAAAAATTACCCTATTTAATTAAGCACCAATTAAAAAAATGTTTTTGGTTAAGACAAATTTTATCTTGCTAAACCTAAGCATGCATCTAGATGAATTTACAAGGTAAAATAAACACAACCACAACACCGCGATGTACGAGGAAAACCCACAACGGGAAAACCTTGGATGGCCCAGCCAAAAGTTCACTGAGTACGGAATTATAAAGGACACAATAGAATACTTACACAATGACTCGATGCCCTCGTAATACTTGACACTCTTCATTCCTTCCACCTCTGCCTATTGACAATGCATGAGTCGATCTACGTCTCGGAGTCCACCAATGGGTAATGCGAACGTCACTCACACGGAGACCACTGTATGAAAATTCACGAACACGAAATCCTCCCCAAAAACCAGTCTCTTTGTTGTATATAATAAAACCCGGGGCCAAAAATGATCACAAATAAATATCATGTTGAAACTTGGATCATACAAATAAATGGGTGTTAACATGTTTTTGTTTTGGAAATTAATTCATTAAGGGTCAACAAAAACTAAAGGACTTTTCGAAAGTTTTTTTTTTCTCTCAAAGGATTGTAAAAGTATCTCCAACAAATTAACTCCCGCACTACTAAAAAAGTTTGGGAGAAAGTAGTGGGTGTAATGGGAAAAATTTCCAAAAAAACCTCCCCATTTTCGGAGAAAGCTGCCAGGTAGTTCGAATGAAAAACCAGGCTCGTTCGAACAACATATCGAATGAGAAATCAACGAACCAAAAAACCATCTCATTTGATAGGTCATTCGAACGACTTGGGGATCTCGTTCGAACGAGAAGCCACAGTTGATCGAACGACCTATCGAACGACATTACAGAAAACTTATTTTTCTTAGAAAAAATAAAAAAATCATTTTAAAATATGTTTACAAGATATGTGACACCCGATAAATATATCCAAGGCTTAATATAATATATGAATTCATACCTGAGAGATCCTTGGAAAGTTAATGACGACACATGGCACAAAACATAACATATGATATGATCTTCGTTAGACTTGGGCGTTACGTCTTCAACTCTAATGTCATAGGCTTGAACTCAAATCTCATAGGCTTGAAAGGTCATAGGTTTCTATCCTACGACTCAAATAGTTTTTTTCTAGAATTAAGCTAATACATACAAATTGACTCAATTGGAAATTTTTCCTTATAAATCTTCCCAATTGGCTCTTCCAGGAGAAAACCAAAATAAAAACCCTATGGGTTGTAAAACTCATATAAAATACACAATCCCAACCTAAAAAAAATAAACAAAATACAAAATCTTGACCGACACGTATGTTGAGAATCTTTGCATTAAAAACATTGCCACATGGATGAAAACCTGCACACTTAAACAAACTATCAAACTCATAGGGAATATAACAATATTAAATCCTCCCCCTTTGTCTAACATTATCTACCTAAGAAGGATGTCTCCCCCTAAGATTTTCCTAAATTAAAAGGTTTAGATACCATTCCCCCGCCTTTTTGTTCAGGAATAGACAAAGATTAAGGTGCATAAAATAACCCATTTCTCTCGATTAATTCAATTATGCCCTTAAATGAAACAAGGGATAATCATAATGGAAAATTAAGTATATCATGCAATGATGTATAGTGATACAAGAGACACCAAAAAAATCATGGCGATAGAAGAACAAATAATTTATATAAGGAACAATATATACTAACAATGATGCGATAGCAAAATGATATCAACTATAATAACTAAAATGAGAACGGGATACCAATGAAAAATCGCAACAAGGTAGATATTTTTATGCATAAATATCATACAAGGAATAGATGTAAAAGCAAAGACTCAAAATAAATGATACTATATATATAAATATGAAAAAGATAACCATGAAGCACAAGCACACACATATATAGATATAAAGACCACACAAGATACTAAACACAATAAGTGTTCCACACTCATATGGCATAAATGTGTCTAAATAACCATGTGGTAATTGGAGTAAAGGGGTGTGAATTAGAGACAAAAGAATTATGAATTGCTCACTTAAATACAATCAAGGAGTTCTATTTGATTTCAAAACTTTATCAACTAAGATTTAGCCTCAAGTGACAAGATAATGTGAACTCAAAGAACAAACAAGGACAATGCACAAAAGCCTAGAATTTTGATGATTCTACAAATCAATGGTGTCATGACAAAATAAGCATAACTGGGATTCATTGTCATTATGCAAACCCGTTGATATATCCATCCAAACACCCTCATAAATAATAATTCTTTTCTTCTGAATGATCTCATCAAAATAAACCATGTTAGCCTTGGCTACTTTTTACAAAGCCACACTTTTTTAGGCTCTTGCCAACGGTGTCTTTAATGTAAGGTAGATTTTCTCACTTCATAACCCTTTCTTATGTACCCTCATCTATTTTATATACAATTCAAATAAATCCCACGGGGAACGATTCTTATATGCACAAATCCTCCATAGTTATAAAACATGTAGATGACAAGATTGATGGTAGAACATCTCAGAAAGCTCAAATATACATGTGTATTTTAAGTTAAAATGAGCTCGTGCATGTGTGTGTGGAGGCATTTATAAAGATAATGTGACACCCGCCCAAAAAAATACTGGGTGATCAGTCCTATATCAAATTAAATAGGAATCTCATGTGGTTTCATTCTCAGCATCACCGTCGAAAATTATTTAATTACTAATAACCTATTAGGCCATGGTGTCGAATTTTAAACTTTCTAATCTTTTTAAACTTAACTGCACAAGTAAACCATTCAGACCAGAATATATACGATAAATGGGTTGGATAATTAAATAACTGATAACTCTCGGTAAGCATAATACAACCATATCGAATGTAAATGAAATAAATGACAACAATTGGGCAATATGACCGAGTATACATTCAGTACCTCATATCTAGATCACAAAGGTGGAAGCGTCTATACAATTGCTTGCCCACATCCAGAGCTGCGACAACAACGTTTGACTCGAAATAATAGTCATCCAGGCGTCCCTGTGCCTAGACACCTAAAAAGTATAACAAGGGAGAAGAAAAAGAAAATATAGATACGGGTTAGAGCCCGAGGTTTTAAAAAATATATTTTAGCAAGTGTTTAAAATACTTTAACATATTAAATATGATATTCTCCATATTTAAACTAGAATCACACTCACATGAGATACTCCTTACTTCTCATCTGATAGTGCACACCTAACACATGTATTTTAAACACCCTAGTTACGCTACCCATCCTAACAAGTATCTCATCAATCCATCAAACACCAAACGATATCGCAACAGCTCGTATATGTCATAACCTAAGCTTTCACCCACTTATACTTCTTTCGATCATAAATAACTCTCACTTAGACTCGCCAACTAATCATAAAATGAAAATAGTTAAGTAGGGCGCCCAACCATGTACTAAAGACCAAATATCTCCCCACTTCCAACATTACATCAAGCTTCGTGCGTGGGACGTCTCGTAAAGTAAAATCCAAACAAGGAACCCTCCCAATACACTACTACTTAACGTTTACAGTCGTTGGGATCTGTTTGGCTCGCTGTCCATAGAATGTACCCCTAAATTCCTGTCTCTCGTTATAAACGTGTACTCGTATAAACTCTAATTCTTCCCATTAACAATTTAAGTCTCGTATCGTCAAGGGGATACATTAAATCCCATCAAATTATTCATATAATTATACTAAGAACAATAATTCAAAATAACCTAGGGTCTAACATCCCTCAGCTGCCGACCTTGCCTACTTTCGTGCGTGGGACGTCTCGCAAGGTGAAATCCAAACAAGGAACCCTCCCGATACACTACTACGTAGCGCTGTTGGTTATTGAGACCTTTAGGTCCAGGACCTAAGTCTATTACTCAAACCAAATGGAATAACTTCCACTAGTCATTACACTGTCAACATCTTACTGTTATTTACCCCATATATAGCAATCTCGTCTTATAAACGTATATCACATTTTTATTCCGAATTTTATATTCCCGGATGCTCTAGAAATTATCTCACATGACATCCTTTAGCTTAATCCATGTATATATATATATAGGTTTTCAGATCTCATATACGTACGCATATTATACTATACATATCAAGTCTATCCATGCTTATATATCACATATTATATAAGTATAATAACCATCCCTAATAGCTATAACTCGGTGGATGTACTCTCTACAATGCTATCATCTTCTAGGGAATTACTCACATATCATCCTGGGTACCAACAGTCGGAATCTCACACCGACTTGGTAAAAACCAAATCACAATGTACGGGAAGCGGTCATAGCTCCTCATCTGAAAGTGAGATCGAATCATACCCAAGATATCTCACCCAGAATAAAGTCACACAATATGAATAATAGACGACTATGACCTGGGGACTATACACTCCCTGCTCCTCAAGCCAGGTGCCTCACCCACATCGCGCAACTTCCCATGATAGCACTAGAGGGGTATGCTTCACATAAATATATCATTCACACGTAGATATATTTATAATCATATCATATATATATATATATATATATATATATATATATATATATACTGTCTTTACACCCGTATATATATATCATCAAATCCGGCTATTCATGCCTATCTCTCGTGGCATTAGCCTATAATCCCAAATACACAAATTCGTATAATTAATAAGTATTTACTCACTTATTTTAATCCCATTAGTATTTACTCACTTATGTTAGAATCTCGAATTCATAAATTTTCAAATTAGCTTATCACCCTAGCTAGTATTCTAAATCCATCTTACTCACACATTCGGATTCACTCAATAATAATCGGCATATATATACATTTTACGTGCATAAACATATATATAAATACCCGCCGAATAATCTACTGAGCTCCGTTCGTCCCAAACATTCTTATAATTAATATCCCAGATTTATTTTCATCTAACCCGAGTTAAACAATATTCCTAAATATTCCTCAAAATCCTTCACTCATCTAAGGACATCCGAAAATAACCGAAATTGATTTTCCAACGATTATTTCGGTCTCAAATACCCTTCAGTAATAAATTCATAACTCATTAAATAAATCAAAAAAATACGGGGTCGATGTTGAGGCAACCGTATCAAAAAGATCTACAACTTTTATTTTTTATCAAACTGCTAATTCGGACTGATCCGGTCCTAGGAGGGCGGATCGGTCCGGCCTTGGGAAAATTCTAAGACGGAACTACCATGGCTGTTATGGCTTTTCTCCCAATTTATTCACCAAAATCACTCCAAAAAGTCATCCTAACATCATCCACCATCAATCTAATCATCTACACACTATGATATACCAAACACATCAATTAATTCATGGGACTCATCAATCTATACAAGAATTAAACCCTAACTCCATTTTTATTCAATCCTCCAAATTTCTAACCATTAACATGGATTTTAGTTTAGAGTACACATAGATTTGTTATCACATCATTTACATAAGATTAAAACCCCCAAATCCCAGTTTTATTCAAGAATCCCAAACCTAAAATCCGAAGTTTTCATCTCACCAACTTCGATATGAAAAATAAACACACTAATTCATTAAAGCAAGATAAACACTTGCCTGTTTGGATAAATTCGATGACCTCGTGTCAGGAATCCACCGGAGTTGGCCCGAGCTCCTCTCTTTTTTTTCCTTTCATTTCTTATTTCTTTTTTTTCTTTCCTTTCTCTCTCTCGTGCCTTATTGTGACAACCCGCATGCTAAAATAATAGGTGGCCATCCCAATACTCTAATAATCACAGGAATCATAGATGGTCCATTCTCAGCATCACTATCGATTAAAATAATAGTACGAGATAACCACCAATCATTTTAGAAAATGGACTGTCAAATTTAAAAAGAATTTGCAAGTAAAAGAAAAACACTGAGACAATCCCATTTGCAAAAACGGTGGATATCAAAAATCAAAGAATAAAGAGTGACAATATAATAAATAATCACAGAATAAGCTATCGGTGAACAGACCAATACAAATAGTTACACTGAGCATTAAAATATAATAAATAAGTGCAACACTTGGGCAACACGCCTGAATAAATGAACTGAACATAACTAGAGTACAATAGATAGAGGCGTCTAAAACAAATAACCTACAACATCCGCAATATGCTGTAGCTCCATGACAATCGGAATGGAAATGTAAATACGGGTGTTCATGCGGTAGAGCACCTGTACGGCAAAGAGTATATGTAGAAACAAAGAAATATAGACGGGCCAGGGACCGGTTTGATATGATTCCCATGTGACTAAAATGCATGACAGTTAAGTGCGTAATTCTCTCGCAGTTAACAATAATAATTCTCACCTCTGAATCTAAAAGCAACCTTACGCAATATCATGATATGCTTTAGTTAACCCAAATACTAAGGGCTAACTTCTCCCCGGTCTCAACATTATGCCCTATTCGTGCGTGGGGTGTCTCGCAAAGAGAAATCCAAACAAGGAACCCCCCCGATACACTACTACTTAGGCAAGGTTGATCGTCGAGATCCATTAGACTCTCAGCACGCAATTAATATGTATGTATGTGGGAAAATCATCTACAGCTATTCAAGGAAACATGATTAAATCCATTCACCATCTAAATCATCATTCCCATTTCTTTCTTTAAGAATATATATAAATGGTACAACATTTTATCAAATGTTTACCAACTCAATCTCATAAGTCTATATGTACCATTCCTATTTCTTTTTTAGGAATATACATAAATGGTACAACATTTTATCAAATGTTTACCAATTAATCTCATTTATACAATTTCTTTACCAATTTTATTTCCTTTCTTCCATCCAGGAAAAATACACTTTTAAAGCAAGTTTTATTAACATAAAAATGCTTTATCCTTTTCCATAAAATCCCACTTCCCTTCTTCCATCTAGGAATTGTAAATCAAAAGTCATTTTTATTAGCATAAAAATACTTTTGTACCACATATCCCATTTCCCTTCTTCCATCCGGGAAATGTAATTAAAGCCAATTCATTATCATGAATTGCTTTAATAATCTAAGACTGTCCCTCCGGGTTTCCCCACTGGACGCCCCCCTAAATGGCTATCATCTTCCAGGGCCTATATATACAAGACAACCTGGGAACCTACCAACGTCGGGAAGCAGCAATATTGCCTGCGAGAAAGTCAAGACCACACCCAGAATCTCCTAACTAGCGCAGTAATAAAAATGCCCATATGGCCTAGGAACTATATCCACCCTGCATTCATTAGCCAGGGGGCTTCACCACAACACGCGCAACTTCCTTTATCATAGCGATTTAGGGAGGTGTGCAATCATAAATTAACATTTATGAAAAACAGTACTTTTTCCTTTCAAAAACATCCAATTCTACAATATCAAAATCATTTGTACTTATTCATTCAATACCATATTTTATAATATGCATTTCTTATTTATTAAGTCATATTTTATTAATGCCCTAAGACCCAAAGTGCCATTGACATTAAACTAGTCTCCAAAAGTTTATACAAATTCATAAACCATCAAAGTGAGTCTCCCTCAAGGAGTATCTCCCAAAAGTCCCAACACTAACATTTTATCTCCAATTTATCTTTAGGTTAATCCCCTATCTCATTTTAGGCATTAACCTACACAAACTAGTCCTCGGGGTAAGACCAATCATACTAGTCTAGACTAGGACATTATTTTACCTAAAACAACCCCCTAGGACTCCCAATTACTCCCCAAAAGAAGGTTCCTAAGCTCTTATCATAAAATAAAGAAGCTAGAGGAAACTAAGGAAAATAAAAGTGAAAAAAAATAGGGGACCAGTCGACCGGTCAGGGGACCGCGGTCGACCGCCCCTCAAAGATTTTGCCTACCAAAGAAAGCAATAAGCTCGTTTTGGCATGATCGGTCGACCGGTCCTGGGACCGCGGTCGACCGCGCCTATCAGGTCCTCGAAAATTCCTTTTTCTTCAAAGCCAAATCCGAAACCTACACCCTTTATTCTTACAATTTCTTTACTCTAATCACCCCACAACCTAACCCCTACAATTATACACCAAAATAAACCCTTGGGATCACTTAAATCACAATAACAACAAGATCCAAGGTTAGAACATCAAAATCTTACAAAACCTAGCATTTTCTCCAAATTTTCCATTTACTTAAGAATCACACAATTTATTCACATAAAATCATATACTAGCAAGTAAGAAACTTGCCTCGAGGTTGTAGTCTTTGATCCTCCTCCGGTAGCAATGGAATCCAGCCCCAATATTTCCTTTCTCTCTCTTTTCTCCATTTTTCCCTCAACTCTCTCTCTCTCTCTCTCTTGGTTTCTAACACAAATGAGAAAAGAAAAAGGGGTCGGGAAACTTATACGGGTCATAAAACACAATTCCCCACTTTTAATTGCTAATACACCATTAAAATGACTCGTATCCACATAATTGAGTCATAACACCCCAAAAGTGCCCAAAACTCCAAAAATACAACGTGGCACTTATTTCGACTATCTCGACTATTCTAAAAACAACCGCACCCCCTATTTTAGCATTTGGAATAACATGAACAATTTTATGTTCTAAATCCATTTTAATTCATTAATTTTACCCAACTTTAAATATAGGTCATAACCGTCGTTTTACATATAACGACGCAACACACTCATTATGATGCTATTTACCTTCTCATACGGTAAATAAGCAAAACATAGTAAATATTATCCCTAAATCTCATGGGAAATAATATTTACGCCAACTTCCCCTATTTTATAAAATTAGCCCATCGGGCAAAATAATATAAAATAGTCGCCCAAAAATCTGGGTTGTTACATACTCCCCCCCTTAGAGGGGAATTTTGCCCTCAAAATTCAGGCACAACGTATAACCATATAAAGGTATACTATACTAAACTACCGTTGTATCATTCTTAGCAAACCCCTTGGCAATACAACGTCCACATTGAACTCGGACTAAGGTCATTACTATATGGTCTTAGTCTACCTTCCTCGTTCTCTAATCATAGCACCAAACCATCCCTTATGATCTATCGATCCTAACTTTCTATTTCGGAAGGAGATACCTATACATCTCACCACAAATAACCTTTCTTCCTGAATCACGTTATACCCTTGCTAGGGAATAACTATGCTAACATATAATAGCTCACCCCAATACTACTAACTTCTATTCGCGTTGGCGTAGCCCTTAAAAGTATGCGGCTCAATGAGCCCAATCATCAAAGAAATATCCTCGAACCACTCTAAGCCCAAAGAATATCTAATGTCCGCTGGTTCCATCCAACGAGCAGGCGAATCACTCAATCGGCTACACTAGGCCACACACACTACACCATATTTATAAGAAACGATCCGAACTATGGTATGGAAATTCGATCCAAAGAAAGTTACTACTCCCAACCTTCTTCGTCTCACCACTAGTCTCTTCACACTAGTAGGTGAATTAGTTAGTTATAGACATGAACGCTCTTACTATAGCGTCCCCTTGGTGAATCTCGTTCTACTTGGCATTTCATGCCATAACAAATCTCTCCGACATTCTACTCGGCGCATTAACTACTCTCATTCGCATATCTATAGAAAAAAGGGAATATCCAATTGATAGTTCTTTATGAACTCCAACTTGTTGCTCGTGAAAAGACTAGTTTTCTGCCCAGGGAGTGGTGCCTCTATTCTTTTAAGGAAAATACTACCGCTACGAACTCTAAATCAAGCGGGGGATAATACTTCTCACAGAGTCTAAGTCTGTGAGACGCATAAACAATGGGTCCATCCCTCAGTATTAATACTTCTCGTTCCTGACCAAGACTCGTTCATTAAAATCCACTCTTGATCTTAACAACATGAGTGCAGGAGTAAAAATAAACTCCTCCTTCACTCGTCCAAAACTTAGGTTACCGACGTAACACTTTATCTAGAAAAGGCCCCACCATCTATGGCCTATCATTCCAGAACACTCAAAATCCCATACTTCTTCGCTCTAGGGACCCAATTCCCACATAGAGTTAACCCACAAACCTATTGTGGTCAACTCCCAACCACCTTCCTAAAACATTACTACATTCCTTAAGGGCAATGCATCCTAAAATCCTAAAGTCAATCTATCTATCCTAATCTAGGCGTATAAGTATTATCCTAATTATATCCCTAGTGTCCAAGACCTATCCCACTTCCGACACTCCCTCGGTTTCATGCATGGGACGTATCGCCGAAGCGAAATCCAAACAAGGAACCCTCCCGTTACACTACTACCTCGCATCGTCGGTCGTCGAGAAGTAACGGTCTAAGACACATAATCGGGATCAATGGAATCCTAACTCGTGACTATACTAATTCGCTCCTACTCCTAAGTCTTACCATCACAATTTTCCAAAAATTGAACAAATTTGGCATTCACTTTCTGTAAAATGCCACCAATATTTTATCCCAAAATACACACATCCATTTTTATAGATGGCCTTCTCATTAAGGCATAACCATAAGTCTCAATTCGACTTTCATATCTTAGTCTTCCCCACATCGATCAGAGGAAAAACTATCACAGTTCTCATATATCGCACATCAACTTAGCCTTCTAATCACTCATTTACGTGATTCTTAGCTAAACCTTCCAACCCATCACTTAACCAAATAGGAAGAAAAAAAAGAAAGAAAAGAAAGAAAATGCACATCTCTCCACTTCCAACGTTGTTAAGGTTCAGGCGCGGAGTGTCTCGCAAAGTGAAATCCAAACAAGGAACCCCTCCGACACAATCCCCTTAACTTGTTGGTCGTGGAGATAAGGCAATATCACACACAAGCAAGGCAAGCAAATAATAAAACAAAACAAACAAAGCAAAACAAATAACAATGAAAAACTACCCACGTACCGTAAACCCTCTCTATAAAGTCTCAGCCTGTACCCAGGAGAGATATTATAGAATAACTAGTCCTTCTCTAGAACTAGAAATAGGATAGCCTCGCGATTTATTCGCTTGCTATCGCACCCACCAAACCAAGAATATTTCTACTCGTATAATACATATAATACAAGTAGCACATACCACACATATCATCACTCGCCCCATAACGAGTGAAAGAAAAATATAGGACTTCCCTATCATGGAAGCCATATAGATACATTCACTATATTAATATTCATAATACCACAAGCTCAATATACACATTCGGACCTAGATAAATATATACTACTCCATCTTATCATAAGGAAATGCTCCACCCTCAACTACGGTGAAAATTCCCTCCAATATACTTGCCAATCTCCTTGGCCACTACCAATGGTTCCTAGACACATATTCTAGTCTCACCCGAACCAATCTACCTCCATCCCTAGCTATCCTAGTGATTACTTGTGTAGTTCCCTTAACTCCTTCAGCAAAGAGAACATATTAACTGCCTCCCTGGCCTTAGTTCAATGAATCTTTCCGTGATGGATGCCCACCGATGGGGTCTCACGAACACTACTTCTCTAGGAGTGTTATCAACACTTATTCGCGAGCCTATCATTCCCATTAAAGGGATTTCTCTTCCTTGTACCATCCTCATTTCGGTGCATAATTTCCTTAATCGTAACACCCTTTATTCACTGTCGGCCTCTAACCGAACCTTGCGTGAATACTTGAGAATCTACTTTCTCATCATTCCAGTCATTCCAAAGAAACTCGCTGTTAGAAACATCTACCGGGTTCCTCTATGGGTAAAACTTCTTGCTCCAATAAAGTGAGGCGACTACCTTTTCCGCCACTTCAACCTCACTCTAATGGGTGAAAGATTTTCCTCCAAATCTTTACACCTGGGAACTTCAATACCCCTCTCTAGGCCAAAACTCTCGGGCCTTATACTTCCACCGAACGAGGTTACACTTCCTCTCTCCAACTGAACTTCGACATGTGGTCCCCGCCAAGGACCTCTCATCTTCAATTTAATGTCGCTTGGAGTCCCAAGCTTAGCACCACTCTCTACTTGCAGCGGTACTTTAAAAGCACCTCTACTGTACCTAGTAGTCGCGGTAGCAATATTAGAATAATGCTACAAAGGGAGCGACCTTCAAACGGTCCCTATCCCTGACTACAGCCTACAGTTCTCAGCAATCTCGCCTCGTGATGCGTTCACAACGGCCTTCCTTGATGCACTTCATCTGATGACTTGCGAACCTCTCACGAACGCGCAAACGATTTTTGGGGATCCCATAACATAGCGGAAGAATGAAATCTCACAAGAGAATTCAACAATCTTAATCTTAAGGCTCTATTTCAAATCAAAAGGAATGCAGAAGACGTAATACGTCCGCACGGATTCCTAAGGACTCTAGAACCTGATGCTCTAATACCATCTGTGACAACCCGAATGCTAAAATAATAGGTGTCCATCCCAATACTCTAATAATCACAGGAATCATAGATGGTCCATTCTCAGCATCATTGTCGATTAAAATAATAGTACGAGATAACCACCAATCATTTTAGAAAATGGACTGTCAAATTTAAAAAGAATTTGCAAGTAAAAGAAAAACACTGAGACAATCCCATTGGCAAAAATGGTGGATATCAAAAATCAAAGAATAAAGAGTGACAATATAATAAATAATCACAGAATAAGCTGTCAGTGAACAGACCAATACAAATAGTTAAACTGAGCATTACAATATAATAAATAAGTGCAACACTTGGGCAACACGCCCGAATAAATGAACTGAACATAACTAGAGTACAATAGATAGAGGCGTCTAAAACAAATAACCTACAACATCCGCAATATGCTGTAGCTCCATGACAACCGGAATGGAAATGTAAATACGGGTGTCCATGCAGTAGAGCACCTGTACGGCAAAGAGTATATGCAGAAACAAAGAAATATAGACGGGTCAGGGACCGGTTTGATATGATTCCCATGTGACTAAAATGCATGACAGTTAAGTGCATAATTCTCTCGCAGTTAACAATAATAATTCTCACCTCTGAATCTAAAAGCAACCTAACGCAATATCATGAGATGTTTTAGTTAACCCAAATACTAAGGGCTAACTTCTCCCGAGTCTCAACACTATGCCCTATTCGTGAGTGGGGTGTCTCGCAAAGAGAAATCCAAACAAGGAACCCCCCCGATACACTACTACTTAGGCAAGGTTGATCGTCGAGATCCATTAGACTCTCAGCACGCAATTAATATGTATGTATGTGGGAAAATCATCTACAACTATTCAAGGAAACATGATTAAATCCATTCACCATCTAAATCATCATTCGCATTTCTTTCTTTAGGAATATATATAAATGGTACAACATTTTATCAAATGTTTACCAACTCAATCTCATAAGTCTATATGTACCATTCCTATTTCTTTTTTAGGAATATACATAAATGGTACAACATTTTATCAAATGTTTACCAATTAATCTCATTTATACAATTTCTTTACCAATTTTATTTCCTTTCTTCCATCCAGGAAAAATACACTTTTAAAGCAAGTTTTATTAACATAAAAATGCTTTATCCTTTTCCATAAAATCCCACTTCCCTTCTTCCATCCAGGAATTGTAAATCAAAAGTCATTTTTATTAGCATAAAAATACTTTTGTACCATATATCCCATTTCCCTTCTTCCATCCGGGAAATGTAATTAAAGCCAATTCATTATCATGAATTGCTTTAATAATCTAAGACCGTCCCTCCGGGTTTCCCCACTGGACGCCCCCCTAAATGGCTATCATCTTCCAGGGCCTATCTATACAAGACAATCTGGGAACCATCCAACGTCGGGAAGCGGCCATATTGCATGCGGTAAAGTCAAGACCACACCCAGAATCTCCTAACCAGCGCAGTAATATAAATTCCCATATGGCCTAGGGACTATATTCAGCCTGCATTCATTAGTCAGGGGGCTTCACCACAACGCGCGTAACTTCCCTTATGATAGAGATTTAGGGAGGTGTGTAATCATAAATTAACATTTATGAAAAACATTACTTTTTCCTTCCGAAAACATCCAATTTTACAATATCAAAATCATTCATACTTATTCATTCAATACCATATTTTATAATATGCATTTCTTATTTATTAAGTCATATTTTATTAATGCCCTAAGACCCAAAGTGCCATTGACATCAAACTAGTCTCCAAAAGTTTATACAAATTCATAAACCATCAAAGTGAGTCTCCCTCAAGGAGTATCTCCCAAAAGTCCCAACACTAACATTTATCTCCAATTTATCTTTAGGTTAATCACCTATCTCATTTTAGGCATTAACCTACACAAACTAGTCCTCGGGGTAAGCCCAATCATACTAGTCTAGCCTAGGACATCATTTTACCTAAAACAACCCCCTAGGACTCCCCATTACTCCCCAAAGGAAGGTTCCTAAGCTCCTATCATAAAATAAAGAAGCTAGAGGAAACTAAGGAAAATAAAAGTGAAAAAAATAGGGGACCGGTTGACCGGTCAGGGGATCGCAGTCGACCGCCCCTCAAAGATTTTGCCTACCAAAGAAAGCAATAAGCTAGTTTTGGCATGATCGGTCGACCAGTCCTGGGACCGCGGTCGACCGCGCCTATCAGGTCCTCGAAAATTCCTTTTTCTTCAAAGCCAAATCCGAAACCTACACCCTTTATTCTTACAATTTCTTTACTCTAATCACCCCACAACCTAACCCCTACAATTATATACCAAAATAAACCCTGGGATCACTTAAATCACAACAACAACAAGATCCAAGGTTAAAACATCAAAATCTTTCAAAACCTAGCATTTTCTCCAAATTTTCCATTTACTTAACAATCACACAATTTATTCACATAAAATCATATACTAGCAAGTAAGAAACTTGCCTCAAGGTTGTAGTCTCTGATCCTCCTCCGATAGAAACGGAATCCATCCCCAATCTTCCCTTTCTCTCTCTTTTCTCCATTTTTCTCTCAACTCTCTCTCTCTCTCTTGGTTTCTAACACAAATGAGAAAAGAAAAAGGGGTGGGGGAACTTATCCGGTCATAAAACACAATTCCCCACTTTTAATTGCTAATACACCATTAAAATGACTCGTATCCACATAATTGAGTCATAACACCCCAAAAGTGCCCAAAACTCCAAAAATACAACGTGGCACTTATTTCGACTATCTCGACTATTCTAAAAACAACCGCACCCCCTCTTTTGGCATTTGGAATAACATGAACAATTTTATGTTCTAAATCCATTTTAATTCATTAATTTTACCCAACTTTAAATATAGGTCATAACAGTCGTTTTACATATAACGACGCAACACACTCATTATAATGATATTTACCTTCTCATACGGTAAATAAGCAAAACATAGTAAATATTATCCCTAAATCTCACGGGAAATAATATTTACGCCAACTTCCCCTATTTGATAAAATTAACCCATCGGGCAAAATAATATAAAATAGTCCCCCAAAAACCTGGGTTGTTACACTTATAATGAGAGAAATGAGGTTTTATCCCTTATTAAACCCAAAATAGACTCGTATTCACAATTGTGAGTCCCTATTAGTCCAAAAGGTCTCCAGAACCCAAACACTACCCCTGGGTACTCTATTCTGACTATCTCGGCCCTTCCGAGACCAACCGTGCACTCGAAATTTCCATCTGAGTCACGTATAAAAAATTCACCTTTTTAATTCCAATAAAACTTCGCCCTTATTTTTCGACTAAAATATTACTCCTTATCGCTTTGCCTAACCGCGACCTGATGTAAACCTGTATGTAAGTATAGAACACATCAATAAGAATCCAACACTTTAATTCTCAAATCATTTCTCCAACTATTAAATTACACTCACTAATATAATTTAAATACCCATAAAAGTACGGGGTATTAAAGAGAATCCATTAAGCAAATCAGTCAAACTACTCCATGCAAGCATGATAAAGAATAGTTTAAGAATTGAAATTCATAACCAAAAGTTCTAGGTATGTGGAAGCAAAAAGTGATATGGGATTCAAACACAAGGATATGCTACATAAAATGTGTAAAACTAAAATATACAATTTTTTTATTTTTTTTATTTTTCAATTTTTTTAATCAAATTTTAAAAACAAAGACAAATCAAAGGACAAACAAAATCTTTTTGTATTTCTCAATATGACTAAAAATGCAAATACAAGATAAAAAGATACACTTGTCATGATTCTAGCAAAACATATATGACGAAGCATATACTAGAATATGAATAATCAACGTACAACTAGCAAGACATAACATGAATTATAACTAGTGTAAGTAAGCAAAGCTAACACAATTAACCTTTAGATATAGCATGAGAAGTATCATGTGCCTGGAAATGAGAATCATAAAGTCTATCATGTAAAGCCTCCAAATTAGATTTCCTAACCCATATAGGTGTAATATGACGCTCTCAAGTTTTGGTGACCTTGGTGAATTTACCATTGGACTTCCTAGGACAATTTCTAACATCGTAAAAAAAGCTCTTAAGGTGACCCTTCTTACCACAATATGTGCAAGTGAAAACATAGTGATAAGTATTACTTAAGGGTTGACCTTTTCTAGCATTCCTAGATGATTCTCTCAAAATCATGATTCCAGCTTTATTAGGGGAAGCATTTTGAGTATTGAAACAAATACCACACTTGTCATTTTTTATTTGGACAGTGCCTAACATCTTATTTAATTTTTCGAACCTAGACTCCAAATCGAACTTCACACAACTCGAGTCTCTTAATGTATCTTCAAGCTCCACTATTCTAGACTCAAGCAAACTCCTAGTCTCTTCAAAATCAAGAAGCTCTTTCTTTATAGCCTCTATTAAACCTCGAAGACTATCTCTACCATCTTCAATGTACTCTATCTTCTCTCAAAGAGTTCTCTCATGTTCCCTAAAATCTTAAATTAAAACACTATTATCATTACCTAAGGCACGCTCTCTCATTCTAGCTTCCAACTTCATATTTGCCTTTTTCAATTTCAAGGATTCCATATACAACTCC
The DNA here is from genome assembly GCA_949130495.1 of Sambucus nigra. Classification (NCBI taxonomy): domain Eukaryota; kingdom Viridiplantae; phylum Streptophyta; class Magnoliopsida; order Dipsacales; family Adoxaceae; genus Sambucus; species Sambucus nigra. Next base: position 580,572,790 of record OX422211.1, on the reverse strand, counting down.
GGGAAGGAAAATTAGAGTTCACTATCCTCATCCTCCTATTCATTATAAGTCTCTTCTCCACTCTCTCTACCATCAAACACACGGGATTCACAAAAAATGGCCTCATAAGTGTCATGCAAAGAAATATCTTCATGGGAAGATTTGTCATAAATGCTCACATGACTAGCCATGAACGCACTGATGTTGCGCTCAACGGGGGAATCAGGTCCCTCTTAACTAAGGGTGGCATTATATGAAATTGGTTTCTTTCCCTCCTTCCTTACTTTAGTGGTCCACTCGGCTGCCCTATGGCCATAAGCCTCACAACCAAAACTTTTATTCGACCCGTCTCTCTTAAGATGATCATTAAGATGTTTAGGGGGTTTCTCAGCTTTGTCATACTTAGACTTCTCAAATTTATTATAATCATTTTTAATTTTCTCTTTATTAAACTTAAGAAATTTTCTAAACTTCTTAGAAAATATAGCCACATCATCCGAGTCGATGTCAAACTCATCATCCGAAACATGTGTTTCCACCTTTAGAGCTTTAAAATTTATGCCTTTATCCTTCTTCACATCCTTGGAGGTAAATATATCAAGTTCATAGGTTTTTAATTCACCTACAAGATCTTCAAGTTTTTTAGAGTTGAAAGTGCCTAAATCGGGTAATTACCTCAAAAAGTTTCTTTATGACACGGTTTTCAGGTATCTTTTCTCCCCAATTAAAAGACGAATTCACAATATTGAACAATTTAGCATAGAACTCGTCAAAAGAATCAATTTCTAACATCTTAATGGTTTCAAATTGAGTGGTGAAGTTTTAGAGTTTAGAAGCACTAACGGCACTTGTACCTTCCTGGGTGAGTTAGAGTATGTTCCATGCCTCCTTAGACGATTCACACGTCATAATCCGGTAGAACTCCTCCGGTGTGACTGCACTAAAAGGAGAACTTAAACCTAGAGAATTGATGTTTTCTAAATTAATCTCGTCCTCATTCCATCATTCTACATGTTTAAGAACACGAACTTCTCGTACTAGACACGTTGGTGGGGACCACCCTCTAACAATCGATAGCCAAGCACGGTCATTAACAATTTAAGTGCCAACCTTATACGTGCTTTCCAACATGCATAGTTAGAACCATAAAAAAAATGAAAACCTCAAAAATGACAAATTTTCCATATTCAAACCCAAAGGACCTAACATGGTAAAGTAGTGTTCCCACTCTGATACCACTTATTGGGGACAAAAAATACCAATTTTTAATTTCTAATGAAATGGTTCATCGAATATTTCTAATTTTTAATTTCTTTAAAAAATGAAATTATCTTCTTCTAAAGAACAACTTTAATTCAAGTTCAAATATACACAAACCAAATTAAAACATGTTTAATTTAAGATTAACATGAATTTTTCCAAATTAATAATTTTGACTTGAACTAAAGTAAACTAAAAGTACCCAATTTAATTAAACACCAATTAAACAATTTTTTTGGTTAATTTTTTTTTATATTGTTAAACCTAAGCATGCATCTAGATGAATTTTCAAGATAAAATAAATGCAACCACAATGCCGCAATGTACGAGGAAAACCCACAACAGGAAAAACCATGGATGACCAAGCCACAAGTCCACTAAGTACGGAATTACAAAGGACACGACAGAATACTTACAGAATGACTCGACGTCCATAAGTCCACCAATGGGGAAATACTACCACCATTCACACGTAGTCCACCATATGAAAATCCACGAGCACGAAATCATCCACAAGAAACAATCTCTATGGTGTAGAGAATAAAACCCGATGCCAAAAATAATCTCAAATAAATATCATGTTGAAACTTGGATCACACAAATGATTGGGTGTAAACTTGTTTTTATTTTGGAAATTAATTCATTAACAATCAAGAAAAACTACGGGACTTTTGGAAAGGTTTTTTTTTCCCTCAAAGGATGGTAAAAGTCTCTCCAAAAAATTAACTCCCGCGTCACTAAAAAAAGGTTGGGAAAAAGTAGTGGGAGTAATGAGAAAAGTTGACAAAAAAAATCCATTTTTGGAGAAAATTGCCAAGTCGTTCGAATGAAAAACCAGACTCGTTCGAATGACATATCGAACAAGAAATCAGTGACCCAAAAAATCATCTCGTTTGATAGATCATTCGAACGACCCGGGGATTTCATTCGAACGAGAACCTGTAATACCCCGTATTTTTACGTATAATTATTTTTATGGAAAATAGGGATTAATTAAATTAAAGGGAGAAAATTTAAATTGTAATTAATCCGATTTTATGATAATAATCACTAGCGATATGAGAGTTAGTAATTATTGAAATAATAGTATGGTCGGGAATGAGATACACGACAATTATGTTATAAATATTTGGGACGCGTATGAGTCGCGTCATTTGTATATATATTTGGGGGATTAAAAAATAATTATTTTTTATAACTCGGACGACTATTTTGACTGCACCAGAGTGTCCGGAAGGGTTGAAATAGTCAAAAAACACTATTCGGGTATTTTATTTGGAGTTCGGGGCATGTTGACCCAAAATGACACCCCGAAGGGGTATTTTGGTCTTTAGGGATTTTAGGGTAATTAAACGGAAGAAAATTGGGTTTAATTAAAAGGCATTTAGGGTTAGAGGCCGTCAGTTTCAACCTACGTGAAAATAGAGGAAAAGAGAGAGAGAACCAACGAAGAAGAAGGATACTTCATTAAATCCCTAAGCCAAAAACTCAACCTTTCACAACAATAAGTACACCAGCGCGTAGATCGTGTCAGGAGGATCATTCATAAACCAGTTTCAACCTGCGAATCAGAAGTCCATTTTAAGGCAAGTGATTATCTTGCTCTTATCTTAGCAGTTATTACTCTTGTTAACATATATCGATGTTTTAGAACAACAAATACCAATTTGGGTTTTCCTATGATGAAATCGTGTAGAAAATTTAGAAAATCTGATGGGGGTTTGAATGTAGAAGATTTTCCCCTTAATAGAAATATGAAAGTTGGTGAACTAGATGTAAATCACGACTTAAAAATTGAGTTTTTATGGACAATTAATTTTGGGTTCATGTTAATAGGGTTTGTTGTAAAATTTGGGGATTTACTGAAATTACATGATGATTAGAAGAATTTGACTCCCAAAACTATGTTATTATGTGATCTAAGATGACTTAGGATAGTGGGAAACCTTGTATTTGGTTTGGGATGAATTTAGGTTGAGATTTGATTGGTGAAAATTTGGAAAAACGAAGTTGAGAGACGAACTGGGCAACTTCGAAAATTTCGTTAGAAGTCCAGCCCAGGTCGTTCGAACGACCTCGTTCGAACGAGACTTCTAACGAGATTCCAGTAGCCTTCTAACGAGTTTGGTGGTTCGTTCGAAGCCCTTCATTCGAACGACCCTCTTTTCAAACTTTTCGTAGGCTTATTTAAATGAGTGTGAAACCCTTATGATTATTGAGTGACTTATATTATAATTATTAATGAGCAGAGAATAAGTCGACCCTCGGAAGGTATAAAAATCAAAAAAATTAATGAGGGGTGAAAACACAAGGAAGGGTATATATGAATAAAAGTACGGGATATAATAGGAGTTATATTATATGTGATGTAAATACTAGGATGCATGAAAACCTATGAATTTGTATAAGTTGTGTGTATATTTATTGCTCAAGATATTATGTGTATGACATACCTTGCTACTGGCTATCGAACGGAGGTTAACGCGCTGTGGACGACCGAATCTTGTGTGCCTTTGGGGGATTTAGAGTCGTACCACTAGAGCATGGAACCTAGGTCCGGGCTATCCGTGAGATTGATAGTGATGATGGTCGTATGGGTGCGTAGGTATTGTCAGAGATTTAGTCATTTTATACTCTCTCTCAGATTTGATTTCTTTTATTGGATTTATTGTATGGGATTGTATCTGGAGATGTTTATTCCAGTCATTTATTTTACTTTAGTCCGACTTTACTTATTTTACTGTGATGCATGGTATCTGTTGGTGTTATTTTTAGTAGTAGTTAATGACAAGATAAAAATTGGACATCACCCTTTTTAAATACTAGGTGGTCAGTTTAATTAAATTGAAATTTTTTTTTTCGTTAGTGATGCATTACTCGGTAATTAATTAGGAGTGGTGTCATAGGTTGTATCAGAGCATCAGGTTCTAGTGTCCTTAGGATATGTACTTCTTATTATGTTTCCGCGTAGCGCCCTTTGATATAGAGCCCTGTATTTTAGGATTTTTATACTCTCCATACGTTTTACGTTCTTCTGCTACAATGATGTGTATGCTTGATGGGATTATGTAATTCATTTGAATTTCAGATGTCACGCATAAGCAAGATACAAACTAACACTGCTGAAGGAGCAAATGCGAGACAAGACCAACAAGTACCTCAGGTACACCAGGAAAGAGCGAAAATCGCTGAGATAGCGAATATCGTGGCACAAGCAATGACTACAGCAATATTGCAGTACCAAGATAGTAGCGTACAACTTGCAGGGGGCAAAAGAACTAGAGAAGTTGATCAATATGACATTGCTAAAGTTAGCAAAAAAAGGAAAATAGTGCCGCTGTAGCGACAAATGCCTCAGAGTCGTCAAGGATGGGAGGATAATAGAAATGGCGGGAAGAGCCAAACCCTCCAGAGCCAACAAAGACAGGAAAAGAGGGCTACCACCAAAAGGTGTTTTAAATGTGTGAAAATTGGCCATACCCGTCAGGACTGCCCAGATTTGGCTGGTGAGGAACCTCGTTCCAATCGACAAGGCCAACAAGGCATAAGAAGGAAAGGGTTTCAGGGTCAGTGTCATAAGTGCGAAAAGTAGGGTCACTGGTGGAGGGACTGCTCGCAAAAAGATAAAGTAATAGAATAGGATGCCCAACATGAGGAAGCTTAGATAGTTACCCCAACATCACAGGCACCACAACAACATCAAGGAGTACAGTATGGATGTATCTATAATGCCTGATATGTGGTTATGCATTGATACTGTAACTATCACCTGAGTTTGGAGGTACGATACTTCATTAATTATAGTGTCTTTAAAATAAAAAGGGAATCTCGAATAACTTAGATGTGTTGCAGTTTAGTACTAATACTCTAAGTAACGTTAGCGTAGAATGCAGTATTGTCCTAATTTTCGAATTAGCTAACGACGGTTTGAGTGATAATAGACCATTACAGTAGTATTTTGGTATCATTTAGAAATTGTTCTAAGTGTCACTTGAGAAGAGTCAGGGCTATATATATATATATATATATATATATATATATATATATATATATATATTTACATGGTAGTGTATAAAGACTTCGTAAAGTACGTCACCTGGTTATATCTAATCCCGGTGACTGAGGATGTCTACTAAAGAAATTCAAGATTTGACGAAAAAATTTCGTGCATGGGGATTACCCATAGTGTATACTAAAGTCTAATGCCAAGTTAGTAGGAGGAGTGTGTTGAGTGTAGCTTCACGTATCATGAGAATAGGTAAGTTAATTCTTAACAAGAAGTAAGGATACGGGGTACAAGTTAAATATTGATGGCCCCAAATCTCCTTGATCAACAATGTTAGATAGTAGTGTATCAGGAGGGTTCCTTGTTTGGATTTTTCTTTACGAGACATCCCACGCATGAAACCTAACAAACGTTGGGAGCTGGGAGTATTTGGCCTTTAGTAAATGGATTAGTACGCTAATTGTTATCCGTAAAGGGAACGATAACTTCAGCGTTATCAAAGATCTTACCTCGTATATAAATCGAAGCGACAAGGAGGATAATATGGCTACAATTATTAGACTGATTGAGGCTAACCCTGACGAACCCTTGAAGTTACAAGATCTTCTAGAGAAGTTGTTAGGGCAGGGGTTTATTCGTAGGGGTATTTCACCGTGGGGTGCTCCCATACCGTTTGTTAGAAGAGGGATGGATCGTTGAGACTATGTGTTGATTACCGGGAGTTGAATAAAGTCACGATACGGAACAAAGATCTATTACCTTGAACCGATGACTTGTTCAAACAGTTGAGAGGAATGGCTTTCTTCTCAAAGATTGATTTGAGACCGGGGTACCATCAGCTACGTATCAGGGAACAGGACGTGTCGTAGACTGCTTTCCTGACGAGATATGGTTCCTATGAATTCAGGGTTATACCCTTCGAGCTAGCCAACACCCCAGCCGTGTTCATGGACTTGATGAACAAGGTGTTCAGAGAGTTCATGGACCAGTTCGTCATCCTATTCATAGATGATATTCTGGTTTACTCACAAACCGAGGAGGACCATACCGAACACTTGAGGCAAGTTTTTCAGACACTACACCAACATCAGTTATATGAAAAATAAGAAAAATGTGGATGTTAGCTAAAGGAGGTACAGTTTTTGGGGTATATCATCTCTGATAGGGGGATATCCGTGGACCCGGGGAAGGTGTCAGCGGTGAGGGAATGGGGACAGCCCATGACACCGACCGAGATACGCAGTTTCTTGGGTTTAGCCGGATACTACAGGGGGTTTATCAGAGGATTTTCAAAAATAGTGGGTCCGTTGACACACTTGACTCGCAAAGGGTGCTATTTATCTGGAGTGACGCTTGTCAGTTTGCCTTCGATGAGTTGAAAGACAAGTTAGCCTCAACACGAGTGTTAGCTTTACCCAGGCCGAGAGTGGAGTATCTAGTCTACACTGATGCGTCCTTATTACGACTTGGAGGTGTACTTCAGCAGGAAGATCAGGCTATATCTTATGCCTCCCGTAAGCTTAAGCCTCATGAGAGGAACTACCCCACCCACGATTTAAAATTGGCGGCGATAGTGTTTGCACTTCAGATTTGGAGACATTATCTCCTAGGGGAGAAATTTCACTTATTCACGGACCATAAATCACTACAGTACCTCTTCACGCAGAAGGAGTTAAATATGCGTCAACGTCGGTGGCTGGAGTTCATGAAGGATTATCAATTTGATACCCAATACCACCCAGGGAAGACTAACGTGGTATCAGACGCGTTGAGTTGTAGGCCAGTTGGTGAGGTAGCCAAGGTGTGGAAAGAGAAATGGAAGGAGCTAGGGAACTAGGATGCGGTGGCCCGATTGTTTATGTCTGTAATGACGATTACGCCCCAGATTATTACGGGAGTGGTACAAGCTCAGGTAGATGATCCGTTCTGCCATAGTAAGATAGTAAAGCTTTTAGCTAAGGGGGTTGAGTCTTACACCGTGGATTCAGACGGGGGCCTACATTTCAATGGGAGATTCGTTATCCTCGAGGGTGAAGATTTGTGATAAAAGGTGATGACAGAGTCGCACGGTTCTCGATTTGCAGTGCATACCGATGGGGATAAGATGTACCAGGACATGCGTAGACAGTACTGGTGGAGCGAAATAAAGAAGGATATTACCGAGTTCGTCTCAAAATGTACCACTTATCAGTTGGTAAAGGTGGATCATCAGATGCCGGCAGGACTTCTACAGCCATTAGAGATTACCATGTGGAAATGGGAGAGAATTTCCATGAACTTCATCACGGGGTTACCTACATCGCAAAGGGGTCACGATTCAATATGGGTGATAGTGGATCGATTGACCAAGGTAGCCCACTTTCTGCCAGCCAAGACAGACTACACCGCGGGATAGTATGCCCAATTATTCATAATAGAGATAGTCATACTCCATGGAGTACCTCTCAATATCGTGTCTGACAGGGATAAGGTGTTCATTTCTGGAATTTGGGGGAGTTTTCAGGAGGCATTGGGTACGGAGTTGCGGCTGAGCACAACCTATCACCCATAAACAGATGGTCAGACAGAGCGGACGAATCAGATGTTGGAGGACATGTTACGGATGTGCATCATCGATTTTGGCGGAGTTTGGGAGAAGTACCTTCCACTGGTGGAGTTTGCCTATAACAACTCCTACCAGTTTACTATCGGTATGGCTCCATTCGAAGCCCTATACAATAGACCTTGTCGTTCCCCAACATGTTGGCTAGAGGTGGGGGATAACAAGTTACTGGGTTCAGAGGTGATTTGGGATACGTCAGCGAGGATAGAGTTGATACGAAGCCGTATTTGAGTTGCTCAGGATCGGCAGAAGAGTTACGCTGATGCAAAATGCTATTTTCAATAATTCAATGTTGGGGACCAGGTATTACTTCGGGTGTCCCCTATGAAGGGAGTCATACATTTTGGGAAGAAGGGAAAGTCGGCACCTAGTCATGTAGGGCCATTCCCCATTATCGAGAGGATTGGGCGAGTTGCTTATAGACTTGGATTATCGGAGCACTTGCATAGGGTCCATGACGTGTTTCATATCTCTTTGTAGAGGAAATTTCTTCGAGATGATTTGGCCCATACTCACATTGCGTTAGAGGAGATAGACTTACAGCCTGATAGCTCATACGAGGAAGTGCCAATAGCTGTCCTAAACCGTAGCGAGAGGAAGTTGAGGTAAAAAAATAGTACCACTAGTACGTGTTCTGTGGTGGCACCATAACGTTGAGGAATCAACTTGGGAGCATGAGGATGACATGCGTAAACTTTATCCAGAGTTATTCTTTTCCGAATTTCGGGACGAAATTCTGTTATTAGGGGGGAAGTATGTAATACCCCGTATTTTTACGCATAATTATTTTTATGGAAAATGGGGATTAATTAAATTAAAGGCAGAAAATTTAAATTATAATTAATTTGATTTTATGATAATAATCACTAGCGGGATGAGAGTTAGTAATTATTGAAATAATATTATGACCGGGATTGAGATACACGGCAGTTATGTTATAAATATTTGGGACGCGTATGACTCGCGTCATTTGTATATATATTTGGGGGATTAAAAGATAATTATTTTTTTATAACTCGGACGAGAATTTTGAGTGCACCAGAGTGTCCGGAAGGGTCGAAATAGTCACAAAAATTATTCGGGTATTTTATTTGGAGTTCGGGCCATTTTAACCCAAAACGAGACCCCGGAGGGGTATTTTGGTCTTTAAGGATTTTAGGGTAAATAAATGGACGAAAATTGGGTTTAATTAAAAGGCATTTAGGGTTAGTGGCCGTCAGTTTCAACCTACGTGAAAAGAGAGGAAAAGAGAGAGAGAACCAATGAACAAGAAGGAGACTCCATTAGAGCCCTAAGCCAAGAACTCAACCTTTCACAATAAAAAGTACACCAACGCGTAGATCGTGTCAGGAGGATCATTCCTATACCAGTTTTAACCCGCGAATCAGAAGTCCATTTCAAGGCAAGTGATTATCTTGCTCTTCTATTAGCAATTATTACTCTTGTTAACATATATCGAGGTTTTAGAGCAACAAATACCAATTTGGGTTTTCCTATGATAAAATCATGTAGAAAATTTAGAAAATATAATGGGGGTTTGCATGTAGAGGATTTTCCCCTTAATAGAAATATGAAAGTTGGTGAACTATATGTAAATAATGAATTAAAAATGGCGTTTTTGTGGATAATTAATTTTGGGTTCATGTTAATTGGGTTTGTGGTCAAATTTGGGGATTTACTGAAATTACATGATGATTAGAAGAATTTGACTCCTAAAATTATGTTATTATGTGATCTAAGATGACTTAGGATAGTGGGAAACCTTGTATTTGGGTTGGGATGAATTTAGGTTGAGATTTGAGTGGTGAAAATTTGTAACAATGAAGTTGAGAGACGAACTGGGCAACTTCGGAAATTTCATTAGAAGTCCAGCCCAGGTCGTTCAAACGAGACTTCTAACGAGATTCCAGTAGCCTTCTAACGAGTTTGGTGGTTCGTTCGAAGCCCTTTGTTCGAACGACCTCATTCGAACGAGATTTCTGGGTCTTCTAACGAGATTCCAGAATGGCCTTTTTAGGCCCGAGTTTTGTTTTGAACTTTTCGTAGGCTTATTTAAATGAGTGTTAAACCCGTCTGATTGTTGAGTGACTTATATTATAATTATTAATGAGCGTAGAATAAGTCGACCCTCGTAAGGTATAAAAATCCATAGGATTAAGGAGGGGTGAAAACACAAGGAAGGGTATATATGAATAAAAATGCAGGATATAATAGGAGTTATATTTTATGCGATGTAAATACTAGGATGCGTGAAAACCTATGAATTTGTATAAGTTGTGTGTATACTTATTGCTGAAGATATTATGTGTATGACATACCTAGATACTGGCTATCGAACGGAGGTTAACGCGTTGTGGACGACCGAATCTTATGTTCCTTCGGGGGATTTAGAGTCGTACCACTAGAGCATGGAACCTAGCTACGGGCTATCCGTGAGATTAATAGTGATGACGATCGTATGGGTGCGTAGGTATGTGCATAGCTCATAGGCTCGTGACTATGTTCGCCTCCAATATGTGTTTATATTTTATTGTTTCTCGAGAGATTGAACCTGCTGTCCTCTATGCGTGAGCTTTGCAAATGGACTAGATAGCCGAGTATACGTAGCATGAAGGGTTTCTCAACCAAGGGTGCAATATTGCTATATTTATATAAATTATTATGTATACATAAAAAGAATAATATATGTATACCGGAATCATGTCTGGTGTCTTACGTTACGATGAATTTTCATGTACACTTATGGTATGATCAGTTGGGCATTTATAAGAATACGAGAATAAATTAATGTAATCCTAAAATTATAATGAAATCATAAGTACGTCGGCTTTGTGTTATTTAGGGAGACTTTCGACCATATTATACACTTAATAGTCAGTCAGGGTATCATGACTAGTATGGGTAGTTAGGCTCGTTAGACGTGCACACTAGATCGAGGGGTGAGTATCTCAAGTGAGTACGCTAAGTTAACTTGAAGAATAATTGTGCTAATTGAATCAATTTAAGCACTTGCTATTTTTAGTTGTTTTCAACTCGGGCTCTGACCCATTTCTCTGTATACCTTTCTACTGTTCCATTATTTTTAGGTGCCCAGCCGCAGGGGACTCAATTCATTTGTCGTGTTGTAGATGCTGTGGAAGCTGCAGGATTATTTCTAGTAGACGAATCAGCCTATTCTTCTGATCAGTTATCTATTCTATTGGACATGTCGCCCTTATTTCAGTTATTTTCAGAGATTTAATCGTTTTATACTCTCTCTCGGATTTGATTTCTTTTATTGGATTTATTGTATGGGATTGTATCTGGAGATGTTCATTCCAGCCATTTATTTTACTTCAGTCAGACTTTACTTATTTTACTGTGATGCATGGTATCTATTGGTATTCTTTTTAGTAGTAATTAATGACAAGATAAAACTTGGACATCACCCTTTTTTAAATACTAGGTGGTTAGTTTTACTAAATTGAATTTTTTTTTTGTTTTCTTCAGTGATGCATTATCTGAACCAACTTCATATTCTGAAATTAATTAATTAATTAAGGATTGATCACCCGGTAATTAATTAGGAGTGGTATCACAAAGCCATAGTCATTCGAACGACTTTACCGAAAACTTATTTTTCTTAGAAAAATAAAAAATCATTTTAAAATATGTTTACAAGATATGTGAAACCCAATAAATATATCCAAGGCCTGACATAGATATGCATTCATACCTGAGAGATCCTTGATGATGACACACGACACGAAACATGACATATGATGTGATCTTCGTTAGACTTGTCCGCTACGTCTTCTACTCAATTGCCATAGGCTTGAAAGGTCACAAACTTCTATCCTATGACTCAAATAGTTTTGTTCGGAACTAAGACAATACATATATATTGACTTAATAGGAAATTTTTCTTTAGAGATCCTTTCGAGTCATGTTTGTTTTTTGAAGAAAAATACAAAAGTAAGCATAATTCCAGTTAATTGTGCAATTTTGAAACCCCATGCATGTTTTATACTCATGACCTTAAATATTTATTATTAATCACTTGCGAAAGGTTTATTTTGAGTATTTATAGGCTTACAATGCAAGCAGAGAAGTATGCACGCAATTTGGGAAAGAAACTATAACTTATGCACCTTCAGGTGTAAAATGGTAAATTCAAATTACTAATTTTGAACTTGGACAAATCAAAAAAGTTGTAGGCCTTGAATCAAGGGAAGCCTGGGTTCATTAGTGTGTCAATCGAAGTTCAAACAAAAAAAATTTGACAGTGCAAAGTTCAAAATCGAAATAAAGTCAAAGTCCCAAATCATATCTGAAATCAAATCCCGTGATCTAAGTGCTATTACAATATTATGAGCATCAAAATGACAGTCAAGTCGGCTCTTACGGTTCATTAATTGGAGGTTGTATGAAGAAGTTATAACATATTGGCTGTGATTTGTAATTAAGGAAAATCTAGAAAATATAAGGCATATGTAATATTCCGTACATATAAATAACTGAGCCACATGGCGGCTTAGTGATAACTCATGTTTTGTGACTCAGCAAATCGTGTGTTCGAACCTTGCCCGTGGGTGAATCCCGATTTTGTTTAAATTTTATGGGTGTCACATGGCGAAATTCAGGCGAGCCACGCGGCTGCCCAGAAATAGTCGGATATAACATCCCCAGTCACGCCCCTGAAGCGACAGATATGCCCATACGTGTGTGATAATTCCCTCAGCTGAAATTTTATTTCCCTTCTTTTCACTTTTGCACCACAAAGTTTCATTTCTTTATTAATTTCTCCTTAAATCCTCCTTTTTGTCCTCATATCTTTTTTATTTCATTTTCAAAAAGAAATCATTTAAAAAAAATATCACATGCTTTATTATTAGCATCCCACAGTCTCGAAAAAATAATCCTTTGCCCAGTTCCCATTTTTAATACTTAATTTATTAAACAATCCATTTGTAAAATACTAAAAATTCCCTCAAACCCTAATTTTAACCTATAAAAAGGACCTTTGGTCTTCATTTTAAGGAATTTTGGAAAGCCAAAACTAGAGAAAGGGATAAAATTTTGGAAAAATTTAATTTTGTAGAACAAAAATATTATACCTTATAAACACCATATTCTTGGACCCCCTAAATCTCTCCTCAAGTCCCTAGCACCTCCCCATTTCACTACAAATCCTAGGTCATGCTCCGAGTACCAATCTAGAGGACATCAGGTGCTTTCGGGCACCGTTTAACTCCAGTCAACTCTTCAGCTTGAACAAGACTGAATGAATCTCTGAAAGGCACTAAATACCCTTTCTAACGATCCACCCCATGCGCGATTATGACTTACGATGCGAACGAATGGTCCATTTTACCACCAAAAATCAACCTCGAGGTCATCGGGCGCTCTTGGGCCCCAATTTTCCACCAATCAACTTCATCATCGAAGATAAATATCTTTTAATTTTCAAAGGTCATAGAAACCCCTTTCCAATAGTCTACCCCGTGCATAAAATGGCATAATTGTTCAAACGAAAGATCAGTTTTCCCCCAAAAATTGATCTGGAGGCTACCTGGTGCTCCCGGGCTCCGTTTAACCTAAGTCAACTCCTTATCTCGAATGAGACTAGGTGAATATCTTAAAGGAACTGAATAACCTTTATAACAATCCACCCCATGCATGATTATGTCTTACGGTGCCGATGAAAGATCCGCTTTACTTCGAAAGATCACCGGGCACTTTTGGGCCCCAGATCACTAAGGTCAACTTCCTTAACTGAGCGAAGATCTTGAAATGTTGAAGTACATGTCATAATATTTCCAATGGTCTGCCCCGTGTGCCATTCTGACTTACTATGTGGACGAACGATCTATTTTCGTCCGATGATACCCCGTCCAAGGGACCGATGTACTCTTCCATGCCACATTTAACCCAAAGTCAACTCCCAAACCCAGGAGAGATCCAAAGGACTCTTGAAGGTATCTGGATTACATTTTTAACGGTATGACCTGTGCATGATTTGGATCAATTAACTTTGTTCTACGATCATTTTTCCAAAAAAATCTCCACGAGAATTCCAATTAGCAGGTCCAGTTCCTTGCCTATCGGTAGTGTACCTTGGGTCACCTATCGATTGGCAGGGCTAGGTCTATTCTAATTGATACACCCCTGACCTATAAATAGAGGGCCTCACCTCACTCCAAAGCACAACTAAACATTAACACATCAGATCCATCAACATCACTGATCTCAACAATATTGTCTCAAATCTACGAAGTTTCTTCATGTGAAGTTTGATCCAAGCTTACATTCCCATCCTTTTCATACCCAATTTGGAAAAATATTATTTTCTCTTATCCAACATTCATATAACATTAAAGGGAGCTCATCCAAGATCAAAGATCAAGCTTCATAGAAGTTTGTCCTTGATGCCGCTCTCTCGAGGCGGTAACATGCTCTTTTGCCTATTTTTTGCAAAATAGGCTGACGACTCCATCTTTTTACATTCACTCCACACCGAAGATGGCCAAAGCATTCCTAAGTAGGGCATGAGACATTTCAAGACTCACCCCTTTTTCTTTGAGGAGAAAGAGGAGAGGGGCACATGATCTTAATAGGGATGGCCACATTGGCAACTTCGCTGGGGAACTTTCATAAGAGGGCTAGACTCTGTTTGCATGGATGTTTGTTTTCTTGTGTGCGTATGAACCTACCTGTATGTTTCCTTTTTTTCTCCTATATTATTTATTGTACATATATACCTCATGCTTATATCACTACTCACTCACACACTTGTAGAAATTCTCTATGTACACTTCAGACCATGTGCACCTAGGATCACTTATATCCACATGTTGCACACACCACTTAGAATATCCATGTTTAGGTGTCACTAAGACACACCTCCACTTATCACACTTGTACATATCCATGATCACTCACACTTATCACACACCACTTGTAGTTGATCCATGCTTAGGTTCACTACCACACACTCACTTGTAGACCTGTCAACGGGTCGGTTTGGGTCGTGTACGGGTCGGGTTAACGGGTGAAAACACCCTTAACCTGTACACGACCCGTTAAACCTAACGGGTTTAATAACAATACCCAAACACGACCCGTTAATATTAACGGGTACACGACCCAAACCGTTAACACCCATTAATATTAACGAATCATTTTGGGTCGAAATGGGTAACGGGTTGGGTGACCCTATAATACCCGATAGTCTTCAATACTTTAAAAATAATGGATTTTAATTGTAATTTTTATTGGGTATAGATTGGGTGACCCTATAGCACCCGTTAGTCTTTAAAGATTTAGAAATAATGGGTTTTAATGGTTATTGTTATTGGGTACGGGTTGGGTGACCCTATAGTACCCGTTAGTGTTAACGGGTGTTAACGGGTAGAAACGGGTTAAAATGGGTACAGGTAAATTTCCAAACCCGAACCGTTAGTGTTAACGGGTCTACCGTGTCAACCCGTTAATGACCCAAACCCAATAAGGGTAAACCCATTAACTTATAATTTCGTGTCGGGTCGTGTCGTGTTAACGGGTTATCGTGTATTTTGACAGGTCTACTCACTTGTTGATATTCACACATAACTCACTCTCACATGATCCATGCTTAGTATAGATTTACTTTTTTATTCTTATACATTCACATGTGCTTAGCATGATGCGAAATAAAGATACTCTGTTCATAAGATACTAATCAAGAATCATGCATTTCCACACTAAATCACCAAAGAGCAATAATATTGACCTGATTTTGTTCCGTAACTGGGGGGTCACTTCGTGATGTGCGTGTGTCCGGTAGGTCATAATTAGCCTAAGTGATATGACTCTCAACTTCCATTGGCCAAGTACCTTTGAAATATATCGAACGGTTCCTCCCACATCGTACCGCTTGACCGAAGTCATGACGGGAGGTATAACGCAGGGAACTTATTCATGTACGTAGAGTATATCAAATTTTCCCTCACACGTATTGTCCCCACGAGGTATATAGTGAGGCAATTCACGTACACTCAGGTATATCAAATGGCTTTTCCACACGTACTGATTGCCCTCAAAAGCAAGACATATATCGTGGAAGTCATGCCAAAGGGGGGAACCCTTCCAATTAACCTAACAACTGCATACCCACATATAGGAATCAAACCTAGGGCACTCATATTTAGTTTTTTGGTTTCTACCCGAAAATTTATCGAAATGACGGGTCAACACGCCGCCCAAATTTTCACGCAAAATTTTAAAACGGGACCCTGCCCATGATCCTGGCAACAAGTCCAACCATATTAGTTTTTTACATATTTTTCAAACCTAATTTTTCCAGGCTCCCCATATGCATTTCTTTTGTATTTAGATAAACCTAATACAAGTAAGAAATTAATAAATATAATAATAATCATGCTAAGACCCGTCTCTCGCCTTTTCCTCTTTTCTTTACCAAGAAGTGTCAAAAACATTTTTCTCTCTTCTGTTAAAAATACCAAAAAAATAGTTTTCCCTCTTTTCCAAAAATAAATCAACATTTTTCTCCTTCTCAGGTCGATCGCAAACCCTTGGCCAAGCTCCCTATTAGCTTCGGTCTTCTATCCAACCGCCCCGAATCTTTGTCAGTTCCCTTATTACTTTCGAGTCTGAAATTCACCCGCTTTCCATGGAGAACACAGATTAAGCACTGAATGTACAACCAGATTTGATGATGGTCCTAACTCAACTCATTGCCAAGATTGATAAAATTCAGACCAAGGTTCACGAGATTTAATGAAATTGGGTCCCACTTCCTGAAGAACTCGGGGTCCTCTTCCCTCGAGCTATGGGTCAGTCGGCACTCGAGCCTATATGGGTCCATGAGGAGTATCATCACACTCCATGTATCCCTCCTGCTAATGGGCCACTTCCAACCCAACTTCCTATGCCAAATCTTACCCAGCCAGGGGCTAACTTTCTCGTGATCATTGATCTAAAGGAGGAATAACTGAACAAGGTCAAGGAGGACCTCAAGATGTTGACCAAGAAGTTCGACCAAGTCTAAATCTCTAGAAACTATGTGGACTACACCCACATGTCTCCCTATCCTAAAGTAAGGTTTTCAAAAAAGTTTAAGATGCCCAATATCGAGAAATTCATAGGAAATGGACCCCCAATTTCCCGCCTCTGTAGCTACCACCAATCCATGACTCTCCTAGGTTCCTCTGAGGAAATATTCTCCCAAATTTTCCAACAAACTTCAAAGGACAACGCTCTTTATTGGTTTTTATCCCTAGAGGAGTCCAGGATCCGCAGTTAGGAGGATGTTACCCATGAATTCATGTCATGGTATAAGTACAATGAAGAGTTGGAGGTTACTCGCTGTGATTTAGAGATACTCAAGCAGAACCCTGGGGAATCAGTCAATAACTTCATAGAAAGGTGGAGAGAGAAGGCAGCCACCATGACCATCTGACCTTCTGAAGACGAGTAAGTCAGTATTATGAAGAATAACTTCTTACCTCATGTTCGAACGATGATGGGATGAAAGTATTACTCTCATTTTCGAGCTCTCCGAGAAGTAGGAGTGGAGATCGAAGAAGGTAGAAAAAAAGTTGAACCAAAGGGATCATCTGGGCAATTCACTCCCAGGAAATTTGGGAAGCTAGTTAACACTGTAGTTTTAACCATCAACAACATTTCCCATCCTGCCTTTTCATGGGCACAAGAAAGCCCCCCTAATCCGTTCAATAAGGAATACATAAGGCTTCACGCTCCCCCCTCCACAGTTTACCAAGCCCTCTTAAGCTGAAACCTAATCAAACCATTGGAGCCTCGTATGCTACCAAACCCACTTCCCAAAAATTTCAAACCAGATGCTCGTTATGACTTTCACTATAGTGTTGGCCATACCACCGACCAGTGTTTCCACCTCCAAAATATGATTCAAGTTCTAATTGACCGAGGTGTCATCGCCCCACTAGCCAATACAAAACCAAACACTACCCACAATCCACTCCTAAATCATACAAATGCCATATTCCTAGAAAAGATTCGAAATTTGATCCATCTACCCAGATCATACCAAGTAAATCACCCATCATACCCATATACTCTCCTCAACCTCTCCAAACTTACCCAAATTTTCTCTTACACCCTAACATCTTCGTCGATCAGTCTTTGTCACTTCTTATTATAAAGTGTATTGCTGCTCATACCCATTTTGGAAATATGGAATTGTCAGCAGTATTGAACCAAATCCTCGAGTTTGGGCTAAAACTTCCCTCCCTAATGACCATCGACTGCTAGAGATTCAGTGTGCCATTCTTAAAAGCTCAGAAATGGGCTCGATAATCCGATAATTGGGTGGTACCTACCGATGAAGTCAGTATAGATGATGTCATTCAAATCATGGTAGACTTATTCCGACACACTGGTGAAATTTTTTGTATGTCCGGGCTACTTAATGCTTTGAAACTACAAGGGCGCCTGGTCCCTTCACTCTTAGATCTCCCCGTCGAATGGGAGGACTTATACGAAGAATCCATTGAGGTTGTGGAGTGAATTGAATTTTATTGGAAAGATGATACCGTTGCCAGTGGATGGGGGGACGAATTCAATAATTCAGATGAAGAGCAAAGCCCAGAGAAGACTAGCCCAATAGTTAGCATATATGGGATGATATCATTTGAGGAACTTCTAGGAAAAATCCACAAGGTGGCTGAACAACTTGAGATTGATGAGGAAATGAGATTTTTATTTTTCCCCTCTTCTATGAACTATATGACCAGGTCAGGCAGGCATTACCAAGTCCCAAACCGGATACCATTAGCAAGCAATGAAGGAAAAGGTGTTGAGAATCTTTATATGCCAGAGATGACCCTTGAGGAGAGTAAAATACTAAACCAGTTGAAGAAAACTCAATCTAACATCACCCTGTGGGGACTCTTTATGTCTTCCCAGATGAACCAGAATACCTTGATCAAACTACTCACAGGCCCCACAACCCCTCCTTCCACCACGCTAGAAGATGCAGTAAATATGATTCAGTCTTTAAACTCTAATTGAACTCTCTCCTTCTCCGAAGAAGAAATACCTAAGATTTGGCCAAACCAAAACTATACTCTCAATATCTCTATTGAAGTCATAGAGAAGACTGTCCCACTCTCTCTTATCGATAATGGATTAGCTCTTAATGATTTCCCGTTAAGGACCCTTAATTATTTGGGACTGAAAGTAAGCAACCTTGCTCCAACTTCTTTTGCAGTGCACGCATCTGATAACACTCATTGGGAAGTGATGGGAACCATAAAGCTTAAAATAGGGGATGGTCCTATAAATCATGTTATTGCATTCCAAGCCATCGAAATTCTATCTTGTTTCAATCTGTTACTTGGATGACCGTGGTTCTATAACGTCAATGATGTCTCTTCTTCCCTTCATCAGAAACTAAATTTCTTTGCCAATAGGCAGGTCATCACCATCTTGGGTGACGACAATAATGTCGGGAAAGAAAAAAACCATCAATCCAGTACATGAGATATATCATGAGGCTAACGATATACTTTTGTCAGGCTTTCGAGTTGAACGAGTTCTACTCCTAGCAAGGGACAATTTTAAAAATAGGGTTTGTTCAGAGTACAACCCTCATGGCAATGTCAATATGATCAAGATGTTTAAAAACATGCACTTTATGCCCAGACTGGGGATGGGACGACGTCAACAGGGGATACTTGAACCCATTGTATTAAAGGAAGCTTTTCATCCTTGTGGCCTTAGATATCAACCGTCAGTAGAGGAACTCAAAATTATCCACTAACCGAAGGTTAGAAAGCGCCAAGACTGTCTTAGTAGATTCCTTGAATGGAAGATTAATCAGAGAGGGTGAAGATTTCCCTTTTGTGGCTTTCTTGAACGATGGTATGATCACGTGGACAAGAAGATGAAACCAGGTATTGAGCCTTTTTTCCTAAACAGCTACTCATAGGCCGAAAGTTCCCAGCATCATGTGCAACCACTTATTAAGAATACCATAGCTAATACTAGAGATTCTGAGGAAAGTGACTCCGGGGATTCATTCAACTTGCAAACATTGGGGCTGACACTATGCATGATCCACTTAGGGGCTACATCATCAGATCTGTCCCACCTGAATAAAGATGCTAATATACCTCTCCTCAACTGGAATGTTGTACATATTCCTCCTGCCGTTGTTCAACTTAATCCAAATGTTTATCCCATTTCCTCTCCTCTTATTGTTTCTCCTTACTCCGATGTAATCGAGACCTCTTTTGATGAGGTTTTAACACTTTTTTTCCTAACAATGAAATAAATTAATATTTTAAGTATACTGGAGGAATTTATGGATGTCTTCGCATGGTCCTATGACGATATGCTCGGCATTGATCCCGAGATCGCTCAACACGAGATTCTAACTCTCCCAAAATGCAAACCAATCAAAAAAAATTATGAAAGCTCTGCACCGAATGGTCACTCAAGGTTAAGTCAGAAGTGGTCAAACGGTTGAATGTGGGTTTCATTCGTGTGATCGAGTATCCCACATGGCTAGCCAATATCGTACCCATGCCTAAATCAGGAGGGAAGGTTTGCATGTGTGTCGACGACCGAGACTTGAACAAGGCCTCTCCAAAGGATAACTACCCACTACCCAATATCGACATGATTTTAGATAACATAACCAGTCATGCTCTTAAGTCATTCGTTGATGGGTTTACCGAATATAATCAGATCAAGATGCATCACCTGGATAATCAGGAGAAAAATACATTCATTACACCATATGCCATTTGGTCTAAAGAATACATGGTCTACCTACCAGAGTAATGCCACAACCATCATTCACGATCTGATACACAAAGAAGTCGAAGTCTACGTAGATGATATGATTATCAAGTCTAAGACTAAAGAGGATCATGTCCCCACTCTCCAAAAGTTCTTCGAGCGATTGTGACAATATCAGATGTGACTTAACCTATAAAAATGTGTCTTCGACGTCACCAAAGGAAAGCTCTTAGGACTCATGGTTAGTGAAAAAGGGATTGAAGCAGATCCTACCAAGCTGAAAGTCATACTCGAGATGCCACCACCTCAAAAAGAAAAGGAAGTTTGAGGATTCCTTAAAAAATTACAGTATATTAGTCGGTTCATCAGTTAGTTGACTTATACTTGTGAACCCATCTTCAAACTCCTTCAAAAGGATTCCACCAATGTCTAGAATGAATCCGGCCAAGAAGCCTTTGATCGAATCAAATAATACCTAACCCGACCTTCGGTACTCATGCCACCGTAACCTAGTCTTCCCCTACTCCTATACCTGAACGTGATAAATACTATAGTTGGGGTTTTGCTAGCCCAATACCTTAAAGAATCCAGTAAATAAAGAGCCATCTACTACGCCAGTCATAAGTTCATCGGGTATGAATTTAACTACACAACCTTGGAAAAAGTATGTGTCGCCCTTGTCTGGGTCACCTAAAAATTGCGGCATTACATGCTCGCCTTTTCCATTAAACTTGTATCCCGAATGGATCCCATCAAGTACCTACTCAAAAATTCCACCCTATCCAGCCGAATGGCCCGTTGGTTAATGCTTTTAGCGGAATTTGATATTATCTATATCACGTAAAAAGTCATGAAATGAAGATCCATCTCTGACTACCCTATGGAACAAACCAATGCCCGGATTTTCAAGTTATCAGATGAGAATATCCTTCGTACCTCCCAAGAATACCTTCGATGGCAAATGTTCTTCGATGGAGCCGCTAACAAAAAAGGGTATGGCATGGGGATACTCCTAATTTCCCCTGATGACGCTCACACTCCCATTGCAATCAAGATATATTTTCCCTCCACCCACTTAAAAATAGTATTCTCCACTGAGATGTCAAAAGAAAAAGAATTATATTCATAGCATTAAAACTCTCATGATTAAGCGGCCCACTATTCATGTAAGGATCATACGTTTCTTGTTTATGACTTACTTGAAGACCGAGTGTAACCGTTGAAACAACTTTGATCCTTCTAAACTCAAGCGTACATATTTCAAAGGATTGAAATCATTTTCCCTCACCCCTCATTTACTTCATTCAAAATAAATGAGATATTAAACTATTCAAGACATGGATTCCCATACAAAACTGAACTAGTTAGGCATTGATCCTAAGTTTCCTTGGGTACATTGGTGAAATACTGAGTCCTTTTCCTGAACACGAGCTTTGATAATATATATCTCGATATGCATTCACGGCATAGATGCACCCATATCTCATATTACCTTTTCATATCTCCTCAAACCTTGAAAGAGATATCAAACTATATCAAGATCCGAGCTCTCTCACACGTTTACATACATAAAAACGTCCACCCATTATGCACAAAATATAGAGCCATACACATTCTCCCTTATGTGCCTGTACTGGTTAAAGTGACATTCCTACCCCTCTCACTGATAAAATTTTCATAACTAAGAACCTACCTATGTTTAAGGGATTCTCAGCCTGAGGTCTCTAAATCAGTTATTAAAATAACTAAAACGTAATCAATTAATGTTAAGAGTGATAATAAGCATATAATTAATGAAGCATAAAGAATAATTAGGTTTCTTAATACATTCTCCATTCGTAACTCGGCTTCTGAGACCATATATTAATAATATCTCTAACAACTGCAAATTTAAACCTTCCTTGGGATTAGCTCGAAAGGACTAACTTGGATATTTTTTTTGTATAAAATAAATTGGTGACCTTAAAGAAACAAACCAAACCCTTTATTGCACAAAACACACTTGGTCCTAGGCGTAAGAACGAGGAGTGTGCGACTCAAACTGGAAATGACATTAAACATGTTCTAGGGGGGAAATCCTTCGACCAATGTCGAACTGATAACCCGTCCTCAGAGGGATGTGACAGACTGGACGACAAGAACTCCCGAGCATCCACCATCAACGCATGCAAGTTATCCCCTGGCACTACTCAGGGACTGTAACGCCGCGACAAGGATAACAAAATTGGTTTCTCTATATATAGTTATGGGTATGGGTGTGATGTGTTAGAATTTTTAGTATGCCCGAATATATGCATGATCTATAGAATGATTGGTTGGCTATAATGGTGTCACATGAATAAGATAATTAAATAATGGAATTAGTTTAAGGTAAAGGATTGTGAGTTAATTAAATGTTGAATTAAACGTAATTGGACTTTGGTAGTGTGTATCCTAGTTTATGTGGGAAGTTAGTATCATTTTACTTTACTCATATCTTATTATCTTCATTCTTAATTTAAAATATTATATCGTGATATTTATTTCTTATGATTCTTATGAGTAGATTCATGGATCCTATTTGGGAGGAGTAGCTAGTATTCTTGCAGCGGATCCTGACCCGTCGTTGTTGACTAACATTTCAGGCTAGCTGTTGCTAGTTTCATAGTATTTGGAGATCAAGGACTTGTAGCTGAAGTTTACATACCTTTTATTCGTATATACTTATGAGACAATTATTTGTCTTTTTTCATGGATCGTTTGATTCCACATATGATTACCATTTGCAATTGGATATTATGTTGTTAAAATATATCAATTTGAGTATTATTATTTTAAAGATTTTATTTTTATTTTTATTGGAGTTAGCATCGTGATGGATTTTAATTCTGGTTTTTGTTTTTATACTCATTGGATTATTTCAAATTATATATTGCAGAAAAAGTTTTATAATGCATATTTCTATCACATGCAAAGAATGGTATTTAATTGAAACGCCCGATGTAGCCGAAATATGCGGGGTGTTACAATTATAACCACAGTAACGATTTCCCTCATCATTGTAATGATTTCCCCATCGCAGTAACAATTGTAACTTCAATGCCAAAATATCCCTATCACTGTAATGATTCCCTTCATCGCTATAGAGGTTTTGGGACCACTATAGAGGGTCGGTTGGGTAGGTTAGTGGTGGATGGGAGCGCGGTGTTCCTCTTTATTCATTTTGTTTTCTCTTTCTTTTCTTTTTTCATAATTATCAAGTTTCTTTTAACCTTTTAATTGGTTATTAAATTTATTAAAAACCACTGAGTATTTTTAAACTTATCTTTGATATTTTGTATCAGTGACCTCTGTGAACACTCGAGAACTCTCAAGCACACGACTTGATATTTTTGGTCCTTTCTTAATGTTTTAGAAAAAATTATTTTCACTTAAAATAATATATTTTATTAGTGTTTTTCAAAAACCTAATTTCCCATAATTTCATTATAAAATATGCAAAGATTTGGCTTTGGTTGTGATCAAACCTTGAGGAGATTGTCTAGATTAGTGAGACGATTGACTTGGATAGTGATCCAATGTACATTTGCAAGACTGGTGATCTAGGAATCAAGTTACGACGTGGATTCAAGAAGATGAATCTATTTCATAGATTGGTGGATACCGAGAACTATGGTTTGTTCCTATTAAGTCAAAGTTGCGATGGATATTAGCATAACTAGTACTAAGGAGGTTTAATGACACACCCCAACCCAGTTACTTATAATTAAGTTTGAAAGTCAAAGTGAGTCAAACCATAATTAATTTAATCAAACCATAAAACCGAAGTTTTTTATTTCAGAGTCATCATTGTAAATCCATATAACTGAAAACCTTTTTACACCATCAGAGTAGGCATGCCCATAAACAATTTCTGGAAGGATAAGTTAACTTAATTACATCATTTACATTTAAACAAATCCATGTTTCTCCCATTCCTGATTAACCCAACCCAACGTCCTAGATTTGGCAGTGACATCGCGTTACCTGAAAAATGTGAACATAGGAACCGTGAGCAAAATAGCCCAGTGAATGCATCACTACTATAGAACTGCATGAATTTAAATGCAATAATAATGTCCATATAATTATGTATTAACTTATCCGACTCATTCATAATGAATGACCTAACTTTCCGAATCATAATTCACGTATCTTGTCTATAATAGACAATTCTCCCCCATTCCTGGTCGAGGAGTAACCCCTTGTCATTAATAGACAAATCTCCCCCATTTCGGGTCGGGGAGTAACCTCCCATTTTGGTAAACCGAAATGAACAATTTTATATTCATAACATTATGATCATATTTGTAACAGTATACAAATACATCATTCCAGTGAGTACACTCACCTTGGGTTGTCAACTATTCACGTTTCCTTCGGGAGGAGCTGAACTTGGTTGATTAGACCTTATACCTGTCAATCCAACTAAATCATTACTGAATATCAATCATAAGTATTATCCTAACATAATTATGTAACTTTCCATGACTATACAACGACAATATAATTCCACTTAAGTCACATTCCATAAAACATGAGTAAAGACAAAACAATGGTATCCATGTTGATAAAGTTATAAACATTCAACCGTTGGAAATACCTCATAAGGAATTTATAGAAAAAGTTAAGTAAACATTAAACAATAGTTTTCAATGTATATACACATGAAACATGTACTCAAAATACCCTTTGGAAAGAGGAGATAACAATATTCTTTCATGGGGTATCCTGTATGGCCTCGAATCATTGTCCTCTGTACTTAACCATACTATATTCATAATTTGTATACATGCAGGTGTCCAACCTCAACAATATGAAAACATATCTGAATATACTTTCCATTACAAGTGGCGGTGAAATTTCTCAAGCTTCCTAGAGCAAGTTATGACCATTTCTTTACAACACAAGAAATCTGCCCTACAAGCCCCTCTATTGTTCCTTTAACTTCCAAGAATTTTCATAATTTTTCTCCAGCATAACTTTCCATGATTTTCACCACATTTTCAGTACACATACTGAATAGTATAGAATTAAAGTTTCATAATGTTTTGGCTTCATTTTCTACCTCAAAATCTTGACTAAACTCAAGGCATACCAAAATGAAGTATACAAACAGTAACTATGTACCAACTTGAAATCATCATTACGGCCTAACCACAAGGAGATAAATTCTAATTTTCGGATATGATATGAATATATGAGTTTAATTTCATATCCAAATGGAATTTCTCAATTATAGTAAGCACACAAAAAGATATGCAAGTTTGAATACAAGGGGTTTCAATACAAAGCAATATGACCTATAAACACCACTTATCTCACATATGAACCAATACATATTATCACAAAGGATGATGTAATTTTAATCAATAAGTCACGATTTATATACTTTGAAATAAGTATAATACAAGATTGAAACAATATTAACACATAATATTACCTTGGAAATACCTTAATAATTTTCTTGGAATTCTTTTCCTAGCTTTTCCTTGTAATCTTTCTTCCTTAACTTCTACTTTCTCTTTACTTAAGCTTAAATATCTCAAAACTGAACCTAGGGTTATATTTGCCAAAGAAATAAGTTAAAGGGAGAGTTTTAAGTCATCGAAGGTTACCTCCCAAGCCATCCAATCAATTTAAAACATTTGGTTTACTAAAAGACAATTTACCACTTAAAGAAAATAGACAGCTTTGTCCTTTGTTCATAAATTCGGCCTAACTTCTTACGTGGGCATCCGTTTGATGCACCGTTTGTTGTGTTACAACCCTAACTCACATGTCTAAAACTATCTAGATTTTACATCAAGTCAATTGTAATGTTATATGGGTAAAAAGTAGTCTTAAACAGGAACATTTCTACCGAAATTAACAAAATTTTGTGTTTATACATAACTCGACATTTCACGATTTTTGAAAGTAGGATTGAACTAAACATAATCACTTAACATTAGATATACTAATAACACATTATTGATATCACATAATATAAGCATGATTTAAATATAATTTATCACAATTATATGCGGGTTGTCACATTTAAGGTTCAGAACGATGATGATTTAAAGTTTCTATTAAATCAAGGGTTGTAAGTCGTATATGTCTTTTTATGATACTTGAATTTTTTTTACTACTGGACTTGTGTTTAGGGTGGGTGCATGTGGTTTTTCTCTAGAGGTTTTCCCCGTTAAATGATCGTGTACCTATTTGTGTGATTGTATTTTTTTCAGCCATCATTAATTGCTATCACCTTATATGAAATTTGGTCCTAATTAATTGATCGGTAAATTGTAAAATTAACTGACTTAATTTGGTTAGGAAGAAAATAATGTGGTTGTTTAAATTGCACCTTATTTATATTATATAATTAGTTCGAATTTGATTTAATATAGTGACCTTAGATAAATAATTAATCAGGAAAAAAATTGGTAATAACTAATTTTTGATTAATTTATTTTATCGACACATTAGAAGACCCATACATTTTTCAAACTGGTATAAGAGCATGTGCCTATTTTTACTTAGTAATGAATTTCGGAGATTTTTCTATGGAAGGTCAATCCTTGTGTATACCACCATTATTTAATGGGTTAAACTATGCATATTGGAAAACACACATGGAATTTGCACATAAGTCACTTAAAGAGAATGTTTGGTTAGAAGTAGAAAAGGAGCGAGCACATCCCATAACTAAGGTAGGAGAGAAACTTGTCCCTAAACCCGTAGAGAGTTGGATTTAAGATGACACTAGGAAATATAACTATAATTAGTGATAACTTAATACTTTATTTTATGCAGTTACACCAAAGGAGTTCTGCCGAATTATGACATGTGAAACGTCAAAGGAGGCATGGGAGCTACTCCAAATTACCCCCGAGGGTACCGACACCATACGTGTCTTAAAGAAAAATCTCACCACTCAATTTAAGATGCTGTCTATGCAAGAAAATGAGACTTTTGACGAGTTTTATGCTAAATGGAAATGTAAGGGATATATGGATTTACTTGTATCTTAGGATAAACAAACAAATTCACTTTTTTATCAAATTTTATATTGATTTAATTAAAAGTGAACTTGCAAGATAAATTGTGAAGTCAAATTCCAAACCAAACATAATGAAGAAAAAACAGTGGAAAAATAACTTTTGGGTAAAACCTTTAATTCAACATTGTTAAAGAGTTTGACAGACACGTAATGACTTACAAACTACTTAGGTATCAACTACGTATATTTCATAAGTGTCTTCAATTCTTCAACAGAAAATCATGCAGTCCAACACCGCCCATAATAAGCACCTCTTCCCTCGGTATTAACTAGTCAGACTTAGGAATCGTATTTCCTTTTCTCTTCAGATGTTGAACCTC
The DNA here is from genome assembly GCA_949130495.1 of Sambucus nigra. Classification (NCBI taxonomy): domain Eukaryota; kingdom Viridiplantae; phylum Streptophyta; class Magnoliopsida; order Dipsacales; family Adoxaceae; genus Sambucus; species Sambucus nigra. The sequence goes on along the minus strand of OX422211.1, from coordinate 580,544,795 downwards.
GACTCCAAAAATCAGTAGTAGAGAAAATATCTAAAAGGGTTTTAGGACTTCAATGGTGTTCTTCTTGATTTAGCAAAGTTATCTTTAAAGATCCAAAGGGTTTAGATGAATAATTAGTAGATTTTGATCACAAGAAGAACTCTAATAGAGCTTCCTTGAAAGTCTAATATCGCATCTCTATTTATAAGGATAGTTTTTACAAAGAGATAGGGATTAAAGATTTAATGAAAAATTAAAAACACGTGTAATCATTCAAACTAACTGCCACCTCGTTTGAATGATGTACCCTATCTCGTTCGAATGGTTTCCAAAGACACTTTGAACGATATTCCAGAGCTAACCAAAAAGGCGATGCTTTGGATCTGGTTCGAACATGGAAGCCTCATTCGAATGATAGGATCAATATCGTTCGAATGACATGCCAAGTCGTTCTAATGAGCTGGTGAGATCTTCAGAAATTCCTTAAAAAAAATTTAAAAATATTTTGAAAACTTTTAAATGCAAACACTTTTAAAATGAACCTTGTATATTTAAATCTTAATCAAACCACCTCATAAATTTTTTCGGGTAAAGTTTTTGCGAACGATCTTTAATATTGCAAATGTCACCAACGTTTATTCTCTTCGAAGTCTTGAGAACGGCCAAGCAGGTGCAGTGAGGTGTAACGGGATAAGACAAATAAAAATAAAAGGAGAAATTATAAAAATTTCTTTCACAAATATCCCCCTTTATCTATTCCCTTACAAAACACAAATAAAAGTCAAAATTGAATTATAAGACTAATTGATATAATGGCCTCTAAAATTAAGAAATGGAAATTCATAAATGTATAAGTCTTTAATCGATAGTGTTCATCTTGTGTGGTCCATAAAATTGCTATGAAGGCAGTATGACCTACACACATGAGAGAAAAAAATATCGTGATGCGTATGAGTTTAAATAAAAAATAAACACCACCTCAATTTTTTCTCCCCCTTTTTTTACCTATAATAGACAAAGGGTTAGTAATAGATCCTGAAATGTTAGCAACACACAATATTAAAAAAAAATAACATCACAAAGATAAATAAGTAGGAATATGCGATGAAATTCCAAAGAGGAATACCAACTATTTCTAAAATATTTCATTTTTATAGGTATAGAAAGTACATAAAGGTACAAATACATTACACCCTAAAATAACTCTTAAATATCTAAATCGTGAAAGCGAAATGTAATTATGTGAACATTTTTCATAGGCAAATCAACATAGGCATTCATAACATAGGTGCAAGAATCCAATCAACCTTATCTGCAAGAATGTAGAACAATAATGAAATTGACTAGACTTACGCAGCATGCGATGAATTTAAATGCTTCTCAAAACAATAACGCCAAACTATTTAATATTTTTCAAGAGAGTCCATTGCGTAAACCCATTGATATTCTACTTTATAACACCCTAAAAATCTCACATATTTAAGTATTCACTCTCAAATCTTGAAGATATCATAATGTCTATATGTAACAAAGAATCAATGAAAAAAATGGCCTTGGCACTTCTATTTTATGTGGCGTTAATATTTTAGGATCTTTTTTACAAATGGTAGCTTTTAACGCAAAGAGAATTTTCTCTTTCGTAGACCATTTCCATTGATAAATATATGTAAAAATTTGAGAAACAAAATCCGGACAATGGTTTTTACGCACAACTTATCTCTCTAACATTTGGTTCGTTATTAAGCATGATTGAGATGACAACATTGTATTAGAAATATAATAAGCAAGCACAATGTTCAAAACATCCGTGCATGTGTGAAATAAAGGTGATAAAAAGTCTATCATGAACAAATTAATCACTAATGAATAACGAAATGCTAGCCACACATAATTAAGTGCACTAAAGAAATGAAGCCATGTCTCAAAACATAATGAAAAAGTCACATGAATGGATGGAATGTAGGGGTGATCCGAACATCTTAAATGCACATCCATATATGGTGAAAAATGAAAGTACAAAAATCTTTTGTCTAATTCAAAATTTTTATCAAAAGAACAAATATTTTTCGGAATTTTCACACTTTTTCTTAAATAACAAAAATCTTTTTGGATTTTTCAAAATAAATGCATAGAAATACAATCTAGAAATAGGGAAAAATGATATGAACATGATAATCAACCTAAACTAGATAAAAGTTATGACCTCAATCATTAGTCTGAGAGGTGTTCTCAAAAGTACAAGACATTCTTTGAAATTCCTCAATCAAACTTTGAGAAGTTTTCACTAAATATTCCACTTTCTTTTGAAAACTCTCAAAATATCTATGGTGATGTGCGGGAGCATGTGTGGAACCATGGGTGGTAGCACGTCCAAGAACACATGTGTGAAATCATGTGGGAGCATATAAGGAAACATGCGTGTGAGAAACTTTCCCTATCTTAAAACAAAACTTCCTAAGGTGATCTCTTTGTTTGTAATAGGAACCAACATAAACATGATCGGGTCTTCCTTGGTCAAAACAACTAGGTATATATCTCCTTATTAGGTTATATCTCCTTGGTTGGTTAGGTTGAGGACCATAAGGATCCATCATAAACTCGAGAATCATCTTGGGTGAATCATTAGAAGTGGATGCACCATTATAAACTATTCCTTGCCTCTCGTTAAAACTTAATGCGGGACCTAGGGACATCTTTCCAACCTTCTTTGATGTGTCCTCTATAGTGAACTTGACCTCCCGGGAACGTTTGAGATTTTTCTTGAGTTGGGAAACATGGGCTTTAAGTTTCTCATGAGTCTACAATGAAGCTTGAAGATCTCTTATAAGGATGGAAACAATGTTGATCCAATTGGTCTTTTCCTTCCCAACCATAATCAATTGCTCACACAAAGAAACTTATAACTTACCAAGTTGAATCACTATGCCTCACACTCTCTAAAAAATTTCACTTCCTTCTCCAAATTAAATACCCTAAGAGTCAAACTTTTATTTTATTTTTTGGTTCTCAAAGACTCTTTATAATTTTTGGTGTTGGCTCGTTGAAGTCCCACTTCTCCTTCACTCAAAATATCATCATCGCACACACTCTCTCCAGAATGGTTCAATAAATTATTGAGGTTATCACATTTAAAAATGTCTTTACTGACATGCAACGAACTTGATATGCTAACATGACTGACCATGAACGCAATGCAAGGTTCATATGGTGATCCATACCTAAAATGCACCGACTCGACGTCACTATCACTAAGAGTCGCTTTGTATGCATCTTTGAATTTGCCCTATCTCTTTAGCCAAATGGTAAATATATGTGGCTTGTTCCCTTTCCCTTCACATTCAAAACACCTCACCTGAAGTTTCTTCAAAATGTTCTTGCCCTCATTTTCCTTTTTATCTTTCTCAGGGAAGAATTTTATTTGTTAAATTTAAGAAATTTTATAAAATTTATTGCAAACAAGGAAATATCATCAACTTCAAATTCAAACTTAGGTTCAGAATCTAAAACCTTTTCTTTCTTCTTAGACTGGACTTTCAAATTAATCCCTTTTACGTTTTTCTTTTGAGTTTTAGGGAACATATCGATTTCGTAAGTTTGAAGGTCTCCTATGACTTCTTATAACCTAAGAGTATCTAAAATTCCCAAATAATTAAGGACCGTCACTTTAGGGATAAAATGGGATTCCAGGGATCTCAAAATCTTTTTCACAACTCTCGCCTCAGGAATTTTTCTCACCAAAATTAAAACTTGAATTGATAATACCAGATAATGTAGCATCAAAACTCTCATATTCTAGCATAAAGATAGTTTCAAATTATGTGGTGAGATTTTGTAGCATAAAATATTTCACAATGTTGTACCCTCATGAGTAAATCAGAGAGTATCCCACGCTTTCTTAGACGTGGTGCACTTCATGATGCGGTGAAAATCGACAAGGGTGATGGCTCTAGAAATTACACTAGGGCAGCGGGAGTTGAAACTAATCCACTTAAAATCATCCTCCGTTTAAGTAGTGACAAGTTTAAGACTTTTAACATTAGTGTTAGTCACAGTGGGCGGTGTCTACCCTCTTTAACAGAGAAGGAGGACTCTTTCATCAATCGACTTAAGTCCCGACCTCATTTGAGCTTTCCAATAAGCATAATTTGACCCATAAAAAATAGGTAGCCTATTATAAAAATTATCCATGTAATCCTAAAACTAAAAGATCACACAATAAATTAGTGTAACCGACTCTGATACCAATTTGAAAAATTAGTTTCTAAAAGGAAGTTGAAAAAAAATCATGATCACAAGATCATTTAGTACAACTGTAATACCCTGTGACTTTGAGGACTGAAATTTAATTAATTTGGGAGAAGTGAAATTTATCTGAATTGGAAAATTTTAAATTTGGCAATTGAGGTCAAAAGTTGAGAATTTTATAAAGTATGTCGGATGACGATTCTGAGTGCGCGATTGCTCCGGGATGGTTCGAGAGAGTCAAAAAGATTATCCTTGGGTTTTATTTCGGTTCCAAAATATTAAGTTAGTTTGACTCGAATTGGAGTAAACGAGTAATTTAAAGCGTGTATTATCATTTAAAGTTGGGGTTTAGGATTTAAAGGCTTAGGAGGCTTATGAAATAACCCAATATCATTTGTGAGAAAGAGAAAACCCTAGAGACAGAGAGAGGAGGAAATGAAGGAGATAAGAGGAGAAAAGCTTGGAGACTCCGACCAATACGCGATTTCGAGGAAGATTCAACCTCTATAACTTTGAGGCAAGTGATTAAACTTGCTAAATAATTTATGTGTGTAATTTATTCATGATTTGTGGATAAGATATGGATTTTGGGTTTATATGTCAAAACTAAGATTTTAGTTAAATCTTGCATTTGAGGTGTATATATGAATTAGAGGTTGTATAATTTGTTGGGTTGATTTGTTGTATGGGTTTTAATGTTAGAAACATGACTAGTTTAAAGACTAATGGTTAGAGGATGGAATATTGGATTTGTGGAGGGTTAGATTTCAACCGAAATGAAGGAGGGTCGAAATATCTGGTATGACCGGTTGACCGCGCCTCAAGGAAAAAGCCTACTACTTTCTTCGCAAGGCAAATTCAAGAACCGCAGTCAACCGGGGGTTAGGGGCCAGTCGACCGGTACTCTGTTTTTAGCCCATGGATGGGATTTTCTTTCTATTCCTTTTCTTTTGGGTCTAAAACTTAGGGACCTTTCTAGTTAATGTATTAAAAAGGGTTAGGTTATAATATCAAGAGATTGATATCTTAGGATAGTAAGGCAGTTTTCGGGCCTACTTTAGGAATGGCTTATGAGGATATAGTGCCTCTTTTATTAAGGAATTGATTGTAGGACAAAAAGGATAGTTGGATTATATTAATTTTATTGTGGTGGACTATCATGAAGTAGTTATACTCAGAGCCGGGATTATTATTATATATAGGTATGAATACGGATGTAGATGGAGTGTATAGAGGGTGGTTGTTATATACGTTTGGTTATGAGAGAGTATCCTTAATGGTGATTAAATTGGGAGGCAATTCATATCATAGCTTTAATGGATGAGTAAGTTTCAAGTGAGGGATCGTGTAATGAAATGAATTGGGTAGGTATGCATCATAGTGTTGGTTAGTATAATGATAATTATATACATATACCCGAATTCATTACGTTCATACTTACGGATTCGAGATAGTATTTATACACACATATGTGTAGAGACATGTGTATATATATATGGTGCGAATGTATATACCTTGTGTGATGGTTTGTGTATATGATGTGATCTCGTGTATATATATATATGCTTATTGTGTGAGCATACCCAGCACATGCTATCATGGGAAGCTGCGCGATGTGGGTGAGGCCCTTGGCTTGAGGAGCAGGGTGCGTATAGTCCCTAGGTCATAGTAGTCCATTATTTATTACGTGATTTTATTATGGGTGAGAAGTCTTGGGTATGATTCGTTCTCACTTTCTGATTCGAACTACAACCGTTCCCATACGTTCTGTTTTGTTTAGTTACCAGGGCGGTGTGAAAACAGTCTGGTGGATGGAAACTCGGGACAAAGTGAGTAGTTCCTATAAGATGATAGAAATTGTGATATATATATATATATTTTTATATCCTATATATGAATACGTACTGGATGTTTTAAGTGCAAGTTAGGCGTGATATGTGTACATGCTCAATAGGGTTGTATGATTGTGTTCTATAACTGGGGAAATGTTATATATCCTAAAAGTGAATGTGATATGGTTATGTTAAATACGCGACATGTGTGTTAGGCGTACGTGTTCATTAGGGTTGGAGGATCGTAATTATAACTATGATGAGGTTATATTGACCCTATAGATACTGTGTGATGTCTTAGTTGTGTAATCAGAGGTAGTTACTCAAAATAGGTAGCTGATGTAATATGTGTCAAGGGCATAATGGATCTCAACGATCAACATTGTAAAAGAGTAGTGTATCGGGGGGTTCCTTGTTGGGATTTCTCTTTGCGAGACGTCCCACGTATGAAATGTAAAGAAATGTTGGGAGTGGGGAGAAGTTTAGTCCTTACTACTCGGGTATATGTTGTACAGTGAAAGAATGATTTATCTAAATAGGAAGATAGTGTATACCTATTCTAATGCTAATAACTTGCTAAACTTAATAATTAGAATATGATAAATTCTAGATATATATATATATATATATATATATATATATATATATATATGTTAACATATCAGTTCGGGTGCATACTTTGGATAGGTTAGAATAGAAAGTTTATGGTTATGTTTTAGTATTTGGTTACGCAAGTGTGGAGTAGGTGTAGGTTAAGATTGAATCGCCCCTAGAATGAGTCGAGTAGTTTAATTAAGGTTCATGTGCACACCCTTAGGTGCGCGCTTTAGTCGAGGGGTGAGTTGAGTTCCAAGAGAGTGTGACTCCACTTTAATTATGAAATTGTGCATTTATAATTATTATGCATTTTAATGCACTTGCTATAAATGTTTTCAAACCTCACGCTCTGACCCATTTATATTCCTCTCTTGCTATATATTATAATATTTTATATAGGTGTCCCATCGCAAGGACGCTAATGATGCTTATCTATCTAGTGTTCTCGGAGCTGTGGCAGATACAGACTGTTGCGGGATTTGTGTTAAAGCCATTTCCTACCCTTTTTGTAAATCTAGATAGGATAAATTTTTGTGTATCGGGTTTGTACCCAAGGTTTATATATAGCACTTTTATATTTCTCTCCTCAGGAGGTTGTATTGTCTGTGACCCGGCAGCATATTCAGGTATATTTCCTTTTGTGTACTTATGATGTATTAATTGAGTACTTTCTTTTATCGTGGTATGTGTGTACATTTTATTATGTTCAGTGGTTATTATATTGTTGATATGATGTTCATTGTATGTTTTATAATTTTTTTGGCATCCGCTTATTGTAGTATTGGGTAGTTAGCCATGTTTATCTAGTCTCGACAGTAGATGCTGAGAATGATCCACTTGAGATTCCTGATTTATTTTCATATAGGGCTGGACACCCATTATTATTTTTAGTGGGGTGTCACAGGTTGTATCAGAGCATCAGGTTCTAGTTCCTTTTGGATCTGTGCAGGTTTTCTGCGTTCTTTCGTAAGCGTTCTTGATGTGGAGCCCTATTATTAGGACTGTTGTGTTCATTACGCCTATTTTCTTATGAGATGCATAAAATTATTTGAACGGCATTCTAATACAGTTGCTCTTGTTTCAGATGCCACCGAAGCGAGGTCATCCAGGTAGGGCAAATAGGGGGGCTGAGAATATGGAACCCCAAATGCCTCAAGGGGCTGTGAATGCAGTAGAAGTTGCTAATATTGTGGCACAAGCAGTAAATGTTGTCATTGCTGCGATGGCACATAAACCTGCAGCTCTTGTAGCTCAAGCCCACCTGGGTCCAAATGCATGGGAAAGGGTATGGGAGGCTTTTCGGAAAAGACATCCTCCAGAATTTTCGGGGGGAGCTGATGCGCTAGTCGCAAGTCAGTGGAAGCAGGGGATATACAAAGGCACCTACTAATGGTAGAATGCAGTGAGGTGAAGAAACAAATTCTCGCCACCTTTAAACTATTAGGTGCCGCTCTCCTATGGTGGGAATTAGTCACCACTTTAGAGCAGAGAGATGCAATGCCCGTAGATGATTTTTGGGTTTGTTTTGACCGAAAGTATTTTCCTTCTGCAATTCAGACAAAAATGAGGAGGAGATTTATGGATGTGATGCAAGGTGATCCAACGGTGACTGAGTACGGAGAAGAATTTACTTGATTGGAAAAAAATTTGCGCGATGAGGTAAATAAGAAGGAAAAGCAAATAGTGAAGTTCTTGGGAGGTTTATATTGGCGGATTCGACAGCATTTATTAGGGAACCCGACATTACTGACTTTTATTGATGTGATGAATGCAGCATTGCTACAGGGTCAGGAGTATTGTATTCGTTTAAAAAGGGGTAAGGAATTTGGGGACTCAGGTTCATCAAGTAAGTCTAGAGGAGTTAATGCTAGTGGAGTAAGAGGGTATGGGCAGAATTATCAAGGGTCGTAACAGCGTTTTGTCCCTCAGGATAGTCAGGAAGGATTTGCTGGGAGATGTTTCTTTTGTCGAGAAATTGGTCATAGGAAGAGGGAATGTTCTAAAAGAGGTAGATGGAAACTCTTTGAGTAGGTTCTAGATGTGCAACCCCTACAATAAATCATAGGCCAGTTTGGGTAAGAGAACTTCGAATAGGAACCAATTGATGAAGCGATGCAGTTGGAATATGGAGGTATTATATAAATTATTTTTCCTTTATGCTTAGGTCATGCTTTGCGCTGTATTGGGAGCGTCACATGTAAGGTTTTATTGATTGGTTAGCCGTTATAACCATATTTTGTGTAGAATTCCCTGGGAGGGAGGAGTGAGCAAGTGTGGCACTTGGATGATGTCCTTCAGGAGAATAGATTGTTTTACGATGGGCTAGTAAAGAGTTGTGTTTTTTATTTTTGGAAGAGTGAACTGTTAAAGTTTGTTGAGTGGTAACGATAAGGTTATCGTTTTATAGTTAGGCTAGGTGCAGGAAATTGTCGTGTTCCAGTCATATCTTGTGGCAATGCTTTGATGTGATGTAAAGGATTTTTCTTACTGAGGAGATTCGAGGTTTAGCGGGATCATTGTTGAGCTAGGAATTTTTGCTCATGGTTGTGTGCGTGTTGAGAATTCGATGTTGATAAGACTAATTGTGATGGTTGACGCCTTGTGTCCTGGACATAAGGTACTTTATTTGCGTGTTGCAAGACATAAACCTATTTTATTATTATTACATTATTCTATAGGCCTTCGGGCAATATCTTAATGATTCAAAATGTTATATAAAACTTTAGTCCTGATTTATCTGATCTCAATCCCCGACGGAGCCGCATAGTAGTGTATTGGGAGGGTTCCTTGTTTGGATTTCGCTTGGGAGACCTCCTCCACATGAAAGCAGCGAATGTCAGGAATTGAGAAGAGTTAAATCTTCAGATATTAACTTTCTCTTGAGATATAATTAATACGTTAATATAGATCAAAATTTGTTGAGAGTTATATTACAATTTGACGCAAGTGGAGCGGGGAAATATTTTTACTGTTGAGCTCCGGTACAGGTGTATGGGTACCCTGGTTAACTAATTTGATTATAAATATAGTAATTTGCCGTGAGAAGTGGGAGAAATATGTATAGTGATCTTGAGGGTAGGTTATGTAGGAACTAGTTAAGGTTTGGAGTCCTAGGCTTAACTTAATGTTGGGGACGAAATTCTTGTAAGGGGGGGAAGTCTGTAATACCTCATGATTTTGAGGACTGAAATTTAATTAATTTGGGAGAAATGAAATTTATCTGAATTGGAAAATTTTAAATTTAGCAATTGAGGTCAAAATTTAAGAATGTTATAAAGTATGTCAGATGACGATTCTGAGTACGCGGTTGATCCGGGATGGGTCGAGAGAGTCAGAATGATTGTCCTTGGGTTTTATTTCGGTTCCAGAATATTTTAAGTTAGTTTGACTCGAATTGGAGTAAACGAGTCATTTAAAGCGTGTATTATCATTTAAAGCCGTTGTTTAGGATTAAAAGTCTTAGGAGGCTTATGAAATAACCCAATCTCATTTGTGAGATAGAGAAAACCCTAGAGAGAGAGAGAGAGAGAGAGAGAGAGAGAGAGGAGGAAAGGAAGGAGGGAAGAGGAGAAAAGCTTGGAGACTCCGGCCAGTATGCGATTTAGAGGAAGATTCAATCTCTACAACTTCGAGGCAAGTGATTAAACTTGCTAAATAATTTATGTGTGTAATTTAATTCATGATTTTTGGATAAGATATGGATTTTGGGTTTATATGTCAAAACCTATATTTTAGTTAAATCTTGCATTTGAGGTGTATATATGAATTAGAGGTTGTATAATTTGTTGGGTTGATTTGTAGTATTGAGTTTTAATGTTAGAAACATGATTGGGTTAAAGACTAATGGTTAGAGGCTGATATTTTAGATTTGTGGAGGGTTAGGTTTCACAAGAAATGAAGAAGGGACGAAATCTCTGGTACGATCGGTCAACCGCGGCTAGGAAGCCAGTTAACCGTGCCTCAAGGAAAAAGCCTACTGCTTGATTCGCAGGGGAAATTCCATAATCGCGGTCGACCGGGGGTCGGGGGTCCGTCGACTAGTACTTTGTTTTTAGCCCAAGGATGGGATTTTCTTTCTACTCCTTTTCTTTTGGGTCTAAAACTTAGGGACCTTTTTAGTTAATGTATTACAAAGGGTTAAGTTATAATATCAAGAGATTGATACCTTAGGATAGTAAGGAGGTTTTAGGGCCTACTTTAGGAATGGCTTATGAGGATATAGTGCCTCTTTTATTAAGGAATTGATTGTAAGACAAAAAGGATAGTTGGGTTATACTAAATTGATTGTGGTGGACTATTATGAAGTGGTTATACTCAGAGTCAGGATTATTATTATATATAGGTATGAATACGGATGTAGATGGAGTGTATGGAGGATGGTTGTTATATACGTTTGGTTATGAGAGAGTATCCTTAAAGGTGATTAAATTGGGAGACTATTCATATCATAGGTTTAATGGATGAGTTAGTTTCGAGTGAGGGATCGTGTAAGGAAATGAATTGGGTAGGTATGCGTCATAGCGTTGGTTAGTACAATGAGAATTATAAACATATACCCAAATTCATTACTTTCATACTTACGGATTGGAGATAGTATGTATACACACATATGTGTAGATACGTGTGTATATATATATATATGGTGCGAATGTATATACCTTGTGTGATGGTTTGTGTATATGATGTGATCTCGTGTATGTATATCTAGGGAGAATTATATATATATATATATATATATATATATATATATATATATATATATATATATATATATATAAGTGTGTGTGTGTGTGTGTGTGTGTGCGTGCGTGCGTGTGTGTGTGTGTGTGTGTGTGTGTATTTATTGGGTGAGCATACCCAGCACATGCTATCATGGGAAGCTGCGCGATGTGGGTGAGGCCCCTGGCTTGAGGAGCAAGGTGCATATAGTCCCTAGGTCATATTCGTCCATTATTTATTGCGTGATTTTATTCTGGGTGAGAAGTCTTGGGTATGATTCGTTCTCACTTTCAGTTTCAGAACTATGACCGCTTCCCATACGTTATGTTTTGTTTACTTACCAGGGCGGTGTGAAAATACTCCGGTGGCTGGTAACCCGGGACAAAACGAGTAGTTTCGAGAAGATGATAGCAATTGTAATATTTATATATATTTATATCCTATATGTGAATACGTACTGGATGTTTTAAGTGCAAGTTAGGCATGATATGTTTACATGCTCAATAGGGTTGAATGATTGTGTTCTATAATTAGGGAAATGTCATATATCCTAAAAGTGAATGTGATATGGTTATGTTAAATGTGCGTCATGTGTGTTAGGCGTACGTGTTCATTAGGGTTGGAAGATCATAATTATAACTATGATAAGGTTATATAGACCCTATATTTACTGTGTGATGTCTTAATTGTGTAATCAGAGGTAGTTACTCATAATAGGTAGTTGATGTAATATGGGTTGTGTGCCGAGGGCATAATGGATCTCAACAATCAACATTGTCAGGGAGTAGTGTATCGAGGGGTTCCTTGTTTGGATTTCTCTTTTCGAGACGTTCCACACACGAAATGTAGAGCAATGTTGGGAGTGGGGAGAAGTTTAGTCCTTAGTACTCAGGTATATGTTGTATAGTGAAAGAATGCTTTATCAGAATAGGAAGATGGTGTATGCCTATTCAGATGCTAATAACTTGTTAAATTTGATAATTAGAATCCGATAAATTATAGTGATATGTGTATATATATATATATATATGTTAACATGTTAGTTCGGGTGCATACCTGGGATAGGTTAGAATATAAAATTTATGGTTATGTTTTAGTATTGGGTTATGCGAGTGTAGAGTAGGCGTAGGTTAAGATTGAATCTCCCCTAGAATGAGTCGGTTAGTTTAATTAAGGTTCATGTGCACACGCTTAGGTTCGCGCTTTAGTCGAGGGATGAGTTGAGTTCCAAGAGAGTGTGACTCCACTTTAATTATGAAATTGTCCATTTATAATTATTATGCATTTTAATGCACTTGATATAAATGTTTTCAAACCTTGGGCTCTCACCCATTTATATTCCTCTCTTGCTATATATTACAATATTTTATATAGGTGTCCCACCGCAAGGACGCCAATGATGCTTATATATCCAGTGTTCTCGAAGTTGTGGCAGATGCAGACTGCTGCGGGATTTGTGTTATAGTCGTTTCCTACCTTTTTTGTAAATCTAGATAGGATTCATTTTTGTGTATCGGGTTTATACCGAAGGTTTATATATAGCACTTTTATATTTCTCTCCTCAGGAGGTTTCTATTGTCTGTGACTCGACACCATATTCGGGTATATTTCCTTTTGTGTACTTATGATGTATTAATTGAGTACTTTCTTTTATCGTCGTATGTGTGTACATTTTATTATATTCAGTGGTTATTTAATTGTTGGTATGATGTTCATTGTATGTTTTATAATTTTTTTGGCATCATCTTATTGTATTATTGGGTAGTTAGCCATGTTTATCTAGTCTCGACAGTAGATTCTGAGAATGATCCACTAGAGATTCCTGATTTATTTTAATATAGGGCTGGCCACCTGTTATTATTTTAAGCGGGGTGTCACAACAACCTTCTTCAATACCAATTTGAAATGCAGGGGCTATACGGATTTACTTGGGTCTTAGGCTAAATACATGAATTCACTTTTTACTAAATTTTTTTATTTAATTTAAAGTGAATGCAAGATAAATTATGAGGCCAAATTCCAAACCAAACAAAATGAAGAAGAAATAAAGGAAAAATTCTTTTCGAGCAAAACCTTTAATTAGAGATGTTAAAGCGTTTGACAGACAAATAATGACTTATAAACTACTTAAAGATCCACTAATTATGATGCACAAGCATCTTCAATTCTTTTACAAAAAATGATGTTGTCCAGCACCCGCTCACAAGAAACATCTCTTGTCTTGGTATACATTGACCAGTCGCGGGAATCATAATTCCTTTATTCTTCATCCGTAGATCCTCGACTCCAAAAATCATAAGTAGAGGAAATCTCTACAAGGGTTTTAGGAACTTTGATGGTGTTTTTCTTGATTTGGCAAAGTGCTCTTAAAAAATCCAAGATGCTTGGATGAAAAATTAGTAGAGTTGAACACAAAATGACCTCTAAAGGGTCTTCTTTTAAAGTCTAATCTTGCATCTCTATTTATGGGAAAAGTTATTGCAAAGAGACAGGTATTATAGATTTGGAAAAAATTTAATGAAAAAAAAAACACTTACTCGTTCGAACGAACTTGCACCTTGTTTGAACTATGTACCTTAGCTCGTTAGAATGGTTTCCATCAAAACTTCAAATGACATTCCAGAGATGACCAAAAATGAGAGACTTCAGATCTTATTCGAATGTGGGAACCTCGTTCTAACAGCAGGCCCAATCTCATTCGAACGAAATGCCAATTCATTCTAACGAGCTGGTCAGATTTTCAAAAATTCTTTAAAAATTAATTTTAAAATATTTAGAAAACTTTCAAATGCAAAATCTTTTAAAACAACCCACAAATATTTAAATCTTTACCAAATAACCTCATAACTCTTATCGGGTAATGTTGTTATGAACGATGTTCAATATTTCAATTGTTACCAACATTTCTTATCTTTGAAATCTAGAGAATGGTCATGTAGGTGCAGTGGGGTGTAACGGGATAAGCCAAATAAAAATAAAAGGAACAATTATAAAACTTGGTCTCACACTAAATTATTCGATATTGTGAACTCGTGCATGATACCCTGTAAAATTCATATATATTGATCAAGTGTAATACAAAAATCATAGGAATCAAAAACATTTTGTAACATTCTCAGCATAACGAGTACGACCCTACTCAACCGAGCCAAATAAAAAATACAAATCCCATTCTTAGGGTTATACATAAAGTCCCTAACTATTTTTAGTTAATACGGATGTTAACTAAAATATGTTAGATATAACACAAGCCTAATCTCCCATGTCTCTCCAAGTCTAGGTATCTCGCTCACCCAAACTTCACCATTATGAACATAATAAAATTACTAACCTACTCAACGATTTATCAATACCCTACTCACTGATTTATGAGTACATTCTAAACTATCGGATGATCTACCCAATCACTAGCAATCTATGTATCTCCATACTCGTCCCTTCACTTAAGTTCATTAAACAAATATATAGAGATCTCATATATTCTCATATTAATACCCAAACATATCAGATTGTAACCGCAAAACAAATCCCTAATAAAAACCCTAACCAAACGAACACAACACAAAGCCCAAACCCAAAATTACTAATCGAGAATTTTAGCCTTGTACATTGTTGGTAAAGTATTCGTAATATATTAAATAACAAAATATTAAACGAGCAACCACATGTTCGTAATTCAAAAATCTACATTTCCAAATTCATTCAAAAAGACCTAGCCTATGTGGTTCAAACGGTATTACTAAAGTCATTTAAATGAGGTGTTCAAATGAGATTGACAGAAATCTTCTTCTCCAACTCCCAAAATCTGCCATTAATAACCTCACTTCTGAGCCTTAAATTGATCCCAAACCCAACCTACTTTAAATTTAGGATCTAAAACATCTATACTAGCCTAATTACTTTTTTTACAGGTGTTAAATTCAAGCTTTAAGCATCAAAATCTGTTTATGGGTTTAAGAACCCTAAGCTTACCAATTTAACTAAGTTTTACTCAGTTTCAATTTGAAACCTCAAGGGGATTTTGAATCATTTTTAATATGATTCCCAATAAAAAAAATAATCCGATTTCAATATTAATTCATTAGATTTCTCATCAAATCATTCGAGTTAATTACCTAAGAGTTTAGAGTTTAAACTTGTCAATTAACTAATCACAAAAGTTGATTAATCTCAAATTATACTCATGTTAATTTAGAATCCAATGGACTACTACTATCATAACACAAATCCAATTAAATTCTTAAACGATGAAAACTTGCCTTGTGGATTTATTGAGAAACCAATCATCAAAACCTCCCAATACTTCTTTTCAATTGGGTGCCTTTCCATTATTTAGCCACTAGGGTTTCTCTAAACCCTCAAATGTGTTTTTTGCTAGCTAATTAACCTAAATAATAGTCTTCCCATGCAGTTGGGACTTATCTCAACTTAATGAGCCCAAATAATATTCTAAATGGTCTAAAACTTCACCGAAGTTATGTACCAACGTAATGGGCTTAAACCCAAATATATAAAGTCAAAACGGATGTTCTAAACATCCCCAAAAGCCAAACTAAGATATGGTGTTATGAAATTTAATGTTTATCTGGTACCAATCATCATATTTTTTATCTTGTTTAGACAAGTATGTACAACGCTTTACATTTTCTTTTTCAAATAAAGGATATTTTTATGGTTATGCTTAGGCTCGGGAGAGGGTCTAACACTAGCTTAGTTACAAATGCGAGCACACTAAGAAGGGACAACGATTTTGTAGGGATGTTACTAATATTTTGAATATTTATATATATCCAGAGAGGTACTGAGTTACCACCTATGTAAGGAAGTAGTTATAGACTTAGAGTTGCCACTAACATTATGCCCATTGTGAGGGCATAGTTTTGGGTTAACTTCATTAGACATATAGTGTGTCGAATAAGGAACTGAAAGACTAGAGTGTTAGGTTATTTCGAGAATATGTCATTGTGGGAAAATCTCTCAAAAAATTAATGGTTCACTCAGTTGATGTGTAGACCATCTGGTACATGGTAAGGTCACGATACGAGATGAGTATTCATCGTTGCTTATCAAAGACCTATTAGAACATTCGAGGAATGTGATTTCTTTTTTATGAACAATTTATCATCAATGGTAGAATCAAGAGGAGAATATTCTGAAGGCATAAAATGATGTCTATCAAAACAATTGAAGTGAATGAAGAAAAATAAAACAAGACGTCAACCACTTACATGGTCGATCTTCTTATTCATAGTCAGAACCTCACAAAATGGCCCCTTCAACGACTAAAAGAGTCTTATATCCACCTTTGAGATTGATATTATTCCTCATCAGAAGCCTTAGGGACCTCATACACCACCTTGGTAATATCTTTCCTTATACGGGACACACAAACAAGGGTCTCATAGCCCCATAATTCCCCCACCATGAGTATAGGAGAAAAAGGGCCGAAGTCACAGGCTTGGGCTTAGGCCCTCGCCCACTATCATAGAGATGATTGACTGTGACAAAGGCCTCAAAAGGGGGAAAATCCAGCTTCAATTCTTTCTCCATCTCCTCTTTCTCATGAGGAGATGGCTAAGCAATTGCTCTAAACAAATCAGGATGATTAGTATGGCTCGCACAAAGGTCATGCGCCAAAAGATCAAATCTAAAGTATAATGGGGAATAAAGGCTTACCTAACACTGAGGGGATAGGGTTAGAGGTGACCCATACTCCATTCAAGAAGAAGAACTCATCTCTGTAGTGATTGGGGCTATATACCCATCCCTACCAAATACCATAACACCTTTAGAGGAAAGATACTTTAGCCCCTTATCTTTTGTCTTACTCTATTCTTAAAGCCAATATAGCCCATATAATTGGGTCAATGTCACATCTCGCTGGCCACCGCTGGCCTCTTATTAGGAATGGAAATTTAACCCGACCCGTAGGAGGCCCACCCTGCCCCTAATGGGGCGGGTTTTAAAACCTGATTAAGGAAGTATGAGTAGGTATGGGTTTTTAAAAAATTATGTCCATTAGTGATCACCAAGAGTTAGCCACTAGTTAGGAAGAAGCAATTCCAATGCCTCTCATAATACTTTTCACCGACAGAGGTAGGGGAATCTACCACATATTAAAAAAGCATTCATTAAAACAGACATAATCAGGGACCAAAGAGTAAGCTCTTTCATTAGGCTTAGCGGCCCTCAAAATTATAGAGTCGAGTATTTATTAGGTCTTCCATATGGTCATGAGGTTCGATTAGTAATTCGAGAGGCAGAGTAGGCCCTACCAGTGAAGTTGAGGTTATTCACCCCTAAGTACACCTCCTCAAGGGTCCTAACACCCTCATATTTGTTCAAGGGAATGGAAATGCGAGGGGCCACAAAAAAAAGAGTCTTTGCATAAGAGATATCAGAAGGGAAAACATTGGTAGTAGGCATCTTTGGAAAGAGATGAAGAAAGGCGATAACCTCTGATTCACAAGGCAAAGGAAAGGTTCTGTGAATAATAAAAATCCCAGGCTCTTCCAAGGGGCTTCTTTATATCTTCCAAAACTCGACGCTTCAGTATGCTCAACCCCCAAGAGAGTATCACATTAATATTCTCAACCACTTATACCTTACGTACTAACTCATTTATCATTATTCGATGTTGCATGTCTAATGGGGCTTGGATTTATCTGAGTTGTCTTAAATTCCTCGCTCAATAATAGGAAACGGGCCCACATACCTCGGTGCCAACTTCCCCTTCTTCCCGAATCGCATAATCCCCTTCATCGGAGAAACCCTGAGCAAAACCTGGTCCCCCACTTGGAACTCCCTAAAAAATCTCTTCGCATCAGCATAACTCTTCTGCCTGTCTTGAGCTACCCGAATGCGACTCCGAATCAACTCAATCCTTGCCGAAGTATCCTGAATCACTTCCGGCCCAAGTAGTTTGTTGTCCCCCACCTCCAACCAACATGCTGGGGAACGACAAGGCCTATCGTACAATGCCTCAAACGGAGCCATGCCAATAGTGAACTGATAGGAGTTGTTGTAAGCAAACTCCACCAGTGGAAGGTACTGCTCCCATCCACCCCCGAAGTCAATAATGCACATGCGTAGCATGTCTTCCAACATCTGGTTGGTGCGCTCTGTCTGCCCATCGGTCTGCGGATGATAAGCCGTACTCAACCGCAATTCCGTGCCCATAGCCTCCTGGAAACTTTCCCAAAACCTCGAAACAAATATCTTGTCTCTGTCAGACACGATATTTAGGGGCACACCATGAAGTCTCACAATCTCTGAAATGAAGAGCTGGGCATACTGTCCCATAGTGTAGTCAGTCCTTACGGGTAAAAAGTGAGCGACCTTGGACAACCTGTCCATAATTACCCAAACGGAGTCGTGACCCCTCTGCGATGTAGGCAACCCCGTGATAAAGTCCATGGATATGCTCTCCCACATCCACACCGGAACCTCCAATGGTTGTAGTAATCCTGCTGGTCTCTAATGATCCACTTTTACAAGCTGACAAGTGGCGCATTTCGAGACAAACTCAGCGATATCTCTCTTCATACCGCTCCACCAATATTGCCGTCTCATGTCTTGGTACATTTTGTCCCCTCCGGGATGTACCGCGAACCGTGAGCCGTGCGACTCTGCCATCACATCGTGCCGCAAATCTTCCCCTTCCGGAACTACCATTCTCCCATTGAAGCGCAATCCCCCGTCTCAGCTAACGGTATAGGACTCGGCTCCCTCTGCAAGTAATCGAACTATCTGCTCTTGACAGAACGAGTCATTAGCCTGTGCCCGTACAATCCTCGTGATAATCTGCGGATTAACGGTCATCACAGACATGAAAGATCGGGCCACTGCATCCTGGTGTCCCAATTCCTTCCACTTAGCTTTCCACACCTCTGCCACCTCATCTGCTGGCCTGCGGCTCAACGCGTCTGCTGCCACATTAGCCTTACCCGGGTGGTACTGGATGTCGAACTGGTAGTCCTTCACAAATTCAATCCACCTACGCTGCCGCATATTCAATTCCTTCTGCGTGAACAGGTACTGTAGTGACTTGTGGTCTGTGAACAGCTAAAACTTCTCCCCCAAAAGATAGTGCCTCCAAATTCGTAAGGCAAATACCACTGCTGCCAACTCCAAATCATGCGTGGGGTAATTCTTCTCATGAGGCTTAAGCTTACGGGAAGCATAAGCTATGGCCTGTCTCTCCTGCTGCAAAACACCTCCAAGCCCTTGCAAAGACGCATCGGTGTAAACCAAATACTCAACTCCCGGTCTCGGCAATGCTAACACAGGTGCTGAGGTCAACTTGTCCTTCAATTCATCGAATGCCAACTGACAGGCATCACTCCAGATATATGGCACACCCTTACGAGTAAGATGTGTCAAAGGACCTGCTATCTCTGAGAAACCCCGAATAAACCTCCTGTAGTATCCTGCTAAACCCAAGAAACTACGAATCTCCGTTGGTGTCGTGGGCCGCCCCCACTCCCTCACCGCTGATACTTTTCCCGGATCGACAGATATTCCCTGATCGGAAATAATGTGACCCAAGAACTGGACTTCCTTCAGCCAAAACCCGCACTTCTCGTATTTTGCATACAGCTCGTTCTGACGAAGTGTCTGCAAAACCTGCCTCAAATGCTCGGCGTGCTCCTCCTCTGTCTGGGAGTAAACCAGAATATCATCAATGAAGACGATGACAAACTGGTCTAGGAAATCCCTGAACACTCTGTTCATCAAGTCCATAAACACTGCTGGAGCGTTGGTCAAGCCGAAAGGCATAACCCGAAACTCGTAAGAACCATATCTCGACAAGAATGCGGTCTTCGAGACATCCTCCTCCCTGATACGCAACTGATGGTATCCTGACCTCAAGTCAATCTTCGAGAAGAAAGAAGCTCCTCTCAACTGGTCGAATAAGTCATCGATTCGAGGCAACGGATACTTATTCCGTATCGTGACCTTATTCAACTCTCGGTAGTCCACGCACAATCTCAGTGAACCATCCCTCTTCTTCACAAAGAAAACCGGATCGCCCCAAGGTGAGGTACTCCTGCGAATAAAGCCCTGCCCTAACAGCTGCTCTATCTGATCCCGTAGCTCTCTCATCTCAGCCGGAGCCATACGGTACGGTGCACGTGCTATAGGTCTCGTACCCAGTAGCAAATCTATAACTAAGTCTATCTCTCGACTGGGTGGTAAGCCTGGTATCTCCTGAAACACATCCGAATACTCCCTGACAACCGGGATCGAATCCAAAGGAATCATAACCTCCTTAGAGGTATCCTTCTCTATGTAATACAGATGAGCGGTCGATCCTCCCTCTGGGCGAGGCATCGCCACTATGAACATCTCTTGCCCCGGAATGGCAAAAACAATGCTCCCGCTGAAGCAATCAATCATGGCCCTATATGCTACGAGCTAATCCATACCGATGATCACATCGTGAACATGCATATCTAACACTAACATGTCTGCAGGCAATACCAAACCACCAATCTCTACCCCCACTCCCCGGCATATAAAGAAAATAAGTGACCCATTCCCTAATGGTGAGTCGACACACGTCACTGTGCTCTCTGCCGTAGCTAACAATCCTAAAGCTTTCGCGAAGTGTGTAGCTATAAAACAGTGTGTAGCACCCGTATCGAATAACACCCGACCCATAGTGCCATGGATAGGAAACGTACCCTCAATCGCGGGCGGTGCCTGTGGAACTGCAGCCTGGTGGACGTTGTAGACACGTCCATACTGTAGCTTCCCCTGCTGAGCTGGGACTGCTGGAATGGGTGGCAATGCTGCCATCTGTGGCGGTGCGGGAAGAGCGGCGGGAAACATAGGTCTTTGTGGCTCCTGGCGAGCACCCTGCTGCTGCTGCTGTGGGGCCCTGCCCCTATCAGGACAATCCTGCTTCTTATGGCCAGTCTTTCCACAAGCAAAGCACTTCCCTGGGAAGTTCCCTCCCCTCTGCCCCTGCTGTCCCCGGCCCTGGTGGTCGTTACCATTCCTCCCTTGGCCCTGCTGGCCCTGATGAAACTGCTGCCCATTCTGTCCCTGCTGGCCCTGATGGCCGTTTGGACCCTGATGGCCCTGGAGGAAACCTCCCTGACCCTGCCTGAGTTCCCTGACCGGAACCTCTTATTATCCCCCTGCTGGGAGCCCTGCTCATTCTGCCTCTGCCCCTGACCCGATTGTGCCCCGCTGGCACTATGTCCTCCAGTCCTGCCCTGATGGCTAGACTCCCCCGACCGCTTGCCCTCGGCCATATGAAAACGGTGGTCCTGGCAGTGCAATAATGCTGCGTTAACCACATCAGCATACGTGGCCAACGATAGGTTCCCTAGCAGATGCTGACGGATCCTCCAATTCAACCCGTCGGTGAACTTCTCTATCTTCTTCTTCTCTGTTGGAATCTCGTCTGGAACGATATTCAACAGGTTAGTGAACTCGGCCTCATACTCGGCCACTGTCTTGCCCTCTTGCTTCAAACTCATCAGTTTCCTCCTCATCTCTGTATGAACTGCGGATGAAAAGTACTTGCGGTCGAACCGCACCCAGAACTCCTGAATCGTGAGGGTATCCCTCTCCTCCGCGGTGGTAATAGACTCCCACCACTGTAGTGTAGATCCCACTAGCTTGAAAGTAGCTAGCACCTGTTTCTGAACATCAGTGCACTCATGCATCCTCAAATGCCTCTGTATGTCCTTCTTCCATTGGCTCGAGACTACCACGTCTGAGCTACCTGCAAACTCTGGCGGATGCGCTTTCTGAAAAGCGTCACGTACACGCTCCCAAGCAGACGGGAATGCATTAACCTGTACTGGCGTGGCAACCGGCGCTTGTGGTGGTGCCTGCTGAATAACGGCAATCGCGGCATTCACCGCTTGAGCTACTATAGCTGCAACCTCAGCGGCGTTCAACATGCCCTGAACTGGAGCGGGCTGGGGTTCGGGCATTGCATTCCTGGGAACTCATCGTGCACGTCGTGGAGGCATCTGAAATAAGAACAAAGTTTATAAGTTCGCAGTTTATAAACTTAATATAGCTGAAGAACGAAGCATACACACAAAGAGTACAACAGTCCTAAAATATAGGGCTCTATATCAAAGAAAACGTAGCGGAAACATAATAACCGTACAGATCCTAAAGGACACTAGAACCTGATGCTCTGATACCACCTGTGACACCCCGACTAATTAAATACCGGGTAGATACTCCTTTATAAAATTAATTCAAAATGCCAAGTTGGCTCAGTTAATAGCATCACTGTTGAAAACATTTTATTTTTACTAACCACCTAGTATTTAAAAAAATAAGTTGCCAAATTTTAATTAAAGTCTGATTAACATGCAAGAAGTAAAATGAAGAAATAGATAACACCATTCACCATGCTGAAGTAAAATGAATAACCATCACAATAGAGTAAATAAAGTCTGGAGGAAACTCCTCACTACAATCCCATAATTGAAATAAATAAACTGAAATAAAATAAAACATGTTGAAGGCTGAAAACTGAAATATGAAAGATGTCTAATAGAAATGGGCAACATGCCCTACAACTGATAGATAGTGACTCTGGAATCCAAAGATAGAAGCGTCTACATGCAAATCCCTGTAGCTTAAACAAGCAGCTACAGCTCGTCACCTGAATGAGTATCCTATGCTTGGTGTCCTTGTGGCTGGGCACCTAAAATGGTTTTACAAAGAAAAGAGATTTGAAAAGCAAACGGGTCAGAGCCCGAATGTGGAGTTATATTTTAAAAACCTGCAAGTGCTTTAAAAACATTTAAAACATTAAATGCAAAATACATGTTAGGGCGTGCACTCACATGATATTCTCACCTCTCGTCTAACTGTGCACTCCTAACGCAAGTACCCATCTACAATAATATAACCACTAGATAAGTGACATCATAACTAGCTAGACTGTAATAGTTCCTACCCTTTTTTTTTTTTACCCGGTTCTATTAACATATAATGCTCGTAATTAAATAGAGGTTTAACGTAAACTCATTTACTAAATATGCCATTGATATAACTATCAGTTTACTCATTATATATCTCGAGACAATACCGTAATATTTTTACAACATTAACATGAGGATTCCCATTAATTTAAGGTATATTATTCACATCATAAATATACGATACAAGCACCCCGCAATCTGAGCTATGGTGCACACATACTCTGCTATCCATCCCGGTACATCACGTACATAAGGATCACACATTCCGAATCTCTCAGGAATAGTTCAGATAACACAAATCACAAACAGTGGAGGCGAACACAGTCACCATCACATGGGTCACGCACATACCTACGCTCCCATGGTCAGCGGACTTATTAATATCACAATAAGTCTTTCTATGACCTATGTTCATCAAGGTACCAGTCTATATCCCCCCCGTAGGCACACAAGGATTAGAGGGTCCTAAGCGAACGCAAACCTCCCGTGATAGCAAGTATGGTAGGTATGTCATACACACAATCCATATACCAATACTAAGTAAACACACGTCTTAGTAGTACCATATTTTAATCGTAGTATATATTCTCATACTAACTATAATTAACACAATTCATACTATTCCGGTTTGTAATTATACGCGCCATAATTATCTCACGTCATAGTAGACACTCACGTCTCAACCCAAACCGTCCATGTAATAACACTCTCGTATGTAAATTCCTTCTCATAAATACCCAATTGTCCCAATATTATCACTATGAAGGTTAACTATATCCTCGAACAAGTTTACGGAACTCCAAAAGTCAAAACAGTCCAAAAGGGACCAAACTTCCAGCTCGTTAGAAGTCTCGTTCGAATGAGACTTCGAACGAGTTTGGACTGTCAGGTCGTTAGAAGTCTCGTTCGAACGAGGCTGTTCGAACGAGATCCCAGTTCATTCGAACGAACTGTCCTTCTAACGATATCTCGTTCGAACGAGATATCGAACGAAATCCCTACTCGTTAGTAACGACTGGTCAACTCGTTAGAAGCTCGTTCGAACGAGTTCGTTCGAACGACCTGGGGGCTGCTTCTAACGAGCGACCAGTTTCGGCCCAGATTTTTCCCCAATTCGTTTTTCACCATTTTTAACACTTCAATCCTTCTCCAAAGTTCATCCCAATAACATTTTAGGGTCTCTAATTCATCCTAAACATATTTACATCATCTCCTAACATGTTTTCAAGGATCGAATCATCATAACATCAACTAAATTTACAAATTTCTACACTTTTCCCCAATTTCTTTAGAACATGAACCCTAGGTTTATATCATCATCAAATCCCAGAATTTATTTTGTTTTAATTCCTTCAAATCACAATTAATATAAAGGAAATCATCTACCTATCATACTACATGCAATCCTCTTCATAATCTCCAAGACCTAAACTTCAAACTACATGGGTTTTCATTATCTTTCAAGAACAGTTGTAATTTATCAATTTTCTAACATGGAGGAAACATTCTACGAATTTAAATATGATTAAAACACTTGCCTTGGTTTGATTTCTGAATTTGGTGTGGATTCGGTGTAGAATTTCGGCAGAATTCCTCTCTCTCTCTCCTTCTCCAAGCTTTCTTCTCCAAAAAGCTATGGTGGCTAGGGTTTGCTTTGGGGGAACTTATGAAAACCTAATTTAATAAACCTCCGTAGCTTGTTGGGTTAATAAGGGTTGGTTGGGTCAATTCCTTATCAGATTACAACTCTCAATTTTCGTCACTTTTAATTACCCAAAAATACCAAATTACTAAAATACCCTTTATGGTGCCGGAATGGCCTAAAAATACCCCGGGACCCAAACTATACCCCCGGCTAGTGTTTTCTGACTATCTCGACCCTTCCGGACGCGTTGGCGCACTCAAAACGACCATACGGATTATCGATTTTAAATTCACTTTTAATATCAAAATATTATACCGTGACGCGGCGGTCCCACGCGTCTCAACAAAATTTCTAAAATGTCGTATATAAATCCCACGACAAATTTTATAATACCAAATACATATATAAAATCATATATGCACATAATCAAATACCAATTCGTATCACATTAGTATTTATAATCCGGATTAATTTCTAATTAATACGCATTTAATTAATTAATCCCAAAACAAATATAGTCAAAAATACGGGGTATTACATATATGTATTGTTATAAAGTTATACCTTTCAGACTAAAGAATACAGGTTCCACTTACCAAAGAGTGGTCAAATCTATTTTCAAAGGCTTAATTAGTAAGACCATAGAGGTTTATGTTGAATAAGTGTGCTTTCAGGTTAACTGGGGGCAAATTCCTTGGGTTCATGGTCACCGAGCGAGGAATTTAAGACAACTCAGATAAATCCAAGCCCCATTAGACATGCAACATCGAATAATGATAAATGATCTCCAAAGCCTAATTGGGAGGGTTGCTAAACTCAATCGATTCATCTCCAGGGCCATATAAAAGTGTTTTCCATTCTTTAAGGTGCTGAAGAAAAAATTTGAGTGGACTCCTAAGGCTAAGGAGACCTTTCATAATCTCAATAGGTACTTAGGGTTGGCACCATTACTATCCCAGATGATTATGGGGGAAGACTTGTATATGTACCTCAATGCCTCGTGCATTACGATCAGATCTTCCTTATCAGGAAAGAATTTTAGGTATAATAGCCCGTGTATTATCTCAGTCGATCCCTTCAAGGTATTGAGCCAAACTACATAAAGATTCCTCATCATCTCACCAAAATGTTTAAGTACTTTCATCCTGTACCATTATATCATGGTTGTGACTAGTAACCCCTCTGATAGATCTTCCATAAGCCCAACACCTCAGGTACTCTTATAAATTGGTTTGTAAAATTGGACGAGTTTGACACCAGGTATCAAGCTTAAAGTTTTGTTAAAGGTCAGGCCTTGGGTGACTTTATTACGAAGTTCAGTAATCAAGAGGAAGTGGAAGCAAAACTCTTAAGTTCTGGGAGTAAGGTCATAGTAGTACCCCAAGAGTCTACGCAATCCTAGCTCCATCAATTGCACCTTAACTCTCCTACCTGGGTATTGCATGTAAATGGACCATAAAAAATCTCAAGCAATAGGGTTGGGCTCCACCTAAAAATGTCGAAGGGAGATACTATTTCTCTCGATTTTCACTTTAAATTCAAAGCCTCTAGTAATGAAGTACAGTAAGAAGACTTAGTCGAAGGCTTAGGACTTTCCATTCATTTAAAGGATTAACATGTGGAGGCAATCGTCGATTCTCAACTTGTGGTTAAACCAGTCACTGAGGTCTACGAGGCCAAATTTAGTAGGATGGTAGGGTACCTAGCCATTATGCAACACCTTATTAAGAGGATCCCTAGGTTAGGCATCAGAAGGACCCCCTAGGTCGATAACTCAAAGGCATACCATCTTGCATGAGTGACATGGTCAAATGAAATAGATCTTCTGGTCCTAATTATCACTTTAGATTAGCCGAGCATCACAGAGCAAAAGATCAATGCTGCAGAGCTCGATCAAAGTCTAGACTGAACTACTCACATCAAATCTTACATACGAAATGAATATCTCCCCAAAGACAAGATCCAGGATAGACGGGTGAAGTGCATAGCCTCTAGATACTACTTAAAAAGTGGAGTGTTGTACAAAAACGGATGTTAATCGTCACCTAAGAGGTTTTTAATACCATTAGGAGCTAGTTACATCCTCATGGACCTCCATGAAGATGTTTGTGGTTCCCATTTGGGCCCACTAACTTTAGTCTAGAAGTCCTAAGACATGGGTACTTCGGAACAACGTTAGGAAAAGAAGACATGGATCTAGTTCAATGTTATGACAAGTTCCAAAGATTTTCTTATGTTCCAAAGCATCTAGAAGAGAAGATTGATATGATTATATGTCCATGTCCCTTTGCTTAATGGGGTATGGATTTGGTAGAGCATCTTCCCCTCAACAAGGTCAAAATGAGTTATGTATAGTAACCATTGATCGCTTCATCGAGTGGGCTGAGGCCGAACCCTTATCCACCATCATTGAGAATAATACCACCTATTTTATCTAGAAGAACATCATATGTTGGTTTGACATACCTAAGGCCATCATCTGAGATAATGGCAAGTAGTTTGATGACCCGTCACTTAGGGTGTTTTTCTCAAGCTATGGAATAAGAAATCATTACTCCTCCACAGGCCACCCTAAGGACAATGGTAAAGTTGAGGTTACTAACAGAACGATATTCTGAACTTTTAAGAAGAGGATAGAGAAGACTAAAGGTTTGTGGGATGAAGACTTACCCAGCATTTTGTGGGGACGTATAAGACTACAATCAGAGGTTTGATAGGAGAAAATCCTTTCTCATTGACCATCAATACTTAGGCTATGATCCCAACTAAAGTTTAAGTACCCACTCAAAGGGTATCCCAATTTAAGATAGAACATAATAAATAAAGTCTGAAGGTAT
Organism: Sambucus nigra; assembly: GCA_949130495.1. Taxonomy (NCBI): domain Eukaryota; kingdom Viridiplantae; phylum Streptophyta; class Magnoliopsida; order Dipsacales; family Adoxaceae; genus Sambucus; species Sambucus nigra. The sequence continues at coordinate 580,516,978 of OX422211.1, read as the reverse complement.
CTTTGGATGAGGTAAAAGAAAGGAGAGAGGTTGTGTTGGTCTGAATGGTAGCCTATAAGGTAAAAATAACCTCCTAATTCAACAAAAAAGTCTACCACACGGATTTCAAGGTGGGAGACCTAGTACTAAGGGAGGTCACTCTTAATCAAAAGCCCCATTAATAGAAAGTCTGTCCCCGGAGAGCAAGTCCCATATAGGGTAACAAAGATTGTAATATCTAGATACTATTACTGCAAAGATATATAGGGACACAAACTCCATCATCCCTATAGAACATCTAAAAAATAATACCAAAGATGTATTCAATGCCCAAATGGAAGGAAACAAAGATTTTGTTTCACACGATGTGTTTTGCATAAGTATTCTATAAGAGCTACAAAGATTTAAGCCTGGGATCTAAAAAATCTAAGATTTTATGACTCATAAATTGAGTTGCAAGGACTCCAGCCTCAACTCAAACTTAAACTAAGACCTAAGGGCCTCAAATGGAGTTGCAAGGATTTCATAATTGACTCTAAGTTTAACCTAAGGTCTCAGGACCCAACATTCGAGTTATAAAGATTTCAGCCTTGACCTAAGACTAATAGTCAAAGGTCTTATGACCTTAAAAGACTAAGGTCATTAATTTTAAACAACCCAAAAAGGCATAGCCAAAGGTCTATGGACCCATAAAGGACTAAAGGGATTGTTGAGATTTTCATTCATAATTCCAAGAGGCTAAAGACTAAGGACGCACAAACAACCCATTTTCCTTACACTAAAATCTTTTAAAGAACCCAAAATTTTTCAACCCTAATACCCCCTAGACATAACTTTGAAAATATTTTAAGAAAAAAAAAATTATGTTTTCAAAATTTTCTTAGGGGGCTAAGTGTTCAAATACAAAAAAATGTCCAAAACTTCAGTTTTAAAACACAATAAAGATAAAAGGGTCTAAGTCTGGAGGTCTAATACCCTTATAAAAAATTCTATTTTTTCTCCTAATTCGGAGGTTTTAGGACCTTTAAAGAAATTTAGAATGTATGTAAGGATACAATTCTCCAATTGAGTCTTAATGTAGTTTTGGCTGAATTCCAGAAAAAAAATGTTTATTCATAGGATAGTGTTAAATTGTAATATATTCAAGCCTATGAAGAGTTTGGGCAGACGTAGCGGCAAAGAGTATAAAGCTTCATCAAATGTCGAGTTTATGTGTCTCGTTTCTACGTCATCAACAGTGGTTCCATGCTCTCAATGTATGAATGCCTTACATATATATATAGGAGCTTGGAACAATTTATATTAGGTGTACAAAGTTTTTAAAATTTTGTTTATTTTTAGAAAGTATCTTTAAAACTTTAACAATAAATTTTTTGGGCTAAAATTCAAAATTTAAGCTTTCTGTCTCTTCTTTCGATATGTCGTTCGAACAAGTTTTTCGTTCGAACCAGATGTCGTTCGAACGAGTTTGCCAACAAGTTCCCATATAGGCCACTGGAATGTCGTTCGATATGTCGTTCAAATGAACCTTATGTTCAAACGAGATTTCCAACGAGATTTCTAACGAGTTCACACTGGACCTCGTTAGATGGCTCGTTCGAATGAGATCTTCGTTCGAACGAAAATGTCGTTCGAATGAGATTTCGGCGGGAACAGTTCTTGGCAGTTTTTTGGCATTTTCCCACTTCATTGTCCCACTACTCTTTCACAGAATTTAAGGACCTAAGTTTTTCCATCTCTAAGTGAGTTTTTGAGAGCTTAATTCTTTCATAAAAAGTTCCCCTTGGTGTTTGTTAATTAAATTGTTTTATTCAAAGAAAAAAACCAAGTTTATACTCAATAGTTTGTTTAATCCAAGTTTCATATATATATATATATATATATATATATATATATCATTTGCTTGGAGTGTTTGGCACCGGGTTATCTCTACACCTTGAAGAAGAGAAGTTTGGGTTTGCTCCTACATCCCTCAAAGAAGAAGAAGTTTTGCTGAGGCATTCTCACATGGTGAAAGTCACCATATGTGGTTGACGGTGATCGTAAACATCCGATCGATGGGTCCGAGATCACGGTGGAGCTCCGTGGTTATCCGCTAGGCAGAGGTGTTTACAAGAAGACACGTCGGGGCTTGAAGGGAGCCGATTCGAGTGTTGTAAGTCATTTGTCTTGTAATGGTAATTCCGTATTTAGTGGATTTGAGGCTAGGGCCGCCCGAGGTTGTTTTTCGTTGTGGGTTTTTCCTCGTACATCGCGGCGTAGTGGTTTGTTGTTTAATTTTATCTTTCACAATCACCTGGAACGCATGCTTAGGTAAAAAGATAAAATTATTTTTAATCACTACTAATTTAATTTGGTGGAAATTAATATTGGGTAATGTTTATTTAATTCAAGTCATTTGTTAAAATTGGTTTGGCCTAATTTGATAATATTGAAAAATATGACTTAGGCAAATTTCCAGGACTTGGGTTAATAAATTGGTTTAAGTGAAAATATTTTAATGGATTAACTTAATTTCACTTTATTTAATTCTAATTTGTTAAGAAATTAAAATTTATTAATTGAACCATCATCTCGCTTCCGCATATTTAAAAAGGAAATATATTTTCATAAAGAAATTAAAAATTGGGGGCCACGGGCATTTCTAATTGGTATCAGAGCTGGAGCGCTAATTTATCGCGTTAAAGATCCATTTTTCAGCTTTTAGCATTTTTGTGTTTCCTTATATTTGTAGGTGGTTCATCTATATCTCACTCTCAATTTTTTTGTATCTCTCGATGGGACGTCTTAATGATAATTTGTCCAATTTTAATGAAAATGAAATTTTTATTTTTCGAGAGGAATTAAATGGGCTTAATAAATGTAACAAAAATTTAAAGGAATTAAATTTGAGATTTGTAAAAAGAATTAAATTTCTTGAAAATGAAAATTCTTGTTTTAAAGCTCACATTGAGTCTTTGCAAATCTCTCTATCTCAAAAAGATATTTTTCGTAAAAAGCTCAAGGACTTATATTACAACTTTGAAATTTTAGAAAAGTACAAGAAAGAGAGTGATAGTCGTGAAAAGACTCTTAGGGACAAGTTTTCTCACATTGGGGGGGAGCGTGATAACCTTCTAGGTGTAATTGAAAATTTAAAGAAGGAGTCCCGTAAATTTGAGGAGTCTAATTTATTACTTGAGTCGGAAATTTTAAAAATGAAAAATGATTTACAAGACTCGAGTAGTAGTTATAATGGTTCTAGCACATCTTGTTCAAATAATTCCGTTGCTAAAGCTAAAACCATTGTTTGTTTTAGAGGATCAATTTTATCCAAAGACTTTAGAAAATATCACACCCTAGGTAACATTCCTCGTGTTTCCACATGCTTGCATTGTGGTAGTAAAGGTCACCTTAGGTCTTTTTGTTTTGATCTTAAAAGAAGTCCTAGGAAGTCTATGTCTAGCATTACTTTATTTCCCAATCCCCATCATTTTAACTATAAATCTATATGGATTAGGAAATAATTTTAAATGTGCTAGATATTAGATTTGTTAATTCTCATTTACTTTCACATGAAACTTCCCTTGCTAAATTTAAAGGTTGAATGTGTTAGTGTTGTTTGCATAATCTAGCTTTTTGTGCTTCATATTATATATCATTGCTAGGTGTATGCATGTTTAGTCATTTTCTAGTCATTGCCTCATTTCATATCACATGCTAGAAATTATGACTTGTTTATCTTTTTGTATTATATTTAGTTTGTTTGGGTTAATTGAAAAATATAAAAAGATTTTTTTTTATCATTTGTATTTTATTTGTTTCATTTAAGCTTAATGAAAAATACAAATGATTTTTGTTTGTCTTTTGAATAAATATTTTTTTTGGTTAAAAAAGTCAAAAAACTCAAAAGGATTTTATTTTGGGTGTATTTTAGTTTGACACACTTTATGTAGCATATACATGTGTTTGAATCCCTTCTTTAACGCTCCCATGTGGCTAGAACTTTTGGTTTAGATTGTCAATCCTTGAAATGTTCTTTACTATTTTTATATGGAGTAGTTGGATTTTGTATTGATTAAACGGATTCTATTTTTATATGCCTCTATTCATACATGCACGAGCTCTTTTGAAATTTTAATGTCACATGTTATATTTGAGCTTTGTGAGGTGTTCTCCTACCAATCTAGTCATCTACATATTTATGACCTAGGAGGACTAGTGCATGTCAAAATCCGTTGCACGTGAGATTTGTGAGATAAAAAATTATGTATATAATTGTGCACGGGAAAGGGATCCGAAAGCATTAATTATACTTTGCGATAGTAAGCCACCATTTTAAGGGACCTAAAAGAAATATGTGGTCCAAAGGCCTAAAAATAGAAAAATAGCATTAAAAGAAAAATCATTGCCAAGGCCTATGTTTATTTGATATATTCATTCAAAATAAAAAGAATATATATGCTTATTGAGGGAGATTGGATGGTATATCAACGGTTTGCACAATGTTCGTTTATCCTAGTTGTCTATCATTGTAATGACTCTATTTGGTTTGGCTTGTATGCATTGTGTATGTTTGTTCATTGAGTTTAATTTTTATTGTCACGTGAGGTTATATTTAAATGTGATAAAGTTTGCAATCAAATGAGAACTCCGTGAATATTGTTTAAGTTTTTGGGTCTAAATTTAATTGTTGCTAGTTCACACCCCTACACTTCCGTTTCCATTTGACACATTTTTTCCATATGAGTGTGAAGAGCTTAATGTATTTTGTGTCATTTGTGCGTTTATATCAATATATATATATATGCATGTGATTTATCGGTATATATATATATATATATATATATATATATGCATGTGCTTTATCGGTATATTTCTAGTCCATCTATGCTTATACTTCATTTTTGGTATCTATCTTGGATTAGTTATGCTTTTGTTGCTCATATGCTTTAATGTCTTATCACTCTAAGCTTCAACGTGTTAATTAGTATTATCCTTTGTCTATTCTTGAACAAAAGGGGGGAGAATGATAGGGGGAGAAATGGTATCTAATCCTATTGTAATCGTATCTTAGTTTGGGAGATTTAACTTAGGGGGAGTCACGACCTTCTTTGGTAGATTGCTTTGATAAAAGGGGAGAATTAATTTTGGGGGAGTATTTATTTTGATTGCATTAATTACTTTGATATTCCCTATGCGTTTGATAGTTTGCTTAAGTGTGCAGGAATTCTTCTAAGCGGCAACTTTCATCTCGGGCAAAGATATTTGATCCTTGGGTATTCGAGTCAAGCATTGTACGCTTTATTTTGGGTGGGATGTTTTTGAGTCTAGTGAGCTTGACGGCCCTTTAGGATTTTTGTTTGTTTTTTGTCCCGAAATAGACAAAGGGGGAAATTTGTAAGGACACAATTCTCCAATCTAGTCTTAATGTAGTTTTGGCTCAATTTCGGACAAAAACGTTTATTCATAGGATAGTGTTAAATTGTAATATATTCAAGCCTATGAAGAGTTTGTTGAAGACGTAGCGGCAAAGAGTATAAAGCTTCATCAAATGCCGAGTTTATGTGCCTTGTTTCTACGTCATCGACAGTGGTTTTGTGCTCCCGAGGTATGAATGCATTACCTATATATATAGGAGCTTCGAACAATTTATATTGGGTGTACAAAGTTTTAGACTTTTGTTTATTTTCAGAAAGTATCTTTAAAACTTTAACAATTAAGTTTCTGGGCTAAAATTCAAAATTTAATCTTTTTGTCTCTTCGCTCGATATGTCGTTCGAACGAGTTTTTTGTTCGAACCAGATGTCGTTCGAACGATTTTGCCAACGAGTTCCCATATAGGCCAACGAACCTTATGTTCGAACGAGATTTCTAACGAGTTCACATTGGAACCTCGTTAGATGGCTCGTTCAAACGAGATCTTCATTCGAACGAAATGTCGTTCGAACTAGATTTCAGCGGGAACAGTTATTGGAAGTTTTTTGGCATTTTCCCACTACTTTGTCCCACTGCTCTTTCACATAATTTAAGGACCTCGGGTCTAGATTTTTTCTAAGAACTTTTTCCATCTCTAAGTGAGTTTTTGAGAGCTTAATTCTTTCATAAAAAGTTCCCCTTGGTGTTTGTTAATTAAATTGTTTTATTCAAAGAACAAAACCAAGTTTACACCCAATAGTTTGTTTAATGCAAGTTTCATATATATATATATATATATATATATATATATATATATATTATTTGCTTGGAGTGTTTGGCACCGGGTTATCTCTACACCTTGAAGAAGAGAAGTTTGGGTTTCTTTCTACATCCCTCAAATAAGAAGAAGTTTTGTTGCGGCATTCTCACATGGTGAAAGGCACCATGTGTGGTTGACGGTGATCGTAAAAGTCCGATCGGTGGGTCCGAGTTCGCGGTGGAGCTCCGTGGTTATCCGCTAGGCAGAGATGTTTACAAGAAGACGCGTCGGGGCATGAAGGGAGTCGAATCGAGTGTTGTAAGTCATCTGTCTTGTAATTGAAATACCGTACTTAGTGGATTGAGGCTAGGGTCGTCCGAGGTTATTTCCCGTTGTGGGTTTTTCCTCGTACATCGCGACGAGGTGGTTTATTATTTAATTTTATCTTTCGCAATCACCTAGAACGCATGCTTAGGTCAAAAGATAAAATTGTTTTTAATCACTACTAATTTAATTTGGTGCAAAATTAATATTGGGTAATGTTTATTTAATTTAAGTCGTTTGTTAAAATTGGTTTGGCTTAATTTGATAATATTGAAAAATATGACTTAGGCAAATTTCTAGGACTTGGGTTAATAAATTGGTTTAAGTGAAAATGTTTTAATGGATTAACTTAATTTCACTTTGTTTAATTTTAATTTGTTAAGAAATTAAAATTTATTTAATTGAACCATCATCTCGCTTCCGCATATTTCAAAAGGAAATATATTTTTATAAAGAAATTAAAAATTAGGGGCCACGGGCGTTTCAATGTAGAATTACCTAGCTTCAGTGGTCTTATGACACTTTGTCGGACTTCAGGTTAACTTGTTTCCTATATTAGAAGGTCTCAGGACCTTATAAGGACTTCAAAATTTCCATTTTCTTAATATATTTGCAGGTCTTATGACCCTTATAAGGATTTTAGAATTCAAAGTTATAAAATGTAATGTCGATTGCTAGACGGAATTCGCAAATTTCCAATTTAAACACTTATTTAATTTGATGCCAATTTTTAGATTCAAATTACACCGATTTTAATTAAACCCTAACCACATTCATCTAGGTGTAAAATCATGCCATCATAAAATAAATTGCTGAGACACGGATTTCAAGAAAAAAATCCCCGAAGGGAAAAAACCCTTTTATTTCATTAATAATTCGCAAATAACTTACAAGATTAAAAGCGAAATTTGCAATGGATATCCACAGATACCCACATAGGTCACAACCTAACTCAGCAATGGACTCCCACGGCAAATCCACAAGCCAACAAAGAACACCCACAAGCACTCCCAAAGGCCACAGTCATAGTCAGCCAGCACCTACCTCAAGAGATACCAAGTCAGCCATAGATTAACTCTCTCTACAAGAGAAACTACACCAAAATTGTATTTAGGGTTCCAAAACATTTCACTTAAACTATTTGGATGATTTGTGAATTGAAACAAAGTTTAAAATATTTCAAAAAGGAGAAGACAAAAATTTTGTAGATTGCAGTTTTCATAGAATGAAACCTTTAGGTCTTCTAAAGCAAAATGGACTCATTTAACACGTATTTATATAAAAGTTAAGTCGGCGCGATCATTCGAACGAGAATGGGTTTTCGCTCGAACGAGATAAGGATGTCATTTGAATGACTTCACATGTCGCTCGATCCAAGGGATCGCACGACCATCAAACGAGATTAGAGAATGTGAAACAGTAGCATGTAGTCAGATGAAACACTTCAAACGAGCTTCAAATGAGGTATCGCGCGAGATTCTCTCTTGCTTGAAGAAGTCATTTGAACGACTTAAGATTGTCTTTTGAACGGCATAGAAATGTTATTTGAACGACATCAACGAAAAACATTTTTTTTATTAAAACTCGACCTCAGGATTTAGAAAAATTATTTTTAACGAAAAATGACGCCTGAGATGCTTAAAAACATTTTAGATAAATTATCCCAGCAATTTAAATGAATTCTTAACACAACCTTACTAGCATCTATCTCGCAAAGTCTCTTTTGTTTAGGAACGCTGCTATTCGGATCCATCTTGATGCATCTTCATACTTGAACTTTTCTTCGACAGTTGTAGCCGTATACGACATACTCTAATTTAAACGGACTATGTGAAACTATGTCCTTTCAAATATCCCCTATGTCTATGCCGGTACAAAATAAAAATATATGAATTATCATAAGATTCCTATACAAATCTAATACCCTCCCATGAACCCAAAAATGAAAAGGTACTAAAGATGTAAGTTTAAAACTGTCTTTAAAAGTCTCCAACTTCAAATTTTCAAATATCTTTTCTTTTCTTTTTCATCATTAGGGTGTGCAATATGATTAATCAAACTATGAACCTACACACATGACACAAACCAAATACCTTCATGATATATCGAGTTTGAATGAGAAAAACATAAATCAAAACAAAGATCAAATCTCAAATCTCCCCCATAATTTAAACTCCCCCATTAAATCATAATTCGGTCTCCCCCTTTTATTTTTTCGAAATAGACAAGGAAAAGAATAAACAAAATAAGCATGTAGTATCTCGACAAGCATAGCAAAATAATTACGATCATACAAGGATAAACTCGAAAGCATTCACCAACTACATTTCATTTTTCACTATTTTTCAAAAAAATTAAAAAATAATTTACAAAAAATCACACACGATGAATTTACACTAAAATAACCAAATCGTGGATACGAAATGAATGGGTGTGAACAAATTTGATAGGAAAATCAATGAAATCAAGCATAACATATGCGCACGATGAATGCGGATACTCTTAACACATCAAACTCTAAAATGATTTTCACGCCAATAACGTCTAAAACTATGAAATTCTTTTTCAAGACTTTGTTAGGACATGCAAACCAGTTGATTTACTTTCTAACCAAACTCCCTCATAAATAATAAACGTTTATTTTTTCAATTGAGGTGATCTAAACTAATTTGGCCGTGGCTTATTTTTACAATTGCCACATTTTTTCGGCTCTTTTCAACCTCATTGGACCTTGGCTAATTTTTTGAGTGCCACACTTTTTAGGTCCAATTTAAATAGTGTCTTAATCGCAAAGGATAAATGAGTACCTTTCGTAGCGCTTCCCCATTTTTCCCTCATCATTTTTTAAACAAATTCCTCATGGGCAACGGTTCTTACATGCACTACTTTCATTGTTAAGTTTTATCGCATTTGGTTCATTTTAAAGATAGGATTGAGATGAAAACACTTCGACCAACATGTGATAGACAAGTAGAATAATCAAACAAATCCGCGCAAATGAGCATTAAAGGAAACTATGAGTCAAACATGTAGGAAATAATCTCAAATCACATCTCAATGACTCCACACATTCTAAAGCATAAAAATGAAATGATGATACATATCAAAACACTATCAAATCGTCACATGGATATGGAATGAAACTGTGACTTGGTTATCCTAAATGTCCATTCATAAACGGTGAAAACAAAATTCAACTTTTTTTTGTGTTTTTCTAAAAAATTTATCAAAATAAAATCTTTTTGGCTTTTTCAATTTTTTTCTCAAAAAAATAGAAAATCTTTTAGTATTTTTCCAAAAATTTTCAAAAACAAAAATGTTTTTTGTTTTTCAAAAAATATATCAAAATGGAAAAAGTATAACACAATGGTGGTACACACTACCAATAGGCATAAAACATCATCATGAAAATCATCTTATGCTAGAAAATAAGTCTAAACCTTAATCGTTAGGTGCGGTGGAGTTTTCCAAAGGTGGTGACATCCTATGAAAAACATCCATCATGTAATGTGAAGTTTTGACCTAAAACTTAACTTGCTCCCTAATATGTGCAAACTCTCTCATGTAATCATCTGTGGTATCATGTGTGGGCGCATGTGTGGGAACACGTGACAAAACTCTATGTGGCACACTACCTAGCTTAAAACAAAATTCACTAAGGTGTCCTCTTTTCTTGCAATGTGTGCAAACATAAATGGGCCTAGGAACACCTCTATCAAAACCTCTAGGATGTGCTCTCCTATTTGGAATGGGACGTCTAGGTTGGTTGGGTTAAGAGTCATATGGATCTATCATAAACTCAGGAACCAGCTCTAATGCTACATGAGAAATAGAATCACCATCATAACCTATTCCTAATCTCTCAACATTACCCAAAGCGGGACGGAGGGGAATCTTTCCTACCTTCTTAGATGTATCCTCTAAAGTAACATTGACCTCCGGGGCACGTTCAATATCTCTCTCAAGTTGTGACACATGAGCTTCAAGTTCACTATTTTCCCGACCTACGATAATCCACTGCTCACTCAAAGTAACCTTCACTTTCTCTAGTTGACTTGTCGACGCCTCAAATCCTCTCAAAACTTCAATCTCTCTCTCCAAATATATCACCTTGAGTTCTGAATCCTTATTCAACTTCTTAGCCTTTAAGATCTCGACATACAAATCTTTAACGTAATTTAGAGCTCACTTTCACATTCTGTTCCAAACTCACTCGAAACACTGAAATCATCATCGGGGCTCTCACGTGCACAAGTATCCTCATCGTCGTGGGATAAACTTGGTGTGCTCACGCGACTAGCTAAAAAGGCGACACACATCCCATGTGAAGACTAATCCCCAGAATCTTTCACCTCTTCCTCACTATCTCTAAGAGTAGCTGGCATGGCAATCTTCTTTCCCTTTCTCTTTAGCCTAGTGTGACACTCAAACGCTCTATGCCCCTTTCCTCCACATTCAAAAAATTTATCCTCTTCCTCATTCTCATTCTCACCGCTTTCATTAGCCTCTTTTTTATTTTTTATTTTTCTGACAAACGTTTTATTGGAAGAATTTTCTTTTAGAAATTTGAGAATTCTTAAATTTTTTTTAGCAAACATGGCCATATCGTCGAAATAAAACTCACCCTCAAAATCGGACACACAAACTTTCACATTCTTTTTCTTATCTCTCATGGACACTTTCTCACCTTTTCTAGATTGGGCTTTAAGTGCTATCCCTCTATTCTTAGGCTTGATAGTATTAGGAAACATGTCCATTTAATCTGTCTAGAGTTCTCCTACTAGTTCTTCTAATTTAAGTTTGCTCAAATTTCCTAAGGAATTCAACACAGCCACTTTAGGGATAAAACTTTTAGGCAATGATCTCAAAATATTTCTAATCACTCGTGCATCAGGAATATGCTCACCAAGATTGAAACTAGTGTTTACAATAATAGACAAACGTGCATAAAACTCATCAAAACACTCAGATTCAAGCATGGTAATTATTTCAAATTGAGTAGTTAAGTTTTGCAATTTAGACTCTTTTGCTGCACTCGTGCCTTCATGGGTAAGTTGTAAAACATCCCAAGTTTCTTTTGACATGTTACAGGTCACGATGCATCGAAAGTCGTCAAGGGTGACAACTTTAGAAATTGTACTTAGCCCAAGAGAATTATAAGTTCTCCATTTAAATTCATCATCAGTCCAGACTGATGCAAGTTTAATATTTGTGACATTATTAACGGTGACTATGGGAGGAGTCCACCGTCTTTCACAAACAATCCAAACTCCCCCATTAATTTCTTTTAAACTCGATCTCATGCGAACTTTCTAGTATGCATAATCTGGGCCATCAAAAATAGGCACCCGGTTATATTAGTTTTTCATCGAAAAAATTGCAAATTTTCAAAAAAAAAATCAATATCAATAATTTTTGCGGAAAAGAATCAGTCAGTAACTTAGAGAAACCTGCTCTGATACCAATTTATAAAATATAATATCGATTGCTAGATGGAACTCACAAAGTTCCAATTTAAACACTTATTTAATTTTATGCCAATTTTTAGATTCAAATTACACCAATTTTAATTAAACCCTAACAACATGCATATAGGTGTATAATCACGCCATCATAAAATAAAATTTTGAGATACGAATTTCAAGAAAAAAATCCCCGAAGGGAAAAAACCTTTTATTTCACTAATAATTCGCAAATCGCAACTCATAAAATTAAAAGTGAAATATGCAATGAATATTCGCAGATACCCACATAGGCCACAACCTAACTCAGCAGTGGACTCCCACAGTGAATCCACAAGACAACAAGTAACACCCGCAAGAACTCCCAAAGACCGCAATCATAGTCAGCCAACACCTCCCTTAAGAGATACCAAGCCAGTCGTAGATTTACTCTATATATAAGAGAAAGTTCGCCAAAGTTGTATCTAGGGTTTAAAAATAATTCAATTAAACATTTGGGATGATTTTTGAATTGAAACAAAGTTAAAACATCTCAAAAAGGAGAAGACAAAAATTCTACAGATTGCAGTTTTCATAGAATGAAAATCTCAGGTCTTCAAAATCAAAACGGACTCATTTAACACGTATTTATAGAAAACTTGAGACGTCGTGATCATTCAAACGAGAATGGGTTGTCGCTCGAACGAGACAAGGATGTAGTTTGAACGACTTCACATGTCGTTCGATCCAGGGGATCGCACGACCATCTAACGAGGTTAAAAAACATAAAACAGTAGCATGTCGTTAGATGAAACACTTCAAGCGAGCTTTAAACAATGTATCGCGCGAGATGCTCAGTCGCTTGAAGAAGTCATTTGAAAGACTTTAAGCTATCATTTTAACGACATACATATGTCATTTGAACGACATCAACGAATAATATTTTTTTATTAAAACTCCGCCTTAGGACTTAGAAAAAATATGTTTGATGAAAAATGATGCCTCAGATGTTTAAAAATATTTTAGAAAAATTATCTTAACACTATAAATGAACTGTTAAGGGAATTAAACACAGCCTTACCGAAATCTATCTCGTAAAGGCTCTTTGGTTGAAGAACGTTGATATTCGGATCCGTCTTGATGCATCTTCAAACTTGAACTTTTCTTCGATGGTTGTAGCGGTATAGGACGTACTCTAATGTAAACGGACTATGTGATTCTTTGTGGGACTTTAGGTTAAAGTTTTTCTTATGTATAGAGGTCTCAGACCCTTAGACTTCATAATTTTCCAAAATTTCAAAGTTTTGAGGTCTTGGACCCTTTGAAGGATTTAAGATTGAAGTTTACCTAAGTTCAGAGGTCTTTTGACCCTTTGGGGGACTTCAGTTCAAATGTTTTCAAAGTTCGGAGGTTTTAGGACCCTTATAAGGACTTCATATTTCAAAAATTCAAATTCAAATTCAAATTTTAAGCCTAAGGTCTCACGGCCCCTTACAGGTTTATTTTTGAACATTCACTCTTGAGAATGTAATTTCTTAAATTATATGCTCTGATACAACTTGTTGGGGTCATAGGATCCCAAAAATACCAATTTTTAATTTCGAAAGGGATGGTGCATAGAATATTTCAAATTTTAGTTTCTTCAAAATAATTTTTTCTTCTTACTCAAAATTTCAATTCAAGTTTTAAATTATGCAAATCAAACCAAACATGAATTTTGCCAAACTAATGATTCTAACTTGAATTAAAGTAAAGTAAAATTACCCAATTTAATTAAGCACCAATTAAACAACGCTTTGTGGTTAAATGAAATTTTATCTTGTTAAACCTAAGCATGCATCTAGATGAATTTCAAAGATAAAATAAACACAACCACAACGCCGCATTGTATGAGGAAAACCCACAACGGGAAAAACCTAGAACGACCCAACCATAAGTCCACTAAGTATGGTATTACAAAGGACACGACAAAATACTTACACAATGACTTGACACCCTCGCAAGCCTTGGTGCTCTTGGTTCCTTCCACCTCCCCATAGCGAAAATGTAGGAGTCCACCTACGTCTTGGAATCCACCGATGGGAAAAAGTTACCATCACGCACATGGAATCCACCGTATGAAAATCCACGAACACGAAATCCTCTGTAAAAAACTATCTCTATGGTGTAGAGAATAAAAAGCGGTGCCAAAATAATGATCTCAAAGAATATATTATGGAGAAACTTGGATCATAAACAATTGGGTGTAAAACTTGGTTTTTGTTTTGAAGATTAAACTATTAAAGATTCACAAAAAACTCAAGGGACTTGTCTTAAAGGTTTATCTATTTCAAAAAAATACCAAAAATACTAAAAAACTGCTCATTTTTTAAGAAAAATTGTAATCTTGTTCGAACAAAAAACCAGAGCCGTTCGAATGACATATCGAACAAGAATTCAGAGATCAAAAAAGCATCTCGTTTGAAAGTTCGTTTGAACGACATCGGCATCTCGTTCGAACGCGAATTCAGACCCTAGGAAGCTAGATATTTTCAATACGAACGCGTGACCACCACTTTCGTATTTTCTGATTTTTTTTTAATTAGTTATGATTTTTCTACGGAAAGGTGTCCGAGAAAAAAATCTTTAGATTGAATGAATTAAAAAAATTGACACAAATTCTAACACCCAATATTAAATTTCCAAGTCTCAATATATCATGCAATGATGTATAGTGATACAAGAGACACAAAATCGTGGTAACACAAGGAAAATTAATCCACATAAAGCACAATAGATACCAACTATCATGCGATAGCAAAATGATACCAACTAGAATATACTAAGATAAGCATGGCATATCAATGAAAAGTATGAAAAGTCGCAACAAGATAGATACTTAAATAAACAAAAATCATATATGGACTAGATGACAAAGCAAAGACTCAAAACAAATGATACCATGTATATAAATATACACGAAGATATCAATGACGCACAAGCACATATATATATAGGTGTAAATATCACACAAGACACTAAACGCAATAATCTTCCCACACTCATATGACATAAATGTGTCTAAATAAATATGTGATAAACGAAGTGGCGAGGTGTGATCTAGATACAAAAGAATTAAGACCCAATCACTTAATTATGTTCAAGGAGTTCTATTTGATTGTAAAACTTTGTCAAACTTAATTTTAGCCTCATGTGACAAAATAAAGTGAACTCAAAGAACAAAAAATTTGTCAAATGAAAGTCAAACTACTCCATGCAAGCAAGATAAAGAACAATTTTAGAATTGAAATTCATAACCAAAAGTTCTAGCAACATGGAAGCGGGGAATGATAGAGGATTCAAACACAAGGATATGTCACCTAAAATGTGTAAAACTAAAATACACAAAAAAATCTTTTTGAGTTTTCAATTTAAAAAAAAAAAGCAATTTTAAAACACGGATACCTTAAAAGACAAACAATATCTTTTGTATTTTTAATAAGACACAATAAATAAAAAAACAAAATATAAACGACTCAAATTACATACAATTAGAAAAATTGTATCATGAAGCACATCCAGTGTTTGTAAACATGCAAGCAATCACCCATAACATATATCAACTGAGGAGTCATGTGATAACATGTGGAAATCAACCATTCTAAAAATCACACATTCTTTTCGATACACGTATTGAGAACCGTCAAAAATAGAAAACATAAAAAATGATAAATTTTAGATCTGATAATAAACAATCCTTAAAAATCAGGATCACACGATATGCTGGTGTAACCCGCTCTAATACCATTCTACGAATGTGATTTCTTAAATTATATGTTCTAATACCACTTGTTAGGATCGTAGGATCATGAAAAATACTAATTTTTAATTTCTAATGGGATGGTTCACCGAATATTTCAAATTTTAATTTCTTCAAATTAATTTTCTATTCTTACACAAAACTTCAATTCAAGTTCTAAATTATGAAAATCAAACCAAAGATGAATTTTGCAAAATTAATGATTCCAACTTGAATTAAAGTAAAGTAAAATTGCCCAATTTAATTAAGCACTAATTAAACAACGTTTTGTGGTTAAATAATATTTTATCTTGTTAAACCTAAGCATGCATCTAAATGAATTTGAAAGATAAAATAAAAACAACCACAACGCCACATTGTACGAAGAAAACCCACAACGGGAAAAACCTCGGATGAACCAACCACAAGTCCACTAAGTATGGTATTACAAAGGACACGACAAAATACTTACACAATGACTCGATGCCCTCGCGAGCCTTGGTGATCTTGGTTCCTTCCACCTCCCCATAGAGACAATGTAGGAGTCTACCTACGTCTTGGAATCCACCGATAGGACAAAGCTACCGTCACGCACATGGAATCCACCATATGAAAATCCACGAACACAAAATCCTCTGTAAGAAACGATCTCTATGGTGTAGAGAATAAAATGTCGTGCCAAAATAATTACCTCAAAGAATATATTGTGGAGAAACTTGGATCATATAAACAATTTGGTGTAAAACTATGTTTCTGTTTTGAAGATTAAAGCATTAAATATTCACAAAAACGTCAAGGGACTTTTCTTGAAGGTTTCTCTCTTTAAAAGTTGAAAAAATTCATCTGAAAAAATGCATTCCCGCACTACATAAAGGTTGGGAAAAAGTAGTGAGAGTAATGGGGAAAGACTTCCCATTTTCGGAGAAAAACTGTAATCTCATTCGAACAAAAAATAGAGTTGTTCAAACGACCTTGGTATCTCATTCAAATGAGAATTCAGGTCCTTGGAAGCTAAATATTTTCGATAGGAATGCGTGGCCACCAGTTTCATATTTTTCAAAAAAAAAAAAAATTAATTAGTTTTGATTTTTCTACGAAAAGATGTTCGAGAACAAAAATTTTATATAGTATGAATTCAAAAAAAAAATTGACAAAAATTCAAACACCCAATAATAAATTTTGAAGTCTCAATATAATATATGCATTTATACATGAGAGATCCTTAGAAAGTTATTGATGACACAAGGCACGAAATCCAGCATATGATGTGATTTTTGTTGGAATTGACTGCTATGTCTTTAACTCAAATGTCATAGACTGGAAAGGTCAAAAAATTATATCCTGTGACTCAAATAGTTTTGTCCGTAATTAAGCCAACACATACAAATTGACTCAATTGGAAAAAAAATCCTTACAACGCCTAAAATATTTTGGGGTAAGTGCTTGTATAATTATTATGGGATTTTAGTACGAGTGTTGCTTCAGGTCAGTATTAATTTTAGAAACTTCAAAAAATGTGTGGCTTCAGGTCTTAAGACCCTCAAGGTTTCTCAAATAATTGTCATTCCTAGTGTTTCTCTTTACCAAAAAATCTGAAGGGCTAAAGGTGTGCTACATACTAGGAAAACCTCAGGAATATGAAGACGACACAAAAATTCCTTAGAAAAACAAAATGTAAAGAAAATACAAAGTAACCATTGAGGAATAATACTGCTGATGTAAAAAATTAGATTATATCTAATTAATTAATCACAGATAAAATAAATGAGACAAAGAAGTTTTAAAGTGGTTCAGCCTTATAAGAATGGCCTACGTCCACTGTTTCTGTTATTGATGACTGTTTTGGAAATTCTCGATTACAAGTTTAATCAAGAAATTTCGGTCCCCTTACAATGAGGGTAATACAATGTATTTATAGCCCTAAGGCTGTAATGTGAAAGGGTAATACATTCAATACTGTACATGTGAAAGGGTAATACATTCAATGCCCCTTAAGTGTATACATCTGAATGATAAGCATTTAATGAACAGTCAAACTGTTGGTTATCCTGCTATTAATGCTTTGTTCGAGGTGCAGCTCGGACCGCCTAAGCTGCTCGTACCACCTAAGCTGCTCGGTACTCAAAATTTGATCGGTACTTAGAAGTTCCTCGTAGAGTTCTTGTTGGTCGGAGCGTTTGAGTTCCTCGGGGAAGCAGTGTTCCTCGTTGTAGTATGGTTCCTTGGAGCGTCTGAGTTTTTCGGAAGTGTTTGTTGTTGCCACGTAGATTGCCACGTGTCTTCACTCAATTGGGCCATGTCAGCAGACTAAATTTGGTATCAACAGAAGCCCCCAATGTTTCATAGTTCGAAATTTGAGGAGTGTGGAACATTCTTTCTCGGAATATGGTAGTTTTAAATGGTCCTCCTGATTTTTAGGAGTGTTTCCTTTGTATTTATTTTTTCCTTCCAAATTCGTAGAATCAGGCTTTTTTGAATTTTTATAACCGCCTCGATCTCCGCGTACTTTTTGTCCTTCTAGCCGCCGGTAGCGTAATCATTTCTTTTTGTAATCATTAACTTTACCGTTTCCCAAGATAAGGTATTTAAGCGTCACAGACAATCCCATCGTCTTCTACTTTTTCAAATTTGTATCTTCGAGTTTTCCATTGTCTTACTCTCTTGTGCATTTATCCTTTTCATCGTTCGTTGTCAACAGATCCACTCTTTTTCTGTAAGATCTTTTTCCTTCTTCTTCATTTCCTTTATTCATCATGGTTTACCTTGTTGAATCTCTTGATAAATTTCGTTCTGATTTTTTTATTCCTTTATGGGTTGTTCTGGAGGAACTTTCTGAACCTTCCGATCATTTCCGTTTGGCTGAGGGACATTGGTTCCCCAGTCTCTTTATTGCTGAATGTGGCTTTTCTTTTCCGCCAAATCCTTTATGTATGGAATTCTGTCAATATTTTGACGTTATTCCTGCAAGAATAGCCCCCAATACATGGAGAATAGTTAATGGGGTTCATAGACTAAATCAAATTCATAGAACTCGCATAGGAATTCCAGAAATCATGTTTTGTTATAGATGGGCTGTTGGTGATAATACTTTTTATTTAAAAACTAGATTTTTAAATAGGGCTTTAGTGGTCAAACTCCCGGATGCCAATAGGGACTATTTTGAGCACGGGGTTGTTATAAAAAATTGGCAACATACTCCTTTATCTGGAGATGAAGTGTATCAGGGTTCCAGATGCCCTCCCTATGGCAATGGAATAGGTTATTTTTATTTTATTTTATTTATTTTGAGATTATGCTTCCTTTTTGTTTGATAAAATGTGACACTGATATTTTAATGTTTATTTATTTGCAGTTAACAGTAAAAGAAAATCCCCAAAAGAGGCAGACGTTAATATAAGGCATTTAAAACTTATCTGGAGTTTGCATCAAACTGTTGCCGACGAGCACATTAGGTCAGCTTCATATTTGCTGCGGTACAAGAGTTACACCTCCTCTTTCACTACTCGTCCGGTGATAAGCGACGTAGAACCAATACCAGCCTCTACAAGTTCTTCGCCTGAATCACATATTCCTTTGAGTGAAAGGATGAAGAAAAGAAGACCTCCCACCCTTTTTGAGAAACCTGCCTCTGGTGCTGGATAGGCAAAAGGAAGTAAACATGATGTCCCAGAAGGGATAAAGAAAATTGATGCAGCCCCTCCGGCTGCTCCTGTGAAGGTTGCCGAGAAGCCTCCAGTGGCCCCGAGCAAGACTAATGCTCTAAAAGAAGTGATTGTCATATCACCGACCAAGAGTTCCTCCTTGGTCAAAACTATTTATGTTCCCCCGAGGAAGCTGAAGAAGAGCTCCTCGGTCAATTTAGCTGAAACCATCTCTCAGTCCCCAACTACTGGAACTGGTATTCCTACTTTCGTTCCCCCGACCTCTGCCATGAGCTCGGTGAAGACTTTGATCATTCCCGAGATCCAAGGTATTGAAGAAAACCTTTCTCAGGACACGGTTACCACATTGGCAGCTCGCCACATTGCTTCTGTAAGTCCTATAGTCTTAAATTTTCATTTTTTCCTTTTCGTATCTGTGCACTGATTTGCTTTCGTTTTCTTTTCACAGTTGGTGAGCTATTTTAACACAATTTTGAAGAAAGATGAAGCTATTAAAGCTTCAAGATCCTCGTCTGGTGTAGAGGAAGCTTTGATGGGCCTGGCGCAGTCTCTGAAAGATTCTCGTCAGAAATATGTTGATGATAAGGCAACTTGGGAGAAGAAGCTTGCTTCGATCGAGCAGGAAAAGGCTCAGATTATTGAGGTCTCCAAGGGGTTGGAGAAAAAATTAAATAGTCTGGAGGAGAAGAATAAAGAGCTCGAAGAGAAGCTCGAAAATGCTGGGGAGCTTGAAAATAAGCTCAAGGCTGCTGAAGAGGAGTTTGGTCAACTTCGAGAAGTAAGCCGTCGGAAGGAGGAGGTTGAGAATAAATTGAAAGATGCGGATGACCTTCTTTCCGAGAAGCTTTCCTTGGAGAAGACAGAGAAAGTTGGCTGTGAAGAAATCTTTTAGCACTGGCTGGGATAAAGGGTGGAACAAAGGCTTGGCTGCCATGATGTCGCAAGTCGAATATGGCAGCCTCAAATACTTTAGAGATGGATGGGTCGCTGCTTTACAAGAAATGAAAGTTGATGAAACTTCTGAATTATTTCAACGACACATCCCTGGCCCCCCTCCAACTCCTGAAGATGAAGAAGAGGACGAAGCTGCCTCTGAGGAGTCTTCCATGGTGATGGGAGATCGAGTTTCTCATCCCCCAGCCATCCAGCCTACTAACGAGGAACTTCAATAACTCGTTACTTCATCCGAGCAACTGCCAGCGCTCCCCGAGTAACTCTCTGTTCCCTCCGAGCAACCTACCTCCTCGTCCCAGCCTCCTGGGAAAGTTTTGGGAGACAAGGAAAAGGTGTAGAGTTATTCGGGTTTCTCTCTATTTTATCTTTCTTTGTCAAATGTAACCCTGAACATGTAACTCTGAACTTTGTGATATAATAAAATTTGAACTTTTTTTTATGCATATTATTGTTTCTCCTCTTCATGCTCTATTGGTACTCTTATTGATTATTGATTTTTCTTCCTCTACTAGTTTCTGGCCAGGATGGAATTATTGTCTGCTCATGATACAAAGCTGTTACGGCAATGCAATGAATATTTTAAGGCTGGTCACACAGATCCGAGTGAAGCACAAATCATCGACATCCTCGGCCAAGATTCTTCGGAACAGGCAATTGAAGCCTACCAATATTTGAAGTGTCAGCTTGATCGTGCAGTGGCCAATAATGTGGCTTATTATGATATGATTGAGGATCTCCAAGTCACTCTTGAAGAACTTCAGCAATAATATAAGGAATCCACTGCCCTTTTGCACGAGGGGTACGAGAAGAAGTATCAGCAAATCAGTGCTGATAATGGATATGATAAGCATTTTACTACTTACGACGTGCGGGAGAGAACGTTAAAGGCTGAGGTCGAAGAGCACAGACAGATAGCTGAGTTATTAGAGAAAGAAAATAATAACCTGTAAAGAGAGGTGTCTCAGTTGAAGTCTACAGCTTCCACCTCAAATGCTTTGATCCCAGTGACTGACGAGGGATTCTCGTTCTTGGAAGTCGAGAATGCCAACCTGAGGGATGAGTTGGAAACCTTAAAAAGAGCTGGCCCTTATAATTCTTCTCGTGGACGAGCAAGAGCTCCTCGGGGATGAGCAAGAGCTGCTTGGATTCCTGTCGAGGAACAGAGGACTCAATCTTCTTTAGAGAACCAGGCCTTCCAACTGATGGCGAAGAACCAGGCATTGGCTGAGATGTCTAAGAAGATCAGGGGTCTGGAAGAGCAACTTTCTGCGCAGAAATATATCTTGGATAATAAAGAACTCTTCATAAAAAATCTCCACGAGCAACTGGAAAGATTGACATATCAATTCCACAAGAAGCCCAGGGAGTTCTGGACGGCTGGCTACAACGAGGCTCTCTACCACTTGGACGATCGTATCAAAAATGCAAATAATGAGGGCTACAAACAGGGATGGTTGAATGCCTTAGGTGTGCTGCAAATGGAATAGGGTCATTACCTGTGGGATTACCATAATCCTGGGCTGCTCGACCTACCAGTACCACCATTCAAGCTTGATATGAGTTGGATCCCTGCTCGGGCCATCCCTCAATGTTTGATTTCCAAATACCTCGGCGATTACAATCTCCATTCCAATGTCGAGATATCTCATCTCAAGCACCTCCTAGATCGACCATCTGTGATAAATATCGGGATGCTTGAAGATCTTAACTTCATAAATTCCCCTCTTGCTTTAAATGATCCGCCTGCTGGCGAGGAACCTGTTTCAAAAGCAGAGGGGAAGAAACCAATAGAATAGGAATATTGATGTAATAAATTTGTATTTCATTCCTGATGTATTTTGTTCTACATTTAATGAAATAATTTTATTTGTAAATCTTGACTGCAATTTTCTCGTAACACTTTACATCTGTGCATGTGTATCTGTTAAAAAGATAACAATATTGTGTTATTTGTCGATCAACTTATTGTCGAGTAATTTGAATTTGTGGTAGTCACTTGGCAAAAATGATGTTTTGTTTCTCGACCAACTTAGTAGTAATTTAAAAAGTTATGAGTATCAAAAATTTTGCTCGATCA
This sequence comes from Sambucus nigra, assembly GCA_949130495.1. NCBI lineage: Eukaryota > Viridiplantae > Streptophyta > Magnoliopsida > Dipsacales > Adoxaceae > Sambucus > Sambucus nigra. The sequence continues at coordinate 580,494,606 of OX422211.1, read as the reverse complement.
CTTTCTGGTATTCATAAAATGTTTTCGACCAACCAAGGTCGGTAAATTTTCCTTTTCGACCAACTACAGTTAATGGATTTTTCCTCTACGAGCATCTTTGGCACTTTCTGGAATAATTTTACTTCCCGACCAACTTTAGTTGGTATTTTCGAGAATACATTTACTTCCTAACCAACATAAGCTGGCATTTTTAGGAATACATTTCCTAACCAACATAAGTTGGCATTTTTAGGAATAGTTTTACTTCCCGTAGGAATACATTTACTTCCTAACCAACATAAGTTGGCATTTTTAGGAATACTTTTACTTCCTAACCAACATAAGTTGGCATTTTTAGGAATACTTTTACTTCCCGAGGAATACATTTGAGTAGAGTAGTCCGAGTTTTGCTGAGTAGTGTGTAGCACTAGTATTCCACAAAAAAATTCCAATAAAAGGAAAGAACTGGGCAGAACATTATCGCTTTATTCATAGTGATGAAACTGCATTACATGAGAGTTTACATTACTGATAATATTTGCGCAAGTGTTCAGCATTCCATGCATTCTTAAACTCCTCCCCCTATAAAGTTTCTATTATGTATGTCCCTGGTCGAACAACTTCTTTAACTCGGTAAGGTCCATGCCAGTTTGCTTCCAGTTTGTTGTGCTTTTGAATCACCTTCTTTAGCACATAGTCTCCTTCTTTCAAGTCACACTTCTTCACTCTCTTGTTGTAGAACAAAGTTGTTCGCTGCTGGTAAGCAGCATTTCTAATGGCTACTTCTTCTCTAACCTCCTCGAGCATGTCCAAGTCTAACCTTCTCATTAAATCGCTGACAGGGGAATTGAAATTCAGTATTCTGTGTGTTGGGGGACCCAATTCGGCGGGTATAACAGCTTCACTTCCAAATGCTAGCATATATGGAGATTCCCCTGTTGCTACTCGGGGAGTAGTTCGGTAAGCCCATAGTACTGATTGTAGCTCGTTGATCCAATTTTTTTTCGCATCATCCAGTCTTTTCTTCAATCCATTCAGCAGCGTTCTGTTTGTCACTTCAGTTTGTCCATTGCTTTGAGGATGGCCTGGTGCTGAGTGGATCTTCAAAATATTTGACTGATGACAATAGGCAGCGAACTCCTCGTTGTTAAATTGTGTTCCATGGTCTGTGATGAAGGCATGAGGAAGACCATATCGACAAATGATGTTCTTCCAAATAAATTGGTACACCTTGTCGTACGTCATATCAATGAGAGGCTCAGCTTCAACCCATTTAGTAAAATAATCCACAGCGACCACGAGATACTTAAATCTTCCCATGGTCGTCGGCAGTGGCCCGACCAAATCTATTCCCCATATGGATAATGGCCAAGGGGAAGTAATGGGTGTCAATAATTCTTGGGGAGTTCTTCGAATGGAAGAGAAGCGCTAACACTTGTCACATTTTTTAGCATAGGCTATACAATCAGCCCTCATCGTTGGCCAGTAGTATCCTTGCTTCATCACCCTTTGCAAAAGAGTCCGACCTGCTACATGGGCTCCACAGGACCCTTCATGGACCTCTTCAATTAAATATTTCACCTCGGTGGGATGCACATATCTCTGCAAACCTATTATAACTCCTCGTCTGTATAGAATATCGTTAATTAGTACATAACGAGCAGCCTTAAACTTCAGTTTCTTGGCTGCAAGTTTGTCAGTTGGTAATTCCCCTTTCTCAATATATGCCCTGATGGGATCCATTCATGATGATCCTAAATCTAGGGTAATAAAGTTCATCGTCAGATCTTCATCTATACTCTGACCAGCTAAAACTTCTATTGGGATTGTTCTTCGTAGCTCGGTACGAGTAGCTGATGCTAATCAAGATAGGGTGTCTGCTCTCGCATTCTCCATTCTTAGTAATCTGACCAGCTGAATAGCAGCAAATTCCGACACCAGTTCCTTTACCTTTGCATGATATCTGATCATTAATTCTCCTTTGGATGCATATACTCCCATCATTTGATTTATGACCAGTTGCGAATCACTGAAGATAATAACTTGTTCCGCCCCCATGGTTTTTGCCAAACTAAGACCTGCAATCATGGCTTCATATTCAGCCTCATTATTCGAAACTTTGAATTGGAAACGTAGGGCGTATTCCATGTCGACCTCGTTCGGACTGCTCAAAACTATCCCTGCGCCACATCCTGTAGTGCAAGATGAACCATCCACATACAGATTCCATATAGATAACTCATCTTCAAATTTCTGATCTGACAGAGTTCCTCAGTGGAAAATTTGTTGGTTCCTTTCACCATCTCCTGATTTTTCTTGTTGGTCGTCGATCATCTTTTCTTTCCCTTTTACCAACCCGAGCTGGTCTGGGATTGAATTTGATGATCCTGTAACATCTACTTGCCCTTTTACCAAGCTAAGTTGGTCTGGGCTTGCATTTGATGATCCTGTAACATCCACAGGTTAATCAGCGAGCAACTTTTGTTCCTCAGGGGTAACAAGATAGGTGAACTCTGCTATAAAATCTGCTACCGCTTGCCCTTTTAGCGATGATCTGGGTTCATAGACTATATCATATTCACCGAGTTCTATTGCCCAGCACATTAATCTTCCTTACTTTTCTGGTTTATGAAAGGCTTGCCTCAATGGTATATCAGTATATACTACTATGGTAGGAGCTTGAAAGTATGGCTTCATTCTTCTACTTGCCTCGATTAATGCTAGTGCTAATTTTTCCAGCCTTGGATATATGATCTCTGCTCCTCGAAAGGCCTTACTTGTATAGTAGATTGGTTTTTGTACTCCATTCTCCACTCTTATCAATGCCGAACTGACTGCATTCTCGGACACTGCCAGATACAAGTATAATTTTTCTCCCATCACTAGCCTGGATAACAGTGGAGGTGCTCCCAAACATTTCTTTAAGTCTTGGAAAGCCTTCTAACATTCATCATTCCACTCAAAAGTCTTTCGGAGCATCTTGAAGAATGGGAGACATCGATCAGTTGCTCGCGATACAAATCTGTTGAGTGCTGCTACTCGTCTTGTAAGACTTTGCACCTCTTTCTTCGTCGTTGGGGATCGCATCCCTAACAGAGCTTTGATCTTTTCAGGGTTAGATTCAATGCCTTGCTGATTGAAAATGTACCCGAGAAATATACCTTCTCGTACTCCAAATGTGCACTTCGTCGGGTTCAACTTCATTTGATATTTATCCAGTTGATCAAAGGTCTGGCTTAAGTCAACTAGATTATTAGCAGCTTTCTTGCTCTTTGTCAGCATATCGTCAACATAGACTTCCATATTGCAACTGATTTGTTCTGCAAATACTTTGTTCATCAGCCGCTGATATATTGTACCGGCATTTTTCTAACCAAAAGGCATAACATTATAACGATAAGTCCCCCTAGGGGTAATGAAAGAAGTACTCTCCCTATCTTCAGGTTTCATTTTAATCTGATTATAACCAGAATAAGCATCCATGAAGCTCAGCAGCTCGTGTCCCGAGGTAGCATCCACTAGTTGATCAATTCGGGGCAGCGGAAAGTGATCCTTTGGGCATGCTTTGTTAAGGTCGGTGAAGTCTACACACATCCTCCATTTGTTGTTCTTCTTTTTCACCATCACCACATTTGCTAACCAGTCTGGATATTTAACATCTTCAATAAAACAAGCTTTCTGAAGCTTCTCGACTTCCTCTTGTATAGCTTGATTCTTTTCGGGACTGAATACTCTTCTTCTCTGCTTCACAGGCTTGATTTCCTTATTCACATTGAGTTCGTGACATAAAAAATTTGGATCTATCCCGGGCATATCCTCATAACTCCACACAAAATTTTTCTTTCTGCTTCTTAGGAAAGTTATCAATTCCTATTTTAGTGAGGCTTCCAACGATGAACCTACTTGAGTAGTTCGTTCAGGGTGCTTGTCGTCCAGAATGATGTTTTCAGTAGCATCCACCACTTGACCCTTCACGAGTTCCGACTCATCTCTAGGATCCAATGTTTCAATTTCTGCACCTTCATCCACTTGATAGGTAGTAGTCTTTTTCCTTGATTCCTCTAGTTCCTCTTGTTCGGCGGATGAATAATAGCATTCCCGAGCTACTTTCTGATCACCTTTCACAACTCCTACTCTAAAATTTGTTGGAAATTTTAGGCATTGATGTACCGTAGATGGTACAGCCTCGAACTTCTTCAATCCTACTCTTCCCATGATGATATTGTATGATGATTGAACATTCTTATCCATCACGAAGAAGCGTATTCTTTCTGTTCGACAAGCAGGCCACGTACCAATGAATATGTCCAATTTAATCGTCCCAAGTGGAAATACTTTCTCGCCAGTAAAACCGAGGAGGGGTCTATGATAAGGCTCCAGTTGAGATAGATTTAGATTTAAACTGTCAAAGCACGAGTAGAACATGATGTCTGTCGAGCTACCATTGTCGACCAGTACTCTTGAAATCATTACCTCCTTCATCCTCATTTTGATCACCAATGGGTCATCATGAGGATATAGAACACCTGCGAGGTCGTTCTTTGAGAAGCCAATGACCAATTTCTCTTTGTTTACCTTTCTCGGCCGATCCTCTTCAGCTAAATTTATTCATTGAATGTATGAGCAAGCTTGAGCCTCACAGAGATAAGCTTTTCTTCCTCCTCCTGCAACTCCACCTGTAATAAAATTACAGTCAAATGACCCAAAGCGTATTGAAAATACCTCACGTTATGGCTGCCTTGGTCTCTTGGGAAGATCGGGATCATGTTCTGGATCAATTTCATGGTCTCTTTTCTTGTTCTCCTCTGCTCGATGAGGAGATCTAGACCTCTCTCTTGTTCGATCGTTGTTTCTTCTATCATTCCTCCGATCAACATACTTTGCCAGTTTTCCTCGTCTGATGAGTGTTTCAATCTCATTCTGAAGAGCTATGCAATTTTTGGTCATATGTCCATGATCTTTGTGAAACTCGCAAGATTTTTCCTTATTCCTCCTGTCAGGGTCTGCCTTCATTTTCTCTGGCCAGCTTAATTCCTCGTTGTTCTTGATTTCTTCTAGAACATGGTTGATGTCTTTCTTCAAAGGAGTATAATTATCAAATTTCCTCAATACTTACCAAGACGACCTTGTTTTTGAGTGTTTGTCATTACCATTGTTCTTATGCTCTTTTCTCTTAGCTTTATCACCTTCCACCTTGGTTTCTTTGGCATCCATATTCTTCTTCGCAAACATAGCCTCCTAGGCATTCATAATCTTGTCCGCTTTTCCCATCAGATCTGACATGGTTCTAGGTGGATCTTTGGCCAAAGTGTAGTACAACTTGTTGGGCAGTAGTCCACTCATCAAGGAGATAATCGTTGTCTTTTCCTCATAATCAATGACTTCGAGTTTCTCGTTATTAAAACGAGTTATATAATTTCTGGTACTTTCACCAGCTTTTTGTCTAACACTTAACAAATGCGCTACTCGTTTAACAGGCTTTGCCCCAAAACAGAAATTCCCAATGAATAACTCGGCCAGTTGAAGAAAAGTTGAGATCTTACCCCGAGGAAGATTATTATACCACATTTGAGCAGATTCGGTAAGAGTTCTCGTGAATGCTCTACATCTCATCTCATCTGGAACAGTATAGATGTCGGCTGCAGCTTGGTATTATTCTATATGAAGGGCAGGGTCGGTCTTTCCATCATATTTGGAGGTCACAACAGGTGATTTAAACTTTGATGGTGTTGGAAAATCTACAATGGCTTGGACAAAAAGTGTTCCTCGAATAAAAGTTCGTTGTAGAGGGTTCTTGGCTTTATCTATTTCCTTCCTCGGGCCTGTTGGTTCAAGCAACTGATCGCGTTGATGTGGCTTCCTGGGATTTATCTTGACGAGCAGCTGGTCGCGACTGGGCAGATCCTTCCCTTAAATCTGATGGTCGTCGAAAACTCCTCGATGCGACTTTAGGAGGACTTCTACTCCTTTTAGGTCCTAATCGATCAAAAGGTGATACCCTGCTTAACCTCTCTAGCGCACTAGTCCTTTCTGGAGAGAGACTGATACGTTGTTCAGTATCTGTGGCCCGTACTGACGAAGTTCGTCCAGGTTGATAGGAAAAATCCTCAGATTCCTCAGTACGATATGAATCAGTACGCCTAGTACGTGAAGAAGGTAAACGGGTATTTCTTTGAATACTTCGCAGTCCTGAATGGGTTGGTGCACCGCCATGGAGGGTTTGTATGAGTTGTCGCATAGTTTCTTGCATGACTGTCTGGCCCTGAGCCAGATTTGTCATTATTCCAGCCAGATCTGGAATATTTGGCAGAGCAGATGGATTTGGAGGGCTTCCAGCATTTCGATTACTGGATTCTGGAATATCAGCCATTTGTGATGAATTGATTTTGATGAAAAACGATATTACCAGTCGTTTCCCACAGACGGCGCCAATCTGTTGATGTAAAAAATTAGATTATATCTAATTATTTAATCACAGATAAAATAAATGAGACAAAGAAGTTTTAAAGTGGTTCAGCCTTATAAGAATGGCCTACGTCCACTGTTTCTGTTATTGATGACTGTTTTGGAAATTCTCGATTACAAGTTTAATCAAGAAATTCCGGTCCCCTTACAATGAGGGTAATACAATGTATTTATAGCCCTAAGGCTGTAATGTGAAAGTGTAATACATTCAATACTGTACATGTGAAAGGGTAATACATTCAATGCCCCTTAAGTGTATACATCTGAATGATAAGCATTTAATGAACAGTCAAACTATTGGTTATCCTGCTATTAATGCTTTGTTCGAGGTGCAGCTCGGACCGCCTAAGCTGCTCGTACCACCTAAGCTGTTCGGTACTCAAAAGTTGATCGGTACTCAGAAGTTCCTCGTAGAGTTCTTGTTGGTCGGAGCGTCTGAGTTCCTCGGGAAAGCAGTGTTCCTCGTTGTAGTATGGTTCCTCAGAGCGTCTGAGTTTCTCGAAAGTGTTTGTTGTTGCCACGTAGATTGCCACGTGTCTTCACTCAGTTGGGCCATGTCAGCAGACTAAATTTGGTATCAACAAATACATTTCCACTCAAATTAATAATGTCATTGAAAGCAAGAGATTGGAAAATACATCAACGACTTGCGTCCAATCAACAATTAAAATAAAGAAATTGCACAAAGGTTGCTCAAGGTTTGAAATCTTGGGGTTCCACAAGGTCTTTATTGGTTGAGATAGGGGAAGAGGTATCTTTCTTAACATTTTTCCCTCCAATAGGGCCACCCTCATTTCTTGAACTCTCCCCACAAAATTCAAGGGCCTTAGAAAATAGGCAAGAAACATTCACATTAAGGAATAACCTTTGGACCTTTGCTTTGCAAGCATCAAATCCAGAGATATAATTATAGAAAAGTTACTTCTTAAATGGATCAGACCTGAGATAAGTATCCACATTTTTCTAAAAAGTAGAGTGGATATCCCCTTGAAGAGTGGAATAAAAGCAAGGAGACCCTAACATGCTCTTTCTGAAGCTTTTGATCCCTAGAGGTCAGATCCCCCTTCACAATAGTGAGATCTTTGACTGACTTTTTTCATACTTCCAACTCGTCATCATCATAAATGAATCTTGTATCGAAAGATGTAGATACAAATGGAGGAAAGGACTCCAAGTAGGAGATCGACTCGTAATGCTAGTTGATAAGACTTAAAAAGGGAATTCTGATGGACGGCCGATTCAGAGGTTGATAATGTCGTACTTTGTCAATGAAGATGATAATGCTTCTTTGTGTGGGAAGCTAAAAGAATCGAAGAATTTAGTCGAGAATAAGACTGGATACAACGGTGGTAGTGTAGCACCACAAGGGGGTGTGGATACACATTAGGGGACCCATTTAAATGATTCGTATAGTTGAATTCTTACCAAGCGATGGTAAATTCAGTAAGGACTATTATAGCCAGTAACATATTCTTTAGGGCCTACAAGGCTAGAGGAATAACGGGGGTAGCCATCAGAAATCGAGTTTACCAAAGTTCAAGAGAATGACAATCCTAACATGGTTAGTATGACAGGTGATAATTGGATTATGTGTTGAGGTATTTTGTGGAGAGTGAAATCACACGCGCTAAATTTTTCCCGAAGCGATTATAGGGTACAAGAGTATGGTGCCTAGTAAAGGAGAACGATTAAAGTAGTGTTGTTCTGGTTTGGACCGGCGTGTTACGTTTGGAAAACATTTGTACATTCAAGGCATTTGGCAAGGTGGAAGTATGAGTTTTATCCTCGGAGGATGAGGCGTGTCTTATGTGACAAGAGCGAGTCACTATATTTTGTTCATTGCGAGATTAGCATGTGAGACGAATTTAGTACGTCTAACTATAAACGTTATAATTATGTGAATACTTTCCCTAGTGTAGCGGGATTATCTTTAGTGCTATCTGAAAAGGATAAATGTGTGTATTAATAGTGTTATATACTTTATTGAGGTTACTCGTCTTAATAGTTTGATATAAGAGTATGATATTATCTTGGTTATAACTTTATAGTAATGGTTTAGTATGATAGTAGGCATTAATTGCAAGGCTATCGGAGTGATTGCCTTAGTGCAGCATGTTTTGTTCTGTCGAGGCCTCACCTGCGAGAGGGTCGGACTCTCACTTATATTATCTATTATAGAGACTTCAGAGGGGATATTGGGCTCGAGATATTCGATTCTGGTGTATGTAGGGACTTTATTGTTATGATTCAGTATTTACTAGGTTCACTATTGAGAGAAAATATGTTTACTCATTATTATGTTTAGCGCTTAGGACGTGGTGATAGGTAGAGAGAATTGATATATCTACCCTTTAGAGATGTGAGAGTTAAGAGTTAGACTCATAGGTTTGGAATCAGGATTTTGAGAGTCCTGATTGTATGTGTACGAGATTTACGAATTGTGATTTCCACCAATAATGAACGATTGTGGATTGGCAAAATGTTCTTTGTGTAGGTGTAATTATGGGAAATTATGTAACTTTTCTCTCAAGATACGGAATAAAGGGGTACATGTTATGGACGGAGGACCTAACAGGTTTCGATAACCGACAATGCTAGGTAGTAGTGTATCGGGGGGGTTCCTTGTTTGGATTTCGCTTTGCGAGACATCCCACGCATGAAACTTAGCGTAAGGTTGGAAGTAGGAAGATGTTTGGGTTATTAGTCTATAAGTTTGGTACCTCTGTCATAGTAGGAGAAGGTAATTATATCTAAGTTGGAAGTTAAATTATGATTTATGTCCCGTGAAGCTGGTTGTGTGGTAAGAAAGCATTTAAAGTTTTGTTTTATCACCACGAATTGAGGGGTGGAATGATGATAAGGAGGAAATATATTTTGATCTCTAGGGTTATTGAGAGTACACAAGTGTTGTAACCGCATTCGAAAAATAAGGGAAATAAAGAGTTAGGATGATTTTTAGTGAGGATTATCTGGGAAGGAAATTTTTATTAAATACAAGAAAGAAGACTAGTATTTATTTTAATGTATAGAGCATTAGTGATTTATTTTAGTTGTTGTGTCTATTCGATAGAATTGTGGTACTTATCTGAAGAGTTGGGAGATTAGTAAACTCTTTTGTTGATGTGGTATTTAGATACTCTATATCTTGTTGCATTGGGGAATTGGTTAGTTGTATCGATGAAAGAATTCTCCGCTCACTCTCCCCGGGAGGTCGGGGTGTTACTAAATGTGGGCATCCTGGTTAGCTGATGTTAGAATCGTCCGAGTTGAAAGGGCGTGGGAATGGAAGAGTGGAATATATGTTTGTGGGACTAGCATAACGAGGTGAAAGTGATAGAGTGGATTAAGCGTCACATGAGGGGCAATAATCCATACATAAGTGTGCAATTAGAATACCACACCCGAATTTAATTAGAAGGCTGTGGGGAGCCATTTAAAAAAGGGATATTCCTTGGGAAGGGTAGAGTTTAATTATTATGAAGAACATTCAGAGCGGAGTTGTTATTAGTCAAGTGTGAGAGCGACTTGCGCATAGAAAGAGTAATGATGTTAGTATGGTATAAAAGGTCCAAAAGTTCACATTAAGTATCACTTAATGTGAGACATTTCAGGTAAAAGTCGATGTTTAGCGGGACATACTGAGGGGTCTCTGCATGCAACACTCATAGATAGATATCGGTTAGAATAAGAGGATCAACTAGAAAATTTTGGGGCTATCGACAATTCCTATATCGGAAGAGGGCGGTAAAGTCGATAAAGTTCTTTGAATGGGTTGCCATCTTCAAGGTAAGATCAAGGGTTCATCCGAACATGTGGAACAAGTCGCCCAAGAAGGAAATAATGGTTATTCCTTTGGGGTAATTCACAATATTAACTAGTGTACCCCAGTCTCCCTTTGAAAGTAAGGGATCGCGCCGGTACGTGGTCCTACATGGTATTATTTTCTGAATTGGGAGGAGATTTGTAAATCCCACCTTCAAAATGGAATTTCAGGAAACAGCGGAGGTAACGTTTCATTTTGAGTAGGAGGTATCACCCATAGCCAAGGATTAGGCGCACGGGGATTAATGATTAGTGGAACCGCGTGAAGGTAATTTTGGAATCTTGGTAATCATTTCATTTCCATAACGGATATAACTAGCAAGTGAAGTATATTATGGTAGAGTTTCGTGGAAGCACTCGTACCTGTTTGTCCTGAACGAGGTGTTTATTGAGGTTATGGAATGGAAGAACCTTAACTGTTCTCCTCATGTATGTTTAGAGGTGTGCGGATAATCAGAATTTTGGATTGGTCGAGAATATTGCGATGACTATGGTGGAATTCCACGACTGTTTTAGGTGAACAAGAATGGTCAGATGTCCGTATGGTTCTCTCAGAATGGGAGTTTTGTGGTTATATAAATCCGAGTTGTTGTCATCTAGTGAGGTGCAGCCTCCCAATGATATTGAAATAATGGGAATTAATAGTGTAAGTGCGTGTCTTATGCGAATGCTATCGGATAGGAGCACAATATGAAGTGTTGTTAATGAGAGTGTTAAACAAGATTACTGAGAGACAGGGGCTATAATGATTGAGCACCCTATTATGTATATAGTTTGCGTACTGATATGGTATCCAAAAAAAAAAATTACCAAGTAGACCTTATTTTCTAAATTTTGGGACAAAATTCCGTTATTAGGGGGGAAGTATGTAATACCCCGTATATTTATGGCTTTAAATTTAGGGATTTATTAAATTTAATTAAGATATATTAATTTAATATTAATCCGGAAATCACTTAAATATTTACTAGCGTGATGAGAGTTAGTAATTATTGGAATTTTGTTGTAAATTACTTTATGGGTAAAGTAAGATGTGTAATTAAATTTAGTAAAATTATCATGAGAATCTAATTTGATAATTTTGGAAATTTTATCGGGACGCGCCTATGTCGTGTCGGGATTAAATTCGAATTATTAAAAGTTAATAAATTATAAGTCACCCGTATGGTCATTTTGAATGCGTCAATGTGTCCGAAAGGGTCGAGATAGTCAAAATAATATACCCGGGGGTTTAGTTTGGGTCTCGGGGCATTTTGGGGCCTAATTAACATCTCGAGAGGGCGTTTTAGACATTTTGTATTTTTGGGAATGGAAACCTACGAATTTACGTCGCATCTGCGCATTCTCCCCAGTCACCCCAGTATCCTGAATGGCCATCCCTTAAGGATAGAAAGTCACCTATAAAATTCCCCAGCGTATAAATACTATTGTCAAACAAGGATCCTAAAGAAAAAAAATGGTCAAAATAAGAAGATTGAATTACTCGATCACTCGCCAGGCCATTCACGACCTGGCACATCACCTCCAGAGAGAGAGACTTCTTCGACTACCGATTGTACTTCTGCCACCGGTACATCTGGCAAAATTCCCCAACGGACTCGTCATTCAAAGATAGCTGTTGGCTGTTGAACCCAATCACCTCATAGAACCCCGTCTGCAAAAGACAGGGGTCAACAATTAAAGAAAATATGCATAAAGAAAGTGAGAATGCATGATGGAAAATGCATAAATTTAAGAATACCTCAAGAAGATACATGGCTCCAGTAAAAGTCTATCGGTAGCACCGGTTGAGCGCAACAAGAGAAGAATAAAGGGTCTCCAAAGCCAGGCTCCCCCAATCATAAAGAGGAATGTTCGAAAACATCCTCAGGTACGACAAAAAATATAAGTGGATGACGTCACCGCTCGATGCCACCATGAAACCCCCTAACACCAACAAAATAAACAATCAGGCCATCTATACTTCTTGCAGCCCATCATCCACGTCAATCATCCGACTCAACAATACCTCGTTCAGTAGGAACAGACGAATGGAGTCCACGAAAACTATTATCCCCGCATCATCTAACGTCACTGTCACCTCCATCAACATCACCCTCAAGGTCCTATCCCCCTCAATCTGCATCCCATCACAATCCAGCCCCAACAGCTGCTGCACATCTAGGGGAGTCACCGTCATCTCCCTGAAACTAAAGTGAAAAGTACGGGTAGTGTCCCACCACCTCTCCCCTAAAGCACACAAAATATCTTTCGAACGAGGTGTCTCGTCCAGAGCAGATGCCAAGGTCCCAAACCCGGTTAAGGATATGATCCAACACACCAACAACAACAAATTTTCCCAGAGATCCTTAAGCCCCATCGTCCCTCAAAAACGCATAGTGGACAAGGAAAAATCTGACTGTCAAAGACAAAAGCGAAACCCTTTGTCAAAATTCACAAAAATAGGTGAATATCGCCAAAAGAAGGGAAGACCAAAGGTCATCAGTACTTACATAACCATCAGGGTTCACCACCCTGTAAGAGCAATGCTGTGAAGGCTCACTCAAAAGACTCCGATCACCCGCCACTGGCTTAAATGAGTCAAAAGAGTTCTCACTACCTAGCGTAAGGGGCACCCTATCCCTCCACTCCAAGTTACCCTAGTGATCGACATCGAGCCACACCCTATGTGCCTCATTGCTTACGAAAGAGTCCATATTTTGGTTTCATAATATTATAATGATTCACATAAGGTAATTGCAGAAGAAAGAAAGTTAGAAAGGAGTAAAAAATGAGGGGAACCCGCCCTCTTTTTATAGAAGGCGAAGGGGCATGCCGATCGGCACTATCCCTCCACCTACTCAAAGCAACCCAGAAGACGGCGCCACAACCGACTGTCACCCTTCACACCAGTCCGGTCAGCACCCTCCCTGAGATTTTTTACAAAAATTCCAAAAAAATGACAGAAAATCCCAAAAAATTCCTAAAAAATTCATAAAATTACCAAATGGATTTTAAGATCTTTTTCACCAAGAAAATTTTTTTTAACATGCTCATTTCCCCAGTAAAACTCTTACCTCCCCAGTGAAATTACCAAAATAAATTTTGTGTCTCACCTGCAACGTCTCCAAAGGATACCATAAAAACCAAGAAATTCCCCAACTAAGAAGAATCCAACCCTCGGATCATTCCCTCTTACCCATTGGAATCTAAAAGCAATCGCTCCCCCTCTTCCCCAGTAGAATCGTAAGATTCATATCCCCAGGGGAGTCTTCAAAAAGTAAGTTACAATCGCAAGCCCTCATAATTTACTTTGACCCGCAGAATTGGTCACCTCTACTTAAGCCCTCAGAATTGGCTTTGACCCTTAGAATTGGTCAACCCTACTTAAGCCCTCAAAATTGGCTTTGACCCTTAGAATTGGTCACCTCTACTTAAGACCTCAGAATTGGTTTTGACCCTCAGAATTGGTCACCTCTACTTAAGCCCTCAGAATTGGCTTTGACCCGCGGAATTGGTCACCTCTACTTAAGCCCTCAGAATTGGCTTTGACCTGCAGAATTGGTCACCTCTACTTAAGCCGTCGAAATTGGCTTTGACCCTCAGAATTGGTCACCTCTGCTTAAGCCCTCAGAATTAGCTTTGACCCGCAAAATTGGTCACCTCTACTTAAGCCCCCCTTGGTTAAGCCCTCAGAATTGGCTTTGACCCTCAGAACTGGTCACCTCTATTTAAGACCTCACAATTGTCTTTGACCCTCGGAATTGGTCACCTCTACTTGAGCCCTCAAAATTGGCTTTGACCCTTAGAATTGGTCACCTCTTAAGCCCTCAGAATTGGCTTTGACCCGCAGAATTGGTCTCCCCTTTCTTAAGCCTGCAGAATTGGCTTTCACCCACAGAATTGGTCATTCCCTACTTCGGCCCCCAGTCGTAACCTCTTCTAGGTCCTTAGAATTGACCTCGTCCCACAGAATTGACCATCTTCAGCATTCCCTTTAGGTCCTCAGAATCGACCTCAAACCTCTTAATCGGTCACCCTCGTCCTTTAAGTCCGCTTCCAGAACATCATGTGGTGTCTATTCAACAACTTTCACTTGTTCCAAGGTCACCCATCAAGGGGTTATGTAGACAACACATTCTAGGACCCCCAAAGTATTTCCTTAGGTCCCTATTACCTCCTCATTTCACTACAAACCCTAGGTAGTACTATGAGTACCAATTTAGAGGCCTTCGAGCGCTCCCGACCCCCATTTGACCCTAAGAAATGTCACTATCAAAGAGAAATCTCTTTAAAAACTTTGAGGGCATTGAATCCCCTCTCCAACGCTCTGCCCCGTGCACAAAACGGCATAATCGTTCGGAAGAACGATCCGTTTCCCCCTAAAAATTGATCAAGAGGCCACTGAGCGCTTCCGAACTCCGTTTGACTAAAGTTAAATCTTTATCTCGAACGAGATTGAATGAAACCCTGAAGGTCCCTGAATACCCTTTCCAACGGTCTACCCCGTGTACAATTCTGACTTACGATGTAGACGAATGATCCATTTTACTCTGATTGGTCACTGGGCACTTCAAGGCCTCGATTGACCAAGGTAAACTTTCTGAACATATCAAATTTATTTGGAATGTCAAAGTACATCTCCCAACCTTTCCAATGGTCTGCCCCATGCACGATTCCAACTTAACATACGGACGAACGATCCGATTGCGTCCGACGATCTCCCATCTAAAGGATCGACGTGCGATTCTGAGCCACATTTAACCCAAAGTCAACTCCCAGACGTGGGAGAGGTCCCTATGACTCTTGAAGGTCTATGGATTACCTTTCTAACGGTATGCCTCGTGCATGATTCGGACCAAGGGATTACGTTCTACGATCATTTTTTTAGGAAAATCTACATAAGACTACCAATTGGTAGGTCCAAAACCCTGCCTATCAGCAGTGTACCTAGGGTCACCTACCGATTGGCAGGTCTATGGATATGCCAATCGGTAGCCCCCAGACCTTATAAAAAAGGGCATGACCTCACTACCACATACAGCTGAGAAGCATCAGTATCACCGATCTCAACAACATTCTCTCAAACTCGGGGAAGTTTCGCCATGTAAAGTTCCATTCAAGCTTGCATTCCCATCCTTTTCATACCCAATTTGGCAAAATCAGACCCTCTCTCATCAACATTCATCTCACATTCAATGGAGTTCATCTAAGATCAAAGATCAAGATTCAAGAAAGGTCCAATTCCTTCCATCTAGCTTTAAATTTATTATTTTTCCATAAATTTCATTAGATTCATGATCTAGTTCTACTTTCTCTCACATCCATTAATATCTAAAATTTTATTAAATATATTGCACATCTAGGCCGAGGTTGAGACCTCTGATCTCTCAAGTGTACTTTGGGCATATCAATCACCCCTAGCCCTTAGTTACATATGGTAACAGGTGACTATGGGGTATACGACTCTGAGGTCTTTCTTCCTTATGTGTCAATATTCCTTTGACAAGTGTCAAAGACTGAAGTGGGCAGTGCCCCTGACAAGTGCAATGACGTCAACTGTCCTTTGGGCTCCCAAGGCAATGATGGGCCTTGGGACGCGTGTGGTGCTTCTTGAGGGTTTAAACGTTATTTTCTCTCTTTTCCCTTCACTTCTTCACTTTTCCCTCTTTTCATTTTCTTTGCAACTCTCTCTCTCTACCAGATCTAGGTTGGGTTCCTTGAGGTCTTCTCATTCTCCATCGTCTTCTCCTCTACTAAGGTTGCTTTTAGGTACCATCTTCCTCTTTTCTCCACTCATTTTCGGCGTTTCCTTCTAGTTGCTTCACTTTCTGGAAAGTTTTTGGGTTTTCTGGCCACTGCTTGCATTTTTCGGTGACTGTTGTTCTTGTTGTTCTTAATTGTTCTTGCCTAAATTTCTAGTTTGATCCTTAGTTAAGTTGAGTCGACTTATTTGTCTTTGGCTTAGTATCCAAGTGTAACGTCGTCCTCCTATGCTCAGGCCTCTTTATCAACTTTTAGAAGAATTTCCTTCTCTTAGAGAGAGGACTTTAGAACAGATTAGGCAAATAGAACGAGCCCAAGAGGAAGCTCGTAGGGCTGAGGCCTTCCCCCTCAGACTAATCTCCCCCCCCCCCCCCCACTGAAGGTAATATACCCTGATCCAGCCGAACCAGTTAAATCATCAGAGGTCTCCGTAGAACATATTCCCATGTCTGAGTCTGAGTCATCCACCTCAGAACCTATGTCTGTGGACTCTTTTCAAGAGGCCATGGACTTTTCCATTAGGCAGGATCAGGTCCCTGATCAAGCCGAGGTTTCTAGCCGCGTCTCGTCCCATAATGAGTCTAGCACCTCCCGTACTTCTTCATATGTTGAACTTGTTGAGCCAAGCATAGCTTTTCCTCCTCCCATTAATTTTGTCCCCATGTCGGCTACTACAAGGGCTGAGTTTTCTAGGAGGTTCCCCGATGGGCCCCCAGCATCTGCCCAGGCCGATGCTCCCAGGGGTGAAGACAACGGTCATGAAAGTGACGTAGACATCTCGGAGGCATCCAAGATAGAGAGCACTGTCAGCGAATATGACCTCCTAGCCTTTAGGCATCTTTATTCTATAGGCCCTTCTATCAAACTTAGGAAGTCTTTGAAGGATGAGAGGGCCTATGACGGGCGAGATGGTGAGATCTGTCTATATGAGCAGATGTTTAAATTGGGATTCCGTCTTCCCATCCATCCCACAATCAGGTCTATTTTGTCCCATATCAACTTAGCCCCTTCGCAATTATCCCCCAATGCTTGGAGGGTGATAATTGGGGCTATTGTCCTCTAGAGGGCAGTCCATCAGTCTGACCTTCCAGTTAGGGTCTTCACTGGGTGTTATATCCCTACTTTTGGGAGGAACCACCCCGGCTACTTCCACTTCCTAGCTAGGAAGTCTGACAAGAAGATGTTATTGGCTACTCAGATCTCGAACCACAACTAGAAGCCACGATACTTCTTCGTCTCAAGGGCTTGGGAATTTGGTTCTCACACCTCCTCTTCCTCGTCTGATCCGAGGACACCCCTGAGGTAGGGAAAAGTGTCCCTTGCTGCCATGGCCGACCCTGGGCTGAGTTAGGAGAACTTGCAGAAGGTTAAAGATTTTCAAGAGCAGGGGGGCCATGGTCTGTTGGTTAAATATGAACATTTGATGACCCCATACTACCTCTCTGAGACTGGTCTTGGGGGGAGTCCTCTGTCTGAGCTCCGTAAGTGCTTATTTTTCCACAAGTTATACCTCTGATTATATAACACCTCTGATCTTCTAACTCAGACCTTTACTTTGCAGAATGCCCAGAAGGCATTTCAGACGATATCTGGGAGATGTCAGCTCCAAGTCTCACAAAGTTGGTAAAGAAGGCAGGCCTGAATGCGCCTCCTCCTCCCCCACTAAAGCAGAGTGTCGGCACGTCTAAGGCTGATGCTACAAGGAAGAGGAAAACTACAGCTGCTGCCCCTGAGGATCAGAGGCAAAGTAAAGATAAAAAAGTCATCCCCATATCCTCTGATGATGCGTTGGTCGCTCGTCTAAAGCAGTTGAAAATAAGTGATAGCCTGATAGGCCACAGTATGCAGGCATTGGATTCCATCGGCTCTGCTGTGACCGATGCTGACAAGCGCTTCTGCCGTTCAATGGAGTTCAATGGATACTCCCCTGTTGGCAGAGTTTTGCCTTTACAGGTATATCCAGGTAAGATTTCAATTTCAATTTGATTCCAAAGTGTAACCCCTGCTTTGAGTTTGAACTTATAGATCTGATTCTTGATTTGCAGGGCATCATTACTATGCACCAGTTTATCAACTGGACTATCAAGAAGTTGCCCCTCATTGAGAAGGGGAAAGAGGCTAAGAAAGTGCAAAGTTCTCTGAATGCTGAGGTGGACCGTCTGAAGACTGCCTTTGAAGGGTCTGACAAGAAGTTCAAGCAACTGGAGAAAGATATTTCCAAGCTTTAGAAAGATCACGCCTCTGACCTGAAGGCCAAGGACGAGCTTCTTCAATAAAAGGTTGATGTTGCAGTGAAAGCTGTCCTTGAGGATGCTTCAGATAAGATCTTGGTTGATTACAAAGTCTCTGATGAATTTATCAGCTTTGGCTTTGAATACCTCGAAAGAGGCATTAAGGCAACTGGTAAGTGGGCGGTAGCTAAAGAGAAGGAGTTAGGGAGCTTGGCAGCCTCTGACTTCATTGGTTCGGGCTTTGCTAACCCTCAGTTTACTCAGGCCTTACAAGAGGTTGAAGAAGATGCTGCTCCTATAGAGACTGCACCATTGGAGGTTATAGATCTTGAGGGTACCAACCCCCAAGATGATGGGGTCGAGGTGACCAACATCGGCCAAGGAAATGAGGTCGAGGATACCAACCCTTTAGTTGCAGACGCCTAGGTCGTCTTTTGTGGAGCTTTTTTGTTATCACAATTTGTTTGTAACTATGAACGTCTTTGAAACAATCTTAGTTTGTAACTTATTTCTTAATGTTATGTTACCCTCTTCAAAGGGTTTTGCTTGCTTTGTTGATTCTTTCTAATGATGTTACCTCTAGGAATGTCACCAAATTTAATGATGTTTAAGGTTTGAGGTCATCCAAATATGATGTTATCCTCATAATTATCACCAAATTAATGATGTTTAAGGTCTGAGGTCACCCAAATATGATGTTTCACCTCAGACTTTGCCACCAAATTATGATGTTTTAAGGTCTGAGGTCATCAAACTAAGATGTTACTGATAACTAGACTTTTGCGTGTGTGTCGTTGTTGTTGAAATCCAAGTTAGTCAAAATCCTTATGTACCTACAAATATAATAAAGTCAAGTGTAGAGTGGTAAGTAAGGATGTCAATCCACTTTCTAGGGAGTAAGCTAGAGACAAATTCAATTGTAATTCACTTTTTATTTTCTTTTTGTGCTTTTTCACTTTTCTAATTTTTTTAGCTTTTTCAATATTAAAACAATAGGGTGAGGTGAGATTTTAAACTAAATTAAACTAAATGTGATATGATAATAACAAACTAGAAAGTGACTAAAATGAATAACAAAGTCTAAACTAAAATAAAAGATAAAGTGAGGTAAATAATTGTGAGAACAATCAAGGAATGGGATTACACCACAAATTTTAGTTATTCTAATTAATTAATTTAATTATTTGAATACTCCCAAATTAATATCAAAATTACAAACCAACTCTCGTTGCAAGTGTAATTAGAATAATAATCTTTTAGAAAGTTAATTTTAACACCCCACAACTCTAGAAACATGGATTCACACTCCTTTTAATTAATCACCCACTAGGATCGATCAATTAGAATTTATGTCAATATTATAAAATAAATTTAGAGTTGAAATTCAAGTGATAATACCCCACTTAAGAAATCTCTATCTCTAGTTCGTATCTAAAATGGGTATTATCACTAGAATTTCGATTTTCTCTCGAAAATCATTTACCCTCTCTCGAGGCGTAAATCTAAAGGTGAGGGATCAAAATTAACATTCAAATGGACTTTTCAAGTAATTAAACTAATAAAAATAAAATAACATCAAATAAGGGTTTTACCCCACCCTTTGAAAGGGGATTTAGCCTAAAATGATATTAAACATGACAAATTAATAATCAAGGCTACTAAAATAAAAGAGAACAGAACGGAACAAGCAAACCAAATCTTTTTGAGAAAGTTGAACTCTACTCTTCCAAATTGAAGCATACACCACTTAATTGAGCATCCAAATGATTTGAAATTAAAATATTCACTCAATTAACTCTCTTACAATATTTAATCTCAAAAAATAAAAAAAATAAAAACTATTTACAAAGGATAATTTTATCTACAATTCTCTCTCTAAAAATTCCTCTCTAAAGCTCTTTTTTTCTAAACTAAAAATTAAAAATAAAAACAAAAAGGATAGTGGATGAATTCATAATGAACAATTAAATAATAAAAGAGATTTGCAAAAAATGCAAATCCTAAAATTATAAAATTGTACATTAGAACTCACCCAAAGAAATAAATTCTAGATCACTAATTTATATTGAGATAATTGCTAAAAATGCAAAATCTCAACATAAAGGAATGGGTTAGAATTTACCTCCCATAAGGGATAAATTTCACTACATCAATATATTTTAAATTAATTGCTAAAAATGCAATAATTCATAATAGAGGGGTGGGGTGAATTTTATTATAGAGATAATTTTCAACACACACCTTTATATTGAGGTATTTGCTAAAAATGCAAATGCTCAACATAGAGGGGTGGGGAGAATTTTATCACACCTAGCTTAAAACTAATTGTGAGATCCTCTACAATTCTCTCTCTAGAATTTTCCTATCTAAAAACTCTTTTTTTTTATGAGTCTTCATCTTCAATTTATAGTAGGTATGGAGCATGGGGGTATTTTTGGGAATTGACTTGGGTGTGCATGGGAATGGTGAGGGGAGCATGGGGTATAAGTGTGAGGATATTTGGGAAAAATCTGATTTGGGTTAAATGTGCATTTGGGTGCACATGGGAGCATGTGGGTTGTGAGGTTAGAAGGGTAATTTTGGAAAAGTATTAAGAAAGGATATTATGGGTAAAATGGGGGTTAAGTGTTTTTATTAGCACATGGGCATTGACTTGGTCATTGTTTTGGTTTGGCTTGGATTTATGCAGGTCGTGGCTATATGGGAGAATATGGGTCTTGGTTTGGAATGGTGGGATAAGGTTGGGTTGGAAATGGGTATGGACATGGTTGTGGGTTCGGAGGTCCGGATCGGAATAAGGTTGAACAGAAGGTGGAGGTTGGCCGACACGGGGTTGTCGGCGTCTGTAGAACTGTCGGAGAGGAGCACGGGAGAGAAGTTGACGGCGCCGGATTTAGGTGGGAGAGAGAGGGCGGCACAATTCCGGCCGGGGGTTGCGGTCGGAGGGGAGAGAGAGAGAGGGAGTTTGCGGGTTGAGAGAGAGGGGGAAAGGGTTGACGCCGCCGGCAAGGGGCTATGGGTTTCGTACCGGCGAGTTTCGCCGAAGGTTAGGGGGGAATCACCGTGGGTTGAAGTAGGGTATAGCGGCGGGTATGGTCGGAGGTGTGTTGGGTTTTGCTGGTAAATGGTGGGTAATGATGTGCGGGTTATGTTAATGGAGTTTGGAGAGAGAAAGAGTTGGATGGATTGGAGGTTGAAGATGGGTTGGGTTTGTTTTGATGTGGTGAGGGTGTAGATGATAGGGTGAGGATGAGGGAGAGGTGTTTGTGTGTAGGTGTGTGTAGATAGGTTGGTGTGAGGGTGAGGGTGAGGGTGTATGTAGTTTTAGGGTGTGTGTGAGGTGTAGGGAGTTTATGTGTGTGTGTGTGTGTCAAATTGTGACCCTTAAAAATAAAATTAAAGTTAACTAAAAAAAAACTATTAAAACTAAAATTCTAAAAGTTAAATTCCAATTCTAAAAATAAAATAAAGATTAAATTAAAAAAAATAAAACTAAAAAGAAATGAAAATAAAAAAATAGAAATCTATTAAACTAAAACAAAGATCCTAATAAAAATAATATCTAATAAATCTAAAAATAAATGAAATCCTAAAAAAACTAATTCTAATAAAATAAGATAAAATAAAATAAAAATAAAAACTAAAACTAAAAACTTAATAAAATCAAAATAAAATAAAATTATATAGAAAAATAGAAAATAAAATCTAAAAATTCTAAAATAAACCTAAAATTAAAATGAAACAAACTAAAAATCAAAAAATTGATAAAAGGGAAAATTAGACACACACGGGGTTCGGGGGTAGGTTTAGGCTAGGTTTAGGCTCGGGTAAGGGTTGCGGGATAAGGGTTAATTAATTTCATTCATGCGCAATTACTTTGATTTAAACGCTTGAACTCTGCAACGTACAATTAAACCTGCATAATTAACATTTAAGCGCATAAGACCCATATTGTCGAGAATTAGCAACTAAAATACGTCTATTCGGGTATAAAATGTACAGTTTTGGGTGCTTATCACACCACCCCCAAACAGAGCGTTGCTAGTCCTCGAGCAATAAGGTAGAGAGAAAGATAATGAAAAGAAACCAAAAGTGTACCACTTTTGCGGGCACTTACGATTGCACTTAGCATGTGCAACAAGCCTTTAAACCTATAGGTTGCCCTACAGGACGAGTTGTGTCTCGTGAGGGTTTGTAGGGAATATACCCACAAAATTATTTATTTTGTAAACTGATTTTTTGAAGGTAAGTCAATCTCTTATTAGACATAGAATAATCGCACAATCCATCACATGGGAAAATATTTTCAGAAATACAAGCTAGAATGTGTAAAAAGTTAAGCTAAGTAAATACTCGAGGCACGTCCTTTCTAAAACTCAACATGTGTAGTGTGAATCAGTCAAAACGGGTCAAGTATCATCAAAGTAATTCCTAGATTGCCTTTTCGGAATCAACGCTTCAACTTCAAATCTCACGGATATAACTCTCTCAAACGAACTCTCGAGATTAGGGTCAGTGCATCGCTCTTGTGTGTGAGGAGGTGAGTAAATGTAAACAAGTTCAAACGTCTCACACACATATATGAAAGAATGAACAATAGAAAGAAAAGTGATCTCATGAAAGAATGATAATCACTATAGTGAAAACGTCGAGTTATTCACCACGTCGACTTTCATTTCCCGAACACCTAGGGGAAATATGGATGATCATGGGTGAGGGGAAAATGAAATGGGAAGGATGGTATAAGGTGTGGTATGATGGATGTGTGATGTAGGATATGAATGATGATATATGAATGGATAAGCGAGAAGAGTGTACTATACTTTGGGCACAAATGTCTTTATTTAAAAATTAACTACAAACTCTCTTTCTTTTCTTTTCTCTCTTCTTTTTTTCTTTTTTTTTTATAATTTGCTATTTTTCTTTTTTTTTTCTTTTTCTTTTCTTTTTCTCTCACTTTTTAAACCAACATTGAAGACATTTAACATTTGGAATAACACTCTTTTATTTGAAATGATAGAAGATGATATGGAGATGATAGGTGATGGTGTGGGGAAATATGTGGGAATATGGAAAAGCATGGGAATGTAATGTGTGAGTAAATGTAAATGTGATATGGAAAAGTGGTAGGTGTATGGATGAAAACCTAGTGATCGGGACAAATTTCAAGACACGCGTTTCTTACAACTCGAAAAAGATGTCATTCTCAGTGATCGAGCCAAAATTTGAAGAATAATGAGATCATACAACTATTAAAGTGCGGACCCAAAGAAAGTTGAATCAACTTGTGACTCGGAGATTGCGTAAAACACTCTGAAAGGATGAAAGGCACAAATCTCACGGGCTAAAGTCTTTACTAGTTATCCTTAAGGTTCTCTTTAGAATTGTAGTACTCCTCAACTCTAAAACGTAATGACGTGACAAGTGCGCAAATTTTTGTTGAGTCTAGAAACTCATGGTGCAACATGCCTTGTTACGTATTACATAAGCTATTTAGAAAAAATATTCTCTAGCTTGATTCCTAGACTTTTGAAGGATGGATGATTGAGAATTCACATCAATGATTGAGATGAAAGAAACTGTGCAAAATTTTAAAAATCAGGTTCAAAAATTCAAAATTTTTCAAAAGAGGCACTATTTTGATAAAATTCCCTACCCCCAAACAAAAAGGAACATCGTCCTCGATGTTAAGTAAAATGATTTTTAAAATTGAGAGCAGAAGGTGGAAAGAGATTACCAGAATATACCGCTAATGAAGTGGACAGATGAAGCTAAGAAGAAACCTGAGTGAGTGATAAGAAAAAAAAAAGTGTGCAAGTCTATAAGCATGATAAAGCATAGGGTGATGTGAAACACCACCCCCAAACAGGATGAGACTCATACCAGAAACTCGGGCAGCCTCCCGATAGCGCTAAGTTTAATGTCTTCAGCCAGATCGATGAAATCTCACCTGAAAGATAAGATCTATGAAAGCGCGGGGAGACAGAAAAATTGGGTGATGAGAATCACCCCCAAACAAGACTGAAGCGTCAGTTTTGCTGAAAACAGGCTAAAAGAGGGTCAATGCACTTGTATAGAAAAATGCATCACGCGATACAAAGCATCGGTGGACCAAGGGCGGGTGGGAAAAAGGTCTAAGGTGAGGGTGGAAAGGTATCGGTCACGGGCCTTGTTGAGCTTAAAGGTGAGGGAAACTAGGGCCCTATAAGAATGGTGCTCTAATTGGTGAGGACGGAAATATGGTGGGGAAAGTGGAATGGGTTGGGCCTCATAGAAATCACACGACCATTCTATGAATGGTTGATGGTATTGGTCGTGCCGTGACACACCAGGGAGCTGTTGAGAAAAATCAACACCACAAGAGAGTGGCAGGTATGGAGGAACAAGCTCGGTGTCACGGTGGAGAGTATCACCATAAAGACTCTCATGGGTGGAGGATGGTTTCATGTTAGGATCTAAAAAATTAGATGGAAACTTGAAATGTGTAAAATCAAGATCCAAACCAGTTGGTAGGGTGGAAGGAACAATGGGTGGGTCGGGTGGGATAAATGGTGGAGGAAGATGATCCAACTCAAGAGTGGGGGACACACACTCATTGGGAGGAGTAAATGAATACTCGCAAGGGAGTGTGGTTTCTAAAGATGGAGTTGTCAACTTTTCCACAAGAGTAGCATCGGTGAATGTGGTGAGTGGGTCAAACGAGGCACCAAGATCGGAGATAGAGGAATCATTAGAAATATCGGGCTCAAAGGGAGCCATGCATGGTGGGATATCATCCATATCCCGATAGTTAGGAAGTATCACGGATTCTATCTCGAAAAATTGGTGAGCACTCGTAGCCGGAGCTAACCTAGGATAAATTGGTTCCTCGAGAACACAAGGGTGAAGCTCAATAGGTGTAGACTCGGGCATTATTTTGGATTCAACGAGGAAGTGAGTGGGAATAGGAACCGCAAGGTGGGGTGCATTTGGATATGGTGGAATTGGATCAGGCTCACTAATGGAAGGTAAGTCAACACAAATATCGACTTGGGACCCGGACCATGGAATGGTCTCAACTTCGAGATTCTCGGGGTGGTAGGATTGGTCACACTCAAAATTCGTGTCACGAGAGGACACATCATCATCACACTCGGTAGCAACAATGGGTGGGGCCATGGGAATGTTCGACTCTCGCTCACACTCCAATTCATTTAATCTTTGTTCAAGCCTTTGGAAAGCTTGAGTTTGAATTTGAGTGGCGTGCTCTTGTGCAAGTATGAACTTTTGCAAGAGGGTTTCGAGAGCGGATGTGGATGATGGTGGTGGTGGAATGACGGGTGGTGGCGGTGGTGGTTGAGGTGGACACAACACGCTATTATCATGAGTGTATGGAGAATACTCAAAGGAAGTGTGTAGGGTGGGGCCAAGTTCATCATACACGAAAGGATCGCTTTCATGATGGACAAATGATTGATGCGCATGGGGTGCGTAGGGAGGAAACTGATCATGAGTGGGTGCACAAGGTTGCCATTACAACTGTTGGAACGTGTGAGGATCCACAACATTGGGTTTGGATTTGTATTGCGTGGAAGGGTGATCAAGCCTCCATGAATAGCTCGGGTGCTCACACAACTCGGGATTAGGTAGAGCGGGAGAATTGACCGAGGTTAGTTCCGGGACAGTGTCATATGGATACACATGTGCCATGGTCGGTTTGTATGGATATGACAAGTACGGACACTCATGGGACATGTGATCGGCATAAGAACAGTGGGTGCACAACAAGGTAGGAGGCACATCGACACTTGACATCGAGGGTAATGGAATAGGAGGTGACTGCATAGATGGGTCAAGAGTACCAACGGTACTCGTGAGAGAAGTGAAACCACTAAGTATCTTATAAAGAGATGGTTCGAGATCACTCTCACACGTGTCACGTGTCAATGGAAAATGATCAAAGTAGTCCCGTAAAGGACGTTCTTCGACCATGAGGGGAGAAATATTTTTTTGGATTTTTAAATTTTTTCAAAAGAAAGGAAAATATTTTTGGATTTTTCTAAAAATGAGAAAAATAAAATATTTTTGGATTTTTTGTTAAAATAAAGGAAGAAAAAAATATTTTTTTGATTTTTAGATTTTTTTTTTTGGAAGAAAAGGGTGGGGGAAAATATGGACTCAGAAATTTTGAACGAACCAACTAAAATCGACCACCGTAAATGGAATTGGACACACACACAAGTCAAGAAAATTTCCTAACTAGCACATAGCTAATTTTTATCTTTAAATTTAGTGAGAGTGTAGTCAAATTTTAATTAAGTCCGCGGGTGATAAAAATCACGGAAATCTGAGTGATCGCCTTTGCAAAAATATTCTTCTATTGGGCTACCTAGTTGATTGATTTTAAATTTAGTGATGGCTAGGGTAGCACAAAATGGTAAACGAGTGAGTCGGGTGATGAAATCCCTTCTCGTGAGTGACCGGGTGTAGGTCTTAGTAATTTAATTCATCACACCATTCGAAAACAAATGCGAGAATAAAATCAAATAAGAGCACACAAGCACACACAATAATTGACTCGCTAACAGGAGAGGCGCGAGTGTGTAAGAAATGTACCTCCCATGGCTTTTAGGCCGTGGGGTGATGAAAAATTTGAGTCGACCGGGGGGAGATCACGCCTATCTCAATCATCCCCGGGAGTCTGACCGACCCAAGGTAGAGAGGCTTCTAAATTCTCGCCAATGGATGCCCTCTCTCTACCTTATCCGGTTTCCCTATCACGCTTGTCTTTGATTATTACAATTTTAAATGAAAAATAAATGGTTTCCTATGCACCGCAATACAAGCCAATGAATAAAAAAAGTCTTAATACAAGCCTTCTAAAAGAATGCAAAAATGTACTAAAATGAAAAAAAGTACAATACAAGTGAATCACAAAATGGAATTCGCTCCGAGCTTCACAATCCCAAGAATGGCAACGACGCCATTTGATAGAAATTTCACCAAATTAATGATGTTTAAGGTCTGAGGTCATCCAAATATGATGTTTCACCTCAGACCTTGCCACCAAATTATGATGTTTAAGGTCTGAGGTCATCAAAATGTGATGTTATCCTCATGATTTTCACCAAATTAATGATGTTTAAGGTCTGAGGTCATCCAAATATGATGTTTCACCTCAGACCTTGCCACCAAATTATGATGTTTAAGGTCTGAGGTCATCAAAATGTGATGTTATCCTCATAATTTCCACCAACTTAATGTTGTTTAAGGTCTGAGGTCATCCAAATATGATGTTTCACCTCAGACCTTGCCACCAAATTATGATGTTTTAAGGTCTGAGGTCATCAAACTAAGATGTTACCCTCATAAATTTCACCAAATTAATGATGTTTAATGTCTGAGGTCATCAAACTAAGACGTTACCCTCATAATTATCACCAAATTAATGATGTTTAAGGTCTGAGGTCATCAAACTAAGATGTTACCCTCATAAATTTCACCAAATTAATGATGTTTAAGGTCTGAGGTCATCCAAATATGATGTTATCCTTATAAATTTCACCAAATTAATGATGTTTAAGGTCTGAGGTCATCAAACTAAGATGTTACCCTCATAATTATCACCAAATTAATGATGTTTAAGGTCTGAGGTCATCAAACTAAGACGTTACCCTCATAACTATCACCAAATTAATGATGTTTAAAGTCTGAGGTCATCAAACTAAGATGTTACCCTCATAAATTTCACCAACTTAATGATATTTAAGGTTTGAGGTCATCAAACTAAGATGTTACCCTCATAAATTTCACCCAATTAATGATGTTTAAGGTTTAAGGTCATCCAAGTATGATGTTATCCTCATAAATTTCACCAAATTAATGATGTTTAAGGTCTGAGTTCATTAAACTAAGATGTTACCCTCATAATTATCATTAACTTAATGATGTTTAAGGTCTGAGGTCATCAAACTAAGATGTTCCCCTCATAATTATCACCAAATTAATGATGTTTAAGGTCTGAGGTCATCAAGATATGATGTTTCCCTCTTGATTATCACCAAATTAATGATGTTTATGGTCTGAGATCATCAAGATATGATGTTTCACCTCAGACCTTTCACCAAACCAATGATGTTCGTGGTCTGAGGTCATCTAGATATGATGTTTCACTTCAGACCTTCCACTAAATTAATGATGTTTAAGGTCTGAGGTCATCAAGATATGATGTTTCCCTCATGATTTCTTGCTGAAGTATGTTAACACATATTGACACGAATTGATTTTCTCATTAATGTTCTCTTCATAAGATGATACATGTATTATAAGGAAACTTGCAACATCATATATAATATTTCTTCAAGTGATCATCATTCCAAGGGTTGGAGAAAGGTTCCCCTTCAAGGTTTTCGAGTTGGTAAGTATCGGGTACAACTTCTTCCACCACCCTGTAAGGGCCATGCCAGTTTGGGTGGATCTTATTGGCCTTCTGCCACGTCTTCTTTAGAACCAGATCTCCAACTGCGATGAGTATTGACTTCACCCTCTGGTTATAAAATTTTGCAGTTCTCTGTTAATAGGTTGCTTATCTAATCTGTGCGTCTTCCTTTCTTTCTTCGATTAATTCCAGCTCAAGCCTTCTCTCTTCCCCGTTCCTCTCAGGGTCATAGGTTTGAACTCTATGAGTTGGAATTCCTATCTCTGTAAGGATGACGGATTCTGAGCCATGAGCCAACATAAATGGGGTCTCCCCCGTTGGTGTCCTTACCATCGTCCTGTAAGCCCATAATACTGCGTGCACCTCTTCTAGCCATCTCCCCTTGGCATCTTCCAACCTCTTCTTAATCCCATCAAGTATTGTGCGAATCGTGACCTCAGTTTGGCATCTATGGCATAAAGGTCTTCCACCTATGTTACTGGAGCAAGATCCTTCATGTACATCACGTAGAATGTGGGGGACCTCTGAGGGATGGACACATCTGAGGAGAGGTAGTAGGAATCCCTTTTTATACAAAACGTCTCCTATTATTGAGAATTTGGCCACT
This sequence comes from Sambucus nigra, assembly GCA_949130495.1. NCBI lineage: Eukaryota > Viridiplantae > Streptophyta > Magnoliopsida > Dipsacales > Adoxaceae > Sambucus > Sambucus nigra. The sequence goes on along the minus strand of OX422211.1, from coordinate 580,465,340 downwards.
CTGTACCTTAATTTTCTCCTTTTTAACTTTGATTCTGAAAGTTCTCCCAGTCTGATATATCTGATAAGGGGGTCCATCCATGAATCCCCTAGGTCCAAATTGAAGCAAGAGCTTGCCATCTCTTCCTCTTCAATGGTTGGTCTGAGCAGGATTTCGACCGACACTGTTCTTCTGATGGTTGTTCTTGTTACTGAGGCCAACCTTGCTAGCGCATCCGCATGGTTGTTATCCAGTTGAGGTATCCTCTTCATCTGTACCTTTTTGAAACCTTCCAACATTGCTCTTACCCTCCTCAAGTATTTGTCCATCCTTTCGTCTTTGACCTCATATACACCCAAAATTTGGTTGACAACTAGCCTCGAGTCGTTGTGGACTAAGAGTTGGCTAATACTAAGCGCTTTGGCTAAGGAGAGACCTGCTATTAAGGCCTCATACTCTGACTCATTGTTTAATGCCTTGAAGTTAAACCTCAGTGCATACTCGATGTCGGTACCATCTAGTGCTGACACTATCAACCCTGCTCCACTTCCGCTATCACAGGACGATCCATCAACAAAGAGGCTCCAAATACTTTCATTTGAAGGGAACTTTCCTTATGATAGGGTCCCTTGTTTGAAGAGGTGCCTGTCTTCCTCATTCTCAGCTACTCCTCTTCTAGCTCCGCTATGCACAACCTCTTCCTGGTTTTGGAAGACGTTACGATCAGGCTTACCTGTAACTTTTTGTCTACACTCGATCTCAACCTCTTCCGGATTTTGGAAGACGTTACTATCGGGCTCATCTGCAACTTTTTGTCTACACTCGATCTCAACCTCTTCCCATGTGAACTCTGCTACAAAGTCTGCAAGAGCCTGCCCTTTGATGACGACCCTAGGTTGATAAACAATGTCATACTCTCCTAGCTCGATGGCCCAGGTCATTAGCCTTCCTGACTTTTCAGGCTTATGTAGGACATGTCTGAGCGGGGAATCAAAATCAGTGAGGATGATCATAGAGTTGGCTTGGAAGTACGGCTTTATCTTTATTGAGGCGTGTATCAGGGAATATGCTAACTTCTCCATTCGAGGGTAGTTCTGCTCAGATCCTTGAAGGGCTTTGTTATTGAAGTATAATGGCCTCTGTACTCCCTCGTCTTCTCTTACTATCGCTACGCTAATAGCTGTCTCTGAAGTATCTAGGTATACATATAACTTCTTCCCCAGAATAGGCCGAGATAGGAGTAAGAGGGATCCGAGGTAGGACTTCAATTCTTAAAAAGCCTTTTCTCACTCCTCGTCCCACTCGAAGGCCTTTCTAAGCACCTTGAAAAAAGTAAGACACTTATCGGTGGCTTTGGAGAAAAACCTGTTGAGTGCAGCAACTCTCCCTATTAATCTTTGAATGTCTTTTATTGTCCTTGGTGTCTTCATTTCAAGTAGTGCCTTGATCTTTTTGGGGTTGGCCTCTATGCCTCTCTGATTAACGATGAACACAAGAAACTTTCCTACTCCTACCCGAAGACACATTTGGCTGGGTTTAGCTTCATTAAGTACAAGTCCATGGTGTCAAAGGTCTTCTTTAGGTCGGCCACATGAGTACTGGCCTTCAAGCTCTTTATCAACATATCATCTACAAACACCTCCATGGTCTTACCAATCTGATCTTCAAACATCTTATTTATAAGATGTTGGTAGGTGGCTCCTGCATTCTTCAGATCGAAGGTCATAACCTTGTAGCAATAGGTTCCCTTATTCGTGATGAACGTTGTCTTCTCTGAGTCTTCGTCATTCATAAAGATCTGATTGTACCCTAAATATGCTTCCATGAAGCTCATAAGTTTGTGACCAGCTGTGGCATCTACCATCTGGTCAATTCGAGGTAAGGGGAAGATGTCTTTTGGGCAAGACTTGTTCAAGTCAGTGAAGTCCACGCACATACTCCATTTCCCATTGGCTTTTGGTACTATGACAGCGTTGCACAACCACTCAGGGTATATGACCTCTCTGATGAATTTTGCCTCTTTCAGCTTTCTTACCTCATCCCTGATGACGTCATACTTTTCCTGGGAGAATACTCTTCGTCTTTGCTTTACTGGCTTGGCGTCTTCTGCCACATTGAGTCTATGGCACATAATACTAGTGTCGATGCCAGGCATGTCTGCATGGCTCCAAGCAAAAACACTTTGTCTCTTTGTCAAAAGTTTTACCATCTCTTCCTTGATCTCTAGTCTTAGGGCGCTACCGATTTAGACGGTTTTTTCTGACTCGTCCTTATTGAGTATGATGGATTCTACCTCTTCTGCGGCCTCTCCTTTCTTCAGCTTCGTTTCATCCCTAGGATCAAGGGTATCAATATTATATGCTATGGTTGCCCTCTTATGGGCCTCCCTCTCTTCTGCGGAGTTGAAGTAACATTCGCGCACCGAGGTCTGGTCACCTTGCACTTCCCCTACCCCATAGAGGGTCGAGAATTTTAGCATTTGGTGGACCGTCGATGGCAAGGCCTCAAATTATTTAAGGGCTACTCGTCCGATGATGAGGTTGTAGGCAGAGAAGACGTTTTCATCCATTACAAAAAAATTATTTTTCTTGTTAGCCTCTTAGGCCACTCATCTCCCATACGCACATCCATCTCATACATTCCTAAGGGATGGACCTTCTCTCCACTGAAGCCCATCAACGGATGATGTTAGGGCACCAACCTAGCTCTGCTGAGGCCTAAGCTCTTGAAGCAGGGCCAGAACATAACATCCGCGGAGCTTCCTCCATCGATAAGGATCCTCTGGACTTCGCATCCATGTACCCTCGTAGTTATTACTAGAGGGTCATCATGCGGGGCTAAGATGCCTTTGAAATCTAGTCTTGAGAACCCCACGACGAGGGTGTCCATGTCTACCTTATTTCTTTTCTCATGCTTAACCTCCGAAGATGCCAGGTTTACCACTTCGGTCTTGGTCAATGACTTGGCCTCCGCCACATGAGCTTTGCGGTCAGCCACCTCTGAACCTCCTCCTGCTAGACCTCCGCATATGGTGTTGACACTAAACGAGATCATTCCCACTCTCTTTACTGGGGCATTGTCATCCTTTGGAGGGAGGTCCAGATCATCATCTTCCACAGAATCCTCTGCTCTTCTGGCAGGGATGTCTTCTCGGCATCTGTCATTTCTCTTCTTCTTGGGGTCATCTCTTCCCCCTCTGGAAGTTCTTCCATCTACGTATTTTTTTAGCTTCCTTGATTTTAACATCTTCTCAATCTCATCCCTTAAGGCGAAGCATTTATCGATCACATGTCCGTGGTCTTGGTGAAATTCACACCATAGATTTTTATTCCTCTTATGCGAAGGATCCTTGATCTTCTCGGGCCACCTTAAGGATCTATTATTTTTATCTCATTAAGGATGTGTTCGCAGTTCACTGTTAGAGGGGTGTAATGTGCAAACTTGTCGTCTACAGCCCTCTTCTTCCCATCTCTCTTCTGCTGGAAATTTCCATTGCTGCTTCCGTTTTCATCCTCATACTTCACAGCCATAGCGACTTCGGCATTCATGACTCTTCTTGCAGTTTTTAGCAGCTCTGCCATGGACTTGGGAGGGTCTTTCGTGAGCTTCCATAGTAGCTTCCCCTTCTGAAGGCCTCCAATAAAGGTTGTCATGGCTATACTCTCTTCATAATCCTCCACCTCTAACTTATCTTTGTTAAACCTCGCTATGTAGTATCTTAGGCTCTCGTTCCTTCCCTGTTTAACATAAAGAAGATGGGTGGTCTTCTTCTGAGGCCTTACCCCAAAGCAGAAGTTGTGAATGAACTATTCAGCCAAGCCTTTAAAGTTCTCAGTGGATCCCTTTGGAAGGGAGGTGAACCAAGTATGTGCAGCCCCTGTCAGAGTGCTTGAGAAGGCTCTCCACCTCATCTCATCTGGGATTGAGTAGATGTCAGCAGAAGATTAGTACATCTCAATGTGATGCACAGGGTTGGCGCTACCATCATACTTCGGAGACACCATGAGGGTTTGAATTTAGAGGGAGTCAGGAAGGTCACAATTCGTGTTACAAACGGGGAGCCTTCCGAGAATCCTCTCTACAGTGGATATCGGCCTTTGATGAGGTCCCATATCTTCTCCTCAAGAAGTTGGATGGAACCATTCCATGGCTTTGCAACCTCGGCCTAGTCGAGGTTGTCCCCAGCCACCTCCAAGGGGTGCACTGAGGGTTCCCTAGCCGCGGCACAACGTCGGTTGTTGACCTCTTCCTGCTCTCTATCTCGGCCATGATGAGGTCGTCCATAGTAAGGTCAGCCTTGGTGAGGCCGACGTTCAATATCTTCTCTTTGTGAGCCTGTTATACTTCTAGACCTGGATAATCTCTGCCTTAGGTCATTAACTGGGCCAAGCCTCTCAAAGGCAGACCCTCTACTCAAGCGATCAAGAGTTGATCCTCTTCGTGGGGCCTCACCCTCTCTTCGGCCCCCACAACCTCAAATTTCCTTGATAGGATGTACAGTATCGTTTGAAACCTCATACGGCTACCAGAAGTCTTCAGGATCATCTTCTGCCCCCAAGTAGTCATACCTACCCTCATGGCAAGGGTTTCCTTGCCTCCAGGCATAGACGCCTGGGGTCAGCAATGTCCCTCCTCCGTTGAGGGGTAGATTGGTCTTTTTGTGGTACCTGGGGTGGTCCCCTGGCTTCAGGATGAGGCAGAGCAGCTGCCAGAGTGATCATCTCCGGTGAGATTCCAGGTGGCGTCATCATGTTTTGACTAAGTTGGGCAAATTGGTCCTTCATTTCTTATTGGGTTGCCGCCAAGGACTTTAAGGCGGCCGCCACCTCAGCCATCTCTGATTGGGGTACTTGGCTGGAACTAGGCCCCCCCAACACCAAATAGCGGTGGATGTGGTGGTAATTCCGGTGCCATATGTTAAAACTGAGGAGCTTGTACTGAAAGTGTTGAGAGCTTAATACCTTAAGGGCCCTCTTTCAATGGTGAAACAACACCACGCAAGGGGTGAGGTCTGGTTCACCACCAGAGTCTCCTATGAGGTTGAGCTATGACAGGAAGAAGATAACTGTCTTCGTTTCCCACAGACGGTGCCAAATTGATGATGCTGGAACTAGCACCACCAGGTAAGGTGTTTGTAAGCTCAATCTGGTGACAACAATGACAGCACAGTTGTATTAAATGTAAGAGAATAAGGTGAGGAGAAGAGGATGAACACCAGAATATAAGTGGTTCAGCCTAAATTGGCTTACGTCCACTGTGTGTGTGTGTGTGATCTCACTGAAATAAGGCACTAATGGCCATGGATACAATCTCTCTAGCTTTTTCTCTCTTCTATGCAAATTGACAGAGTTTCAGCTAGGTTTGTATCTTCATATCCTTTACAATATTAAGTATGACCTCTATATATAGTGCCTAGGGGTGTAATGTACCCCCTAGGCATGCAATGAGCATGTGCATGAAGATCCAACCAGTGCAAGGATGACACCTGGCTGATCTCAACTAAGTAATGATGACCTCAATATTCCCTCAAGTGGAGGGAATAATTCGGTTATAACAGATTTTTCCACGTGTTCTAAGCATACATGTGCGTGTAAACGCTTGGTTGTCTTGAATTGGTACCAACCTTGGCCTGGATGAATATGAGGTTGGTGGAGTATGACCCTTGCCTTGTTTGAGACCAATGTTCCATGAATACCTCGGCTAGGGTGTCCGTTCGAGGTTGGATATGAGGTGTAATGTCGGCCAAGGCCGATGATGACATGATGCTTGTTATCCTATGAGGCTTTGATGATTCTGGAGTGATACTTGTAACGTCGGCTACTACCGACCTTACGTATCCGGTGGTATTAACAACGTCGGCTGTGGCCGAGCCATTGAAGGCAGAGCTCCCAGCTTCAAGCTGATGTCGGCTACTTCCAAGCTGAGATGATGTTAAGACGTTGGTTGTGTCCGACCCAGGTAGGAAGAGGCTGCTGATGGGAATCCTTGGGCTTCTATTGTCTCGGCTCCCATCTAGGCAGAGGTTGAGACCTCTGATCTCTCAGGTGTACTTTGGGCATATCAGTCATTACATCCTACCCTCCATATAAAAAGTTTGGTCCCCAAACTTGACTCATATCAATTTACAGACAAGTGTGGATATCACTCCTTTATTTCATCTTCCCGCTCCCACGTTGCTTCTTCAACTGAATGATTATGCCATAATACTTTGACTAGTTGAATTACTTTGGTTCATAATATTTGATCTTTATGGTCCAAAATTTCTACCGGATGCTCAATGTATGATAAATCTTCTCAAACTTGAAGAGGTTCGTGACTTAAGATATGTGTTCGATCTGGTACGTATTTCTTTATCATTGATACGTGAAACACATTATGTACACTAGAGAGTTCAGGTGGTAAGGCTATTTTATATGCAAAAACTCCTATCTTTTCACGAATTTCAAAAGGTCCTATGTATCTTGGGCTCAACTTCCTTTTCTTCCCGAATCGTATTACTCCCTTTGAAGGCGATACTCGCAAGAACACATAATCTCCTCTTTGGAATTCTAACTGTCGGTGTCGATTGTCAAAATAACTCTTTTGATGGCTTTGAGAGATTCGAAGTCGGTCTTGTATTAATTTCACTTTCTCTGTTGTGATCTGAATCAATTCTGTTCCCAACAATTTTCTTTCTCCAACTTCTAGCCAACATGCAGGAGAATAACACCTTATACCATATAATGCTTCATATGGATCCATTTGAATACTTGCTTGATAACTATTATTATAGGCAAACTCTACTAATGGTAAATGATCATCCCAATTCCCCTTTAAATCAAGTACACATGCCCTAAGCATATCTTCTAAGGTTTGAATGGTTATTTCAGACTGTCCATCCGTTTGAGGATGAAAAATGGTGCTAAAATTCAATTTTGTTCCCATGGCTACTTGTAGGCTTTTCCAAAAGCGAGACACAAATCTAGGGTCACGGTCATAAACAATTGAAATTAGGGTTCCATGAAGCCTAATAATTTTTTTCACGTACAACTTGGCTAACTTTTTTAAAGAATGGGTAATCTTAATGGTAAGAAAATGAGCAGATTTAGTTAACCTATCAATAATTACCCAAATATAATCATTACCATTTGAACTCCTTGGTAAACCTGTCACAAAATCTATGGTAATATGTTCCCATTTCCACTCAGGGATAGGTAGAGGTTGCAATAATCCTGATGGTTTCTGATGTTCACCTTTTACTTGTTGACAAACCAAAGAGTGAGATATAAATTCTGCTATCTCCCTTTTTATATTGTTCCACCAAAACACTTCTCGAAGATCTCTATACATCTTGGTATTTCCGAGATGAAACGTAAATCTCGAGCAATGAGTTTCCTCCAAAATAGGCCTTTTTAATTGGGCATCACGTGGAACACACACACTATTTCCGAACCTTAATATATCATCCCGTATCGCAAATTCAATTCTCTTCCCCTCAATAACCTCTTCTCTAATGTTCTTCAGTTGTGGGTTATTTATTTGTGCAATTTTGATCCTTTCCATCAACGTGGGCTGTACTTATAAGGTTGCGATTATTCCTCCTTTGCTATAAATATGTACATCTATTTCCATACTTCTCAAATCTCTTAACAAAGGTTCCTAATTTGTAATGAGACATGCTAAATTTATTGTAGACTTCCTACTCAAAGCATCAGCTACTACATTTGCTTTCCCTGGGTGATAATGAATATTTAAATCATAATCCTTCATCAATTCTAACCACCTCATTTGTCTCATGTTCAATTATTTCTGAGTAAATATATATTTCAAACTCTTATGATCAGTATAAATCTCACAAGTCTCACCATATAAATAGTGTCTCCAAATCTTAAGAGCAAAAATTACAGCAGTTAATTCTAAGTCATGGGTTGGATAATTATGTTCATGTGGTTTTAATTGTCTCGAGGCATAAGCTACTACTTTTCCATTTTGCATTAGCACACATCCTAAACCATTTTTTGAAGCATCACTATAAATCACCAATCCTCCTGTCCCTAAAGGAATACTCAAAATTTTGGCAGTTACTAATCGATTCTTAAGTTCTTGAAAGATATTCTCAACTTTCTCAGACCATTCATATTTTACCTTCTTTTGTGTTAACCTAGATTGAGGTTTGGCAATGCTAGAAAATCCTTCAACAAATCTTCGATAATAACCTGCTAATCCAAGGAAACTACGAATCTCTGTTACATTAGTTGGTCTAGGACAATCTAGTATAGCCTCGATCTTTTGAGGGTCAACCGACACCCCCTCATTGGAAATGACATGTCTTAGAAAAGAAACACTAGGAAACCAAAACCCACACTTCTTTAATTTCGCATATAATTTCTCCTTCCTAAGGATTTGTAATACTATCTCTAAATGTTTCTCGTGTTCTTCAATACTCTTGGAATAAATAAGGACGTCATCAATGAAAACAACCACACATGGATCCAAATATTTTCTAAACACTCTATTCATCATATCCATAAAAACGACTGGTGCATTAGTAAGTCCAAATGGCATCACAAGAAATTCATAGTGACCATATCTAGTACAAAAAGTTGATTTTGAAATATTATCTTCCTTAATCTTCAATTGGTGATATCCTGACCTAAGATCAATCTTAGAAAATAATTGTGCACCTTGCAGTTGGTCAAAAAAATCATCTATACGAGGTAGGGGGTATTTATTCTTAATGATTACCTTGTTCAGTTTATGATAATCTATACATAACCTCATCGTCCCATCCTTCTTTTTAAGAAATAACACTGGAGCACCCCAAGGGGATATACTTGGTCTAATAAAACCCTTGTCTAACAGATCTTGTAATTGAACTTTTAATTCCCTTAATTCTAAAGGTGCCATGCGATAAGGTGATTTTGATATTGGTATAGCTCCAGTAATAAGGTCAATCGTAAACTCTATTTCTCTACTAGGAGGTAGACTGGGTAAATCATCCGAAAAAACATCTGGAAAATGTTTAGCTATAGGGATCTCTTCTAAACTAGGCTCTTTCATTTGTAAATCAATAACACTTGCAAGAAATCCTTGACATCCTTTCTTAAGAAAACTATAGGCTTGCATTGCAGAGATAATACACATGGGAGATAGGACACCAGTTCCTTCAAAACTGAATTTTGGTTGGTTAGGAATTTGGAACGTAACTCTCTTCTCAAAAAAATCTATATTAGCATTATATGATTCTAACCAATCCATACCCAAAATGACTTCAAAATCTCTTATATCTAAAACTATCAAATCGATAAATAGTTTATGACTACTGACATCTATAGGGCAAGATTTATATACTAATGTACCCGTCAATAAATCACCAGAAGGAGTAGAAACGTGTATATTATGATTCAAGGGTTCAGGAATATTAGTAAAGCGATTAACAAAATGTAAAGACACAAATGAATGGGTAGAACCAGGATCTATTAAAACTTTAAAAGGTTGTGCACATATAGAAAGTGTACCTGACACTACTGCATTAGAAGCATTTGCATCGGAAAGATTAAAATTCTACCTTATCTGCCTTGATCCTTATTGTGATTAAAAAACTTTGTTGGCGTCTTCCCTTTTTTAGGGAAATCTCTCATTTTATGTCCCTTTTGGCCACACCCAAAGCAATTTCCTATCTCCAGATAACATGGTTGCCCTCTATAAATATTACCACATCGTTGGCATCTATCAACATTAAAGGGTTTGTTCACAAAAGTTTGCCCTGTATTGGGTATAGTCCTAAAGGGTTTATTATTAGGGTTCCTCCCTCTTTGTTCTTCAAACTTCCTCTTCCCCTCTCTAACCTGATTATATTCTTCACTATCCTTCTCAGCTATTGTTGCCCTAATCACCACATCATTATATGATGTCAACTTCAAGATGGAAATTCGACTACGAATATTCAACCTCAACCCACGTTCAAACTTCTTGGCTTTTAAAACAACGGTTATCACAACATGAAGTGAAAAACGAAATAACTCGGTAAACTGCGCCTTGTATTGACTAACCATCATGTTTTATTGAACTAAACTCATGAAGTCGACTGCTTTTTGGTCTTGTACCATTTCAGGAAAGTATTTCTCGTAGAATATCACTAAGAAGTCATTCCAACCTATGGGATTATTCTTTTCCTCGTATATTCTCTTAGTCATTCTCCACCAATGTTCGGCTTCACCTTCTAATATAAATGTTTCAAATTAAACTATTTGTTCATCATTACACTTAAGAACATCGGGTATCTTTTCTATTTGCATCACCCAACTTTCTGCTTCAGTGGGGTTAGGAGTACCTTTAAAAGATGGAGGAATCAACTTCTTGAACTATTCAATAGTACATTTAGTTGGTTCGGGATTCCTTGGTACTCCATTATTCACCTGATGCTCTATAATCTTTGCTAGACTTTCAATCGCCTTGTATGCACCTTCCATTCCTTCAATACTCGAATCACTAGTTCCCATAGATGATCTTCTCTTGGTCATTTTCTACAGTCATGGAAAAACGTAAGATCTACTATACTATATCAAGATTGAAAACTAAAAGACCAATAATATAACACATAGGGAGGGTTATCACATAAATCGGATATTTAATACTATCTCCTAAGGATGGAAACATGAAATCTATAACGTTCGAAACCTATGTTCAGTAGTTTACCGGTTCATAACCTATGCTCTGATACCACCTCTGTCACGAACCCAACCCAATAGTTCCATTGCAATTGTTTCAAGAAATAGTAGTAGGGAATGAGTGTCTTGACATGTCACCAAGGCATTTAATAATTTGGCTTTAAAATATTTCTTGAAACAATTGCAATGGAAATACATTCACATGGTCATGAATCGTAAAATATTGAAAAAAATGGAATTACATCATCACAGCTTTCTAAAAGGAAACTTCATATATATTAAAAGTATGAACGAATTACAACGTATGTCAAAATTAAAAACCTATTACTGAAGAGCCAAACATGCTCTATCTCATAAAAACAAATGTTATATTTAAAATTATGACAAAAGAACTCCTTAAGCAAAATCTTCAACATAGTCCTTCTACCCTCCATCCTCCAGTCTAATTATTTCCTGAAAAATCATTATTTATACAACGTCAGCTAAAAGCTAAATAAGATTTAATCTCCCGACATTCCAAGATTTTTAGAAAATGGATACCTATTCAAGTCAAAAGAGAAGGCATATACATATATGGATAGGAACTTGCAGTAAAGAGATATATATTTTGAAATGATAGTATATATATTACAATTGGATAGCTCAGAATAAGAAGAATGATACAAATCATATGTGATATCTTTTTCTTTCAATCATATCATTTTAATGTCCAAGTACACTCTAATACCGTGTTCTTCTACCGTATTATACCTCGGTAATTGAGGGTCAATCGAACTAGTTCGTCACAACATCTTATTTAGGGCACACCAGCGATAACCCAGCTGAGAAGGTCAGTCAGTAAAGAGGTCCCTTAGGCCGAATCTTATTTCCAATATTCAATATCATTTTCAATACTCATTTTAGTCGGTATATCTATATGGACAAATATAAACATATCACAATGAATCAATCATCTGTATCAGATGCATTTTGTGAATAAAAGCAGTTCACAAAATGTATAGTTTTCATAATATCATATAATTGAAATGTGCAAGAAATGACATAGAGTACTCACCAAAAATAGAGGCTCGAAAATACAGATATTGAGTCTTGGATCACACGTTAATCTAATAAATACAATAAAGGTTTAATTATGTATTCTAAATAAAGCCCAATTCTAAATATTGTATATTAATCCTAAAATAACTTGCTGAAAAAGGTTACTAAAACCATTTTCTCAATTTTTAATATTCATTCATCGTATTTAAACAATTCAATTCATAGTTCTTCCTAATCAGTCGGTTCCCAGTAGAGATGGAGGGTCGCAGGGGAACCACTTAAATACCATATCATCTAGACAGAACATTTCCGAATTTATTCCCAGTAGAGATGGAGGGTCACAGGGGAATCACTTAAATACCATCTCAACTAGACAGAATTTCACCGGGACTGACTTTGGAATTACTTAAATGAGATTCCATAATAATGAGCAATTGCTTACAAAAATCATTTTAAAAAGCGGACATGTATTTTCAAACAAGTTGACATATTTTGAAAATAAATACAATTTAGATTGTTTCCAAATATTAAGTTTTGATTAGTGAAGTCTTTAGTGTATTTTACAAGCATAACTCCTAAGTAAAGCTATAAAATACGAAATTAAAACTATAAAAATGCATTATAACATTTAAATAAAATCATACCTACGAATTATTTCTTCAAAATTATAGAACTCCTTCTTAAGATATTTCTCAAGCTTTCTATAGCTCTTTCTTACTATAATTCTCAAAGAATTGGTGTGAGTTTCAAATGAACCATAAGACCCTATTTATAGGTTTCCAAAAGTATTACGATATTGACACGTGTCTAATGACTAGCCTTTCTGCAATGGAGATTCAACGCTAAGGTGTCGCGTTCCAGAGTGGTCTGGCAGTGTTAATATCACCAAATGATGACAAGTGTTTTGGCTTTCTCTCAGAAGACGACATGTGTAAGGTGGAGGTGACCAGCATGTGGTGGAAAAGTGATAAGGGTATAAGGGTCATTTTACACATGGAGGGTATTTTGGTAATTTCATATTATATATTTTCAATATTTCTTAGAGGTTCTTGAAAATATTTTATTTACAAAATGGCCCATTTTAAATTTTTATTTTAGTCCCTAAAGTTTCATAAAATTATATTTTCTACCCCAAAACTTATTATTTACATTAAGATATGTCATAAGACTTCGATTTGATCCAACGGTTGATTCTTCATATTTAAAAATGGGGTTTGTTATATTGATAGCCAATAATATCACATATCTAATAATACAACATTTATAAGATAGTAAGTAACACATGAGTGTAAACACAAACTATATACATATGAGCATATAAAAGTGGGGTCATTACATAAATGGTAGGGGAGTTTTGTTTAAATTATGTCTCCTTAAAAATGATTGGATTTTAGTATTCTGCATTTTTAACCTTGAACTTGTTTTAATGTGTATTACAAAATAAATAAATAAAATAATAAGTGTGGTTTGTGAACTATTTAGTTAATTATATGATAATGGGGTTAGGGTGTGACAACTTGGTATCCGAGCTTTAGGTTTTTATATTCTGGGGTTAGAGAGTCTAGATGTGGCAGTGTCAGAAATAGTGTGGTGTGGGTCATTAATATTAACTTGTAAGAAATACTAACCATTATGTTAGAAATAAATGTTGTATTCTTGTTTCTGTAATTGTGATTTATGACAGATAGTAAGATATGGAAGGATCAAATGTTCATGAGAGGGTGGATAAGGAGTCTCCAAATACAGTAAACCATCAAAATCAAAATAATGTAGAGGGGCACCTGAACAACTTACAGATATGCAGATAATGGATCATGCCATGACTTTGATGGAAGAATAACAAAACATGTTTATGACGCAAATAGCACAACAACAAGCCAAGTACTTCGAGGAGCAGACTTTAGCCAGAAGAGAAAGGGAAATACAATGAGAGGAGAAGAATACTCTGTACGAGAAGTTTATTAAATTGAACCCCCCAGCATTATCAGGTTCTGTAGATCCTTTAGAATTTGAGGCTTGGGCCAGAGACACATAAACTATCTTCGGGGTGATGAATGTACCTCATGCGCAGAAGGTAATTTTGGCTACTTTCATGTTAAAGGGCGAAGCTAAATATTGGTGGGAGTCTTCCAAACATTTGTTGCTTACTCCAGGGGAGGTGGGGTAATTACTTGGGATTCCTTTATTAAAGCCTTATATGAAAAGTATTTTCCTCGTATGTATCGGAAGCAAAAATAGAGAGAATTTTTATCATTGACTCGGGGGAATATGTCGATCAGGGAGTATGAAACTAAATTTATATCTTTGTCTCGATTTTCATTACGTTTCTTACATGATGAGGGGGACAAATGCACCAGATTTCAGGATGGTTTGAATTTGGTGAACAAGTCTGAAATCTTTGACTCCCCTATTTTGAGTATTCTATATTACCTTCCTTTTGCTGAGATGGATCAAATCTACTCCTCTTTACCCTTTGTTCCCTATTCTTTATTGCATCATTAAAATCTCCTTCAACCATCATAGCTTTGTTAACTAAAGAAGTATAATCTACCATTTCAAGTTCAGTGAGTCTAGCGCGGTAGGGGGACTGAAAATTATGTTCAGAATAGGACACCAAGCAATTTTAGGGGTACGAGATTGACGAGCCAACAGAATAGACAGTAGGAGAATGCGAATTGGTAGTCTAAGCCTATTACATGATATATTTGCAAAGCTGAGGTCCATATCAGTCCAGGCTATCCCAAGTTAAAGGGGGTAGAGTGTTATCACTGTCATCAAATTTGTCGTACCAAAAAGAACTATCCTATGCTAATAGGAGGGACTCAATCAGCTACTGCTAGTTGAGGTTCATCACCTGGAGGCATAGGGAAAGGAGGAGGTAGAGGATAGTCTAGTGGTTCCAGGGCTCCGGGAAGGATATTTTCTATGACTTTACAGGATGCTCAGGCTACTCCAGAGGTGGTGATAGGTACATTTTCTTTCATGAACAAACATGCTTACGTGCTTATTAATCCAGGTTCTACTCATTCATTTGTAGCACTGTCATTTACCATGCATTTGGGTAGACCATGTTATAATCTAGATTGTGGTTTATATATTTCTACACCTATGGGGGATGTGATGTTAGTGGAGTTTGTGTACAAAAATTATGTATTGTATGTGGGGGAGAGGGAGTTGACCATTAATTTAATTCCACTAGATATTCGAGATTTTGATATAATCTTGGGTATGGACTGGTTATCTTCCTACCATTCATCGATTGACTATTTTCACAAGGAAGTTACAATTAATATGTCGGGGGAGGAAGAATTTAAATTTACTGGGGAAAGAAATGTGGTTCCAAATTGTCTTATTTCTGCCCTTCGGGCGAGGAAATGTTAAATAAGGGTTGTCAAGGCGTTTTAGCATATATTGTGGATACAAATAGGGAATTGCAAAAATTAGAAGATAACCCAGTAGTTAAGGATTTTGCAAATGTGTTCCCAGATGAATTACCAGGGTTGCCACCTAGTAGAGAGGTAGAGTTTACTATCGATTTAGTACCAGGTATAACTCCAGTTTCTATTTCTCCATATAGAATGTCACCTATGGAACTAAAGGAGTTAAAGATTCAACTGCAAGATTTGCTAGATCAAGGTTTTATTCAACCCAGTGTATCACCATGGGGTGCTCCAGTATTATTTGTGAAAAAGAAAGACGGCACCATACGACTTTATATTGATTATCGGCAGTTGAACAAGGTAACTATTCAAAATAAATATCCATTGCCTCGTATTGATGATTTGTTTGATCAATTACAGGGTGCTAAAGTGTTTTCAAAAATTGATTTGAGATTGGGTTATAATCAATTAAGGGTGAAAGATTGTTACATTTCTAAGACAGCTTTTCGTTCTCGATATGGTCATTATGAATATTTGGTAATGCCCTTTGGGTTAACAAATGCTCTTACGGTGTTAATGGATTTAATGAATCGAGTATTTCATCCTTTCATAGATTCATTTGTGATTGTATTTATCGATGATGTTCTGATATACTCACCTAGCCAAGAGGAACATGAGAAGCATCTAAGAGTTGTATTGCAAGTTTTACGAGATAGCCAATTACTTGCTAAGTTTAGCAAATGTGAGTTTTGGTTGAATCAGGTAGTATATTTAGGGCATGTTGTTTCGAGAGATGGAATTTATGTTGACCCTAAGACGGTAGAGGAAATTATGCAATGGGAAAGACCAAGAAACGTAACGGATATATGGAGTTTCCTAGGATTGGTTGGATATTACAGAAAATTCATAAAGGGGTTTTCATCTATAGCCTTACCATTGACTAAATTAACTCGAAAGGAAGTGAAATTTGTGTGGAGTGATGAATGTCAGCACATCTTTGAAAAGTTGAAAAATAAACTAGTATCAGCTCCAGTTCTCACTGTTCCATCCAGTGGAGAAGGTTTTGTGATTTATACTGACGCTTCACATCAGGGTCTGGATTGTGTTTTCATGTAACATGGAAAGGTAATTTCTTATGCATCTAGACAGTTAAAGACGTATGAACGTAATTATCCTACACACGATTTAGAACTTACGGATATTGTTTTTGCCTTGAAATTATGGAGACATCATTTATATGGAGAGACGTGTGAAATTTTCACTGACCATCAAAGTTTGAAGTATTTATTTACACAAAGAGACTTGAATTTAAGACAAAGACGTTGGATGGAGTTAATTAAAGACTACGATTGTACCATTCACCATCATCCCGGGAGGGCCAATGCTATTGCAGATGCTCTAAGTCGAAAGTCATTGGGGAGATTATCTTGTATTCAATGTGCACGAGTTGGCTATATTATGGAAATAACACTGATGGGAGTAGAGTTGAACTTAATTGAAATGGGTGCATTAATTGCACACGTTATAGTGAGACCTTTACTGGCAAAGCGCATAAAAAATTTGCAAAACAATTATCCATTCCTTGAGAAGAAGAAACGGGAAATCCCTGATGGTAAGGAGAATGACTTTGAAATTAAGAATGATGAATCACTGTGTTATAAAAATAGAATTTATGTACCGAATGATCCATCCTTAATGTGGGATATATTAGAAGAGGCACATAGTTCTATTTACTCTATGCATCCGGGAGGTACCAAAATGTATAGAGATTTGAAGGAGTATTACTGGTGG
Source organism: Sambucus nigra (assembly GCA_949130495.1). Taxonomy (NCBI): domain Eukaryota; kingdom Viridiplantae; phylum Streptophyta; class Magnoliopsida; order Dipsacales; family Adoxaceae; genus Sambucus; species Sambucus nigra. The sequence goes on along the minus strand of OX422211.1, from coordinate 580,448,503 downwards.
AACAATATGAAACGTGAGATTGCAGAATTTGTAGCTAAATGATTAGTATGCTAGCAAGTGAAGGTGGAGCATCAGATGCCGGCAGGATTATTGCAGTCACTGCCTATTTCGGAATGGAAGTGGGAACATATAACGATGGACTTTGTTATAGGATTACCCCGGTCAAAAAAAAGGCATGATTCTATTTGGGTGATTGTAGACTGATTGACGAAGTCCACCATTAGTATGGCTCCTTATGAAGCTTTATATGGGTGGAGATGTAGAATTCCATTATGTTGGGATGAAGTAGGTGAAAGGAAAATCTAGGGTCCTGAATTGATAGATATGACAACCGAAAAGATTAAAATGATTTGGGAACGGATAAAGATAGCGCAATTCAGACAGAAATTTTATGCAGATAAAAGTAAGTATCCATTAGAATTTCAAAAGGGAGATTTTATATTCCTACGTATTTCACCATGCAAAGGCGTCATGAGATTTGGAAAAAAGGGGAAACTAAGTCCAAGATACATTGAACCATATGAAGTGTTGGAAAGAATTGAAACACTGGCATGTAGATTAGCATTACCTCCAGAATTGTCTCGTTTAGATGATGTGTTTCACGTACCAATGCTTCTTAAGTATTTGGCAGATCCATCTCATCAACTGAAAACCCAACCTATTGAACTGAAAGAACACTTGTCGTATATCGAGGAACCGGTGGAAATTCTTGATCATAAGGAGCAAGTATTGAGGAATAAAGTTATTCCCTTAGTTAAAGTTATGTCGATGAGCCATGGAATTAAAGAAGCAACTTGGTAAATGGAGGATAGCATGAAGAAACAGTATCCCCATTGATTTGGTAAGTGACATTCATATTAAATTTCGGGGACGAAATTTTCTAAGGGGGGAAGTTGACACAACCCGGATATAATTATGATAAATTATATTTAAATCATGCTTACCTTATGTGATATGAATAATTTGTTATTAGTATATCTAATGTTAAGTGATTATGGTTTTTATAATCCTACTTTCATAAATCATGAAATGTCGAATTATGTACAAACACAAAATTTTGTTATTTTCGATAGAAATGTTCATGTTGGAGACTAGTTTTGAACCTTATAATGTACCAATTGACTCAAGGTGAAAACTATATAGTTATAGATATATGAGTTAGGTTTGTGAAAAAACAAACGGAGCATCCAACGGATGTCCGAGTAAGAAGCTAGCTCGAATTTATGAACAAGGGGCAAATCTGTCCATTCCCTTTAAGTGGTAAATTGTCTTTTAGTAAACCAAATGTTTTAATTTGATTGGTTGGCATGGGAGGCAGCTTTGGCAGACTTAAACCTCTCCCTTTAACTTATTTATTCAACAAATATAACCCTAGGTTCAGTTTTGAGATATTTAAGCTTAAGGAAAGAGAAAGTAGAAGTTTAAGGAAGAAAGATTACAAGAAAAGCTAGGAAAATTCTAAGAAAATCCTTAAAGTGTTTCCAAGGTATAATTGTGTGATTAATATTGTTTTAATCTTGTATTATACTTATTTCAAAGTATATAAATCGTGAATTAGGGATTAAAATTCCATCACCCTTTGTGATAATATGCATTGGTTCATATATGAGGTAAGTGGTGTTTAAAGGCCATATTGTTTTGTATTGAAACCCCTTGTATTCAAACTTAAATATATTTTTGTGTGCTTACTGGAATTCAGAAATTCCAATTGGATATAAAATTATACTCATATATTCATATCATATCCGAAAATTAGAGTTTAAATCCTTATGGTTAGGCCTTGGATATGATTACAAGTTGGTACATAGTTGTTGTTTGTATATTTCATTTTGATATGCCCTGAGTTTGGTCAAGATTTTGACATAGAAAATGAAGTCAAACAATTATGAAACTTTAATTATGTACTATTAAGTATGTTCATTGAAAATGGGTGGAAAATCATTAAAAGTTATGTTGTAAAAAAATTATGAAAATTCTTGGAAGTTGATGGAACAATAAAGGAGTTTGTGGGGCAGATTTAATAGGTTGTAAAGAAATTGTCATAACTTGATCTAAGAAGCTTGAAAAATTACACTGTCACTTGTAATGGAAAGTATATTCAGATATGTTTTCATATTGATAATCTTGGACACCTTTATGTGTACTTTTTATGAATATGGTATGGCTAAGTATGGAGGACAATAATTTGAGGCCATACTGGATACCCTGTGAAAGAATGTTTTTATCTTCTCCTTCCAAAGGGTATTTTGAGTACAGGTTTTATGTGAATATACATTGAGAACTATAATTTCATGTTTACTTAGTTTTAGTTATAAATTCCTTATGAGACATTTTCTACGATTGACTGTTCATAACTCTATCAACATATATACCATTGTTTCGGCTTTACTCATGTTTATTGGGATTCTACTTAACTGGAATCATATTGTGGTTGTGTAGTCATTGAAAGTTGCATAATTATATTAAGATAATACTTATGATTGAGATTCAGTACTGATTTAGTTGGATTAAAAGGTGTAAGGTCAAATCAACCCAGTTCAGCTCCACCCGAGGAAAACGTGAATACATAGTTGACAACCCAATGTGAGTGTACTTACTGAGTTGATTATGGATATGATGTGTGTGTATTATATGTTGAGATGTTATGGCTTATTAAAAGTCAAGAGATGTTGAGATGTTATGGCTGCTTTATAAAAATTAAGATATGTTGAGTTGCTATGCAATTCATGAGATGTTAGGTTATTAAAACCTATGGATATGATTATTGCCTACGGGAAGGAGATGTAGGGTTTATTAACTCCGGATATGTATATAGCCTAACTTGGCACAGAGATGGATATATTGATATGTTGAGATGTTAATATGGTACGTTTACTATATAGAGATGTAGTACATTCATTGATTTTTTAAACTCATGGTTTTATATGTTTACATTTTCAGGTATTGAAGTTACCACTGCCAGGTGTAGGAGGTTGGGTGAATAGTAGTAGGGTCTCATCAGTTCTGTTTTATACATTGTACTAGTTGTAATTAAGTTAAATGGTATGGGAGTTTTGTTTAAATTATGTCTCCTTAAAAATGATTGGATTTTTATTATTCTGCATTTTTAACCTTGAAGTTGTTTGAATGTGTATTACAAAATAAATATATAAATAAATAATAAGTGTGGTTTGTGAACTATTTAGTTAATTATATCATAATGGGGTTAGGGTGTGACAATTATGTAAGTGTCAAGGCTCATTTTAGCCACCATGGTAATGGCTTGATGCGAGGTAATCCTAGTGTGAATGTGGTTTAAGCCCACCTTGGGATGTCCATAGGACTAATTGTGTGTGGCGTCATTGGGGATAGATATTAACTTGCTGTGACGTCCTAAGGTATTCGATGGTTAAGTTGTGCCATATGTAGAATCTCGTAGACTAGTGTCTTCATGAGCACCTAGTAATCATGACAAGGGTATTTAAAGGTTCGTAAAGCACACCTACAATGATAAAGTTATGGATGACGAAATCTTGTCGGGTTTTGGGGACTTTTACATGGAATGTGTTTGATGTCCTTAGGAGACCGGTTAAGTTCGGTATGTAGAAGCATTAGCATCCTAATAATGATTATGGTGAGGGTCAGGTGATGATCTCAGGTTTTTGGTCAAGGTTTGGACGAGTTGAACAATGTATGTGCCGAGTGTGGTTTCTCGAATCGGTACAAAGAGGTGGTGTATCCTCCAAGGAGGAATTAGAAGAACCTCGATCATACCAATCCCACAAAGAGTTGTTTCGATCCACCTTCATCACAATTAAAGCATTCATATAACCCCATTTATAGGATTAATTCTTGGCCTATTGAAGTCTATCGTCAAAATGTCCCAAAGCTTCATTATACCCATCCATCCAAACTTCTCTTGGCTGCTTGTGGAATTGAAAGGTCAATTTATCAACCTGAGATTGCAGTTTATTCAATACTCAATCCTTAACCTCTAATTGGGAAGATTGAGTGGATAATTGTTCAGATAAGGTCTACAACTTCTAGGACATCTCATCAATAGCTCGGTCTTTTACTTATTACTGTGTAGCTTGATTGGCAAGGGCCTGTTTGGTCCTAACTTCTTCTCTAGTTCCTCGATCATGCTTATTTCTTGCTCGAGAAGAGGATGCATGCTTAATCTTTTTTAAAGTTTTCAACTCATCTCTTAATGTTGCATTTTCAGACTCTAAAAGGGAGTAACCCTCATTAGTAGTAGCAACAACAGCTTCAGCGGCAGACTTCAAAAGATTCACTTCATCCCTCAAATTATTATTGTCCTCTTCCAGGAGTTTGGAAACAGTACTAGTTTCTTTAACTTCATGCTTAAGTAAAGTTTCCTTTTTATTATAAACAGAGATAAATTTATCAAAGCCCCGACCTACACTCAAACTTTGATACCTCTTCTTGTAGCTCTGATGCAACAGTGCTAGATTCTTTATGTTGTTCTTGAAGTTATTCTATCATCTCATAGTAGGAAACACTATTTGCTACCGCCCGATTAAGTAAGTACTTCAAATACTTGTAGGCTTCTTTAGCCTTCTCTGATACATCATCACCAAGCAACTGAATAATTTATTCTTTGGACAAGTCCGTATGACCTGCTTTGAAAAAAACATTGCACTTCCTCAGTAGCTCAGTATCATCGGAATATAGTTATTCCATCTTCGCTATAAACTAGCAAGAAGAAATGACCACCAATCAACAACAAGAATGGAGAACAGGTATAATCAAAAGTTCTTTTATTGATAACAAAGAGTTCAAATACAATCAAAAGAAACAAAAAAGCAAAAGGGCAAATGCCGAACAACTTTACACCTCCTCTATATCATTATCAACCTTCTTGTACTGCTCAAAAGAGGGGGCTACAGGCTGGAGTTACTCAGTTTTCTCGGCTGGAGGAAGAGAAGACTCAGAAATTTTAGGTTGGTCTGCAGCAGATTCAACCACTAGGGAAGACTCTCCAGAACCAGCTTCCTCTTCAACCCCATCCTCAATGACTAGAGGAGGACCATAAGTATATCTCTACAAAACTTTAGAGCCCTCAACAATATTTATCTCCTGAAGGGTAGTAACCCAACCATCTCTGAAACACTTTTGTTTTGCATACTCAATTTGAGCAGAGGCAGCAAAAATGGCTTTATTCCATCCCTTGTCCCAACTAGCACTGAAGGATGTCTTAACTGCAGACTTCCTCTTAAACCTTTCAGAGGACACAAGCTCATCAATAGTCTTTGCCCTGCGCTCAGCTTCCTCTTCCTTACATTCAGCTTCCTTAGCTTTGCACTCAGCTTCCTTTGCACTGCACTCCGCTTCAAGGGCATTTTCATCAAACATTTAATGAGCTGTTTCAGTCGTCTTCAGTTTATCCGCCTAAGTACTTTTCTCAGTCTCCAGGGCTTACTGAGATTCGAGCAGAGACTTCTTCAAGACAGCTAGGGCTTCCTCCACATCATTTGAAGAAGAAGAATCCCTAATTTCATCATCCTTCTCCAGCATATTATTAAAATGCACCAAGAACTGCAAGACAAGAAGAGGAAGTTAGTACATGAGAAATATAAAAAACAACGGTATCAAGAAGATAGAAATCACATACTGATGTAAGGCTCTGGGTAGCCAATTCAGAATCCCTAGCTCGAGGGAGCATGGCATCCACCCCTCTGTGGTCTAGAAGAGTCCAAGGCTTAATCAACTTCCTAGACAAACCAGGAGTAATACATGTCGAAGGAATAGCATCAGAAGAGGGTAATTTAACCAAGGATAGTTGATCAATCACCTGGTTGACTTGCTTCTCTGCAAGCCCTCTCCTAACTCTCGTTAAAGGAACTTCAGTATCTTTGGGAGCTGCATCTTTGGGGGTTGGGACTTTAGGGGCTGTGTCTTTGGGGGCTATGTCCCTAGGGACTGGGGGCATAACATCCCCTATTTTCTTCTTGGCTCCCTCATTAGATGCTTGGGAGCCAGAAGTTCTACAACTGAGAAGGTGAGGAAATTTTCTCTTCTTCATAATTTTAGATAGAGGAGTGTCAGAGTCAGCGGCAACCTCTTGATAAAGATCAATTACTAGATGGGAGAATCAATAGGTCTAGCAATAGAAGAAGAAACATTGTTTTTGTATTGAAGCAGATAGGAGGCGGACATAACGTGCTCCTCAGCAACTACATTGTGAATCCCCCAGATAAACTTCAACTCTTTCAAATTTACTTCACTCTCTTTGGTGGACTTTCTTTTCTTGTCAACTATAATTCAAATTATAAAGAAACAGTCAGTATAACATTTTGTGAAATATAAACAGGGCAAAATTACTAAAACATAAAAAAACCTATTCCATTGCCAAAGAGCGGACATCTAGGTCTTTGATATTTAGCACCTCCAACTAAAGGGGCGTGTTACCAATTTTTTACAATTACCCCATGATCAAAATAATCCCTATTAGAGTCAGGGAGGTTAACTACTAAATCTTTACAAACTGCCCTAGTTTTCAAATAATAATTAGTATCAATAGTTACCCATTTATAACAAAACATTATTTATGGAATCCCTATATGGGTTCCATAAATTTGATTTAACCAATATACTCCATTCACTACTCTCCATGTGTTAAGAGCCACTCTTGCACGAACAATGGCAAAATATTGACAAAACTCCAGACACAGGGGATTGGGAGGAAATTTTAACCCACATTCAGCAAGAAAGATGGAAGGGAACCAATGGCTTTCAGCAAGAGATAAAAAATCATAAGAAAAGGTGGGATATTCAAGTACAACCCAAGATGGAATGTTAAAATCAACTCTAAATTTATCAAGCGACTCGATAGAATAAACCATGATGAAGAAAACAGAGAAGAAGAGAACAAAAATTCTTTAAAATGTTTAAGGATTTAGCAAGAACTGAAGACAGAAAAGAAAATGATCACACGAAAGTTTAAAGAACTCGACATTAGAATCAGAAGTGAGAGGTAAGAAATGATCGAAGTTTTATCGCCCTTTTTATAAGCTGTCTCGAAAACTGGGAAAAGTAAAGATTAAAGCGAACGAAAGTTGGATTTATGGCGGCTAACAAAGGAAAAGATTAAAATACCCCATAAAAGTTCGCTAAAATTTGAAATATTTACAAAATTGCCATTCGCGCCAAAAAATCGTCAATCAAGTGGATAAATTTCACAAGTCTAGAAGGTCTATAGCTGAACAAACAGCCCAAACTACTGTTAAATCATAATATTTCACACTTTCCCATCAACTCCAAGTATGAAACATTGGGGGCTTCTGTTGATACCAAAAGTTACCACCTTGCGTGGACCAATTACAATCCAGCACGTGCCATTCAATGTGGCGCAATTCCAAGTCAGCATGATACAAAACTCGACCAACAGGGAAGCCTGACCAATAATGAAGCTCGACCAGTTGGGAAGCCTGACCAATAATGAAGCCCAAGCAACTTGGAAGACTGACCAACTGCCGAAAATCCACCCTGTACAGCCAACGAAGTGACAGCAATCATACAACCTGTGTAAACACTAAAGCAATAGCAATAGTGCATTTAATTCTCATTATGTATTAATGTAATGCCTAACAAATAAAGGCCTTCCATCATTTTACACGACAACTATCAGTACCCCTCTTGGGCTATAAATACATTGTATCACCCTCATTGCAAGGGATAGGGAAAAATAACTCAAGGTTTTTAATACATAACAGTGAATGTAGGCTATTCCATTGAGCTGAACCACTTTTAAAAAAATTGTGTCTTGTTTGTTTTACTTATTTTATTTGTGATCAATTAATTAGGCCTAGTATAGTTTTTTCATCAATAGTGAATGTCTCTCTTGAACGGAATGTTATTTAAGAGGAATTTGGGTTGCAATCTTGATATGATAAGGCAGATAGTAGTTTTTAGTGTAGTAGGTTGGTGACATTGTCACCGGTAAATGGAATACGTCAGTGGAGACAAGGGTGTTAGTCATCCTCCAATCAAAGTGGTTCATGTGTGTCAAGGATGTGAGGGGGAGGACATCACTCCTGGGGAGGGAAGTCGAGCGTTTGGATTTTTAGAGAATGACAAGTTCATATAATGCTTTTGTCTGGATGAGCGGTTAAATCCAATTCATCATAGTTGGTGACATAAGCCAGGGTATGTGGCTAGGTTATTAACCAGTGAGAACATTTAGAGTGAGTAATAAGGCTATGATCATATGGCATAGGTTCGCTTTCGTAATTCATAGTCTAACGCGTACGGGAGGGGTTTTCTCAAAATAGTGTCTTGTTCCTTATGACTCCTATGTATCCCTTTCGATTTCAAAAATGGAGGATCGGTATTCTCACATATGTGGTAGCTCGGATTGGTACCATGTCATGGTACAGTGCGGTTTGTCCTTGTAGAGCGCGAGTGGACTTGGTATTCTTGTTATTCCAAAAAGTTCAGTGTAGGGGTGATAGTGCTTTCCGTGACACGATTTTCTCATGGTATTTTCTTTCCTTATGATTAGTGACCTTTCGACTCTCCATCATGGAAGTTAGTGTATCTGATTATAAAGAGCGGGATAATGACTTGAGGATATTGTATAGTGTTTGAAATTGAGGAAACTTAGCACACAGTGTTGCTTTGCCATGGTGGGTGGATTGGTGCGAGGCTCAAGTGAGTGCTTAAAGGTGAGATGACTAGAGTAATACTAGGGTCATCAAAATGATGTAGAAAAATGTGTCAACTGAATGCAATGATGATTTGGTTTGTGTATTACTTCTCGGAGTGAGAAATCAACAATATATAGTTAATGTCAAGCTTAGGCACAATTGTGTGGTCAGGATAACCTAAAAAATTTGGGGATGTAGGATATGAATTCCTAAGAATGGAAATTATTCTTGATGATGAATTTGATGATCGGTTGTACTGCGGTTCTCTCTTTGGTTAGTGTCGATCGCTAGAGAGGGATGCCATGGAGGAATCGATATGCTTTGGCTATTAGCCAAGGTAGCCTTAGGACTCGATTGAGCATGATCATCAAGTGAGTGGAGACTCAGAGTCGGTTATGTGAGGTTCATGGTTAGAGAAATGGTGAGCGTTAGAGCATGTCACATGTTGATCCTTTGGCGATGAACCCTGTGTAAGGACGTGATATGTGATCTCAGTTATTGAAGACTTCGATGATGTTGTCTTAAAGGGTTCTATGACTCATAATGAGAATTTGTAAACCCCAAGAATCCAAAGAATTTAAGGATCGATAATTTTGGGGATGAAATTCCCCAATGAAGGAAGTTTGTACTACCCCGCCATAATATTTTATTAGTTTTCCCCGCATAAATTTTGAACATATGAAAACCTTAGGATTTGGATCATTATGATGGAGTTTGTAGCCACAATTGACTATTAGGGTCCAGATTTTAGTTTTTGGAAGTTTGTGGGTTAAAATTTTAAATCTTGGAGAAAATTTAAGATGATATCATTCGATCGAAGTGGGTTCATTCGAACGAGATTACTGGATCATTCGAAGTGGGGATCAAACGAGGTTTGAACGAGATCCAACTGTATAACAGGTCCAAGTCGTTCAAAAGTCGTTCGAAGCAAAGTTCGAACGTGAAGCCATTCTCGTTCAAACAAGGGTCGAATCTCGTTTGAATGAGGTTACACAAAAACATTTAATTCAAGTTGCCTTTGTGTGTTGTCACATTTTTGGCCCTTGAATCACTGAGTTATCAAAATCTGGTAAGCCCAGATGGGCAAAAATGGGATTGTTAAGGTTTGTGAGTATTTTATAAGGGTTGTTTGGTTCATTCGGGTCATTTTAGATTTGGAAGGAGAGAGAGGAAGGAGAGAGAGAGAGAGAGATGATCTTCCATCATTGTAGAACATGTCCTCCACATCTTTCCACCTCAAACCACCACCCACCACTAAACGTCAACATTAAACCATCATATTCTTATAGTCTTCACCATATCTAAGCTTTGGATATCCATTTACATCATTGCTGAGCATAGATAAAAAATTTGGAGATGTTATTGGGGGTTTTGGAGAAGATGAAGATGGGAGTTTCAGGGAGCTTGTAGAGGGTTTTTTATGGAGCTTTCATGGAGACAAGCCTGATGGAGCTAGGCAACTTCCTTGAGGCCACCTTAGGAGGTGTGAGGTTTTCATCGTCTTAGACATTTCATGCCTTCCATTTTTGGAGCTTAATTTGAGTTGGGAAAATATACTCTTAGTTTAAGACTCTATCTTGTGTATTAGTAATCCTGTTGCAAGAATTTAAGAGTAGAAAGCATATGATAAATTAATGGGTTTCTAGTAAATTTGGTATTAAACATTTTTATGAAATAAAAATGTTGGGAAAATTATTATTTTGTTGGATATAAATGATGAGTAAATGTTTTAAGGTTTTCTTGAAATAATTTAGATTTTCATGTAAACGGTATGTTTCAGGAAGTTGGGTAATAAATATTTTTATTCCATAAAAATGTTTTAAATTTACATTTTTATCTTGCCAAAGATATTTGGTAAATTAAGTTTGATTTCTTGCAAAGAATGGAGATTTTATAAAAATTGTACATTTTTTGAGTTTTTAAGGAATAAGGTGTCCTTTAATCTAGAAAAATATATTTTGCAAGTGTTATGAATTTTCTAGAAATAATTGTATGTGTAACTCATTTAATAGGATTTTTGGAGTTAAAATCCATCTTCTCTTATGCATAGACTTGTAGTGTTTTCGTGATGAACATAAAAACAAGTTTAATAAAGGTTTTATTGGGTTTAAACATGAAATGAAGAAATAAGAAAAATTCAGGTCTTAGGGTGTGGGTAATGGGTGTTGAAATGTGTTAAAAATATAAGATTTTAATACAAGTGTTAATAAAGAAAATGGTATTTTTCTATAGTAGTTTTATATGTTCAATGATTCTTTGAAATAAAGGTATTTCCAATTGAGAAGAATGTTACTCCAAAATTTAAAAAGGTGTTAAAAACACTTAATAAGTTAGTTTGGATAAATTAATGGTGTCTAGAAAATTAACACTTTTGAAAATGGAGTAAACTCTGAGTTGGAAACAAATGGGTAAAATGATAATTTCACGTAAAGTGGAACATTTTTATGGAATAAAAATGTTGGAAATGGTGTTACACATGATGGTCTTAAATGAATATGATTTTGGAATAAAATTAATGAAAAAGTGTAAAGGACAATAAATGATGATTTTCAAATGTAACACAGGTTGGGGCAAAACCCCAGGTTTCGATTTCGACTGGGTAAAAGGAAAAGTGAGGTATTGTGGACATTTAAAAAATGTTAAACAAAATATTAAAAAGAATTTGGATGGCACCGGTATAATTAAGAAGGGCCTGGAGCCCTGGTGTGAAAGACCCAAAATCACTATCCAGAGCATATGGTCGCATCGTTGGCGGTGTGGATCCCGTTAAAGTATACGGTTATTGAAAAAGATAAAGAAATAAGGAACATGTCAAGAAATGGGTTTTGTGGTGAAAATATTTTAAGACAACGTTGCTCGAATGAATTAATAAATGTTTCGATAAAGGTTGAAGTGGACAAGAAATGTGTAAATTGATTAATGTCCATAAAGTCAAGGAACGGTAAAGTATAATGGTTAAATGGGTGACTTAAGAAACCTAAGAAGGTTTAACCATAATTAACACAAGGGTGTGTTGTGAAATTTTTTAAAAGTTGAATAAGTATTTTCTAACCTGGTGTTCGCGTGTGTTGAAAGGGATGATTTTCAATGAAAATACTAATGTGGATTGGTTAAAATGAAAGGGGTAATTTCATTAAAGAAATGGCTTTCGGTCAAAGTGTAGTTGTTTTAAGTATTTAACCATTTGTGTTACATAAAGTGATAAAACCAAAAGTTGGCATAGAAACTATTAAAAAATATCAAGTTAAGTGGAAATTCCCTAGTAGTATGTTAAATCAATCCAATAAGATTTAGTTCTTTTGAAAAAATGATTTTCAAAATCAAGTCATTTTTAACTATGATCAATTACTTTGTTTTAAAATAAACATTGCTCACTCAAACTCATAAGTGTTCATTGTGTTAGTATATGTCAATGCCTTCCTTATTGTCTGAGTTAGAATAGCTTACATCTTTAAATCCTAATCTCCCATGGCTTATCTTGGGAGACTTAAATATGGTCTCAAATTAAGATGAAAAAATAGGAGGCCACCACATAGATTTTCATGGCTTAGAAGATTTTAATGATATGGTTACTTCATGTGATTTAATAGACTTAGGATATTGAAGTTATAGATTTACATGGACTAAAAATAAAGAAAATGGAATAATTTTTTGCAGACTTGATAGAGGATTAGTAAATATACATTGGTTGTCTTAATTTCCTAACTCCACAATATCCCACTTACACAAAACTTGTTCTGAGCACAGTCCTCTTTTGTTTTCTATTAAGAGTAATCTAGATCAATGCCCTAAACCTTTTAAAATTTTCTCTATATGTTGCATTGAATCCAATGTCAAAGATATTATTAAAGAGTCATGGTCAACACAGATTCATGCTCCGCCAATGGTTCAATTTGCCATCAAGATAAAGGTTCTTAAAACTTGGAACAAAGAACACTTCAAAAATATTTTTCAAAATGTAAATGATCTAGAGGATAAGGCTATGATCAAAGAAAATGTAGTTGAATTATCTCCAAATGCTTCAACCATATGTGAAATGCATGAAGCTCGAGCTCATCTAACCTTAGCATTACAAAGTGAAGAGAGTTTATAGTTTCAAAAGAGCCATCAAAAATGGCTTAAACTAGGAGATCTAAACGCCAAATTTTTTTCACGCCTCAGTTAAATCTAGTTATATAAGACTAGATATTAATAAAATAAAAAATAATGATAATCAATAGATAGAATTTACTGGAGATATTGAAAATCTCTTTATCTCCAATTTTGAAAATATTTGGAAAGCAGACTTTGAAAATATAAATAAGGACTTCATAGATGATACTGATAAAGTCATAACAGATGACATGAACCTTAACTTAACTGTTTAACCTACAAAAGAATAAATTATAGCAGCAATCCATAGTTTGGACTCAACTAGTGCTCCACGACCAGATGGTTATAATAGGGACTTCTACACTAAATTTTGGGAATTATTAAAAATGATCTTATCACCGCTATACATG